>OX104118.1:34219806-35687179 GCA_944474755.1 Limnoperna fortunei | reverse complement strand
CATAGGTAGTGTACCAGTACACATGTTCAAATTTATTCATTTGCACCTGCAGTTTGATTGAAGTCATTTTCTGTAAAATGATTGCATATGATATGTTTTTCCTGGATCAATTTTCACTATCAATACAAAACAAGATTGAAATATTTGCCGTCTCCGATAGCTTACAACCTTGAATTTACACAACTTTTGATAAAGTTTTATACCGCCTTAACCAATTAATGACATCTAGTAGGAGGGTGGATGCTTTGCCAATTACCAAAATCTTCTAATGTTGTGAAAACTCTTAAGAATCTATTTTTGAATTTTATGTTTTTGTCAGATAAGATGAACCATACAGCAGTTATTTGTCCAAACATACTACGAAGACCTTATCTTTGAAAGAACTTCTTATCTCTTCCGTTGGCACCAGTATTGAACATATCAATATCTCAGGAAAAATCGGCACAAAAAGTTCTTAAAGATAGCAAGTCTAATGTTTAAGATATGAAATAAGTAGATATCTTTGCCCCAAAAAATTCTAAAATATTTTAGCAGTTTCTGAGATTTGTTTAATTAAGTGGGATTGGAATTGAAGAGTTTATTAATGGAGGGGGATAACTCACGGTGTAAATCATGGAACGGCCGGACAGAGAAATACAATCCTTATCATTCCTATTATGATAACCAGGATCAGGCAAGTTTTTTTTTAAATTATTGTTTTGTAGGAACGGAATTGAAATAGGGGTGTGGTCATTGAAGCCTATATCAGTTGCCTCACTTAACAGTTCTGAATTATATCATGTTAACTGTTTGAAGATGATTATTTGAAATATTTTTGTCACTCGAATAAAGCTTGATTTTATCAGATTTTTATGGGTTAAAATTTGAATGTGTGCTTATGTAGAAAAAAGAAGAAGTACTGGACAAAAGTAGAAAAGTTCAGATAGAAATGGTATTTGGTGCATTAGACTGGGAAATTAGCAAGCAATAAAAAAGCAACAACCTGTTGGGTTTAAACCAATCAATCTTTGATTCTAATTGATCTTTCTGGATCACTGCACAGGATGTCTTGTGAATTATTATCTGAGTTGTCCTAATCTGTTCCTATTGATTGCTAAATAAATTAAAGAAATGGCAGCCATCATCATAAGTTATTATTTCTCTGGCTAATGATCATGTAAAATTTGTTTTGGTACATTTTTTTACTCAACCAAAACATAAACATTCAGGTTTCACATGGTGTTCTACAGACAAATAATTACTTATTCAGGTGTTCCAATATTTATTTGCCATCTTTGATGGTCTAATGAAGCGGAAATACTTGATCTGTTGTAGGATATGTTAGCACCTAAATTTTTTTTTATAGTAACTGTTACTGCTACTTTGTCTAAAGTCGGATCAAACGGTCAAGTTATGACTAAATAAGTCAGGTCAAACGGTCAAGTTATGACTAAAGACTAAAATTTGTGTATGGTCTTTGAGACTAACATTTTTGTATGGTTTGTTGAGACAAATACATGTACATGTATGTTAGGTTAAAAGGTCATGTTGAGACTAAAAATGTCAAGTTAAAGGGCCATGTTCAAATAAAAATTTTCGTATAGTCGGGTTAGAAGGTCATGTTGATATATTTTCATTAAGAAGCAGACAGTGCTGGTTGTTTTGGGTTGACCTTGAGTAAGAGCAGTCTTATAGGCACTACTGTATATGAATGTCTATAATTTTTGGACCTATTTCATCATGGCATCGAGATTTTAGTTGTGGAGAAAGGCGCATTTCCTGGTGTCTTCTTCTACATATCAGGCCCGTTATGATCCAAGGGGCTGATGTAAGGTGAGGATTCTTAATAGAACTTTTTCAAACACACATTACTGTCAAATTACAATTTCCTGGTGTTATGCCGAGTCTGATTCATAATGATGTTTTTATTATTTCACTAATTTACACAAATTGGACCCAATCATAAAATCATGTGTGAAACTGAACTATAAATGAAGATTGATGATTTGTTTAAAAAACATATGGACAGATTGCAATTTTATCAAATTATTGCTTGATATTTGATCATAACATTCATTAAAATAATATCCAATATAACATATGGTTTTCTATTATAATTCATGTTATTTCATAACAGTGATTAGGAGCGTAACAATTTCTGCAGATATGTAAAATTATTGTTTTGGTGCATAAAAATCACTTTGTTTTCATATGATGTAATGAATAAAAATTATAGGGTTTTCCAAATATCATTATGTGCTCTCCTGCTGTGATAATTTTAAGTTTAGTGAAATAAAGAAATGTCATCAGTAAATTGCTGAAATAAAACGTATTTGTGTTTAATAAATAAATTAAGCTCATTACCTCTAAACTTTATATTTTCTGCTGTCCCTTCAATTTATTTTCTTTTTTTTTTTATATTTGGAAACAATAATTGATTGATTGAATGCTAGCTTGCTTAACTTAAGTGAGCGATATTCAGGACGAGTAAAATTTCTGCCAACTTAACTGACTTATAACTAGTAGTGTCTTGAGAAAGCTCCCAATATTTTCGTTTTGATATAAGTTTGTAGTAACAAGTATTGTCATTTTCCTCTGGATATAAGGTTGTAATAACGGCCCCGATATTGCCCTGTGGATATAAGTTTGTATTAACAGGTATTCTGACCTACAGGCTAGTCTTTTTAGAAGGTGGTTAATTTCGTCTCTTTACAAATGTCGTGTCATGTCAATCAGGTGTTAGTATCATCTAGTATTTATATATCAAGGTGATAGGCTTCCATGTTTTTTGGTTATATATTATCATGTAACAATCAAATTAGCCAGTTTAATTACTATTTTCTCACCTCATTCTGTCTTCGTCATGACATCAACATGATCATTTCAGTTCGCAGACTTTTCCTAATACAGTAGGCTCACTCTTATAAAACCTTACCTACAAGAGGCCATTGCACCAACAATGGCATTTTCACTTGGTATTTGTATAGTGCTTCTTTATTTAAAAAGTAGGAGTTTACCCAGAGGTCATCCCATTAATATGATCACATTTTAAAGTGCAGAAAGGGTACCCTTATATGAGAGGGACTATATTTACTGTATATCTGTAAAATTGTTGGGGTTTTTTTTTTTGAGTCAACAGAGTTTAATACCGGTGATGTAGTTAACTATTTGTATGTTTTAATATAAACCAAAAAGATATTTGACTTAAAGATAGGGGAAGAATTGTCCTCCATTTCAACTTCATACCCCTTTTCAAGGCCTTGTGTTAGTTACCACATGATTTCCAAAAACAAAAGAACCAGGAATGTTTTGTGCAACAATATATTATAAAGACATGCAAAAATCACGACAAAACACAGCTTGAGCTGATTATGTTGAGCATAAAACAATGGTCACAGTTGGGTTCAAATTATAGATTGTCATATTGCACAATCTAATGCATCTGGTTTCAAGGTCATGTGGTCTGGTGTCCTATTTGTAATTAGGAAACCAGAGACTTCAGTGTCCTTTTTGATTAGGGAACCAGATGTTTCCATCAGGAACTTCAGTGCAGTGTTTGGTTTGATTTCTTATAGCAGACGTAAGTCTATCCAAATTTTTATTATTTCTCACTATTATCTGAATGTCTTTGAAATTTTGTATGAAGTAGATGTTTAATTTGAGTAAAATTGAGCTATGTGTATGGGTATTAAAATGGGAGTTAGGAAGTATAGTAATACAATTTTGAGCTATGTCATGCCTGCCACAACAAGGGTGTTATGTTTATTTTGATATAGACCTAAAATTTTCTTATGGGGGAAGTATATTATATATTATTGCAATTTTAATCAGACTGGCAAATAAATTAAATATAAACAAACAAAAAACTTTTTCGATAAGAAAATTAAGATTGCAAAATTTCAGACTATTTCATAATTATTTCACTTTGTTCTAGTCGTACTGAGTGGATAGTGGAAGCAATGAGGTTTCATTTTTATGCCCCCACGACGACATGTCGGGGGGGCATAAAGTTTTACTCATGTCCGTCCGTCTGTCCGTCGGAACGAATTTCCGTCAAGCTTTTCTCAGAAACCGTACATGAGAACAATTTGAAATTTGGCAGGTTGGTTCAGTATCACAAGTTGTACGTCCTAAGCGACTTTCAGACCTGTCAGACAACTACTTCCTGTTTGGGACTTCATTTGTACGTAAATATGTCCATCCGTATGTACGAATTTTCGTCCAGCTTTTCTCAGAAACCATACATGAGAACAATTTGAAATTTGGCAGGGTGGTTCAGTATCACAAGTTGTACGTCCTAAGCAACTTTCAGACCTGTCGGACAACTACTTCCTGTTTGGGACTTCATTTAGCTGGGGCATCTGTGTCCCATGGACACATTCTTCGATTTTTTTTTGTAAATTAAGAACATCAATAGTAATAAATGTTGCTCACAAGTTGCAAGATAACAGATAGTCCTTATTTCTAAGCTTTCATCAACAAAAAGTTGGTAACATTCCTAAAAAATTTGTTTTGATTATCAACGATGATGCAGATGATCCGACAGCTGTTCCTACCTTCAAGAAACATGTTTTATTTGTTGGATTATTTTGTCTTAAACATCATAATACTGACAGAATTTATGATTTTTACCTTCGATAAAGTTTAATAACATTAGATATCAATTGTCTGTATGTATGAAAGTGCTGGAAAACAATTTTTTTACCTTTAGTCATGGGGTGAAAGTCTTGGAGAATTTGGCAAAATTCCACTAATAAGGGGAAATAATTTTATATTAAATTGTATCTGAAATCTCACACGTAGGCACAATCACTGCAATATTTTTTCAACAGATTGAAAATGTCAGTCTTCATCAGTCATCTAAAAGTTTGTATTAAAAAAATAATGTTCAAGAATCACAAATTATCCTTGGTATACCTATTTATTTATCTATGTTAACTGAATTTAGCGAGATATGGGATCTGATTCATAATAACGACCTCACTTTTAACTGGCAGATTTGAGACAAATTTAAGAATTCAGTAGTTCTAAAAAATTGGCTGACTACTGCTTTGAAGTCTTAAAAATGATGAAATCCTTTATGACACATATTGCAGTCTTTACAGCTATATGTTCTTGATTCCTGCTTTCATCTGCCATTAAGTATATAGCTGTATTGTCTGATTTATCTCATTTGTTAAGAAAGATGTGTTGGCAATTACAAGAAAAATGCCAGTTTTGTCATCACCCATGAAATAAACAGAGATACATGTCACTCACAGTGATGTATATTTCATGTACAACAGTGACAACTATCCTGTAATTTACATGTAGAACTAGAGGTCGTACAAGGTCACTTGTATCTGCTGCTGGAATACTCATCAGTGTTTTTTGCCCTAAACATCAATTTTTTTATTGGTTAAAAAAATACACATGAAGCTTTAAAAAGCAAGATCAATGTCTTTATGGTGTTTATTGGATAAAACGTTCTCATGAAACTGAAAAAGAATGATTTTTATCTTTTATCACTGTGTTATTTCTTTGAAAAATTGGCCTGATTTTTGCTATTCAACTTGGTTGGAAACATGAAGATGTTAATTGCCTTCAATAAAATGAAAACAAAGTCTGTTTTTTTAAGGATTTTTTACAGGAATTATTTATTATTCTTGTTAACTAAAATTGGATTGTAGTGAAAACAGCAATGCTAAAAAACACAAACACATAATAAAAGCGGAATTTCAAAATATTTTGACAATAAATTTAGTGGATTTGAAAACATTGTTACTTGTCAGAATTCTTGTTTTGCCATTCTTGTAAACAGTGCTGTGATTTGACAAAAATTCATTGTAAAGACCCGTGACTACTGCAGTGCTAAAAACTCTGATTCCAAAAAGTTCAAGAAAAATGCCTCCGCACATCTGGTTTCTTAAAGTTTCCATGTTTGTTATTTATTTTTTAGGAATTTTAACTCATATCTTTACTGACCTAAATGCTCTTTTGTACCTTTATTAATCAAATTTTTTAATTTATAAAGAGTTTTTCTTGCCAAAAACAGAAAAACTACTCGTAAATATTATACATTGAAATTTAATTACTGGCTTAATGATGGTTGATCTTGGTTTCCGTTTTTAAGCATTTTTTGATTCAGAAGAATTGGGTTTCTGACACAGATGTATCAGATTCTACAAATATTTAAAATGCTTTTTTACCAACATTAGAATTTTTCTGCCCAATTAGAAACATTAGCTGCTAACTCACACCTGTTTGCCAATTAATGACCAGAATTAGCTCCCTTTACCTCTGTTCCATACTGTCCTGTTATAGAATACACCTGTGACAGTATAGGTTTATATTTATACATACCTGGTTTGATATTTCGTCTTGTTTTCACTTGTTTTCCAAACACCTGTTTATCTAATTGCAAATTTACCTGCTTTTGCAATTTGGCATGAGAGTTTTTTGCCCATTAAAACAGATATCAAACTACAAGTCCACATGCAACATATTTATATTGGCTAATTTCTTCTTTGAAGAAGTTAAATATAAACTAATAATAAGCATTAATACTAATTGTTGATAAGACATTGGCAGATAGACATTTTTGTAAATTTTACATGACAGTGATGTGTGGTGTTGGATTTGAAACAGGCTTCAAGTGCTGGGCTGAGCTTGTTTGAGCTTTATGCCACTTTCAGTAATGTAGCCACTTTTTATAACAGGTGGAAGCCCATTGAACTGGCACTTCATTTCCATTAATGTTCAAGTCTATGACACCATGACAGAGGTTCAACTCACAGCCTCAGTCATTAGGACGTCCAATTGGCGCCTACCCCAAGAAAGTTTGAGTCAATTTTAATTATTTGTACCGTATCTACCATTGAAAAAAAAAACTTTTTGAAGCTTTCAGTATAAATGAACCCACAGTGAGGACCATAATGGAACAAACTGTGGGTTACCAATTCTCTGTAGCCTGTATTATAAGATACAGTGAGGACCATAATGGAACAAACTGTGGGTTACCAATTCTCTGTAGCCTGTATTATAAGATACAGTGAGGACCATAATGGAACAAACTGTGAGTTACCAATTCTCTGTAGCCGGTATTATAAGATACAGTGAGGACCATAATGGAACAAACTGTGGGTTACCAATTCTCTGTAGCCTGTATTATAAGTATGTAAAAGTTTACCAGTGTGAGTCGGGTAAATCACAGATACAGTGTATAAAGTGTAATGTTTATTCAGTTTTTGAGATAAAGAAATTTGCAACAAATTGATCTTAGCAAATTATGAATTATAAGAAGATTAAGTGGATAAGAGAGAAGTTATTTGGAATGTTAAATCAAAACTTTACTTAGTTCTTCATTTTTGCAACCAGGCCCAACACAACATTATCCTTGGCCTAATCCTATTTCTATGCATCCTATGTAGCAAAATTACTGCACATAAAATGCACACATACACTGCTATATACTCCTCAAACTCAATATCCATGTCGTTTATAAAGATTCCCGACAGTTATTTATTTCAATTAATAGCAGAAAACCATCAAAAACTTTGATCATGTAAACAGGCAACTTTGACAAAGTTTTTGATGGAAAACTATGATCGTGTAAATGGAGCTTTACATTATTTTACTTCCTTGTTTGTAGCAATACCCATAATTCCATCAGAACTCAAAACCAGTTTGAAAGAACTACCCCAAATCCTGCCACTCCCAAATCATAAACATCTGTTTATGTCTCTTTTTTCATTTATTTATAAAGATTTGTGTAAAATGCATGCACTGAAGAAAAATGAAGAAACTATTTTGATAAAATCTATTTTAATTGAATGAATCATGAGGAGAGTGTTACAAAACATTAGTTCTGACACTGGTATATGGTTAGGGAGCTTATTTTCTACTTATTTTGTAATTTATTTCCCATGACGAATTGCTTCATTATAAGATCTGGTTGTTTATGTTTACAACTTGGGAGAATTGGAGATTATGATCCGTGTTTTTATTTACAACCCTTGGTCTTATTTATTTTGGGTTTGTTTGTTGATTCTTTGTATTAAACAGTATTTCATGTACATTCTGTAATCATCACATAGAATATGTCTTCTATGAAGAACCACAGAAAAAACACTGACGTACAATTTTAAGGTCATGTACTATTGTACTTTTTGGAAAAAAAATCATCCCCTGATCCCATGTGGGAGATTGGACTCCGAAGTTCCGATAGGGAAGTGGATTCCCAACTCCTGTCTAAGGATGGTGCACTGTTAACTCCAGAGATGGTGGACTAAGAATTGTAGACTCCCAATATTTCTGGCAGACTATATGCTTACTCCAGACTAAGGACCATAAACTCTTGGCTCCCAATATGTCAGACAGACTATGAACTGACTCCAGACTAGAGACATTGGAACCACAGCTAATGATCAAAGAGTTATATATTTTCCATTTTCACATTTCAAAATGTCTTCTGTAGAGCATGACGAGTTTTATGTTTGAATGTGTATTATGATTTGTTCATTCCCTGCAACATTCTGGAAATTTATTGGTTCATATTGTAGTTTGTGTTCATGATTGTCTGAAGTCTTATTAGCATTTTATAGACCAAATGTACAGCAATGTTTTTTATAGTGGACCTTCCCTTCCACAAAAATAATATAAAGATTTGTTACTTATCTGGAAGAATGATTGTTAATTTCACTTTCAGTGACTACTGAACTATGTTAAGTTGATTCCCAGACTGTAGTTGAGTTACATCATTGGTCTTATCTATACACTTCATCAAACTTGCAGTTTAATGTGCTAAATTTTGATCACCTTTCCTCTGTAATACATCTGTCAGATAAGTCATTCAGTATCTCTTCCTAATCACACGCATTTTGTCTCGTGCAGTGCACAAATTGCATGCTCATGCACGTGCACTTGCATAATTTTTTTGTTTTCTATAACATTTTTTAATGAGAGGGGGATTTGAACATTTGTCATGATCTGAAAAATCTATTTCGCATTTCCTGTAATCAAACGACATTTTTATTTCATACAGATTTGTTGTTGTTAAGACACCTGTGAAGTCAAGTAAATAAATTTAAGATTAGATCATTAATATCTATGCAGTAAACCTTTTAAAACAGAAGCATTTATAAATTTATGATGTTTCCACCTTAAAATGATCATTTCGATTGCACTTTTTGAAACACACGCCCTTTAAAAAAAATTTAAGACAGTTAAAATATATTTGGATCATCTAAGCCATGTATGATACTTTGCCAAAAAAAATTGCTGAAAATTAGTGATCTTTCATTGAAATAAGTTAACCTGCCACCTAAAATTTAAAATATATACATGTCACGTCAAGTTATTTCTCATGTCTATCAAAGTAATGTACAAAAGAGATAATCAGGAGACCAGTAAGTGACAAGCTTTAAGTCTAGCTTTAGTTCCTGTCAATTCTCAATGACACAGTCCCCAAAGACCTCAAATTTGGTAAACAGTCAAGTATTGCTTACAAGATCATCTGATCAGCCTGTGTAAGTATTAAACTTTATAAAGTCAAATGTTGTAAAAAACATTGGATCGGGTGTGCATGATACATAAGTGGGTAGTACGCACTGCCAGTTACGGTAACTCCTTTTTGAAGTCTTCCAATGACATGCTAAAGTACATGATGTAACAATTATGTGCCATATGTTTAACCTTTTAATGGGGTAAAAAAAACAAGATTTGAAAGCAAGGCCTTATCTTCTTATCATAGCACCTCCCCATATGCTGCACTATAAAACTGCTAATTTTGACAACCGAATCCTCTGGTGAGCTGTATGCAAACACTATTGGTAATTTGGTACCTCACAACATCATTATGGTTTCATAATAAATTTAGGACAGATATTTTGATTGTTTGTTGGGGCATAGATAATATCGGTATTTTTCAGAACAACCATTGTGTTTTGGGTACATTTTAGAATGTTAGATGACTTTATCCATTTAGTGAAGTGCTTTTCAATAAAGTGGTGTTTTAGTCAAAGAATACAAATGATGATCAAATATGTTATTACAAAATCAATAAACGTTTATCTACAAACTTGCATTAATAGAATAATTATTTTATAAAGTTTCACCTTTGACCTTTATGGCAATGTAATGGCATCTGATAACTTGATACAAAGAGCCTACTGACTCCACATTTCCACAATCATGTACTGCACATTTCTAACCTTTACTTTTTGTGATTTTCATGAACCTTTATATAAGAACTGTGCCGATATGAAAAACTTGTTAAGGAAATAATATTTGTCCCAAAATCTAGTCTTGAAAGCAAAAATATACAGTAAACTTTCTTTGTTGGATTGAATACTTTACCTTCCAAGTTTTTCCAAATATTGTCCTCAGTGCAGGGCCTTTTTTTTTATTCACATTTTCGTTAAGTTGTCCAGAGAGAGGGCAGATGCTTTGACAAACAAATTTTCTAACCGATGAGACATCAGACTTCTGACCCTAGTCAACATCTATTTCTTATACTATTATTTACTTATGATACATACCTACGGTAAACCACACATCAAACTTTACTTCATCATTGTCTCACCCCACAAATATTCCTGTTATACCATCCATCTTGTGTTTGATGTCGTTGTCATAATTACATGGATGTAAAATATTATTACTGTGCTGCTTGTATATAATTAGCCATTCATAATGAACTGCCGTCTGCTACCATTATTGTTGATCACAGTGAAGGAAAATAGAACACTGTTGTTGTGCTGAAGCCAAATTTGTCTTGCTTCTGTTTACAAATCTGTATTTGGAGCATTGGAAATCAAACTTTCTTATTACTGCATATCTTTACTCTGAGCATTGGCAAAAGCACTTCTAAGTACTGCATATCTTTACTCTGAGCATTGGCAAAAGCACTTCTAAGTACTGCATATCTTTACTCTGAGCATTTGCAAAAACACTTCTAAGTACTGCATATCTTTACTCTGAGCATTTGCAAAAACACTTCTAAGTACTGCATATCTTTACTCTGAGCATTTGCAAAAACACTTCTAAGTACTGCATATCTTTACTCTGAGCATTTGCAAAAACACTTCTAAGTACTGCATATCTTTACACTGAACTTGGCAAAAGCACTTCTAAGTACTGCATATCTTTACACTGAACTTGGCAAAAGCACTTCTAAGTACTGCATATCTTTACTCTAAGCATTGGCAAACACACACATCCAAGTACTGCATATCTACTCTGATCATTGGCTAAACAATTCTTAGTACTGCATATCTTTAAACTGAACTTGGCAAAAGCACTTCTAAGTACTGCATATCTTTACTCTGAGCATTGGCTAAAACAATTCTGAGTACTGAATATCTTTACACTGAACTTGGCAAAAGCACTTCTAATTACTGTGTATCTTTACTCTAAGCATTGGCAAAAACACTTCAAAGTAATGCATATCTTTACTCTAAGCATTGGCAAAAACACTTCGAAGTACTGCATATCTTTAATCTGAGCATTGGCTAAAACAGTTCTAAGTACTGCATATCTTTTGTCAGAGCATTGGAGTAGATTATAATGTCTTGTTCTAGTTCTTCTTTATTTGGACTACTTCTAAAGTTTCCAAATTGCATGAAGCATTTTGTTGTCTTATATACAGCTTCAAATAACAAACCATACATGAGTTCTCTAACATGGTTATTGTTTAAAGTGGTAAGGAAGCACCCACCTTGACCAGGACATATTGATGAAGTTGTCTCCCCTACCCTATTTTTGTCTCGCCTGCGACGAAAGTCGCTGGAGGCGAGACATATGTATGGGAATCCGGCGGCGGCGGCGGTGTAAACACTTGACATCTTGCTTCATATCTTTGTAAGCCCAAGCCCTAGGTCCATCAAATTTGGTCCAGAGGTAGCTTATGATGAGTACTTGCCAGTCAGTCACCTGTCACCTGACCTTGACCTCAATTTCACGGTCCAGCGGCTACGTTAAAGTTTTTGGGTTACGACAGTTCCTCTGTAACTACGCATGGTAGGATGACAATATTTGGTGTATAGGTTGCTGATGACTAGTACATGACTGTCTGGTAGGTGTCACCTGACCTTGACCTCAATTTCACGGTCCAGCGACTACGTTAAAGTTTTTGGGTTACGACAGTTCCTCTGTAACCACGCATGGTAGGATGACAATATTTGGTGTATAGGTTGCTGATGACTAGTACATGACTGTCTGGTAGGTGTCACCTGACCTTGACCTCAATTTCACGGTCCAGCGACTACGTTAAAGTTTTTGGGTTACGACAGTTCCTCTGTAACCACGCATGGTAGGATGACAATATTTGGTATATAGGTTGCTGATGACTAGTACATGACTGTCTGGTAGGTGTCACCTGACCTTAACCTCAATTTCACGGTCCAGCGACTACGTTAAAGTTTTTGGGTTACGACAGTTCCTCTGTAACTATGCATGGTAGGATGACAATATTTGGTTTATAGGTTGCTGATGACTAGTACATGACTGTCTGGTAGGTGCCATTTGACCTTGACCTCAATTTCACGGTCCAGCGACTACGTTAAAGTTTTTGGGTTACGACCGTTCCTCTGTAACTATGCATGGTAGGATGACAATATTTGGTGTATAGGTTGCTGATGACTAGTACATGACTGTCTGGTAGGTGTCACCTGACCTTGACCTCAATTTAACGGTTCAGCAACTTCGTTAAAGTTTTTGTATTAGGACAGTTCCTCTGTAACTATGCATAGTATGGTGACAATAATTGGTATACAGGCCGCTGCTTATAATTAATGCTACTTACTTAATGCTTATGACGAAATTTATTTTCGTTACTGATGCGGAATTCAGGCGAGACGTTTTTCTGTGTCCACACTTGTATATAGAATTATTGGGTTTTGAGAATCTGCTCTGAACAGTATTTAGCCATAATATCACCCTATGCATAGTGATGAAATTGTCTACCCTTTCATTGCTTTGTACAGTAATGTCTTGCATACTAAATTTTTCAAGGTTTTTTATGCCCTGGCGACTACATGTTGGGGGGCATTAAGTTTTACTCGTGTCCGTCCGTACGTACGTACATCCAAATGAATTTCCATCAAGCTTTTCTCAGAAACCGTATATGAAAACAATTTGAAATTTGGCAGGGTGGTTCAGTATCACAAGTTGTATGTCCGACAACTACTTCCTGTTTGGGACTTTATTTATCGGGGGCAACTGTGTCCCATGGACACATTCTTCATTTTTTATAACCAGAATTTACTCACACATACAAAATTAAATGATCTCCCTTTCTCTGTGTTTTGTGTAGAGTTATGTCCCTTTGTGCTAACCAGTATTTTACCACAAAAGTCACACAGTACTGATAATACACTGTCATTAACTCATTGCGGTTTGACATATTTCTTATCTATGTTAAAATCTGCAGCTGATAAATTACCTTTTTTTATTCTGAAAAAAATTGAGTCTGATGTTTGCCTGTAACTATCAGGTCGTATAATGTCAACATTACTTTGGAAATTAAAAACTTGAAATTGACAAATCTTTGGCTTGAGGAAGATAAATGCCAGAAGTTTATGAAACCTGCACTTATGGATACTGAATTTGTTGGAATTATTTCACTGCAGGCTTGAAATTAGTCTGATAATCGGACTCTGATTATACCAAAATTATAAAGAAAATACTACTTTATTTGCAAAACGTTTGTTTTGGGGCAATAAATTTACATAATAGGCTTTTTGTTAAAATAAACTCCATGGTAACACAATATCTAAGTATGGGGGTTCTCGCAATCAGGTCTGGCTTAATCCCAGAAGGAAGACTGGATCCCATGATACAGCTGAAAATTGATGAAGTAGAACTCAAATGTACTAGACCGGTACTTAAAATTCTTAAAAGTGATTGATATGGTAGTTTCTAGTGTTTTTGATAAAAAAAAGTGTTCGTTTCTAAGCCAAGTTCTGCCTAGAAAATAAAATCTGTTTAATACAGCCTACAAACCCTAATAGTCCATTACAAATCTCCTAAATTAGATTGTATATTGTCTACTGCATATGGAAGTGAGATACTATATGTGTTTCTTTGTATATTATATTATCTAAATAGGTAATATCAAGAGGACTACATACGGAAAATGAGATACTATATATGTTTCTTTATATTTTCTAAATGGGTGTTAACAAGAAAATATGTGTCTGAAAGAACGTCTCGTCTCATAAAGCATGTTCATATTTGATAAGAAGTCTGACTTAATGCATACTTATAATGGCTGATATGCAAGCTGAAAGCCGCAGACATTTCATGCTTAATATATTTAACTTGAATGTATAGATATGCAGTTAATTATAACTAATACAGTCTGAGCAGTGACCTCTAGGGGCTATAAAACTATTATTATGCAAGGTCTAGCGGAATGAGGTAATTCGTCATATTAGATGTTGCACATTGTAAAATTGTTTGACTTCGTTTGTCTGCAAGGTGCAGAAGTTACAAAATTCCCACCGGGGATTACTTAAGCACCTTAAAGAGCAGTCTTACCATTACTGTTGTGATGTAATGCAAGGTCAGCAATTTTAAGATGTATGATATTTAGTTAGGTATTGAGAGACTTGGTCCCTTTAACTACAGGAATCTGTGGATTTGGTAATCAATTGATAATTGATAAAGGGATGGATGGAAAAACATTTTTATGCCTCTGCTACGACATGTTGGGGGGCATTAAGTTTTACTCATGTCCGTCCGTACGTCAGAACGAATTTCCGTCAAGCTTTTCTCAGAAACCGTACATGAGAACAATTTGAAATTTGTCAGGGTGGTTCAGTATCACAAGTTGTACGTCCTAAGCAACATTCAGACCTGTCGGACAACTACTTCCTGTTGAGGACTTCATTTAGCGGGGGCATCTGTGTCCCATGGACACATTCTTCAATTTTTATGCCCCCGCGACGACATGTCGGGGGGCATTAAGTTTTACTCATGTCCGTCTGTCCATCCGTCCGTACGTACGTACGTACGTCCGAACAAATTTCCGTCAAGCTTTTCTCAGAAACCGTACATGAGAACAATTTTAAATTTGGCAGAGTGGTTCAGTATCACAAGTTGTACGTCCTAAGCGAATTTCAGAACTGTCGGACAACTACTTCCTGTTTGGGACTTCATTTGTACATAAATACGTCCGTCTGTATGTACAAATTTCCGTCAAGCTTTTCTCAGAAACCGTACATTAGAACAATTTGAAATTTGGCAGTGTGGTTCAGTATCACAAGTTGTACGTCCTAAGCGACTTTCAGACCTGTCGCACAACCACTTCCTGTTTGCGACTGGGCCGATATGAAATTGTGTTAACATGAGTATGAAAATTTCCGTCAAGCTTTTCTCAGAAACCGTACATCAGAACAATTTGAAATTTGGCAGGGTGGTTCAGTATCACAAGTTGTACGTCCTTAGCGACTTTCAGACCTGTCGGACAACTACTTCCTGTTTTCTACTGGGCCGATATGAAAATGTGTTAACATGAGTATGAAAATTTCCGTCAAGCTTTTCTCAGAAACCGTACATCAGAACAATTTGAAATTTGGCAGGATGGTTCAGTATCACAAGTTGTACGTCCTAAGCGACTTTCAGACCTGTCGGACAACTACTTCCTGTTTGCGACTGGGCCGATATGAAAATGTGTTAACATGAGTATGAAAATTTCCGTCAAGCTTTTCTCAGAAACCGTACATCAGAACAATTTGAAATTTGGCAGGGTGGTTCAGTATCACAAGTTGTACGTCCTAAGCGCGACTTTCAGACCTGTCGGACAACTACTTCCTGTTTGCGACTGGGCCGATATGAAAATGTGTTAACATGAGTATGAATTTTTCCGTCAAGCTTTTCTCAGAAACCGTACATCAGCACAATTTGAAATTTGGCAGGGTGGTTCAGTATCACAAGTTGTACGTCCTAAGCGACTTTCAGACCCGTCGGACAACTACTTCCTGTTTGCGACTGGGCCGATATGAAAATGTGTTAACATGAGTATGAAAATTTCCGTCAAGCTTTTCTCAGAAACCGTACATCAACACAATTTGAAATTTGGCAGGGTGGTTCAGTATCACAAGTTGTACGTCCTAAGTGACTTTCAGACCTGTCGGACAACTACTTCCTGTTTGGGACTTCATTTAGCGGGGGCATCCGTGTCCCATGGACACACTCTTCAATTTTTAGCTCACCTGACCCGAAGGGTCATGTGAGCTATTGCCATCACTTGGCGTCCGTCGTCGTCCGTCGTCGTCGTCGTCGTCGTCGTCGTCGTCGTCGTCGTCGTCGTCGTCGTCGTTAACTTTTCTTCAAAAATCTTCTCCTCCAAAACCACTGAAGGGATTGCTTTGAAACTTTGCACACATCATCAGTAAAATGTCCTCTACCAAGTTTGCTCAAATCATGGCCTCAGACCAACCAACATGGCCGCCATGGCTAAAAATAGAACAGGGGGGTCAAAATACAGTTTTTTGCTTATAGTTCAAAAAGTATAACAGATATAGGAAAACCGAACAGACCTTCCTTCTTCAGCATCTAAAGCTCTACAAAACACTCCATTGGGTCAAAGTTGTATGATGACTCCTTGTAGGAGTTATTGCCCTTTAATTGTCAAAATTGATGATTTTTGCCATTTTTGCCTCAAAATCTTGAAAATTATTAGAACTAGAGAAAAAGTTAGAATTGCTTAATTGTTCTGCTCTATGAGGGCTACAAAAATGACTTAAGGGTCAAGATTGTCTGATTAACCGTTTAAGAGTTATTCCCCTTGAACTGTTTTTTTTAATTTGTTTTAATTGATTTTTTAAAATATTCTCCTCTGAAACAACTGAAAGTACTGCTTAGAAACTTTGTACACATCATCCGTCCAATGTCCTCAACCAAGTTTGCACCAACCATGGCTGCAGATTAACCAACATGGCCACCATTGCTAAAAATAGGACGGTGGGGGGGGGGGGGGGGTAAAATACAGTTTTTGGCTTATATTTAAAAAAGTGTAACAGATACAGGAAAACCGAAGAGACATGCCTTCATCTGCATCAAAAGCTCTACAAAACACTCCATTGGGTTGAAGTTGTATGATGACTCCTTATAGGAGTTATTGCCCTTTAATTGTCGAAATTGATTATTTTTGACATTTTTGCCTCAAAATCTTGAAAATTTTTAGAACTAGAGAAAAAGTTAGCATTGCTTAATTGTTCTGCTCTATGAGGGCTACAAAAATGACTTTAGGGTCAAGATTGTCTGATGAACCGTTTAGGAATTATTCTCCTTGAAAATTTTTTTAATCAATTTTACTAGATTTTAAAAAATCTTCTCCTCTTTAACCAATGAAAGGACTGCTTTGAAACATTGCACACATCATCTTTAGGACGTCCTCTACCACCTGACTACCTATATAGCTACGTTGGCTTTAAATAGAAAAAATGAAAAAAGGCGGGGTGGGGGGGGGGGGGGGGTCGAGAGAGTTTTCGACTGATAGTTAAAAAAGTACAACAGGTACAGCAAATTTGAAGTTAACTTCCCTTCTCCCTCTAAGCATCAAAAGCTCCTCCTTATAGGAGTTATTTCCATTAAAAGGTCGAAATTAATGATTTTTGCAGAAGTGTTGGGCAATTCCTTATAGCAAAGAAAAGCTGGATAAAAAAGGGTTGTTTGGTTTCAGGTTCAGGTGAGCGATACAGGCTCCTGGGAGCCTCTAGTTTTCTTTATGCATGACAAATCTACAGATTTTTGCTAAGATATAATATATATGGATGCCACATACAATGTATAAAGATCCTTTTAGTTGTAATTGTTTTTGCATTTTTGGGTTGTTTTTTTTTATCCACCCAGACATTCCTATTTAAAGCCATCTTAATGTTGTCATTCGTGTCACTTTCAGAACCTCATTTAAAATTTGATGGCAATCTTGCAAGTCAATTTCCTGTGAACCTTTTTTCCCTATGTATTAATTTTTATTATTAATAGTTACTCTTCTTACAAACCACAAAGTTTATGGCATTAAAATGATATCTACGACGTCAGTGGTCACTATGGATGTAACGAAATTGATTGTAATCAAACTACTGTCTCAAAGGAAGCCTGATGCCATGTCCATCTTTAACAAGATATGTTGTATGTATACAATTACTATAGATGGAATTAAAAAAATTGATTATGTTGATATCGTTACTTCGGACCTGTCAATTTCATTTAGAATCGCATGATTGATTATATATTGTGCTACAGAAAGTGGTATTTACTCTGTCAAATATATATGACAGTCGATTAAGGTCATGTGACCCTATAGGATATTTGACATCTATTGAGGTACAGACGGCCATACATTGGAAATTAAAAACTTGAAAATTGACAGAATGTGGTTGGCTTCTAGATGGTTATGAATAGGGTATGTTACAACCTCTATTGCAATACAATGCATAATGCAATAAATTGTGAATATTAGAATTAGTATTAATGCAATAAGCCTCAATGTCGATGCCTATTGTAATATCATCTATTGCAATAAAGATGCTTTACTCTAATAAGCGTCAAACTCAACGGTTATTGCAATAGAGGTTGTAACAGGGTATTCATTATATTGCTACAATGTTTGACTTTCAGAAATTGTGTTCTAATGGTTTATTGTTCTGTTTATTGTTTGGGTCTCTTGTGTACATACTGACAATAGCATAGTTATTGCAGTTTTTATAAGAATTGTAACATTGGATATAGAGAGTAGTAAAACAGTTCTCTGCCTTGAGTGGTTCCCTGTCAAAAGAATTAAATATCAGGTCATATTGGTTATGATAACAAAGTTCCCCTTAATATTTCAAATTAATATATGTTTTTGTATGGGTTTTATATGTTTTTGTATGGGTTTTATATGTTTTTGTATGGGTTTTATATGTTTTTGTATGGGTTTTATATGTTTTTGTATGGGTTTTATATGTTTGTATGGGTTTATATGTTTGTATGGGTTTATATGTTTGTATGGGTTTTATATGTTTTTGTATGGGTTTTATATGTTTGTATGGGTTTTATATGTTTGTATGGGTTTATATGTTTGTATGGGTTTATATGTTTGTATGGGTTTATATGTTTGTATGGGTTTCATATGTTTGTATGGGTTTATATGTTTGTATGGGTTTATATGTTTGTATGGGTTTATATGTTTTTGTAGGGGTTTATATGTTTGTATGGGTTTATATGTTTGTATGGGTTTTATATGTTTGTATGGGTTTTATATGTTTGTATGGGTTTATATGTTTGTATGGGTTTATATGTTTGTATGGGTTTATATGTTTGTATGGGTTTTATATGTTTGTATGGGTTTATATGTTTGTATGGGTTTATATGTTTGTATGGGTTTATATGTTTGTATGGGTTTATATGTTTGTATGGGTTTTATATGTTTGTATGGGTTTATATGTTTGTATGGGTTTATATGTTTGTATGGGTTTATATGTTTTTGTAGGGGTTTATATGTTTGTATGGGTTTATATGTTTGTATGGGTTTATATGTTTATATGGGTTTTATTACTACTTTTAGCAGTTTTTCAGTTCTATTATGAGACCCAGTTTTTTAATACACGCAATATTTCAGACTGAAATAGGTCCCTGGTGGAGTTTCATCCGGAGCTTAACACTATACTCCCTCTGGATATTTTTATGACCTGTATTCAGATTTGGCAGTTGATTTGGATTCTACTACAATTATGTTTTTCCATCCTGGAGATTAATTATCCAATTATATTTAATCATGTTTTATGATAAATGCTTCCTACATGCATACAGTCTTCGAGCATCATAGAAAAATATTTAAAGTGGATATTATTTCATAAATAGAAGGATAATTGGTTATTAAAGCTTATAAGCTATTGGATTTGCTTCGTTTGTGGTCAACAGCCATTGATTTGATGGTCATAATTTTATGGAATTCAGATTCTGTTTGAGATGTTCAGCTTTTCCCTTGAGTCTTAAATTGAAATTATTTTCTTTTTTTTTTATCTTTATTTATCTACTCAGTAAAACTTAGCATTCACAAAATATTTTATTAGAATCTAATGAAAATTATTTTTGTTGATTTTTTTGTGAAATATCAGAATTAAAATGTTTTTTTATTTTCCATTTAGGACATATTCTGTCTTTTACCCAAAACCAATACCGATGTACCAATATATAATTTTTTTAATATTATCTGATAGTTTCAAGTTTCTGGTTAATAGAAACTTCTGTAAGTGTGTGTCAGAACAAGAACTCGGGATTTTAGACAATATTGTTATGCAAATAGAATGACTGCATAGTTCTAACTGGAAAAGAAAAAAAAAGATCCAGTCCCCAGATCACTTGCCGCCTTCCCTACAGCACAATTCTGTGTCTGTCTTAGTTACATGGAGTTAAAATTAAGTTGTATTATTTAAATTCAATTTACATTTTGGTACTCTGGTGCACAGGGATTTCAAGTTTGGCACTAATGACATTAAACAGGACATGATTTATAACCTTGCATTAGAATCATGTTTATCTTTGAAACTCATATAAGAAATAATCGGAAACATATCCTTGTGATTTGATCTAGGAATACAAAATATAAATTAATTTGTTTTAAATAATTCCCAGTAAAAATATCAAAGGTTACTTCTAATCAATCGGTTTTATAAAACAAATGGTAATTGGACAGAATTTGTTTGATTAATAAGGGAGATAACAATTTTTTACTTGCATCAAAGGCATATAATTTCTTCTGAATAACTTTTTGTGTTTAAAAATTAATTTAAATGGAAATAATTTCAAACGAGTTGCATGACTGTTACCACAACTGAAAGCATTAAAAGGATCTTTGTTCATAAAAGCACTCGATACCTCACATGAAAGTCAAAATCTATATCCAATTCCTTTAGCATGATTTGTGTAAATTTATTTTGTAATTAGGACTGTCATCAGAGATAGATTTTTTTGTTAAATTGAAAGATTCCAATAAACAGATCATTGTAAAATAGAAATCATTATTTGTCAGTCACTATAGTAGTCAGAATTAGTTTGGTGTTCAACTTTTTGATGGATTTGATGTTTATGTATTTATGTATAAAAACTGTGTTTCTAAAAATGACAAATATTGTACTTTTATGATTTTACTCATTTGTTAAGTTTTATATAAAATTGAGGTTTGAATAATAAACATAAATTCCTTATTGTTTAAGTAGGTCAAGGTCAGAACTCCCCATTTATTCTTGAAATGCAAGAATGGTAGACTGACAAGAATTTTGTTGGGTGCTTTCAAAAACCTGTTACAAGAAATGTTTAGGTGTACATGTATACACATAAATATAATAGCACTTAAAAAGTAGATGACATTGAGGAACATGGGGGTGCTAGATGACCTTGAGAAACATTGGAAATGCCACAAATAGAGGCAGTTGTGTTGAACTTTGGAGAGCACACCTGTTCGCCCTCAACCCTATTGTTACCAGGTATTATAATCGGTTGCTCGTCTTTAGTTTTATTTGTTTGTCCTCAATGATTGTCATTTTTCTTTGTTCGTTTCCTGTGTTGGTCTGGTGTTAGTCTTTCCATATTGGTACACAGTTCAGTCCTGGTTATAATGCCACCTTTTGAATCAAGCAAAATTGTGGCAACAATGATGGTTGCATTGCTACTGCAGTATACTGCAGAAGAAGTATGTATAAGAACTACATGCATTTTTGAAAAGTGGACTTGACACTTCAGTGGAAATAACTGACTGTGGCATTATACTGAAGGAGAATTTTGTATGAGATAATACATGCAGTTTTGATAAGTGAATTGTTTAAACATAAGTGTGTGACCACCATCTTAAAGTGCTTGGTAACTTCTGCTTCACATGGAGGACTATTACTGTGCATGTACAGTGATATTATTTATGTGTTTGATTGCTTGAATGGTGTTTTATCCCACTTTCAGCAATTTTTCAGCTATATCATGGCTTCAGTTTTAAATTGAGAGGAAGCCGGAGTACCCAGAGAAAACCCCTTGACTTGCAGTAGGAAAACTAAGATTGGAGTCAAGTACACCCTCCTCGCAGTGAGACTCGAACCCACATTCTTTACATGTACATTGAATAAGAACTTTTGTGTTTATTCAGCAGAGATGAGTTAGATATCTAATCAATACTAGTATGACTAATAATTATTGATAAATATATTTACTAAAGATCTAAGTAACTTTATTTCCATGGAAACTTATTCCCAAGTTTTTCTGTAATTACCAGGTATACTGTAGGAGAACTTGGTTCCAAGATAAACTGATATTAATGTAACAGGAAGTTATTTAGATAAGAATTCAAAACTAAACAGATTCCAATGCAAGTACATTGTGATACTTTGATAAAAATTTACATTTCCCTAGATACCAATAACTCTGTCCAAGTTGACCTTGGTAATAGAAATTTATTTCACAATAACCTTGAAAGATTGATTTTGTTTTCAAACTGTAAAAAACAAAGAATAATCATGGTATAGCATTCAATTGTTCTGATAAAGATGCTTTTAATTCTAAAGTCAGTGCTATTATCTGAGGCCATTTTAAACTTATGGTTAGGTGGGAGTATTGCTATGTATGTATGCCCTTAAAATGGAAAGCTGTGTTGTTTTTTACTGTTTTTACTTGCTCCCAATTTCACTTTATGCTTGTTCTAAGACAATTTCTGAACACTGCATTGAAAATTGTAACAAATTTCAATGCCATTGTTGCCAGCTTTTCCTTCTTTTGTGAATTAGCAAAGAATCCACCCCCTGAACTGGTACTAACTTTAGGTTGTCCCTTGTTTGTTGTTGTTGAATTAATTATGTCTGGTCTTGAATTCGAGTTGGGACAGTCGCCAATAATCTGATGGATCATTTGTCAGCCAATCAAATATTCTGTAAGATATCATTTAGTCATTGTTATGCAAATGAGTTAATTTTGTTAGATTACTGTCAGTAATGTGGTTACGACATGTATAGATTTATTTTTATTTATTTTGCATAATTAATTCCATGTATTGTCTTCGTCTTCCTGTGTACTGAGTGCATGCAACTTCTCAATTGGAAAGATATTTCACAAATTTATAGTCATAAGACAATTTTAATTGTAATTAACTTTTCTTTTCTTCTGCAAGCATAATAAGCCATTTTGCTTGATGTTTTTTCCCTATTGATTGCAGTCCTGCATTATTGATGTATGAATTATTCAGGAGTCTTTTGTCATAACGTTAAACGATCGAGACTCATCCTGGGGTATTATGCAAAAAATTTCCAATGAAATGTCATATAGATCAAGAACCATGGTGTTTTATAGAAAACTTTCCAATAAATGAAGGATGTATATTGCTGTTTACATACATCTCCGGGGAAAACTTACAGAGGACTATGATTATTCCACACAAACAAGTCATTCCCGGTTCTTAACAAGCCTTACATGTCTTTGGAAGCAGGCTTGATACTGTGAATTCTAAGTCAAATGATAAATCGAAAAAAAAGTTTAAATTTCAGACAATTGACTCTTTTTTTTTTAGATTAGCATGTAAAGTTCAATTCAAACATAGCACTTAATGACAAAAAAGATTCTTTTGAAATCAGGTTATAAAATCTTCTGTCTTTTGTGACTTTCTATATATGAAGTACTATTGAATAATTATAATTAGTCTCTTAGTTTGACTGTTTGGTTTACCAGTACTGGTAGTCATTGGACAGAAAATAGAGCATTTTACCTGGTGTCAATCTTTTAAATTTACAGTATTGATGGATATTTTAACACCATATTGAAATTGAGAAAAAAAATTTTTTAGTGAAAACTACATACTCAGTCAATGATTTTAGCATATAAAAGTGAAACCCACAATAACTAAATTGCTGTGAAAATTTTTTATTCAGCGATGTTTTAATAGTTTTAGCATCAACTAAAATGCAAATTGAAAAAAAATGTCATGAATAACTATAAAACAATAATCACAAAATGTCAATTGCAGATGAAATGAATTGATCTTGTTTTTTACCACACACCATGATAAATTTCAATTCCATAAATCTTATTCATTCACTAGATAAAGGATGAGAATTATTGCTTACTTACTCTTGTATCTGCTATATTTGATTTATGTATTAATGTTATTTTTTCTTTACTCCCTGCTCCAAACAGAAAAGAGTGAGTATTTTTGTTGTCTATGCATGTTGTAACTCTTTAGCAGGTCTTTAACACTACCATGACTTTTTAATATTGTGCCAAGTGCTGAAAACACTGTATGGCAGTTTACATGAAAATGTTGGGATTAAAATTTTGCTCATGGTAAATGTTCAAGACTTGTTAAACATTGATTATGTAGCCCACTCCCAGTCCATGTAGAGCTGGTGTTGACAACAGACAGCGGACTGTTTTGTCATTTAATACAATAGCGAAACTACAGTCATCAGAATGAAGTTAAAATCAGGTCAATGCTGTTGCTTAGCTTTAGCTTTGCTTTATTGAAAGGCCTTTTAAGTAATGTGTTATCATCCATAACCTTCCTTTGCAAGGGAAGTAACAAACTTTGCAAAGGAAGATAATTGACCAGCATTATCTCCCATTTTTCCTTTTTTTTACCACCCTAGAGTTATTATAAAATCAATAAAGGGGAAGTAAATCACAAGTCAAGAATGTTTCTTTATAAAATCCTGGTTATTAGTCAGTATTATATTCATTATATTAAAGTATGTTGCACATATATGGAAGTCCCATTGTCATTTAATTGAATTTGTTCAGCACTATTGAATGGCTTGGCATGTCACTTAATTCCTTTGTCTTGTTTTGCCCAGAGTTATGAGAGGGTTGGTGAAGGTTTTAATATTTAGACCCATGTTATCATAAAATACATGTATATATTTTTATTTATTCTGGTGATGGTGATTTGGAATAAAAAAGTAATTCCTGAACATGTCATTATATGCAGGATATTTATTGAATTTGATTTCGAAATTGAAAATTTATTCATGCAAACAAATTATGATGGTAGATAAGCATTCAAATTATTAGGTGGCAAAAAGATGTGAGAGAAATTAGTTTGCAATAATTTTACATGGAATAATCTTTAATTACAGATTCATGGTCATGAGGAGCCATTTTACTCTAAGCTAAATTTTCTTTTTTACTTCCAGTCTCATTATCTCTGCTCAGATATCTATTAAATAATTTCTACTGACATTTGGAAATCCTTTTGAAATTATATATTGCAGGCTTGGTTGCAGTTATATCTTGTTGCATCCTCATTTTAACATTATTTATAAATAATTTATAAATATTTTATTGGTATATCAAAATTAAATAAACTGGAGCAGGACTTAGGTTCTGTTTTCTATGAATAATTAAAATACAGTCGAACTTCGATGGCTCGAACTCGAAGGGGCAGACAAAAATTGTTCGAGAAATCGTGAGTTCGAGAAACCGGGGCTTGAGATGTCCGGAAATCGTTCATGAACGAACCGGAATCGATATCGGTTTGTATATTTCAATTAGTTTCCTGTCACATTGGATTAATAAAATTTTGTTTCTTTATTGCATTTCAATATATAAATCTTGTTTTACATACGTATTTATGTATTCTTAAAATAAAAGTGTTTACTGTGGTTACTTTTCTGGTTTAAATTTTGTGCCCAAGTATTGATAAGTATTATTGCATAACGTAATTTATTCAATGACCTCGATTCGGATTTGATAGCAATTTATTTCGCACATATTTTAATTAATTAAAATCTATTTCAACAAATATGCTGACAAAGGCGTACATAAATACAAATTGGTGACAGGTTAATTATGAGGGATTATATTACTAAAGATCAAGCTTTGGCATTTTACAGGTATGGCTTCAATCTTCAAAATTTTTATGACCATTTAATCATCCAAGCCGTCAATAATTTTAGTTCGAGTTATTCATGGTTTTTTCTATGAATTTTTACTATTGGGACTGCTAATTTAGTTCGAGTTTTTCGAGAAATCGGTGTTCAAGAAATCGAAACATTTTTAATATTGATTATATAGGGGAAAAGTTCCGTACTTTTATAGGTGTTCGAGAAATCCCGGGTGTTCGAACGATCCGAGTTCGAGCTACCGAAGTTCAACTGTAATGATATCACTGGCTTTAAAGATAATGATTGTACCACTAGGAAAGAAATATAATGTAAATGGTTGGGAATTGAACCAGATGTGTTTTAATTTTGATTAAGGACTTTATTTATGTCTAACAAAAAAAACTAGTTAAAACAATATAATATAAAGTGTATTTTGAATGTTTTAGGGGTCATCCATAATTGTCAACAATTTCCATAAGTGTGCAAACTGCACACTTGAGGGAGGGGGTTTAAAAATTTCGACATTTTTGCGTTCACTTTTTTTTTTATCTTCAGAAATTTTCGTTTCTGTGGAGTTTGGTTTTTATATTAGTTTAATGGTTGATGTACACTTTGTGATGGAGGGTGGGGGTCCCAAAAAGTGTGCTTTTTGCACACTTGTGAAAATGGTTGACAATTATGGACGACCCCTTACAACATTGAGTGTTGATAAAATGTACCAGAAAAGGGTACCAAAAAACTCTTGAATTTAGTTTGCACGGCTTGTCTAAAGAGCCTAATGTTTCCAATAGCACTACAGTCATCATGAGTATATCAAGGTCACATGCAATAATGGTAGATTTAAAACAGACTCGTAAAAATGTTTGGCTTTTTATAAGACATCTGATGGCAAGTTTGGCAAACATTTCGAATAATGTTTTTGCTGACTACATTTTTTTCTTTTATCAAAAATCCTTAGGAAATTGAAGATGCTACTGTTATCATGATTTTTCTGCAAATCTGAGGACTGCCTTATCTTCTGAAGACAAGATAGACATAATAAATGAACAGATGGCAAGACTTTTGTCTTGATTTTATTTTTATTAAAAAGTTAGTCATAGCATTTGAAAAGATTTTTTGATGAATTGAGTAATACACTGTATTTTCTTGATAGCATTATGAAATTGACAATTTGTAACTAAAAGCATTTCTTTGATAAATTACATGATCCATTTGGCTATTGATACCAGTTCAATTCTTAGATGTATTTCTCCGGTATTTGGCAACACATTTTTGATCCACATTGAGTTGTTAAGATTGGTCTGACCATCTATTTCAGTTGATTTACAAAAATTTAAAGCAGAGCAATCATAAAAGTTGCTTAAGCATATTTTCCTTCTTACTCGTGCAAAACCTTTGACTGCTTGAGAAAGAATATGCTTTACAGAGTTGTTAGACTTGCCACAAGTCCCTGATTATTTTTGCTGGGAGAAAACTATCAACATTTACTATATGATGCACATGTGTACACAAGTACAGGTGTTGTTGATAGTAACTCTGATAGCAAAAAAAAGTCACTGGGACTTGTGGCAGGTCTAACAAACTCGTTTCTTTTACAATAACTAATCTTTGTTTGAAATTTACACTTACCAATATGGGTCAAGTAAATGAACATCTACGAACATAATAACATAACAAATGAGGGATTCAATTTTCAGAGGGGATATTTATCAAAAATGTCACTTTATGCATTTTGTTAGCCCTTCATCATCGGAAAACCCACGTCCGATCGTGTTCTCACTTTGCTACCACTTACCAACCATGGGCACACTTGTACATATTTTCTCATTTTCATGAATATTCATTAATTTAATTTGCCAATTGAACAACGTTAATTGGATAAGTTTAAACACTTTGCCCTAAGTACAAGCGACAAGTGTGCCCACAGTCGGTTAGTGGTAGCAAAGCGAGAACGTGACCACACGTGGGTTTCCGACTATGCCAGCCCTTATTCTTACTGGGAATATTGGCCAATAGGCTTGATCTGAAACTTTTGTGTTATAACATATTAAATATATCTAAAGAAAAACATCCAATATTCAGAGGGATATTTATCAAAAATGTCACTTGAAGTATTTTTTTAGCCCTTGTTTTTACTGTTGTTTTAATGTTGACCTGAATATTTGTGATATAAAGATTTATGTAGGCCAGTGTGCGGAAACTGTTCAGTGACATATTCCTATGTGGAAATGCATCTGTTTTGTATTTATGAAGCCTAATCAGATATTTTTCTTTTAAAGTTACTATTTACTTTTCATGCAATGCAGCAAAATACTATGAAGTTGACAGGTACACTGAAAAAAAGGCTTCCATATTATTTAGATCAGATAACTTCGTATTTTAGGATAAACAAGGAAATATATTCATTACTTCAACTAGAAAATAGTCATTAGACATTATCTGTATACTGAGAATATTTCCCATTGTAAGCCTTTAGGGAAAATGAAAAATGTTTAGTACATACAGATGTATATTTCAGAAAATATGTATTTGTTCATATCATCAATGTAGCCTTGAGATTATATTGTACTCTCAGATGTGTTGTTTTCTTCAGCTAGAAAGTAATATATTGCTATATAAAGTTTGAATGCCTATCCAATCTTAAAGATTCTGAGAGAAATTAATCTAGAAGATCCTAACTTTTTTCACCAAATTCTTATTAAATGGGATGAACTATTAAGGAAAGAACCTTTTTTGGTCGTTCTTCAAATTTAATCTTGATCTATCTTTTCTTCTTCATTTCCTTTGTTAGTGATGGACCGTTTTTATTACAGGCATTAAACTCCCTTTATGTTCAGATGTTATGGTGGTGACATTGACAGACCAAAATTGATTATTATGTCATAAAACTCATTCTTGTGGTTGGACTTAATTTTTGTTTGTGAACTTAGTATGATGTCATTTTTAACTATTTAACCCTTTTTTATGGAAATTGCTATGACTAAAAATGTACTATTTCCATTAATATCAGTCCATTTAGCAGGTCAATTTCTGGTTCCAAACAAATTACTTTTCCAAACATGTGAAATTGACATGATGAAAAAGACAAACTTGTTTGCAATATGAAAGATGATTTTGACAAGGTTGTCATATGACACATTAATTACACACTTCAGATATAAATTTGTGTGATATATAACAAGAATTAATTAAGTATAAAGAAAGTCCTCAGTTAGTTAAGCTTTGTTAAAGTTTCAAGACCCTTGATCATTAATTTGAATAGTAAAACAAAATAACATTGATTTGCAGGTATTTTTCTATTTTCTGTACAGTTATGGATTGATTTCATTGTTGGATGTTTAATTCCACCTTCAGCCATTAAAACCCCGTAAGAATGATGAACAGGAAATCAGGCAATCCTTTTCCTTGTAAATTAAGGTTGGAGTCCAGCACTCATTGCCAAAGTATTAATGGAACTCACATCCCCCCCCTTCTACTCCAGTGTGGACATGTCAGTATGGATCAATATAATATATATTTTACATTTTTTAAATTAAAGTCTCAAAATATGCTGACAATTTCACAGCATACTTGATCTCTATCTTGACTAGCAAACATATGAAATTGAGCGGGAGGTTTAGCATGCCATAAAACCTTGTTTAACCCACCAGTTGTTTTGAAATGCCTGTACCAAGTCTGGATTATTGTTCTGGTTGCTATATGTTTGGTTGTTGGTTCTGGAGTTGCTGGCTTCTGAGACTTTGATGTGGATTGTTTTTTTACTATTAACCCTGTATTTAGTTATACTGTTCCTTCATTTGGTGCATCACAAAATAGCTACTTACTTCTTTCAGTTGAGCAGTTAAACAAATCTTTTGACAATCATTTAAATGTGTAAATGGAGAAAAACTGAGATTTTTAGAATGTATTCTGATAATGGAGGCATAACTGTGATAAAATCTGGTGTTTTTCTTTGCACATTTTTTATGTAGCAGATTAAAGGATAAGATCAAAAGTGCAGACGTATGCAAGGATGTCTTTGTGGTTTCAGATGACAGTTTAAAACCAATTAAGAAATAGATGCTAGGAAAGATTTTTATTTTTAAAATGGTAGATTGATATTTAGATAAGAATCTAGTAAAATACTTTATCTGAAATGTCAATGATAAACCCCCTGCAGGGGTTGCCAAGCAAATGGGAATGAAAGGGCCAATGAAAAGATTCATGTAGGACAAGAGTTGTAAACCATATGCTGTAATGTGCTGATAAAAAACATTGAAATAACACTGATCAGTGGTAACAGTGATGTGGGTCACAGAAGTCAGAAATTAACCACTTTACTTCTCAGATAATCCTCATTTCCTTTGGTTAATACATCCCATGCTTCAGTGAAGAAAATAAGTTCTATAAATAAAAAACATTGCGTCTGGTACCATCATTATACAAGTACGGATTAATTTGGCTAGAAATATGATGTAGTCATTAGCTACCTTGACAGATAGTTACTTCATGACCATAGTACTTGTGGACATATATATGTATGTTTCTGGGACCGAGTTTGATGTGATAGTGTTTGTTAGTGATTCTGTTACTTCAGTTTGTGTTATTCTTGGTTCATTCAATAAACAGAAGTTGTTTTTATGTGTCAACTGGAGTGCCAGATTTCTTTCAGTAATTTATTTTTTTAAGGGTCTTGACATAATCATTAAATTGTGTTCAGCAGACGACAGTTTCAACAACAATGGATATTTCAATGGTGTGTTTTTTCTTGCAACTTCTATAGATTTTCGACTACTATGTAATTATGTAAATTAATCAGCAGAATTTTAAAAGAAATAATTGGTGCCTGCATTTTGCTGCACTTAGGAGCTTTCATGTGCATCAGTTGCAAACTTAAGATTACAATAAAAATGTTTTAGTCATGAAGAGGACCGGGATTGTTATCCACCCATTACACTAATTAAACTGTGAACTTTTTTCTCTCTCTTTTGTCATTTGTTTGAGAAGACATCAATCAGGTTTATTTCTATTGGACGATTAATCACTGATATAACTATTAGTTATATGGAATCAAAGTCTCATTTCACAATTTGCCAATATTTACAGTTGTGATTTTTTTTACTATGAAGTCCTGATCAATCTTTATATCTCAGGTTTGATAGTTCTATGTATTTATTGATGTACTGGTAAACAGAAGCTTTATTGATAAGAGAACTGCATATATTTACACCTACTCCTATCATGGCAGACCTTGGATGTTTTGGGAAATTAATCTAGGGACTTGGAGGAATAATAAGTGTATAGTATTGGTCACAGTCTATATCTGGTTTCCATCAGTAATTCTTCTGGTAGCCTCTGTTTCAGGAAAACTATAGGATAGAATCAATTAATTCGTGCTCATTTTTTTTATTGGACTTGAATTATTCGTTTACCACTTCAAAAGAAATGATTACCTGTGATAAATGACAAAAGAAAAAGTGCTCATCCAGGTGAAAGACAGAAATTACAACAGGTGGAATTTTAGAAGTACAAGATTGCTTAGCAAATATCGTATCATGGAAATTTTTATTTACTTACAATTTGCTACTGTTTCTTCCCAACGGATTTTGATTAATCTTGTGAAATCTTGATTGGATTGTAGGATTCTGGACGTTTAGCACTTTCCTGCGATTTTTAACGTGAGATAATTCATCAATGTTTACATCAATATTATAATAATAGAATAATTGGTACAAGTTTTGGTCAATATTTTTATGGTAATGAATCAATAAGGCCTTTGATAGTTACCTGTACTACACTCATTTAGCACTTGGAATAACAGTTGATGAAGATGCAGGAAAAGGCCGAATACGAATCATTGTGTGATTATAATGATAACGATAGCTACATGGTTCGTATTCTTAATTAATGTATATTAATATGCAAGTGTCATTTAATTTTTTTGTTTTTGTTTTTTCGTCATTTAGAATCATTAATTTTTCTATTGCTATTCTATATTTGGTAGTGGCCAAAATTAAAGTATAATTAATATTCAGACATACATGTATAAATTTGTGGAAAAAATGTGATTTGCTTCTGCTGACGAAATGAAAATTATATTTATTTCTGTTATATAGGTTAAATGAAGGAAATTTTTTTGGCATTTGTAAGATTTGTTGTACTCAGTTGAGTGGGAATATAAGATATCCTATCATATTAAGCCTGTTATTCTTTTAATATCAGTGATAAACACAGTACCAAATCTATTTTTGAAATGGCACTGTCAGAAATTTTAAGTTTTATCAGTAAAACATGCTGCAGGTAGACTTTATTTAAATTGATTCTGTTGAGGTGCTAACTAGTTACACCATCTCAAGAATATCATCCGATTTTACATAATATGTTAGACAAATGTTGACGAAAATCAAAACGATTAAATTACATTTTTTATCAAGAAATCGGTAATAGACAAGATAGTGAGTAGAATTTATAGATGAAGTTTATCATTATTGAGTAACCTGGGTTCAGCTGTGCCTGTAATTCGTAGAAATTAGGATATCATCTGCGGCAGTTATATATCCAATATAAGAATCTTCTTCATGTTTTCTCCACAGGACACTTGGCATGCTCAAAGGCATTAGACCTTTCATCTCGTATTTTATAGTTTTTTGCCATCTAGAATTCTTCCATTACTGATTTGACTACAAATTATAAGGCTAACTACTGTTTAATGAGAGAATATGCAAGGATCCAAACTGTATAAGAATCTATTTTGTAGTTTGAAAATCAAATAACAACCCTTCCGATAATTATTGGGCATAAATGTTGTGTCTTTTAAAGACAACATGTAAGAAAAAACTTAATGATTGGTGAAACTTTAGTGTTTGGCCTTATTTCACCAGGATTTCTTTCATGGGTAACCTCCCTTTCTTCTGTTTATAACTTTTTAAAAAATAACTGTTTTCATAACTAAAATTATTGACCTAGAAAGCAGTTGTAATATTTTGTAAATTTGCTATTTTTCACATTTTACATAACAATACTTTAATGTTAAACAAAGGTTCGACCTACAAAAGAAATGTTACATAGGACTTTCAGATATGCTGCTTCAATTGTCACAAATGTTTGACCTAATTGTTTAGAAATAATATAACCATCCAAATCTGATTTCTGGAATACTGAAATATACATGTTTGATAAACAGTTGTCAGCACATCAGTAGGTTGAAGTAGTCTATTTCTGTAAATTACCAGTTAATACAATGAGACATTAATTCAAACACAATAAAATAGATTTCACTGAAGATGTGATATATCTGTCTGGCTCTCTGGAGTGTTTATTGTCTGCACACATCCATCAAGGGTGTTGGCTTCAGGTTGATGCAGATATTAATGCTCTTGGTGTAGTTCTGTTTCTCAGAAGGTTTTGGGTGCATTTGGTCAATTTGTATGACATTGTTCCTTTGAAATGTTTTAGGATATTGAAAGGACTTGTTTATAAAAATAAAGGTCAAAAGGCTGTATGTTTTTTTTCAGTTGACCTCCAATTCTTAATTATTATTGCTTGTAAAATTTACTACGCTATTAATAGTTGTTACTTTTTGTACAGTTGACAATACTATTTATAGCAGCAGAAATAGTATTGGTGTGTTTTTACACTTTCCAATGGCATTATAGCTAAAATATAGCTTTATTTCTTGTTCTAATGATTGCTATACATGTATTTAATCTCTCAAATTTCAAACCTTTAGCAATAATTATTTCATTGATATGTCAAATCCTGTAAATTCAAGTATCCAAGAACTGTCATTTGTCAAATATTCTTTATATGAATACTTCAAAAGTTATCAAATCTATGATATATTTATGCCTATACTAAATGCCAACCCCCCTTGGGAAAATAAGTTTGCTTGCATTTTTTCATTATTCTATATTTTACCTTTTTATTACGAAAATTCAGTAGAAAAAATGTAGATACGATAACCTGTCCATGTTTTATAATATGCCTCTGGTATTAAGTTGTTACAAATCGTCCTTGACTTTTGCTACATGAAGTTTACATAGTAAGTCAGCCATTTTTTGTTTCTAAAGGGACATTACGATGTTTACATATGTTCGTCTGCTTTCGTGACGTTCAATGGTATTCGGACAAACCGCGAGACTTTTCCCGCCTTAACTGCAGACGACATCACCCGAAGGATTTCGAGTAGACAACAAGCAATTGTTCCTAAAGTACACTTCCGTTCGAATTGAGGTCAAATTTTAGTATGGAAAATCGCCATTTCAAAATTTAAAAACTGCCATATTTCAAAACGCTGAATATCTCGAGGAAATAATTATTGATTTCAAAAAGTAGTATTCTTGATCTACAAAAGGAGCATAAGCTGAACCATACGCGGTAAGCCGTTTTCATTTTTCACGCAAAAATCCCTCTCCACAATACGTCAACACTTAGTATAGTTCATCAGCAGTAAATTTGTAGATTTTATTGCATAATAAATGTTGTTGAAATTTACATCAAATTATTTATTAATGATGTATTTTACACTTCACATCAAAGACTTGTTACTCCAGGGTGCTTCTGGCTTCTTGAGAAACACAAATTACCACTTGAAAAAACGTAGGCTGTGTTTTTGTGGTTTTGTAGGTTTTATTAGTTTAGTATGTTTTAGAAAACATTGAGAGGTTATCTCCCTTGTCAGTTTGTTCTCCGTTCTAACTACTTTAAATAATAATAATAATCTTTATTGCATGTAAAACTATACCAACACAAATTAGAAAATTATTCGTTATTTAGACATAATCATTTATTAATAGGGGATAGTTTGACCAATATAAACCTTGTGGTTTTGCTTTTATAGATTGCCTTGTAAAGTTGCAAATACTGGGCAAAATTATTTAGAATAACTTTAATTTTGTCAAGCGGTTCTAAATTATAAAAATTTTGGAATTTTGTTTCCATTAAATTAATGAAGGGCAATCAGATATTGTCACTAATTTTGCAATCAAAGAAATAAACGAAACTCGTCATAAAGAATTTTACAAAATTTACATTGTATTTGGATTCTTAGATTTTTTTTTTGTAGCATCAAGTTCTTTTTCTAAGTTATTGGTCACTTAGCCTGAGTTAAGTTAATACATTTGAAGTGTGTTTTTATTTTTAAATATTCTTCTTGTTTAAAGTGCTACCTTAAAAGAATTTACATTTAATAATCGCTGTAAAACTAATTCATTTCACAACTACAGGTTTGTACTTATATGGACATTTTAATGATTTTCTCATGATTGTTTTCTATATCTATTTATTGGGAACTTGAATATACAAATTCTCCATCAGAAATATTTTATATTAAATATGACAAACATACACTTGCAAGAATTTGTCCAGCAAATTATAGTATATTTAATTGCATACTTCTATTACAACCAGGGAGAGTCCATGCTTAGTATATCTTGCTGCCTATCAAAATAAATGTTTGATGACTTGCATCATGTAGGTTTTAGCAGGCTTATCATTGATTAATCTTTCTGTGGATTTAATCGAAGTTCCTGTGAAAGGTATTCCTCCATATGTAATATTTCATAATTACTGTATGAACTACAAATTGTTGGCATATCACTGGAGAATACATTTATCTGTAAACTATACTCTAGCCAACTAGAATGAAACTCATTTATATCTGAATAATGTGAAGTGTTTGTAAGTAATTGTGACAGATAACACCTTTTCAGATTTATAAATGTGAACAAAGAACTTTTTTTTCTATTTTGGAATTTGTAAGCAGACTCAAAGTGAAAGTAGATTAATGTTGGTTTCTATAACTGTGTAACAGTAAGCATTTTTTATTCTCCAATATATCAGGAGGAATGTTCTTTGTCCTCAAATGTAATTATTGAAAACAGTTAACATCATTGTATGTTATATTGGAGTTATCTTCCTTTAATTAAAGCACAACGCTGCTACAAGGAGGCAACCACAATGTTCTGTTGTTTTGTTGATGTTTGCATTGCTTTACCCTTACAAGTGAAATATGCAAAGGTCAATATATATTTTTTTTGCTTTTAGAGAGTTATACGATACAATGATATATCTTTACTTTAAAAAGTGTCTACATAAACTCTAACTATTTATTGGTTTCTCTACACATCACAAAAACCAATTGGCCAGTGTTGATTGAAAGAAATTGATCTTAGAAACAGACATTGTCTGCAATGCTTTACTTTGTATATACAGGAACATATTGTTAGTGTAACGAACCTTCTGGTCAGCATGATTTATTGATTAATTGAATTATCTCCCCTTTTGTTCAGAAATACAATTATTATTGACAAATGATGTGCTACTAATTAAATTAATTACTGGATTTATTGGAACATTACTGGACAATTGATTTTGTCCCTAACTGTTATTGGGGACAGCTGAATTATTATTTTTAGTGATAATTAATATTAACACAATATCCTATTTCTGTTTGTCACCAAGTAATCCGATTTTCACCTACCATAGAAATGCCTAACTATATGTCTATGTGAACTATAGATCTCTTGGGTTTTTGGTCTTATTAACATTTCAGTTTCAGTTTATGCTTACAATAATTAATGCAAATGCTGACCAAAGCAATTCTGACCTATTTTCTGAAAATACCTTAAGTTTTTTTCGCCGTTCAAGTTTTTGATGTTTTTTTGTCAAACTTCTCTGGTGTTATCAATTTCAAAGCATTATTTTTTTTGTAAGTAACACCCAACTATATATATTTTTTTAATTTTCACTACCAACATCTGACAAAATATGAGGAATTCATTACTGTTCAGCAACAAAATCACGAGAAATCTGTTTTCTACCAAATTTTAAATTACTTATATCTAAAAATTGACCTATGATCCTTATTTTTCTTCTTGTTGCTTTATCTAATTCCATACAAAATATTACAACAGTTTGACAACCATGTTATTTTGAAAACTGACCATTGTCTTGTTCATCCCAGGGGCCTCGGTGTCCTAGTGGTCAAGGTAGTTCGTCTAATATTGATCACGTGGTCTGTCAACACTGAAATTGCGGGTTCGATTCTCACTTCAGGCAGGGTGTACTCGACTCCAATCTTAATTGACAAGGATTGTCAGTTTTCCTACCGCAGGTTGGGGGTTCTCTCCGGATACCCCGGCTTCCTCCCCAAATAAAAACTGGACGCCATGAAATAGCTGAAAAATTGCTGGAAGTGGTGTTGAAAACACCATTCAAACAAACAAACATTAATCTTGTTCATCCCTAATATTTTTTTCGTATCTGTTGTTTGTTGCTGTCAAATTTTGACATGCAAGTAGAGATAGCTAACACACAATAAATAAATGTAACAAACAATCTGATTGGTATACATGCATGTTTCAGTGTAAAGTACTGTAAAAACATTTTCATTTTATTATTATTTTTTTAGTTTATACTCTTGTATTTGTAATTGTTAATTTCATTAAAATGTACATGCATTTACTTTGCGTACATTTAATTAAAATGTAACCTAATTTTATATATCCTGAAATGGACATGCTTTTGAAATCTTGAATCCTGTCTTTATCATATGAGGCTATGATAAGTATTTATCATCAGTTATCACTTTCCATCAATCAAACAGAAGTGGCCCATTTATTTCAATGATATCCTCCATCATTATGTGGCTTATCAGTGTCCTTTCATAAAACCATTAGTCAATATCAGAAGCTTAAAACTCCATTAAATCAACACTTCATGGTAATGATAGACTGTTCTTGACAAAATCTCCATGTTTGTAAAATCTACAAGTAAAATAAATAAATGGGACAATGTTTCCGGATGCCATTGGGAAAATGTTTCCATGTATTTTTTCTAGACTGCAGTTATTTTGTATATGTATGCATTAATTGTCCTTAATGAAAATGCATAAGACATTTTGTAAGATATGAGGACTCATAGCAGGAGTGTCAAAATTACATCTCTATGTAATCTACAGTAATATTGTTTCAAGTTATTTTTTTTTATTCTAAAATCTTAATATTTAATCTAACAAACAATTTGTTCACAACAATCTGCAGTTGTAGTCTTTCTGTTACATGCCCTGTTAATTTCCTCCTGTTTTGCCCCATTAATTGGTAATCAATCAGGTCTAACTAAATACCAATAAATCAGATATATAAATGTCTGACAGCTACTTAATTAAGTGCAATTTTAACTAGAAATTGACACTTTAATTAACCAATAGATAGCTGGGTTATATTTGGTGTTTAATTGTGTAATATTGATACAATTGCCCTGGTACAAGTCCTTGATGAGTACAAAGCAGTGTATCTCAATTTCTTTTACACATTTGGGGTTTCCAGATATCATTACAGGGTCCCTTAGTTCATGGGATTTTTTTTATCTCTGTATTCTAAAATGCTGGTACCTGGTTACAATTTGTTTTGTTGTATGCCTTATAACATTGCATGTTTATATAATCATGTGATAGCTTGGAACAACAACTGACAATTTTGAGGTTTTATCATGAATTTTTTTTTAATGCAAACATGTAGGCGAATTCAAATAAATGTTAAACAAATCATTCTGCAACTATTTAAATAAAATATTACTGAAAGTATACCACAAGATGATGAAATTTGTACAATCAATTCTTGTTAACTTGGAACGTAATGTGACATTCATATGACCTCTTTGAACTGAAGACATCAATTTAAACAATATTTTTCAAAACTTGTAATTGAACTGTCAAGGCAAGTTAAAATTTGCATTTTTATTTTTCTGTTACTACAGGAACCTAAGAGACCTTAGACCTTGGTTTATTGTTTGGCCATGGTGCCATATGAATCATATGATATTGTATATCACTGTTATGATAAATGGGCCACATGATAAGAACTTGTCAAATCATGCGATATAATATGGATCTGTGAAATTTGCATGGATCTGATCAGATTTGCTCTTGTTATTGATATGATGGATCTTGTCTGATTTGATTTGTTGTGGATTTAGGTGGATCTGGTCAGATTTGATTAGTTGTGGATAGATTTGATTTGTTGTGGATTTAGGTGGATCTGATCAGATTTGCTCTTGTTATTGATATGATGGATCTCGTCTGATTTGATTTGTTGTGGATTTAGGTGGATCTGGTCAGATTTGATTAGTTGTGGATAGATTTGATTTGTTGTGGATTTAGGTGGATCTGATCAGATTTGCTCTTGTTATTGATATGATGGATCTCGTCTGATTTGATTTGTTGTGGATTTAGGTGGATCTGGTCAGATTTGATTAGTTGTGGATAGATTTGATTTGTTGTGGATTTAGGTGGATCTGATCAGATTTGCTCTTGTTATTGATATGATGGATCTTGTCTGATTTGATTTGTTGTGGATTTAGGTGGATCTGGTCAGATTTGATTTGTTGTGGATTTAGGTGGATGTGGTCAGATTTGATTTGTTGTGGATTTAGGTGGATCTGGTCAGATTTGATTAGTTGTGGATAAATTTGATTTGTTGGGGATTTAGGTGGATCTGCTCAAATTTGATTAGTTGTGGATAGATTTGATTTGTTGTGGATTAAGTTGGATCTGGTCAGATTTGATTAGTTGTGGATAGATTTGATTTGATGTGGATTTAGGTGGACCTAATCCAGTTTCACTAGATACAGAAATTCGAAAAAGATCTTATTAGATTTGACTTTGTTATTTAAATTAATCTGATCAGATGAGATTTACATGTATTGTGGATTGACTAGATTTGACTGACTTAGGGCTAGGACCTAAATTAGTGAAAAAGTACTGTTTGTGTTCAACAGGAAAAATACAGAATGTGGTTGATTAAGTTTTCAGAAGAAAATTAAAGTGACATAAAAATTTATATATAGTTATCACAAATTTGGTTTACCATGTTGTATTTTTGAGTCCTCTGCCAACTGATTATCATTCCCAATACACATTTATTTAGAAAATAGTAATTACAATCTTTGGGGCAATCTTTAAGTATGTTGTCAAGATAAATAATTTGATTTTTATCAGTATCATGTTGATAGAAATCAAGAAATTGGAGGATTTGTACATGTCTGGCTGTTGAATATTGTAGGGGTAAAGTGTTGATTAGATTACAATCTTTTTGAGCTAAAGTGCTCATCTTAAAATGAAAGATTAACTCATGATGTTTCTATGAAGATCTTGTGTCCACTTAAACCAAACAAAATTGATTTTGTTAAGACTAATCCTGGAAGTCAGCTCATTTATTAAAGTTTCAAAAGTTTAAAAGGTTTTGGACTTTGAATGGAAGTAATCCCTATCTTGAAGAATTCTGCATCAAATAAGTTCACATAATTTGATTTTTTTACCATATTTCCTCAAAGGTTTTCCTGTTAGTGTTTGGTCAGAATGAATTAATTATTTTAAATTTTTCTATGGTTCAGTCCTTGCTTCATCATTCACAAGTATCCCTTTTAAAACTTAGATTCCTATCATAAACAGCAATGAAGCTTTGATGTGATGTATAAATAGGCATTAACTAACACATTCTTATCTTCTACAGATAAATGTCCAAGATCTAATCTCAGAAATGGCCATAAATATTCTCAGATCTTAAACAATCTGAGTTTCTGGCTATTAAAAGTGTGGCATGTTTACAAATTAATAAGAGTTATTTCCCTTGTAATGGAAGTTGGTCAAATAGTTGAATGTAATGAATGTATCATGAAGAGAGAAAATATTGAAAATATTGTAATTTTTATCAGACTATAAGTCAGATGATCTTCAGGTTGCACTTATAATCATATTATAATATGTATTGGAGAAAGTGATTGCTATATAGATCCTCACATACATCTATTGATTATAGAACTTAGTTTGTTTTAGGGTTTTTTGGAATATAACAGTAGAGTCAAAATGACAAACATAGAAAAGAAATATACTTCCACTTACCCTAAACTAAATTTTAATTAACTCTCGTGATCTTTATTTTCATTTTCATTTTCGTCTAATGTTTTGGCTTATTTTAATTTTAAAATAAAAATTTGTCAAAATATTATTGTCATTTATAATAATTGTTCAAAATAAGTTGTGTTACCTTTTCAAAAACAAAATAATTGTTTTTGAATTAATTTGTTGTATTTCTTTTTTTATGTGTGTGAATGAAATTTAAACAGCTTGATAACATCTTTACTATTCTTTTTTAAATTCTTAACATAATTATTGTATAGACGTTGTTTAAACTGTAGCTCCACAAATGTTCCGTAAAAAATATTGTATTCATTCTCAAGCATCCCAATCAGGTATACCCCATTCTGAATAACAGTATACTGCTACCAATTTCCACAGAATTTAACTCCTGATCGATAGTTATCAAATAAATATGCTTGATACTGATCTTAAAGGTTACCATGCTGTATCATTATATATCGTAAAAGCTTCTCTCAATAAAAATTACCAAATACTGCAATCAAATATTGATGGCTAGTAATCATGTTAATCCCACTGAATTCTGAATGGATGGCATCTCTGGACATAAGCTGGGTCAGCAGCCATTTCTGTTCAAGCCTTTTCATTATTGATGTATAACTGTTTTATCATTTCTCCTTCCTCCCTTTTTGACCATTTTTTTTTTAATGTAAGGACTTAGTATGTACATATAGAATTATTTTTCAGCTTTATTTATACTGCCGTCAACATGACTCTATTATGTAATTTTCTGTGACACGAGGGAGCAATGTAGAACAGCTTTAGGAATTGATTGTACATAATGAATGAGATAGATAATGAATATTTTTCTGTCTTTTTCCAGGCTCATGTCGTGGCTGCATTTGAACAGAGTCTTTCCAACATGACACACAGACTTCAGCATCTGACGTCAACAGCCAATCAGAAGGTAGGTTCCTTAAGCAGTTCTGGAAATCAGCCCATCATTTATTTTGGAATTGAATTTAACTAGCTCTTATTTAAAAATTAAGAAACATGACATTTTGGCTTGGTGCCATGAACTTTAAAGCTTTGTTATTGCTGAAAAATAAATGGATGTTTTTATTACATCATAGTTACACTATCTGACTTCCTATAATTTTCGATTAGAAAAGACAATATTTTTGGAATTTGTTTGCAGAAATGTAATTCTGGTAAGATTTTCTGTTATTTTGTTGATTTATAGCAGTTTAATATACAACAAGCGATTCTGTATTAGTGTGCAAAGAGTAATGTTGCTGTATTCTTATATTTGTCAAAATTTCATATAAATTCAGTCACATTTTCAGCAACTGAGCAGCAGCAAATTTCCTTTAGTAAAACACATGTGTTCATAAATACCATAGATTTGTGCTTCAGGTGTGCCCATATTTCACTTAATTTATTATGTAGATGCAGGTGATTGACCAATCATTGTCCATTTCTCAGATGATCTCTGACATTTAACCAATGATTAAGAAATAATTCACAGAGGCTGTGGTTTATCATTGTTTTACAACAGGGTGACCATTTATGTCATATTATTTTATCCCAAGGTAGTAAACATAAAGATTTTTAAAATGTGCATTTTCGTGAGCTTGTTAAATATCTTGATTTAACTATCAAGAGTGTAGAAATATTGAAATCCACAAGAACCCTTAAGGATAGTCAGTTTCTGCATTATTATTAGGCCTCAGTCTGTCTGTCCAAACTAATCGTGTCTGGATATTTGGTATGTGGGTAGATAATATCAAGACGATGTGTCCCATACATTGTTTGATGACCTTGACCTTTAACTTTGACCTCAAGGTCAGTTGGGAGGGAGGGGGAGCCACCCCCCCCCCCAGAGATCGAATACCCCCTTCAAGCTTTTATTTATATTTATGCACAAGTTGAGTCTTAATGATTATATTTTCAACATCATGATGCTGTTTGATAACTGGTTTATTACATCGACAAATATTTAATATGTCATCAAATGTTCTTAAAGATCAATGTTTGCTAAAGACTTCATTACTGAAGACCTCACTTCCAATGAAATAAATCTGATGCACAAGATCTTTTTTATTTTATCCCCTAGGTCATTAAATTATTTTAATCACTTGGTTGGGCAGTATGAAAATTTGAAAAAAAAATGGGAAAAATGTAGTTAAAAGTAGTATACCCCAAAATCACTTTAAAATCAAATTTCTGTTATACCATGGAGACATTTGAGTTGCCCTCTGCTAACTTAACTTGAAGTTAAGTTGTTAAGTTTTTTGGGCTTTAAATGTGCAAGGATGTATCATTTATTGAGTTTATCAAGATTTTTAATGTGTCCCCTGCATAACTGATGTCAGTTTTATGACTTAAAGAGTACAATTCTGCATCATTCATTGTTGGAGACTTACTTAAACTTTTGATGTGCCCCTATAAAGCTAAAGTCAGTTTTTTCTGGCTTTAAGTATACAATGCTGCATCATTTATTGTTAAAGACTTTACTTAGACTTTTGCCCCCTGCTTAGATGCTGTCTGTTTTGATTATTTTTTGTTGTTAATTGCACTGGTCTTCAGTTACTAAGGAATAGACACAAGTTTAAAGTTTATTATTTATTATTTTCATCTCCACTTAGGTACTCACTTATTGTACATGGTATGCACAGTTTGAGTCAGTTTTCATCCAAAATTTTGATTTTTATCAAATGAGATAACATGATGCATATTGCATATTATAGCAGGTAATGAGATAACAGTGCAACTTCCTGTTGAAATGTCTCCTAAGGGAGGCAATCAGATGCTTATTTGATAGTGGTCTCCCTTTGGCAGTTTTTACACAACATTTCTCTCTTCGGAAATGATGTTTAATCCATTTGCAAGTAGACTGATTTTATTCTCTAAGTTAGTTCCTTTTTGTGTGGATAGAAACTGAATATCTTTCATTTGTGATAGTTTTAAATGTATTGCTATATATTTGTACTGTATACAAAATTCCATCTTTACTTTCTTTTAATATTCTTGTTATGTTTAATTTATCTTCACATTTTCCAAACAAATAAAACCTTTCAACCAGTTATGTTTAACAATCATTTGTCTTTGTTTGAAAGAAATGTTAAAATAATAGTTTTTGGATGCTCACATAGTTTGATGGTTATTGTTTATCAATTCAATTCCATGAACTAAAGTACATATTGCACTTATAACCAAAAGTGCATTCAGGACTTTGATTGACAGAATAAAGAACAGCAATTAACAGCTTGAATAACAGGTTAATTGCAAATGACCTACTGCATCTTTTTCATAATCCCAAGCAATGTATTCCACCAAACAAACTGATGACTTCTTTGTTCAACAAATTAATGACATAATATTAAGTAAATTTCAAGAAGCTAGACAATGTTTTAATATTACCATGTAAATTGTGTTATTTTGCAAAAGGTACAAGTTATAATTAATTTGATGAAAATTATGTAATTATTTAAGTATGAATATTAGACTTGTCCCTTTGAATTTTTTTTTCTATTAAATAGAGACATCTTTATTATTAAAATTTTCGACACTGTACACTTGTGTACTAAAGTAATTGAGCAAATACAAATGAATAGTATAGAAAAAGTACATGTATCTCTCTAATAGCAAAAAAACAAATCCAAAGGGACTTTTGGCAAGTCTATATGAATATATATAATGGGGACTTAATAACTATATGAACAGATGATAAGAATGAACAAGTTCATCAACAGCCATGATTAAATCAATGTAAACTATGAAACCAGCTGTTCCAATATACTATCATAAATTCCCAGCTACAATATTGGAAAATTGCTTCCATAGGCAGTTATTGTAATTTTTTAAGATAAAAGAATTAGAATTTTTGGGGAAATTTTAAATAAATAATTTTAAAGAAAATGAAAGAAAGAAACTCCAGTGCCACAGTTTTATCTTACAGTAGTTGAAAAGAACATGTTTGTGGTTTTGTGCAACCCATGGCAATCTATTGAGGGATTTTCATTTTGGTATACCAGTACTTTTTATAGGAATTTCTGATGCATGATAACTGAATTTTAGTAGTGGATCAGCTGATGTCTTCATCAATGTTTAACATCAAACAAGCAATATTTCACTTATATTCAGACAATGGGGTCAATTGAGCCATTGAACCCTTCTCAGTCAAAATGATCATGGGGCAGTATCTGTGATAAGAAAGAAGCCCCAAGCTGTTTATTGTACTAGATCTGTAGTTCCAGTTGGTTACCAAACTCTGGATAAATCTGATTTATTGTGAAACCATACAGATAATATCATTAATGAATAAAAAACTCTCAAGAGAGGGCAACTTCCCCTGGCAGGTGATTATCCCAGGTGCAAAATATTTATGCTTTTCCAAATAACTAAAACTTTGCATCTGTAATTATCACAATATCTGTTAATTACATGTAGACTAACGAGCTTGCATTAAGTGGCGACTGATTCTGAATTGGAAATTGTATGTTTGTTTAGTCAAAGGAGTTCTTGCTCATTATTGTTGGCAGTCGACCAGAGGAAATGAAATTGTTTTACAAGATGGAACTAGCTAGCCTATCACACAATATTTACAGTTGAGAAATGTTGTTATAACTTTTACACGTGTTTTGCTAATGCTTGTTATTGTCAACATCAAGAATTTTCTTAAATTGTGTTATTTGTTTAATCTCTGCTGGACCGTCTTGGGAATTTTGAAGGACTCTTTCCAATTTGATGTAGGAATTTGTACATCTGTTTTGTGGAGAAGGAATGGCGATGTTTTAGTAATTAATTTCAGGCATTTGGATTTATTTTCTTTAAGGTAAAGTTTTACTGTAAAAATCACTTTGTGTTGTAGATTGTTGCTTTGGTTAAGGACAGTTATAGCTTTTTCTGTCAGCAGTAGAAATTGAAGGCTTTATGATCATTTCAGTACATTTGTAATAAGATAGGGAAGGCAGAAATGACTAGCTAGACAAAAAAATCTATGTAGTTACATAGAATTGACATAGACTTTTCATACCATTTTTCGTCAAGAATCTGGACATTTTCAAATTCTTCAGTTATGATCCAAAAAAAACCACACAATAAAGGAAAACAGTTATTCAAAAATTTACTGTATATAATTTATGTCTTCATATTCAGTGTTTGCTTACTTCAATCAGTTTATCATCGTCCCTGTATGTTGCACAACTTTTTGAAAGGTGCTCAGATTTCCTGTTTGCTAAATGGAAATAGATCTAAAAAAAATTTTTGGATTCTAACACAAAACTTAATCCTCTTATCCCCCTGGTTAGTTTGTGGCTTTTTGTATTTATTCTAGTTTGTGTGGATATTGATAAATAGCATCATAGGTGAATGATGTCCCTAGATGCTTTATATGAATATTTATTTTCTATTTTCATGTGTGGATCTGGATGGGAAGTAATGTATTATTTTTGTGTATCTCTATGAATGATAATGCAAACAGCTGTTAATAGAATATTAGATCTCTGTCCCCATGGGGGTTATTCTTATAGTTAACCCACCCCAATGGTGAGAGCTAATGTGATATTGGTTCACATGGTACACCAAGTATGTTTGTAAACACACTGCAATTATTTCTAGGTTAATAAAGCACATGGCACACATTAATGATGAGTTCATCATAGCCCCAACAGTGTTCAGCTCATGCATTGAATTCTTATTACTAAGATGGTGTCTCACACCTGTCCAGCAGGACCTAAACTGTTCATGTATGCATGTTACACTTGAGAATGAATAATCGTACCTTGCTTTTTTTTGGGAGGATACAAATTAAGTCCCATTACTCATAATGTATCAAAGCGGGTGCAAATCACTCCTCGCACTTTGATGTCCAAATGTAGTTGCATATATAATCAGCCATGGTCAATCTTGATATCTTTTGACAGTGTCACCCTTTTTTTTAATTGTTTTTGTGTTTAAGATCGATCATTATTGATATGTGATGATAATTATTGCTGTTAATAATAACCTGCTGTCTGTTGTGTATTAATTGACATTCGTGTCTCTGTTTAATTACGTTTACTACATGAAAAATATTGAGAACCCTGAAAATATTGTGTTTGTTTTATAGTTTCATATAGGTCAGTCTATGCTTGCCTAATTTGAATAAACATGTATACACCAAGGGTGGTATTAAGCAGTGGGCCCATTTAGGGCTTGCTGCCTTTCGTCCAGTGGATTGTTAGGTAGCAGTGTTTTAATTGTCATGACCTTGTTACAGAATTGATCACATCCTGTTTCCTTGAGGACTAATAGAACAGATGCAAATTCTTCTACAAGTTGAGATTTAAAAATCAGAATATAAAAAAAAAAACAACTTTATTAAAATGTAAATGAAGTGTAGAAAGGTCAAAACAACAAACAGTACATAAGTGCTTTGATTATCAACATTCTTTCCATTTTTACTGAGTCTTTCATCTTTTAATTGAAGAAAAGAGTAAAACACATTTTTGTAAATCTTCAAATTATCAAACATGTTAGATAGGGATCTGCTTTGGGGGTATAATGAGGTTATTACCTTAAGAACTGCCTCTATTTCAACACCAGTTTGTTTGTGGCAAGTGTCAGGAGGTCATGATATTATGTCTGTGTACCAATATATGCCTCTTTTATTGATCACCTCTGAGGTGCTGACAGTTTGAGCATTGAATACCACAGTTACTTTCTTCAAATCAGTGTTGGCTTCTGGACCAAAAGCTTGCTAAACCAATCAAAATTGTATCCAAAAATTGTTAAAATGTTTAAAATCCATCAGTTAACATGTACAGATGAACAGGAATTTAGCATTTTGGATTCCAACCAGAATAAACTTTATAAAAACTGTTCACATGCCTTCATGCACTAGTTTTCTTGCATGCATTTTATTTTTCTTTCATTTGATAATCTGTTGCACAGTTGTCTGTGTGAAAAGGCCTTTGATAAGAGAAGTTCCATGAAAATAAATTGTTTTGATCTTTAGAGGGAATTGTTTATTTGTGTATTGCGATTGTTGTTGATTGTTGATATCTAATATTAGATGGATAATTAAAAATAAACACCTGAGCAGGCAGCTTCAAATTAAAAAGAATTTAACTTCAGGAGTTATTTATACTGCACTTGAGGTTGTTTCAGAACAAGGAAGGATGTTTATACCAGTTTATTGGCACATTACATTATAAATGTTATTTAAAGTGGGAATCTTGAAACTGTATCTAAGATGCCAAATGTTTGATACACAGAATACAAGCACCTGCCAAATTTCGGCTGTTACTCTTTCTCTTAAAAATGAAAAGACCCCATACATATTATCTTAACATTAGTTTAATCATAATCGACACTACTTTAGGGTCGTGTTATGCTGCTTAAATATATTTGTTTAAAGTTATAGCATTGGGTTGATTATAGTGGAATAGCAATTTTGGTTTTCATTAGACAATCAAAGAGTAAAAAATGACAAACATGTCTGTGTTATGAGGTTCAAAGTTGATAGCATTCTCACTAACATATTATAGGCTTAGCCTAAGAAAAAATGGGTTTAGCATTTTTTTACATGATTAGGAATATATTGCAGTTACAGAGATGTACTCATTACACTTATGATTATGTAATCCACGAGAATGCATACAAAAAATTTACAACCACAAAAAGACAAAGAATCTGTCCATTGGAAACAAAAATGACATTAATCTAAATGTTTTTTTCCTAATTAATTGGTACTGTTACTCTAGATATATTTACAGCTGACATTATTCCAATACTTTGGTTATGTAATTCAGATCATTTCCAGGATGACTATTACAGTAAGCATTTGTTATTCTGTATTGAATTCCCATGTGGAATATTTTGTATGATCAAATTATCAGAAATATGATCATGTGACCAAAAAAAGATAATTAGTAATAAACGTTGTTGTTTGTTTTGTATTTTCAGGACTCTGAGCTAAATGAATTACGGACAACGATAGAAACATTGAAACGACAGAGTGGTCTTAGTATACCTGACCCGATCATCAGCCCCAATGTAGGGCGTCGGCACACATCTCCTGGTATGGTCGCAAAAGTTGACATTCATAGCTCTCCAAACCACCAAACACACCACCACCACCATCATAACCAAGGAGGTAGGGCATTTCATACCCTGCCGATGCCCGCTGGTAATATAACATGGACAGTTTCTACTAATCGATGTAGTCATTGCACTGTAGTTTAGTCCCTGGCACCTAATCCTAACCAGTTGTGTGTATTGTTTGAGGATTTGTCTCCCTTATTGTAGGTCTGGTTTGATCCAGTTTGGTTTAGGACAGAGAAAACTTTTAAACTTCCAAAACAAGACAACAACATAATTTTGTCCCCTATGGGGTATACTGGTACCTGTTTGTCTGGAATATTTGATTTATTAAATATTTTCTTTTATGGCTGCGTACTTTGATCTGATTTATCAGAATTGTCATCATGTCCTAGAGTATAAGAAGCTAATGATTCTCTCCTGGTTAACCCATTCCTTGTATACACAACATTCAGAAATCGTTTAACTACATGTATATTAAGGTGTCTAATTTTATTTGGGGGGAAAAGCCAGACTACCTTGTGAGAACTCTCAATCTAATATCTATATAAGAGAAGCTAAGTCTGATTTTATTTCCTTTTTGATGTGGGGGACTGCAGATAGGTAACCAACAGTATAATTATTCACCCACATTGAAGTAGAAGGGTATTCTGTTTTAACCTTGTCTCTCCATTCGTTAGTCTGTCTGTCCGTCCCTTCATTCTTTTTTTATGGGGCACTGGAGCATGAAAACAGATTGTCATAAAGAGAAATATTTGACTTTACTTACTGCTACAATAACAAAGCCCTAATCTCAGATGACCTGTGAACTGAACCCTAAACTTAGATGACCTGTGAACTGAACCCTAACCTAGACGACCTTTAAACAAACCCTAATCTTTGATGACATGTATTACTAATTTAAATTAAGTTTTTACTGGGAGTATTCTGAAAACAATAAATATTTACTGGTGTATCCTGGTGCTTTGTTTTACTAGGGTAAAACCACAATCTAAATTTGAAAATCTATTTTTATTTTGATATGAAAATGAATTGTAACATGCTGTGTAGGATCTAAACCAGATATTACTGATAACAAAACAAAATATATTTGGCAGGGATGAGTAAGTGTTCAGATATTATATAAGGCATCAACTTAAGTGAAGTTTGTGGTATACTTATTAATGAGAAATTAAGACATATAGTGTTTACAACAATATAGCTGATTTTGTAAATCTTCTGTGTCAGGGAAATAATGGTTTTATATTATGTGCATAAATAAGTACATGTAAAGTTATTTATATAAGAGGAAAGAGTGGGGGTGGGGGAGATTTCATGAATTAATCAAATTGAAGACTTGCAAACCATATTCTCCAGAAATTTGTTTTGTATGAAGTATTCTGTGTTTCTACCTTCCTGTGTTCTGTTAGAACATTTTCTACAGGGGAAAAAATCTAATGACAAGTGTATTACAAATGAACTTTTAAGCAGATGATTTCTCTAAGCCCAAGAAATTAAGTTTTGATAACTAGCAACAAGTTCACAAAAAATGCCCTTAGTAAGACATATGTGCTTATATTAATACATGTAACATCTTTCATGGAAAATGGTCCATAACTAGGATTTATTTTAATAAGCTTTTGCTTCCATAAGATTCCTATTTTTGCTTTCTCTGTGTGTCTCGCTTTGCTGTTTCATGTGAAATTCTTGCATCTTGTATGTTTTAATGTCAAAGTGATTTCGGGTCATGTTAAAATATACAGTTTAATTACTGTAAAGTCCTATGTTTAAATATGTATTTGAAGTTGGGAGGAATATATGTTGCACATTTTTTAAGGATATTTGTTTCAGATTTCTTCATTAAAAGAACAGTGAATTTCTCTCACAAGCCTCAACTTTGGACTCTTAAATAAATCCTCTTGAGACTATAGCCTCTACCGATTTTCTTCTGATTCTCTCGTTTTTTAGAAATATTATTAAAAATATGAATATAATCTTTTTACTTACAACAACAGGGGCTATCAAACAGTTTTGGATGAAATAACAGTGAGAAAGAAAAGCATTTTCATTGGGCTTGAACCCAGAATGGACCGTTCATTTTTTAGAGATTTGTGAAATTACTGAAATTTAATTGATGATACTTGCATGTACAGTCTGATATTTGTTTGATCCCAGCCAAGATTTCCTGTATATTTTACTTGCATGGTTAATGAAATTTCTGTGATGTTAATTTAGCTACTGTAAGTCAAAGTATTCCAGAATACTTTGTAAATTTGACGGAATCTTCCTTAGTTCATATAACTATATATACAACCATATTTCAAAGGAATTCTGTCAATATTTGATTATCTATACAATTTTAAATTAATTTAGTTTGTGAGTGTAAGAGATATCTACTCTGTTACAATTTGAAATTGACATGGATAACTGATTGCCGATCTTATTTCTTGCATTCTATGTCTTGATGCCATTTCTTGATTGAAGGTTGTAAATATTGCAATTTTAGATGAATACAGACATTAAGAATGTGTAAAATTGATTTATATTAATGTAAAAACGCAGTTGTGAAGAAATTTTTGTGTGGATAAGGTATATTGTTAGTTAACCTAGAAATTATATATTTATTTTCGATGGTAGGAGAGTTTATCTGAAGTATTGTTAATCCTGATTGTACAAGATAAAAAAATTATTACGGTTGTTGAATATGTAAATTGTTCCTTTTGCAGAAGCAAGGATTACTCGTCAGATGTCCTCTGATAGCGTGTCAAGTATTAACAGTTTGTCGAGTGCCTGTAGTATGACAAGTCAACAGTCGGCAGCCACGGATGGGGACGCAGGAAAGGGCAAGAAGAAAAAGAAGGGCTGGGTAAATTTTTATTTAATTGTTGGCAATGTAATCTGTACTAATTCTATGCACTGTCATTTAATTTATAATTAAATATAAATAATTCTAGTCCTACCTCTCTTAGATCTGATGCAGTGCCTTATTTTCTTTGTTGTTTGTTTGTTTGTTTGAACAGGGTTTAAAAAGACATTTCAACAAATTTTCAGCAATATTGTTACATACACACAGTTTTTTATGGGGGAGGAAACTGGAGTACTTGGTGAAAACCCCTGGCCTTTGTCACAATAGCTGGCAATATTTGGAGTCAAGCACACCCTGCCTGCAGTAAGATTCGAACTCGCAACCTTAGTGTTGATGGGTATGTGATCAATAATAAACAAACTACAATACCTTAATTATCATATTTTTACATATAAAATAAAATGGAAACCATGTTTTATGGTAAGCATCTGTATAGTACATTTTGTTTTCAGTTGAGAAGCTCATTTAGTAAAGCATTTGCTAAAAAGAAGAATAAAAATGGATCCATGTCAGATTGTGAAATGGACATTGGTAGCCTAAGGTCAAATGCTTCAGCGCCCAATTCTCCATTGCTGCAGGTCCATATGACAAATGGTCCAAGTTTTATCAAGGGTTCGCATTCATCGGGAGCGTAAGTATTTAAGATATATGTACATTCTGGGGTCATAAGTAGTTTTGTCTATAAATTACGAGAATATATGATAGATTTCTTATGATATTTTAAGATAACAAATAACATAATTCAAATACTATCAACATATCACTCTGCAGGAATGGTGGAATAAAACAAATCTATATACACAAACAAGATTATATTGCATTAATTCGTTTTGACCCTTGACCTGTGATTTTGTTAGATCTTGAATGACACCAAAAAGCGGGGCAACTGAAAGATCTAATTATTGTTTCATTATTTTTTACTCCTTATCAACGGTTTTTAAACATGCAAACATGCAAACTCAATCATGTAGGAAACCAGTCATTTCAGTATTAGTAGACCAAGAGGTACCAGTTCCCTAACAGAGTGGTTTCAATGTAATACACATTCATGTTATGTTGGTCTCAGTAAAACCTGGAAAAGAGACCATTGTATTAAGCAACCACCTCATAATCTTATAAGATTATTGGTTTTAAATTTCTTCTCGAAACTGAACCTGTTTGAGAAGACCACTTGTCGTATAAGATCACTTTTGTGCTCTCCCTTGACTGGCCTCCTAAATTTCTTCTCTAAATTTAACCAGTATGAGAAGACCACTTGTCATTTAAGACCACTTTTGTGATTCCCCTTGTCTGGCCTCTTAAATTTCCTCTCTAACCTAAACCTGTATGAGAAGACCACCTGTCATTTAAGACAACTTTTGTGCTCTCCCTTGACTGGCCTTCAAAAACAGGTTTGACAGTAATTTCCAAGTAAATTCAGTTTAAAAAATTGAATGGGAATCATTTTGTGTGGAGTGATTTTTATTTGTGGCATTTTTATATTATTTATTCATAATTTAACTTTGAAGCAGGTCAGTAAAAACAGAAACATTTATTACAAATTTATTGTTTCTGCACAAAATTTATGGTTGATTTTTTTAGCAATTATTTGATGAAAGCGTGAAAAAACTATTACCAATAATTATCATTACACTTTAGAACTTCATAACAACTGAAAATTACTGGATAAAGAGACATGTTTGTTTTTTCTGCAAAAATCGAAACATTTCGTTTGAACAGAGTTTCGTTTTTAATGTAATGCATTGATTTTTGGGTTCATTTGTAATTGAGCTAATCGACTTTAACCAATAAATTTAATTTATTAACTTAGAACCATATTGTCTGATAAATATTTTGATAACCCAATTTACCAATTTATACAATAATTTTTATTTTTTAATTCATCACAAAGTTGTGTCTGCTACTGGAATAATATATCAGTACAATTATTGATGAAAATTTTAGATGAAGTCAGATATGATTGGAGATTGAAAAATAGGATGTCCATTACCTGCATGTTATCTGCATGATAACACTTAAATGATTAAAATTCAGATACAATGTAAATGTTAAAATTTGTTTGAAAGGGAGGAGTTCACAAAAAATTGAATACAAGCTAGACAAATGAACTTTTTTGATGGTTTGAAAGCTTAAGTTTGAAAAAAAGAATACAAAAGAAGAAATATAATTTATAAACAATTTGACAAGTCATAGTGCATGTTTTTGTTTCCAAAATCTAAATATTGAAGGCTAGAAAAACAAAATTTGACTTAGTGGGCTTTTGTTTAAACACATATTTAATTTTTCAATCTATTCTATATTAACTGTCTGAAAAAACTTGTACTTTAATAAATGAAAAATATATAATTTAAAGTTTCGTCCAATTCCCAGGGCAAATAAAAAATCTATACACTTGATTCCAGTTTCAGACAGTGTGTATTTTTTCTTAAATCCAATATTGACAGTTTATAAATTGCTAATTATATGTCTACAAATCTATAGTGGCTGTAAAATTATACAGAAGAGGGTTTTATGGTTTCTGATAACTTTAAAAAGGAAGCCATGAGGATAAATCCTTAATGATAAATATCAATATAATTACAATTAACAGAGTACTTAGGGACACTTAAAGAAAGAAACACAAAATGTACATTAGTACAAATGTATTGAGCTAGTAAAATGAAATGTTGGTATTAGGGAGATTCAAGGCTGCCATATTGGGCAATTGATTGTATGGGGGTTTACATCACTTTTTAACCATTTTTTTTTCAGATATATCTGTCCCCAAAGTCAGGCTCAAACTCACAACCTGAGTGTTGACAAACTGGTGATCAATACCAGATGACTAACAACCTTTTGCATTTGAAATAATCAAGGTGTTGATTTAAGCTTAGACTGGCTAAAAGTGCTTTGGATTTAAATTTTTTAAAATTATAAATCTTTATAACTCGAGGCTTAGTAATGTTGGTAACTTCAGTCTGTTTTGTTGCCTTGAATAAAATTTTGTTTGGCAAACATTTAACATCAATCAATCAATTAATCTTTTGTTTTAACAGAATTTATGAAGCAGAAGATGTATCCACAGTGTTAGAATTACGAAAACAGCTTCGTGATAAAGATATGAAATTAACGGACACTCGATTGGAGGCCCTGTCTTCAGCACATCAGTTAGAACAGTTACGAGAGACAATGACAAAAATGAAAAATGAAATGAGTGCCTTAAAAGCAGATAATGATCGACTTCAACGTATGATGTCATCACGTGGATTAAATAGTTCACAGTCTTCCTTACACATCGTTCACTCTCGGACAAACAGTGATACATTAGATAGGTCACTCAGTATAACGGAACAACCTAGTTTAGGTATGTTGTTCCCTACAACAATTATTACAAGTAGAGATAATAATTAAGATTGTTTGATGATAATATGAACATTAAAAGCTAAATTAAGATTGTAAATCCCTTTAGAAGCGTGGGATAATTATTGTATTACGCAAGTAATGATTTAGCTAATACTTTTTTTTAATGCATGCAAAAGTGCATTTAACTTTTGAAACTGTTGATCAAATTGAAGGGAGATCCCTAGTATTGGTATGTTGATCCTTGTCAAAGATTCTTTATCTTTCTGATAATGATGATGTAACTTGAGGAGTTAACGAGTTCAGATCTGAGTGATATGTATCAACTAATCCGTCATCACAGGTTCTCATACAATTGTAGAATCTTTATCTTAAACTTGATGCAACACTGCTTTTGATTTTATTTATGGTATTTATTTTTTTGAGTAGAAAAGACTTTTAAAAGTTGTTTTATTTATAATTAATGTATTACTAAAATAATTTCTTTGACAAAACATGAATGTCCCAATTCATTGCATTTCAAAGAAAAGATTCTGATAAAAACAGACGATAACATTCCACAGGATTATAGTGGCTGGTGAAAACATGCATCTCAGATTTAGCTGGTGAAAATGAGGAAATAAATTTACTCTAGATTACTGTTGTTGTAATTTAAAATGACTGCTCCCTTTTGCAGTGAAATGGTTGACAACTATACTTAAAACACAAACGTAATTGTAATTTTTTGCTTTGTAGAAATGTTGTTATCAGAAAGCCAAGATAGGGAAGGCAAAAGAGTAACAATGACTGTGTATTTAGGTTCTAAACCCAATCCCCTACGGTTGGGCATAGAAGTCCCGGTAAGTTGTATTAAGGTTCTAAACCCAATCCCCTACGGTTGGGCATAGAAGTCCCGGTAAGTTGTATTAAGGTTCTAAACCCAATCCCCTACGGTTGGGCATAGAAGTCCCAGTAAGTTGTATTTAGGTTCTAAACCCAGTCTCCTTCTGTTCGGCATAGAAATCCTGGTAAGTTGTATTTAGGTTCTTAACCTATTCCTCTAAGGATGGTCTTAGAAGTATGCTAGATGTTGTGCACAAATAAATCCAAAGTATTAAGTATATTGTCTAATATAGAACCTTAAATTTGGAAAGTGTAGTCATGATGATATTTGTTATTTTTCACTGACATCAAGTAAAAAAATGTAGGCATAAATCCTAAATGATGGCAGCAACCAAGTCGGAGAATTTATTAGTTCTATTAGCGTGTTTAAAGAAAGATAACTCTAGATTTGTATATTTCAGAAGCCAGCAGAGGTGTTAATTGGTTCCCTGTCTGTCAGTGGTAAAACTAAGTGGGACATTTTAGATAACATTGTTAGAAAAATCTTAAAGGTAAGAGTCTTAAAATATTGATCTGCATTTTGAAAAAAAATTTGAAAATAAAAATTAATGGTGCACTAAAAACTTTTATATGTCATTACTTTGTGTTGTTGTTTACATGAAACAAATTTAATTTTAATTAAATGTTGTAGTTTGTCAAAAAGTAGTTGTTATACATATTTTGTATACATTTTATAGGAATATGTTTTACGGGTAGATCCGGTGACTAATCTTGGTCTTAGTGCTGAAAGTGTATTTTCATATCATATCGGTGAAATTATGCGGACAAAAGAAGCAGAATTACCAGAGTTACTTCCCATTGGTTATTTAGTCGGAGAAACAATGCAAATAGGAATATGTTTGAAAGGTATGAATTGTTCCATTTATATGTCATATTTAAATACACATTATTTTAAACGCATTTGTAACCCTGACTTAATTAAAGATTGAAAACTACAGTCAAGCATTTTTTCTTTTTTTGGTGTTTTTGTTTATTTCTTATGATATTGTTTTGTCAACACCTTCATGTTCTGTCTTGTTACTGAGTCATCCACAACTGTAGAATAACAATGTATTACCTGCTAGACATTAAACTCCAATCAATCAATCAATCAATCAATCAGTTCTGTATTGTTTTTCAGGTACTAAACAGAACAGTGTGGATTCCCTTGCCTTTGAAACCTTAATACCCAAATCTATAGTGCAACGATACGTTTCCTTATTGTTAGAACATCGAAGAATAATACTCTGTGGTCCCAGTGGCACCGGGAAGACATACTTAGCACAAAAGTTAGCCGAACATTTAGTGCTGAGGTAAGTAATGTGTTTTATCTACCAGTCAAATATCAAAGACCTTTTTTTTGTAAAGTTAAGTAAGTTTATCCCTTTTTCTGAAAAATCTACTATTTTTATTGTAGATTTTTTTGAAAGGGAATGATGGAAATTTATATTACATTTAGAAGGGGATACTTTGTAGACTTAAACGTGGAAGGCATTTTTGAATCAATATGTAATATTATATGAAAACAATACATTCTTTTATCATTAGGTCTGGTAAAGAGCTAACGGCAGGATCCGTTGCTACATTCAACGTGGACCACAAAACAGCCAAAGAATTACGACAGTATTTAGCAAACATCGCAGACCAGTGTGAGAACAGTGGAGCTGGAGAATTGCCCAGCGTGATTATATTGGACAATCTCCACCATGTTGGTTCACTCGGAGAAGTCTTCAATGGCTTCCTCAGTGTCAAGTACCAAAAATGGTGAGTGTTTTTTTTCGTTTGAGGTTTATTATGCCATGTGATGCAGTTCTATAGCTATAGCATAAGAACCCCACAGGACCTTCCACATGAGAACTGTCAGTTATAGATTTTACCAGTTATGAAAGTACTGACAAAAAAGGAAAAACAGAGAAAAAATTAATGATGTAAGAATGCAAAACAATTAGCTAATTATTTTTCTGCTTGTTGTCAAATATCAGTTATTCAGAATTTTTAAAAAGTTTATTCCAGTCTTATTTTGTATTTGTCATGAAGCTCATTTAACATGCAAATAAAACATGATATTTTTCAGTCCGTACATCATAGGAACTATGAACCAAGCCACATGTTCTACCACCAATCTTCAGCTCCATCATAACTTCAGGTTCGTATATATTAAAGAATAAAATCAGAACAGGACAACAAAAAATTACACAAATTCTTTCAGATCACATGATTACCGTAATCAGTTGTGTGTAATACTTATTTTGTGATTAAGGTATCCCGACCACAATTGACCACATGATCATGTTTGGTCTCCTGGATGTCCATTGTTTTTCAATGGAGCAGACCTCGGTAATGTTCGGCAAACATCGGAAATAATATTTGAGTAACTAACTTTTTTGCTCAAAACTGTAAACATTGATTCAAAGTAAAACAATAAATTTAACTTGTATCATTAATTAGCAATACATTGATTTAATAAACCCGTGTTTATTGGTCCAAAAATAAAATTAAGCTGTGCCTTCAATTATGATTCAGATACCTTAAAAGACCATCTGAATCACATTTTATAAGAAAATTGGATTAGGTGCAGGTAACACCCATATGCATATTACACATAAATTTTTGCTTATTTTTGGTTAAGTTTACAAAGTCTCCTGGTATCACTGTCCTCATATCTAAAGATATTTTGGACCCTATTCTGGTTCAAGACATGATTCTATATGTTTGTTACTAAGGTTGTCAAATGGATTTAATTATGTGCCAAAATTTTCAAACCATATGTCACCTAGAAATCTCAGTTTTACATCTTTACTTGGTATATAATTTTTTTAAAAACAATACTTGTTGATTGTCAGAAAATACAAAATGTTGTTGAACTTGCTGTGAAGTATGCAGACCATTTCTACCAACTGGTATTTTTGTGAGGAAATGTAAATAACACTGTTTTTTCTGACAATGTACAAATATGTTTTTGGTCAAATAGCAGGTGTTAACTAGAACAATTTTCCAGTTTTTATATCTATGCAGATTATTACCAATGTGTGTATTGAATTAGCTCGGAACAAGAGTAATAATTACCTGTTGTTCCTTGTAGGTGGGTGCTGTGTGCCAATCATATGGAACCAGTGAAGGGATTCCTTGGCAGGTTTTTGCGCCGGAAGTTGGTGGAAGCTGAAGTACGCACAGGCATTAGGAACAACGACCTCAATAAAATTATAGACTGGATTCCTAAAGTCTGGTTACATATCAACAAATTCCTAGAAACCCACAGCTCTTCTGATGTCACGATTGGTACGTGTTAGTTTGAATCGGTTATAAATTTTGGTTTATTGGTCATCGTGTTGATTATTACATACATTAAATTTTATAATAAATCACAAATTAGTTATCTTTTTACCTATATGCAGTTGTCATATTTTCCCCAGCATTCCGAAACAATTATATATGTTGTGATATGGTATCCTTCATGTAATATGTTTTTGTTTGTTTGTTTGATGGTGTTTTACGCCACTTTCAGCAATTTTTCAGCTATATCATGGCGTCCAGTTTTTATTGGGGGGAGGAAGCCGGAGTACCCGGAGAAAACCCCCGACCTGTGGTAGGATCATGTAATATGAAGAGGGTATATCAGAAATTGACTCATCTGATTGGATGATCATCCATTATGTATCTCTTTTAATGCATTCTGATTAGTTGTGTTGGCATAGCTGTGAAATTGCAGAGTTCTTTACCCTTGACAACTTGGTCATAAAGAATGCAATGAAAACTGAAGTGAATGCCATTGCACTGTTTGAAATAATCCATTTAGAATGACAAGAGAAAACAGTTTCATAACTCTTGACATTTGAAAATGGCTTTATATTAACTGTCCTTATGTAACCGAGGCTTGTTTGTTGAATTTGTTTTCTAATTGAAATTCCATGACTCTAGTTAATATTTTGTGATTTTTTTTACAGGTTGTTCATAAATATACAAATAAATATAAAACATAGATTACTGCTTTGAAAGATAATAGAAATGTTCAAATTCTCTTTTATGTTGAATATTTTTAGAAACTTATTCCTGGTTTTTTTAATTCTGTTGTCTTTAGGTCCTCGTCTCTTCCTGACCTGTCCTATGGATATTACAGCCTCACAGATTTGGTTTATTGATCTGTGGAACTATTCAATTATACCTTACATGCTAGAGGCTGTCAGAGAGGGGCTTCAGGTGAGTTTGGATGTAATAAATCATAAAATTATATTAATTATTTTCATTGATTATAAATTGATTGATTGGATGTCTGCTTTATGTCCAGCGAGCAGTATTTCAGCTATATTCAGGACGGGAACAAGTTAACAAACAATAAATCAACGGAAAATGGGGGTGGGATGGGTCACAGGGAACACAATTTTGACTGCCACTGGAAAAGTATGGAGTTTTGGGTAGGGGCGGAAAATTTAGCCTTTTGTAGCGGCTACAATGAGCCTACTCTTATTCCAAATCTACAAAAGGGATCTTTATCGTGCAAGGAGCGTGGCACTCTCTAAACATGTTACCCACTACGGTCCGCGGTCAGGCTTTTCGTATTATGACCTGACAACCCCCCAATGAGAGGGCCTCCCCTATCCACCACCCGGGGGCGCGCTGGGCTGCTCTGTGGGTTGAGCACTGGAAACCCTCCCAGTATGGTCCCAGATAATAAATTGAACATTTGTTTCATACCTTTTAGTCATTTAAAACTTCCTAGTGTACGAACAGTTACTTTGATATTGTTACCATCTATATAAGTAAGTACAGATGCAATCCATACACAAGAGCGTATACATCAACGAAAACATTTCCTTTTCTTTTCCTTTATACCACAGTTTTCAAAATTGCAAATCAGCTTATTAAGATAACATCGCCATTTAACAATGATGTCTGCTATTAATTTTTTTATATTATTTAAGAATTCCAATGCAATGAGAAGTCTTTCAAAATTTTTCTTCAGGTCTATGGTAGAAGAGCTCCCTGGGAGGATCCCACAGACTGGATCATGGAGACATACCCATGGACTATATCTAAGGAAGAGGAAAGTCAGTTACTAAGGATACGGCAAGAAGATGTTGGTTACGATACACCAGGAATTATTACAAGTACACCACAACCAAAAGCCAAATCCACAGATTCTGCAGCAGAAAATGGCGACCAGCTGGTCAGTCATGTGTAACAACTTTTTACAGTTGATTGAATCACATCTATGTTACCCACCACAAACCTTCCATTTTGTAGAAAAGAATGCTTAAATATAATGTATAAAAATATATTATTGATCTTTTACTTATTTTATTTCTATTTTTAATGAGGTCTTGATAAAATTTATGTATATAAATTGATAATGTTTAATGTGAGCATCTACAAATTTATATCCAGCTAATTGTAGAATCAATTCCATCATATTTTCTTTTTTTTTTTTTAAGTTTTTTTCATTAATTTCACTATTTGGAAAAATATTTATGCATTCTTTCAAGTCGGATACCCAACCATTTTGTTCAGTGACTAAGATTTATTGTCGAGTGATGTTGTTTATGTTAGGGTAATGAGCACACCTGCACCCTTAACTTATATCTTGTGTTGTGGTTTTATAGCATGAGTGCATGGCATGTTTTCTTTTTTGTTTTTCGTGAATTTTGGTTTTAGTCTAATCTTGTGTCAGACTAGCGCATCAAAAAGAGAACATGTGTGTAGGCTTGCTTCCCACTGTTTTGTGATTTCCATTTTAAATATTTCCTACAGTATGCTTGACCCAAAAAAAGATGTAATATATAGTACTGTAGTTAAAATGTGAATTTGTTCGGATGTTTTCATTACTTCAATTTTAATTTCTGTTGAAAAGAACAGATTGATTTTTAGAAAATATTACCCAGTATATAAATTCAGAGAATATAATATAAGGCAGTGTTTCAATCTGCTACAGTATTTGACTTCCCACATTTTGAAGAAAAGACATTTTCATTATTTTTTTCTCATTTTTTTGTAATTTGAGAAGATTTTTGTTCTTTGTAGTGTTTGCATCATTCTGCATGAAATATAATCTATTAATTCAGACCTAAAAATCACTGCTTAGTCACGAATCAGTATATCTGAAGTATACATTGTTAGGTATTTATTTTCAAAACTTGTCTTGTTTAACTTGTTTTGTGTTTGGAACTAAGTTTGTTATTTGCATAAATGAATTTATCAATATTTTAAAATTGTTTGTATAAATAAAAAAAGTAATAATAGAATTAAGTGTATTTTTAGGTCTGTTATATATGACTGTTTGATTGAATCGTAATTTCATTTAAAAAAAAACAGAATCACATTTAATCAAGGCAGTCATTTTATTTTTAAGGAATGCTGACATTCTAATGTACTTCTTTCAGCTTAATATGATAAAGAGGCTACAGGAAGCTGCTAATTATAGCTCTCAAAGTCAAGATGACGATTCAGCTAGTATTGACAGTCACAGTAGCAGTATACAAGAAATCTCCATCTCAAGCATAGACTCTGCATCATGAACCATGTGACATTCAATTTATCATGTGACTATTATCTCGGTGCTATAATTACAGGCCAAATCCGGAATTGTGCAATTTAAATAGTTACGCAGTATTGATTATTAATTATTATGTATCTTCTTATATATAAGTATTTTCCTGAGGGCAGCATATGGAATAGGTATAGTACCAGTCTATCCTATACTTTATTTCTCAATTCGTAGACATATAAAACAAGTATTAAAAAACAGCCTAAAGTTTGCAATCAAACATTCCGTTGATCTCGATTTAAATTATTTTTAGTTTGATTGTTTTGCATCTATTTCAAAAATTGACCTTATTACTAATATAACAGTCCAAAATCATTTTTAAAACTCATTTGTTTTTCTGTTTTGCCCCCTCACTTGATAACGATTCACCTTGCATTGTTTCAGAAATTTAATTTTTTGTCATCAACAGTTCAAAACTTTGATAAATGGTAATGTAGTAATACATGTTTTAGTGCTCCAAATTCTTCTAATAATTGATGCAAGACTCTTGAGAAATAGAATATACAGAAAAGGACTGATTTTTTTCATTTTATTTACATGTATTTTATTTTATTTATGTGCATGTTTAGGCATGTGTACCTTCCTTCAGTGTTGTAAAAATAGAACAACCTTTTATTTTTATCAGTAATCTCCCCTCTCCCTTATACAGGAACTTCCAGTCTACAATGGGATATTTGTGTAACACTGGACGATATCCAACCATACATAGGAACATTAAATTTAGAAGTTGGATATGTCACTCAAAATGTACATTTTGTTAATTTAATTGTTACACAGATTGTTTGTTTGTAAAAATATTTGTAGATAAAAAAAATTGTCCATTTCTTGAAATATAAATCAGACCTAAAATATATTTATTTGTACAAAAAATCCAACATCTACTTATTAATTTGACAATTAAATATATTTTCTTCATTCAATTGTGGACGTAATGGGATCTACTTTCAATTTAATCTATTTTTTAAACTTTCAAGATAACCAATAAAATCCTATTTACCTGAGATAAAAAGCTTTCTATTGACAAAGTAAAATTATTTAGAAACAATTATAAATAATAACTATTCCAGTGTATATTATTAAAATGCCTTCAATTCTCTCGAACAGGTGACAACAGAGAATGAAAAGACTGTGGTGTGAAGAGACGGATGTTTTCATTGGTTGATATTGTGATATTATTTATTTTGTCTTCTTGTCACCCAAGTAGACATAAAATTGTTATTGTGTATTTTGTACATCCTACAAATATATTTCTTTGTATATTGTTGTAAATATTAGGACTAATTAAGATATTTTAGCAATTTAAATTCCCAATTTTTTCCAATGTGTCAGTTATAATCTGTCTTGTTCAGAAATGAAAAAAAAGGCTCTTTAAACAGGTGCCATGTTGTTCATAATATTTTTTTATCTCCTTATTTTAAGGATATAAATTATTTCAATTTTTACTTTTCGGTGGTTCAGTTATAATTTTGAAAAGTTTGAAACATTACTTAGAGTTTTTTTAAGGTAGAGGCACACCATGTTAAGAACATATTTTACCATCTTTTTTATTGATTTCAGCATGTGTATTCAGTTTATAACTGTATAGATGCTTTCATGGCTTGTGAAACATGCTTTCAGCAGGAGTCAAACTCCATTTTTAATTTAATATCCTTAGAGTACCCTCCCTTAGCATCTGAATATGATAGCTTCAATTGCTTTAATGGTTTTTAGCTTTGAGCTTTTGCAATAGTTTGGGACTATTTAAGGTGTGCAATATATATCGAGTGATTTTTGTTTTAAAATTGTCATTCAGAGGTTTTTTGGGGGTACAAATTGATTACGTTATAAATCTGTGTCAAGGGAAACAATTACATGCTATTATCTCCCTTAGTTGATCATAATGTTAGTTTTACAAGAATATTTTAACAATTGTTTTAGACAATTTCATACAGTATATCAGTCATTTTACTCGTCATTTAATTCATTTTATGATAGAATAAACATCACTTTTACACATAACATCTATTTATTTACTTGACTGTTGGTCATTTATTCTTATGTTATCCATTTATTTAAGTCACCTTGTTTATGAAAATACATGTATATGTTGTATTTTGAAAAATAATAGTTTGGAATATGTTATCATGGTATTGGTCCCATGGAAAGTTAAAAGATGAATCAACACTTTTAATCTTTGAATCAAGATGCATAATTTTAATGGAGACAGATTTGTATCTCATAATATCAATGCCAATAGCAATTTTGTAAGAAAGTAAGACTTATTTTATTTTTTGTAGGGATATCATTGAAATGTAATGGAGATGTGTAATTTTTTTGTTATTGAATTTAAATTTTTGTTAAAGGATTTCAATTGCAATCATTAGTGTCATGAATATATTTGTTTTTAATTTTATTTTAAAATCAAGTTCATATCAACCAGTTTTGGTTTTTTTTATCATTTTGGTATAAAGTTTTCTTGATTTGCATACAAGGTTAAATATATAGTTGGAATTTTTTAGGCTAAAGGGGGGAGATAACCCTTGTTTGGATAAGTGTGGCCATTTGTCCCAATTTGTATGAATTCCACATATCTTCCATTTTTATCAACTAGATTTCAATCATTTAATTTGCAATGACAATGTTTATACTTGATAAGGTTTTTGTTTATTATAATCGATATGTTTATTTGTTAATCATCGTAGGGAGATGTTGGTTTTGTTATTGCTGTCTATCCATGTGTCTGTGGGTACAAATTTCTTTTTTCAATAGGTGCTGTATTTGTATATAAAGGAAAGGTAACTTAAGCTCAACTCATTAGATGTACATACTAATTAGTATGTAAATTTATTCACTGCCAGCAGTGCATAGGTCATATGTTAATGATAGATAATATGGAGGTTTTTCATGTTTGAATAAATATTTATTTTGATCATGTGAAACTGAGTTTATTTTATTTATTGTTGAAGTTACACTTGCCCAAATAGTTTAAGTGAATTCATCACAGAAATTTGTTGTGGTCAGCAGACGGTCAGTTGACTACTTGGTTAGGTTTGAGTTCATTATTGATGTATAATCTATGGTACAAAATATTTACTGTTGATTGATTGGATGTTTACTAAACATCCAGTGAGCAATATGTCAGGTATATTCAGAACAAGAACAATTAACAAACAATAAATCAACAGGAAAAGGAATGGAGCTATGGAAAATACTTTGATTGCCATTGGAAAAGTATTGAGTATTTGATGGGGAGGGGGTATTCAGCTTTTCTTAATGGTACAATGAGCCTACTTCTTTTTTGTCATACAAGGAGCGTGGCCCTCTCCAAAAACAATCTATGTGACTCTGTGTTGAATTGGGCTTTGTCTATCTACAACTTGGGAACAGTAATACATTTGAATTTGCAATTCAGACAGGAACCGATAAATCTGGTCCCAGTTTCAGACTAGTAAATTTCAAACAGTAACGATGACAATTAATGATTGATGATACCAATACAGTACTAAACTAGTCTGAATATAATTATGTAGTACTAAACTAATATGAGTAGAAATATTTAGTACTATAGTCTGACCAAAAAAATAATACTACAAATACAAACCGTTTCATTTTAAAGTTTGGTTTGGTTATAAATAAAGAAGATGAGCACTCTTGAGATCTTTTTAACAGACGTACCTGTTACATAAATACATGTATCATGTAGAAATTTCTCTATGATATGACATTTAGTAACTCAACTGGTATCCAAATAGAGGCTTGCACTGCTTACTCATTCAGTGCACCTGAGTGCACCCATGTTTTTTTTATTGGGTTTGGATTACTCATTTTCTGTTGTGATTTTTAGCTCACCTGACCCAAAGGGTCAGTGAGCTATTCTCATCACTTGGTGTCAGTCGTCATCGTTGTCGTCCTTAAAATTTTCACATTTCAATCTTCTCCAAAACCACTTGGCCAATGGGAACCAAACTTGGCAGGCATGTTTATTAGGTGGTTCTTAACAAAGTTTGAGTTTTTGGTGCTGATCATTTATGAAACATGGCTGCCAGGGCCATTAATGCGTTCTGATTGGCTGAATTAAAAAAATCTTCTCAAAAACCGCTTGGCAGATTAATTTTGAAATATTGCAGAAATGTACCTTAGATGGTCCTCTACAAAGTTTGAGTTTTTGTGTGGATCAAAAATCCGAGATGGCTGCCATTGTAGGACATAGTTTAACATTGGATCCTATGGAAAAAACATACATATAACTTCTTCTCAGAAATTTATCCCCACAATGAAGCCAAATTATTATTATTTTTATTGTTTCGCGCCAATTGCAAATTCAACATGGCTTCCAGGGCCACTAATGCGTTCTGATTGGCTGAATTTCAATAATCTTCTTCTCATAAACCGCATGGCAGATTGATTATTGCATAGATGTTCCTTAGATGGTCCTCTACACAGTTTTGAGTTTTTTATTCCGATCCAAAATCCAAGATGGCCACCATCACAGGATTTAGTTCAACATAGGACCCTATTGGAAAAACATACAAACAACTTCTGTTCCACACAATGAAGCCAAATTATGAAGAAATGAAGGTTGGATATTTGTCTTATTATTTTGAGTTTTTGGGGCCATTTGCAAATTGAACATGGCTTCCAGGGCCACTAATCTAATATGTTCTGATTGGCTGAAATTTCAAAAATCTTTTTACAAACCACATGGCAGATTGATTTGAAATATTACATAAATGTACCTTAGATAGTCCTCTACAAAGTTTGAGTTTTTTGTGACGATCAAAAATCCAAGATGGCCACCACCGTGGAACACAGCTTAACATAGGACCCTGTGGGAAAACCATACAAATAGCTTCTTCTCCTAAACTGTTCCACACAAACCAAATAATGCAGAAGTGAATCTTGGATAGTAATATTATTTTAAGTTTTTCGAGCCGATAGGAAATTAAACATGGCTGCCAGAGCTGCAAATGCGTTCCGATTGGCAGAAATTTCTAAATTTGTTTCCTCACAAACCGCTTGGCAGAAGGAATTGTGAAATTGTATGATCCTGTGCTAATTTTGAGTTTTTTGTTTCGATCCAAAATACACGATTACTGCCACCATGGAACATCACTTAAATTAACATCAAAGAGAAAAACATAAAACGGCTTCTTCTCAGAAAGTGTCCTACAAGTTGCTGCTGATTGGAAATTCAACATGGCAACATTCAAAGAAGCAGCATTTTCACATAAACTCTTTAGCATTTAATATCAAAATTTGCAAGAAAAGTCATTTCTCTAAAAAAAGTTTGTAAGTCAGGTGAGCGATACAGGCTCCGAATTAAGAGCCTCAAGTTGGTTTTTGTTTTGCATTGTATATGTTTGTCTCTAACCAAATTTATAATTGTCTTTGACTTTCGGATCTTGTTGTTCTGTTGGTTTCCTGTTTTCTTTGATGTACATGCCAAGAACACAATTGCTACATATTCTAAAGACAAACATAAAAAAGACAAACAGAGGCTAAGACTACAATGACGACTAAAAGAATAATAGTAATCACAAGGAAGAGAAGGTTACACACGTAAAATGCAAGATAGATCGATTAAAACAACGTGAATGGGAAACAGCTATAGTAGAAATTTACATTTAAATAGAGGACTGTACTACATCAAGCAATTGTAAAGACCAAGCTGACGTGCATGATGTAATCAGCATTAACAGAACATATACATAGATACACTCCAGCCATACAATATACATAGTTATTATCCAGTTGAGTTAAATTTTCGATCTATAGTAAAGTCCAATACGAAAAACATGGCCAATGCAGAATACTGGCCCAATACAGAAAAAAACCTGGTTCAATACAGAAAAACAGGCTGATTGATACCCTCTGTAGCCATACAATATACATAGATAAACATAGATACACTCACACATTAGCCATACAATATACATAGATACACTCACATATTAGCCATACAATATACATAGATACACTCACACATTAGCCATACAATAAACATAGATACACTCACACATTAGCCATACAATAAACATAGATACACTCACACATTAGCCATACAATATACATAGATACACTCATACATTAGCCATACAATATACATAGATACACTCACACATTAGCCATACAATATACATAGATACACTCACACATTAGCCATACAATAAACATTGATACACTCACACATTAGCCATACAATAAACATAGATACACTCACACATTAGCCATACAATATACATAGATACACTCACACATTAGCCATACAATATACATAGATACACTCACACATTAGCCATACAATAAACATAGATACACTCGCACATTAGCCACACAATACACATAGATACACTTTCACATAAGCCATACAATATACATTGATACAATCACAGATAACTCATACAATATAGATAGATACACACATATTTGCCAAACAATAAACATAGATACACTTTCATATAAGCCATACAATATACAGAGATACAATCACAGATGAGGTATACAATATACAGAGATACAATCACAGATGAGCTATACAATATACAGAGATACAATCACAGATGAGCCATACAATATAGATCGATACGCACACAATTAGCCATACGATATGCATAGATAAACTCACACATTAGAAACACAAAATACATAGATGCATTCACACATTACATTTGCCATACAATATACATAGATACACTCACACATTTGCCATACAATATACATAGATACACTCACACATTAGCCATACAATATACATAGATACACTGACACATTAGCCATACAATATACATAGATACACTCACACATTTGCCATACAATATACATAGATAAACTCACACATTAGCCATACAATATACATAGATACACTAACACATTAGCCATACAATATACATAGATACACTCACACATTTGTCATACAATATACATAGATACACTCACACATTTGCCCTACAATATACATTGATACACTCACACATTAACCATACAATATGCATAGATACACTCACACATTAGCCATACAATATACATAGATACACTCAGACATTAGCCATGCAATATACATAGATACACTCACACATTAGCCATACAATATACATAGATACACTCACACATTAGCAATACAATATACATAGATACACTCACACATTAGCCATACAATATACATAGATACACTCACACATTAGCCATACAATATACATAGATACACTCACACATTAGCCATACAATAAACATAGATACACTCGCACATTAGCCACACAATACACATAGATACACTTTCACATAAGCCATACAATATACATTGATACAATCACAGATAACTCATACAATATAGATAGATACACACACATTTGCCAAACAATAAACATAGATACACTTTCATATAAGCCATACAATATACAGAGATACAATCACAGATGAGCTATACAATATACAGAGATACAATCACAGATGAGCTATACAATATACAGAGATACACTCACACATTAGCCATACAATATACAGAGATACAATCACAGATGAGCCATACAATATAGATCGATACGCACACAATTAGCCATACGATATGCATAGATAAACTCACACATTAGAAACACAAAATACATAGATGCATTCACACATTACATTTGCCATACAATATACATAGATACACTCACACATTTGCCATACAATATACATAGATACACTCACACATTAGCCATACAATATACATAGATACACTCACACATTAGCCATACAATATACATAGATACACTCACACATTTGCCATACAATATACATAGATACACTCACACATTAGCCATACAATATATATAGATACACTCACACATTAGCCATACAATATACATAGATACACTCACACATTTGCCATACAATATACATAGATACACTCACACATTTGCCATACAATATACATTGATACACTCACACATTAGCCATACAATATGCATAGATACACTCACACATTAGCCATACAATATACATAGATACACTCACACATTAGCCATACAATATACATAGATACACTCACACATTAGCCTAGGCCGAATTATACTGACGTTATAATCTGATGTTAGTTTTGTGATTTGTCAGATCAAGTATCATTAATATCCTTCAAAGCTATATGACCTGCACACAATGTTACACAGAAAGATGGACGTCCCAACAAAGTGCTTGCTATATACCACTCTTCGAAACTTCATTTGCGGAAGTCTTAATGGAATTGCACTGTATGACCGCTTAAATGGGGTCATGATTACAGGGATTCTTAATAGCATGTTCCCGTCTGATCGCTCTAGATAGTCTGGTACATCCATATAGTACTGAAACCTCTCGTAGTTTCAGAGGCGCGATAGGCCCGCCTTTTCTTTTACTTTTTAACTCCAGCATCAGTTGAAACAGTTTATAAAGATGCGCTAAACACCACTGAATCCCTTGCAACCAATCGATCGCCGTATTCCGACATTTTATGCTTTAGCGCATCAATAATGTTGGATGGACAAGCTGAATACTTGTAATAAGAAAAAAGACTCCATACTGGGAACATCTTCTTGTGAGTCTAATGCAATCTTTTTAATTTGGCGGCAGTAAATAGCTATGAGAATACCTTATAATGTTTATTTCAATGAAAGACTAGTTGAAAATATACTTATTAAGATGGAAAGTCACATTTGCGCAGAAAGTCGAACTCGAAGCCAATGATTCATGTATATATATATACAAACGTCTAAGTATTGTGACAACCATATAATATATCTATCCATCGGATTTCTGAAACATCAGAAATATAGGGTTAATATCAAATATTTATATATACGTCTACAAATTAAGCCCAACACTGTTAGAATTGGATTTTTAACACTGTCAAATTTTTGCTTACCCTCAGCGGGATTCGAACTCACCCCGTTGTGACACTGTGGCACCAATTCGCCTCCACTATGTCTAGCGGTATAGACACCTCGGCCAAATCCGCTATATAAATATAGCTTCATTATATATATATTCATTATATATATATATATATATATATATATCATTATAGATTGATATTGACACTGAAGAAGGCCATCAGTTGGTCGAAAATTTTGTCATATTTATTAATATAATTATTTTATAGTAGAAACATCTTTATATTTGTATCGTTGCATAATTCTCTAGACTTATATATATATATATATATATATATATATATATATATATATATATATATATATATATATATATATATATATATATATATCACAGTTTCAATTTATGAAGTTATTACAGAAAAAAATATTCTCAGAAAGACACCACAGTAACTGTAGACATGAAGTTACAATTAACACGAAATTGACTCGGTGACTTCTATTAACAAGAAGAAAAATTTTTAAACACCGGGAAGCTTTTCTAAAACCCAAAGTCCATGATCTGACAAGAATCAAAATCGGTTCGTCGACAGGATAAGCATCGCCTGGTAGTTCTACATCCGTCGTATATAAATAATTAAGAAATGCAATGACTCGTCATGAAAAGTCAAGTAAAACTGAACTATTACAGTACTGCTATTTCATAAATTTTAGGCATAAAATCATCCTATAAGAAGAGACAATGCAAACACAAACATCTTAATACTCTTAATCAGTACTCAAAGACAGGACAACAAACCAACGTAAACAAATAACAGAAGGAGAAAAAATAAGTAAACCTTTGATTTTCTTGTAACACGTGTGACGGGGTTTACAGGTTAAAGGGGCTCCAAATCTCCTTATGATTGTTTTTGCAGTTCTTCTGTCAGCTGACATCCTTTATCAAGAGAATCTGCATAGGGAAAACGGGCTCTTTAGTACCTGATCTATTGAGAGATGTTTACTCCATGTTGAGGCATGTAATTATATATCTTTGGCGGAGGTGCTCGCGGCTGGAAAGTTGCAACATAAAAATGGAAAAATGACAATAGGAAAATTAAAATCATCCATTTTGTTCAAGGTCAATTTGTTTATCAACCGACCTTCATTAGTTCTAGATGTAGGCCAAGGTATGAGACAGACCTAGCTGTGTCTTTGTCATGTCCTAATATTTCCAATTCAGTGGGGTACATGTAAAGACAATTAAATAAAAGTTAAGTCTTTTGTTCGTCCTGTCACGATATAGTGTCAATGCAGAATCATTGAAATTTAATTCTACAATTTTGAGGTTCTGTTTATGTCGTAACTTTTAACAACTTTATTTTTTTTCTTTTTTTTTAAATATTATTGTGGTTTGATTTGGGTTCCTTGCTATACATTTTTCTTCCTTTATTATTTAAAACGATTTGTTTTGAAAAAAAAAACAAATCAGATTTAAAAAAAACAAATCAAACAAGACATGCAGTTCGTGTATTCACTCTGAGGGCAATCTTTCCCAATAAGACACGTCATACTGGTTACCAAGAGAGTGAATACCACATACACGCTAAACCGATTTATAGCATTTTATTCCATAAAAAATTATCCTGATCACGAGTGGGTATGGTAAAAAATGATGAACCGACGACATAATATCGACATAATATTCATATAATGTCCCGGAATGAATACATATTATGATCTGTATCTGTAGTGGTACGTCACAGATTCCCACTGGGCTATTGTGTGACCGGGTTGGACTGCGCAAGATTTAGTCGCGCTGACTGAGGAGGGCCGTTTTAAACTCCTCAGTATTGGTGGCACACACTATACCGTTTTCAAGGCGATTCCAGTCAATTGTTGTTCTCACAAATAGAGAGTTTTTGTATTGGTCAGTTTTTGCGGTTGGTACAATAACGGCTCTGGAGTTGTTCCTCACTTGATTGTCAATTATATTTTTTGTTATAAAGTCTTTGTGTTTTGTAGCTCTTATCTGCCGCTTAAACTTTTGGTGTATAATTAGGTCAGAAAAGGGGAGAGCCGGTATCTGTCCCTCAACCACTTTGTAAAAGATCAGCCTTTGTTGTCGTCTGGTTTGGAGTGTTGGTAAGTCCAGATCTTTCAGCATTTTGATGAGAGTACCTTCTTGTAGTCCCGAGTAATAAACATAGCACCCATTCTTTGTATTGCTTCTAATTTGTTAATTTCATGTTGTGAATAAGGGTCCCAAATAATTGATCCGTACTCCATTATTGATCTTATTCGGGCGATATATGCTGTTTTGCGACATTCTTTTGGGCAATGTTAATTGGAGATTCCGCCGTAGGAATCCTAGAGTTGACCTGGCCTTGTTGCACACGTTGGTGTTGTGTTCTTTCCATTTCAGGTCTTCTTGAATTTGTAGGCCAAGGTATGGATTGATGTTTCCTGATCTAGGATGTGGTTGTTCACGCTGTAGAACCTATGACTTTTCTTTCTTAGACTTAGAATGTAGCATTTCTTTGCATTAAAGCGCATACCCCAGTCGGCTGTCCACTTTTCCAGTGACACGAGGTCGTCGTGTAGTTTGTTGTGATCATTTTGGCTGTTTATCTCCCTATATAAACGGCAGCCGTCTGCAAAAAGCCTTACGGATGAGTTGACAGCATCAGGCAGGTCGTTTATATGGCATAGGAATAATAGTGAACCCAGCACTGTGCCTTGTGGCACACCGGACTGGACTGGTGAGCTAGTGGAGTATTTTCCTTCCAATTGGTCCCGCATGGCTCGGTCTTTTAAGAAGTGGGATATCCATTGATGGATGTTCCCTCTTATACCATACTGGTGTATTTTGTGGAGGAGTTTGTCATGTGGGATAGTGTAAAATCACTAAACATGGTAACAACGGAACACAAAAACAGTAATATCCTTCTCGCAGAAGACTTTAACTGAGAGGGTGGACAGGGTAGTGGGAGACAGGGAGAGAGGGGGAGGGAGAAAGGAGTAGAGGGGAGGGAGAAAGGAGCTGAGGGGAGGGAGAAAGGAGCCGAGGGGAGGGAGAAAGGAGCTGTGGGGAGGGAGAAAGGAGAAAGGTACCCCCCTGTCCACCCCCTCTTAACTGCTCAGACATTGACTGGAACAGCCTATCAGTAAAAGGAGATGCACCAGAGACAACATCACAAATAGGACTAATTAAAAAACAAACATTGTACAATCAAGCCAAAAAAAACCCCAGACAGTGGGCCAACTACCGCCATTTTCAAAAAACTTGCAAGAGAGAAATAAGGAAAGCCGAGTGGGATTATATTAACAACGCCATTATAGATGGAATGAATAAAAACAACTCGAAACACTTCTGGAAATATGTAAAATCAAGAAAACAAGATAACATTGGTGTAACCCCCACCCCCCTTTTCAAAAACAGGGTCATCTTATCAACGACAGCAATGAAAAAGCCAAGATCCTACTAGACCACTTTGCCGCCGTATTTACCAAGCGAACAAATGACTTAATGAATACCAAACACTACAATCAACATTAAGAAGGAATTGAACCCAGTCGATTTCACAATTAGTTGCATATTTTGGTTGCTCGGTGCTAATTATATTATTATGTACTAGGAAAAACACACCTCCACTCAGGGTGCCTCGGTCATTTCTATATGCAGTGTAGTTTTCCGGAAATATTTCTGACGATTTTATATCATCGGTTACTTGGGTTTTTCCTGGTTTGGCCCTTTAACCATGATTCTGTGCCTTATGATTATGTCAGGTTTAGTGTAGGCTACAGTACTTTTAAATTTTGCTGTTTTATGTTTAATACTTCTGCAGTTGTTTATTTGTGTCAAATTTTCTCTCTCTTGCTTGTTCTATAGACTCCTTTACTTTTTTAAAGTGTAGACTGTCCCTGTTTCAACCGGTCCACATTCCTTCCGCAAAACTCTCCGTTATTGATGAAGATGTTAATTTTTCGTGCCAAATTAAGCGTCTTGGTGATGTTGCAATGTTTACCACAACAACGATGATTGACATGCAACGATGATTTAAATTAAGCAGTGATAAATTTGGGTAAATATTTCCTGGCTAGGAATAACCATTTCACTTGTACATTCGAATGTTTGCCTTGGCCACAGCATGATATTTTCTTACTCTCAGTGATAAATAGTTACACGTCACAGACACTTGTGAAGTTGTTTCAGAAAAAATACCCCCCTACTGGTCAGAGAGTAGTTCTCGCCATTAAAATGACAGAAGCAATTCTCGCCATTTTGGTGACTGTGCCGTTATTTCTCCATTAAAATCGACGACAAAGGCTTCATTTTATAGATTTCACTATTTTCAATCCAAAACAAATTACGTTTATCACTTTTAATATGCCAATTTGTCACAAAAACAGTCAGAAGATCGGGTGGCGAGAATTACTTGCCGGCGAGAACTACTCTGTGACCAGTACAGCATACTCGAATAATATGAATGTAGGCGCAGCCTAAAATGCGAGCATCGCACATTGTTCATACTTTAGAGCCCCCTAACAGTGCCTCTGCATTCCATTGATGACGTGACGTAATAATGTGTTGGTGACGTCACAAAACTCAATTTCAAATACAGCGTTTCAGATTGAAAAAATTTAGTGAGCTTCGCTTCGCTCGCATATAACAATGTTATATTAGAGTATAGGGGGAAATTTTTTTCTGAAACAAGTGCCTGTGTTACACGTCTACTGTTTTATAGTTGTATTAGTACTAGTTCCCAACCCTAATGGAAGAAGGCGAAGACATCTTTTATCCGAAATCCCAGTTGCTACACTTCTTTGTTCGTTACCTTCATATCTCTTCATAAGTCTGAACTTAATTTACATTCATGACATTGTTTTATCTTTTTTTGTGAATTTTAAATGAACTCTGCTGTGAATCTTGACTAAATTGCATACATGACATTCAATAGTTTAGTTACATACATGTATGTGGACTTCATTTTTGATGTCAAATGATATCAAGGTAGTACATATAGCTTATTAAATACATGTATGCAATTTTCTTTGATATCAAAGTGATACACTTCCACTCTGCTGCATTACAAGTTATGGACTAAATTCGTACCCTCGCCAAAAAAATAGGGTGATGGTTAGAACGAATAATCGTACCCTCGCTTTTTTATTGGTGAGGTTAATCCGACAAATCACAAAACTTTGGATTACAACGGCAGTAAAATTCGGCCTAGGTGAGTGTATGTCATTATTTGTTCTGATTCTATACAAGATGAAACAAAAACCATTAAGCCATGATAGAGCTGAAAATTTGCTGGAAACACCATTAAAACAAACAACCAAAGCTAGGCTATAGTAGCTGCGAAAGGTTGTTTTCAGCATTGTTGACTGAAAACCAGAATAAATCCTTTATGACAGAAAGTATATTATGTGGTCTGGCCATGCTGCATATTCATTATAGTGACGTTGGTGGACAAATTGGGGCTTTACAGGTACTGAAGCAGTGGTATTTCCCGGAAACCAAAAGATCGCATTATCTTGATAGAAAAGTATGTATATAACAGTTGCTGTCAAAAAATACAATTTGAACCATTTTAAGCAGACTTGTAGCATCTTTTTGTACTGTATCACTCCCAAACCTAGTAAGTAAAACTTTCAAATAGCAGGATAAAACACCAAAAATCTTTTCATCATCTGGGGCCTACATGTAGGTGACCCCAGGCCCTTGACAATACCCTAATTACTGGTTTTTTTTTTAAATCCATACTAATTTACGGCCATGCAGTCTGTTAAAAACATGTACTTTAACTCTAAACATGATAAATACATGTACCTTGTCAATTAGAATTTAATCTAACATTTATCAGATTTCATCTTCATTGTATGTATTATCTGATTAAAAGAGTAATTTATGTTGAACTAAGTTCTGTCATGGCTAATTACCGTTTTTTTTTTCATATTCTGTTTTTCTTAAAAAGCAGCATTTAATAAGATGTTTAAGCTTTGTTTTAAGCTGCATATTGATCATTAAGAGGCTTGAAAAATCAAAGAAGTTTGTATTGCTGTTACATTGGAAAAGAGGCTGTCACAAGTGCATTAGTTGTCATACCGAACCCATATGATGATTTGGTTAAGGTCTAAAAACTCTTCACAAATATTTTGAAGAATTATTATTGCACAAAATGTTTAGAACATTAATTGTTTAGAAGTTATAAGCTCAGAATTTTTATTGTTAAAAAAAATTTCAAGGTGCATTTATTATTGATCATACATGTAGGAGTGTTGCTGCTAGGGTTGAGATATACAAATTAGGGCAAGGGGAGTTACCTTACTTTACTTGACACAGATTGCCAGGTGTTTTTCTGCTAACGACAGTAATGGACGGGGAATCTCACAGCGTACTCGGGTTTAAACCCCAATATAACTGGATACCATAAAAAAACTGAGACATTGCTGAAGGAGCAGAGGTAGCATATACAAAAACCAAATAAATAAACATACAAAATAAAAATATGGTGACATCTTTTTAAATTTTTTTATTGCATAATTGTAAAAATTTAGACTGACTAGAAATTATTTACTGTTGTCAGTTAATAGGCTGGCATGGATTGGAGACTATTGAAGCAATATGGTATGGACTTTGATAAAAGGTTTTCCCCAACTTCATTATTAGAGTTTGTTATTCATTTCAGATTTTCAGATATAAATTGGAGTTGAACTATGTACAGAAAATACAGACAAGATATTGAGCACAGTGAAAATGTGGTTAACCCAGGTCATTGTATGGTGAAGTCTGTAGGGCAGACAAGCAGGGAAAATAAGGTATCTATTTTGTGTAACAACTCTTCCACAGCATTCAATCCAGATTCCTGAACTTTTGTAGAAAAATTGGTCACATATTGAAGTTGTGCAACAACTATTAATTGTTTAATACCTTTTTTCCATATTCCAGACTTGGGAAATTTATAATTTGTGAGCAAATTTGATATATGATGGTACCGATTTTGTGTAATTATCTTCAACCATTTTTTGACACATCCTTCATTTATTAAGACAACTGCTCTGCAACCCAGCAATTTCAGGCTTACATGCAATATTGAACATTATGACCTTGACTTCTTTTATAATGAGGTTAAATCTGTTTAACAGTATAACATATGAAAGGAGGAACCATTCATATATTTTTGAATTAAAAAAAGTTCATAAAATATAATGTTTGAGACATACAAAATAACTTATATTGTGACCCTTTGCTCTTTGCTTATATTACTAATACAAATTAAGTATTTATGTGGAGGAACAACTTTAACATGAAACTGAAAAAGTTTACCAAATATGATTTAACCTTTGACCTTGTGACCATGACCTTGCAGATGGTCATCCGCCATGTCAATATCTGTACTCAATATAGTTACTGAAATCTGGGATATTTATGTGTTGCTGTGGGCTTTGGAAATGTTGCCATTTGTTATTTTGTGTTTCAATTAGTGAAAAGATACCTGGTGATTCACAGTTTTGGTGCAGGTATATGTATAAGTTTGCATTATAATTAATCATTAATCTGTCTTTATCTGAATAATAGCCATTCATATATATATATCCCAGCTATGGGTTAAATAGCCCCACTGCCTTGTGGGTGACTTGGGAAAGTCAAAGGCTATGGAAGACAATCCAAAACAGAAAATCTGGGGAGATGGACCTCATAGTAGTGGGAACTACAGCCATCTAAGGGAAGGACAACCCCGAAAGAAAACCCGGTCCAACAGTGCGGAGGTTTGGCGTGGTGTTAACTGCTCCACCCTGTAAAAATCACACTAGTTACGGAAACGGCAAACCAGATAGAAACTCAACACATGGAGAGTGATGATGGTCCTCCAAACAGAAATGGACCCATGACTGCTCGAAACATGACTAGGCCATCATTACTGAATCCAAAGCAATCTTGTTACCTTGGGGCATGGAATGTGCGTACAATGTGCGAAGCAGGTAAAACTGCTCAAATAGAGAGGGAAATGAAAAGATACAACATCGAAATCCTTGGCGTAAGTGAGAGTAGATGGACTGGAAATGGCATGATAACAACCAACTCCCGAAACACCATCATCTATTCAGGAAGAGAAGACAACATCCACAGAGAAGGTGTAGCTATCATCATGACACCTCAGGCAAAGAAAAGTCTTATTGAGTGGCTACCAATAAATGAGAGACTAATGACAGCAAGGTTCAATGGTAGACATGTAAAAACATCAATTATTGTCTGTTATGCTCCTACAAATGATGCAGAGGAAGAACAGTCATAGATAGAGTCCCAGTACATGATATTCTTTTAATAATTGGAGACCTAAATGCTAAAGTAGGAAGCACAAATGAGGGAAGAGAAAGATCTATGGGAAAAATGGCTGTGGCACCATCAACGAAAATGGAGAAAGATTAGTTGACCTATGCAAATTAAACAACTGTGTCATTGATGGTACACTCTTTCCACATAAAGAAATACACAAAAAGACATGGGTATCGCCAAATGGTAGAGACAGCAACCAAATAGATCACATCATCATAAATGGAAGGTGGAGACACTCCCTAGAAAATGTGGGTGTTCGTAGAGGAGCAGATGTTGCTAGCGACCACCATCTTTTGTTAGCAAAAGTTAGAATCCATCTTAGAAAAAACTCAAACAAATCAGAAACATCAAGGAAAAGATATAATAAAGCCAGACTAAAAGACCCTGCCATACAGAAAAAGTTTTCCATCACATTGAGAAACAGATTCCAGACTCTGGCAGATGTAGGAGTCGGACTAGATAGGACTAGATAATGGTATAGAAAGTCAGTGGAAACATCTGAAAGATAACATCATAAAGACCAGTGAAGATATTCTTGGCACCAAAACAAGATCAGACAAAGAATGGATACAGCTTGATACTTGGAGGCTTATTGATAAGAGATGAGAATTGAAACACAAGAAGCAAAATGCAAGATCCGAAAGGCTGATTGCTAAATACACCAATGAATACTCTGTGATCAATAAAGAAACGAAACAAAAACTGAGAAAAGACAAAAGAGAATATTTTGAAACAAAAGCAAATGAAGCTGAAGAAGCAGCCCAAAAAGGTCAACAAGGAGAAATTTTCAGAATAACAAAAGAACTGTCTGGAAAATTTAGTAGTGGCACTTCAGTTGTAAAAGATAAGAGTGGAAATAAGATAGCATTAGAAGAAAAACAGCTGGAAAGATGGGCAGAACATTTTAACGAAGTTCTTAACAGACGAGTCCCAGAAACTCTACCAGAAATAAATGAAACCTTTGGTGAAACATTTGAAATAGATATAGATCCTCCAACAAAGGAAGAAGTAATGAAGGCTATAAAAAGTCTTAAAAACAACAAATCACCCGGAATCGATAACATAACTACAGAAATGCTGAAATCTGATTCAAAGTTTATAGCTGAAAAACTTGAAATGCTTTTCAATAAAATTTGGAGAAATGAAACACTGCCTCAAGATTGGTGTCAAGGCCTGATCATGATCATAAGCTACCAAAGAAAGGAGATAAGACTGAATGCAACAACTGGTGGGGCATTACTTTGTTATCTGTGCCAAGTAAAATCTTCTGTAAGATTATATGTATGCGACTAAGCAGCTCCATAGATAGAAACATAAGGAAAGAACAGGCAGGTTTCAGACCAGGAGTAAGCTGCATCGATCATATATTCACCTTAAGAAATATAATAGAACAATGTATAGAGTGGAACAGTAGAGTACACATAAACTACATTGATTTTGAGAAGGCCTTTGATAGCATCCATCGAGACAGCCTATGGAAGATACTTGGAGCATATGGATGCCCAGAAAAACTTGTACACATAATAAAATGTTTCTACAACAACTTTTCATGTAGTGTGATGCATAACAACAAGCTATCAAACTGGTTTAAGATATCAAGTGGAGTACGCCAAGGATGCATTATATCACCGATGCTCTTCTTAGTTGCCATAGACTGGGTAATGAGAAAAAATTGGAAATAAACGGAGAGGAATTAGATGGACATTAACATCAATGCTGGAAGATATTGATTTTGCAGATGACATAGCTCTTCTGTCCTCAACATCAGACCACCTACAAAAGAAAACAAATGACCTCCATATAAATGCAAAGCAGATTGGGCTTAACATAAATAAGAAGAAAACAAAGACAATGCAACTCCACTCTTCACCAGCACCAATAAAACTAGCAGATGAAGTTTTAGAAGAAGTGAACGACTTTACATACCTTGACAGTACCATCAGTAAGACAAATGCAACAGAAAAAGATATATCCAGCAGGCTACAAAAGGCTAGAACATCATTCCACCAGTTAAATAAAATTTGGAGATCCAGTAATATCAGAGAAAAAACCAAAGTAAGATTATACCAAAGCAACATCTTATCTACTCTATTATATGGTTCAGAATGCTGGAGGTTAACACAAAAAGATAGCCAAAAATTGAAAGGTTTTCATTGTAGTTGCCTAAGAAAAATCTGTATGATCTACTGGCCAAAGAAGATAACAAACACCAATCTCAGGCCAGCAATGCATCATCACTACCATCAAACAGAAACAATTTAAATGGATAGGCCACGTAATAAGAAAAGACCAAAATTCCATTACAAAAACAGCACTGAAATGGACACCGGCAGAGGGAAAGAGAAACAGAGGACGCCCAAAAGAAACATGGCAGCGGCACACCGACAGTGAGGTCAAAAAGATGGGCAAACCTGGAAAGAGCTGGAGAAGATTGCAACAGACAGACCCAAATGGAGACAACTGGTTTCAGCCTTATATGCCACCAGGCACGAAGAGAGAGAGAGAGATAGATAGAATCATAGATAGAGTTTAAGGTTAAAAAAATCTATGATGCTCATGTCCAGTCTTGATACGGTAATGTCCACTAGATATGTATACTATGGCTTAAAATTACTTTTAAAGAAACTTATCATAAATGGCAATAGTTGTGCCTGTTTACAGAGTGTGCAAAAACCTGAAATTTGTTTGGGTGGGTTTTTGAGGGAAGTTAGCTTTTTGTGTATAATAAAAATTAGTCAAAGATATGGAGGAGTAATCATTTGTTTTATTAAATGCAGTTTAACTCCATTTTCAGCAATTTTTTAGCTATATTGTGACATCCAGTTTTTATTTGATAGGAATCCTGAGTACTGTGTGATAACCCCATGTGATCAACAGTAGGTGACTTACTACCTTAACCACTGGCCACAGAGGCCCCCAGTAAACAACAAGTCAAGGACAGACAAACAACAAAACAAACAGACACATAACACAAAAACCAATAATCAAGAAATACAAACTCCACTAAAAATGGGAAAGGGGGGGGGGGGTTGAGTCCAGGTGCTCTAGAAGGTTAAGCATCTCCTGCTCCACATGTACTACTCTTCATAAGTCATGATGGTGCCTGTAAAATTTTCTAAGCGATGACTTCATTCTTGCCATTGTGAACCCCTGGTGAAGAAGCTTTTAGGTCAGCAGTCTATCAAGGAAATATGGATAGGAAATACAGGCTCTTTGAATACCTGATCAAATGGGAGATGTATACTCCATACACAGGTGCTGTTGTATGTTTGCCACTCCAAAATAAAAAATTCAAAATAGGAAAATTAAAATCATCTCTTTTGTCGTAAATTTGGTTCTCAATCATCTACCTTAATTGTTAATTTTTAGACCTAGGTTCAGGTATAGTTAAAAGAAAGATGCTATCATAATTAACCCTTACTAATGTGAACTGTTGTCAAGCAGACCTATTTTTTTTACTTGAATGAAAATTGTTTAAGATCATTGTTTATTAGTCACCTACTGGCTTAGCTGAAGGGGACTGTAGGTTTGCACTCCATCCGTCAGTCAGTCACACTCATGTTTTCCAGACCTTTTTTTCTAAATGCTTGCATATTAAGCTGATATTTAGTATATGAGTCATCTATGATGAGTTACAGATAAAGTTTGAATATACATGTAGTTGCGGTCCAATGATTTTTTTACCAAATTATAGCCCTTAGACATAGATAAATTTCTATTAAAAAAAAGTTTTCCTGGCTGTTTTTTTCTAAACACTAGCAGATATTGAGCTGATATTTGGTATGTGAGTCAGCCATGATGAGTTAGAGATCAAGTTGGAATATCAAGTATTTTTCCAGTCCATGACTTTTGACGAAATTATGGCCCTTGGACTGAGTATGTACTTTATGATAGAACCACTATGTTATCCAGATATGATTCTGTCTGTTGGTCACTGTAGGGCTTCTTAGATCGTTGACAAATTGACCAGTAAAACAGCAGCCTTGTTTATTTAAGTCTGCCATGTTAATCTGTTGTTTATTGGCTAAAAAGGCTTTTATGTTGTCGTTTGTAACCAAGCTGTTTGCTGTCTTCTTGAACACAAAAAGGATGCAAAGGGTTTTTTGTTGAATAGAGTTTAATGCCACTTTCAGCAATTTTTCATATATATCATGATGTCCAGTTTTTATTGGGGGAGGAAGCTGGAATTACCAGAAAAAACCCCAGACTTTTCTTGTTAATTAAGATTGGAGTCGAGCACATCCCTGCCGGCAGTGAGACTAAAACCCGCAACCTCAGTGTTGACAGACCACACATGATGTAAATGAACTATCTTAACCACTTGGCCACCAAGGCCCCTCAAAGGATTTTTTGTTTGATGTTTGAGGTTAATGACATGTTGTAGAAGGTACCATCTTTCTGTGTTTCCGTGTATAGGAGACTATCATTTAGCAGAAGATCATTATTGTAATGTTTAATACATCACAAAGATTTGGGAATTCTGGGCATTTTAAAAAAAAAACCATTGGAAGTTTTATAACAATTGACTTGTTACATATCGCACCCTTTTGGGTCAAGCAATGACATATATTAGTTTCATAATGAGTGAGAGCTGAAAATAATAAAACAGCAACTCGAGTTATGTAATTTCAATGTTACTACATAGATATTACATAAAGAGAGTTGATATCATGTGATGTTCATGTCTTATGAGTAATGAAACATTTTACTCTTAAGATTCCATTACTAGCTGATTGAACATGGTGATAGGGACAAATAACTTGAAGTTGTCAACACAGAAATTAACAATGTCCTGTCATTTTGATTGGAATAAGCCCCTAGATCTTACCCATTAATAAACAAGTAGGGTGGTGTTTATTATGGTGTGACCAATATTTGACCAATCAAATGATTTGATTTTGAAATAATAGTACATGTACTTGCTTCCTTTGGCAGGAAAACTGGCAATCCATGTGAGTTTAGATGGGAGGAGAGCACACTTGTCGTGTAATTTCGGCTCAAACTCACAGCCCAAGTATTGATACCCAAGTGATCATTAACAGATGGCTAACACTAAAGCACTTGGCCACAAAGGGTCCTCCTAAACATTGAAGTAAGGAGTGAAACATAAGAACGCAATAAAAAGTCAAAATATACAATGTTCATACTAAAACATGTATTCACAAACAATACAATATTACAAGTAATCAATAATAATAAAAATAAATACTGGATTAAAAAAAATATTTATAATTTACCAGACTGAAAACAATGTTAACTTGGCAATTCAATAATAAAAATTTCAGAAAATAAAAATTCTTAACATGATTTTTGTCATTAATTATCAGTTATGAACTTATTAAGCTATCAACTCTTATTGAGTTATCAACTCATATTAAATTCAGTAATCAACTATATATTAAATACTCTTGTCAACTTATATGTTTGGACTTTACTGAACGACATACATACACAATTCAGGGATGTATACATGTACCAGGTATATGACCTTAAATCATTACAAATACAAATTTAGAAGCTAACAACTAAAAGCTAATTTAATTCTAGTATCATGAACACATTTACTAGTTTTATTACAGCATCAAGGATCTGTTTAGGGAATTGTAAACATGAGTTTTACATGTAAGTGAAAAAACAATACAGGAGGAGTTAATCCTGTAAAAAATAATAAGACTTCAAAAACAATAAATAGTTGCTAGATTTGAGTAATTTATTAAAATAAAAATGTTAACTTTGCAATTTCAAATGAGAATTGTTTTTTCTGAAGATGAATCGGCTTAATATATTTAGTATTAATGTTGGCTAAATAATTATACCCCCCCCCCTGCAAACTTGTTTTGGGTGGGGGATATATAGGAATCACCCTGTCTGTCTGTCTGTGTGACTGTCTGTTTGTCTGTCTGTCCACATCCCTTGTAAGCGCAACTCCTAATAAACTGCTTGATGAAATTTAATGAAACTTAGCATAAAGGAAGTACGTTATATGTAGATGTACATTCAGTATTTTTATTGACCTCGGATATCATTAAGGGAGATAATTAGACTTGATAGCAAAATGGGGGGTGGGGGGGGGGGGTATCGCTTTGTGAGCATGCTTACAGTCCACACATGTTTTGTTTTACTCTCTTTCTTACATTATTTTGCAACCTTAAAATCACTGAAAATGCACTTTTATAAGCAGAGTACAGTTAAAATAAAAAAAAAACCTTTATGATATTATTAAAAAAAACGTATAAATTGCAGATGACTTAAGGAACATTTCACAACTGGCAAATCAGTCAGTGTATTCATTACAATTTTTTGTCGTTTTGAGAATGTCTTAAATATATGCAGACGAAATTAGTCATTGACACATCTGAAGTTTGAACAAAAAAATAATAAAAATGGCAGTTATCGTGGAAATCATGAAAAAGTACAAACAAATCATGTATTAAAAATTAAAACTTTGGTACTTATATTATACACAGTTCTAGATTGGTGGTGAATGAAAGAAATTTGGTAACTTAAGTTTACAAAGTTTTTCCATAAATATATTGTGAAACCTGTCATTTTAATCTAGAACCACACAACAGTACTATATGTTAGTGTTATTTTGTAGTCTTTGTCATATTCTACTTTTTATCACCATCATCCAATACATGATTTTTCACAGCTGTAATATAAATTAATTTACATAAATTTCGAACAAAACCATTGAATCATAATATATGTTAAGGACACATCATTGCAGACTAATTTTTGATTGATTAATTGATTATTGTTTTATGTCCAGCAAGCCATATTTCAGCTATATTCAGGAAGTAGACTTATTTTTTTTATGAAATAGTTGTGTATAAACTCTGTGTATGTTATTTATAGTATTCCATTTATGTCTTTTTCTAAATACTTTTTAAGTTTTATTAAAGAGACAGAAAATAATAAATTTCCAATGACACCTATAATGTGTACAAGTAGTTTTACAGTAAAGTATAGTAATTATTATATGTTGACACTTAGACTTCTAGAAAACTAATAATAAATATTCAGTAGAAAAAATGAATGCTACTTTAATTATTTTAAAAAAAAAGAATGAGAAATAATCTTTTAAATACCTGTATTAGTCTGTTTTGTTACTGATACTTATATCTTTGATATGTCCACTTTATATAACTTGGCCTTGTCTGTACTTTTCATTGGTGTAGTACATCCTATATACAGCTGGCCTGAGGTGGTGAAGCTGAGAGAGTATGGACGTAGTATTCCTATGTTGTTAGTATTATAGTGTGTAATGAGGTGTCCCACACTGTTCAGGATATGGAAGGTGTAAATGTTTGCTTCAGTTACAATGATGTTGTCTAATGGAGTTGTCACAGCATACACTGGTTTGAATGGATTGTCTTCACTATTGACCTTTGGATGGCCTGTGTAGGTGTTGATGACATCACCATCCTGTCCTAGGACCACTACTCTACCTCTAAAGTCCTCTGATAACTGATCTAACACAAATATTGTACCATTGGTGGTAGAAGTAATAATCTAACATAAGTAAATATTGGTTGTTTGTTTCTATCATGTTCATAAGTCTTCTCATGTTTACCTTCTTTATTCATCCTGATTAAAACTCGTCTTCCTTTAGATAGGAATTGTGGGGGTCCATGACTCCTAGCTCCTACCATGACTTTGAAATCACTAGAGACATGTACAGTTGTTGATAGTAATGGATCTACACTGTATACAGAGTCTGTAACCTTTCCACTACTGCCAAGGATCTGTTGTAACATTGATGGTGCCTTAGTAACCAGAAGGAGGTCATTAGATGGAGTTAGTGCCATACCATAGATCATCATATTAAAGTTAGACACCACCTTCAGATTGCTTCCTTCTAGTTTTACTCTTTGTAAGGCCTCCTGGTCACTTATCCAGAAAGAATTGTCAGGGCATGATGAGAGATAACCAACTCTGTTAATATCAGTTGTAAATTGATTATGAATGTTTACTACTAAATCTTGTGGTATATCTGTTAAGAATCCAAAATTGTATTCAGTTATCTCCCCCGGTATGAACCTGGTCATTGTAGTGAAGTCCAGCTTTACTGGTTCCACAGCTTCTTTCATTAATTTCCCCATTTGTTTACTTTCTTTAAAGACTTGTTCTGCATCATTAGAGTTAATAATGTAATCTATTTTTGTTTGTTGATCCTCCTTTCTTGTCTTCATTGCTGTAACTTTATGTTCCTCTTCCTCCATGGAATTTGTTAAAGTTCTCCATTTGTGATCCAATTCCTTAGTAAGTTTGTCAGTATACTTATCAACTTCTTGTTTCAAAGCAGTATTTTGAGCTTGTATTAGATTCATGGCCTCTGTGTATTTAGAACTCTCATTTTTTCTTAATAGTTTGATTTTTAATTCTTCATTAATCAGCTCTTCTATATGACTTTTTATTTGCTGTTGATTTTCCTTCACATTTTCAACTTGAATTTTGAACCCTTCACTTATTTCCACTAACCCATGACCATTGTGTACTTTAGCTATACATTGAGGACATACAAGCTGATCACATGACTTACAGAACATGAAACAAATTTGTCCTTCATGATCTTCACAGTTAATATTACTAAAATCCAATTCTTCTAAATGTTTTCCCACCTCCTTTATGGATATTATTTTATGTTTGTCAGCAGATTTAATTTTACTATGAACCTTGTCTTTGCATTTTGTACACATAAGTAAATCACAGTTAACACATTTCCAGGAAATTTGTGTGTCAGTTTCACACAAGTCACAACATTTTGGCACTTGTCCTTTTTGTATTGATCTTGAAAGTGCCATCCTCAGGTAGTACAAGATGTCTGCCCTTTATACTTCCTTGTTTCAGTTCAGATAAAAGGTCAAAATTGTAAAGGTATGTTTCAATTTAAAACATTTAAAAGTTTAACTCTTTTAGAAATGTTTTATTACATGCACAATTTTTATAGATGAGGTACACCTAACAAAAATGTAAAATTAATCTACCTTATTTAATGTATTTCAAGTTATATTTAAAAAGATCCAGTACAATCAAATAAAAATTAAATCTTTCACTTGCTTCCCCCTTTTTGCTATGTCACTGCATGGTTTGCAGCAACCAATAACAAAAGGAAGGAATAAGTGAAAGATTTAATTTTAATTAGTTTGTATAATTAAATCAGTGTTTTATTTTTCCTTTTTCTTAAAAAAAATTAAATATAATTAATTATAATTTATAAATTGATGGGCACAAATCCATATGTGAGCATGTTAGGCTAAATAAGATTAGTCTGCTTTTTTCTTTCTGAATATAATAACATAAGGAGCCAACCATTTGTGATCTAGGGAGTCCTGGGATTTCTTGTCTTACAGATTTTTTTTAAAACAGATGCAGTCTATAAAATATTCAGATAATGATTTGTTTGAATGTTTCTGCAATTTTTTTCAGCTGTATCATTGGGGAAGAAGGCCTTGGAAAAACTCAGGGTAAGACATTGGGAATCCTTGTCATTTAAGTTTTGAGTCAAGCACAAACAGGAATATAATAAGTATTATTTGGTCCTATACTCATTTTGAGTTTTTTTTATGTCTTACTATTTGTTCATCAATTGGTTTGTTTTTTTTTTGTTCTTTTATCTGTCTGTCCCACCTCAGGTTTTCATTGAAGCTTTTATTTTATGAAGATGAATTTGCGTCTTAATGAAACTTGTACATAGTTACAACATAATGAGATCTCTTCACTGGCAAAACTCTGTAGGGCTATGCTAAATATTTCATGCTTAGTTGAACTTGAAAGGGAGTGTTTACCAATATGTGTAAATCAGTGTTGCAGTGACACATTTTCTTCTTTATATGTACTCATAAAAATAAAATCTGGATGCTGGGATAAAGCTGAAAAATTTCTAAAAGTGCAAACAATAACTAATAATGAAGACTTCGTCTCCATTACATCTAGTGCAAGAGTTACAATGGTACAGTGTATACTCAAACCTACAAACAAAGCAGGGGAAATAACTCATTTAAGTAAGAAATCTGTAGCATTATATGTAAAAAGGTGTACTCTCATCTTTGAACAAGAAACATTCTATTTGAATATAGATACATCTTGGTTTATAATACTCAAAACTACAAACAAAAAAGGGGAAATAACTCATCCTTAGCATATAATTAACATAGTTTTCTGACATCTTTGAACAAGAAACATCTATGTGAATATAGATACATCTTGGTTAAGGATTTTCTTAGTTCATCTTAATTCAAATATTTTGAAAATCAAAACTACTGTAGTAATAGTACTAGAACATTAGTGATATCCTTTACAGTTTCAAATTTTATCTGCACTCAAGGTTTTTGATGCTCATGGAGATAAATTCTTTAAAGAATTTGGTGTGCCAGGATGAGTGGAATGTCTATTTAGTCCTTGAAAGAAATGTTAACAACATGACGTGAAACAGAATCTTAGCAGTAAAAACAAAACTTGGCAGAAACACAATTGTAGATTATAAATAACAAAAGAGCTTAGCATTCAGAAATTTGAAAGCTTTAATAATAATAAGAAGAAGAATAACATTAAAGCTTTCCTTTGGAAAGGTAGAAATTGTTAATTACAATCACGAACACAAAAAACTTAAAGTAAGCAAATTAATCCAGAGTTAAACTAGAGCTGCACTCATGTGTGAAAGGATATTGTTTGAGGAGAATTTATTTTGGTCCACTGAAACCTTTCTTCAATGACCTTGTAAACATTCCTTCAAGACAGATGGTCTTTACCTAGAGCTTTATAGTATTTATTATTGAGATGACAAACCAAATTAAAATTGGAACATTGATATGTGTAATATGCCAGACAAATATGAGAAATATAGGATCTTACATTGGTATGAGTTGATTATTGGATTTCTCCAATCAAGATAGTATAAAACTGCTTAATTGAACTCTCGAGATTGGAGAAATCTGATAATCCAGGAGTACTTATTTAAGATTCTGTTTATCTAATTTATAAAAGCAGTAAATTTGTGAAATGAAAAACAGAATTTCTCCCAACCCAATTTTATGGTCATGACTTGAATACATTGTAAATCGAAGTTGTTTTGTTTATAACCTCATTATCTTTGTTTATAACATTCTTATTTTATACCAATCAACAGATAAGAACCAAATATTCACTACTGATGAGAACTAAATTTTCTGCACCAGTCAGGTGGTTTGAATATTAAAATGAGAGAAACTTTGTTCTCATGAACTCAGTACTTATGCCATAATTCTAATTTATGAAAAGTTCACCTATAAAATAAAGTTATAGATATGTATACATTTTAAATCAGCTTTATTTTTAGAAAATATACATGTTATACATTATTCAAAAAAATATTTGCAAAAGCTATATTTCCATAAGATGTTAGTCTGATTTCATTTGAAAATAATTTATTGTAGATGGATGTGTCTAAGACAAGTGTATTTACTTGTAGATGCTTTAGTTTATCTTCATCTGAACAGTTTGAAAAACAATACTATTAAATATTTATATAACTTTTTTTATTTAGAATACAACAGATGAAGTTCAAGAAAAAATTGAATTGTGCTGGAATGAGATAGAGAAGCAATGTCAAGAATACCGACCTCAGATACGGAAAGAAGTAAAAAATTCTGGATGGAAAGTTGTCAGAGTTTTTGTTTCTTCTACCTTCACAGATTTCTTCAATGAAAGAGAAATTTTAGTTAAGAAGGTATACAGCAATTTCCTAAACAATTTTGACACTGAAACATTACATGGAATTTCAATACTTTTTACTCCTATTGTTCATTAGCATTTCTAATATGATGGCCTTCTTTCTTTAAATAATATATTCCAGGATATATCAAACCTTTAATGCATGCATATTTTGTCAAAAGCCCTTGTGTCTAAAAATTATCCTGAACTTTTTTTCTGTATTAATAAAAATTTTATAATTCCAACTTTTTGAAACGTAAGGGGTTCATGTGTATATAGTGATGGGGTTGTATTTCCTTCTGTCCGTTCATCCATCCTTCCATCCATTACACTTAATGGTGCCCAACTCCACCTACACTGAATGGAATTTGATGAAAATTCACAGTATCTGTTACATAGTGCCATTTTGCACCTGATATTTTACACTTTGATCAAAATGATATTTGGGGTTTCCCGTAGCAAAATATGGTCATTTAATTTGACAAAGAGGTACCCATCTTCTATCCACATCATGGAATATGATGACTTGCATAGAATCTTTATCACATTATGCCATTGTGTGCTTGATGTTTAACATTTTGACTGTAATGATATTTTGGGGTAGAAAGCTGGGGATGTTACCAAATTGGAATTGCAGTTTGTTTAGTTTTTTCTTCTATCGCTGGTATAAAATAATAGAATATAAAGGCTGTCACTTTTTGTAAATGAGTACAACAACAGACCCTCCATAAGTTTTAGGCTGAAAAAGAGGTTGATAGACTTTTTGTCTTTAAAAATTTGTTACCTCACCACTTATTGTAGTATTATAAAAAAAATCCCCCAACTCCTCTTTCCATCCGCCTCCTCTGACCTATGACATTAAAAAGGACTTAATACTGCAAAGAGAAAATTGACGTTAAAATCATGACAAAAATAATATGTACCGGTACATAAATTTATTCTGTATAGGTATATAAAAAAAAAAATTTCAGAGAAACACATTATATAAATTTTACCTCCAGTAGCAAGAAGGTAACCAGTACATAATTGTAAAAGAGGATACCAGTTGACAGGAAAGCTAAATTATGATCAAGAGCCTGATGATTTTTTAGTTTAGTGGGCCATCATAATTGTTGTGGCATTTTGGTGTAACAAAAGATTTTAAATGGTCCATTTGTCAATTTAATGCAACTATGGACCAATCGAGTGGCTTCAAATGATCTAATTGAAGTTATATATTCAATTTGTTAATATATGTAAATAAATTTATTCTGTACAGGTTTTCCCTGAACTAAGAGAATGGTGTAACCCAAGACATATAAATTTAATTGAATGTGATCTGAGATGGGGAGTCCCCAAGGAGGCCACCACACAGGATGTGGTCAGCACATGTCTTGAAGAACTGGACAGATGTCATAATGAAACAGATGGACAACCATTTTTCCTAGGACTGCTGGGTAAACGGTAAGCATCTGATTGCAGTCCATTTTATGTAATTGACCAAATATTTGTAGTTGTATGGTGATAAATAATTTATACTTGTTACCAGTAATTGAGTGGACTGAAAAATTTGTGATATTTGATTGACTAATTGGGAAATTTAATGGTGTCTCAAAATAAAATACAGCTGAAGACATACAAGAAAAAAGAATCGAAGATACAGAAGAGTGTTCCGGAAAAGATGAGTCAAGAATAGACAACACCATCGTTAAATTAAAGATGGGACACAAATAAACAAACAGACTCACAACACACAAAAAAATTGAGTAACACGAACTCCACTAAAACTGGGGTGAATCAAGTTGCACCAGAAGCGTAAGCAACTTCTGCTCCATGTGTCACACGCACACCCATTGTATCACTCAAGTTAATATCTGGTACTTAGTCATATCCTGGGGTAGTCATAATCCAGTAAAAAGATGGAAAGTCGTTCCAACAGAAACAACTTATGAGACATCAAATAGTTATCACACATCACAGCTATCGTTTAAGACACTTAAATGTCAGCATGAGACAATATTCTTACAGGACAACAAAATAATAAGAGGGACAACACACAAAAAATCAAATCAAACCATAAAACAAATAGGACAGAAAATGAGGTCATAAATTGCTAACTTGGTTGTCACATATAAATAAATGAGGTATATTTTTACAGATATGGCTGGATACCTAGTGAAAAGGACATTACAAAAGAGATGGGAGAGAAATACCACTGGGTCAATAATACTTCAATTACATTTATGGAGATACTACATGGAGCTTACAGGTTTGTGGCTACAGTGGTAATACCACTGGGTCAATAATACTTCTATTACATGTATGGAGATACTACATGGAGCTAACAGGTTTAAGGCTACAGTTATAATACCACTGGGTCAATAATACTTCTATTACATGTATGGAGATACTACATGGAGCTAACAGGTTTAAGGCTACAGTTATAATACCACTGGGTCAATAATACTTCTATTACATGTGTGGAGATACTACATGGAGCTTACAGGTTTGATGGTACAGTGAAAATATCGCTATAACCTACCTATTTTGGAGATCATTCAATACCTCTGTACTTTGCTTTATTTTTTAAACTACATTATACTACAGTTTAAACATCATTATGGAATAAGAGACAAGTGTTGTTTGTGTCAAAATATGTTTAATGTTTTACTGTGAATAGCAATATTCTTCATTAGTTGTTATTATATAGGTAGCGAAAGCTGTGGTTTGAAAGTAGTTTCTCATTAAGAATTCATGTATTAGTCTTTAAGTTTGTTCTAAAAATAATTGTGTACATTTTTATGGAGTTTGAATTTGCTGAATACAAAATTCTGCCAAATTTATGGTTTACTAACAATTTTGATGTGCATGTATATTCTATGCCTTCATTATTTGGGATTTCCCTTTGGGTAATAAAGGCTTTCAATGTATATTATTAATTTCTGTGAAGCATGAGTACTTTTTATATGCCCCTTTGAAGACCGGTTGTTTTTTTGGGAACACTCATGGAGGGCAGGTGGCGTCTTAAGCGATTTCACTCTCTTACTCAAACAGTTGTTGTCCAGTCATGATGAAACTTGGGGAAAATGTTTATGGGCATAATATCTCGGCCAAGTTCGATAACCAGCCAAAATAACTTCAGCCACTTCAGAATTATGGCCCTTTATACCAAAATGGCAAATTCGCCTAGTCAGCTCTCTAACTCAAACAGTGATTGTCCATGATTGTCCAATCTTCATGAAACTTGGGGAAAATGCTTATTGGGATAATATCATGACCAAGTTTAATAACCAGCCAAATTGCTTCAGCCACTTCAGAATTATCGCCATTTATTTGTACAAAAATCACAAATTCGCCGTGTCCACTATCTAACTCAAGCAGTTGTTGTCCGATATTTATGAAACTTAGGGAAAATGTTTATGGGCATAATATCTCGGCCAAGTTTGATGACCAGCCAAATCACTTCAGCCACTTCAGAGTTATGGCCCTTTATACAAAAAATGGCAAATTCACCTTGTCTGCTCTTGAACTCAAACAGTTGTTGTCTGATCTTCATGAAACTTGGGGAAAATGTTTATGGGCATAATGTTTCGACCAAGATTGATAACCAGGCAAATTGCTTCAGCCACTTCAGAGTTATGGCCCTTTAATTATACAAAAATGGCAAATTATTTATTTTCGTATTTTGTAGCACTTTGGCACTTGTTAATATATAGTTTTATCAGATACATAATCGATTTTCATAATTTCCTTTTTTTCCTTTCCAGATGCAAGAGTCAAAATGCTGCCTTTTTTATTAGATCTGATGAAGTTATTGAATCTATTCCTGAAAAAAGTATCAAACGATTTGTAGATGAAGAGACATTGAATCAGGAACAATTAATTGTAAGAACAAGTCCTGATGGGTAGAAATTAGCCATTACTATTGAATATCTTTATTGATGAATCTGAAGGAGTAACTAGTATAGCCTTCATCTTTTGTTTGGCCAATTGAAACAGGGAGTCTTTATTGGTCATTGTACAATTTTAAATAGTACATATTATGTTTTATATGTTAGAAATTTAACATGGTTCAATTTTAAGCACTATATTTGTCTTAAAAGATGGTAATTTTTTTTATTACACATGCAAATGTGAAAATTTTTACATGAACAGAAGGTGCTCTTGAATTTGGGAAAGGTTCTTCAGATTTACTTGTTTTAAAAGATTAATTATAAAAACATAGTACTGTGGGAAATTTGGTGCAAAAGAAACATTTGCAGCCTCAGACATTACAAAAGAGATGAGAGAGAAATACCGCTGGGTCAATAATACTTCTGTTACATTTATGGAGATTATACATGTACATGAACCATACAGGTTTGATGCTACAGTGATAATACCACTGGGTCAATAATAATTCTATTACATGTATGGAGATGCTCCATGGAATGTACAGGTTTAATGCTAGTTATAATACCACTGGGTCAATAATACTTCTATTACATTAATGGAGATACTACATGTACATGGAGCATAGAGGTTTGATGCTACAGTGGTAATACCACTGGGTCAATAATACTTCTATTACATTAATGGGGGCCTCGGTGGCAGAGTGGTTAAGGTAGTTCGTCTACTATTGATCACGTGGTCTGTCAACACTGAGATTGTGGGTTCGATTCTCACTATTACATTAATGGGGGCCTCGGTGGCAGAGTGGTTAAGGTAGTTCGTCTACTATTGATCACGTGGTCTGTCAACACTGAGATTGTGGGTTCGATTCTCACTGCAGGCAGGGTGTACTCGACTCCAATCTTAATTGACAAGGATTGCCAGTTTTCCTACCGCAGGTCGGGGGTTCTCTCCGGGTACTCCGGCTTCCTCCCCCAATAAAAACTGGACGCCATGATATAGCTGAAAAATTGCTGAAAGTGGCGTTAAAACAATATTAAAACAAACAACAAACAAACATTAATGGAGATACTACATGTGCATGGAGCATACAGGTTTGATGCTACAGTGATAATACCACTGGGTCAATAATACTTCTATTACATTAATGGCAATACTACATGTACATGGAGCATACAGGTTTGATGCTACAGTAATAATACCACTGGGTCAATAATACTTCTATTACATTAATGGAGATACTACATGTACATAAAACATACAGGTTTGATGCTACAGTGATAATACCACTGGGTCAATAATACTTCTATTACATTAATGGAGATACTACATGTACATAAAACATACAGGTTTGATGCTACAGTGATAATACCACTGGGTCAATAATACTTCTATTACATTAATGGAGATACTACATGTACATAAAACATACAGGTTTGATGCTACAGTGATAATACCACTGGGTCAATAATACTTCTATTACATTAATGGAGATACTACATGTACATAAAACATACAGGTTTGATGCTACAGTGATAATACCACTGGGTCAATAATACTTCTATTACATTAATGGAGATACTACATGTACATAAAACATACAGGTTTGATGCTACAGTGATAATACCACTGGGTCAATAATACTTCTATTACATTAATGGAGATACTACATGTACATAAAACATACAGGTTTGATGCTACAGTGATAATACCACTGGGTCAATAATACTTCTATTACATTAATGGAGATACTACATGTACATAAAACATACAGGTTTGATGCTACAGTGATAATACCACTGGGTCAATAATACTTCTATTACATTAATGGAGATACTACATGTACATGGAGCATACAGGTTTGATGCTACAGTGAAAATACAATCACCATAACCTACCATGCCTATTTGAGAGATCATTCAATCTCATATTTGGTTAAAAGTGCAATAGAGCTTTTGTTATTTGTTGTTAAATGCACTGAGATAAAACAAAGCTTTCATATTTGTATTTGTATATTCATACTTGGATGACCTTTGGTCATTGTGTGTTGAACATTGCATCAAGTGTGGTTGGTTTTCTAATATGTTCTCATTTTATTTCTTCATGTATTATCTTTATACATTTAGGAGTTGAAGAAAAGATTAAAACAAAGGTTTCCAGAACACACCTATGACTATTCTTGTAAAGTAGATGGTGTTGTTGACCATGAAGGGAGAGAATGGGTTCGTAAAAAATAATGTTGATTTGATTTTTTTGTAAAGGTCTTGACATCCATTAAAGATTTGCACCCTGGACTAAGAAAATTTAATATATTTTTTTGTCTTTTGGTGTGTCTGAAGTGCACATTTATGCTACTAACATACATTTTAAGCCAAATGTGCTTTATAAATACAAGTAATTATTTAGAACAGCAGACATTGGTTCAGAAATTTCACAATTCCACCAAGGATGGCAAAATATTTAACAAGCAAAACATTTCTTGCATGTTTTTCCTGCAAACAAATGAACTTTTTAATACTGCATTTCTTAAAAAGATTAAATTTATTTATCAGCTTAAAAACTGAATAAAAAAACACTGAGTACAGTCTGTAATCAAAACATTAACTCTTGTGGTTTTGTTTGTAGTTGAAATTTTCTGACCTTGATAGATTTTGTGAGCAGACGACAGAATTTCTCAAAGAAGCAATTACTAAAATGTATGGGGACCAAACTACAGTGGAAATAAATGAAGAACAAATTGGTTTGTGTTATTAAATTTAATTAATGTAGTATAATGATGTTTAATCTGTTAGTCTGTATTTGTTCTCTATACTGTAATAGATGTTATGAAGACTGCAATGATATATCAAATTGGTGGCAAAAACAGTTTATGACAAAAGAACAAAATAACAAACAGGGACCAAGATACTAGAGCAGTTTAAGAAAAATACACTTTGGAGTATTAATTAAAGTAACATATATTTTTTCTGTTAGTTCTAAACAAATATACCAACTTCCCTCCTCTGTTTTTCTGTTTTCACGTCCTGAATATAGCTGAAATATTGCTTGCTGGACGTTAAACAACAATCAATCAATCAATTTGTTTTTCTGGAACAGCCGATTTGTCTTTAAAGGCATAGGAGTTAAAAATTACGCTGAATGTCTGCATATTTGAGTTATGTGTGTTTCCAGGTTAGAACCAGAATAACAGAACAGCTAAGGAGTTTCCTTGGAGACAGTCAGTAATAGACACAACAGGCTATACTAGTAATAACAAATTTGGGGATTGGGGACAATTTAATGAAGTGTTATAGGTTGTGGTTTCTTTTTCATTTGGAAAAGTTTACAACAAATAGTTGGTGGGAGGATATAAAATGATGTTCCTCCTTTTGCAATTAGATCTACATATATACCTATTCATTTTTGGTTTACAGAAAGAGAAAATCAAAGATTATTTATAGAAGACAAATCTGAATCAGTTGTTGGACAGGATCATTTACTGAAGACTTTAAAGTCTTTCCTAAAGGGGGAGCCACTTACTGGTGTTCCTGTATCTGAGCAGAGTAAAGCATTTGTCAGTGAGTAGTAGATGTTTAATGGCTGCACAATTTGTGTTTTATTGCACGAGTTTATTGGCATTTCTGTAGAGATCTTAGTTTCTGCTTTTTATGTTTCATATGTATTTATATATATCAATATGATACATAGGACAGTTTGTATAATACACATCTGTGATATTGTTTTTGGAAAAAAAGGATCTAAACATGCTTGTTTATGAAAAGTGATAGATTTTAATTTTTTGACATAATTCATGTTCCAAAGAACTGGGTACCTGACCCTTAGTGTAGTTTTAGAAAATGAGTGAATACATTGTATCTGCTTATATAAATGGGCTAAATATTCCTGTCTCCAATAATCCAGCGTGACTACGTTAAAGTTTTTGGGTTACGACAGTTCCTCTGTAACTACGCATGGTAGGATGACAATATTTGGTGTATAGGTTGCTGATGACTAGTACATGACTGTCTGGTAGGTGTCACCTGACCTTGACCTCAATTTCACGGTCCAGCGACTACGTTAAAGTTTTGGGGTTATGACAGTTCCTCTGTAACTACGCATGGTAGGATGACAATATTTGGTGTATAGATTGCTGATGACTAGTACATGACTGTCTGGTAGGTGTCACCTGACCTTGACCTCAATTTCACGGTCCAGCGACTACGTTAAAGTTTTTGGGTTACGACAGTTCCTCTGTAACTATGCATGGTAGGATGACAATATTTGGTGTATAGGTTGCTGATGACTAGTACATGACTGTCTGGTAGGTGTCACCTGACCTTGACCTCAATTTCACGGTCCAGTGACTACGTTAAAGTTTTTGGGTTACGACAGTTCCTCTGTAACTACAAATGGTAGGATGACAATATTTGGTGTATAGGCTGCTGATGACTAGTACATGACTGTCTGGTAGGTGTCACCTGACCTTGACCTCAATTTCATGGTCCAGCGACTACGTTAAAGTTTTTGGGTTACGACAGTTCCTCTGTAACTACGCATGGTAGGATGACAATATTTGGTGTATAGGTTGCTGATGACAAGTACATGAGTGTCTGGTAGGTGTCACCTGACCTTGACCTCAATTTCACGGTCCAGCGACTACGTTAAAGTTTTTGGGTTACGACAGTTCCTCTGTAACTATGCATGGTAGGATGACAATATTTGGTATATAGGTTGCTGATGAATAGTACATGACTGTCTGGTAGGTTCCACCTGACCTTGACCTCAATTTCACGGTCCAGCGACTACGTTAAAGTTTTTGGGTTACGGCTGTTCCCCTGTAACTATGCAGGGTATGGTGACAATATTTTGTATACAGGCCGCTGCTGATATTTAATGCTATTTACGTAATGCTTATGACGAAATTTATTTTCGTTACTGATGCGGAATGCAGGCGAGACGTTTTTCTGTGTCCACACTTGTTTTGTTTATTATGTTATTATTTTAAACCAATTGACAGATGAGAACCACAAATTCACTAGTGACAAGAACTATTTTTTTCCACACCATCAAGGGGTTTTGATATTACATAAAAATTAAAAATAGTGTTTCAGTTGACAAAATTTTTCACTTGTATCATAATTTCTCTATCTTTTGTAGGTTACAAAATGGTTAAAGAGGACCAAATCTGCAATTTAGTTGTTATCCAATTTTTGATTGGAATTTTTATGTAACTTCTTTAGTTTTTGCAATAATAGAGGCCAAAATGCCAATTTTTTAATATTTCCAATGTTTTTCATTTTTTTTTACTATGCTTTTAAGGGCATTTAAAACAATTGATGTTCCTTAGCCCTTTGAATGTACTCCCAATAGAACAGATATGTAATGGTTTTTCAAGGTAAAATGGTACTAGTAAAATGGGCCTTATTTTTTGTTTTAGCCCTGTAGAAAGATATTTTACCTTTTTAAATTGTGTGTCAACAGATTTTTTTAATACAATTTTTATAGGAGGATTTTTTTCGTCTGGTCCCTCTTTAGTCAATTTAGAGAATAGTAGAGTTGTAAGAGTATAATAGGATTTTATCATTGAATCTCTCATTTTATCAGCTGTTTTTAAGATATAACTGGTATAGGGGCAATTATTTATTTTCTCCATTTTAGTAATTTTACTTGTAACTCAATTTTATTAGGAATACATCTAGTGTGAATTGTACCAAGATTGCAGTGGAGATATTATCCCCCAAGTTGTACATTTAAACATTCATTTTCAGCTAACCTGACTGAGGTTGAGCTTATACCATCACTTTTCTCTTTTGTCTAGCTATGAACTGTGCACATGTTGTCTCACAAACTTTCTGGCCAGTTTATGTGTGAGGTTTGTCCATGTGCTTAAATGGATTTATTATTGAAAGCACAGTCGTGTTCTTAAAAAGATATTTATCAATCATATTCAGTAAGGTCAGGGCAATTGTTTGGAAGGGGCGGCAGCCAGGATTTAAAATCATCCAGTGGGCAGTTGTCTGGGGATAAATTAAACTGTCCTGAGGAAGTTGTCACAGACCCTCTTTATTATTATTATTATTTAAACAGTTAATCAATCATTTCCAGACTTCCATATATCTGAAATATTTGGTAAATATTTTTGTGAAACATGCATGTATATTATTTGTACAACTTGTGTATTTTGCATGAACTTGTTTTGTTTTAGGAGATCCAGAATTTTGGGGTTCTACTTTAGAAGAGGATAATATGATCATGTGTGTAAAGGGACGTCCAGGTTTTGGAAAATCAACACTTTTGTCAAAAATTGTTGTTGACATGGTACAGGTTTGTTTCATTGTCAAAATCTATTCATAGTTACATGAAGTTCATTTTAAAAAGAAGAACCTTTTCCAAGGCTGTAGACTTGCCACAAGTCCCTCTAATAGCATATTAAAAGGGACTTGTGGCAAGTCTACCTAAGGCTGTTAATCGCGCTCATGCATCACCAAATGTGATGAAAAGAAAATCATAAGAGCGATTTCCAGTTATTCAAAAAGAGGAATAAAAAGGTGTATATTTTACACAACGGTATATTCAAAATATTATTATCTTTTATTTAGAAACCAGCAATGTGATTCAGTGGCCTAAAATTGATTTTTTGTCTGTAGTAAACTTGAAAGGAACGGAATATATTGATTACAGTGTACTACAGAAAAAAATCAATTTCTGAAACTTTTTGGGACTGTTGGCATTTTTCTTTTACCTAAAATCAATATACACAATTTTTGTTTCTATGCATAGTACTACAAAATACTCCCTGGCTTCAACAAAGTTAAAATGATATCTGCACTCTCACGCACCAACTTTTTTTCATGCACTTTCTTGCACAACATTTAATTTGTTGCATCTGCGAGTTTAGATAAATAATTATGCACTGCTTAATTTGTGTCTATGCAGGCAGTTAATAAAGCCACATCTACTCACACCAGTGGGTTTCTTTAAAATACTGAGAAGAACGAGAATTTGTTAAATCTTTCCTTATTTCCTTCATATGTCTGTGGCACAGATTGTTATGAAGAGAATTATGGAAAGAGGTTTCATAATAAAGCTAATGGAAATAGACTAAAATGTATTGGCCACAAATAACATTGCTTGTTTGTCAATAAAAGAATATAATATAGTGAATATAGCGAAATTCTAACATTGTCGTGTCAAAACTACACTTTTTTATCCGTCTCATGCATCCGGATATTGCTCTTATGATGATTTTTCTTTTCATAACATTTGGTGGTGCATTAGTGCTATTACCAGCTGTGTTTTCCAGATTTTTTTATCCAGGAGGTTTAGAAATTTTATTTCAGACTTTAGTTTGGTGTTGCTTTAAGTGGAAGCATTTCCTGTTATAAATATATAGGAAAAATAACCATTTGCCTTAATCTTATAGACTTATAGTTCTGAAAATACAGTTTATATATATTTATCCTACACAATAAATTGTTTTACAATCTTATTTTAATTTACAGGAAGGTTATGATGTGTTTTACCACTTTGTTGGTTGTTCAGCGACCAGTAAAAATACAGAGTTTCTGTACAGGCGTTTAATCAAGGCTTTAGAGGTCAAAGTGCAAGGTCAGTTTATGTTACTGAAATACAGTTAAGGCTTTTTCTAATGCAACCTTGTCTGCTGTATAACTTTTTAAGATGGGACATTGTGTAGCATTTTATTATTATATATAAAATTTGTTTTTTAAGGAACCACTTTGATTCTGACAAAAAGAATCTTCAGCAAAACAGCACACACACTACATGTATACAAAAACCAAAAATTCATTAACACTTACCTCACTTAAAACTTAGGGGTGAGTCCAGATGTCCCATAAGGGTAAGCAACTCCTGCCCTTACGCAAATCACCCGTCATATTACTCAAGTTAAAATCTGGTAACTAGTCACATCCGAGAGTAGTCATGATTTAGTAAGAAGGAGGGAAACTGATTACGACAAATGGAACAAATATGACAAAAAGTTTTCTGTGACTAAATTCATTAGAATGACTTACTTTTATTGATAACATATTTGTCATGTTTGGTGGATGTGTTTTTCAAACAGAACATCAGAATTCCAATAGGTAGCAACTGTGCCCTGTTCTTGCTGACTTGTTCCTATATATGTATTATTTTTACTTTATACAGGGCTTTTTAAATGCAAGGATAAAAAATTGCCTTCTCCTTTTATTTCATGTTCACTATTTACATGACATGCTTTCAATGAATAATCAAAAATTCTGTGACTTTGTTTATCGGATCTACCTGATTGAACTTGAAAATAAGCTAAACCTGCTTGATATATTGGCATACATCTAAAAATTTACACAGCACCAAAATTTACGTCAAAAATTATGATGTTAATTTTCCTTTTGTAAATTTTCTATTTTTGTGTGGCAACATTCCAGCAGCACCTGCATATGTACTATACATCTCACAATTGATCATAGCCTGTATTTCCTGTCCAGATTTTCTTTATAGAGGGTGTCTGATGTCAGGATAGCTTCTTTTCTAGAGGTTCATAGTGGAAAGATTGAAGTTAACAAACAAACAAACAAATCCATTATGAATTATAGGCTTATCGAGTTGCATCACTATATGTTTAATATTTTGCATAGCAAAATTAATCAATTAATGGTTTATTTTTCCCTGTAAGATTTAATGTTTTCATTGAATCAACTGCAGAGAGAACAATAGCTATTTTATTGTACCAAAGGGACTGTTCACCTACGAAAAAATTGAGATATCATGACCAACACCACATTGTACCATCACAAAGGTTTCTTGTGGTCAACTTTAATATTGTTTGTTTGTTTGAATATTGTTTAATGCCACTTTCAGCAATTTTTTAGCTATATCATGGCGTCCAGTTTTTATTGAGGGAAGAAGCCGGAGTACTCAGAGAAAACCCCCGACCTTCGGTAGGAAAACTGGCAATCCTTGTCAAATAAGATTGGAGTTGAACGCACCCTGCCCGCAGTGAGTCTCGAACCCGCAATCTCGGTGTTGACAGATCACATGATCAATAGTAGACGAACTACCTTAACCACACGGCCACCGAGGCCCCTCAACTTTAATAGAACAGTGCCCCCTGGTCTTGCTCTTTAATGGTCTAAAGGCAGTAATGTAATGTCAGAACAATTGCATTTATTTGGGTCTTTAATATAGATATCAATAGATAATAAGTAATTTTAAAAGTTTGGTATGCACTCATAGATGGATTGTTTTATCTGTTGAATTTTCATTACATTTTAGGACAGACAGATGTTGACAAGTCTAATGACCTGAAAAACATGTCCCTATCAGATATGATGATAAGGATGAGAGACCTTATACCAGTACTGAGAGAACAACAGACTAAGCTGCTTATAGTTATAGATGCTGTTAATGAGGTAATGTCAACAATATCAACAATTATATATCATGTTTTAGTGTTGTTGTAAAGTAATTTTGAATAATTAATAGTTTTACTTGTACTACGACGACCCTGCATACCTACAGGTATTCACTTCTAAGGAGCGTCAACTAAAGATCAACTTACACAGTGTTGGTTCACCTCTTCCTCTTTAATTTAACTTCTAAGGAGCGTCAACTAAAGATCAACTTACACAGTGTTGGTTCACCTCTTCCTCTTTAATTGTCATAATTATTGAACAATGAAGATTTCTCAGTTTTAAATAAAAGGTTATAGGAAAAATACTTTTAAAAACTTTAAAACTTTCATTAAACACTCATTGAATCCCTAATATCTTTATCAACAGGTTATATTAGTGTGTGTCAGATTGGTCATATCATGATGTTTAAGTCAGACATCATAATTTAGTCAGTTTGATCACATCTTGTTGCTCAGAATGGAATTGTCTTGAATGAGTCAGACTAGTCATATCTAGAGGTTTTTGCCAGACTAATCATAATTTGATAACACCAGACTACTCATATCTTTACTGACTAAAACAAAACCACCTAATTTGTAACAGCATTCATTGCCTTATTCAGGTTATGGCTTTTGCAAAACACAGTTTAGTATTTATATTAGATTTATATTTATATAAATGATTTTAGCTGTAATTTCTTTTTTCTGCTTAAGTTGCCAGATTTTGATACATATAAGCATATGTCTTGGTTGCCTCCACGGTTCCCCGGCAACATCAAATGTATTGTCAGTTCAGCAGACGACCATCCACCCACCATTGCACGGTTGACTGAACATTCTTGTTATGTGTGCGAGTTTGGACCAATCTCAAGGGAGGTTGCAGAACTTATGATTACAATTCCATTAAAGAAATTCAACAAGGTACATTTTAATATATTCAAGTTAAAGTACATGTGAAAAATAACTAAAAGGGGCTTGACACACATTTTCTGTAAAAAAAAGTGTAAATTACCTGACAAAAACCAGAGGACTTTGCCCAAATACTGATCTCAGGATGTAGGTAAAAAGTGGGTTCAATTAGTTTTGATTTTTCCCATCTTATTGGCACACATTTAAGTCTTTTTCAGAATAAACCTTGATCAGAAAGCAGTTCATTTTTTATATCCAGGGAGAGGAATAAAATATACAACCACCTGAAATTGCAATTCAAAAATTTAAAATTCTGGCCACGGTATCCCTAGTCATTGGCATTCTGATCTCTTTCAACTTTCCAAGACTTTTTTTCTGAAAACCACCTTAGTAATCTCCTGGGATTCATGTATTTAGTAAAAACCAGGATAGTTTGATTAAAACACCAACAGAAAACATAACGTAAAAGAACTTACGTGTTGTTATAAGATGTTTTCTGAAAACTGTGTTATGCCATTAAAATTTTAAAAATATTTTAGCTTCTAAATTATCTGATTTATTGGTGTTGCAGGACATGAAAACAACTGAATATTTTGTAGACATTTTGGTATGGAATTTTATTTCTGTTGTAGAAACTAGACAGTGATCAATTATCCAGAATTGTTTCCAGACCTTGTGCTACTAATCCATTGTGGCTAAAATTTTTGACAGAAGAGTTGAGAGTTTTTGGTGATTTTCACACACTTGATCAGAAGATAGACAAAATATCGGACTCAATTGAAAGTTTATTAACAGACATTATAACAAGACTGATCTCAGAAGACGACACTGGCCTGGTTAAAAAGGTATAATAAGTGTTTTCCTGCTTGTTACATGGAGCAATTAAGGATTTTTTTCTTTCTTTTTTCCATGATAATTGTTTTACCTGTTTGTTTCATAAAAAATGAAGGAATATAAAAAATCTTTTTTACAGCAAAAACATAAATTTAATTTAGTAAACAACAGCATTAAGAGTCAGAGTGGAAATAATAATACATTAATAATGTCAATGCTAGCAGGTTTGGTCACTTGAGACATCATACTTTATTTCTAGGTGATTGTGGGTTTGGTTACAAGAAACATAAAAAAAGACCTATTCATCGATTTGATCAATTTAAATGAATGTTATGGTTGTATTATAATATATTCACACAGGTTAGAATTGACATTGTATATTTATACCCCTGCTCGACAGAGTCAGGGGTATATAGTGGTCCTCATGTCCATCCATCTGTCAGTCTGTTCATTTTTCCACATTTGGTTTCCGGATGATAATTAAAAAAGTTTGCATCTAATTTGAATGAAACTTTGGGATATTGTTGTATATCAGGTTGGTCAAAAGCCTATCGATTTTGGGGGAAATCCGTCAAATTTCAAGGTCGCAGTCCACGAAAAATGTTTGAAATTTTTACAAAAGTGGGGTATCAGTGATCGCTAGATCGACTTTGTCTAGTTTATAATGTCAAACAGCTGTGTTGCCATAGCATTTTTGCATGTGTCCAAATATCTTTCTTGACATGTATTGCTTTTGGTTTCGCAGTAATTAACTGTTGTTATGTTATTTGTTACAGACATTGTGTTTACTTGTCTGTTCAACTGGTGGAATACGGACAAAAGATTTATGCAACATGTTAGGAGACATTGACAAAAAGCAAGAAGTAGCTCCATTGTACTTCTCACAGACAAGGAGAGTTCTGAAGCCATACATCAAAGAAATGGGCGTCCCAGCAAGTATTTCATTTTACCACATGGAAATTTACAAGGTAATGATGTTGCTGATTGTCATCTGTAGTTTTAATAGTTTAATGACTTGTTTTATAATTCAGCTAATTTGTGGCCAAAACATATGAAATTAAAATTTAAAAAAAACTTTGACTTATTAATTAAAAACAATTATTTGGTTTTTCCCCAATGTATGTTAAAATCAGAATTTGATGTTCCAAAGAATATTTGGGTGTTTTGCTCTGTACAATTGGATCATATTTTTCGTGAAGAAGAAAAAAATGGGATTATGCCAGTCATTGGTTTTTTTTATTAAAAAAAAACTATGTACCTTAACATTTTTCATCTTTAGCTTTTTCTTGATCTGTTACAGATTGGCAATAAATGCAATAATAACAAATGATATCATAGGTCATGGTAGATAATTCAGTAAAGAAAAATTTAAATATGTTCAATGTTTCACTATTTCTCTGAATCTTCCTAATATCTCACATAATGTTTCCATTGCTAGGTTTTGATAAGGGGAAGAAAATACATGAAAAAAATCAGAAAGAAATCAATGTCTTTCCATTAAAAATAAAGACCTCGACTGCTTGTTTTAATGATGCATTATGTTAAACGTCTATAAATATATCATAAAAAGTCATCTCTGATTCGCATATATTTTGATAATTACAGAAAATGTTAAGTCATATTAACTTTCCTTTCTTTGGAAATTGCAGATTATGATTGTGTAAAAATTATTTTTGTTAAAACCAAAATGTTTTTTTCCATTATTTTGTGTAATATTTATAAGAATTCCATCAAACTTGCATGATTTATATGTCTCCTTAACTTTGTTGGTAGCACAGTTGACTGTAGCAAATTGTGGATTTGTGAAAGATCAATACTTGCTATTATAGCAGATTGTGGCATTTGGTCACATGGAACATCAATATTGTTACTGCTAGCAGATTGTGGCATTTGGTCACATGGAACATCAATATTGTTAATGCTAGAAGATTGTGTGTTTTGTCTCATGAGACATCAATATTGTCATTGCTAGCAGATTGTGGCATTTGGTCACATGAGACATCAATATTCTTACTGCTAGCAGATTGTGGCATTTGGTCACATGGAACATCAATATTGTCATTGCTAGAAGATTGTGGGTTTTGTCTCATGAGACATCAATATTGTCATTGCTAGCAGATTGTGGGTTTGGTCACTTAAGACATCAGTATTGTCATTGCTAGCAGATTGTGGGTTTGGTCGCATGAGACATCAATATTGTCATTGCTAGCAGATTGTGGGTTTGGTCACATGAGACATCAATTTTATAACTGTTAAATAATTAGGGATGGATGCATATTGTAATCGATGGGACAGGTAGGCAATATACCAGGCCAAGTTTTCTGCTGATATTGGAACTAAAGACAAGTTATATTCTTTGCAAAATTCAAGATATGAACTTAAGTAAGTTCAATAAGTCCTTTTCGTAGACGCTGCAAATGTGTTACTGCGGAAGAGAAGAACCAAATCATCCAAGGCTTGGAGATTCCTGTAACCCTGCGTGCCTACAGAAAAGAAAATGAAGGGCATCACTAGCTCAAATGGGATAAATAGAGAGGTTGTGGTAAACAACTAGAGGCTCCCAGGAGCCTGTATCGCTCACCTAAAACCTGAAACCAAACAACCCTTTTTTATATAGAATTTCGTTCCTATAAGGAATTGACCAACACTTCTGCAAAAGTCATTAATGTTGACCTTTTAAGGGAAATAACTCCTATAAGGAGGAGCTTTTGATGCTTAGGAGGGAGGTTCACTTGAAATTTGCTGTACCTGTTATACTTTTTTAACTATCAGCCAAAAACTCCCTTGACCCCCCCCCCCCCTTTCTATTTTAAGCCAATGTAGCTATTTAGGTAGTCAGCTGTAATGATTTGCACAATTTTGGTAGAGGACGTCCTAAAGATGATGCGTGCAATGTTTCAAAGCAGTCGTTTCATTGGTCAGAGGAGAAGATTTTTAAAAATCAATTAAAATTCATTAAAAAAAATGTTCTAAGAGAATAATTCCTAAACGGTTAATCAGACAATCTTGACCCTAAAGTCATTTTTGTAGCCCTCATAGAGCAGAACAATGAAGCAATGCTAACTTTTTCTCCAGTTCTAAAAATTTTTAAGATTTTGTGGCAAAAATAGCAAAAATAATCAATTTCGACAATTAAAGGGCAATAACTCCTACAAGGAGTCATCATACAACTTCAACACAATGGAGTGTTTTGTAGAGCTTTCGATGCTGATGAAGGCTGGTCTCTTCAGTTTTCCTGTATCTGTCATACTTTTCGTACTATAAGCCAAAAACTGTATTTTGACCCCCCCCCCCATTCTATTTTTAGCCATGGCAGCCATGTTGATTAGTCTGTGGCCATGGTTTGTGCAAACTTGGTTGAAGACATTTGACAGATAATGTGTACAAAGTTTCAAAGCAGTACTTTCAGTGGTTTCAGAGGAGAAGATTTTTAAAAATCAATTAAAACAGATTAAAAAAAACAGTTCAAGTGGAATAACTCTTAAACGGTTTATCAGACAATCTTGACCCTAAAGACATTTTTGTAGCTCTCATTGAGCAGAACAATTAAACAATGCTAACTTTTTCTCTAGTTCTATTAATTGTCAAGATTTTGAGGCAAAAATGGCAAAAATCATCAATTTCGACAATTAAAGGGCAATAACTCCTACAAGGAGTCATCATACGACTTTGACCCAATGGAGTGTTTTGTAGAGCTTTTGATGCTGAAGAAGGTAGGTCTCTTTGGTTTTCCTGTATCTGTAATACTTTTTGAATTATAAGCCAAAAACTGTTTTTTGACCCCCCCCCCCCCCCCCCCGTTCTATTTTTAGCCATGTCAGTCATGTTGGTTAATCTGCGGCCATGGTTTGTGCAAACTTGGTTGAAGACATTTGACGGATAATGTGTACAAAGTTTCAAAGCAGTACTTTTAGTGGTTTCAAAGCAGATGATTTTTAAAAATCGATTAAAACCGATTAAAAAAAACAGTTCAAGTGGAATAACTCTTAAACGGTTTATCAGACAATCTTGACCCTAAAGACATTTTTGTAGCTCTCATAGAGCAGAACAATTAAACAATGCTAACTTTTTCTCTAGTTCTATTAATTGTCAAGATTTTGAGGCAAAAATGGCAAAAATCATCAATTTCGACAATTAAAGGACAATAACTCCTACAAGGAGTCGTCATACGACTTTGACCCAATGGAGTGTTTTGTAGAGCTTTTGATGCTGAAGAAGGAGGGTCTCTTCGGTTTTCCTGTATCTGTAATACTTTTTGAACTATAAGCAAAAAACTGTATTTTGACCCCCCTGTTCTATTTTTAGCCATGGCGACCATGTTTTTTTACGAATCAAAAATCCAAACGATTGTTTGGTAAAGGACACGCTAAGCAACAACCATACCAAGTTTGGTTGCATTCTGTCAAGTGGTTTCAGAGAAGAAGATTTTTGAAAAGTTGAACGGACGGACGACGGACAGATGACGGACGCCAAGTGACGGCAATAGCTCACATGACCCTTCGGGTCAGGTGAGCTAAAAACGCATAAAAATTGTAAAAGTGTGGGTCTTGAAAGTGAGATATATGATCTGCTAACACATTATCCTTTCCTGGTACATGTACTGCCTGTAAATGAAAGTTATACTTAGCTGAAAACCAAAACATTTCCCTTAAAAATCGCATAAAAATGTGATTACGTGATGTACATTTATTTATTCATGTCACTGTAGTGGCATTATCAGATAAAATAATTACGCGCTGGTTACTCCATGGTTTAGCCCACTTTCTTGTTGCTAACACCACTACAAATGCTTCTAGCTCATTAATATGAAAGTTTGTTGTGACAGGGAAATCAGTTTCCCAATTGACATAAAACCAGTCGTTATCAAAAATAGCTCCCCCTCCTACTTGACCTGCATCAGAGGCTACTGAAGTAATAGGGTTTACATTAAGAATCAAAGATTTCCCATTAAAGGTTTGCATAAAATCGTGCCACCAGCAAATATCGCCTAAAATATCGCCACAGATATGCATTTTGTGCCAGTCTGCTTTAAGCCGCTTTAAGCCGCTTTATGCGATTAATAACCCTGCATAGAAACACTCTTCCGCCATGGACCACCGTCGACGCCCAATTTAATTTGCCCACTAAAGACTGCAATTGCTTTTTTACAGAATGCTTACGTTGCTTAAAGTCTGCTAATTTGCACTTTAATTCGCTTAGTTTTTTGTCAGGAAGACGCAATTCCATTGAAATAGAATCAATTTCTACTCCCAAAAAAATCATTTTTTGGGAGGGACCCATAACTTTGGACCAACTAATTAAAAAACCCAAGTTACAAAGCAAGCGTAATAGAGTGTTAAGTGCATCCGCACATCTGCTTTGTGTAGCCTCACGAAGAAAAAAATCATATAAATAACAAACAATAGTGACATCATGTGTTTGACTGACTGTGACAATCTATGAAATATATTTGGTGCCAATTTGGCCCCAAATGGTTACTTTTGGTCATATAGAACATGTTCCTGGCCAACCGAAAAAACCCATGTAAACCCAGTTACTTTTTGGCTACGTTCGCTTATTTTAACACATAACTATGCACAATGCTGCTTTTGCAATGCCTGCCAGACGCCAAACTGACTTTAATTCCCACTGAACAGGTCAGACCACCCCAGAGTCACAGAGTGGACAGCCATGTGACTCTGGGGTGGTCTGACCTGTTCAGTGGGAAAGTCAGTTTGGCATCTGGCAGGCATTGCAAAAGCAGCATTGTGCATAGTTATGTTATTTGTAGTGGTGTTAGCAACAAGAAAGTGGGCTAAATCATGGAGTAACAAGCGCATAATTATTTTATCTGATAATGCCACTACAGTGACATGTATAAATAAATGTACATCACGTAATCACATTTTAATGCGATTTTTAAGGGAAATGTTCTGGCTTTCAGCTAAGTATAACTTTCATTTAAAGGCAGTATATGTACCCGGAAAGGATAATGTGTTAGCAGATCATATATCTCGCTTGCACGACCCGCACTCTTTTACAATTTTTATGCGTTTTTGTTTACCACAACCTCTCTATTTATCCCATTTAAGCCCCATATGTCTAGTGATGCCCTTCATTTTCTTTTCTGTAGGCATGCAGGGTTACAGGGACCTCAAAGCCTTGGACGATTTGGTTCTTCTCTTCCGCGGTAACACATTTGCAGCATCTACGAAAAGGACTTATCGAACTTACCTAAGTTCATATCTTGAATTTTGCAAAGAATATAACTTGTCTTTAGTTCCAATATCAGCAGAAAACTTGGCCGGGTATATTGCCTACCTGTCCCATCGATTACAATATGCATCCATCCCTAATTATTTAACAGTTATAAAATTGCTCCATTTAGAGGCGGGATTTCCCGACCCCCTTTCCTCACATTATATAAACTCTGTTTTAAAGGGGGCAAAGCAGATGCTTGGCAATGTCAAAAATAGAAAGTTACCTATAACCCCGCACATTCTACTAGGAATTTTTAAAACCTGCAGTGTACCTTTGATTTATGTTTTTGGTCAGCTTGTTTAGTTGCGTTTTTCTCCTTCCTCAGGAAGTCTAATTTACTAGTCCCAGCGTTAACACAATTTGACCCTACTTGTCACTTGAGCCGTCAAGACATTGCTTTTCACACCCGAGGGGCTACACTCACTTTACGGAAAACTAAAACCATTCAATTTTCCCAACGCATATTACAGATCCCGTTACCCCGTATTAAAAACTCTATTCTCTGCCCAGCAGGTACTTTGCTCCTTCTTGTAAAATTGACCCCTCATGGACTTAACCCTACTCCGGCATTTATGTATAGACGTAAGCATACATTTATACCACTCACCTACTCCGCCTTTCTTACCAGATTAAAAACTGCGTTAAGCAGTTTGGGTATTGATAGTAGCCAATACTCAGGACATAGTTTTCGTAGAGGGGGCACCTCCTTTGCCTTAGAATGCCGTATCCCTGAAGACCTTATTAAGTTACAGGGTGACTGGAAGAGCGAAGCATATAGTAAGAACTATCTTGACCCATCCTTTGCTCATAGACAACAGGTCATGGATACCTTTGCAAATGCTCTCACTTCCCCTTCTTCCCCTACCAATACATGAACAGGTTTGGGCTGTTTTGGGAGTACCACAGGATTGCTTATTAATGTTATATTTGTCATTTGCATATACTGTTGTAACTTGTGTTGTACTGATAATGACAAATAATAAAAACTGTGGTTGACTTTGCCCAAACCTGTCTTGTGTGTTACTTTAGAGTAAAGGATATTAATTGAGACACAGCTGCAATCTTCAGACATATCTGTGACCCCTCACTGAGCTCAGAATTTACAAGAGCACACATATTCACATATTGCATTGTTTCTGGGGTTGGTCTTGGTACATTAACACATGGGTAACTTCTTCACACCTCATACAATCAGAACAATTATCTAAAGTGGGTGGGGTAGGGGGGCAATCTCTGATGTCTTGTATTAATATGTCCTATTAATAACATATTTACATTAATTATTTACGTTTAATGATACTTTTTATTTAATTGAAGAGTCATGAAAATTGATCATGTCAGCAGTGTAAAGAGACAAATTGCAAGTTTTGAAGAAGTGTTATTTCTTTTCTTTTAATTAATATATCTTTTTCTGTTATTAGTGTGCTAGCCAGCTGTTGTTACCAAGCAATGATTCAAAAATAGAATACACAAAAGTTTTGGCATTGTATTATACAAAATGGTGTTCAGACCCAAGGTCAAGGGCACTGTATGCTCCAACATATTGTGTAAATGCAGACATGAAATCTGAGTAAGTACCGACGATCCTTATACTGAGGGACAAGCTATTTTGTGAGGTCCTGGGAGTGGGAACGGGGTTAGAATTTGTATAAAACGATTATATAATATAAATGTAACTAGACAAAAAAAGTTGCAATTGTAATGAGGGTAGTGTTGAACAAAATATGTTTAGATTTTTGGCTTAATTAACAAAGTTAATTATAAATATGCAGTCACAAGAGAGATTGAGATATCAATCACAGAAAACATAAAATAAAATGTTATTTCAAGATATAAATACAAATAGAAAGTAATATTAACATTAGAAAAATGAAGTTTACTTAAAGGAGCTGTGCCAGTGTTGGTGACTTTCTGTTATTTTTTCAATAAGAATTTCAATTAATATCTGCTAAAGTATCTGGTGAGAACCAGTCTTTGAAAAAAAATAGAATTCTTTGTAAATTAATGTTGTATTAGAGAACCACTTTGCAATAATTTGTGTCCATATAGAAGTACTGTTTATTATACCCCCTGCAAACTTGTTTTGGGGGGGGGGTATATAGGAATCACACTGTCTGTCCGTCTGTCCATCTGTCCACATCCCTTGTAAGCACAACTCCTCCTAAACCGCTTGATGAAGTTTAATGAAACTTAGCATAAAGGAAGTACCTTATATGTAGGTGTGCACGAAGGATTTTTATTGACCTCAGTTATCTTTAAGGGGAGATAATTGGACTTGAAAGCGAAGTGTGTGGGGGGGGGGGGTATCGCTTTGTGAGCATGCTCACAGTTCACACTTGTTCATCCATATATTGTCAATGACCTCTGTAGGTAAAGTCAACTGTTCAATTTTTTGTTACTATATATGTTTCCACTCAAAAGAGATTAGATACTTATTTTGTCATTTTGTTTTCAGGCTTGTTGATTTCTTCAGTCATGATGACGCAGCTCGATTTGTACCAGATTGGCAAAGAAGTGAACATTTTCGGGTAAGTAAAATGTACTTCAAATAAAAGGTAAGTATTTGACCTTTTTAGTGGATTTACTGTAAGGAGTTATGTTTCCTTATGTTTATGTTAGGAGTTATCCCATCTGAATGTTAATAATGCTTAATATTCTCTATTACACACGAAGTGTGGGCAAGACATAGATAAAATACTTGCTGGCATTTCATCTCATCATAATTGTTTAATTAGCATATTATTTTTTGTGTAATTCAAGTTATTTTAAGAGTTATGTCACTTTTGCATAGGTATTGCTCCACAATTTGAAAGTCATTTTCTGCAGCTTATCCCGTGGTAATAAAAATTTATTTAAAGTCTGTACTTTTGTTCCCTTACCTTTGTATTGCACCCATTCCTTTTCACTTTCTTTACAAAAAATACATGGTATTCCACATTGAAATTATATGTTTACACTTACCAAAGAAAGACAACACTTACCTTATTATAGTTTTGGTTATTTTGTTTTGTAGAAAATAAGATGCAGACTACTAGCTGATCATGTCCTACCAAAGTCTGTTCCTGTTGTTATGTGTAATGGATGCTCCAATAAAACTAGAGGAGAGATTTTTCGAACCAGGAACCAGGACTGTTGTGTAGTGTGTAAAGGTCCTGTCCATTTCAGCAAGTCAAATGCTTATCTTTGTCAGTTGCATTCCTTTGGTCATAATGACAAGTTGGGGAAATGTTTGTACTGTTCCATGCCTGTCCACAAGGAAAACGGAAATGTGAAAAACTTTATGGGAACAACAGGAAAACTATGTAATCATTGTAGTTTTGGCAACTTTGGAAAACAGTGTGCAGTAATTCCTATTTAACAATTTTGAAGATTTTGTATGAAAAGTTAGGCACACTTCAGCAAAAATGAGTTTAAGGTTTCATTGTTATAACACATAAGCCAAACCAAAAACAATGTGGCATGGCTCAATGTTATATCAAATAGTCCAAATTCTATTCCAGAGACTGAATGCAACTAAAAACATTTAATTATCTAAATGGCTGAATCTGCTTCATATTCTTTAAGTAATTAATACTTTACAGAATTTAAAATATATGCAAATAAGGTTTATTTTAGCAAACATTAAGTTAAATCCAAGGATTACAGCACACGTATCTTAGACTTGCTTTACTAGTTCCCCAAGGTGAGCGATCTCATGCTCCTATAAGTCTCTAGTTGAAATTTCCTGATACTTTATGTTCAAGGATGAACATCTCAGCATTGAAGTAAAAAGATTTGACTGGTTAGTTTGAAATAATATATATGTAAGTGCCATAGATTTTTTCCATGTGCCGTTTTTGTTTCGTTTTTAGTCAGCAGTTCAATAAAAATTTCATGGAAATTGTCAATTATAAATGTCATCTCTTGAAATGCTTACATTTTGATAATTGTACTCTTCTTTTAATGTCATTCTTTATGTACTTGATTTTTTTTGATTTTTTTGTTTTAAATATACATATTTTTTTGTTTCCAAGTCATTTTATAGTTATATCCATTTATCAATATTAATAGTATTGTATAAATCGAAGTAGTCGTTAATCATTTTTTCTTGTCGATTTTTTTTTTGTAAAAAACAATTCCTTAGTGTTTGATATAATGATCACAAATTGATAGTTAGTTTTTGTCTCGCCTGCGACGAAAGTCGCTGGAGGCGAGACATATGTATGGGAATCCGGCGGCGGCGGCGGCGGCGGCGGCGGCGGCGGCGGCGGCGGCGTAAACACTTGACATCTTGCTTCATATCTTTGTAAGCCCAAGCCCTAGGTCCATCAAATTTGGTCCAGAGGTAGCTTATGATGAGTACTTGCCAGTCAGTCACCTGTCACCTGACCTTGACCTCAATTTCACGGTCCAGTGACTACGTTAAAGTTTTTGGGTTATGACAGTTCCTCTGTAACTATGCATGGTAGGATGACAATATTTGGTGTATAGGTTGCTGATGACTAGTACATGACTGTCTGGTAGGTGTCACCTGACCTTGACCTCAATTTCACGGTCCAGCGACTACGTTAAAGTTTTTGGGTTACGACAGTTCCTCTGTAACTACGCATGGTAGGATGACAATATTTGGTGTATAGGTTGCTGATGACTAGTACATGACTGTCTGGTAGGTGTCACCTGACCTTGACCTCAATTTCACGGTCCAGCGACTACGTTAAAGTTTTGGGGTTACGACAGTTCCTCTGTAACTACGCATGGTAGGATGACAATATTTGGTGTATAGGTTGCTGATGACTAGTACATGACTGTCTGGTAGGTGTCACCTGACCTTGACCTCAATTTCACGGTCCAGCGACTACGTTAAAGTTTTGGGGTTACGACAGTTCCTCTGTAACTATGCATGGTAGGATGACAATATTAGGTGTATAGGTTGCTGATGACTAGTTCATGACTGTCTGGTAGGTGTCACCTGACCTTGACCTCAATTTCATGGTCCAGCGACTTCGTTAAAGTTTTTGGGTTACGATAGTTCCTCTGTAACTACGCATGGTAGGATGACAATATTTGGTATATAGGTTGCTGATTAATAGTACATGACTGTCTGGTAGGTTCCACCTGACCTTGACCTCAATTTCACGGTCCAGCGACTACGTTAAAGTTTTTGTATTAGGACAGTTCCTCTGTAACTATGCATAGTATGTGACAATATTTGGTATACAGGCTGCTGCTCATAATTAATGCTATTAACGTAATGCTTATGACGAAATTTATTTTCGTTACTGATGCGGAATTCAGGCGAGACGTTTTTCTGTGTCCACACTTGTTGTAATTAAGAGAATGTTTTTATTATTATATATATTATAAAATATAGTTCTAAAGCTAAATCTTAAATTTAGTTCATTATACCTCTGTGCAAAATGGTCAGTGGTATGTAGTGGTCCATCTGTCTGTCTGCCCAATTTTGGTTTCTGGATGATAATTAAAAAAGTTGCATCTGATTTAAATGAAACTATGGTATATTGTTACAAATGAGGTTGGTAAGAATCCTATCGATTTTGGTCAAAACCCTTCAATTTTCAAGGTCACAGTAGACAAAAACCTTAGAAATTTTACAAAAGAGTTGTTTCCTGACAACTCAAAAAGTTTACATTTGATTTCAATGAAACTTTAGAAATAGTTTAATATTAGGCACTTCAGAAGCCTACTCATTTTTGGTGAAATCCATCAAATTTTATGGTCACAGTTGCCGAAAAAACGTAAAAAACTTTACAAAAATGATGTTTCTCAACAATAACTCGCAAAGTTTGCATATAATTTCAATGAAACTCTGATGATATAGTTGCATATTAATTTGATCAAATTTCCCGGAAATCAAGGTCACAGTTGCTAGAAAATGTTAGAAATTTTTACAAAAAAGACGTTTCCTGATGATAACTCAAAAAATGCATTTGATGTCAATGAAACCTTTAGATATTATTACATATCAGGTCGGTAAGAAGCCTATTGATGGTTGAGGAATTCCATCAAAGGGCAAGGTCACTAGTTGACAACAAGTGTTAGAAATTTTTACAGGTTTTTTTAACAATTTAAGGTATCCGGACCATAATTGACCACGTGATCATATTTGGTGTCCCGGATGTCCATTGTTTTTCAATGGAGCAGACCTCGGTAATGTTCGGCAAACATCGGAAATACTATTTGAGTAACAAAATTTTTTTCCTCAAAATTGTGAACATTGACTCAAGTTATATAATATATTTTACTTTTATCATTAATTAGCAATACATTGATTTAATAAAGCTGTATTTCTTGGTCGACAAATAAAATTAAACGGTAACTTCAATTATGGGTCGGATACCTTAACATGGTATGAGTGATCGCTAGATCGACTTTTTCTAGTTACAATTGATTTCTCTTTCCTTTGGTATTTTAACTTTAAGGGTTTAAGTTACAGACCCAGTTTTTAGAGACTACTGAAAGCAAACATGTGTTCTTGTAAGACAGGTCATCTTTTAATAAGGTTTTGGTATTATGAAATTCCCTTCAAGTACCTAAAATAAATGGTCTTTTAAGAAAAGTGTCTGCAGGTGGGACTGATATTTTGTTTGTTTGTCAGGATAGCAGGTTGATCATAAGAAAACAGTTAACATTTTAACAAAATAATCCTAACCAAATAGTTATATTACTGATATATTGAAAATGTTTCTTTAAGGATTTCTGCCAGACATTGATATATTATATTTATTCAATCTAAGACACTCCTAACATACGTCTTTTTTGGGGGTGGTGTGTGTGTGTGTGTGTGTGTGTGTGGGGGGGGGGGGGTAATCCAATTATCTTTTTAATGATTTATATTGTTCATATATATAGTTAATGTTACCTTATTATATGTACAATTTATATTTTATCTATAACTATATTGTAGTTTTACATATATGAGGAAAAAGCATTTATTTAATTAATTTTACACAAGCTAGCATTCCAGGCATGAATTGCTCAAAATAAACTGAGGTAAGATCTGTAACATAGGTTTAGGTTGTAGATTTTTTCTCAACTATCTACGAAATCTTGTCGATTCTAAATATGTGGTTTGTGACTTGAATCTAATTATATAAATTTTTATTTTCATGCAATATTTACACTTTTTTCATTGTTAGAATTATTGTGTATAGAAATTTTTTAGTTATTTTTTGTAATGTTTTTTTATTATTTATATTCTATTTTTTATATTATTTCTAATAAAACGATTCGTAGATTCTCTGTGTTCCAGTGTATCACTGTAGCAATAGATGAAGCCATGGTGCAAGAAACATAAATTCAACCACAACAGGTTTTTGTGTAATGCTTTCTTTTTAAATAAACACTTGCAAAATAACAAACAGAAACAGAGATGATTGGAATGTTACAGAAAAATACACCTGGGAGTTTTAGAAACATTTATTTATATTTTTACTGGTCGTTCTAATCCAAAAATACCACATCCCTCCTCTGGTTCCTAGAACAGCCCATTGCTTCTAAAAGAGTCAGATGTGAATAATTTGTATTCTTTGAGTTAAGAAACACTATAGAACAATTAGTGTTTCTATATATTTATTGTTTTTACGGAAATAGAAATCAAGAGGCTACTTACAGTAAACAAATTATAAGCAGTGGTTGGACAGGATCATTTACTACATACTATGAAGTCTTACTTAAATGAGGCACCAATTACTGATATTCCTATATCTGAACAGAGTAAAACATTCGTCATTGAGTAGAAGAAGCTTATTGCTTTTATCTTTTACAGGATTGCAAAGCATGCGTCTTTTGGCCTAGTCTTTAGACAGCTTAGTTTCTGATCTTAATGTTATTGATATATACAAATCTATATCAATATGGTTCGTGTGACAATATGCAGGTTGGAATTGATAATGACTATTTAGGTGTTGTCAGGTTATGATACGGAAAGTCATTGATAATAATAATATGAAATATTTGTATAGTGCATTATATAATAGAACATTACTCTACGCGATTTACAAAGCATATATAGTCAAATAGACAACAAAATAGATTTAAAATTGAAAAAAACATTCATTAAAAAATTGTAATGTAGTGCAGATAATATGAATTACAAAACAATGAGAACAAAAATATTTAAGATGAGCTGAAAGAAGTGTATGCATAAAGCCATAAAATACATCTGTGATTACTTTGTAAGTAAAAATAACATCAGCCGCAGAATATATGAATACTTTTATCTACATTTTTAAATATAATCTATCAAAAGTCTATCGAATCTTTTAACAAATGATGACGATTTTTTAGCATTTTTGGCATACCTTCGAATTCGACTTTTGACCTCCAGTTAATACAGGTGTGAGATATTTTCTTACATTTACATTATTTGGCGCATATTACGGTGTGAACTATAAAACTGTTTTATCTTTTGACTTGGACTTATGCTATTTGGTATGTTTCTTTATTCTCAATTCCAAGAGCATGTATTTGGCATGACCTTTGACATCAAGCTCAATAAATTTCTATTCCTTATGAGGAATAGGTGCATTGAGTAATGGTGGAGTGTAAACAGACTTTTTTTAACATTTCTTCCACCTCGACCTTAAGGTTGAAAAAAAAGAAAAAAAGTAGTTTTATTTATGAAAGTTGTCGAAAGCTTGATATGCACATGCAATCATTTTAATCATAATATTGAAAATGTTTTGAAAACAAAGCCTTCAGTATTTGTTTAACTTTCATTTGGCTGTTCAAATATGACCCTATTCATGTCAATACTCAAAAGTCGATAATGATTTCCACTTATTCTGACATCACAATGCGATCTATTTTTCATTCTTGTAATTGTGATTGCAGCTAATACCATCTTCAGAGAACATGTTTAAACTCAACAAAGCAGCACTAAATATTTGTTTTAAGAAAAATAGTAAAAAAAACGGACCGAACAAGAGCAAATCATATCAAGTATACTTGATGACTCATTTCTTATTTATAATTGTTCATATATATGTATATATGTTATAGGTCCATTTTTTATAACTTGTACTTATATCTGTGATATACCCACTTGTATAAAGTGTCCATATATGTAATATGTGACTTTATAACTTTTCCTTACATCTTATATATGTCCACCTTGTATAATTTACCGTTATCTTTTTTATTTACTGCTTTAGTACATCCTATATACAATTGGTCTAAGCTGGTGAAGCTGAGGGAATATGGGCGTAGTATTCCAATGTTGTTAGTGTTATAGTATGCAATGAGTTATCGTACACTGTTCAGGATATGAAGGGTGTGTATGTCTGGGTCAGTTACAATGATGTTGTCTAATTGGGTTGTAACAGTATACACTGGTTTGAATGGTTTGTCTGATTCTAAGGTTTTTCTATTTTCAAGGTGTAGATAGACTTAGCCGGATTCGGTATAACGTTTTAAAATTTTTATGATGGCAAATTGCTTTATAATATTTTGACCTTTCCTTCCTTGACCTTGACTTTAAGGTCTAATTCAATATAAATTAAGACGGATGTTGTTAATGGTTATTTATTAGACGTTGTTAAAGCTATACGTGTACATATACCATATAAAATGTATAATAATGGAAAGTTAATTTTTTAAATGATTGTTTGATCAGACATAGTATGCTCATTTCCATTATGTTGACATAAGATACCACAATCTGTGTTTTCTTTACAAATTAACAAAATTAACACTATCAGTCAATGAAAGCACATGTTTAAAAACCAATACATGTTAGCATAACATTTTTGTTTTAAATCAATTCCAGTACACTTATTGATTTATGTCTTATTTACTTGTTCATACATCTGTATAACTGCGATATGTCCACTTTAAGTTTTCCTTATATCTGAGTATTTCCTTTAATATAACGTTTTTGATATGTCCTATTTATATAACTTGTTATTATATTTGTGATGTGTCCACCTGACATGACATGTCCTTATATCTGTGATATGTCCTATTTATATAACTCGTTATTAATTATAATTGTGATGTGTCCACTTTACATAGCCCGTCCTTAAGTGAGATGTCCACTTTATATAACATATCCCTTTATCTGTGATGTCCACTTTATATAACTGTTTCTCATATCTGTGAAATGTTCACTTTATTTAATTTGTCCGTATATCTTGATATGTCTACTTGTCACTATATCAGTGATATGTCCACTTTATATACCTTTCCCTTGTCTGTACTACCTATTTTTGCTGTACATCCTATATACAGCTGACTTGAGCTGGTGAAGCTGAGAGAGAATGGACGTTTTATTCTAATGTTTTTCATGTTATAGTGTAAAATTATATTTCCCAAACTGTTCAGAATATGGAGGGTATGTGTGTCTTTGTCAGTTACAAGGATGTTGTCCAATGGAGTTGTCACGGTATACACTGGTTTGAAAGGTTTGTCATCGTTATTGATCCTTGGATGACCCGTGTAGGTATTGAGGACATCACCATCCTGATCCAGAACCACTATTCTACCTCTGCTTTCATCTGATAACTGGTCTATCACAGATATTGTACCTAGAGTGGTAGTAGTAATGTGTCTAACATAAGTAAATATTGGTTGTTTGTTTCTATCATGTTCATAAGTTTTCTCATGTCCACCTTCTTTATTCATCAAGGTTAATACCCGTCTTCCTGCAGCTGGGAATGGTGGTGGTCCAGATGTTCTTGCTCCTATCATAAGTTTGTAATCACTAGTAACATAGACAGTTGTAATACGTAATGGATCTACACTGTACACAGTGTCTATCATCTTACCGTTGCTGCGGGTGATCTGTTTTAACTTTGATCCATTAGTCAGAAGGAGATCATCAGATGGAGATAATGCCATTCTAAAGTTATTCGTGTTGTAACTTGACATTATCTTTAGATTGTCTCTTTCAAGATGAAGCTTCTGAGTAACAGCATAATCACTTATCCATAAAGAACCATCAGAGCATATTGATATGAAGAAAGCTCTTGTAATGTCTGTAGAATATACTTTAGATATTGACATTTTAACATCTGATGATAATTCTTGTAATGTTCCGATATAAGACTGAATTATCTCCCGTGGTATAAAAATTGGAATCGATTTGAAAGTTAGCTCTACATCAAGTGGCTCTATACCATTCAAAAACTGACTAAGATTCTTACTCTTACAGAAGACTTCTCTAGCATAGTTTGAATTTATCAAGTCTTCAGTTTGCGTTATTCGATCATTTAGATTTTGCTTCAAAGGTTGTACTCTGGATTGTCCTTTTTCAATTGATTTCTTGACTGTCTCCCACTGTTTATCTAACTCTTTCATGATTTTATCTGTATCTATATCAACTGCTTTCTTTAAAGCTTCATTCTGGGCTTGAATTTTCTTTCTTGCATCTACAAATTTACGTTGTTCAGCCTTATACATTATATCAAGTTTCATTTCTGCTCTGGTCAGTTCAGCTTTATTTACCATTGCTTTGGTGTGTCCCTCCTTTAGCTGTTTTACATTTATTTGATAGCCTTCACTAATTTCTATTAAAACATGGCCATTGTGGACTTTAGATATACACTGAGTACACACGAGCTGATCACATGACTTGCAGAACATAAAACAGATTTGTCCTTCATGGTCTTGACATTTTATTTGACTAAAGTCTATTTCCTCATAATGTAATCCGGCCTCTTTTATATCAACAATTTTATGTTCTGCAGAAGATTTAAATTTAGAATGTACATTGTCTTTACATTTAGTACACATTAAAAGGTTACATGGTAAACACTTCCAGTTTATCTTTGTCTCAGTTTCACACAAGTTACAACAGACTGGAGCTTGTCCTGCCTGTAATGTGCTTGCCAATGCCATTGCTAGAATATCAATGTCTCTTCTTTAAACTTCCTTATTATATGGCAGGAAAACAATTGTCAGTATTTATGCAACAACATAGAGTTCAGAGTTCACAATGGTGGGGTTTCATTGATAATACATAATATCCGAAGACTGATCTATCATATTTATATATTATAAGAGGCTTACCTTATCCTATTTTTTGTTGCATAATCTGTTTTTCAGTTAATATAAGGAAAATAATTACACAAATACACAACGAAAATGACAAAAAACATAAAAACATGGAAATAATACTAGTAACACATATTAAACACATAATAGGGTAGCTTAGAATACAATAAGATTTCAATCAGGTAGATAAAACTTTGTTACAATTCTTAAAATGTCATTGATATATTTATCATATATGATGATATATACTATTGAATAATTGTGGTAAAAAGTCAAATAAACTAGGGTTAATCCTAAATCTGTTTAGTTGATCCGGCTAATTATTATTTTTTAATATGGCCTCATTAGAAGCCTGTGGTCTGTATAATCTGTGTGTATACTGCTTTGTTTTCGGGATTACTTTTATACACCACTTCGCTTGAAAATTAAGGGTTATATTAAGAAAGGTGGTGTTCGTCCGTTATCCTATCTCTTATCTGCAACGTCTCCTACACCAATTAGTGGAATAAGATGAATTTTCACAAAATATTTGTTACATAGTGCCATTTTTACTTTTGACTGGAATGATTTTTGGTGTTTTTAGCAAATCATGAACTTTACCATTTTTTAACAAATAAATATCGGAATAGCTTACAGTTTGTCTAGTTACGTATTTGCAAATTGTTATAATATTTTACAGTTTAAAAAAAAAGTTGCAAATTTATATGTATTTCTATATTTAATCTGGTTTAGTTGTTCTTGTATTCATATTTTTTAAGAACGCATGCTTACAAAAGTATGCCATTAGAAGTTCTATGTGTTTTGCCATTTTTCATGAAAAGAGTTTGAAGAACCACAATTACAGTTTTTGTTTATTGTTTTAAATATTTTATTTGTTTTGTAATAAAGTGGTAAAAAGAGCAATTCTGTAATAATTTGCATTATTTGTCGATTTTGAATTGTGATAAATGTTTTTTTTTATTCGATTTCATATTGAATGAGCTTAGTATATAGCAAACAGTTTAAACTTACTCAATTTACTAAAACTGATTAATTGAATCTTTAAAAAAAATATCGCAACACTTTATACTTTACCTTTAATACTATATAGTCTATAATATTCAAATTAAGATAATTTACATAATTTTGTACTACAAAAAGTAATTAGAATTAAAGATTCTGAAGAGCTTGTAATTTTTTACTTTCAAATATATTTTCTGTTTAAGAGTTTTTCACTACATGTATTTATTGTAGACAGAAAATGCAACATCATTAAAGCAGATTTCAGATAAAATGTTGAACTGCAATCTAAAAGATAAAAAAATATGTCATTAATTCTGTGATTGTACCTTATTCTTCAGACATGCATTTATTATCTTCTTGAGTTAGAAGTATAAAGTTCTAAATTCTTAAAACCAGGGTGCCTTTTTGTAAGTGACAAAGTTTAACATAATTTATTGCGTTAAAATTATTACACAGGAAATGAAACCTTTCCCTGTGTATCAGTTTGTGTTGGTCAGGATATTGAAATTTAAAAAAGGTCCATTGTTTAAATATAATAGCTATTGTTCATTGTAAATCATGATGTTCACGAAGCAACTCTTTGTAATGAATAACGGAGAGAATAAAAACAAAACTGCATGTGATATGGTTATATTTACTAAAAATCAATTAAAACATAGATATGTATTTATCTAACACCGTTATGATATTCGTTGTGTCGTCCATCCGGTTTGACAACATTTTCAAGTTTTGCAATTCAACTTTAAACTATAAAAGACATATTGATATAGTAAATTGTACAAATGATCAGCACGACAATGCCTACAAATCTCAAAGAATCCTCCGACCACTTTGTGTAGGAAGTCCGTCATATACAGCTTAAAACCAGGCTTAAAGATCTTATTAAACGCTACTTTTTCAAGAACAAAGTAATGAAACTATATAAATACCTTCAATTAGCCATGACAGAACTTACGTCGTCATAAATGGCTAAATCAAATAATAAATATTCCGTAGACCAAATCTCTCAAATGCTAGATTCTCTGTATAAAACATATTTGTCATGTTTTGAAGACATTTTTTAAATACAGACTGTTCTGCACTTTTCCTCGCCGACCTGTTTTTGTAGTCTTATGAGGCTTAGTTCCTAGAAGTCCACAACTCACATTCTACAGTAATGGAAGCGGAAGATTTGGCTGGTTTAACCACCATTTCCTTTGAAATCCCTGTACCAAGTCAGGACCATTGCTCTAGTTGCTTTCTGTTGGTTTTTTTGTTTTAAAGTTTGGCAGATTTTCGGACTTTGATTTGTGGATGGTCTTTTTGTCAGTTTCATCGGTGTTCGGTATTTTGTTATTGCCTTCATCTGAAGAAGAAACAAAAATGTTGGCCCAGACCTTTAATTTCACAATCGGCTATATTGATGGTATTTGGTTCCGAACGATGCTAAATTCCTTTACTATTTGCATTCAATCTACCCTAGCGAACTTGAAAGTAAAGACTCCATCAACATTTAAATGAGATGGTGCCAATTAATGAATATTGTTTAAACCATTTTAATAAAGATCCTTTATAACTTTAAAACTGTAACAACTAGAGTGGGATTTAACGGGAATTGCAAAACGCTCAACTCAGCAAAACAAAGATTGCACCACTTTGGTTAAAATTGTTAGGTGACTCGTACATATCGTATTATTTTTTAAACAGTTTTCAGTATTTTGAAATTGTACATCACACAGATGATCATCATGGGGTACAAATCATTTTATTAAAAGTAAGTTTTGACATTAGTTATTGGTTGATTTTCATTTTTGAATATATTTTTAGTTTGTACATTATGGCATGAAACAATAACGGCTAGAGTGAAAATTTATACTGCAACATGATCCGCATTGTCTACAAAATACGCTTTTGGTCCAAAATCTTATAACAATTCCTTTTAGTGCTATTACTTTTCAATAACAATCTGCTCAGACATTTTAGTCTGCTATTTTATAACTCTTTGATGGCGAATGGCTGAGGTAGTTAGTCATATTCTATTGATCACGTGCATGTCAAAAATGAGTTTGTGGGTTTAAACCATACTTGGTGCAGGATGTGTTCAACTCCAGTCTTAATTGAAGTTAAGATTGCAAGATTTCCTGCAAAAGTTTGGGGGATTTCACCAGGTACACCGGCTTCCTCTCGCAATAAAAACTGCGGAACTGAAAAGGGGAATTACACATTACCTCCAATAGAAACAGTTAATTTAAAAGACCAAGAAATTATTAACAAACAATTTTGCATTGTTTTAATAAATGCGTCTGCAGCTTGAAAGCTGCAATTTAAAACATTGAATTTCTTACGTTGATCAACATTTTAATAAGTAGATCTTATTCCTAATGCCAGTACTTAAAACATACTTGGCGATTTTTTTCACACCAACCTTTCGGAACCACAAGCAAGCAGAGGAAAAAATATTTTGCTGTGATTGAAGCCACAGGTGATAATGTAAGGAAAGTAATTGAAGAATTCGTGAATTTTGATTTTTAGAAAATCAATCTGTAATAATCGAGTCTCACATTGATTAGATCATAAGGTGAATGGTTATAAAACAAGTAAATATAAAAAGTATATACCAATACATCGTCAAGATTTTATGGATCATCTACAATCAAGGGTTCAAAGTCGAAGTCTGCAACGGAGACTCAGAACCCTTGACTGAGAAGGATGGACTTATAGCAACATTTTATTTCTCTGCTAATCTATGAAGAAAACTGAAAATAAAACCTATACTAAAGATAAGATTACAGTTTGTAATTCTATCCAGACAAATGCGTCTCCCCTACACCCTAGATGATTGTATTATGCCTCATGCTTACTTTTGTAGTTTTTGATGCACATCATACAGCGGAACAATACATAAATAAGTTAATAAATAGGAGGGTTTGAAATTAATAAAATTAATCAGTATCAAGTTAAACATTTGAACATTATCTAATTAGGTGAATAAATATTTTTTGATACAAGAAATACTTGAAAGAACGAAAAATTTAAAAAAAAAAACAACCTTTGATAGCCTTAATGAATTTGATGCCAGATTTTTAGATTAAATACTGTTTGATACTTTTACTAGTCCATTTATAATAAGTTTCAATTTAAATTCGGTAACTAAGATGTAAATATGATAAAACTGATTATTTGATTAGCTTTATTATTTCTTTTATTATTGATTTTTTTCTAAGTAAATCACATTGCGGTGCAATACATAGTAAAACACTGAAAAACAGTCCAGTCAATTAATATATATTGAGGACTCACTCCTATAAAGTCGTTTTGCTGCTGACACATTTCACAAATTCCAACTTAACTCAGTTGGACAATTATTTCCTCTTTGAAACAAATTTTTTATTATAAAGAGTTTTAAGCGTGTCCGTCCCACATTCTATTGATAGACGACGTCCCTTGGCATGTAATTCCTAATGTATAAATTGTTTTAATCCTTTGCGTAATTGATTTCATCTGACCGTATGTGACCTTTCATTTTGTCTCCCCAACTCTGACAAGAAGACATACTGTTTTGTCCTCTCTACTAAAAATGTTTTGACTATTAGTTCCCACAATTTAAGTTTATATTTTCAATAAAACTTTACGTTTTATTTATTTCAATGTGTAAAAAATTGTGTAGCTAAATTTAGTTAGGTTACCCGTTCAAAAGCTTGGATTATTGTAATAATTTGTGAAACATTCATGCATATTACATGTATTTGTTCAATGTGTTTAATTCAAATATATAGTCCTTTGGACAATATAAAATTCCAGTAACTGTTGATCTGTTTGTTCTATCAAAAATGAAGGAATTTTATTGTCTTTTACTATCGTTTTAGAGCAGGTACATAAAATTAGTTATGTTTGTTTAACAAATGCATTCCGAGTCCGTTTGCAAACAAAAAAATGCCTATTCAATGACATAAGACATCAGTACTTGCTCCCATTTTCAAACTGATGCGTTTGGTGACATCTAACTTTAATACTGTTTACGATAACATAATACTTGCTATGGCAGTAGTTTGTGGGTTTGGTCACATAAAATATCAATACGCGCTGTGGTTGCAGATTTCTGGTTTGTACAAATAAGACAGCGTGTGGTATAAGATTTTGTGTTTTTAAAATTAGACATTAATATCTGTTGTTATATAAGACTAACATGACATTATAAGACTTTATGTTTGGTCACATGAGACATACATATGTGTTTTATATACGATTAAGGGTTTGGACACATGTGATAAATATTTGCAGTGCTTGAAAATTTTGTGTTTCGTCACATGAAAAATAATATCTGCTGTGCTAGCAGATTGTGGGATTGGTCATAGGACACATTTACATTTGCTGTGCTAGCAGATCGTTAGTTTGGTAACATGACACATTAATATTTGATAATACAAACAGAATCTTTCACAAGTGAAAAGGACAGACAAGAAAATCTCAAACCCAAGGGCAAAGATATCGTGGGCATCCTGAGGCTTTGCCACAGTGATTAAATCTTTTCTCACCAGGGTTCCAGAATTTTTAAGCATTTTGTCAGTATGTTTGGCATACATTTATTTAGGCTTGTACATGATTCTGACGTCAATATAATAAGCTAGGTCATCCGGAGAGACAGAGATATCTCACCAAAAGGAAGTCACGTGATATTTCTATACCTCGGATGAAAAATTAATATTTTCTCTTACAACAGATTGTAGGTTTGGTCACACGACAAATCCATATTCGCTGTATTAGAAGACCTAGGGTTTGGTTAAATGAGAAATTTGTATTTGCTGTGCTAGCAAACTGTACGATTGGTCACATTAATAGTCGCTGTGCTAGCAAATTGTGGGTTTCGTCACATGAAACATCAATATTTACTGCCTGAACAGATTGTGGCTTTGGTCATGTTTGCCTCGTCTGCAAAATATTATTCAAATAAGAATAAACTAAGAACTTAACAAAACTTTGAAATGCAATTTTTATAATTTTATATACTTTATGTATTAAAAATTTAATGTGGAAAGTTCTAATGAGTCGACATCAGCTTTCATGCTTTGTCCTTAAATGTATTTCTTTATAGTTAAATTAAATGATTTCTTAGTGGTATTAGTGTGCTAGCTACACGACTGTCCTTATCTAACAATAATGCATGAATAGGATATACAAAGATTTTGGCTTTGTATTATACAAATGGTGTTCGGATTCAAGGTCAAGGGTACTGTATTGTGTAAATGCAAATATGAAATCAGAGTAAGCACCAATATCTGTGTGTTGATATATTAGTTTCCAGGCACAAATGTTTTATCTTTTGGACAGTATATTTCTATATTTTTCTGGGGTTTTTTTGTGGGAAAATATTACCAATGTTGTTTTATAAAAAATATAAGTGATACATTTACATATTTTTTATCTGATTTTCTTGGAGTTTTCGTAATAATGGCTATATAAACATATGATTTCAAAAGAATGCCATCAGAATTTTTCTTTCTTTAACTATTCTTAATTTAGGGTTTATAAAGAACTAAGTCTGAAATTTTTTTTAAGTTTTATAAATGTTTTGTCAAATTTATTGGCATTTTTAGTTGATTCTTTTTTGCAACATTAAAATACGCATTATCATATTTTGGCATTTATTGCTCATTTATGAATTTATCAAAAAGGCCAATTATTTAACAGTTCTGATTTGTAGGATCTATTTTAATCTAATTTTAATATGATTTTTTTTCAATTCCTTATTGCATCAGCTTTTGGGACAAAGTAAATAGCTCTTTTTATAAATGGATTAAGCGAAATTCATCAGTTAAATATTTAATATTTAATAAAAACAATGAAAACAACATTTTGCATATATATATAGGAATCGTCAGAAAATGGATAATATCTAATTATCTCCAATATAATTGTTGTTTTCAGATCATACGAAGGAAATATGTACAAACAAGTCTACTATTGTTTTATATTACGTTTCTGTAATTTTAAATCAGCATTGGTTTGATTATTTAACCAATAAAATGTAATCCGAGATAGCAAATAATAAAATACACTACGTCGGACACTACGCGTTATTTCATATCTAAACTTAAACATTGTTTTTGCACTTTTTAAATTTCACAGCAAGCCATGAAAACAAATATTGTTTACGTTTGAAACACCGTGATGAAGTGAGGATTGTATCATTTGCAATGTAACCGCAGTGCTTATTTCAAAAGACTTTACAAATTGAGACAATTTGAGACCTTACTTTATCAGCAATATTTGGAGAACAAAGTTTATGCCTAAAATGTAAATGCAAAAGATATATTATTTACTTGCATAAATTTTAGCGACAATTAACTTCTCTGCGAACCTATTACAAAGGCATTGTTTGATGAAATATAGTTTTAATAATTTGACATCGTTTTATATTTGTGGGTTTGTATATAAATAAATACATAAACTAATTTTATTTCATTTTTCTTATTTCAGTTTTAAAACAACTTTTTTTAGAAAAAGTAAAAACATGCATAACACATGGAAAAGATAAAACAGTTTAAAATGCAAGACATGAAGATTTTTATGATCGCAACGGCAAACTATTATAAAATTTTACCCTCTTGTTATGTTTCTTATCTTGTATCATCCAAATGAAAACCTAATCATACCATCATCTTTTTACTAAGTCTCTATATATCTTGCTACAAGAAATATCCATAACAATATTCAAAAGATTTGTTTCAGGTATTGCATCCTTCCCATTCTACAGTGCCACACTATCCAGAAAGTTGTACAAGGTTCCAACGTAAATAAATAAATAAATAATCAGTCTCGATAAACTATTTGTATGTTTAAATAATTTATTGAATAAAATTGTTTAGTGAGGCCTAATGATTACATTTCAGATTGGTAAGATTTATAATTTTTATCCTTTTATTCCTTAATGCAGTATTAGTGTTATCTATTTGAGGATGTTTGAATAATAAGTCAACCTGTACTTATGCTCGTCAACAAAGATTCAGTTTGATTAGATACAGATTTTTATTATTTTATATCTTTTATATTTATATGTTTTATCAAAATGGGTAAAAAATGGTTTTCCGATGGTGTAATGAATATACCAGAAGGTCATTCCTTTACAGAATCATTCAGACATCTGTTTCTTTAAAGTTGCAGAAGTACATTTCCTTATGCTAACGTGTACGTACAAGGAAACTACTGCGAGCACTGTGCACCTAACAACTTACGCTTGTGAAATATAGTTCCGATTGGTGTAACCTATCAACTTCATGAGCCAGTGTACTATTTTAATCTCAAAGCTCTACTATGCATCGAATTTCTAATTGTCATTTACAGCATAACGATTACTTTGATAATGATTTAAATCCAATAGTTTAGTTCATCCACCTGATATAATAAACTAGTCACTCTTCAGTGGACCGATTTGACAGTTAAGGTCATTGAACAAATACAAAAAGACGCCTCGATAGCAGAGTGGTTAAGGTAGTTTGTCTGCTATTGATCATATAGTCTGTCAATAGTGAGATTTTCCTACAAAAGGTCGGGGGTTTTCTTCGGGTACTTCGGCTTCCTCCCCAATAAAAGAAGCGAGAACGCCATGATATAGCGAAAAATGCTGAAAGTGGCGTTCAACAACATTCAAACAAACCTACACAAACAGGGTTTCTTTTCAGACGAAGTTGAATTTCTGATCTTAAAATATTTAATTAAATAAAATGAACATAAAAGGAGCAGTTTTTGTAGAGGAAGGAAGCCGGAGAAACCAGGCCCTCCTTAGGAAAACTTCCAATACTTCCAAATTAAGATTTGAGTCGAGCACACCCGGCCCGCAGTTAGACTCAGTTTTGACATACCACATGATAGACGAACTACTATTACCACTCGGGTACCGAGACCCCTTGTACCATACGAACTAATTGCATATTTTGCCTCGCACGATGCACAATAATTTGTGAATACGAAGTGAGAATAAAACTCCAGGTGAATTGACAATATATCAATAAAATTATCAATATATTAATATTATGGAACTTTTGTATATGGCTATGGTACTAACCAAAATAGTTACACTGACTGCATTAAAATTAAAGTACTGAACAGGGCACATTCAAAGCGGCGCTTTTGAAGGAGGTCTTATAGTGAGTCTATAAATATTCTTAAATGAGCTTAATCAATTTTTTTAGAAGTTATGAATGAGGTTCAGGCTTAAAATATTTTTTCTAAATAGTTCACATTTCATTTACCTGTGCAATCGTAATTTATAAAAAAAAATTGAATTCAAGGAATCAGAACGAAACTTAAATTCAGAGATGAAGAAAATCTTAATTTCCTTTCATTAGAAAACATCTTCTGAAAATCTCTAAAAATGTTAATAAACTTTGTGAAGTTGACACGAATACGTTTTACTGAATTTTATGAGAAGTTTTTACGGCTTTTTTATTTTTGTGTTTTAAATTTACTGTATTTTATGTAGATTATACTAAATAATTGATAAGAAAAACCTAAAAACGACTGACCGGGCGCTAGTGAGAAAAAGAAAGGTTGCTTAACTGGCGCTTAGAAATACAAAATAATTATTGTATTATTTGTAAATCCATAAAATATGACTCATCAAACAAGTTGTAAGTAAAAAGAAAATGATTCAGAGTAATGTTTTTTCAAACTTGTCTTGCTTCAAAAAAAGTCTAACATGGTGCCAAAATGGTGATTAATACGTATTATAAAAAATCTGTATAATGTGTCTTTTTCCATTTGACAATAGTTCCATAAACTTGATTCTGTTATTTTCCAAACCTAAGGTAATTTTTTGTTGGAACAAAAAACTGACAAACTAAATTTATTTTACTGTGCAGAATAGAAAATAAATAATTGAATTTTTGACATATTTGGTTTTTCTTTAAATGTGTTCACCAAATTTTGACACCGACCGGTAAATACTTATAAAATGTATTAATGATTTATTACTTATGTTATTTAGTACACTTTAAGAATTCTATTCCATTTTATTTCTTATAATGTTGACATTAGTATATATAGAAGAACTGTTGTCAGTTAACTCCATTGTTTTGGAATTGCGTTTTTAGTGGAAAATTCAGATATTCAATTTATCTTTTTATTTTATTTTTTCATAATTTGGAAGGTTGTTAATGGTATCTATATTCATATAAGAAAACTAACCAATCTTCCCCGAATTTCAGGAGATACTTTGCTGGAACTTTCCAATATCCGTTATGTTCTTATACCCATGATGCATTAACCCCCTTTACGCTTTTGTTAATAATAGTGCTCTGTGACATTATATCGCTTTTCCAAATAAATTTAAGACTCAATTTTCTTTCATAGCTGTGTCAGATTTTGCTAGAAATGTAAGTTGTGTACAATGATTGACTTATATATTGATATTTTCCCAATCATTGACAGATTTCTTTTTTCCCAAAAAAAAATCATATTTATTATTTGCATAATGCCTAAAGTTCTTATTGCACTTTCTTTCCAGTTTATTCCTTTTGCTTTCTCTATGCAATGTTCACGTTTTCCAATCCAAATTCCTACTGTTTTGATTCTATTAAGCTATATGCAAGACAAAGAAAAAAACTATTTCGATTTAGTTAATCGAGGAGGATATTTCTTCTTTTGAATATAAAAAAAGTAGTATCATCGACTAATTACCAAATTTTAATTCTATGAGTTCTTGTTTTAATTTGTATTCCTTTGATATGCGTGTTGTTTCTGAGTCTTTTTGGCATAATTTCGACTGTTACAATAAATAGTATAGCGGATAAAGGCCACCCTTGATGAATGCCTCTATAGTTTTTTTGTAAATATGACACCTACCGTTTGTTCAAAACATGTTCCGGGCCTCGGTGGCCGAGTGGTTTAGATAGTTCGTCTACTATTGGTTACGTGGTCTGTTAACACTGAGCTTGCGGGTTCAAGTCTCACTGCGGGCAGTATGTACTCGACTACAGTCTTAGTTGCCCGTTTTCATACGGAAGGTTGGGGTTTCCTTCGGTACTCCGTCTTCCTCGCCCAATAAAAACTGGACGCCATGATATAGCTGAAGAATTGCTCAAAGTAGAGTTAAACACCATTCAAACAAACAAAGATCAAAACATGTTTCAATATTGTTCCATGTGTATATAGTATGTACCCATCTAATAAATAACTCTTTGCATCCGAAATATGTATTAAACATGAAATAACATTCTACAGAATAGAAATCTTTTGTAAAATCTACACAATTGTAGCCACTCGATAATATAGTTTTATATTTTGATGCATAGTCCATAATGTCCTGAATTAGTTTAAGATTGAAACCTATAAATCTGTTTTATGTTACCTGTTTGGTTTTCATTTATACCTAGAAGTACTTCTTTTAACATCGTTGTTGCCGGTCGTAACAGGGGATATGTGTGCGTCGAACAAGCAACAAAAGTAAAATCATCTAAAAAATCTCTTAAAATGTTTATAAATTTTGTTCTTCTGAATGGTTGACTAACAAGCAAGATTAATAAGCAGAAAATGCATTTAACTCTAAATTTATTTAGATTAGGGGGAGATTTTACTGAAGGTGGAGGTGTTTTCGAAAATAAGGGATATTTTGGTAACAAATGATACGTTTTGCAAGGGGCGACAATGTTAGTTAGTTTGTAAATGTATCTTTATTGTAAGACACTCTCTTTTTTCCTATTTTTAAGTATTCGAAAATGATTGATTTTTTACAGTCTCTGTAGTGACATTATGTTGTCATTTGCGCTCCATAAGTATCTTTGAAATTATCTCCCTTGACGCTAACAAAATAAGTGAAAACGTGGTGTATTTTCTCTGTTTCAATCTCACAATTTCTTTGGATTTTTGGACAACTACAGTGTATGTATAAATTATCTAGCCTATTCTAGTCATGATGTAAAGTTAACAATTATATTCGATAGATAATTTTGTAAATTTGGAGTCATTTTTAGTGCTTTGAAAGATGACATGATTGCGTCGTCAATGTTCATAATTTTTCACATATTGGTTTAAATAGATAGACCCCCATTTCTTTTGTCATTTTAAATACCCTTGGTCCTTATGAACTCTTCTTTTCTAATATTTTTCGCGATTTTACTGGTTTTTCTCTACGGGTCATTTCCAAGAATTTTTTATGTACGGAAAGCCAAAGATGTCATAATTGTTTATGGTGTACGTTTTGTATTTTGTAACGAAAATAGATTATATTGTCAAAACATGTACCTGAATGTGATTTTATTTTATCTTTGTAGCTTTTTACCTGCATTACGGCCAATTAAGTGTTTTTTGGAGATCCGTCTCATTTATTTATGTGGTGACAGAACAGTAAAATAAAAAGACTGTAAGGGCATTGAATTTCAAAGATGAATTGTGATCTTTCGCAGCTCCGGGTCCAAACCCTAACGCCAAAGGGACACGAACAATATGAAGAAACCAGAGACAAATTCGAAACGGACTTATATGCGCAATGGGAAATCGTTAGAAGTTTAATTGACAGCTTTAGCCCGTCTATTTCACAAATCGACTACTTCAACAACTTGGAGTTGGATATTTGCCACCTCCTCATCTTATATGTCTTTCCTCACATGGATCAGAACTCAACACAGTATTCAGTGCTATAAGAACCATTCCAAGTCGATAGCTAGGTGTAAGGAAAAGGTCGACAACGTGATTAAGAAAATAGATGGTGCGCGCCAAAGAGCCTTTGAAAATATGTCAACACATTCTAAAGGTTCACGTCTCTCAAGTGGTTCCAAATTGTCTGCTCGAACGTCGGAACAGTCACACAAGCGTTCGAAGGCAGAAGCTGCTAAGGTCAATTTAACCTTTGCCATTCAGGAAGCCACAATTAAGAAGGAAAAGGCTGTTTTGGAGGAAAGAGAAGCCAAAATGAAAGCAGAGTCCTCAAGAAAAATGGAAGAACTGGATGCAGACGTAAAACTTTTAGCAAGTCAACAGGAAGCGGCTGTGGCCGAGGCAGAAGCCGAAGCTCTAGACTCTGATGGAAGTGAATCTCAGCTTCAAAACCTCGAGAAACTTGAGATGAGTCAACCCTTGAATCCGATAGAAAGGACTTCAAAATACGTCCAAGAGCAAACAACCTTGAACCATCTCAATCCTGAGGCGCAACCGTTTCAACCCATTGACTTGAGAACTTTAATTCTTGGGATCACACTAATATGGAGGATCCGATAACTGCAAGAAATCCATCAAATAGCAAGACATCTGGAACACCTCTTGTTCAGATAAACGACAAGCCCGAATTTCGAGTGCATTACGACACTAATTGTGCTAACACTTATACACGTTATAGTAACGTTGATTCATCTAGTGATCAACATCATATCCAGGATCTAACGAAATTCCTTCTGAAAAAGGACATGTTGATATCAAGACTCTCATGTTTTAATGACAAGCCAGACACATACACGTTCTGGAAAGGACAATTCAAGGAAAGAGCTGGACGCTAACGCCATTTAGGAGCTAGACTTGATGTGCAATTGGCTCGGCCCACGGTCGTCGAAGTTTCAACTCGTCGTCTGGAGTAATACCTATCATAAGTAAGTTACCCAATTCGGTTCAGGAAAAATGGGCTTCAGATGCGCACAGATACAAAAGTATGCACAAAGTACCATTTCCGCCCTTCTCGTGTTTAGTAAACTTCATTAAGGACATGAGTAAAATGAAGAATGATCCGGGTCTATCGTACGTCAACGAGACAACAAGTAGCTCATTCGTCATTGAGAAAGATAAGTTGGGCAGATTCAACCGACAGCAAATTTCTGTAAACAAAACAACTGTGAAACAGGAAACAAACTACTCGTCGAAAATGTGTCCACTTCATAAAACCAATCACACATTGACTAGTTGTAGAGGTTTTAGAGACAAAACCTTTGAGCGTAGGAAATTCTTACGTGAGAACAACATCTGCTTAAGGTGTTGTGACTCCGACAAGCACAAGTCGAACAAATGTACTGCTGAGATAGTTTGTAATATGTGCAATAGCAGCAAACACTCATCTGCGATGCATGTTGAAGCAAAGTCCGCTTCATTTTCGACACCTCATGGTGAGGAAAAGTCTGACCAAGGAGTTAAGGTGTTTACCGATGCAGTTTCCACATGTACACAAATCTGTAAGGGCCAATTCTCAGGAAAATCTTGTGCGAAAATGGTTTTGATCGATATATGTAAAGCAGATTGTCGGGGCAAGGTTATGAAAGCTTACGCTGTATTGGATGATCAAAGCAACAGGTCGTTGGTCAGTTCTGATGTGTTTGAAACCCTTAACATCAATGCCGAACCTACTCAATACAAGCTCACGTCGTGTGCCGGAGTCATTCAGACGTCTGGAAGACAAACTCATGACTTGACAATAATTTCTAATGATGGAAGCTCAAGTATCAATATACCTACCGTGATCGAGTGCAACCGCATTCCAAATATGAGAGATGAGATCCCGACACCAGAAGTAGCTAAGTATCATGCTCATTTAAATGATATCGCAAAATACTTACCCCCGCTAGATGAAAACGTTCCAATTGCGATTCTGATTGGAAGAGATGTCCCAGAAGCTCACCATGTTATCGATCATCGTATTGGTGCTAGAAGCTCTCCGTATGCGCAAAAATTGACCCTAGGATGGGTAATCGTAAGGGAGTCATGTCTTCACAAAGTTCACCCCTGAAACTCCGTTACTATAAACAAGACATACATCTTACCAAACGGATGAGCGTCTATCTGTGTACCTTGTCCAAACGTCTTAAATATTCAAGAATTAAACATTGAAGATAAAGCTAGAACTATGCCTCAACAGCTGACTCTCGACGATAATTTGTTCCTTAAAAAGAAAGAGGTTGACGTGTTAGGTATGTCCGTAGACGATAAAGAGTTCCTTCGAACAATGGATCAGAATGTACATCAGAATGACGATGGAAACTGGGAAGCCCCTCTTCCTTTCCGACACCCAAGGCGACACCTACCAAATAATCGATCGCACGCACTCAAGAGAGCGCTTAATTTGGATGCTAGTCTCAGAAAGGACGAGCGAAAACGTAAACATTTCTTCGAGTTTATGAACACGGTCTTTGAGAAAAACCATGCCGAAAGGGCACCTTCTTTAGATCAGAATGAAGAACGATGGTACTTACCGATATTTGGGGTGTACCACCCACGAAAGCCAAACCAAATTAGAGCAGTCTTCGACTCATCCGCAAGGTTCGATAATGTGTCCCTCAACGACGTTCTTTTATCAGGACCAGACATGAACAATAAACTAATTGGCGTTTTACTTAGATTTCGAAGGGAATCTGTAGCCGTAACGGCAGATATCGAGTCTATGTTCCATTGTTTCGTCGTCAATACAGAGCATAGAAAGTATCTACGATTTTTCTGGTACGAGGATAATGACGATAGCAAGAACTTGATCGAGTATCAAATGAGGGTACACGTATTTGGGAACTGTCCATTTCCAGCTGTAGCGTCCTATTGCTTGAGAAGGGCAGCGTCTGTAAACTCTGATGTATATAGTAAAGATGTTTTTACGTCGATGATGGCTTAATTTCGCTACCAACATCTAAAGAGGCTATCGATTTGATTAATAAAACGACAGAATTACTCAAAACAGGCGGTAACTTATGACTCCACAAAGTAGCGTCTAACAGTAAGGAGGTTATGGATGCGTTTGACGTCGCCGAACGAGCGAAGAGCTTTAAAGATGTTGATTTGACAATTGATGAACTCCCAGCACAGCAAAGTCTAGGTTTGAACTGACACGTTTACTTACAATGTCTCTGCTGAGGAGAAACCTTACACTAGGCGAGGTTTACTTTCTACGATAAATGGAATTTTCGATCCCCTCGGATTTGTAGTCCCAGTGGTGGTTACCGGGAAGCTTCTCTTGCGAGAAATAGCACAAGGATCTTACGGTTGGGACGATCCTCTTCCTACTCATTTGTATGACAAGTGGTTCGATTGGAAAAATTCTCTCGTCGTCCTTGGAAACGTCCACATTCCTCGAACATATTCGAAGGTGTCATTACGTGATACAGCAGAAACACAGTTACACATATTCTCAGATGCTTCCGAACAGGCAATAGCGTCAGTAGCTTATCTAAAAACAATAGATAAAAATTGTCAAATTGACATAGGTTTCGTTTTAGGCAAGGCCAAGGTAGCACCGAATCATGGTCATACAGTACCCAGGTTGGAACTCTGTGCAGCGGTCCTGTCAGTCAGATAGCGGAGATCATTTTAGAAGAGCTAGACATTAAGGTTAATAAGACTAATTTCTACACGGATAGTCAGGTAGTCTTAGGCTTCAGAATGAAAGCAAACGGTTCTTCAAATATGTTGAAAATAGGGTTGAGCGAATCCTTAAATCTTCAGCCCCTAATCAGTGGTCTTATGTAGCAACCAATCTGAACCCAGCCGATTTCGGGACAAGGAATGTTTCTGCAACAACGATTCAAAATAGTAAGTGGTTGTATGGACCTCCACAACTTCTCGACGGGATGACGGATGATTGTGAAACTACTGAGACTATATGTATAAAATCCGATATAGACATGATTGATAATAACTCGAATACTTTTAAGTTCAACCACAGAGTCGACAGATTCTCAGTGTGGAAACGGTTAGTAAAAACAATCGATTTATTGAGGTTTAGTCGCAAGGAGATACTATAAGTCTCAGAATTTCGAGAACCAGACATCAACGAAACTGACATCAGAAGAAGTGATCTTACAAAGGGTTCAAAATGAAGCCTTCTCCCGTGAAATCAACTGCATCAAGAATCGTAAGCCTCTCCCACAAAACAGCGGCATAATCGACTTGAATCCTTTTCTTGACAGCCATGACATATTGAGAGTTGGTGGACAACTTAGTCGAGCAGACTTTAATTTCAAGGAAAGGCATCCGATAAATGTACCTTAAAATAGTACTGTTCTGACACTTTTGATTCGACATTTTCATTCATCTGTTCAACATCAAGGGAGGCATTTCACAGCCGGTGCCATAAGATCGGCAGGTTACTGGATCGAAGGGGAGAAACGCCTCATCGCATCAGTTCTACATAAATGCGTTCGTTGTCGCAAACTGCGTGGAAAATACCAGGGACAGTTAATGGCGGATCTCCCGGAAGATCGCCTCAAGCAAACTCCTCCTTTCACGTTCATTGGAATTGACACCTTCGGCCCATGGAACGTTGTTGCTAGGAAAACAAGGGGTGGTCAAGCTAACAGTAAAAGATGGGCCGTACTTTTTACATGCCTCTATACCCGAGCGATACACATCGAAGTGATCGAAGAGCTATCATCATCTTCTTTCATAAACTGTTTGCGCCGATTCATTTCGATTAGAGGGAACGTCAAGGTAATACGATCAGACCGTGGTACAAACTTCGTTGGAGCGACCGAAGATTTAGATATGAATGTCATACACGTTGAGTCGGCTGCCTCGATGAACACAAGGTCACATGGATTTTCAACCCTCCACATTCCTCTCACATGGGAGGAGTGTGGAAGCAAATGATTGGAACTGCTCGAAGGATATTAGACTCTATGTTAAAAGATGTTTATGCGAAACATTTAACTCACGAAGTGCTAACAACTCTGATGGCCGAAGTGTGCGCCATAATCAACGCTCGACCTATAGTTCCCGTGTCAAGCGATCCTGAATCGATAACTATTTTAAGTCCTGCTGTACTTCTTACTCAAAAGACGGATCAGATAGAAACTAATTTTGGACTCTTTGACATTAAGGAACTCTATAAATCTCAGTGGCGGTGCGTATAACATCTAGTTTACATGTTCTGGCAAAAGTGGCGTAAAGAATATGTTCAGCAACTTCAGAACCGCCGCAAACGGCAAACCGAGAAACCAAACTTCAATGAGGGCGACATCGTGCTAATGAAAGACTTGAGTGTTGCTAGGAACGAGTGGCCAGTTGGAATTGTGATAAACGCAATTAAAGGCATTGACAATAGAGTTCGCAAAGTAGAGGTTAGAATAACCAGAGATGGAAAGCCTACGACGTATACGCGTCCGATATCAGAGCTAGTCCTTCTTCATAATGACTAGATGAGTCAGGACTTTTGTATATATGTTGAAAATATCCGTTAAATCTTTTCTCATTTAATGCAAATAACTTTAAAGATTTGTGAAGATTTAACATGTCCATTTTGATTTTTTAATCCTAAGTAGTGATATATCTATATCAGGCGAGGAGTGTAGTGACATTATGTTGTCATTTGCGCTCCATAAGTATCTTTGGAATTATCTCCCTTGACGCTAACAAAATAAGTGAAAACTTGGTTTATTTTCTCTGTTTCAATCTCACAATTTCTTTGGATTTTTGGACAACTACAGTGTATGTATAAATTATCTAGCCTATTCTAGTCATGATGTAAAGTTAACAATTATATTCGATAGATAATTTTGTAAATTTGTAATCATTCCATTTTTAGTGCTTTGAAAGATGACATGATTGCGTCGTCAATGTTCATAATTTTTCACATATTGGTTTAAATAGAAAGACCCCCTTTTCTTTTGTCATTTTAAATACCCTTGGTCCTTATGAACTCTTCTTTTCTAATATTTTTCGCGATTTTACTGGTTTTTCTCATTTCCAAGAATTTTTTATGTACGGAAAGCCAAAGATGTCATAATTGTTTATGGTGTACGTTTTGTATTTTGTAACGAAAATAGATTGTATTGTCAAATCATTTACCTGAATGTGATTTTATTTTATCTTTGTAGCTTTTTACCTGCATTACGTCCAATAAAGTGTTTTTTGGAGATCCGTCTCATTTATTTATGTTGGACCTAATCTCGTTAAAACTTTCTGTGCCAGTGTGGTGACAGAACAGTCTCAATAAAAAAATGTCTCAATGCCTATGTCTGTCGATATTATGACGCCACCCCTCCTTGTACTCCTGAATCCGCCCTAGCCTCGTTATCGTAAATTCTTCTGACGAGATGACCACTGACGTCATGAGTGTGCAAGTCTTAAAATAAAAAGATAGAAATAGATGAAGCTGGTGTGTTAAATTACGAAAAAATTGTATGAAATAGAAACGAGTTATAGTGGAATAATTTTATTTTAAATGATTTTTATAATAAAAATGTATGGAAAAAGTTAAAACAAATTCAAAGCAAATATTCCGCTCCACGGAACCTTTAGTTTTTTGTATAGTACCAAATATTCCCTGCCTGGTGAAAAAAACGAATTTATTAGTCTTCTAATACTTAAGAATGCGCTTATAATAATTTAAGAGAGTGGACAATTTGTAAAGAAACGAGGTAAACATTAATCGCCAATGGAATAACGCAGTAATTTATATTTCCAAATAGCGATACCAAGGTTATAATATTCCCTATGCCAGTCGCGCGTTTAGTCTTATCAGTTGGTGCTCAAACATAAAGTACTGAAAGGCCGAATAAGATGTTGAAGAGCTTTTGTTAAGAAATTCAGCCGAGGAAGTTATCTATACCCAGGCACATAAAAACAATAAAATTTGCAACACTTTCTAAATTTCAGTTTCATAATATCAAAATATTAGTTTAAAGTGAACAACCATGCAGTAGCTCACGACAGAAAAAAGAGAATTAAGTCCATGGAATTGGTTGGTATGGTTCTGGAAAATATGCAAATTGAAAATGTTTAATATTTAACAGGATAATGCCTGGAAACTGAAATCTCAAAAATGTTGTGGTTTTATTTATTTGAATGTTAAGCAAATTTTTCTCTCTTTTCCACTAGACGGTGACTTCCTGTAACAAACAATGAATTGCACTTATTAAAATATTATTCGATCAAATCGTGACATACAAATGCTTTTTGCAAAATGGATATACATGACACTATATTGTATAGTATTTCAATTATATTGACGCCCTTTAATTCGTTTTCCATGATTTGCTGATTCCATTGGCACATAAAAACCATTTCATATAGGTTCTTTGTGTCTCCTACTCTGTTCAATTAGATAACCATTATTTTGTGCTTCGTCGACATTTCCTATTTCACATATATTCTGTTATCAGACAAACCAATTTTTTTTTATTTTGAAGATTATCATGATTTCAATCATTTGATTTAATGGGTTCATATTTAGAATCTTCAACAAAATTCATGGTTGTCTATTAAATTGCTTTACCTTCAAGTTGTTTACCAAAGTAAAGTTTTAATCCATATGTTGCCTATTATAAGATTATCTGTTAAATTCTTACAATGTTTTAGTGGCCATTGTGTCACCATCTTTACTCAAAATGTTAATAAAACACTTTTGTTTGTTTTTCTTTACAAGGGGGTTTGTATTCTTACATAAGCATCTCAACATTTACTTGAATAACTCGTTTCGTCACATTTATAACTCCTCTCCAATTTGAAACTTGATGCTCAGTTTAGCACCTATATAATTGCTTGTTGTAACTCTATACTGCGATCTGTTTGTAAAATGATAATCATTATTTTGAATTCTTTCGTACTTCGTTTTAAATAACTGTATACTTCAGAAATCCACATGCTAATGAATCTGCAGAACAATAATTACAAAGAATAGTTTTGAAAAAAAACCCAAATTATACAGAAATTCCCTAGCATACATTTTCTATCAAAATCGATAAAACGTTCGGTAACAGTTTGAAGATCAACACCAAATTTTGAAGAGAACAAGGACAGATTGTAATTTCTTTTAAAATCATTTTATTTTTATTTCAGGTGTGCCAACCATATTATTTGACTAAATTCTTGCTCTAGTTCCGTATTGCTTTATTGCTTGGTGACGAAAAATGTAATATGTGTGAGTGATATTTATATTTGGATGATAAACATTGTGTTAATTTTTGACTTAAATATTTTAAAAAAATCTTCCCAAGAACATGAAAGGTTAAATGTTTTAAAACACAATGTTTTACACAATTTAACGGACATAACACGCAAATCGGACATGTTAAATATATAATATTTAACTTGAACTTTGTTTTCTCTATTTAACGCTAGTTTAACTATATTAAGTAAATACTGGGGGAATAAAACTTGGCAAATGTCCAACAACTTCATTTTGCGCTTAATGATATAACGAATGGTGATTTATCATCTTTTAAATTCATACTGATCTTAATCAAGGTTTTGTCATCGAAAGCTAGTTTTTCAATTATGAGTCAATAAGATCACTAAATTTAGTTAATAACATGAACAGTTATGAGCACTCCAGTCACCTTCATCAAACTTATAGTTAGTAAATGCACACCATGACAAAGAATTATGCATTGGATACACCTATTACTAATGATACTCAACTATTATGAACAAATCAATTTACACACTACAGTAATAGAATGGGGAGGCTTGGCATGCCGTAAAACCTAGTTTAACCCTGTATTTCATTTGAAATGCCTGTTCCAAGCCAGAAGGTCCATTGCTGTAGTTGCTAAATTTTTGGTTGTCGGTTCAAAAGTTTGCGGATTGTCTTTTTTGACAAATTCCTTGGTTTTCGTTATTTTTGTTATTACATTCATTTTAACATTGATGGTTTAGAAAACATAAACCAGATATATTTTTATCTATCATATGCTATACCTATTTGTCTTTCTACCACAACTATTTATTAGCTTATAATGAGCATGTTTATAATAACCATGATTGTTTAGTAACAATAAAATATTAAGTTATTGAACCAAATATCATTGACAATTTCTATAAACATATAACATCTTTAGTGAATGTATACTTAATATTAGTTTTGTCACATTTCTAAATCTTCATTGTTTAATAAAAATGTATTCTCATTCCACAGTAGAAAGAATGACCATGTGAAGTTTTAGCAAAGGGCAATGGAACACAGCATTTCAAGGGCTACAATGGAAATATTATTGAACTCAAGTGTTCTTGAATATTTTTTGACGTCGAATCCTTTGTTGTAATTGGATGTATCTACGATACGTTTATATGACAGTTGACTTCATGGTTCCTTAAAAATGTCATTAGTTTGTCTTCATCAAAGAGTTTGTAAGATAATAAAAGTATTTTTATGACCTGTTTCTATGTCCAGAATACAGACAACTAATAGAAAAGAAATACAAAATTCTAGGTGGAAAATGGTCTTTTTTTTCCAGATTTCTTTAATAAAAAGAAATTTTACTTTAAAAAAGTACACATTTTAAAGACATTTTAAGGTTAATAGTTCGCGCCCAACTTTAGACAAGGTGTTTAACTCGAACCATAGTTGACAGAGATTGCTCGTTTGTATGCCGAAGTTTTTGTGCTTTAAACTTGTTCTCCAACTCCCCTGGACGCCATAGTATAGTTTAAAATCTGTATAAGACTAAAATTAGACTTAAAACGAAATAATCATTGACATTTTTCACTATAAGTTTGAACATTGGTTGGTATATCTCCTTCTAAGTATTGCCATAATTATATGTTTAATATCTTGTGATTTGGTCCATGTACATGCAGATTCAACTTCAAAACTAAATTCAGAATATAGCTGTAGGAATGTTACAGAAATAAACATCTGTGAGTTTTAAAAGAACATTTATTTATATTTTTCTGTTCGTTCTAATCCAAATATACCACTTCCTTTCTCTGGTTTTCGGAACAGCCTATTGTTTCTAAAGAGATAGATGTGAATATATAATTTTACTTGGATGAAACCTATGACGTGTCATTAAGTTTTGTGCTATCATATTTACAATTTATAAAAAAATGAATGTCTGCAATATTTTAGTAACGTGACTATGTATCCTGACTAGGACCAAAAGAACAGTACAGCTAGTTAGTTTGCTTTTAGAATGTATGTAATATACACAAAATTAAAGATTGTGGCACTTAAATACAAATTTTTGGTTGTGGTTTTGTATTCTTTTAGGTAAGAAACAATATCAACCAATTTAGTGGTGTACTTCCGTTTTCAAGTTTATAAGAGAAAATAAGAGGTCACTTATAGAAAGCAAATCTTAAAAGTGGCTGGACAGGATCATTTACTAAAGACTTGAATTCTTACTTAAATTGTTTTAGATATATACAAATATATATCATTATGGTCCACGTGGCAAAATACAGGTTAAAATTGATAAGGAATATTTAGGTGTTGTAAGGTTATCATTGATAATTATAAAATGAAATATTTGTATAGCGCATTCTATAATAACACATTACTCTAAGCGATTTACAAAGCATATATAGGGGAGAAAACAATAATCCAATTCTTCAAGATTTTCTACTAAATTTGTTATTTTTTTAATTAGCGCAGCTCTTTTACCTTAAGTTTAACTTGACCGACATCATATATATCCAAAATCGTACGTGACAGGTCTATGTTCTCTCAAAATTTCATGACCTCTTTAAAACCTTACAAGAGAAAACCAGCTTCCGGGGTAAACCCCATTCTAAAAATAGCACTTTCTTTTCAGAAAATCTTGTTTTATAGGTCATGTAGTGAATGTGACATAAAACATACTAAACACCATTAGAACAGAGCAAGTTAGGACTCAAAATTTTTCCAATATATTCACCTTTCAGAAAAACTTTTATCCATTAAAATCCATTTAGTAGTTTTTAATATACACTAAGATAAACAGGACTATTTTGTTTTTAAGTACTATTTTCTTATATGTTCTAAATTTGATTGGTCCCCTTTAGTGTCATGACACCTATATAGTAAACATATTACAAAATAGATTTAAAATTAGAAAAAAATATCAATTAAAAAATGTAATGTAGTGCAGATAATATGAATTACCAGACAAAGGCTTACCTTTAACTTCGACCTTTGACCTACAGGTAATACATGTATGAGATATTTAAGAACATTTTAATGAAGCTTGCATGACGTGTTGACACAGTATTGTAATATTACGCCTATGGGTACAATACTACAAGACAATTAATCATGTATTATCATGCTCTACATTTTCCCCTGAACTGGGATCTGAATTCAAGTTATTGATATATTTGGTGCATATTATGGTGTGAACTATGGAACTGTTTCATCTTTTGACTTAGGCTTATGCTATTTGGTATATTGCTAAATATAACTTAATCCCAAGATCATGTGTTTTGCATGACCTTTGACTTCAAGCTCAACTAATTTCTTCTCCTTATCAGGAATATGTGAATTGAGTAATGATGGAGTGTAAACAGACTTTTAAACCTTTCTACAACCTTACAACCTTGACCTTTAGGTTAAATGCAAGAAAGCGCTATATATGTTGATAATTATTATTTATGGAAGTGTTCGCAAGCTTAATATGTACATACAATCATTTTAATATTAATATTAAAAATGTCTAATGAATGTTTTGGGAACAAATACTTCCAATATTTTAACATTGGTTGTTCTCAAAGATTCTGTTCATGTCAAGACTCAAAAGTTGATAATGATTTCCACTTATATAGACATCTCAAGTAGAACTGTGTTCCATATTTGTAATTCTGATTGTACCAAATACCACTTTCAGACATCATAAACATGTTTCAAACTAAACAATGCAGCATATATAAATTTGATTTAAATCATTACAATTATATTTAATGATTCAAGTCTTATTAACACCTTTTCCTATATATGTATATCTGTGATATGTCCACTTATATAACTTGTACTTATATGAATGTAACTGTCCATATATTTGAAAAATTTCCACTTTAACTTGTCATTACATTTGTGATGTGTCCACTTTATATAATATGTTCTTATATCTGTGATATATGACTTTAGCTTGTCCTTATATCTGTGTTAAATAACTTTAGCTTGTCCTTATATTTCTGATATGTTCACTGTATATAAGTTGTCCTTATATGAATGATGTTCACTTTTACTTGTCCTTATATTTGTGATTTGTCGATAGTATACAACTTGTCCTTATATCTGTGATGTGTCCACTTTGTATAAATTGTCCTTATATCTGTGATATGTCAACTTATATAACTTGTCCTTATATCTGTGATGTGTCCAATTTGTATAAATTGACTTTATATCTTTTATACATCCACAATATTACTTATTCTTATCTAATGTGGTATGGCCACTTTAAATGACTTGTCTTTACATCTGTGATATGTCTACTAATATAACTTGTTCTTACATCTGTGATAAGTTCACTATACAACTAGTCCTAATATTATGTGTTATGTCCAATTATATATCTTGTCCTTATATGAATGATATGTCCACTTCATATAACTTGGCTTTCTTTTTACTGCCCAATGCTGTAGTACATCCTATGTATAACTGGCCTGACCTGGTGAAGCTTAAAGCATATGGACGTCTTATTCCAATGGTGTTAATGTTATGGTATGTAATAAGGTTTCCCACACTGTTCAGGATATGAAGAATGGGTATGTTCAGTTCAGTTACAATGATGTTGTCTAATGGAGTTGTCACAACGCGAACTGGGTGGAATGTCTTGTCATTTATTTTAGGATGGCCTGTGTAGGTATTGAGGACATCACCATCCTCTCCTAGGACCACTACTCTACCCCCATTATCCTCTGATAACCTGTCAACCATACCTATTGTACCATTGGTAGTAGTAGTAATGTGTGCAACATAAGTAAATATTGGTTGCTTGTTTCTGTTATATTCATAAGTCTTCTCAAGTTTACCTTCTTCATTCATCCTGATTACTACTCTTCCTGTAGCTGTGAACTTTGGTCCAGATGTCCTAGCTCCTAACAGGATTTTGTAACCACTAGTAATATGGACAGCTGTTATAATTAATGGATCTATACTGTATACAGAGTCGGTGACCCTTCCAGTGCTATCACTGATCTGCTTTAACTTTGATGCTCTCTTAGTAATTAGAAAGAGATCATTAGACGGATTTAATGATATACCATATGTCGCTATGTTATACCTAGACATCACTTTCAGACTATCTGTTTCTACTTTCTGTGTAACATCTTGATCACGTATCCATAATGTACCATCAGAACATGATGATATATCATAAACTGAACCAATGTCTGTGGTATATGTTTTAGATATCGTCATGTTAATATCAGTTGATACTTTTTGTAGTGTCCCCACATTATGCTCAGTTATCTCCGCTGGTATGAATATTGGAAATTGAATATTGAAATTAGTCTTGACATCAAGTGGCTGTATCACATTGAAATCCTGAATAAGCTGCTTACTTTCACAGAAGAATTTTCCAGCATCGTTTGAATTAATCATGTATTCAGTTTGCATTTTTTGATCATTTAGATTTTGTTTAAGTTGTTTTACACTGTCTTCTTCTTTTTCAATAGATTTATGCATTGTCGCCCATGTTTTGTCTAGCTCTGTCGAAAGTTCATCAACAGCTTTCTTGAAAGCTTCATTCTGTTCTTGAATTTTTTTCTTTGCATCTACAAATTTTTTTTTGTTCAGCCATGTGCATTATATCCAGTTTCATTTCCGTTATTGTCAGTTCATCTATATTTGCCATTGCTTTGATTAATCCTTCTTTGAGCTTTTCCACGTTGATTTGATATCCTTCACTAATTTCTACTAATCCATGCCCAATGTGGTTTTTAGATATACACTGGGTACAAATTATCTGATCACATGACTTACAGAACATAACACAGATTTGTCCTGCATGGTCTTGGCATTTGATTTGACTAAAGTCTATTTCCTCGCGATGTAACCCTACCTCTTTTATATTAACGATTTTATGTTCGTCAGCGGATTTAAATTTTGAATGTATTTTGTCTTTACATTTAGTACACAATAACAAGTTACATGGTAAACACTTCCAGTCTATCTTTGTCTCAGTTTCACACAAGTTACAGCAAATAGGAGCTTGTCCTGTGTGTAATGAGCTTGCCAATGCCATTGTTAGAATATCAATGTCAGTTCTTTTAACTTCCTTAATAAATAACAGGAAAACAATTGTCGGTTTTTATGCAACAACATTGAGTTCAAAGTTCACAATGGTGGGTTGCACTGATCTATCAATATATATTATAAGAGGCTTACATTTATCCTAATTTAATGTTGCATAATCTGTAATTAAGTTAATGTAAAGGGATAAAAATTCACAAATGTACAAAGGAAATAATTAAACACATAATAGGGCAGCTAAGAATGCAAGAAGATTTCAATAAGGTTGATAAAAATGTTTTAAAAATCATAGATGGGGATATAAGCTAATCAATAATTGTAGCAAAAAGACACATACGTTTTGTCCATTCTAAATCTATTTGGTTGATCAGACTAATTACTATTAATTAATTAATTAGCCTTATTCAAAGCTTGTGGTCTGTGGCAACTATTTGTGAACAGATTTGTTTTCGAGATCACTTTTTATAAACTCTGATTGAAAGGTAGTATAAAGTAAGGGGTGTCCGTCCGTTACATTTGGGTATCCAATCTCTTTTCCGCAACTTCTCATACACAACGGAATGGAATTTAATGAATTTTCACAAAATCTTTGGCAAATGGTGCCATAGTGCACCTGATTTATTTTATATTTTGACTAGAATGATCTATGTGGTTTTTCAAAAGAAAACATGAACTTTTCACACAAAGAAATCGGCGTATCAGTTAGCATTACCTAAAGTTATTCTAGTTATGTAGTTGCAGATTGTTTCACTATTTTACGGGTTAAGAACAAAGTTCTTTAATTTATATTTTTATAGAAAATTATTTATATTTTATCTGCTTTAATTGTTCGTTTATTCATAATTTTTCTCAGAACATGTGCTTACATAAGTATGTCATTAGAAGTTCTCTGTCTTTATCAATTCTCATGTAAAGAGTTACAAATCCACATTTGCAATTTTTCCTAATTATTAAAAATATTTTATGTGTTTATCAATAAAGAGATCAAACGAGCCCTTCAATAGTTCTCATTATGGGACGTTTTTGAATTTTAATCATTTTCTTATATAATAACGAGACATCAATTTGTGTTGTAAATTTAATACTAAAGGCCTTGAGGTCATTGATTCAAATAGGAATAAGTCGTTTAAGAAGGTCTATGAGTACTAAAGCATCACCAATCTTCAGAAATCTTGATGCTCTTAAAACTTTGTCCGACATTCATGACAAATATGTTGTTGTGCCAGCAGATAAGGCCCCTAACAACATTATTTTTATCTGCAAAAAACATTATATGGAGTGTTTAATTAATGAGTTAGGCATCGACAGTTCACTTGGCAATCCTACTTACACATTCACTGCGCTTTCAAAAGAGGAGATTATTGAAAATCACACATCGGTATTGGCATTCTTTGGTCTAAAAATCAAAGTCGAAGATTGTGATCTCCCCTTATTGTATTGGATACCAAAACTTCACAAAAATCCATACAAACAGCGTTTTATAGCAGGATCGTCTACGTGTACTTCCAAAACACTATCGCAACTCCTGACCACTATTTTAACAACAGTAAAAACGGGACTTCAAAAATACAGCAACACTTTCTACTCCAGGAGTGGAATAAATGAAATGTGGATATTAAAACATTCAAAAGACCTGATAGACATCTTGAGGTCTGGATCTCTTTCCCATTGTAACAGCATTAAAACATTTGATTTTTCGACACTTTATACGGCCATCCCTCATATGCAGCTTAAAACTATGATTACAGATCTTATAAAACGCTGCTTTTTCAAGAAAAACGGAAAGAGACGATATAAATACCTAGTAATTAGTCATGACAGAACTTACTTCGTCATCAACGACTCTAAATCTAATACTAAATATACTGAAGACCAAATCTGTCATATGTTAGATTTTCTGATTCGTCATATTTGGAGGACATGTTTTTCAACAGACTGTTGGTATTCCAATGGGTACTAATTGTGCTCCTTTCCTCGCCGACCTGTTTTTGTACTCTTATAAGGCTGAGTTCCTAGAAGGCCCGCTGATGAAGAAAGAAAAGACACTGGCCCAGACCTTTAATTTAATATTCCGCTATATTGATGATGTTTTGTCCCTCAACAATGCAAATTTGGTGACTATTTACATTCAATTTACCCTAGCGAGCTTGAAATTAAAGACACCACCAATACACTAAGTTCAGCCTGTTACTTAGACCTACTTCTAGAATAAATTCAGGAAAGCTACAAACTAGATTCTACGACAAAACCTGATGATTTTAGCTTTCCTTCCAATTGTCAACTTCCCATTCATCGACAGCAACATTCCAGCAGCTAGAGCGTAGGGTGTGTACATTTCACAACTTATACGTTATTCTAGATCCTGCGATCGGTATTCCGATTTTATACACCGATCACTGCTGTTGACTGCTAAACTACTCAAACAAGGGTTTCTTGAACCTAGGTAGATGTTATCTCTCCAGAAGTTCCCTAGACATGACAATGATTAACTCGACGGGTGTCTAATTAGAGGCTGGCACTGCTTACTCGTCCGGAGCACCTGAGTGCACCCATGGTTCGGGTTACTCTCTTTCTGTTTTTTGTGTTGCGTTTGTCTATATCCGGATTTGTAACTGTCCCTTGACCTTTGGCTCTTGTTGTTCGGTCGGTTTTCTTCGCTATTTTTCATATTGACTATAATATTCAAAGATAATTCACATAACTTTTTACTATAAAAGTTACTTTGAATTAAAGTCGGAGGGGTTAATATTATTAAATTGTACAAAACAAATTATTTAACATTGATTTGCAATCTTACAGTAAAAATCTGTCCTTGATTCTATTATTTTAACTCCATTCCTTAAGCATATATTTATTATATTCTTTGGTAGAAGTAGGAAGTATTAATATAAGTATTGACTTTTCTTAAAACCAGGGTGACTTATTGTAAATGACAATCCATAAAGTTTTACATAATTTTTTAGTTAAAATATGCCACAGGAAATAAAATTTTTCTTGTTTATCAGTTTGTGTAGTTCAGGATATTAAATTTTAAGACGGCCCATTGTTTAAATACAATAACTATTGTTCATTGTAAATCATGACGTCACAGAAACAACTCTTTGTAAATAATACATATGTAAGGGTTTATAACACCGTTATGATATTCGTTGTCTGTCCTTCATCCTGCTTGATTTTATAGAAAAATCTCTGAAATCGCCACAATCTGAATGTGCTTATTTTCAAGTTGCAAAAAAAACACACACACACACAAAACCACAGAGCTCAACACTTGTTTCTGGTCTGATGAATATCTTTAAAAATTGTAATATAGAAAGAAGAAATTGTTATATCAAATTGATCAACACATCAAGTTCTACAAATGTCGCAATTTCTTGATGTTATGTGGCGAGTTCCTGTAGCAGTTATTGCCCATTACGTACGATGTTTGACAAAGTTTTCAGTTTTCAAATGTAACTGAAAACTATAAAAGAAATGTGAATGTAGCAAATTGCATAAGTGATCAGCAAGACAATTCCTAACTTGTTCCAAAATTATCCGACCACTTTTAATAGATCAAGTCTCATATTCAACTTAAAACCAGGCGTAAAAATCTTATAAAAGGCTGCTTTTTTTAAAGAAAAATGGATTGAAACTATATGTATACATTGCAATTAGCCATGAAAAAACTAATTGACACCATATTTGTCATGTTTGCTGGACATTTTTTTCTATGAACTATTGGTGTTTCAGTGGTGTTAATTGTGCTCCTCTCTTCGCCGACCTGCGTTATATACAAAGTGGCGGGGTATTATGTTATGCCCTCCGTATGGATATGAGTGTCCGTCCGCCCGACCGTCTCTCCGTGCCTCGGTGGTTTCCAGATGATTACTTAAAAACGCGTCAACAGCTTTTGTTTAAACTTTGCACATCTGTTCAGCATAATAAAATGAAGATCAAGTTCGATTTTCAGCACAATCCAATTTTTAGTTTTCGATTTTTTTTTGTCAACAGTTTGCGGTTTCCAGATGATAACTTGAAAACGATTCAATAGATTTTGTTTAAACTTTGCATAGCTGTCAAATACTATAAAACGTTTAATTTTCTGCAAACTCCAATTTGTGGTTTTTGACTAAGGCCAATTCAATTTTTTTTGTCATCAGTTGGTGGTTACCAGATGATAACTTGATAATGCGTCAACATATTTTGTTTAAAATTTGAAGAGCTGTTAAGTGCTGTACATTAAAGATCAAGTATAAATTTCAGAACAGTCCCATTTGTATTTTTTGAGGCTTGCAAATTAAAATTGTTTTATAAGCCCAGACCTTTAATTTCACATTCCGCTATATTGATAATGTTTTGTCCCTAAACAATGCAAATTCGCATCCAAGCTACATATCGAGCTATATATTAAAGGCACCATCAACATTTAAATTGGCTTCTTAATAAGACCTATTTCTAGAAATAAACTTGAAAAACTACAAACTAGACTTTACGACAAACGTGATGACTCCAACATTTAAATTGATAACTTCCCGTTCATCGATAGCAATATAAATGCATCTCCTGCGATCGGTTTTCTGATTTTCTAGACCGCTCAAGCTATTGACTACTAAGCTACCCAAACAAGGGTTTGTTGTGCCAAGGTTCAAACGTTTTATGGTCGTTAGCATGACTCAATTCATCGTTATTCATCGTAATTAACTTTTTCGTCATAGGTAGTTTTCCTATTTCTGAATTAAACTTTTTCATAGCCATGACAATGAGTAACTCGATGATTATCGAATTGGAGGCAGGCACTGCTTACTCGTCCGTAGCACCGGTTGTTTTTATTGGGTTCGGTTTATTCATTTTCTGTGCTTTTTGTTTCGCGTTATAAATGTCTATATCCGGATCTGTTACTGTTCCAGACTTTCGGTTCTTTTTCGGTCGATTTCTTTGCTAATGTTCTTATTATCAGTTAATGACTATTTTTAATACGGATTCGTTTTTTTTATTTTGAATTAAAGTCTCTACCCTGTTACGTGAAACAGTTTTTTTTTCAAACATAATCAGAATGACAAGGCCTGCAAATCTTTTAAAGGTCCTCAATTATTAGAAATCTCTTTATATGCTTTAATGCCATTTAATATCTATTTTCAATAAAATTTTACCACGAACTTTAAAACTTTAGCAACCAGAGTGTGATTTAATTGGAATTGCAAAATGATCAGCTCAGCCTTTAAAAGACTTGTGCACTTTAAAGTTATTTTTGATTTAGTTTTCAGTGTTTTTGTCTGTTAAAACTGTATATCACACAGATGATCAACATGGGGTACACATCATTTCATAATAATTTTTTTAAGTTTTAAAATAAGTTATTGCCTTTTATTCCAGTTTGTGTGGCAACATTCCAGCAGTACCTGCATATAGAGTACATTGGATTTATCTCCCAAATGAGGAGGTACTTGAAAGCCTGTATTTCCTTTCCAGATTTTCTTGATAGAGGGTGTCTGCTCAATAAATAAACTTCTTAACTAAGGGTTCACAGTGGAAAAATTGAAGTTGACTAGCGCAATTTATACGTGTCACAAATGTTTTTTTTTCCATTTGTTTCAGCCGATTTTCCTTCTTTTTTTCTGGATTGTGATTACCTCGGATATGACTAATTACTGGATCAACTGGGCTTTGGTGGGGATCCTGTTGCAATTTTTTTTTGGGGGGGGGGGTGGTTGTTGTGTGTATGCTTTGTTGTTATCTCGTCTGTCCTTTGTCTTATTGTTTTCCAAAATACTCCTTTTTATATTCTATTCTTTTTTTACCTTAATTGTGAGGTCAAATATATATATTTATATCAGCGTAAAGCTTAGTGGGGTGGTAAAGAGGGTTCCAAAAGGGATTCAACAAGATTTTAAGGTTAAAAAGGATAGAATAGTATTTAAAAATCCAGAATTTGATATAAAAAACCACAGTATTGAGGCATTAATTTGGAAGATGTCTATATCAGTTCTTTCCTACAGGAGTAATATATATTTACCTTCATATTTAAACATCCGAATATTATATACATTTACATAAATAAGTTTAGCACTTATTTGAATGTCAATGACATATATATAAGTTTTTTAGTTAGTCCAAACTTTTGTTGTGTTTAAACTAGCATCATGACATGTAAAGGAAAAGAAGTAGTCATGTTAAGTACAATGAGTTGAATGAGTCATTTTGCCAGTGACAGACCAAATGAAATGGTCCTATAATATCATACATCTCTGTTGTTATGATTCTTAGTATGTGCTCTTGTGTACCAAAGTTACCATTTACTTTATCCAGGGTGTTTTTTTTTGTCAGTATTCTTTTCCAAGGCCAGTTTTTCTTGTCAGTATTCAGTTAATTAAATCCTGCCAGTATTTCTACCCAGAGATACTTGTTCTTGTTAATATTCTTGTTCGTGATGTACTTGCTTCTGTCAGTATTCTTGCACAAGGTTACTTGGTTTATCAGTGTTCTTATCAAGAGTTAGTTGGTACTGTTGCCATTTTTCAGTTATTTGGGTAATTGTTCCTGTTAGATTTTCTGCTCAGGGTGTACCTGCTCTTGTAAGTATTGTTGCTTAAGGTTAGTTGTGCTGACAGTTTCTTGCCCAGTCTGCTATTACTACTGTCTGTTGGCGTAGGTTTCACTGTAATTTAAAGAGTTTTGCAAGAAAACTTTATGTTTCATTTATTAATAGCTTTTTTAAATGAATGTAGATAGAATGACATGTTATTTCACTTGATAATCAAATGCATTACAATGATTTTAATTGGGAATTGCATGACATTTGCTTAGTTGTTACATTAAATGAGACATTTATACTAAACTCGTAATCGCTAAAACAAATCAATCACACAAAATTTAATGTTAATAAATTAATATATAAATTGAAATACAGCATCACATTTGTCAGACAATTTGATCGCACAGTAATACACACGTAATACAATGGGTGAATATGAGCATGTATTGCTTATCATAGTACTGTTTTTTATACAGACAACAAACTCATTTACTTTCAAACATATTTCGATATGTAAAGGAGGACAACTAGATGACAACCTGATGTATAATATTTTGATATCTGCTATTAGAAACAATTTATCAGCATACTTCCTCACAGTTTACAACCAGAAGTACGGAGATCCTAATTATATATTGACTTTGAAATATGATAACTGTTCTGAGAAAAAAGAGCTTGATAAAAAATGTAGAAGGCCTATGCACAACAACTTGCAATTTTACAAGTAAGGCTTTGTTTGATGAATCAATTTCACCACGAGATGTCCGGTATATTGATACAGTAATTCCATATTTCTCTGGTATAAACATTTATTTCACCGATGAGTACTTTACGAATGCCTTTAATGACTTTATCAAATACAAAAATAACAAATAATAAATTTTTTCTTATCTAAAAAACGCGTCTGCCATACAAGTTTAATCGATGAAATGGCCATCTATAATCTAGGCGAATTACAAAGTAACTATTGGATTTTTGTATACCATTTTAAAAATATTTTAATTAAATTTGTAGACGGATTTTGCAGAAACAACTTTTCAAACATTTTGGAGTCTACCGGAATTTACATGGCTGGGTAGATGACAAAGCGTGTTTTACAATCCATCGAACCAACTCCTATGTGTTAATGTACGAATTAAGAGGTTCTTCGTTTGCATACATAAAAACCATCTTAGCAGTCTACACCACAATTTGCAATTCAATAGTTGTATGTACATTCCTAAAGAAGAAACACCGGACACCAGTGACTGTTTTGTTGTCATATTTAGCTTTTACAGACACAGTTACAGCGTTGCTATCGTCAATACCCAATTTCATCGCATATATATTTTATAAGCAAGATTTATATCATTTAAATTTTTCAAGTTGGTACTGATATCTAAACTATCCAATGTTTGTATTTCCTCCTTTAGCCCGTGCATTAATGGATGCGTTTCATATGGTGTCAGTTTGAACAACCTCTGCATTGTGCATACAAAAAGCCACTGTTCTGTTGTTCCCAATAAAGAGTAGAGAACACATAAAGATACAATTTTGTTGTATCTTGTGCATTGGTACGAGTGTTGTTACTCTGTTTTTACTTTTACACAGACTTTACACAGCCGTCAATAATGTACATGAAGAAAACATTGTATGCTGCTCGGGCTACACTATAAATGTTATTTTGTTTTGTTTTTTAGCAGTCGTAATGGTTTTGACTTGTACAATATTTATAACCTGTAACCTTACCTGCCTCATCATTTGTATCGTCTTCTTTATATTCGAGGCAATGAATATTTTATATGAAATAAACGTATTTATTTATCCGACTAACCTCAAAACACGGGAGTATATTATTTACGATGTCTTTTACTACAAACATTTTGAAAAATTTCGGGTAGTTAGTTTACAGATTGGTTTCGCATTAAACTTTCTCATTTACTTGGTAATAGGACAACAATTGAGAAACTTGCTATATCAACGTTTACATGGGATCATTACGTTCTTCAGATGTCGTAAATAATATAAAGAGAGAACAGAGAAAACACAATTCAGAAGATTTTAAAACATCTGAAAGAATAAATGTATTTTACTATATGAATATATTATTTCTCATTGGCTAGAATTAACTTGAAAAGTAATTTGTAATGCTGTATTTGTACATTTACTGTGTTATTGTTAAATTTACGAGTTGTTTATGATTAGATGAAAGATGTCTTTGGCGTAATATATTGTAACACCTGATTTCTTTAATAGCATTTTATATGTACAATTACTATTTGTAGACAAATATATTATGTTTTCACTTTATTTGTAAATTATTCATTGCATGTAAGGTATACTTCTATTACTGTTTGATATATGTTTATTGTAATTCATTATGTGGATACATGTTGTCCATACAAATGTATTATGTATTAATTATTTTCATTCCAGTTTCGATATTATTCATTAACTGTTTTCTATCTTTACTGTATACATTTCCAATTCAATTCCCATTTCTGCAGACAAATAAAAAATAAACTATTTTGACATGGATACTGTATTAATCTGTGTAGACACAGCTCTGCTATATGAAATGCTAATTTATGCTTACGGGGTCGATACCTATTTATACTTACCCTATACCGAACTGCAATCTCTTGTAAGTGTTTTATAAGTGAGCGGTGGTGAAGCCAAATCGACAAACCCTTTGTATTGAAACAGTCTGTATCTGTTACAATATAAATTTCGATATTCTTTTTCCGTTTGATGATACCTGATTCATTCATTTATTGTGAGCTCGTTCTGTATGTTGTTCATTTTAAATGAAAAAATATCACAAATGAAAAAACAAAGAAATGCAATGCATAAAATATCCTAGTAGCCTCAAACAACTTTTCAACCAAACTTTCGCCTTGCATAATTACAAATACGTCTTGAAATCAAGCTGGTCAAGTAGTTCGGAGACACGCCATAGAACATCTAATTACTGGAGCTTATTTTCTGATAAAATAAAGTTTTAATATAATTGTTCCCTGTCTAGTTTAAATTTAACTTTCTAAAAATATTAAGTCTGTTATAATCATATGTTACTATTATGTCCACGTGATTGTTCCAAGTACCGTCTTCTGAAAAATACAAACCCAAGTGTTTATGTTTATCAACTTGTTTTATCAGTTGATTATTCATTAGGAGGTGTGGGTAGGATGGCTTAATTTCTTCTTAGACATAAGTAATGTTTCACATTTTTCACAGCAAGCCACTGTGGTGACCACATGAATATTTTATTCAAGTCGCTATTAAGAACATCTGTCACTAGAACTGGGTTCTCAGCGATTAGGTTAAGACTCGCGTCATCGGCAAGCAATCTAATGTTGGCTTGAATATCATTCTACTATGTCGTTTATAAATATAAAGAAGAGTAATGGAGCAAAATTCAGCCTTGTGAAACTCTAGCATTAATATTTCCAGAAGAAGAGATATCACCGTTAACTATAACACGTTTAAGTTTGTTTTTCAAGAAATTATTAAACCAAAGCAGAATCGTGATTTTAAGTCCGTAGTTTCAATAATGACCCTTTGTGTCAAACGCCTTGCTAATATCACATATTATCATTTCTGTCCTTTAATTTAAAGCCCTCCCAAATTCATTAGTGATACTTATAAGTTGACTAACGGCAGAATCATTTTGTGTAAATTCAGTCTGAAAGTGTGTGATAATTTTATTATGATGAAGGTAGTTTTTTACATGCTAATAAACACTCCCTTTCATACCTTTATCAAGTAAGAGAAGTCGGTCTTCAATTTGCAACATTATTTTAATCTCCGTTTATAAAAACAGGACAAACGTTTCCCTTCTTCAAATAATCTTTTCTAGTGATAGAATGAACAGATTACAAATGTTTTTTAATACAAACGCACCTACCTTAAGCACCTTTGGATTAATTAATTCTGGTCCCCAGAGCTTTACTAATATTTAAATTTTAACACTTTCAACGTCAGATTAAGTTATTACCATTTTGGAATTTTGTAAAGTGGTTCGGGGTCTCGGGAATTTTATTCTTTAATCTTTCAAGTCTCTTTGTTGGCAAAAATGAATATTAAAAATTTTAATCCTCCCAACATTATCAGAGATTGTTTCATTATTATACTAAAATTGGGGATAATTCAGACCTACTTAGTTTAAAGCTTACTAATGGAGGTAAAAACAAAATACCGAACGCCCATGAAACTGTCAAAAAAAATCCACAATTCAAAATCCGAGAAACAGATAAACTCCAGATCCAACAACTACAAATACAGCAACTACAGCAATGGTCCTGATTTGGTACATAAACCAGGTTTATGGCATGCCAAACCTCTCGGTTCTATTAATGTAGAATGTGAGTTGGTTAGATGACGAATCGAATCCGTACATTTATTTCGTTAGTTTTTTTAACTTTTCCTAAAGCTCTTCCCTATTCTGTTTTTAAGTCTTGATCTTATTTTTCCACCGAGTTCTTTCGTGAGCCAGCGCGGTTCTATTGGTCGTATAATTGTCATTTTACAAATTTGGTATTGACAAGTAATCTGCCCTTAATAAACATCTCTTACTGTTTATACTTGATAGAATATTATTTGTTATAACACTATCTCAATCAAAACTATTCAGAACATTATGGAGTTTGATATAATCACCATAGTCATATTGCCAAACTTTTTGCTTGAAAGATGTGTGTTGTATTTTGTCACAGTTCAATAATCCGATTGTTGGACAATGAAAACTCTTGAGCTTTAAAAATGGAGGTCCTACTTCCGCATAAATTAAGTTCAATTGCGATTAATTTGATCATTAGATCTAAAAGGAATTGGAATATTCTAAGATAAATGTCGGATTGCGTATGGATTGATTTAAGTTACATTTTGGATATATCTTTCATAGTCTTTTTTTTCGGAGTAAATTGATTGTCCACAAGAACCACATTATGTTTAATAGTGCTATTTGGCACAAGTTCCAACGGTTGATAAAAAATTTCACACTTCCATGTGGCAAGTAAAAAGTACCATACCAATACGGTGTATTTTTAAATTTGACTTCCAACCATATGCCCTCTACACCATTTACCTCCAAATTCATTCGCCTGGCTGAGAACATGTGCTCTTTAACGTATGTAATTACTCCTCCCCTTGGCTTCACCCGGTACTATATTTACGATATGATTTTTTAAACTAGTTGTCAGTAGTTGATTTGAAACTGTATTCAGCACTTAGCTGATCTAACTTACGTACCAAACTTTGTGTATTTAAGTGAAGAAACAGAGTTTCCGAGAAGGTTACATATGTCGGTGATAGGACACATATCTAAGACATCCTTTAACATAGGTTTGTCATAAAGGGCTTGACGTATACATAAAATAAGAGATTCAAATGTACTACTTTGAAAATAGGTAGTAACACAATAAACACACTAACACATTTAACATTTACATTTATGCAAAAAAGTAAAAAAGTATCTACATTAAGATACGTAGTTGCGAAGACAAATAATAAGGGAAATGGGTAATGTGGGTAGGATGAAGTTATTCATACAAGACATAAGCCATGACAGGCTTCTGCAGTCAGAAAAAATACTTCTGTGCAAATACATGATAAATGTTGAGTTGTGTTTTATTACGATTAAACATAATGCTTGTTAAAGACTATTTGAACACATTCTTTGATGTTTCAACTCTTGTGTATTTAAATTCAATGAGACCACATGATATAGAACATAAGGATCCCACTTGAATCTACATTATCCTCAAATAATACACGGGATCGTAATCGAGCTGTCCCACATGTAAGTATTTTTTTTTTTACACATTCATAACATAAAAATGAACGTAACGCATTTCTTAAAACATGAAAGTATTTGAGCTATGCATAAAAAAAATGTTTCTCCAGTATATAAAATATGACTAATCTGTATCGAAATTGGGTGATTACCTATTATTGAAATGCATTGCTCTTATATGACTGCTTGTAAGTGCACAGGGATGGGTAAGGTCAATCGCAATTACACAATTAGGTATATTCGAGTACACCGACAGGTGAGGGATTGCCAGTTTTCCTACCGCAGGTCGGGGGTTCTCTCCGGGTACTCCGGCTTCCTCCCCCAATAAAAACTGGACGCCACGATATAGCTGACAAATTGCTGAAAGTGGCGTTAAAACACCATTCAAACAAACAAACAAACCGACAGATGAGAATGTATGTGAACATAAACTTACTATAACACTATGAGAATATATTTCATGTACTTTTAGTAGGCATAGTAGTTTCTATCTGAGCTTAGTTAATTTAAAAAATATTCAATTTAGCAACATATTTCATTTGTTTAACTTCTCAAATCGCATGTATTAGCACTTGTAAAAGTAAAATGCTCAAGACATATCAAATATTTAAAGTAAACTTAGTGATCACATAAACATGTGTTTGTATGATTGAATTTTTTGTCTATAAACCAGTAGGAATGATTATAGATTTTGGGACCTTACGAGTGCGAGTTTTATAATTTTAAGTGCACACTTTGCGCAGTGTCATATATTAACAAAAAAATATTTTAAATGTTTATGTTTTAATATTTGAAGAACTTATGACTGTAGCAAGAAAGTCTGAACTAGGAAAAATTGTGTGCATTCATTACGGAAAAAAACAAAATGTATGTTTTCTTGTTATTTGATTATAATCATGTATATAGTTATTAAATGTTTGTTATTTATTTATTCTTTTATGCCATTTTATCAACAAAGGTGTATCAGCATATACTTTATCCGAAAATCACTACCGTTTATAAATGAGCGTAACGTAATGTTCTATATTTTTTACCTTTTAACAACCTTCAGCGAATTTTAGTGGTTTCGTATCATGTCCATTTCGTACCATAATAAATTTATTACCATGACCGTTTATTACAATGTCAATTTGGTACCATACAGATTTATATTCAATGTTAAATTTCTGTACCTTCCAGTGATAATTAAAGTACCAAAGCCATTAAGTTCCGTGTGGACTTTAAAATAAAAAAATAATTGCTAAGTTATTATTGAGACAATTTCGTTTGTTTGTTCGTTTTTGTTCAAATTGTGTTTAACGTCACTCTACTAGCAATTTTTCTGCTATATCATGGTGTCGTGTTCACTTTTTATTGGAGAAGAATCCGGAGTATCGGAAGAAAACCCTAAGCTCCTGTAGGAAATGTAGCAATCCTTGTCAATTTAGATTTAAGTCTGGTACAGGCAACCAGATGTGGGACTCTATAGCGTGGAAAGACACGTGAGCAGTAATAGACTAACCTTAACCACTCAATTATTTGTCATTGTGGTAAATTATTTTTGGGCCAAAATGAGACTTTGTACAAGGACATTCATTTTTGGTGATAAATTGGTTAGTTTAATTTAAAATTAATGTTCAGTCTAAAATTGCAATAAAGAATAATTATGATTTTCTAAACAATAATTTACATTTATTCTTGATTTAGCGTAACGTGCATGGCTTGGACCTATTTTATACCACTTCTTGTCGAAAAATATTCTATCTAGATTGCAAATATGGTTACAGATAGTTACCCCAAATTTTAATTCAGTGTACAATGGACGTGCTACAATGATTGTTGGATACATCTTTTACTGATTAGTGGTATGTGATTCCCATCCATTTTAATCAACTAAGCAACTCACATACTACAGTGATGGAAGCGGGAGGTTTGGCATGCCATAAATCTGGTTTAACCCACAATTTCTTTTGAAATTATTGTACCGTTGCTGTAGTTACTATATTTTTTGTTGTTGGTGCTGGAGTTTGCCAGTTTCTTGGGCTTTGATTTGTGGATTGTCTTTTTTGACAATTTTATCGGTGTTCGGTATTTTGTTATTATCTTCATCTAAATCATTCAGAACTGGAAATTAATAAAACAACAGAAGCAGCTTCATCTACATCATATTTAGACTTAATCTTCTTATATGACACGAATGGTCATCTTAGCACAAGAATATACGACGAAAGATACGTTTTGTATTTGTTTCCTCACTTCTGCAGCAATATTCCAGTTTCTCCGGTGTCTATATTTCTATAGTCGCCTCCATGACTTAATTGATCGTTATGGGAAATCAGTGTCTGAAATACGATCTGACATTTTCGCTGAGTCATAGGATTTTGGATTTGACTTTTCCCTAGACATGACAATGAGTAACTCGACAGGTGTCTAATTAGAGGCTGGCACTGCTTACTCGTCCGGAGCACCTGAGTGCACCCATGGTTTTTATTGGGTTTGGGTAACTCTCTTTCTGTTTTTTTTGTGTTTCTGGTTTTTGTGTTGCGTTTGTCTATATCCGGATTTGTAACTGTTCATTGACTTTGGGCACTTGTTGTTTGTCGGTTTTCTTGCTATTTTTCCTGCAGACATTATAATGATGTTTGCAAACGGTACCAATAAATTCGGGATAGACTAATAAACCTATGTTACAAGAAAAAAGACTCACATCAACTCACACCAACTCACACACTGCCCTTATGTAAGCGGGAGGTTGGCATGCCATAAAACTCATGATTTATTTGAAAAGATGCCTATACCAAGTCAGGACCATTGCTGTAGTCGCTTTATGTTTAGTTATTGGTTCTCAAGTTTGACGGTTTCTTGGCCTTTGATTTGTGAATTGTCTTCTTTGACAGTTTCTTTGCTGTTTTGTATTTCATTATTACCTTCATTGACGAGGACAATTATTATTAACTATTTATATCAATCACATTTCAATTATCATCAAAGATCTAAAGCTTGTTCTGTAGCATGTTGAATTCTCTTATCCTTCAATCATTACATTTGCTCTTCAATTAAGGAAGCCAAAAATAAAGTTTCCTCGTAACCGTGTTCTCACTTCTTACTATATTTAGTATTCAACAGCCATATATCGTAAGTACACTTACGTCTACAAAGATAAGATACTCGTAACTTTACGTTTACGTCTATGGTTGTCCGTATTGTCGAAAGTACTCGCAGTTTCAATCTCCGGAGCCGAGGTCATATCCGCTCCGTAACACCACGCTACGGATGTCGGAATCAAAAAGAACAGATATCCCAATTTTAGTGATGCCGAAATGAATGTACTAGTTGAAAGTGTGAAGGATAATTACAAAATAATAAAAGGGTAGTTTTCTCCTGTTATCAAAAATGACAGAAAAAATAAAACTTACCAGGAAATAACAGAAAATTAAAGCACATATTGTATATATATTGTTTTTGTTTTATTTTGTTTGTTTTTCTTCTTCATACAACTGTGTCTTCACATCAACTGTGTTTCTCCCGTCATTTGATAAATATACAGTTTAATTAAATTGATTGGCTCTTAAAGAAAAACCACTGAACGGTGTATAAAATCCGTAAAACAGTACAACAGTTCAATCACAATTGACACACAAATTGAAGAATAGTTAAATGCTTACCGTACAAAACTTAAATAAAAGCCAGTTGAAGAAGAAAATATAACCTTTGAAGATTGTTTATGTTTTGTTGAGAAGAAAAAAGGTATAAGATTATGTTTTATTACATTTTTAAAATCATACTATGTTTTAGTAGTTTTACGACAAGCCAATAAAGCCATATTCTGCATGTCCAATAGCTTTAAAAGATTCGCGCGACTATCATGATGATTCTTGCAGCATGTTTTCGAGAATCTACTTGTTGTATTATAAATTTTCCCCGTTGGCAAGAGAAATTGACATATATCAGTTCTGTGTTTCTGGTAACGGACATACCCACAACTGGTTTACTCCTTGGGCAAGAGATTAAAAATCAAAGCTTGTTTTTTTCCGGGTGAATAACCTTAAGCTAGAGAAAACAAAAAATGAACTCTTGTGGTACTTTCAAGAAAAATTGCACACGCTCGTGCGTGTTTTGTGAGACATGCGAAACATGCGAAACATGGTTTCATAGCAGATGTCAAAATCTAAATAAACTTCAATTTACAATACTTAGGGAAAGTCATAATTGTGATTATAGATGCAATGTTGTAAAACGATCAGCGGGTTAGACTTTACTTTTTCGTGGAAAATATTAGTTTTATACAAATGGATCCCTTCTCTCTGACGGTGTACAAGTTGAAAAAAACATAACTTGGAATCAATGACTCAAGTAATGCCAGAGACAAATCATGTTAACCAGCACAAACTACTCTGACAGAAGATAGAAATTCAAAGAAAACTCATTTTAAAATTTCATAATTACAACAAATAACTTTTCTTTCTTGTCGGTGCACAATGCTTCTTGTAGTTAACTATACCTTCTTCAGTTCTGGTTTACGACGGGTTGTCGTCTGATACGATATTTGCTTTTGATTCATGCTTTCACTAGTATATGCTCCGAAAATTCAAAACAAAAATCGGCTAAGAGCGAACTTAACACATTTTCATCAGAATACAAAAATGTATTATTGATTTGCAGGATAAATACAATATTCGCACACTGTCAGAAAATATTAAGTTTATTTGTGCTCGCCGCAGAACAGGTGAGAAATAAATTATATATTTTCTGACAATGTAGGAAGTTGATAAATTCTAATATATTTCTTTGATTTTTGTTGGCAGCTAACAAGAGCTAATAAATTTATTAATACTTGTATTTAAAATATGTGAAATAAATTTATAAATTAAACAATAGTATTGGTACGAAATGTTTGTGTGTTTGAATGGAGGTTTACGCCACCTCCAGCAATTTTTCAACTATATCATGGCGCAAGAAGCCGGAGTACTCGGAGAAAACGCCCGAACATTGGTTGTCAATTAAGAATGGTGTCGAGTACACCCTGCCAGCAATAAGACATTTAACCAACAACCTTAGTTTTGAAGGGAAGGTGAACAATAGTAGACAAACTACCTTAATCACTCTGCTACCTAGGTCCCTGTTACGAAATGGTATCTTTGGGTACAAAATCGACATGATACGAAACGACTAGATAACCCCTTGTTAATAATTTATGTTCAATTCATGTGATTACTTAACACAAGAACACTATTTAAATTATTACTAGTTAATATTGTTAAAGCATACATATACATGTACACGTACTTTTTTTAATCAAAAGCATTTCCATTTTCAAATAAATTAAATGAGAAATAGTCAAGTAATTTTGATTAACATTGTCTGTTCGATAAGACTGAAAAGTTGATAAGAAAATTTTGATTTCCAGTAATTTTGACGTCAGGTATCGCTCACTGTTTTATTTACAAAAACACGTTTAGAAATAAAAAAGGCATGCTTAAAACAAAAATACAGTCTGAATACAAAATCTAAAATCCCGTCATAAGGAAATCATACATGAAGCCTTTGCTTCCGATTATGCCTTCAAATGTGTAGTTTTATGTTACGACAAAACGTCCTTTTCTACTAAACAAAAAAGGCAAATTATGCTTCAGAGAAAAACAGGTTTATAGTATGTTAGATTTTCTCTTCGACAACATATTTGTAACTTTTGGAGCATGTGTTTTTTAGCAGACAATCGGAATTTAACGGTTCAAACGGTGCCCACCTCCTTGACAATTTGTTCTTGTATTCTTATGAAACAGAATTTTTTCTACTTCTTATTAAAGACAAGAAAATAGAAAAAGCTAGGTCCTTTAATTTTGCATATAGATATATTGATGATGTCCTTTCAATTAACAATCATCAATTTCCTGAGTGGCTTACGTTTATATACTTTAGAACTAGAAATTAAAGAAACCATCGAAAGAGCTTCATCTACATCATTTTTAGACTTGCACCTCGAATATGACACCAACGGTCATCTTACCACAAGAATTTACGACAAACGAGACGATTTTAATTTTAAAATTATAAATTAGCCTCACCTATGCAGCAATATGCCAGCTTCTCCCGCATAAGGTGACTATATTTCTAACTCAATTGATCAGGTATGCAAGAGCTTGCAGCCAGTATACTGATTTTTGCAAACGTCTCTTATTTCTCCGGGATAAACTTATAAATTAAGGTTACAAGAAAAAAAACGACTTGGCCGCGCCTTTAATAAGTTTACCATAGTTTACCAACTTCCTTGTCGAAAAATATACTATCTCGTTTCAAAATATGGTTGTACATAGTTTTCAAAATTTTTGAATTCAGTGTACAGTGAATTTGCTACGATGATTGTTGGATACACATATTAGTGACTATTGGTATATGATACCCTTCTGTTTTAATCAACTAACCAACTCACATTCTACAGTAATGGAAGCGTAAGGTTTGGCATGCCATGAAGCCTGGTTTAACCCACCATTTCGTTTGAAAGGCCTGTACAAAATCAGGACAATAGCTGTCGTTGTTGTATTTTTGGTTGTTGGTTCTGGAATTTGCCGGTTTCTCGGAACTTAATTTGTGGATTGTCTTTTTTGACATCGGTGTTTAGTATTTTGTTATTACCTTCATTGCAAACCTTCGATGAACAAATGATCATTATACAAAGCATTTGTTTCCAGTTTGAAATCCTTTCAGACAACTCTATAACCCTATTAGATTCTTGTGCAATGTCCCAACGTGTTTTTGGTAGATGTTTTATTAATATGAAAACTGAACAAATTTAATGGAACTAATTTGTTTCAGATAAAACATTTGACCATTGTAAATAGGTAAATAAATATATTCGAAAGGAATATTAAAGAAAGGGGAAATAGTTAAAAAGTCAACTTTTATATCCTTACTGAAGTAGATATAAGCGTTTTTCATTAAATATTGTTTGATATCTTTAAATATTTAGCTCAATAAATTCAGTAAATAAGATAAAGATATAAAAGATAATTATCATTTGGTTAGCTTTTATTTGTGTGTCACGTTTAAAGGATGTATTCTCAGTAAATAACATTATTGTGCAATACATGTATTGTAAGAATGAAGACGTTAAGCTGACTCATTAGACTAATTCAGACTTAAATTATATTTGAATCTGATTTACCCTTTGTAGAAAATGGATTTACTATTGAAAATATTTGTCTCTTGAAATATATAAATGTTTTTACAACATATGTATATCATTTGTGTAACATACACATCCATATCATTTGTGCAACATACAAATGTATTTCATTTCTGCAACATACCTTTGTATATCATTTGTGCAACATACATATGTCAGTTGTGTAACATGAGTTTAAATTTGTATGTTTAATTGTTAATTGACATAAATTTTATTGTTTTACATTTGTATTACAACAGGTTAAGGTTTATTCGTTTTGTCCTTTTTTCTTTACGGTCTATAAGGATCAGCATGTGCAGTATGCCAAGCTTTTTGCACGTGTTTTCCTATGTGAGATCTCATGTAACAGGCTATGTTACTTTGTAAAAAAGTCAGATTGGTATTTCATTTGATTGGTACTATCTGATGTACTGTTTCGTATTTCTGTCTGTTTGTGTCATAATACCTGGCCTCTTGTCTACACCAGTGTCATCAGTGTTTTAACATCACTGTCATCACTTCCATCAGACATAAAGTCGCCGGTTTGATCATCACCTGTTGTTGTGTGTGCTATTTACTTTCCTGCACTGAATCATCATATATCACTTATTCACTTAGACTTTTGTGGAAAGTGAACCATTTTGTGTCCTTGTTTCAAGCTCAATTTAAATTTAAGTTATTTGCGCAGATTTTGTTTTGTTTAAAAATGCTATGGATTTGCTGTATACTTTGTCTGCCTGCTTTCCTTTTGGTTCAGGAGTTGAACAATATGGTAAAACTTTGCTTTTTATCTCCCTATTGTCATAAACTTTGGTTAAAGATCAGTAAATAATTTGCTTATAATAATCCCGTCTCCAGTTTTACAGCTAATTAATTTTCCTTTAATCCCTTATTTCGTAATCAGAAAAGGAGACAATTTTTACACGACCTCGAATTGTGTCTGGCTGATTTTGACCAGAATTTGTGGGTTATCTGTATGAAAAATTGCATAAAAACCTCCTTAGTAGACAATGTGTAAGTAATTGCAAAGTCCATGAATATACGCCACATTTCACGTACTCTCTGAGTATCATTTATCCACTGGGTTAGACAACATTCCCTATGGCTATGTATAGGTCAACATGTGTTACCAACTTAGCTTTTTTTATCGTCACTACATCAAAAATGTCTTGCATAAAAATGGGTTTAACAGTATTTGAATTTTATGTACTTTGATCATTTGAGACCTTATTCTGGATTAAGTTAAAGTTCTCTCGATCTTGCACATGAAATCTTTATTGTTTCTGTTTCTTCTCGGACATTATATTATTATTATCAGTCCAGCTATTCTGGATAAATACTGATAAATACTTCTTTAAACTATATCTATGATTTGTCATAGAAAATTAATTTTTTGAGCGTCCACTTAATGAGCCTTGGTTTAGTGAGGGACATTCCTCGCAATCTTAATTTTATCCAATATTGGACACATTTTTATCTTTTCCAGAAAAGCTCGGACAGTCAGAAGGGGGTTAAATTGGTTTAACGGGATGGAAGAAAAAACATATAACCATCGAATGTACAACTTTAAAAAGTTAACATTCTAGCGGTGGTACCCTACCTTCCCAGATTAGTGTATCAGTAAACACATTGAGGGTTTACTTAAAACGCCAGAAGACAACATATTGTAAAAACAAAAACTGGTTATCATTAGATAGTTTCTGAAAATTGTGTCATTAAAAATTAAGAATAGTTTCAAGACATTGTTCTACTAATCTATGTGGTCAAATTTTTTGACAGCATAGAAGAGAGTTTTGTTTTCTTGTGATTTCCGGACATTTGATCAGAAGATCGTTAAAAAATCTGACTCAACTGAAAGTTTATTGACAGAAATCCTTTCAAGACTGATATCAGAAGACAACACAGGTCTGGTCAAAATGGTATGATAATGGTCTGGCATGCCATCACCTGGTTTAACCCAGCATTTCTTTTGAAATGCATGTACCAAGTCAAGACCATTGCTTTAGTGACTAAGATTTTGGTTGTTGGTTCTGAAGTTTGCCGGCTTCGCCTTGTTCATTATTCTGTTATTCCGTTCATTAGGAGTCAGTTTGAAAATAATAGACATTTCAATCAATATGAACTCATTTAAAATGAAATTATGAGGTTGTAGTGCTATATATTTAGATAAAAAAAATAGATATTTTTGAGCTTTATATATTTTTTATTACTGTAAAAGAACTTTAATTTGTGGTAACCATTTTTGCGGTTTGAGTAAAAAACAATGGTTCATGGGTATTACAACTGTTTATTCTTCATTTTTTCATGATAAAAATAGAAAAAATATAGACAATAAAGGAAATGTTATGGATAGTAGAGATTTTTAGAACCAGGAACTAAGACTGTTATGTAGTGTGCAAAAGTTCCTGTTCATTTCAGCAAGACACATGTTTAGCTTTGTCAGTTGTAATCCTGTGGTTATATTGACAAGAGGGGTAATGTTTATATATATATATACTACACCATGCTTGTTCAAAAGGAAAACTGAAATGTAAAAAAACTGGTTTCGGCAACTTTGAAAAACAATGTGCAGTGATTTTTATATACAGTGATCATCTGCAGTTTAATCTTGTTGTTGTATGTTGGATATGAAAATATAAAATGCTTAAGTGATTTACTTTGTTATCAGAGTGGAACGTGCGAGGGAGGGGCAGAGATTTCCCTCTAAATGCCCTTGATAGCAAAGTATCTTTTTATAAATAAAAAGATATATCTCGCATTACCCAACTGACAATACATACCGTACTAACTGTAAGCATACAAATGCAGGTATTACTAATTTTACCAATTCTAGGCTTTAACAACCACCAAAAGAAGGTCTCAAATATTAACTGTGAAGCATAATCTAATACACATCAATATAACTGACTGAAATACAGGTTCTGACAAAAAAATCCGTTAATACTTAAACAACATAGTTCCACTGATCACATAAAAATTAAAAATTGAAAAATATCAACTTGAGCTATGTACTTTCAATGTTATAACAAGCAAGACTATACAGATCTTGTAAAGAAAGTTGATTTAAAGCGATTTTCAACTCTCAAGAGTTATGAAGCCGTTTCCTCATATGATTACTTCTAATTCAGTGTAACAGCACCGGCTTGCTCAGAGACTGTCAGGGGTGTAAAACATTATAACGTCACAGCTACCCCAAACTCAATTTATCTGAATGCGTTAAAAGGGATACACAATTAGAATTCAATCAGGCGAGTCGATTTTTAATATCACTTATTACAATATACACAACCGTTCAGGAATATGATAAAACTGCTGAATCACATGAGAAAACATATTAAATCAATCGCATTATATTTGAAGTTAAGAACACTTGATTGTTCTACTTCCATGGATATCTGACATTAACTTATATTGTTTAATCTACGGAACGTCCGATACTCCTTCTACCTACCCCAATAAAAACTGGACGCCATGATATAGTTGAAAAAAGTGGCGTTAAACATCATTCAAACAAAGAAAATATATTGTTTAATGGCAAATCCTTGTATATTATCCTTTCTAATAATATCTAAAACACCTTCTATTGAAGCTGGCTGGGCTGCTATACGACTCTTAGAAAAAGAATAGTTGCCCAATCAACCTTAATTTGTTGCCGTTATATTTGAACTATAGCTTCATGAAAAGTTGTCCATGTTTAACTTAAAATTAATTAAGTTTAACGATTTTATATGAAGTTGCAGCTATGATTACTTTAGCAAATTAGTTTAAGTCTTGTTTTTAGAACAGATAAGATAAATTAAACAAATTGTGCCATGGCTGATTTTTTTATATTGAGTAGTCTTGTAGTCCAGCTTTCCATTACAGATAATGTATGCAGCTAGAAGTTTAAGTTATTTAAATGCCTGAATCTACTTCATTATTTTGTAACTTATTGATGCCCATATAGAATTTCGAAAAGTAAAATGCATTGGGTTATTTCGCAAAAATACAGTTTAAAGTAAGACGACAACATACTCACGATGTAAATAAAATTTGCTGCTAATTGATATGAATGGTAAACAACTTCTGACCTTTCTACCAAATTATAACTGGAAAGGAAGAAACTTGGCGAAAAATTGACTTCTTAGTCTGATAATTTTGTAAGTTCTATAGAATAATAGATCATTTTATTTTGGAGTTGTTTGTTATTTGTACTGTCAACTACTAAATAAAAATTATCAGAAAATTCTAAAATATAAATGTCATATTTGTAGATACTTAACGTTTGATTAAAGTAAATGTATTTCGGTTTTATCGTCTATCTTTCTAATTGGTTAAAATATAAATAGTCTTTTCTGAGACTACAAGGCCTAATTGATTGAGACTAAGCAGGTTAACATATTGTAGGTACTTTAATTTAGTTCTGATCAAACTCATCAAGAATAAAAAAATATATTGTTTCTAACTATATAAACTTCAAAAAGTTCTTAAACTACTAAAAGGAATTAATTGTAAAAAACAGCGCTAAATCTTAGCTTTTTCAAACCACTTGTTTGAGCTAGTATTGCTGCATTGCTAGTCCTGAAATGTATCTCTAAATATACAGTAGGATAGTTATAACCATTTTGAATAACTGATTCTTTTGTTTTCACGAAATACATGTATGATTTTGAATAAAGTTTGCAGTGGCGTTGATATGGCCTGAATAATGTGGAACCTTTTTGTCAGTGTGGCGTATTTGTAATTGTATAGTACTGTTTAAACCTTCAAAGCTCTCTTTTTTATATCATCAAAATTTCAAATATAAGGTTTTTTACAAAAACTACGTGAAAACCTTGTAATACTGGCTACGCCACTGGTTTGCAAGCCTTCGTTTACGTTATTTGTGCATCGCACAAGCAATTAATGTACATTTTTACTAACGTTATTTACAAACTACCAATTTTAAGCCATCACATGAACTGTTATTTCTATAAACCTCAATTATGAACAACAACACGCTTGCCATTCCTAATTTGTGTGTGTTTTTAAGCGCGTAAGCGACATACTGTAGTGGGATTTTTGTGATGAAATTAGTATAGCGAAACAATGTTTCCGACTACCATGGAACCTTAATAAGCGGAAAATAGCTTAACTCTTTATCGATTTCGATAAGTTTGATATTTAACTTAAGGTGGAGAGGTTTTTTTTTTATAAAGATGGCGATTTTGGTAACTGGATACGTTTTTTAGGGGGTGATTTGACCTGCTCCTTTCGACACTGTTAGTAAAGTTGTAAATAAATAAATCGTTTATTGTAAGACACTTGTTTTTTCTATTGTTTTAGTTTTATGAACGTATTGATTTGGTTTTTTTTTGTTTTTTTTTATTCCAGCAGGCTGGAAATATTTTGCACTATAAAATCTAAAGGTCACACACACCGTGGAACGCAATGTTTGCTTGGATTTTTTTTACACTCTTTCATACTGTACAAAAACCCAACAGAAAAAATATTTCAAGATAACACGTTCATATTTCATACAATGCCTCTGTTATTAAACAAACGAGCTTCATCTTTCTTTATCTTTAGAATGTTTTAAGACTTACACCTCCAATAAGACGCCGAAGGTCATCTTGGCGAAAGAATTTACGACAGCGATATTAGGGCGGATCCAGGATCTGCAATGATGGGTGGCGTCATAATTATGGTAGCCAGGGAACAGGGGTCTTTTTATGCTATGGGGCGAACGGTCGGCATACCTGTCTTTGAATCTGAGCCTGGAAAAGATCAGATTACAGTCTTAACAATTCTACATTTTCCTGACATGTGCAGCAATGTCGTTTGTAGATATGATTTCAAAAGTTTCCCAATTGTTTACTTCGAAACATATTGATTGTGACCCAATGATCATTAGATGCATATGAATATGATTAATGATGTATGATAACCAACCTGTTTTACCAATACACACTTACAGTATTAGAAGGGGTTTGCATGTCGGAAAACTTAATATTTTTTTTTAACGCCTGTACCAAGTCAAGATAGTGTTGCGGCTTTCATCTAATACTTCGGCTTCTTCGTTCAATAAAAATTGTAGAGGATAAAGCCTGGAAAACTGAACAAAAAGGTTTGAATTATCGTGGTTTTATTTATTTGAAAGCATCAATGTTAACCAAATTTTTCTCTCTTCCACTAGACGTACCATTTTAAGATGCGCATAGACTTAATCTGTCTGCGTATAAGAATAAAAGTTTTATTGGGGTTATTCCATAAAAGTCCATCAATATTCAACACATAATTCGATAAAAATGATTTCAATAAAAGCGTGACATACAACTGCTCTTTGCAAAATGGATATACATGACACTATCGTGACTATATCGTAGATATAGTATTTCAGTTATCTTGGTGCCTTTTAGTTAAGTTCGTTTCCCATAATTTTCTGATTAAATTGGTACATAAAAACCATTTTATCTAGTCTCTGAGTCTCATAATCCCTGTTCAATTAGATAAATTGTGTTTTGTACTGCGTCGACATTTCAAACTACAATGATATCCTGTTATCAGACAAACTAAATCTTTTCCTTTTGAAGTTTATCATCATTTCATTCATTTGATTTATTGGGTTACCATTTATAATCTTCAACAGAATTCACAAATGTTTATTAAATTGCTTTATCTTCATTTTCCTTATCAAAGGACGAGTTTGAATCCATATGTTGTATATTATCATAAGGGTATATGTTAACGTTCTTATAATGTTTAAGTGGCCATTGTGTCACTATCTTTAATCCAAATGTATATCACATAAGAAACTCAACATTATCTGATTTTAACTCGACTCATCACAATTATAACTCTACTTCCATTTTAAACTTGATACTCGGTTTACCGTCGGGACTTATATATTATAAATGAATCGAGATCAACTTATGGTTAGATGACAATACGTGTTTTAAAAAATCAATCGAACCAAGTCTATGATTTCTGCGGCCAAAATAAGAGATTCTTAGATTAAATACATAGAAACCATCTAAGCAGTCTGCACCTTAATCTGTAATTAGACACCAGTGACTGTTTTGTTGTCATTTTTTGGCTTTCACAGACACAGTTACAGAGTTGTTATCGTCAATACCCAATTTCATCGCACATATATTTTATAAACAGGAAAAAGATTTTACGATTATTTCAAATGATTTAGATGTTTTCTGTTATCTTAATTATCCAATGTGTGTATTTCCTCTTTTAGCCTGTGCGTTATTGGATGCGTTTCATATGATGTGCGTTTTAACTTCTGCGTAATGCATACTAAAAGCGACTGTCATGTTTTTTCCCAATATGGAGTAGCTACCTTTTACGCAACGACGCACCTGCGTGCACAAACGAAACGGCAATTATTTTTTTTAAAAGAAAGGACAAGGGAAGAGAAAGAGGTATACTCATTCTATATGTTCTGGGTAGTTTTCAGTCCAAAAATTCTCCAACCATACTCATTCAGTCTGGAAATTCTCCTACTTTCGGTCCGATGTTACTACATGACGTAATTCCGCATCACAAAAAATGAAGAAGGCAGCTGAATCGTGTCGGAAAATAAATTCCTTTTTCCTAAAATAGTAAGCATTAACTTTGAACTCGGAAATTAAAAAAAAAATAAGAAGATATACCCCTTGCTAGCTTGCAGTGTCCTTTGTGTTACTAAACCATTTTTAGTAAATTACTATACACCGTTGTTAAAGAAAACCTTTGTAAAAGCTTTTTTCAAAGAACAGCAAAATTTTACTGTGATAAACAAAGTTATAAGTCTCATACAGTCGATTTTATCAATTTGGTATCCCAATATGAATGTAACCATAGAAAAAGGTCATTTCTAACTTAGTTTAATTTAGAATTAAACAGAACAACTTACTGACTTTCAAGATTTTAGAATGTGATTGTAATGTATTAACAAATAAAATATTGTGAAACAAATGGTTAAATACATAGGTTAGGTGTTAATTTTTGTTGCAAATTTATGATCAGTAACACAAAGGACAATATGGTAACACAAGAAAACATAGAATAACACTAATGACATTAACTTTGAAAAGTATGAAAATTCTGTTTTCATCAAACTTTAACACTTTGTACAAATATATATTCCACACAAACTTATTTCAATTTCAATCTTCATGATAAATTCTAGTTTATCTAAACATTAACAAATGAAAAATTAACGAGTTAGTAACACGAATGACAAAACGAGGTAACAAAAAGGACAAGTATTTTATTTTGTCGTTCTTATTTAGTCATAATTAGATTTTTTATGTTTTAAACTAAACTTATTTTTAATTCATATTGATATGCCCATGTTTGGGCTCAATATATTCTAAATTTTTCTAATTTATGAAATATAAATGGTAACAACAGAGACTTCTTGTAACACAAGTGACACAAATGTCTATATTTATAAGTTGGTCCATAGCTAGTTGGATATCGATCGAATATCGATAGAATATCGATCAAAAGGTCTAGAATAACGTATAAGTTTTGAAATGTACACACCATACTGGAACTGCTGGAATTTTGCTGTTGGTGAACGGGATGTTGACAATAGGAAAGTTGAAGTCATCACGTTTGTCGTAGAGTCTAGTGTGTAGTTTTCCCGAGTCTATTCTAGAAGTAGGTCTAAGTAAGAGGCTGTCCTTAGTGTATAGGTGATATCTTTAATTTCGAGTATATTAAACATTAAAATTAAACTGCGTAATGATAGTTTGAAGAACGCTAGATAGAACGTGGAATTATCACGAACGTATATCTTGCAGTGTTAACTAGAGCAATAAATTTCATTTTAACACGCTTTATTAGCAAAGTTTAGGTTTAGTAAATTTGTCCTCTGACAGCTAAAAAAGGAACAAAAATCCCAGAATTTAACACAAAAAGTAAAGTATTATCTAAATAAAATGATAAATGATTTGTCCGCTAAATTTACTAAAATAGGTAATCTTTTATATAATAGTTTCGTTCATATGTGACTTTCATTCAAAACATTACTTACAAAAAGTTATACAAATCATCAACAAGTTTTGTTTAAAAATGTCACTTGTGTTACTGATGTTGTCACATAAGATACACATTCAAGTTAGATTTGTTTGTTCATTTTTGACATGTATGTTCAATTAAACATATTCATATTGTTTAAAATGTTTGACGTTTTATATGTTTCCGGTTAATAAATGGCGTTCCTATATGGATAATTCAGTTTAAAAACTAGCATTTTTTTTGTCCACTTTGTTACTTCATATGTCACTATTGTTACATTTTCTCTAAAGGTAATGGTCATGTTTGTTGCCCTTTAAATTTCGTCTTTTGGTATTCATTATGTTCATACACGGTATTTTATTGTTTTTCGTAATGATTTAAAATCATTTATATCTCGAAAAAAGGAGAAAAGTATAAATTTTTCCCTTGTGTTACAAAATCGGTCACTTGTGTTACATTTTTTTTGGTAACAAAAGGGACAGTACCACAAGGGACATATTCATTAGTATTTCTAATTTTTTCAAATGGATTCTCCCTGGCCCAATGGATCAGCCTGGTATACCAACTATATTACTAGATAAAATAGTGGTCACAAGCTTGATTCTACATTTTATGTTTAGTGCTTAAAAAGGCAGTAACTTTAAGGACAGAAATAAAAATTAAGCTATCGCGTTTCTACCTTTGATGACGAATTTGATGGAAAGATATCATCATGTTGTCTGCTTTAATACCCATAATTTCTGAGAGGAATGAGTACTTCAGGGAAAAACTATTGGTTAGGCTAAGCAATAAGGGAGACAACAATTACTTAATTGTTAATAAACTCAGTAACAAAAGGGACGCGGCGAAAAGCACATTGGTTGTTACAGAATATTTTTCCAGAATCTGTTAATTTTCTATTAAAATGTGTTGTTATTCAACAGAACACATGTGATAGAAAAAAAATATGTAACAAAAAGAATTAAAATATATGTTTTCTAAAAAGATAATAAGATCAATCTTTAATACAACGGCCAAGTCACACGTAGTTTTTACTGAATGTGACCTCTTCAGAGCCAAATGAACTAGAAGATTTAATCGAAAAAAGTTTCATTTTTTGTTAGAAAACAATTTTTTACAATCCCGAAGTACAAAACGAAAACCTTTAATTTATTGACACCACTAAACATAAAGAGTATTGTAATATCAAACAAATATCTACAATTTTTGATAATGACCCTGAAACAGACTCTAAAGATGAAAGTGATAGTAGTGAGTCAGTAATAGAACACCCGCAGACCAAGTATCACTTCAGTCGACCAGCCTTTCATTCGTGAAAGGCGTTTTTTATTGCATTGAAATAAAGGTTGTTGAATGCTCGTGACTGGGTCAAATTAATTGGAAAAGTAAGCTTCCATACACTTAAAATTTAGTTCTTAACGGCTATATCCGCGGAGCTTCCGAGGCCTTCGCCCCCATTCACCCCCTACCAGGGCCTTGTCCTGGACCCGCTGGGGGCCTTGAGCGGCCAACAGACCCCCTGCCGTAAGTTTTGCGTGCACTGCAATCAGAACTTAGCTACGCCACTGTTAAATATATCTGTAATTTTGTTTCAACGAAAAGTAAACATTTTATCTGTATCTCTTGTGCATATTGTAATCACATGTCTTGTTTTTATGTTAGTTTAAACATAATTATTTCAATAATATCATACAAAGTTACAAGCAGACATATACATAAAAACGCAAAGGATTCGGAAACAAGCTAATAAGAGCTTATATCAAGTCCGTTTCCTTATTGTTGAAAGAGTACTACATATTAGGATGAGTAAACATGCTACATGAAGGAAATATGTTTTTATAATTTAACCCTTGTTTGACAATATATAACTAAGGAATAACAGAAACTACACAAATATATAAAAAAACCTGTAAAGTAATTATGAAATGCAAGAAAAAATATGATATTGCTTAGAATCGTTTACTTGCTATGATGAAGTTTTGAGTTTTGATAAATATATCTGTATTTTGTTCAAACGTTAGGCTATCTGACCCAAATAGTAAAAGGTTTACATCAACAGGTACATTGCAGTTAATAGTAAAAATGGTATTGTCTCTAATGTTTTTGTATATGTGGCAGTAAAGTAAGTAATGAGTAGTTGACTCAGTGTGTCCACATACACAGTTGGGTGAGTTGATTAGATTACGTGAGAAAAGGTGTTCGTTTAGAACAGTTCATGCGTAATCTAGAGTGGAATATTTGACCTTGTCTAGAGCCAGCATAATAATATTCTGGAGGTAACTTATTACCTTGATTTTTTAAATTGTTTTTAAAAATATGAATAGACGTTGAATTTCGAATGTCTGGTGGGAGCTTGTTCCAGAGTTTTATCGTGGACGGTAGAAAGTAGTCCGAATATCTAGGTTACTTCTTGTGCGTATTTCAGATATATTATTTGATTGTCAAGTAAAATGGCAATGTACAGACGCCACTGAGTTTGGAACTAGATTTCTTAAATATTCTGGCGTTTGTTGGTTGATAATCTTATTTAAAACCATTAATCGATGTTTTTCCCTCCTGTCCGAAAGTTTCTCCCATCCCGTTTCTGTGTAAAGTTTTTGAATAGATGTCAATTTTGTCCCACCCGTAACAATACGCATCGCCTCATTTGACATTTTCTACCTTATCTACAAGATACTGGGTACTAATATTCCATATCACGTCACCGTATTCTAAAAATGGTCGAATAAAAGACAAACACATTTTTTCGAGGGTAAATTGATCTAAAATAACGCGCACCTTTCTCAGGAAGTTAATTCTTTCATAAGCTTTTTTAAGAATATAATCAATATGAGAATTCAAACTACCATTGTTTGAAAAATATAAACCTAAATGCTTGTGATTCGTGACCTCTTGAAGAATGTGATTATTCATGAGTAGAGGGGGGTGGACTGGCTTCACTGACTTTCTGGATATTGTCATGATTTCAGTCTTCCGTGGATTAAATTTAACAAGCCACTTTTGTGACCATTTATTAATAAGATTGAGATCCCTGTTTAAGACTGATGCTGCATTTTCAGGAGTGTCGACAATTATATAGATACTTGTGTCGTCAGCAAAAAGCTTAATGCAGGCATCTAAATCAATAACTATATCATTTATGAATATTAAGAACAAAAGAGAGCCAAGAATGGAACCCTGGGGCACACCTGCCCCAATAGTTTTCCACTCTGAGCACTCCCCGTTTAACACCACCCTTTGGACCCTTTCCGATAAATAATTTTTAACCATGCCATAGTTATGTAATTTAAACAGGAGATCTTTGTGCCATATGCGATCAAAGGCTTTGTTTATGTCACAAAATACAACTCGTATCTCATTCCCATCATCTAAAGGCCTTTCCAATATCATTTGATATGTCAATCAGCTGGTTAGTGGCTGAATCCCATTTTGTTTTTATGTTAATATATTTGTTTTTAAATTCGGTCAAAAGCTCTTCAGAGCTTGTGTTATTTTGTATTGATTTATGCCGAATTCAAATAAATTTTACTTACTTACTTTAACCTACCGCATATGTAAGAAATCTCACCCGAAAAACTCACCGGCATTGGCATAGATTTTTTTTTTTCGAGCGTATTTTTTTTTTTTTTAGCGTCTTGGTGATGCTGAATTGTTTACCTCGACAACGAAGGAAGGTAAGATTGGCAAGCAGTTTCTACTAATTAAAGTTCTTGGTTTAGCCAATGATTTATAAGATGCAAGTAGTGAACATGATCGATTCTTAACACTTCCGAAATTTACATTAATCCTGATTTAACAATACTACAACGTGATCGGAAAGCAAATATCCGTAAACAACGCAAGTTAAACCAGTCCAAAAGAGACCAAAACCGTAATTTTTGGAATCGATGAAACACTGCAACTCGTGACTCACACGACCAAGATTAATACTATGACCATGCATACATCAGTTCAAATAATGGGCTGTCTGAACATGCATATCCATTTTCTGACAGCTGTCACCCTGGGATTCAGGAGGCCACTTTCAGCACCTGGTTTCCCTTAAGTGACCCAGGCATTCTTATGAATACTACTTTAAAAACTATTGCAAATACGTTGAGGTGTTGCTTTAATGACATTCCTATACTAAATGCCAAACCCCCTTGGAAAAAATTTTTTGCTTGCATTTTTGTATTCCATATTTTACCTTTTTATTACGAAAATCCAGTAGAAACAATTTAGATACGGGAGCTGTCCATGTTTTATACTATGCCCCTGTTTGTTGTTACAAATGGTCCTTGACTTTGAATAATAAGTCAGCCATTTTTGTTTCTAAAGGGACCTAGTGTTGTTTACAAATGTTCGTCTGCTTTTTGAAACCGCCATATTTTAAAAAACTTAATATCTCGAGGAAATTATTGTTGATTTCAAAAAATACCCTTCTTGATTTACAAAAGGAGCATAAGCTGAACCATGCGCGGTAAGCAGTTTTCATTTGTTGCGCCAAAAACGCTCTCCAAATAATGGTCACTTATTGTATAGTTCAAATGTTCGTTCATGTTCAAAACATTTAAGGGGGCCGAGTGGTTAAGGTAGGTCATCTTCTATTGATCACGTGGTCTGTCAACACTGAGATTCCGGGTTCGATGCTCACTGCAGGCAGGGTGTACTTGACTCCAATGCTCTCCCAATAAAAACTGGATGCCATGATATAGCTGAAAAATTGCTGAAAGTGGCATAAAACACCAATCAAACAAACAAACACGATCAAAATATTTAATTGATAGTTCTTTACATGTTAAGTTCTTTAATGCACAGTGTTTGCACAATAAGGTCAATGATTATAAGGACATTATACTTGGTGAGAAGCTGGATATAATAGCTATATGTGAGACTTGGTTTGGCAATAACGTGCTCGACTCTGAATTTTACATAGATTAGTACAAGATATTAAGACTTGATCTTAACATTAACTTTGATGACCCAGGGACATATTGCGTTGAGGGCTGCGGAGGCGTCTTAATACTTGTGAAAAGTGACTTGAACCCTGTTGAATATCACGATGCAGATGTGAGAGCTGAAATTTTGTGGTGCAAACTCTCTCCTTCTCCAGTAAAACAGTTAATCTTTGGTGTCGCTTATAGGTCTGACAGAGGCAAGCAATCAAATGTTAATGCAATTTGTGACTCTATTAACAAAGCATGAATTATAGCGGACCACATGAAACCTTTCCTGAGTATAAGTATGGTCAGGGTATTTAAAATTTTGGAAGATGAACTGTCCCATTGTTTGAATACAATAGCTATTGTTCTCTGCAGTTTATTCAATGGGAGCTTTAAATTTGTCTAGGAGAATTTAATCATCATCCATTGATTAATTTTCCTATTCCAAAAACATAACTCCTCCTGAGGAAAATACATTAACCTACATTTATTGTAGGGTGGAATTGTTGTGCAATTCTGAACCAAAATAAGCTGAACTGCATTATTTGATATGTGCCATTTAAAGAAAATTTGCCTCTACAATGTATAGAAGAAATCTTAAAAAATTTCACAATCTTTTTTGCAATGTTTTCAAATAAAGAGATTGAAATGGATGAAAAATGAAATGGTCATTAAATTTCTATACAATTATTTTTATGATCTGTGGTTATGCTTCTGTATTATAACTACAGGCCCACTCCTGGAGACAATCTAATTAAAATTATATCTTTCACTTGTGACCCCTTTTGTTATTGGTCGCTATATTGTAAGCAAACAGCAGCGACATAGCAAAAGGTGGAGCAAGTGAAAGATTTAATTTTTAATTAGATTGTCCTGGAGAGAGCTGCTCATACTTATATATAAAGCATAAGCATAAACGTTTTATTCAAAGTCAGATTTTACAACAAATAGGAAATACAAGCTCTCTTGAGATTTAAACAGACTACAGTTATATATTGGGATGCACTAGGCAGCATGGAGGGTAAGTAAAGGCCATGGGAACTGTCCTAGTATCTAGTAAAATTTCTATCAAAGTGTTTTTAATGGAAACCCCATTTATTTTGTTTTAATGAAAATATATGACTGCCATCAAGATATGGTATTAATGAGAAATTAGGAATATGGCAAAAAGAAATTCTATCCATTATACAATATATAAAAAAATTGAAATTTTTCTTCATAAGTCATACATTAATTGTTGTAGGTTAAGCCCCAGTCACATTAGAGCTTACGACCACTTGCGACCACCGGCGACGCGTAAAACCGACGATCATCGGCGATTGTCTGCGACCAAACCCTCTTTGCGCAGAAAAATTTACTACCGCGATTATCGTACGACCAGTTATTGACAATCGTACGACAACTTGTCGTAAGACCATCGCACGATTACTAAATACTACTCAAGACTATCAGTGACTAATAATGTCACGTGGTCTGTGTCTTGTCACAGGAAATCTTTAACTAGTCTCTGACGATCGTACGATGGTTGCAATTTATCGTAGAGAAGTCGCTAATTGTCATTTGTAATCGTGGGTGGTCGTAAGACAAGTCACTACTAATCGCACGATGATCTTAAGACTTTGGAAAGACTACCTGCGACCGAGGGACAAGGACATCGGCGCCGACTAGTTGAAGATTATTACAGACTTTCGAACGACGATCGTGCGACAGCCTAAGACCTTATAAGATCACTAGCGACCTGTTTGATCGCAAGGAGGTTTTTGTGCAAGCTCAAAAACCTCTCTGCGACTGAAATTGGTCGTGGGACCTTAATAAGATAACCTGCGACTGTCGAAGATCACCGATGACCGTCGTAAGACTTTTTAAAGATTCTTCGCGACCAGAGGTCACTGGTGATCGTCAACTGGTCTTAAGTGGTCGTAAGCTCTAATGTGACTGGGGCTTTACTTAACAACTTCTTCAGAAGTCATACATTAATTGTTGCAGTAACAACTTGCTCTTACAATGAGTGCCACCAATAAATACAGGCATACTAGTATTTACTAGTATTTTTATAAGGGTGTTAAATAGTTTTCCCATCAAATTTAATGAATGAATGATTGAATTTTCCCTGTCAGATTTAAAGCTCCCATAGAATTAACTTCATAGAGAACAATAGGTGTTGGATTCAAACAATGGGACAGTTCATCTTCCAAAACTTGAAATACCCTGACCAACACCAACTTATACTCTGGAAAGGTTTCATGTGGTCCACTATAACGAAGATGTTATCATAGTTGGTGATTTTAACTTTAGAGATGTTAACTGGATTTCTTACTCCTCTCCTTATGACTTTGACAATATTTTTGTAAACACTCTTGAAAAAAACTCTTGTGTCCAAAATATCCTTGATTAATTGTTGAGTAATTGTTTCAAAAACAAGTGCTCTTGTGTCAGTCAGCTATTAGAAAGCCTCAATGACTTGACTCATTCTTATTACGAATATACACCAGAAGATATTATTTATCTTGATTTCGCAAAGTCATTTGATATACAGGTGTAGTACCACACCAACGTCTACTTTTTAAACTAGAACATTATGGTATTAGAGGCTCTATGTTAAATTGGATCAGTAATTTTCTTACAAACAGAAAGCAACATGTTTTACTTCTAAACGGATGTTTCGATTGGATGGAATTTTACCGGTGTGGTCCCCAAAGGATTAATTCTGGGACCTCTTCTGTTCATTATTTACTTCGCAAATCTGACAGCCAAACTTTTTGCAGTCGATACTAAACTATACGGACCTGCTGCATCTCTTGATGATTGTTAAGAAATTCAGTGTGATTTAAAGAACTTTTCGGCTTGGTCTAAATTGTGGCTTTTGAATTTTAATGCTCAGAATTGTGTTGTCCTTAGACTCAGTGAGTCTATCCACTATTTCTACTTGTTAAATGGAGTTTACTTTTCAAGTGTATCCACTCAAAAGGATGTGGGTATTTTTATAAACTCAAGTCTAAAACCATCAGAACATATTCAAAACATTTCAGAAAATTGGACTCATCAAGTGATGCTTGACTTCTTTAACTCAAAAGAAAATTATGACTTTGTATACTTCTATAATCAGACCAGGTCTTGAATACTCCTCCACTGTGTGGAGCCTGTGGCTTAAACCGATATAAATAAACTTAAATTAGTTCAGAAAAAATGCTTGGAGAACGGTACTAGGAACTTCTGATGAATACCTGGGATAGTTACAGCTGTTGGTATTAGCCATGTTGTTGGTATTGCCACAAGGTTGTTACTATCCGGTTCATCATAAACTCCTTTTTTTCCGCTAGACGTTGTTGTAGTTTCAGCCACTGAAGATGGTTAAGCATGGCGATGACCCTGCTCATGCGGTTGAAATCTCCCGTCACAAATCTGGCTGACCTGCGCTGCACCATTTCCAGGTTGTTGGTGTAAGCTGCTATACGTTGGTCCCAGATTATGCTGGCATACTGCATTTGTGGCATTATCAAAGTCATTGTTGGATGTTCCTCTATTAGAAAGCCCTTGTGTTGTTGGCTTTCTTTGCTACTTGGTTGATGTGGGTGTTCCAACTGAGTTTGTGGTGGAAGTTGACTCCCAAATACTTGGCAGACTCGACTTCCTCCAAGATGTGACCATTTATGTTGTAGAGATGTTTTAGTGGCTTTGTCTTGTTGGTGATGTGCAGAACCTGGCATTTTCGGGGATAAAATTCCATGGGCCAGTCTTTCTCTCATGTTTGGAGGGCCTCCAGGTCTTCTTGGAGTGCAACCACATCTTCTTTTTTACTAATGTTTCGGTAAAGCACACAGTCATCTGCAAAGAGACGAACTGATGAGTTGTTTTGCAGGTAGTCTGGCAGGTCATTTATGTACATCAAGAAAAAGATTGGACCAAGCACACTTCTTTGGGGAACTTCGGATTGCACTGGGGCAACACTTGATTTACTGCCATCCAGCACAACTTGCTGGGTTTTTTGGTGTAGGAAGTAGCTAATCCTGTTCCACTTGTGCACACTGCCACGTACTCCGTAATGTTCCAGTTTATGCATCAGTCTCTTGTGAGGCACCTTGTCAAATGCCTTTGAGAAGTCTAAATGTATCAGGTATGTCTGGTGCCTGTTGTCAATAAGTCTTGGATGGTGATGACAACTGTGACTCGCATGAGCAATGTTTCCTGAAGCCATGCTGTGCATCTGTTAAAATGCTGTGATGTTCCATGTGCTTCATTATGTTGCTTGTGATGATATGTTTCAACATTTTGCAGGTTATTGATGTTAGTGAGACAGGTCTGTTATTTTCAGGGCACTTCTTAGATCCTTTCTTAAAGATAGGTACTACATCTGCCTTTTTCCATTCCAGAGGAATTACTCCTTGGTCGATGGATGCTTGAAAGAAGACTGAAGGTTGATGTGATGTACACACCTATGCCCTTCAGCAGCCTGGCTGACAGTCCATTCTGGCCCAGTAGCTTTGTGTATCTGTAGCTGTGTATACAGTATAGGTCATTTGAAACATTTTTTTTTTTGGCAGTTGGCAGTTAGATGCAGACACTAGTCCCATTCTGCAACATTATCATCTCTTGAGAGGGGATCATCATTGATCCTTTTTACAAAACCACTTGACCAGTTATGCTGGAGGTTGGAGTTCTTCTCATCGTGTGAACTGAACAGTTAATGTTTAAGTTAAAATTCACATATTTATAGAGCTTAATGATTGTCATATTGAAGAAAATAAAATATGTGAAATATACTGGAACAAAGCACATTTCACATCTACATTTTGCATAAATCAAATCGGACCCTACTAGCAAAGTTAACTGTAGAAATCCATGATCCAGAATTGGTCATTGAAGTGTCATTAAGGTTTGTGAGTTCAAGTTCAAATTTGGGCAAGGTTAGATTAGTTCTTACCTTAATTGACAAGATTTGTCTGTTTTCCTGCTTAAAGTTTGGGATTCCCACCAAATATTTTGGCTTCTCCCCAATAAAAACTGGAAGCCATAAACTAGCTGAAAATGGTGCAGGGTAATTTGTATAATCTGTAGCCGTACCCAAAACACATTTTGAGTGATAACTATATTGTTAGCGATTTGATTATGGTAATTTTTGGTGGGAACATTGCTAATTGTATTATTTTAAAGGATATGTTAACATTTTTTATACCCCCCGCAAACTAGTTTGTCTGTCCGTCTGTCCACATCCCTTGTAAGCGCTTCTCCTCCTAAACCGCTTGACAGATTTTGATGAAATTTTACATGAAGGAAGTACATCATATGTAGATGTGCATGAAGAATTTTCGTCGCTGTTGGGTATTATTCAGGGGAGATAATTGGACTTAGACTTTTAAAATATAGTATTCAGTGCTGGACCTCGTAAGCGCAACTCCTCCTAAACCGTTTGACAGATTTTGATGAAACTTTACATGAAGGAAGTACATCATATGTAGATGTGCATGAAGAATTTTCGTCGCTGTCGGATATTATTCAGGGGAGATAATTGGACTTGAAGCGAACCGGGGGTATCCCTTTGTGAGCGTGCTCACAGTCCACACTTGTTATTTCCTGATATCTTCTAACTTTTTACCTGGATGCTGTTTCTTCTATGGGATAAAATGTGTAACTCGACCTATGTCAAATTTTGCAGATTACAATTTGGTTTTTATTGTGCATATGGATTGGAAAAAAAATAGTGGTAATGCTTATTGCTATTGAAGATACATGTATAGGACATGAATTGTGTGTCCCCCAATTCCCATCTCTAATGGCTATGTGGCTTTATGGCTTGGGATCTGTTCTAAATGGTGTACAATGATGTTTTCTGGCACCCAGCTGATTGATTGATTAATGGTGTTTAACGCCCGAGCAGCAATATTTCAGCTATATTCAGGCGATCTGGCACCCTGTATAACTTCTGTAAATCAACACGATTATGGTATCAATTATAGTCAAAATACTATGACTTGTCACTTTTTTCAACTTTTTCTACCCATTGCTCAATCAATTCCAAAAAAAGATAACACCTTTCTTTAAAGCTCTTAATCAGAAAGAGTTGGACATTTAAATTGCAGCTATTCATGCATGACTCCGGTAACTTCAAACTTCTAATCTGGAAGATAGCCACAGAGTGCAATGTAGATGGAACAAGTAAGAAATTTAAAATTACTCGAGTCACACATGAGTAGCTGCAATTTAAATGTCCAAGCTTTCACTGATGAAGAGCTTTAAAGAAAACAGAATGAAGAAGTTTTCTAATCAGCTGTTATCTGTATTAAGAACTGGTTGACCAGTAGCTAGGTAGAAAATACCTGACAGGTCATTGTATTTTGACTATAAGATTGGAGGGGATTTGGTGATTAAGGTGGTTAAGTCTTCAATTGATCATGTGTTATATTGACAATGAGGTTGCTAGTTCGAGTATCACTGCAGGCAGGGTAGACATTTTTTTACAGATTGTCAAGGCTTTCTCCCTCAACAAAATCTGAATGCCATGATATTGCTCAAAAATTGCCGAAAATGGGGTTAAACCATTCAAACAAAAACAAAAAAAGCAATTAAGATTGGAGTCAAGTACACCAGGCCTGCAGGTATACTCAAACCCACAACCTTAGTGTCCACCGCTAGTTGGCAAACCACATGATCAATAGTACATGACAAACTAAAACCACTCTGCCCCGTCTGTAAAATACTGTTGTAAGTCAATTAAGCTGTTTTAGAGACTAATAAAAAATAGAGCTGTTCACTTCTTTATTAGATTAAAAAAATTTATTTCAGATATACATGATATAAGTGGGGTATAGAAAAAATACATGTACAGAAAATACAGACAAGATCTTGAGCACAGTAAACAAGTGGTAAGAAATTTGTACTATTTTTTTACATTTAATAACAATAACAACTTTTGACCTTTTTCCTTTACATGTATGTTGAGATTGTTTGGCATGGAACTTTCATGATGTAAAGAAGATTTTGTTTTATAGGATAAACAATTAGTATTCATGAATTAATTGTAAACTTAATTAGAAAAAAGGCATTGTACTAATTAATTAAAAATCCATTCCTCAAAAAAAAACTTCTGTTGCTGTGTAAACAGCCTAACCATATCACTGTTTGGACCTGTTTTGGGTCAAAACTGTTACCTCGGGTCACTTTCCAACGATGGGCATAAATTGCTGAGGATGATTCAAAAGTTTTTTCAAGTACATGTAGTACACTGTAGTGATGATGTATGTGCACGTGAGGTTGTTTCCTCATTTATTTATCATCTGGCATAAATATTCTCATTTTGCCATGGGCACTCAGTTTAAATTTGACTCTTTCATGTCCTGAATATAGCTGAAATACTGATACAGGCTCTGTTAACCTCTAGTTTATCGGTGATAAGGCTCTCTTGAGCCTCTAGTTTGACACTTTCATGTCCTGAATGTAGCTAATGTACTGATAAAGACTCTGTGTTGAACCTGCAGTTTTTCTTGTCCTGAATATACATGTAGCTGAAATACTGATGCTCACTAATGTGTATATATAAGCATCCATTTAATCCAGCAAATAATTTAATTAGAAAACATTATTTGAAAAGCAAATGCATAAAAAAGCTAAATTTATGACAACCTAAATGTGACAGTCTGTTATTTTATGATTTTTTGTTATTTTGACAAAGTTAAGAACTTGTCAACAAATTAAACTCCCAATTCTTAAAGAACAATTTGTAAGGTCTTTACTGTGTTCACTATTGAACTTTGACCTTGATACCATTTTCAAGTTCATGTCCAATAGTGAAGACACTAGGTCATTACAACTAATAGTAGAAATGTGTTAGCCCATTATAACGCCTTTTTGGTAGAAGTTATGCTCCTAAAGTAGTTTTCAAATCAGTTCGGTTAAACATAAAAAAACATCTGGTCTTTAAATGACAAACATTTTTCATTAATAGACTTATGGAACATAGCTTAATAACAGGAACCTATGGGAAAAACATAACACTTCTTCTCTGAAACTATTCAACACTAAAACAAATTATGCAGAAATGCAGCTTGGATAGTTAGCTTATTTTTTTTAATTTTTTTTTTGAGTCAATTGGAAATTCAACATGGCTGTGTGGGTCATTAATGCATATTGATTGGCTGAAATTTCAAAATTTGTTTCACACCAAACCACTAGTCAAATTGATTTGTAATATTGCAGAAATGTACGTCCTTACTGTAGATGGTCCTCTACAAAGTTTTTTGGGCCATTCAAAATTTAACATGGCCACCAATTTGGAACATACATGAAGCTTAATATGATTATATGGAAAAAAAATATAAAATGGCTCTTCTAAGAAATCATTCTTCATTGAAACTAAATTATGTAGGAATTAAGTCATGATAGTTATTTTATTATTTTGAGTTTTCCAAGCCACTAACATGGCTGCCAAGGCTGCTATTTCATTCTGATTCGCTAAAATTTCAAAATTTGTCTAAGGACAAACCACCTAGCAGAAATAATTGTAATATTATAAAAATGAACCTCAGATGGTCCTCTACAAAGTTTTAGTGTTTTGTGCAGTTCCTAAATCCAAGATGGCTGACAGTGAACCATAGCTTAAAATAGGACCATATGGGAAAACATGCAAGTAGCTTTTCTCAGAAACTGTCCTACAAATTAAACCAAATTGTGCAGAAATTAAGCCATGATAATTTTTCACTTCATGTTGCATTTTTTCAGCTCTTACAATAACAAGGATTTCCAGTGTTAGGACAGATAGCTCTGTTATGAAAAATAGATCAGTTTCACATGGTGAGTCTGTGGTCATCTTTCAATATGGCCAATTAATGGTCCCAAGTATCCATATTTTGCAACAATGTTTTGCAAATGAATGCAGAAAAAAAAAAGAAAAATAATCATGAGAAAGTTAAAAGGGTCTTTCCAGTGAAGTGAGAAAGACCTTAATAAATCCAAAGAAAAACAAGGTCTTTACATTGAAATAGGAAGAACATGAACTCCAGTACAGCTAGGGTTTGAGTTCTGGGAGAATTATTTCAGTAGTTAAATGTAGCCAAGATAAATTTTTATGCCAGTAAATATTATGGTTTAAGCATGTCATCTTCATCTGAACAGTTTAAAACCCAAAACTTGTTAATATTGACTATGAAATGTTCATAAGTCTAAATACATGTATTATTTAAACTGCCCATACAATATGAAATACCAAAGTACGCCAGTATGACATTTAACTGTCCAATGAGCTGTATTTACTAGTCAATATCACATATTGGATGACTGGTTAGTCAAAGAAGGTATAATTGCAGTAATTTTTCAAACTCATATATTTGCCTAGATTTGGATCCACACTGGACTGGTTCAAGTCAATAAAGTCATAGTTTCATAAAGTTTTTGATTGGTCTAAAGCTAGCTACATTTGTATATAGGACGGAATAAGGTGAAGTCCAATATGACTAGCTAAGGTCCAATTGCTCAGCCAATATGAACAACTTAATGCAATATTGCTACAAATTTATTTTCCTTTTTCATTTATAGCCAATAACAGATGAAGTTAAAGAAAAAATTGAATTGTGCTGGAATGAGATAGAGAAGCAATGTCAAGAATACCGACCTCAGATGAGGAAAGAAGTCAAAAATTCAGGATGGAAAGTTGTCAGAGTTTTTGTTTCTTCTACCTTCACAGATTTCTTTAATGAAAGAGAAATATTAGTTAAGAAGGTATAGAGCTTTCCTACACAATTGATGGCTATACAATTTAAAATGTATAGCAGTTGGCATGTCAACAATGGGACTGACACAGAGGAGGATACAGACCTTCAGAAAAGGGGAGGAAAGGGTCCTGCTACAATATTCTTTTCTTAAATGCATAACAATTGGAGGGGATTCAGCCAAAATATCTCCATATGCAATACCGGCATATAGATTTGCACTATAAAATCACCTTCTCAACTCTCCTCTACATCTGTCTTCTTAACCTCTATTACATTAAAAAGAGGATTGATACTGCAAAAAGAAAATGTACCTTTAAATGGTATTGAAAAGAATACAGCAAGTACAATTGTGGTGTTTTATAGAGACTTTTTTCATACTTATACAATGTATAAGATCTGACTTAAAGCTTAGAAATAGTTAAATAGACATTGTACATACTTAAATACATGTATTCTGTACAGGTTTTCCCAGAATTAAGAGAATGGTGTAACTCAAGACATATAAATTTAATAGAATGTGATCTGAGATGGGGAGTCCCCAAGGAGGCCACCACACAGGATGTGATCAGCACATGTCTTGAAGAACTGGACAGATGTCATAATGAAACGGACGGACAACCATTCTTCTTAGGACTGCTGGGTAAAAGGTAACTGTCTGATTTATTCCATTTTACGTAATTGACCAACAAATATTTGCGGTTGTATAATAAACATTTTTATACTAATTTCAATTGGGTGGATTAAAAATAAGTGATTTATGCGCCAAATACCAAAATTTATGTTGTCTCTGAAGCATCCAAAGGAAAAATGTATAGTTTGGGGGTGAATGTCTGGTGTGGCTATTATTAATAAAAAACAAACATGATTGAGTGATAATATGTAAATAAAATTGTAAATTTCTAAATATAATTATGTATACCATTTATTGAATACATTCAAATTCCACTGCCCTTTAAGGAGGTAATCCAACAGTGACAACAATTATAGACATTATTAAGACAAGATAACATACTTATGAGATAGAACAAGGTACTAACATGCTTGTACAGGACAATAAACTTACCAGATAGTACAACAAACCATCAAACAGGACAACAAACTTATTAGACACGACAACACAATTATACACGAAGGATCAGCAGAACAACAGACTTATCACATAGGACAACACCAATGTAATTAAAATTAAATCTTTCACTTGCTCCCCGCTTTTTGCTATGGTCGCTGCTTACAACTCATCGATCAATAACAAAAAAAGGGGGGAGCAAGTGAAAGATTAAATTTTAATTAGATTGAGGACAACACACTCATCCAACAGGACAACAAATTCATCAGAAAGGACATAAAACTACCTCAGATTATAATACACATGCACGTAACAAATATAAATCAGACAAAAAATGAGGTCATAAACTGGTGACTTGGTTATATAAATAAATGAAGTATAGTTTTACAGATATGGTTGGATACCAAGTGAAAAAGACATTTCAAAAGAGATGAAAGAGAAATACCACTGGGTCAATAATACTTCTATTACATGTATGGAGATACTACATGGAGCATACAGGTTTGATGCTACAGTTATAATACCACTGGGTCAATTATATTCTATTACATGTATGGAGATACTACATGGAGCATACAGGTTTGATGCTACAGTTATAATACCACTGGGTCAATTATATTCTATTACATGTATGGAGATACTACATGGAGCATACAGGTTTGATGCTACAGTTATAATACCACTGGGTCAATAATACTTCCTTTTATGTATGGAGATACTTAACATGGAGCTTACAGGTTTGATGCTACAGTAATAATACTACTGGGTCAATAATACTATTACATGTATGGAGATACCAAATCAGTACATGGAGCTTACAGGTTTTATGCTACAATATAATACCACTGGGTCAATAATACTTCTACATGTATGGAGATACTACATATAGCTTACATGTTTTATGCTACAATAATACCACTGGGTCAATGGAGATACTACATGGAGCTTATAGGTTTTATGCTACAGTTATAATATCACTGCTATAACATATCACTTATTTAAAAGAGGACTCAGTGATAATAGTAAAGTAAATAAATAGGTAATCAGTCTGTTAAAAAAAACGCAGACCTTTTAAATTGAGTTAAAAATGTATTGCTGCTGAATGGAAAAGTATAAAATCTGTGGTGTTTTTACTGACAATTTTGATGTGTATGTAAATCTGTATGCCTTGAAGCTAATGTATTTCACTTTGCATATTAAAAGCTATCATTGTGTGTTTAATTCTGTGAAACATGAATACTTTTAATACATACACATTACATACATTATGTGTAGGTACAGCTATCTGTATCACACTAGACAGTTGTGTACCAGACACACAGCGTCGAGTGGTGATGTGGAATGTCGAGGCTTGATAAAGGTAGTTGTACCTACAGTCTCACTTAAATGTATGTAATAAGTTTAAGAAAGTATGAAAAGGGCAGAACAAAACTGAATGTTTAAAATTTAAAATTTAAGATTCAACAAAGCATTTGTTTATAAAATATAGTCCATAATGTCACACATATCAGTTTTTTAAAACTTTTCAAATCTGGGGGTCATGATGACACTCCGCAGCTGAGTTCAGGGAGTCAAATACAATTTTTAAGGGTCATATTTATGACAAAAAACTTTTATCAAACAATGTTGCAAAAATGAGTAAACCATACCACAGTTTTAAATTATATTAAGAGAAATTGTCATATAATTTCTGCATGAATTTATACCTCTGGAATACATGCATATCTGGTGTGTGAAAAAATGTTGGTTTTGTTTCATGTTTAAATATCCTAATACAAATGATTTCAATAATTGTTTATGAAAAAAGAATTTGATAGTATCATACATGTGTATATAACCAAAATTTTAAAGAAAGCAATAATTTAGTGTGACTTCTCTGGAAGCACAGCAAAGATAAGATATGAACGCGTATTTGTTTTCATCTGTTTAGTTTTTTTTAAATAAAACTACACAAGGTCTGTAGAGGTATTCAACAGCTGAAAATAACCACAACAGTTGAGACTTTAATAGATATCTGAATGCAAATAGGATAATATATTTTTGTCAAGTATATGATCAATAGAACACTAAGGTTATTCTAAAGCCGATTTCTGAAAGGTTTTGGAACAGACGATTGCAAAAGTTTGCTTTTCGTAATATTTGATCACGATGTTGCGCTACTTCGATCCTGCTTCAAAAACAATCGTTCTCCCCATGCTCAATTTTGGAATAAACTTATCAATGTTATCATCGTCGGTTGACTGTTTATTTGTTAAAAGTGTTGCCTTAGTCAAATAAAATGTAATCAAAGTTAGGAAGCGTATCGTTCCACATGTATAAAAACTGTCATTAGTGTTGAAGATAAAGTCCAAGTATTTTCAGAAGTAATGAACTGGTAACTGTGGTAAAAAATCGTTTTCCTTAGACGGCAACTCAAAGAATACAAGATTTTACATTTTCTGAAAAGTATGTCTATGGTAAATAACATACGCTACTGGGTCATACGCCTATTAAAAAATGTTGGTACATAATTGGCTGCGTCATGATCCCTCTGGGTAATAATTTTGGGGGTATAAAATGTTTTTCATGCGTAAAATACGCACAGACATGCGTTAACAGAAACGCTGCGTATTATGACGTCATATATCATTCATTAAAAGATAGTCATTCACCAAATCATTGGTTATACAATTCATTGTGACTTCAAGAAGTACTTCCGACAAAAGTACATCTTGTATTACCTATATAGATGATACATGGTTTTGTATCACATGGGTTGTATCAATTGCTAATTTTTCAGATTTTGACAAAATACATACTTAATTTTAGATAAATACATTTATCAGATGCAGAGTTTCATTTCTTTTTATCTTTAGGTGCAAGAGTCTAAATGCAGCATTTTTCATTAGATCTGATGAAGTTATTGAATCGATTCCTGAAAAAAGTATCAAACGATTTGTAGATGAAGAGACGTTGAATCAGCGACAGTTAATTGTAAGAACAAGTGCTGATAAGCAGGCATAACTACTTTAAATATTGTATTAATAGATCTGAAAGCAGAAGAGTATAGTCTTCAAGGTTTAGTTTGGCCTTTTAAAAGATGGAGAATTGATGTGTATTTAATATAGTATATCATTTGTCTAATATTTAATATGGTTAATTTTTCCCCACTATGTATATCTATGTCTTGTATCAAAGATAGTCATGTTTTTAGTACTCTTACATATGTGAAGATTTTCACATTAAAAGGAGGTTTTCTTGAAGTGGGAAAAGGCTCTTATCTCATTTACATGTATTAGCTGTTGAATTATATGAACATAATACTTTGGGAAATTTGGTGTATAAGAATCCTTTGCAGCCTCAGATGACCTTTGGTCATTTGTGTGTTGAAAGCAGCATCAAGTTTAATTGGTTATTTTATTGTATAACCAGTATTTACACATTGTTTTCTTTGTAGGAGTTGAAGAAAAGATTAAAGCAAAGATTTTCAGAACACACCTATGACTATTCTTGTAGAGTAGATGGCATTGCTGACCATGAAGGGAGAGAACTGGTTGGTAAAAGTTTGTGTTGAATGGATTTTCTTTGTAAAGGGCATCCGTTACACATTATTGATATGCTGTTACCAGACTGGATCCACCAAATTTGACCCTGCTTCAAAATTTTTTTCATCTTAAAGAGTGTGTGAAGTACACATTTTTGCTTCCAAATTACCCTTTTTTGAACTTGAAACATAAGATAACTTACTGAGGACATCAAATTTTGTTGTTTCAAAAAACAAAAACAACAATATTTCTAAAGATGGTCAATAAAAGCCCAGGAAAATATGTCTGGCATGTTTCTATTTAAAGAAATAAACTGTTTTAATAGAATATGTCTTAAAAAGATTAAATTTATCAGTTTCAGAACTTTAACAGTGGCCGAGTGGTTACGGCAGTTAGTCATCTACTATTGATCGTTCTAGTCTTACTGCAAGCAGGATGTACTTGACTCCAATCTTAATTGGGGATTTTCTCTAAGTAGTCCAGCTTCCTCCCCAATAAAACATATATAGCTAAACAATTGTTGAAAGTGGCATAAAACACCATTAAAACAAACAAACCAATCTTATTTGACAATGATTAACAGTTTTTCTACTGCTGGTTGGGGGTTTTTCCAGGTACTTCAGCTTCCACCCAATAAAAACTGGACACCATGATATAGCTGAAAAATTTCAGAAAGTAACATTAAACACCTTTTAAACAAGCAGCACTTAAACACAGGCTATTAAGTACAGATCAAGTTGGGTTTTTTTTGTCTCGCCTGCGACGAAAGTCGCTGGAGGCGAGACATATGTATGGGAATCCGGCGGCGGCGGCGTAAACACTTGACATCTTGCTTCATATCTTTGTAAGCCCAAGCCCTAGGTCCATCAAATTTGGTCCAGAGGTAGCTTATGATGAGTACTTGCCAGTCAGTCACCTGTCACCTGACCTTGACCTCAATTTCACGGTCCAGTGACTACGTTAAAGTTTTTGGGTTACGACAGTTCCTCTGTAACTACGCATGTTAGGATGACAATATTTGGTGTATAGGTTGCTGATGACTAGTACATGACTGTCTGGTAGGTGTCACCTGACCTTGACCTCAATTTCACGGTCCAGCGACTACGTTAAAGTTTTTGGGTTACGACAGTTCCTCTGTAACTACGCATGGTAGGATGACAATATTTGGTGTATAGGTTGCTGATGACTAGTACATGACTGTCTGGTAGGTGTCACCTGACCTTGACCTCAATTTCACGGTCCAGCGACTACGTTAAAGTTTTTGGGTTACGACAGTTCCTCTGTAACTACGCATGGAAGGATGACAATATTTGGTGTATAGGTTGCTGATGACTAGTACATGACTGTCTGGTAGGTGTCACCTGACCTTGACCTCAATTTCACGGTCCAGCGACTACGTTAAAGTTTTGGGGTTACGACAGTTCCTCTGTAACTACGCATGGTAGGATGACAATATTTGGTGTATAGGTTGCTGATGACTAGTACATGACTGTCTGGTAGGTGTCACCTGACCTTGACCTCAATTTCACAGTCCAGCGACTACGTTAAAATTTTTGGGTTACGATAGTTCCTCTGTAACTACGCATGGTAGGATGACAATATTTGGTATATAGGTTGCTGATTAATAGTACATGACTGTCTGGTAGGTTCCACCTGACCTTGACCTCAATTTCACGGTCCAGTGACTACGTTAAAGTTTTTGGGTTACGGCTGTTCCCCTGTAACTATGCAGGGTATGGTGACAATATTTTGTATACAGGCCGCTGCTGATATTTAATGCTATTTACGTTATGCTTATGACGAAATTTATTTTCGTTACTGATGCGGAATGCAGGCGAGACGTTTTTCTGTGTCCACACTTGTTTTTGTCTCGCCTGCGACGAAAGTCGCTGGAGGCGAGACATATGTATGGGAATCCGGCGGCGGCGGCGGCGGCGGCGTAAACACTTGACATCTTGCTTCATATCTTTGTGAGCCCAAGCCCTAGGTCCATCAAATTTGGTCCAGAGGTAGCTTATGATGAGTACTTGCCAGTCAGTCACCTGTCACCTGACCTTGACCTCAATTTCACGGTCCAGCGACTACGTTAAAGTTTTTGGGTTACGACAGTTCCTCTGTAACTACACATGGTAGGATGACAATATTTGGTGTATAGGTTGCTGATGACTAGTACATGACTGTCTGGTAGGTGTCACCTGACCTTGACCTCAATTTCACGGTCCAGCGACTACGTTAAAGTTTTTGGGTTACGACAGTTCCTCTGTAACTACGCATGATAGGATGACAATATTTGGTGTATAGGTTGCTGATGACTAGTACATGACTGTCTGGTAGGTGTCACCTGACCTTGACCTCAATTTCACGGTCCAGCGACTACGTTAAAGTTTTTGGGTTACGACAGTTCCTCTGTAACTACGCATGGTAGGATGACAATATTTGGTCTATAGGTTGCTGATGACTAGTACATGACTGTCTGGTAGGTGTCACCTGACCTTGACCTCAATTTCACGGTCCAGCGACTACGTTAAAGTTTTTGGGTTACGACAGTTCCTCTGTAACTACGCATGGTAGAATGACAATATTTGGTGTATAGGTTGCTGATGACTAGTACATGACTGTCTGGTAGGTGTCACCTGACCTTGACCTCAATTTCACGGTCCAGCGACTACGTTAAAGATTTTGGGTTACGACAGTTCCTCTGTAACTACACATGGTAGGATGACAATATTTGGTGTGTAGGTTGCTGATGACTAGTACATGACTGTCTGATAGGTGTCACCTGACCTTGACCTCAATTTCACGGTCCAGCGACTACGTTAAAGTTTTTGGGTTATGATAGTTCCTCTGTAACTACGCATGGTAGGATGACAATATTTGGTATATAGGTTGCTGATGAATAGTACATGACTGTCTGGTAGGTTCCACCTGACCTTGACCTCAATTTCACGGTCCAGCGACTATGTTAAAGTTTTTGGGTTACGGCTGTTCCCCTGTAACTATGCAGGGTATGGTGACAATATTTTGTTTACAGGCCGCTGCTGATATTTAATGCTATTTACGTAATGCTTATGACGAAATTTATTTTCGTTACTGATGCGGAATGCAGGCGAGACGTTTTTCTGTGTCCACACTTGTTTGTAGGTGAAATTTTCTGACCTTGACAAGTTTTGTGAGCATGCAACAGAATTTCTTAAAGAGGCAATAACTAGAATGTATGGTGACCAAACTACAGAGGAAATAAATGAAGAACAAATTGGTTAGTGTGATTAAACATAATTAATGTAGTAGTAAAATATAATATAATCTACCAGGATGTATATTGAGCAGTATACTATAATAGAACAGGGTGCCGTTTCATAAAGCGATCACTAATTAACATGCTCGTTATCCCATGCAATTTAAAAGGGATAACGTGCACGTTAAGCTAACGATCGCTTTATGACACGCCCTGCCCACCTCCCACATCTACTCTATTTTTTTAAACACCCCATTTGTCTTTACAGAAATAAAAGTGAATATTCTGTTTTACTTGTGGCATTAAGTTAGGTCTGCCAAGTTTACTGTATCCATCTCTGTGGGCCCTCGCCGAACTTGAGGTCAAAGTTCAAGGTCAATGGTTCAAACATGGTATGCGACACATCGCCTTGATATTATCTACCCACATACCTAAAATCAAAAGCCCATTTAAAATTAAAAAAAGTTAATTATAGATCGGACATGATATAGTTTCGGACAGACAGTAGCATGGATAGACTATAGGACATCTTGCACTAAGTGGGGGGACCCTAATTAATGTCTGCAATATTTCAGTCATGTGGCTAGAACCAGAATAATAGTACAGCTTCTGAGTTTCCATTGAGAATTTCTGTAATAGACACTATAGACTATGCTAGAAATTACCAAATTGTGGTTTGGAGGTTGGTGGAGGGGGCAAGGGTCTGGTCACATCTATACAATTAATTATGGGTTGGAGTAAGAGAAGGCTATGAAAAAATTAGTTGTTGGGGGTTTATAAAACAATGTACCTCTCTGTGAAAGTATCTATATATTTATTCTTTTTTTTTTACAGAAAGAGAAAATCAGAGGTTATTTATAGAACAAAAATCTGAGTTAGTGGTTGGACAAGATCAGTTACTGAAGACTTTAAAGTCTTACCTAAAGGGGGAGCCACTTACTGATGTTCCTATATCAGAAAAGAGTACATCATTCATCAGTGAGTAGGAGAAGCTTATTGCCATCACTTATTGATGGCCACAAAAATTTTATGCTTCATGATACGAGTCTGCTTGCATGGTCAGTAGCCAGCATAGTTACTGGTTTTTACTGTTTGAACATATTTTATCAGTTTTTTCTCCAGGACAAAAAAGGTTGGAATTGCTAATGACCATCCTAGCTAACATTTCGGGATAAAATGTCTGAACAAGCTTGTTTAAGATGATTTATTAATTTTTTTATCTGATTCATATGCAGATTTCTGTTCATGTTCCAAGCTACTGGGGAGGGTTCTTAATAATCAGTTCTACTGAAGGTCGGGGTTCTCTCCCGGTACTCCGGCTTCCTCCCCAATAAAAACTGGACCCCATGAAATAGCTGAAAAATTGCTGAAAGTGGCATTAAACATCATTCAAACAAACAAACAAACAAATATTACTCAATTCTACAGAGCTGCACAGTGCACCTCCAGGTGGCGGATATGGACACTCTCCCTTGGTAGTTAATTGACAGGTTATAATACCGAAAAACTGAATACACAGAACTGAGACAAATTCATATTGTGTAATAAGGAGCAATCATCTAATCATAAGAATTTCTCTATCTTTTACCATTTTTAAGTTCCCAAAAACTGTGGGGCAATTGTGTGGGAGGGGAGGTGAAGTTTTGTCAATTGTCTCTTTGGGCAGTTGTGTGGGAGTAGTCCTAAACCCTAATAAGCTTTCAATCAATCATTTCCAGACTTAAATATATCTTTACTTTTTGGTAAATATTGTTCTATGTTGTTTGCACAAATTGCACATGCATATCATTTGTGCAAGGTACTTGCATATCATTTGTGCGTACACATGTATATCATTTGTGCAACATACTTATAGATTATTTACGTTTTTTGAAACGAGATGCGTTTTCTCGTCCATATCTTATCGAAGGGCGACAGCCCTGAGATGAGATGACGAGAAAATGCATCGAGTTTCATAAAACGTAAATAATCTGTTTATCGCTGTTTTGTAACATTGTGACGTCACAGTGTTTACATAACGACGTCTTGACAGCCAGCTGAAATGGGTCTATCTCACGCTAGTAGAGTGAGATGGAATAATATCGCACACAACGATCAAAGGAAAATACTGCAAAATAGCGATAAACATGCATATCATTTGTACATACACATGCATATCATTTGTGCAACATAAACATGCATATAATTTGTGCAACATAAACATGCATATAATTTGTGCATACGGATATACAGGTAACTCTCTAAATAAAAACAGAGTTTGTATGAACTTTTATTGTTTTAGGAGATCCAAAATTTTGGGGTCCTACTTCAGAAGATGATAATATGATCATGTGTGTAAAAGGACGTCCAGGTTTTGGAAAATCGACACTTCTGTCCAAAATTGTTGTTGACATGGTCCAGGTTTGTGCTATTGCCTCTGCAGTCTAAAAAGATTTTCATCTTTTTTTAAAACTTTCAGATTTAAATGAAATTTGATCGCCCCTTTAATTGCTTACTTTTCATAAAGATACTTCAAGCATTTATTTTCAAAGAAAACATTTTCTGGATACTTTTTTTACAGTAAGTTTGGAAATTATATTTTAGACTATACATTGATGTTGATGGATTTAGATATACATATATATATGTATAGAGAAAACAATTTAACATAATCTATATAATCTTAATAAAAAATTGTTTTGTTTTTATATTTTGTATTGCAATTTTATTTTTATTCACAGGAAGGTAATGATGTGTTTTACCACTTTGTTGGTTGTTCATTAACCAGTAAAAATACAGAATTTCTGTACAGGCGTTTAATCAAGGCTTTAGAGGTCAAAGTGCAAGGTCAGTTTATGTAAACAACACTTTATTCTTTCTAATGCAACATCATCCGCAGCAGAATATTTTAATCTTGGACATGGTATAGAATTCTCCACACGTCCCACCCGTCGTATCAGTTAGGTTAAAATCCAGTGATTAGTCGTATCTGGAGGTAGTCATAGTCTAATACATTTAAGCTATATTTAGTTGTCTTTTGATATAAAATTGCGTTCGTAATGACAACCGGATATGCAATGTGTTTATAGACTTTATGTTAAATGAGTTCAATTGCAATGAGTTCCTCGTCCAATTGGAACGAAGCCATATGTTGTAGTTCAATTAAACAGTATAACACCACTCATGTTACCTGTAGTTTGTTCTTTATTGTAACTATTAAATATTCATCAAAATTAGTTATTTTTTAACTGTTGGATACTATACACATTTCAGTATATTGGATTATTTTGTAACTATCAAATATTCATTACATTTCAGGAGTTTAGTTTTTTCTAACTATTGAATATTGATTACATTTCATTACAGGCAGACATTGACAAGTTTGACTACATAACTACATTTCAGAGATGAGTTTATTTTGTAACTATTAAATATTCATTACATTTAGGACAGGCAGACATTGTTAAGTCTAAAGACTTGAAAAACATGCCCCTATCAGATATGATGATAAGGATGAGAGATCTTCTACCAGTACTGAGAGAAAAACAGACTAAGCTGCTTATAGTTATAGATGCAGTTAATGAGGTAATGTCAAGATTTATATCTCATTGGGTAAGAAACTTGGGATTGTTTGTGTATATAAAGAAGAATTATTGTGGAAACAACTATTTTTCAAATTTTATTTAACACTGTCAGACCTGTTTACCACTCATTTTTGCACATTTTCCTTTGACCTTTGGCCTAAATATGCGCCCAACGCTGTCTCATGATCTTTTGTGTGGTGCTTCAAGACGATTCTCGAACCCAAAATGCATCCAGAGCCTTACATGGTGGGTTACTACACATGAATGAAAACACTGATTGGATATTCGAAAAGTGGATCTGTAAGTTACAAAAGGAGCATGGCAGAATGTAAGAACAATAGGCTACAGGGGGAATTGGTTGCACTGAAAAGAAAAAGCCATGGTACAGATAAAAACGGGAATAGTTTAAAATGTGGAATTGTTTGCAACTGTCTGTCATGGGGACATACATTTCCAGTGTACGTGTCAAACTGATTTCTGTTGTTCTTTAGTATGTTCAGATGTAAAAGATCAAACCACATAAGTTGATTTACATACTATTTTACCATAAATACAAAATTGATACATGCATAGTTTCAGTCTTAATTTCCAAACTATGCTCAAGTGGTCAAAACTACACAGACCAATCAGGAAACTACTCTAATGAGTCAACATTTGTATTATTATACCTAACATATATATCCTTAAATTATACAATAGGTTGCTTTTCAAACATTTTCTATGAAAGCAAACTACTAGCTTGCAGTTAAGGGTTGGACAGAACAATTGTTGATAGGTCAACAATCTATTGTTTCATGTTATACCGGAAATCTGTGCTGAAAAGAATCAGATTTTTTAAACCAGAAATTTATTGTTCTCCTTCTAGCCATTTTAGGAAATAAAACGGTTTCAGATACAAGTCATCAGTCTTTTCATTACCGGTAAAATATGTACATGTATTTGTAGTTTCGATATAATAAAACAATTTGAATGTTTTCATTGTATAGAGGCAGCAATTGTATAATGTTATTCACTGCCTTTTTCAGGTAATGGCTTTTTGCATAACAGTTTAATATTAATATTATCTATGCATGTAATTTTTATGTTTTTTAAACTGTCATTTCTGTTCTACTTTAGCTGCCAGATTCTGATACATATAAACATATGTCATGGTTACCTCCACAATTTCCTGGTAACATCAACTGCATTGTCAGCTCAGCAGACGACCATCCACCCACCATTGCACGGTTGACTGAACATTCTTGTTATGTTTGTGAGTTTGGACCAATCTCGAGGGAAGATGCAGAACTTATGATAACAATTCCCTTAAAGAAATTTAATAAGGTAACTTTTCATATACATGATATATGCCAGTAATAGTATGTGAAAAAATTCCAGGAGAAAATGCTAGACTTATGTCATGTTGTGAAAAATTTAGCAAGTTACTTTACACTGGTCACCAGCCACTGTAATACTGATCTCTGGATTCTAGTAAAAATTTGTGACTAAAAATAAGCCCCAATTTTGTTGAATCTTAATGGGACACAAAGGTTTTTTTCAGAAAAAATATAATACCCAGTAGTCAGAATGAAGTTAAGATTTTAGTTTATCTATGTGGAGTAACAAAACATATAAAACTATTAACTATCTGAAACTGCAATTACAAAAAGTTAAAATTCTATAGGCACACCCCAGCTTACAAGTAGTGACATTCTGATTCACATCCCTGGTATTTTTACTGTAACCCCCTTTAGTTACCTTACCCGATTTTGGTAAACACCAAGAGTTCACCTAAAACGATTTAAAAAAATATAATACTGGTAATCAAAAAAACATGTGTCGCGTTTTCTGAAAGGGTGTTATGTTATTCAAATTTCTGAAAAACAAAATCTTTAGGCTTCTGTATTATCTTAATTTTTACCCCCACTTGAAAAGCAATGGGTATATAGTGATAGGGTGTTCATCCTTTTCTCTTGGAGTACCCATTTCCATTCCGCAACTGCACCTACACCACTGAATGGAATTCGATGAAAATTTCATGTACTGTCAAACCTGTATTAGCGACCCCTTCCATATTACAACATCCTGTGTTATGTGACTATATTTATTCCTCCCCAGCATTTTCCCATTAATTTTATCTTTATATTACGACTCCCTGTCTAACGCAACTGACGATTGTGTTTTTTCATTTGACCGAGAAAACCTGTCTAAAGTGAGTATTGAGACTGTTAAATTCATTAAACAATAAATAAACCCTGTCTGACGGAAAGAAGATTCGTAGACCATTGTCAATTATCAAGCTTCTTCGAAACGTTAAACAAAATTTTGAAGCCCTCAAAAAAATTTTGAAGTTCGGATCGCCCTGTAAATTTGAATAGTCATCAGTGTTGCGGAATCTTGGTGTCGGAATTCGATTTTGTTGCATTCGTGATGGAAGTGGTGATGTTTCCCAAAACGTCATGTTTATTTTATGTTAACGCCATTTGTTTTACAATGGGCAATAATCAAAACAAACTGGTGTACACTGGTTCTAAAACCTACTTGCACTTTTTGCATAGAGCATATTGATAAAACACCTGGAAACCAGTTAAACCGGTAAAAAGAAAAATACAACAACTGAATGGGGAATAAAGTTGACCTGCATTAATACAAACAGAAATCAAAACGCTCATAATTGTTGTATGTTTTGTACTTTTGTTATAACATAAAATAAATGTCATATTTTACTTTTTTCTTAATAAAACAAACAATACAGTTCTACAATTCACTCTTTCACAAGCTGACAACATGACTGTGTTGACTGGTATGCAAACATCATGACCTCTGTATAAAGACCCCCTGTCTTATGTGACCTTTTTTACAATTTTCCTTCAAAGGTCGCTTAATACAGGTTTTGCTGTAATCTTTTTCACATAGTACCATTGTGCGTCTGATATTTTGATCAGAAAGATATTTGCGGTTTCACATAGAAAAACATGGACTTTGACATTCTTTAACATTTTGTGTAATTAACTCCTACAGTTTTCGGTCCAGATCTCTGAAACTTCGCAGAAAGATTGCACATGTTTCGAAGTTATGCACCTTGTATTATGAAATTGAGAATTTTTTAACCAATTTTCCAGACTTGAGAAGTTCATAATTTTTCAAAAAATGTACATGTGTACATGTAATCAAATCCTCCTATAGTTTTCTATCCAAATGTTTTGGAAATTAGGAAGCATGAGGTATCAATTAGCAAGCATTGCTCATAATTTTTCTTGTTTGTTTGTTTGTTATGATATCAACTGAATATTTTGTAAACATTAAGATGTTAATTGTTATTTTGTTTCTAGAAACTAGACAGTGATCAGTTATCCAGAATTGTTTCCAAACCATGTGCTACTAATCCATTGTGGCTTAACATATTGACAGAAGAGTTAAGAGTTTTTGGAGATTTCCGCACACTTGATCAAAAGATAGACAAAGTATCTGACTCAATAGAAAGTTTATTGACAGAAATAATAATAAGACTGATCTCTGAAGACAACACTGGCCTGGTTAAGAAGGTATGATAATTGTTTTCTTGTATATTACATGAACAAATGATAGTCAGTAATCTTTCTAAAACTTTTTCTTTGTTTATTCATCAGAAACATACATTTAGAAATTTGTGTTAAACATCTGTCCAACCATCCAATTTTTTTACAAGAGCAGTTTCTTTTTCCAGGTGGATTCCAATTTGTGCATGTCTCTGAATAACCTTTCTAAACATGTACTGATTTTGGTTTCAAAAGCTATGTTGTTAAAAAAAGTTAAAACATATTTCCTTTTAGAAACAAAATAATTCATTGGGGCAAGAATATATACTGAAGTTTTCCCTTTATGCTCACATTTTACCCCTGGCTAAGGCTTGAGGTAAAATCGTAAAATCAGTATATATTCTTGCCTCAATGAATTATTTCTTCAGTAAAAATGTATTTATATGTTTGCAGACATTGTGTTTACTTGTATGTTCAACTGGTGGAATACAGACAAACGATTTATGCAACATGTTAGGAGACATTGACAAAAAGCAAGAAGTAGCTCCATTGTACTTCTCACAAACAAGGAGAGTTTTGAAGCCATACATCAAAGAAATTGGCGTCCCAGCAAGTATTTCATTTTACCACATGGAAATTTACAAGGTAATGATAATATACAATTATGACATTTATTTTTATCACCCAGAAAAAATTATATTTAACGAGCTGTTAGGCAAGCTGAGGGTTCATAAAAAATGATGTCAAACCATATTCAAGTTAGTAAATGATTCATTATATAAATAAATTTACTATGAAAGTAATGATATCCAGGTCAAGTTAATTAAGACAACAGAATCATTCATATATATTTTTAAACATTACCAGGGTTCTGGAATCTATTTTTATGATACTTAGGGTGACATAATTTTTCAGCAGACTTGGCTTGAGAGCTTGAGCTAAATGGTTGTTTTCAAAGCTCATGTTTTAATAATCTGTCATATGAAAATCTATATTTCAATTTGTCAATGTATGAGTCATTGTTTAATTTTTCTGCCCTGAAATTTTGGTTTAACTATTTGCAATGGGTAGATGGCTTTAGCCATATTTGGTATAACAGTTTGGAATTTTGATGATAACAACTCTTCAACATCTAATCATTATACCCCCCGCTTTTCAAGCGGGGGGTATATAGTGTTCATGGTGTCCGTCCGTCCGTTACACTTTCTATTATTTGCAACTCCTCCTACACCACTGAAAGGAATTTGATGAAACTTACACAGAATCTTTGTCTCATAGTGCCATTGTGCAGGAGATATTAAACATTTTGATCGGATCGATATTTGGGGTTTCCCATAGAAAAACATGGACATTGTCATTGACCTAAGTGGGTCCTCATCTCTTATGTGCAACTCCTCCTACACCACTGAATGGAATTTAATGAAACTTACACAGAATCCTTGTCACATAGTGCCATTGTGCAGGAGATATTAAACATTTTGATCGGATCGATATTTGGGGTTTCCCATAGAAAAACATGGACATTGTCATTGACCTAAGGGGGTCCTCATGTCTTATGTGCAACTCCTCCTACACCACTGAATGGAATTTGTTGAAACTTACACAGAATCCTTGTCACATAGTGCCATTGTGCAGGAGATATTTATTATTTTGATCGGAATGATATTTGGGGTTTCCCATAGAACAACACGGACTGTCATTGACATAAGGGGATACCCATTTCTTATGTGCGACTCCTCCTACACCACTAAATGGAATTTGATGAAACTTACACAGAATGTTGTCACATATTGCCATTGTGCACTAGATATATAACATTTCGATTGTAATGATATTTGGGGTCTCCCATAGAAAAACATGGACTTTGTCATAGACATAAGGGATACCCATCTCTTATGTGCAACTCATTCCTACACCACTGAATGGAATTTGTTGAAACTTACACAGAATCCATGTCACATAGTTCCATTGTGCAGGAGATATCTAACATTTTGATCAGAATGATATTTGGGGTTTCCCATAGAAAAACATGGAGTTTGTAATGGACATAATGGGATACCCATCTTTTATTTGCAATTCCTCCTACACCACTGAATGGAATTTGTTGAAACTTATACAGAATCTTGGTCACATATTGCCATTGTGCATTGGATATTAAACATTTTGATCAGAATATTATTGGAGGTTTGCCATAGAAAAACATGGACTTTGTCATTGACATAGGGGATGCCATTCTTTGGGGGATTGGGGAGGGTTACATGTATTATCAGCAATTTCGCCTTCACGTTTAACTAGATAAAGTTTCAATTTCATAATTAAGAACATCTGAATTTTCAAAGTAATTGTGAAGCGGGGGGTATCAATGGTGAGCATTGCTCACAGGTGTTTTTACTCTAGTTTAGATTTAAAATATTTTGGGGGGTTTAATGAGACATCAATACTTGCTGCCATTGCATGTTATGAGTTTGGTCTCTTGAGACATCAATACTTCCTGTGCTTTAAGATTGTGGGTTTGGTCACATGAGAAATAAGTGCTTGCAATGATAGCATTTGCAAGTTTTGTCATATGAGACATCAGTACTTGCTATGCTAGCAGAGTGTAGGTGGTCATATAAGACATCAGTACTTGCTATGCTAGCAGAGTGTGGGTGGTCACATGAGACATCAGTACTTGCTATGCTAGCAGAGTGTAGGATGAGACATCAGTACTTGCTATGCTAGCAGAGTGTAGGTGGTCACATGAGACATCAGTACTTGCTATGCTAGCAGAATGTGGGTGGTCACATGAGACATCAGTACTTGTTAAGCTAGCAGTGTGTAGGTGGTCACATGAGACATCAGTACTCGCTATGCTAGCAGAGTGTGGGTGGTCACATAAGACATCAGTACTTGCTATGCTAGTAGAGTATGGGTGGTCACATGAGACATCAGTTTTTGCTATGCTAGCAGAGTGTGGGTGGTTACATGATACATCAGTACTTGATATGCTAGCAGAATGTGGGTCTCATGAGACATCAGTACTTGATATGCTAGCAGAGTGTAGGCGGTCGCATGAGACATCAGTGCTTGCTATGCTAGCAGAGTGTGGGTGGTCACATGAGACATCAGTACTTGATATGCTAGCAGAATGTGGGTGTCACATGAGACATCAGTACTTGCTATGCTAGCAGTGTTGGTGGTCACATGAGACATCAGTACTTGATATGCTAGCAGAATGTGGGTGTCACATGAGACATCAGTACTTGATAAGCTAGCAGAGTGTAGGTGGTCACATGAGACATCAGTACTTGCTATGCTAACAGTGTGGGTGGACACATGAGACATCAGTACTTGCTATGCTAGCAGAGTGTTGGTGGACACATGAGACATCAGTACTTGCTTTATGCTAGCAGAGTTTGGGTGGTCACATGAGACATCAGTACTTGCTATGTTAGCAGAGTGTGGATGGTCACATGACACATCAGTACTTGATTTGCTAGCAGAGGGCAGGTGGTCACATGAGACATCAGTACTTGCTATGCTATCAGTGTGGGTGGTTACATAAGATATCAGTACTTGCTATGCTAGCAGAGTGTGGGTGGTTATATAACACCAGTACTTGATATGCTAGCAGAGTGTGGGTGGTCACATGAGACATCAGTACTTGCTATGCTAGCAGAGTGTGGGTGGTTACATGAGACATCAGTACTTGACATTCAAGCATGTTTTGGATGTTGTCACATTAGATATAAATACTTAAATTATTTTTTAGTTCAATTTAGTTTAAAATTTATCAATTTTAATTTTGTTATGTAAATAGTCTTAAAAATTGACAATACCAAAAGTTAAAAAGTTTCAACGTACATACATGTTTTGATTTAAGCATCTATATATTACATCATAGTTAAAATATGTGTTTTCTATTATAATAGTGTGCCAGCAAGCTGTTGTTACCTAACAATTATGCAAGAACAGAATACACAAAGATTTTGGCATTGTATTATACAAAGTGGTGTTCAGATCCAAGGTCAAGGGCACTGTTTGCTCCAGTCTATTGTGTTAATGCCAGTCTTAACTCATTGTAAGTACGTATACTCAGGATATTAAAGGACCAGCTGATTTCTAATTTGGGAGGGGCTGGGGTGGGTTTTGAATTAGAGTCTTTTCTTTAAGAGTATAAAGGGAAAATGGAGGACTGGACAAAAAATCCTTACAACCTTACCCCAAAACTGGAACTCCTTGTAAATTAATGTTCTAGTTGTGTGCACCTTGCCATAAATCTCTATGAAGCCAATGGAAGAATTTATTCATTGATTTTTGGATTAGGTATATTTAAAAATCTAGCTTATCTACTCTGTACATGCCTTGAAGAGGACAGTTGTAGTTATATTATATGTATAAAATCTAGATTATCTACCCTGTAAATGCCTTGAAGAGGATAGTCGTAGTTATTTTGTATGTATAAAATCTAGCTTATCTACCCTGTACATGCCTTGTATAGGACAGTCTTAGTCCGCATATGGTGGGTATAAATCTAGCTTATCTACCCTGTACATGCCTTGTATAGGACAGTCTTAGTCCGCATATGGTGGGTTTAAATCTAGCTTATCTACCCTGTACATGCCTTGTATAGGATGGTCTTAGTCCGCATATGGTGGGTATAAATCTAGCTTATCTACCCTGTACATGCCTTGAAGAGGACAGTCGTACATTGTATATATAAAATGGGCTTATTTTATTTTCAGGCTTGTTGATTTCTTCAGTCACGATGACGCAGCTCGATTTGTACCAGATTGGCAAAGAAGTGCTCATTTTCGAGTAGGTACATTATAATATATAAAGTTAATATTAGACCTTTATAATATATCTACCTTTAATAGCTATTATCTAAACTTCATTTTTATACCCTTTGTCCTATAGGATATAGGAGAACACTGTTTTTGGTTTGTGTGTCTTTTGTTTGTGTTCATTTGCAACCATTTTTTGTCACATTTTTCTCAGCAATGATAAATTATACAATACTGAAATCTTGTCTATAGCTTTGTATGATCATGCCATATTGTGGATTTATTTTCAGACCTATCTAAAGTAATAAAATACCATCAAGGAGAATTAGCTCGCAGTTACATGTTTTATTTAGGAGTTTTTCACCTTTTATGTTCAGAATGCTTCCGTAAAGCTAAAAACTACTCTGCATTTTATCTTAAAATCTTAATTAGTATATTATGTTTTTGTGTAATTAATATTATGAGAATTATGTCCCGTTTAGGTAGGTTATTATCTAGTTTGTAATTTTTAATATCTTTATCTCTACATCTAATCCAGTGATAATTACAATTTAATAGAAATTTGTAGATATCTTTAATAGCCTTTTAACATCCCCCAACTTTTCTACCACCATAAAAAATTCATAACTTCATGATATCCCCATTGAAAATACGTGAGAAAACCTCCTAAGAAAGAAAACCTATACATTATAGAAATTATGTTTTGTTTTAGAAAATTAGGTGTTCGTCATCTGCAGATTATGTCTTTCCAAAACCTGTTCCAGTTGTAATGTGTAACGGATGCTCTAGTAACACTAGAGGACAGATTTTTCGAACCAGGAATGAGGACTGTTGTGTAGTGTGCAGAGGTCCTGTCCATTTCAGCAAGACACAGGCTTATCTTTGTCAGTCTCATGCCTTTGGTCATAATGACAAGATGGGGCAATGTTTGTACTGTTCCATGCCTGTCCAGATGGAAAATGGAGAGGTGAAAAACTATATGGGAACAACAGGAAAATTGTGTAATGAATGTGGTTTTGGAAACTTTGGAAAACAATGTGCAATGATTCCTATGTAACATAGTGATGCTGTCCACTCTTGTCATCGCAAAGTGTTTCCATTTGATTAAGTCCTTAAATTCTACTACTCTTAAATCGCCTTTCCCTAAACAATAACCCTTCTTTCCTCCTTGCTATAAGAAACTGGTTCCTGCCAGACAATTACAGTCATCAGTCAGTTTATTCCACAGAAATCCAGATACTAAAAACAAAGTCCAAATACCTACACAAGTACATGCAATAAGCACAAATACAATAATTACCAACGACAGTTGTATATCAGTTTAGGGATACACAACCAAAAATGCAGCTTCTGTGAGATCCAACTGCTAAAAGTTTAGAGATACACATCCCTCAATACAACTTCTGTGAGATCCAGCTAAGTCTAGGGATACACAACCATCAATACAACTTCTGTGAGATGCAACTGCTAAAAGAAATCTTGTGGTCCACAATAAATACATGCTTTTAAACAAGACTGAAATTTATGTACAACAATTGATTATCTCTTGCTTCAAACACAAATTTTTCCCTAACTATACATTGCTTTTATCTAACTGATATTATAAATCTATTATTTCTCATTGTCAAATCAAATCTCAGTAAATGTGAAATGACAAATTTGGTATTATAAGTCAAATTTTGCATTTTAAAAAATACAGTACAATGAACAATCAATCAAATCAAAGGTATTTTCAATTGCTGCATTCATTTGAGCTATAGTTCACCCTTTGGTGTCCATTCTTCTGCTGGCAGAAATGACTAGCATAAACACTTTTATTTTCTCCTTTAGAATTATTAGTAATAATTATTGGTTATATTTATTTAAATGGCCACAATTTGCTTCATTTTCTTTTACTTAATAATCCTTTTACAGAATATTGACTGTGAGAATATGAAAGCAATAATGACAGCATACTGTTTGTAAGACTTGATGTTAATGGTAACACAAAATTTAGCTTTAAAGTCAGAAAACTTAGACACAGACAGTGATATAGATTATTTCCTTCTGGTGTATGTTTTTGTTACAAAATAACCGCCAGAGAATTGTCAATAAATGTCATTTTTAGCTCACCTGACCCGAAGGGTCATGTGAGCTATTGCCATCACTTGGCGTCCGTCGTCGTCGTCGTTAACTTTTCTTCAAAAATCTTCTCCTCTAAAACCACTGAAGGGATTGCTTTGAAACTTTGCACACATCATCAGTAAAATGTCCTCTACCAAGTTTGCCCAAATCATGGCCTCAGACCAACCAACATGGCTAAAAATAGAACAGGGGGGTCAAAATACAGTTTTTTGCTTATAGTTCAAAAAGTATAACAGATACAGGAAAACCGAACAGACCTTCCTTCTTCAGCATCTAAAGCTCTACAAAACACTCTATTGGGTCAAAGTTGTATGATGACTCCTTGTAGGAGTTATTGCCCTTTAATTGTCAAAATTGATGATTTTTGCCATTTTAGCCTAAAAATCTTGAAAATTATTAGAACTAGAGAAAAAGTTAGCATTGCTTAATTGTTCTGCTCTATGAGGGCTACAAAAATGACTTAAGGGTCAAGATTGTCTGATTAACCGTTTAAGAGTTATTCCCCTTGAACTGTTTTTTTTAATCGGTTTTAATTGATTTTTAAAAATCTTCTCCTCTGAAACAACTGAAAGTACTGCTTTGAAACTCTGTACACATCATCCATCAAATGTCCTCAACCAATTTTGTACCAACCATGGCTGCAGATTAACCAACATGGCCACCATGGCTAAAAATAGGACGGTAGGGGGGGGGGGGGGGTAAAATACAGTTTTTGGCTTATATTTAAAAAAGTGTAACAGATACAGGAAAACCGAAGAGACATTCCTTCATCTGCATCAAAAGCTCTACGAAACACTCCATCGGGTTGAAGTTGTATGAGGACTCCTTATAGGAGTTATTGCCCTTTAATTGTCCAAATTGATTATTTTTGACATTTTTGCCTCAAAATCTAAAAAATTTTTAGAACTAGAGAAAAAGTTAGCATTGCTTAATTGTTCTGCTCTATGAGGGCTACAAAAATGACTTTAGGGTCAAGATTGTCTGATGAAGCGTTTAGGAATTATTCTCCTTGAACATTTTTTTAATCAATTTTACTTGATTTTAAAAAATCTTCTCCTCTTTAACCAATGAAAGGACTGCTTTGAAACATTGCACACATCATCTTTAGGACGTCCTCTACCAAAATTTTGCAAATCATGACACCTGACTACCTACATAGCTACGTTGGCTTAAAATAGAAAAAATGAAAAAAAAGGGGGGGGGTGGGAGTCGAGAGAGTTTTCGACTGATAGTTAAAAAAGTATAACAGGTACAGCAAATTTGAAGTGAACCTCCCTTCTCCCTCTTAGCATCAAAAGCTCCTCGTTATAGGAGTTATTTCCCTTAAAAGGTCAAAATTAATGATTTTTGCAGAAGTGTTGGGCAATTCCTTATAGCAACTAAAAGCTGGATAAAAAAGGTTTGTTTGGTTTCAGGTTCAGGTGAGCGATACAGGCTACTAAGAGCCTCTAGTTTTGTTAATGCTTACTTTTTATTATTGTACATATATTTTAGATGTTATTTTAAAGTTTTTGTTATATATTTTAGTCATATAAAAATCAATATTTTTAGTATTATATCTATATCTTTAACGTAGTTCTAAATCATTGTTTTCCATATTGCATTTGAGCTTATTTGGTATAAGGAAGATAACAACAATCAAGTTTTGAGCTCACCTGGACCTGTAAATAACAAAAAAAATCAGAAGGACAAGATCTACAAATCATTATATTATCTGAAAATTGTCTTATCACTACTTATATTGTACTTTTTGCCTTGTAACTTAAATGCCATAACAGCTAGAGTGAAACTGTAAATATATTGCACAAATGTTCAAAAAGGCAATGCCTACAAATCATTACCAAGTCGAAAATTGTCAGGTGACTCTAGGAGTTACTGAACTTGAATGACAAATTCTGACAAAATTATAAGTTTTTATGTTTAAAATTAGTCTATAACACCTAGAGTAAAGCTGAAAATTACTAAATTAACCTTAAGGCCTTCAAATCATTTAATTTTTTTTTTAAAAATTGTCTGATGGCATCTTATATGAGTTGTGGTACCTAATCAAAATTTTTGAAGAAATGTTTAGTTTTGCCCAGTAAATTCTACGCTATAACAACTAGACTGAAACTCTAAATTGCAACACCTTATACTGTAAATTGCAGATATTTAAAGATAGCTAAAGTCATTTGTGTTCCAGGTGAGCAATTACAGGCTACTAGGAACCTTTAGGTGTTATATTCTTAAAGTCAGATATTGATATCAGTAAATAGCAAATTGTCATCTTCCCATAGGCAGGTGTTAGTATCTGCTTTCATGGGATAGTAACCCTTGACTACCATAGGTGACAAATTGTTCTTGTTTATTCTTATTGTTTGAAAGGGGACAATCTTGGTCATTATCAAATGATCAAGTTATTTATTTGAAAGAGGTTTGCTGTTTAATCCATAACACATATTAATTTGATCAACTTTGAGACTTATCGATGATTATTATCTATGACAAACTTGATAATCTTAGAATCAGAGTCAGTCCTGTAACTTTAATTTATAGTGCTCAGTTATTGTCGCCCTATTATGTGCACAATTTTTATTTTTTATTAAAAAATTTTTTTATTCTTTATATAATACCATATATTAAATTTTTATATATGATATTATATTTGGTGTAATGTTTTTAATTTTTATAATTTTATGCAATATTTTACTCGTTCTTTTTTTAAATATTTTTATGATATTTTTAGCTGTGTTTTAATATTTAATCATATACAATCTAGTTTTACAATATTTCTAATAAAATGGTAGCTAAATTCTGTTTGTTTGTTTGTTTGAATGATGTTTAACGCCACTTTCAGCTATGTTTCAGCTATATCATGGCGTCTAGTTTTTATTGGGGAGGAAGCCGCAGTATTCGGAGAGAACCCCTACCTTCGGTAGGAAAACTGGAAATCATTGTCAATTAAGATTGGAGTCGAGTACACCCTGCCCGCAGTGAGACTCGAACCCACAAATTAGTGTTAACAAATCACGTGATCAATAGTAGACGAACTACCTTAATCACCACGGCCCCGCTAAATTTTGTATTAATCAATTTGTGTAACAGCAGATATAGCCATGGCGAAAGAAACTCATTAATTATACTACAACTGTTTGAGCTTGGTGCATTATTTTTACTTTATACAACTGCAGCGATTCTTAAGCACCCAGTGCAATAAATTTAATGGAAGGTGTTGCATGGTTTGAAGTGTTTAATGTGGTTTGGTGTTAGAGAGCCATAAGTTATGATAAGTGGTCATTCATATATAATCATCATGCAATGATGTTGAAGAACATTTGAATTGCATGTTTTTTTATCATGATATCCACCTTTTCTCACTCCCCACAAATTTATCAAGCCTGGAGAAAGACTCGTAAACCTCATTTATATTAACTGTTTATGTGCAATAGCTATTTTTATTTCATGACAATAAAACGATAATGGGCATACAACTTCTTCAGAAATGTTTAAAGGAGATCAAAATACATTTCTGAAACCGAATAAGATATGTTGTGTTGCCTATACACGTATTTACTTCTAATGGGCACATCCCCCCAAAAACACTATACCAATATATTTTTCTACATGTTTAGTCTTTAAGGTACAACTAGAGAATTCCAAACTCACAAGCTTGCAGTACGACTATTTAACATTTGGTAAACGTTTATAAAACCCAGACACGACCACTAGCTCTTATCGGGTGCATTTCAACTCCTACTTCAGCCAATTCGTGCTTTTGCATTTTAATATGGTAAATCAATCGGACTGTAAAGAAAGACCTAATTTGTTCTAAATAAAACATATTTTGTATATTAGATAAAAATATATTAAAATATTCGAACCTTTAATATTTACTTTGCAGTTCATCAAAAAAAATTCAATACATATTAACTGATAAAATTTCAACAACCGTTATGAACAACTTTCTTTTGATGCTTGGGTATAAACGTACATAGAAGACACATGGGTGACCAACAATGTTTTGCCTGTAGAGTCATGGACTGTTTACAGTCGACCCACTGTAGGGTGGCATCGTCGCATTAACATGAGATCCGGCGATGAGAAGAAGCCTTTTTATCTGCTAGTTCACAAACTACAAAAAAGAAGCTGCTCTTCTATAACCACAACTAAAAATGATTACAGAATCCAATCTTAGTTGGCAGCAGAGATCCAATACGAAATACATACAGGCGGAGTTTTTCAAATTGTGGGATTTGCATTCTAGCGTCCAGATCTACGGCTGTTAACTTCTGCGGCAGTGTGGGCAGTTGAATGGACCATAACAAGACGCCTAAATTAAATACAAACTGTTTATAGTGCTTACCAAACTATAGACTACCATAGACTGGTATTACATAAACGGCGATTTTTCAAATATGTGTCTTGTGAGATATGCATCTTGTTTTAAAATTGTCTTGTGTTAATTGTTTTGTTTGCAGCTTTGTTTTTGTTAGTTCATTGGTGCTGTACAATAAATATGATAACAAATATTAATTTTCTTTAGTTTAACATAATTTCAGCAATTGTCAGATTGTGTCTCTTCTCATTGTCACGAAGTAATGCAAAGTTACGAGTTGGTTGAAGTACGAGTTGACTAGGATTCGCTCTTATCGATGGAATTGCCTCTGTAAAAACATTTAAAATCTGACCTCGGTGAGGTGTGTTCACCGGGTGTGTTTGTTGAACTACTATTAATGTCATCATCAATTATGTGTACATCTGAGTTGGGACTAGTATAACCCCACAAATAAATTAGTAAACCCAATTCGAAACTTTGTCATATCGGGGTCTATATCAAATACTCTTTAAAACTGAGGGTGCCAGATCCCTGTCGACAGGTTCGTGATACAGGACGTGTTGTAAAACATGGAGAGGAGTTTGGACTCCAATTTTGACTCCAAAACTCCACTCCAATGTTGACTCCATACTCCACTCCATGTTTTACAACATGCCGTGATACATATAAGTATAATTTTTCACGCTATTAATACGAGTTGGTCATAGTACGAGTTGGCTAAAGTACGAGTTGACCTGCACCCAATAAGAGCTAGCGGTCGTGTCTGGGTTTTATAAAAGTTTACCAAATGTTAAATAGCCGTACTGTAAGCTTGTGAGTTTGGAATTCTGTAGTTGTACCTTAAAGAATAAACATGTAGAGAAATATACACTTGGCCATAAGTTAGGGACCACCAGGATTTTAGCGGAGGTGATTTTTTAAAACCAATATTTTTATCAATATATAACCATCCATTGTTCATTTCACGTTTCGTTTAAAATAGTCGACTATTTTAAAGAAGTTTATGATTTTACTATTCAAAATGTATAGAAAAGATCAACAAAATGTCGTTTGTAAAAATATGCCATAAAACTGCAAAATCATAACTCAAAAAAAGTTTCAGTTTGAACCGCTGGTAATATTACATACAAAGAGTTGGCAGGTTGAGGGTTATTAAGATCTAAGAAGAAATTATTTTTAAACATTTATTCACAAGAAAAGAGTCAGTATCGCTTCCGGTGCAATTCTTGAACTCGTCTCCTCATGCTCTGGACAAGTCTCTGAAGTCTACGTTGCCGGCACTCCTGAATAAAGGTATTACGCAATTCTTGAATGTCCTGACATGGAGGGTCACGTTCAATCACTTTCCGGCCTAGATAGTCCCAAACATGCTCTATCGGATTCATATCCGGAGACATGGCAGGCCATGGTAATGTATCAATTGCCTCATTTGCAAGATAATCTTTGACGATGCGTGCTCTATGAGGTCTTGCGTTGTCGTCCATGCATGAACACGGGTCTGTTTTCAAGTGGTTGCGCATCAAAATGGGGCACAATACGGGGGTCCAGAATCTGATCTCTGTATTTTAAAGCAGTTAGTGTGCCATCTAATGGATACAAGTCTTACAGTCATATGAGAAGCAGCCCCAAACTCACTCCGCCACCACCAAAAGCTGTTGTTCCCAGAACATGTGCAGGATCAAAAGCTGTGTTGCGTTGACGCCATACCCGCATCCTACCATCAACTGGTTTCAGAAGAAAACGACTTTCGTCGGACCAATGAATTCTTTTCCGAGAGCGAATATTCCACCCGATATGGTCACGCGCCCACTGCAGCCGGGCATCCTTATGTCTTTGTGTAAGTGCTGGTCGCTTTATTTGTCTCCGTGCTCGAAGTCTTCCGCAGTTTAGCATTCTGTTTACTATCCGTCTACTGATTCTAACATGGACATTCCATCGACTACGCAACCTGTTTGCAGTGGTAAAAGGTTGTTGTCTAGCAAGTCTTCGAAGTAGTCGATCTTCTCTCTCTGTTGTCTTCTTCGGTCGTCCTGATCTTGGCCTTTCCCCAACAATGCCAGTTTCATTATATCGTCTCATTAGAGAAAATATTTTTTGTAGTGAATACTTATAAATAAAATCAAACAATAGAATAAACTCAACAATTTTATTTTGTAACTGGGCATTTATGAAAAAGAGATCAACACAAAAACTATTAGTTTCCCGCGGAGTAATATATGGCGTCAAAGGGTGCGTGTCTCCATGACGATCAATTTTTTTTCCATCCTCTGATAGAAAATATTTTCCAGCCAACCAAAAGTCAGTTTTCTCGCCAAATTTATTTATGTACAGATTTACTCTAGGTACACTTTAAAACATAAAAACCTTTTATTTTTTCAGAAATCATCTTAAAAGGGTAATAACTACTATAAAGAATTATCTGACAATTTTGGACTAAATAATGATTTATAGGTCTTGCTCTGATGATCATTTGTGCAATGAACAGTTCACGCTAGCTCTTAAGACATTAAAGTTACAGGGCAAAAACTACATATTTTAACAAAATTTTTTATTAAAGTGCAATAACTTCTATAAGCAGTCATGGTGCAATTTTCTGAAAATATTATGATTTGTAGGCCTTGTCCTTTTGATTATTTTTGCTATTTACAGTTTAACTTTAGGTATTACAGTTTTTAAATTTCTAAGGCAAATTACAACGGCTTCACTAATAAGCACCAAATTTCGTTGAGTAATAGGAGATCACTCAAAACGAGCGGAATAATTTCAACTGTACTTCATTTAATTTTTGGGGTTTCATGTCAGATAAGATTGTTCGCAAATTTAGAAACCCGAAAAAGTGCCCAAGGAAACACACAAACACCCCTGAAATAGTCCAGAAATGGGCTTTGCATAATCAGACAAACAAAACAGCCAATACATTTAATAAATTATCTAAATTAATTTATTTCTAATTCTAAGAAACACTGCTTTTTAATTACAGCTCCTATATCAAAATTCCATTGAATAATACATCGGCTGTCCATGCTACAGTTTGGCGCAGCCAAATATAAAATATAAAATTAAGTACCAGTCAAAGTTATTTACAATGCCATTGTCAAATATTAGTTATTTTTATCTAAAATCATTATTAAAGGGCAATAACTCCTAAAGGAAGACATCTTTCAATTTCAGACCAAATTAGTGAATTGTAGAACTTGTATTGCTGCTAATTTTTGCCCCTAACAGTTTTAATCTAATTTTTCCAATTTTTAGAATACAGGACAAAAATGGAAAATTTCATAAAAATCATCATTAGGGCAATAACTCTTATAAGGATTAATCTGCAAATTTCAGAAAAATAAAGTGTATTGATGATCATTTTTGCAAGTTTCAATTTCTCTCTAGCTATTATAGTCTTTAGGAACAGGACAAAAACCAAAACTTTTAATAAACAATCGTCATTAAAACGCAATAACTTCTAAATGGAGTGGTCCAACAATTTTGGATCAACAATGTGATTTTTAGGCTTGCTGATCATTTAAGCAATTTATAATGTCAATCTAGCTTGAATAGTTTTCAAGATATTTTTTTTAAACTGACAATTTTACCAAAAATCCTACTTAAATGGCAATAACTACTACAGGAAGTTATTACACAACTTCGGACTAACAGGAACATATGTGCTGATCAATTTGAGGTAAAGTTTTTTCATATGCTTTCATAATTTTTAATTGACCAAAAACATATTGACCCCATGTTCTATTTTTTGTAACAGCGGCCTACTTTGTCCCTGGATATAAATTTAAAACTAGGGTGCCAAGTGATGAGAATAGATCCAATGGACCTTCGGTCCAGGTTAGCTAAAAGCCTCATAATAACTATTTCAACGATATATTTTGCTGGTAATGCAATTGTTGTAAAACTGTTTTCATCAGTATTACCAACATTTTATCCTGACAAACAGAAAAGTAGAATTACCGTAAGACCAGCTACACAGAGTATATGTATTAAACAATGACCATTAAGTTTAGGTCTCTTTGTAGCGAGTTTCATATTAACTGAACATCTATTAAAATAAACAATAAACCTGTCTCAATGAGATAAATAATACTAGACTGAGGTTTGTTTGTGTTATTCGGATTTTATGCTACTTTCAGAAATGTATCATATCAGGGCATCAAGTTTTTTTGGTATAGGAAACATGATAAAACAGTATAAAATATGACTTTCAGCAGACAATTTACAATCCTGGTTAGTTATAGTTGGAGTCTAGCACATCTTGTCTGCAATGAGATAATAACTTTGCAACTCTATGCGGGTGATCAATAGTCGAGACTAGCTTCTAAAGAAACTCGATTGACGTTATTTTACTTATTTATCCTGATAATAAGCAATTTGGAACTTGTTTTGTCTCTAATTTTAACGTAATATTCAAATCGCTTGACTGGTGTGGAAGAAACAGTTCTGTTCACTAGTGAATTTGTGGTTCTCATCTGTTGATTGGGTTAAAATAAAAATGTCAATAACAAAAAAAAATTCATTTATCATGTATTCAAGTCATGACCGTAAATTTGGGCTTAGGAGAATTTGTGTTTCATTTTGCAAATTTACCACTTTTTAAAATTAGAGAAACAGAATTTTACATAAGTGGTTTTGGATTATTTGATTTGTACCATATCGATAGTTTAATTATGGAATTTTAAGTCTACGCCAGGCTTATACTTAAAATTCCATAATGAACTATCGCGATTGAAAAAAAACCCTATAGTTCACTCATACATGTCATACCAATGTAAGATCCGATATGTACCAGGTAGGTTCAAATATAATATGGAAACAAATTATTAAGAACTATGTTAAAGATTTAGCTACAATACTAAAAATATTGATTTTTATATGATTAAAAAAAATATAACAAAAACTTTTAAACAATTACACAAAAATGACATCGAAATATATGTACAATAATAAAAGAAACCTTTAACAAAAAGATGACATTTATTGACAATTCTTGGCAGTAATTTTGGAATTGCTGACTTCATTAAGACACAAAAACAACACACACTAGAAGGAAATAATCTATACCAATGTCTGTGTCTAAGCAACCAAAGTTTTCTTACTTTAAAAGCTTAGATTTTGTGTTAACGTTAACATAAAGTCTGATGGAAAGTATGCTGTCATTATTGTTTTCATATTCTCACAGTCAATATTCTGTAAAGGATTATTTAGTAAAAGAAAATGAAGCAGATTGTGGCCATTTAAGGTATCCGGACCACAATTGACCACGTGATCATATTTGGTGTCCCGGATGTCCATTGTTTGTCAATGGAGCAGACCTCGGTAATGTTCGGCAAACATCGGAACTACTATTTGAGCAACTAAATTTTTTTCTCAAAACTGTTTACATTGACTCAAAGTAAAACAATATATTTACTTTGTATCGTTAATTAGTAATATATTGAGTAAATAAATTTGCATTTCTTGGTCTAAAAATAAAATTAAACGGTGACTTCAATTATGGGTCGGATACCTTAAATAATTATAACCAATAATTATTGCTAATAGTTATAAGAGTGGAAAATAAAATTGTTTATTGTAGTCATTTCTGCCAGCAGAAGAATGGACACCAAAGTGTAAACTATAGCTCAAATGAATGCAGCAATTGAAAATACATTTGATTTGATTGCTTATCAATTGTACTGTATTTTTTAAATGCAATTTTGGACTTATGATAGCAATTTTTCCCTCTTCATCTTTACTGAGTTTTTATTCGACAATGAGAAGTGATTGATTTATGATATCAGTTAGATAAAAGCTGTGTATTTATTGAGGAAAAAATAAATTTTTGTTTGAGATGATAGATTGTTGCACATAAATTGCAGTCTTGTTTTAATGCATCTATTTATTGTCGATCACACGATTTATTTTAGCAGTTGGATCTCACAGGAGTTTTATTGATGGTTGTGTATACCTAGACTTATAGCAGTTGAATCTCACAAAAGTTGTATGGAGTGTTGTGTTTTTCTAGACTTTTAGCAGCTAGATCTCACACAAGTTCTATTGATGGTTGTGTATCCCTAGACTTAGCAGCTGGATCTCACAGAAGTTGTATTGAGGGATGTGTATGTCTAGACTTTTAGCAGTTGAATCTCACAGAAGTTGTATTTTTTTGTTGTGTATCCCTAAACTGATATACAACAGTCGTTGGTAATTATTGTATTTGTGCTTATTGCATGTACTTGTGTAGATAGTTGGACTTTGCTTTTTAGTATCTGGATTTCTGTGGAATAAACTGACTGATGACTGTAATTGTCTGGCAGGAACCAATTTCTTATGGCTAAGGGGGAGTTTTTGTTTAGGAAAAAATGCGATTTAGAGTAGTAGACTTTATGGACTTAATCAAAAGGGAAACACTTTGAGATGACAAGAGTGGACTGCAGAGCACCACTATGTTACACAGGAATCATTGGACAGTGTTTTCCGAAGTTTTCATAACTACATTCTTTACAGTTTTCCTGTTGTTCCCATATAGTTTTTCACCTCTCTACTGGACAGGCATGGAACAGTACAAACATTCCCCAATCTTGTCCTTATGACCAAAGGCATGCATTTTACAAAGATAAGCTTGTGTCTTGTTGAAATGGACAGGACCTTTGCATACTTCACAACAGTCCTCATTCCTGGTTCGAAAAATCTGTCCTCTAGTGTTACTAGAGCATCCATAACTGGAACAGGTTTAGGAAAGATATAATCAGCAGATGACGATTACATTATTTTTTGAAACAAAACATAAATAAATTCTATATGTATAGGTTTTTATTCTCAGGTGGTTTTCGCATATATGTTTAATGGGGATGTTATGAACGTATTAATTTGTTATGGCGGGTAGAAAAGTTGGGGGTCGTTAAAAGGCTATGAAAGATATCTACACACTTTCTATTAAATTATAATTATAATTAAATGTAAATGGATTAGATGTAGACATAACGATATTCAAAATAACAAACTAGATAATTACTTACCTAAACGGGACATAATTCTCATAATATTAATGTAATAAAATGCAGAATAGTTTTAGCTTTACGTAAGCATTCTAAACAGAAAAGGTGGAAAACTAAATAAAACAAGGAACTATGAGATAATGCTCCTTGATGATATCTGAATTACTTTAGGGCAGTCAGAAAATAAACTTCACAATATTGCATGATCATACAAAGCTATAGACACAATTTCAGTAATGTATAATTAATCATTGATGAGTAAAATGTGACAAAAATGAGGAATAGACACACACAAGACACACAAACCAAAAACAGTGTTCCCTTATAACCTATCCACATTAAGCAGCCCATGAATCTGCACGCCCATTTAAGTTCCTATTTTTGTCTACTGGTAATATTCTAAACACACATGCTCGTTTCATTTTTCTTTAGAATGTACTTGTAAGTCTTATAACAGAGCACAATAAACAGCTCATCCTCTTCAAGGCGTGTACAGGGTAGATAAGCTAGATTATATACATACCATATGCATGACTACGACTGTCTCCTTCAAGGCTAGATTATATTACCAACATACGTTTATAAACAGCTCATCCTCGTCATGGCGTGTACATAGTAGATAAGGTAGATTTTGTACCCACCATATGCTGACTACAACTGTTCTCTTCAAGGAGTGTTTAGGGTAGATAAGGTAGATTTATACCCACCATATGACTACGACTGTCCTCTTCAAGGCGTGTACAGGGTCTAAGCTAGATTTTATTCCCACCATATGCTAATAAACAGCTTCTTCAAGGAGTTTACAGGGAAGATAAGGTATATTTTATACTAACCATATGCTGACTACGAATGTCCTCTTCAAGGCGTGTACAAGGTAGATAAGCTAGATTTTACACCTACCATATGTCCTCTTCAATGCGTGTACAGGGTCTAAGCAAGATTTTATTCCCACCATATGCTAATAAACGTCTTCTTCAACGCGTGTACAGGGTAGATAAGCACGATTTTATACTCACCATATGGTGACTACGAATGTCCTCTTCAAGGCGAGTACAACTAGATAAGCTAGATTTTACACCTACCATATGCTGACTACAACTGTCCTCTTCAAGGCGTGTTGAGGGTAAATAAGCTAGATTTATAACCACCATATGACTATGACTGTCCTCTTCAAGTCGTGTATAGGGTAGATAAGCTTGATTTATACCCACCACATGCTGACTATGGACACATCTGGTCACAGCAACCCTGACCTGTGAGGATGACCTACCATATGCTGAATATGACTGTCCTTATAAAGGCTTGGACATTGTAGATAAGCTAGATTGTATACCCACCATATCCTTATCAAGTCGTTTACAGGGTAGATAGGCTAAATTTTATACCCACAATATGCTGACTATGACTGTTCTTATCAAGACTTGGACAAGGTTTATAAGTTAGATTTAATACCAACCATGCTGACTATGATTGTTCTTATCAAGACTTGGACAAGGTTTATAAGTTAGATTTAATACCAACCATGCTGACTATGACCGTCCTCTTCAAGGTGTGTATAGGGTAGATAAGCTAGATGTATACCCATCATGTGACTACGAATGTCCAATTCAGACGTGCACAGTTTGATAAGCTAGACATTATACCTACCATATGCTAACTACGACTGTCCTCTTCAAGGCGTGTACAAGGTGCGCTCCACTAGAACCATTATAAGGAGTTCCAGTTTTTTGTCTAAGGTTGAAAGGATTTTTTAGTCCAGTCCCCCATTTTATACTCTGAAAGACAAGATTCTAATTCGAACTCCACCCATCCCTTCCAAATAAGAAAACAGTTGGTCTTTTAATATCCCTACTATTAGTACTTACAATTAGTTAAGATTGGCATTAACGCAATATACCGGAGCAAACAGTGCCCTTGACGTTGGGTCTGAAAACCATTTTGTATAATACAAAGCCGAAATCTTTGTGTATTCTATTCATGAATAATTGTTAGGTAACAACAGCTTGCTGGCTCACTATTATAATAAAAAACATAAAATGTTTTAATTATAATGTAATATATAGACAGTTGGACAAAACGTGTATGCATGTTGACTTTTAAATTTTGGTATTGTCAACTTTTTAGACTATTTCCCTTAAAAATTAAACTAAATTGAACTAAAAAATATTTGAAGTACTAGTTTGGTTATCCTTATTATTTTACTTAAATCTATATCCTGTTATTCACTAAAAGTAGAAAATTCATTATTAGGGATACTTTATGCTATAAAAATATTAATATGTTTGAGTCCCATATTTACAAGTATTTCTATCCTCAATATATATATAAATTTGTCGGGTTTCATATATAGGAAGTAACTATTACATGGGATATGTCACGATCCATACAATATCCTTTATGTGAACTGACTAGTCAATGCTAATATACATTTTGAGATAGCAGAAATCTACTAGTAAGTTAACTAAAACATGCCTTTGTACTAACTGCAAGTATTAATGTGGGATTTGAACAAACCCAATATCTGCTATCAACATGTTAAGGAGGCAGATATGAACAAACCAACATATTGGTATGGGAGCAAGCACTGATGCCTCAACCTGACATAATCTACAATATGCTAACACAGCAAGTATTTATATCTCGTGTGACCAAACCCAAAACATGCTTGCCTATCAAGTACTGATGTCTAATGTTAATAACTGACATTCTGCTATCATAATAAGAATTAAGTCTCATGTGACCACACCAACACTCCGCTAGCATAGTAAGTATTAATGTCTTATATGAAAAAAACTTGCAAATGCTGGCATTGCAAGCACTTATTTCTTATTTAACCAAACCCACAATCTTCAAGTACAGGAAGTATTTATGTTTCAAGAGACCAAACTCACAACAGACAATGGCAGCAAGTATTCATGTCCCAAATACCCCCAAAAATATTTAAAATCTAAATGATTAGATGTTGTAGAGTTTTTATCATCAAAATTCCAAACTGTAATAACAAATCCTGCTAAGATATCTACACCTTGCAAATAGTAAAACCTTAGAAATTAAATCATTTTCAAAATTTCAGATCAGAAAATTTAAACAATGACTAGATCACTCATGCATTAACCAATTGAAATATAGATTCTCATATGACACATTATTAAAACATGAGCTTTGAGAACAACATTTAGCTCAAGCTCTCAAGCCAAGTCTGCTGAAAAGTTATATCACCCTGGAGTATCATACAAAATAGATTCCAGAACCCAGCTGGTAATGTCTAAAAATAAATATGAACGATTTTGTTGTCTTAGTTAACTTTGATATGGATATCATGACTTTCATAGTAAATTTATTCATATTCATTTACTGCTCGGTAAATATAATGTTTTCTGCGTGATAAAAATAGATGTCAATAATTGTATACTATCATTATATGTGAAATTTCCATGTGGTAAAATGAAATACTTGCTGGGACGCCCATTTCTTTGATGTATTGGTTCAGAACTCTCCTTGTCTGTGATAAGTATAATGGAGCTACTTCTTGCTCCTTTTCGATGTCCCCTAAAATATTACATAAATCTTTGGTCCGTATCCCACACGTGGAACAGACAAGTAAGCACAATGTCTGCAAACATAAAAATACATTTTAACTGAAGAAACTGAAGGTAAAATCAGTATATATTCTTGCCCCTATGAATTGTTTTGATTCTAAAGGACATTTACGTAACCTTTGAGTTGCAGGACTTGTCAGCCATTTAGGACACACATTTGATTGAGATGTTGTTAAAATATGTGAAAAGTCTTACTATGAAGTCGCCATAAAGAGTATTGATCGTTTATGACGTTGATTAGGAATATATGCTGATTTTACATCCAGCATTTTAGGTACATCTTAATATAAGAATATAAAATCTTTCGCAGTGAAACCAAAATCAGTACATGTCTAGATAGGTTATTAAAAGACATGCAAAAATTTAGAAGCCAGCTAAAAAAGTAACCAGGCTCTTGTTAAAAAATTGGATTTTTGGACAGATGTTTAACATATATTTCTAAATGTATGTTTCTGATGTATAAACAAAGAAAAACTTATTTTTAAAAATCCTGACCTTCATTTGTTAACACCTATACCCTTTTAACCAAGCCTGTGTTGTCTTCAAAGATCAATCTTGTTATTATTTCTGTCAATAAACTTTCAATTGAGTCTGACACTTTATCTATCTTCTGATCAAGAGTGCTGAAATCTCCAAAAACTCTTAACTCTTCTGTCAATATGTTAAGCTACGATGAATCAGTAGCACATGGTTTGGAAACAATTCTGGATAACTGATCATTGTCTAGAAAAAAAATAAAAATAATATCTTAATTTCTACAAATATTCAATTGATTTTATACAAACTAGAAAAACCGTAAGCGATGCCTGCTAGTTGATACCATACACTGCCTAATTTTCAAAATATTTGGATAAAAACTGTAGGTGGAGTTAATTAAATGTACACTCAAAAGTAACCGTCTTCTGCACATTTTTAGAAAAATTATGAACTTCCCAAATCCGGAAAATTGGTTAAAAAATCCTGGAACAATTCCATAATACCAGTTGCATAACTTCAAAACATATCCAATCTTTCTGTGAAGTTTCAGAGATCTGAACTGAAAACTGTAGGAGGAGTTGATTACACAATATGTAAAAGAATGTCCGAGTCTATGTTTTTCTATGTGATACCCCAATATATTTGTGATCAAAATTTTAAATATCAGGCGCACAATAGCACGATGTGAGAAAGATTATATGAATGTTTCATCACATTCCATTCAGTGGTGTAGGTGCAGTTGCGGACTAGACATGGGTACTTCATAGACACCCCATCAATATATAACCCTTGCTTTTCAAGCGGGGGTTTAAAAATTAAGATAATACAGAAGCCTAAAGATTCTGCTTTTCAGGAATTTGAATGAAATAACACCCTTTCAGAAAAAATGCAAAGAGTCACAAAGGGTTTACAGAAAAAATACCAGAGATGTGAATCAGAATACCATTGGTAAGGTGTGGTACCTCCACCAGAATTTTAACTTTTTGTAATTACAGTTTATATAAGATATATGTTTTATTACCTTCACATAGATAAACTAAAATCTTAAATTCATTCTGACAATTATATTTGTTTCTGGAAAAGACCATAGTGTGTTCAATTAAGATTCAACAAAATGGACCAATCATTCAAGAATGTGATGAATAGGGGTCATTATATGAAGAGGCCTAAAGGGTTAATAATGAACCTTTTACCTTATCAAGGTCGCAAGCCTTATTTTACAGTTGACTGATTTTTCAATACCCAGCAAAAGACCAACAACATAAATTGGACGTTTAAAATAGGGAGGGAAGAAACAAATATAGGGAGGGTTAATCCCTGAATGCTTAAATAACGGTCCGTTATATTTCAGTAGCACTAATTTGTTGGTGAAACAAAAGAATATAAATATATATTAAAGAATTCAGACAACAACCACTTGAAAAATAAACTCCAAGAGTTAAGAACAAACAATCCAAAGATAAACTGCATACGAAATTCTCATATAAACAAATTTTACTGGGAAATTTCAAACAAGCTTAAAGAAAAGTAACCAAGTTTCATTATACCAAGTGTTTTTATATCAAATCAAATTATCTCTCAAAATCTAATTAAAAATTAGTACATATGGTAGTTATACAACTTTTCTGTTCAAAATATACAACTTGCTTACAGTAAATGAAATAATAACTAAGAAATTGACAAATACCACATAATAAATGTTCACATCATAATATTATTAGAACAAAGATTCAGTCCATAAAATGTCCATATAATAACAGTTAACACTTTTTTTAGCCACCTTCATCCTATGAATCTCTCGAAAACGCGCAAAAAATAAACGTAGTCTTCATGTCCTTTATAGCAATTTCTAGCTAGTTAAATCAAAGATCTGACTGAAAAAATCAATTATTAAGGATTATGATCAAAAACAGCATTTGTATAAGATGAATTTACAACATTAATATCTATATGGTAAAACCTTCTAAAAGTAGAAGCTGAAGACCAATTTGCAGTTTTTAAAATATCTTTTAAACTAACACCGGCTCTAGAAGCTTCTGAAGCTAATGCTCCTCTAAATGAATATCTTTAGGTCTATGCCAGAAAATTCGAGAACTAATTTTAGCCATCTTGATAAAGTACTAGAAGACACTGCCTTAACAGTTTTAAAAGATATAAATACTTTCTGGGACTTTCTTAAATTTTAAGTATGCTTCATATATGAATTAAGCGTGGCAACAAGACTTATAGCGTTGTTCCGATACTCATTAAAAACTACTTGGACGCCATTACGTCCTGGTTTAGATGTTTTGATCAAACTAGCAAATTTAAAAATTATATATGATTCCATTACAAATAATTTTTTTAAATCAAGAGCAACCAAAGTCTGACTTCTTTGAGCTGTAGCAAGTGCTATAACAGCTACTTATTCTTTAATGACAGAATTTCATTAGGATATAAACTAATAAGAAAAGACACTTTTCGAACATCCAGGTAAACACATATTTTCACTTGGTGGTCTTAAATTAAAGACACCTTTAATAAGCCATTTCATTAAAATGTGTTCCGATAAGTCTGCATTCCCAAACATAGTCAGAGTCTGGCAGATAGAAGCTTTATGGGAATTATTACAGTTGTAAGATCTGTTTTTCTTAAAAAGATTTTTTCTAAAGTTGCCTTAATGGGATCAATTTGTTTTTTACTGCACCACAAAAGCCAGTGTTATTGATATTTATATTGTTTGCTAGTTGATGATCTCCAAGATTTGGAGATCATATAAGAGTTTGTTTTGAAAATCCTTTATCAAGGAGATGCCTCCTGGCACTAAGAATGCGCAGAGGCATAACATTCTTTTGTTCATAGAATGATTTTCTCCTGAATGAACTAGAGCTAAAAAATGTGTACACTGTGGCAATTTATTGGAAAATTTATTAAAGATTCCATTAATTTTGGAAACCAAAATTGAGTTGTCCATAAGGGAGCTACTAGTATTACTTTGCTTACCAAGACCGCTTGTATTTTTTAAGTATTCTGCCGATCTGACTGAAATGATCAAAAATATAAGGGGTAAATATTGCTCCACGAAAAAGAAAAAGCATCAGTATACATAGCTTCTGTATCTGGAAACCAACTAACATATTTCCTAATCTGACAATTCAACCTAGAGGCAAACAAGTCAACAACAGGAAAGAAAAAGTGTAGTGTAATGGCATAAAAATTGAAGGTTTAAGCTTCCATACAGATGTATTTTTAAATATTCTACTTAAATTATCTGGTGTCTCATTTAAAACTCCTGGAATATGTACAGCAGATATAAAAATATTTCTCTTAGAACACCAAAACCAAATATTTTTTGTTATCTCCAACAAGGATATTACTGATCCACCCTGATTGTTTATATAAGAAACTGCTGTAGAAATATCTGTCCTAATGCAAATATGAACAGAAATTAAATCTGAGCACAAAGATTTAAGACCAAAATAAATGGCTTTTAATTCAAGAACATTAATATGAAATTGTTTTTCTTCTGGATTCCACATGCCTTATGCCACATGAAAATTATTTAATACAGCTCCCCAGCCTAATGAAGATGCACAAGTCTGCAAAATCATTGTTGGTGATCCCTACGACTGGGAATACCATTTTCTTTTGAAATGTTTCAACCCACCATTTAATTTCTGTTCTACTTTTATCACTCAAAAACACTTTAGAGTTATAATCTTTGTGTGATTTCCTAAGAGCAATAGTCTTGTCTATATCTAAATATCTGTGATTTAAATGAGCTAATTAAATAGCAAAATGACAAGATGCATATAAACCTATCAACTGGGCTAAAACTTTAGCAGTTACATTCTTTTTTGATAACACTTCTTCTGAGATTTTTAAAATCTTATCAATCTTATCTTCAGTCAGAAAAACTTTAAATAAAACAGAATCTATAAAATATCCAAGAAACAAAATTCTAGGAGATGGAACGAAACTGGATTTTTAACACATTTATCACAAATCCTAATGATTGTATAAACTTTCTAATACTAACAGTAGAGTGACTAGCTACCAGGTAAGATTCTGCCTGATGAAGAGAATCATTAATATAAAGAGAATATTTAAATTCCTTTAAATACTCAATAGCTGAGCAACATTATCCATTTCGTATAACCTAACTTGGTATTTCAGCACGTGACTAATGGCTGATGTCATAATTATATGTATTGATGACGTTGACTATACATGTTTTCTTCCACAAACAACAAGCAACGACATTGAAATTTGTGAATTGCAAATATTATTTGACTACTTGTTAAATACTGTTGTTGTTATTTCTTTTCATAATATTGAATTTAAAATATAAGAATTGTTTTTAATTGTTGGTTAGATTATTGGATATATACGACTTTGGGTGGGTTTACGCTGTACATATTCCTGGTTTTTTTTAGCGTACACCGACTCAAAGTCGTCTATATCCAATAATCTAACCAACAATTGAAAACAATTCTTATAATTGGATATTGAAGACTTTCGTTGGGTTTACGCTGTACATATTCGCGGTTTATTGGCGTAAACCGACCCAAAGTCGTCTATATTCAATAATCTAACAAACCTACTTTCATAATTTTCCTAAAAACTCGTGGCTCTGATGCACCAACAGGTAGGCATTGGAAAGCATATAACTTATTCTTCCACATAATCTTTAATATTTTACACAGGAACTGTGCATATGAATATAAAAATTAGCCTACGTCCAAACTTTTTAAGAAAAATTTTTTCTGAATACTCCTTAATACTATTTCTAGCGTTTCCTGCTTAAAATGTTCATATTCTATAAATTCATTTAAATATTTCAAATTTATTACGGGTCTAAATTGACCAGAATTCCTTTTTCTTGACTAAGAAAATATTTGAAATTAATTTATCTTCTGCATTACAACATGGTTTTATTGCACCCTTTTCTAAGAGAGAGCAGACTTCTTTATCTATAAGTTTAACTTATTCTTCATTAAATTTTGGGCTCTAGAAATAAATACCTGAGAAGGTTTTGCCTCAAAATTAATCTTATACCTGAAATAGTCTTAAAAATCCAATAATCATGAGTATAGCTTTCCATTTCCTTATAAATGTTTTAAGTCTACCAACAGACCTTATCTTGTTGACAGATGTCAAAGAAGTAGATCTAACCTTCAATAACTTTTACAATTTGGCTTTGTCCAATTCTTTTTCTGATTCTGTTACAGAGTTTTGGCTTTTTTCCTTCTGAACCCTGAGCCTCTTTCTCTAAGAGACTGATTCTGTCGTCGGCCTAAAAAGAACCTATAATAGGATTTAAAAGATATATTTCTGTTAATCTTGAAACCAGTATTATAATGTCATTTAGCCTTTTGCTAATATCATCTCCAAACAAATCCTTTTCACCCACTGGTTCATTCCTATTACACAGTTGAACATATTTCTTCTCAATGTGTGGACGCAGTGAATTTTGACATTTCAATGTGTGACGAGCATAACAAGGTAATGCATATGATAAAACCTTCCTTGCCTTATCTAAATCAAGTTTTTATTTCTTAACTGGTGAGCTACTTTAATGACAGCTGCAATGCCTGACGCGATGTGTTTTTTAATGTTTTGGCTAGTTAAAACTTCTGTCATAGCCCGCCTGTCTACAAATTCTGAATATTAACTGGTGCTGAAACCAAGCCCTTACAATTGACAGGTATCTTGTTATCTTTAACCACATTAGCAATGTCAGCTTTCTTCTTACAAAGACTTTGCACACCATTAGCGATCGAAGTACTAACTTCATCATCGAACTTATCATCATCCTCGAATACCCTTGGTATTTCGTAAACGTATTCATTCAACTCATCTTTGTCTTCGTCCCCTGAATCGTGGTCAGAGAAAATGTTAAAACATGAATTAAAGTCTACTAATATTACATTGGGCATTATCTCTACTATCCTCTTCAACATTTCTCCTAAAACGCTCATTTATATTCAATTTTCTAGGATGAGCCTTTGAGTTAGCACTATCAGCGACTGTATTAATACTATTAGCCTGCATAATATTAGCTGATAAACAGTGATTTCATTTCTTCCCAAAATAACTCTACATTTTTTTTCTTTTTAGAAGGTTTAGATTTATTCAATTTCGACGTCTTATGCCGTTTCATCAGGGACTTGACTTCATTGTTAACTCTGGGTAACTCTTCAAAAACAACATGATTTCGTTTGTTGACATGGCTGCTATGACCTCCATCGGTCACGCTAAAATCTTTAATTTCATCCCGGGGTTGTTGTGAAAAACCAGAAAAGGACGCAACTTCGTCCTCCGATACAAAAAGCTGCATTACGAGATTATCAGGCTCTGAGTCTGAGCTTTCAAAGTCACTTACGTGTTCTACTTTGGTCATAATTCTGCAAAGAGATGGAAAACTGATTCAGTCTAATTTCATCAAAAATTTTCGTATCGTAGGTCAAAATCGATACATTGACCGACGAATGTAATTAAATATTTGAACAGTGATAAAATCTATCTTCTGTTTCATTTTACAAAATGTTAATACAGAATCTGTATAACATAAAAATAAGATTATTTCACTTTTGAGTCCATAAGTGAAACACGTACCGATCGTGCGGCCTTAAATGTAAAAGAGGCCAGTGAAACCGTCATGGTGTCAAAGATACACATGTGTATGTAACACAAATGATTTTCATGTGATGTGTATGTTGCACAATGATATGCATTATGCATGCACAGATAGTATACATGTGCATGTTGCACAAATGATATGCATGTGCATGCACAAATGACATACAGTGTATGTTACACAAATGACATACAGTGTATGTTGTACATATGATATACATGTGATGTGTATGTTGCACAATGATATGCATTATGTATGCACAATTTATATACAGTGTATGTTGCACAAATGATGTACATGTGTATGTTGCACAAATGATATGCATGTGTATGCACAAATGATATACATGTATATGTTACACAAATGATATGCATGTGCAATTTGTGCAAACTACATAGGACAATATTTACAAAAATAGGGCTTTTAATGGGACATTAAATGATACCCCGCCACGTTGGATTGTCTTTTAATATTCATGACCACATTTTACTGAATTACAAATCAGCCTATAGGAACAGCTGAGTATGATAACAGTTCATCTCAGAAAACATTTCATCTTGAGCTTGGACCTATGAAAAATTTCAAATTGGCACAACTCAAAAACTACAAAAGGATTATGCTGAAAGTTTTCAATTTATCATCTGGAAAATTCAGCATTGAGACTCTTGCACCTAGAGAAAAAAAAATTGGAATAATGAAAATCAATTCTGTATTGATAAATTTATATGTTCTGACAAGTGTGGACACAGAAAAATGTCTTGCCAGCATTTTGCATCAGTAACGAAAAAAATGTCATAAGCATCAAGTAAATAACATAACCCGGTAAATTGTTTTCATTTATTCAAGATTCTTATGCATTGCCGACAACAGATAATAAGTGAAGACAATTTGATTTAATTCTACATATTTAACTTGCAGTTGCATACGTCATTTCTCTGAAACTACATATTTAAATATGTGTTACATCCAACAATTTAGTTCGAGTAGTGCGACAGATGCAGATTTGGTTTTTCCTGGATATGACAGATGCACATTTGGTTTTTCCTGGATGTGACAGATGCACATTTGGTTTTTCCTGGATGTGACAGATTCACATTTGTTTTTTCCTGGATATGACAGATGCACATTTGGTTTTTCCTGGATGTGACAGATGCACAATTGGTTTTTCCTGGATGTGACAGATGCACATTTGGTTTTTCCTGGATATGACAGATGCACATTTGGTTTTTCCTGGATGTGACAGATGCACATTTGGTTTTTCCTGGATGTGACAGATGCACATTAGTTTTATGATTTTCAAGCTTTAAATAATCAATACTTGTCCATTTAAACACCCGTATTAATAAATAAAACAAAACTATATGATTTTGGCGATTATTGGTCACAGCATTTAATATTTATAGATTCACAATTAAACAACAAACGCAGATTGCGTATTTAGATGAACTGTCCGTATATTGCAGTTAGATGAATGGATGCCGGCAGATTGCTGATTATGGCAACCAACGATAGACAGAGTGTAACAAAATTTAAATACAATCAATTTAGCATCACTGTGGGAACACAAGTGATAGACCAAAAACCTTAACTTGACCAAAAGATGCAGCGAATATACCAATTTAAAGTCAATTAATTCCAGCAGGTGATTCTTCTTTCCATCTTTTAGTACCATGCTGTAACTGAAGCTATGTGCCAATGTGATATGCACCATCTTTTAATACCATGCTGTAACTGACACTGCCGCAATTTATGTGACTGCACCTAAAAAGGAATGCAAACAACAACCCAAAGCAGCATCTTGTTTATAAAATAACTTTTACATGTAAAATGTTTTATATTTCAGCAATAAACGAACCCTAGAGCTGAGGTTCTATCAAAACCTACAGCATAGACTAGAAAGTTATTTAGGGCAGGAAGGGTGGGTTTTTGCATCCGTTCCCTTCAGAATCTGTTAAAAAGAGGCTCGATATGAAAAAATTGGCGCGAACCAATCAAAATCCAGGAAAGATGTAATTTGAGTTTATCTAATGACCAAAAGAATTCAAATAAAACAAAAGGACACCATAACGCACCAACACTTTGATAAATTAATTTAATCATAAGGCTTAAATTATATTAAAATATACACAATGTACAGTTACAAAGAAACTGACCTAATCCAAAAACTTAAACATAGTTACTGGACCGTGAAGTTGTGGTCATGGTCAAGTGACACCTACCAGAAAGTCATGTACTATTCATCAGCAACCTATTTATCAAATATTGTCATCTACCATGCATTGTTATAGAGGAACTGCCCTAATCCAAAAACTAAAATGTACTCGCTGTGAAACTGAGGTCATGGTTAGGTGACACCTAACAGTCATTTACTATTCAACAGAAACCTATATATCAAATATCCTCATCCTCCCATGCATGGTTACAGAGGAACTGCCGTAATCCAAAAACATTAACATAGACACCGGACCGTGAAATTGAGGTCAAGGTCAGGTGACACCTAACAGATAGTAATGTACTATTCATCAGCATCCTATATACCAAATATTGTGATCCAACCATGCATGGTTACAGAGAAACTCCCCTCATCCAAAACGTAGTCCCTGGACCGTGAGGTCAACGTCAGGTAACAGGTAACTGACTGGCAAGTACTCATCATAAGCTACCACTAGACTAACTTTAATGGACCAATGGCTTAAGCTAATCGATTCTGCATCTGATAAAACTATGCATTAAAGCTGCTTCACAGACTTAATCATACAATGATATCTTTTATTCAGCCCTTATCTTAAAGGAATGCACATAAAAAATGTCAGTGAATAAACCACAGATATTATAGACTTTTTCATTCAGCAGCAACAAATTAAAAATGTCTGCTGTTTTTAACAGACTAATTTGATAATTCAAAAGAAGGAGCTTCTTTTTAAAGCACAACTTTTGCTACCTACATTTTTAAATAGATTAATAACAAATAATTGAGGGTTTGAGTTGTCTTGAGTGGTATGTTATATAAGTGGTATTATTACTGTAGCATCAAACCTGTAAGCTCTATGTAGTATCCCCAGACATGTAATAGAAGTATTATTGACCCAGTGGTATTATAACGGTAGCATCAAACCTGTAAGATCCATGTAGTATCTCCATACAGGTAACAGAACTATTATTGAACCTATGGTATTATAACTTTAGCATCAAACCTGTAACCTCTATGTAGTATCTCTATACATGTGATGGAAGTATTATTGATGCAAGGGTATTATAACTGTAGCATCACACCTGTAAGCTCCATGTAGTATCTCCATACATGTAATGGAACTATTATTGACCCTGTGGTATTATAACTTTAGCATCAAACCTGTAACCTCTATGTAGTATCTCTATACATGTGATGGAAGTATTATTGATGCAAGGGTATTATAACTGTAGCATCACACCTGTAACCTCTATGTAGTATCTTTATACATGTGATGGAAGTATTATTGATGCAAGGGTATTATAACTGTAGCATCACACCTGTAAGCTCCATGTAGTATCTCCATACATGTAGCAGAACTATTATTGACCCAGTAGTATTATGACTGTAGCATCAAACCTGAAAGCCCCATGTTGTATCTCCATACATGTAACAGAAGTATTATTGACCCATTGCATTTTTCTTTCATCTCTTTTGAAATGACTTTTTCACTTGGTATCCAACCGTTACTGTAAAACTAAACCTAATTTATTTTTATAACCAAGTCTGCAGTTTATGACTTCGTTTTTGTGATTATTGATTGGTTTAGTGTGGTTTTGTCCAATATGATAAATGTGTATGTGTATTATTTATCTGCGGTAGGTTGTTGCCCTCTCTGAAAAGTACATGTATGTTGTCCAGTCTGATCCATGTGATAATTGTGTTGACCTGTCTGTTATATTGGTTGTCCTGGTAGAAAAGTGCATTGTCATATGTGATAAGTATGTTAACTTGTCTAAATAATGTCTAAAATTGTTGTCTGTCTGATTTTTTTTCATCTCCAAGAGATTAACCTCCTTTCAAAGGGCAGTGGAATTTGAATGTGTTCAATAAAGGATATCCTTAATTGGATTTAGAAATTAACAATGTCATTTACTTATTTTCACTCAACCATGTTTATTTTTGTTTAAATAATAGCCACATAAGACATCCAACCCCAAACTAAACATGTTTTCTTTGGATAGCCTCAGAGATAACATAAATTTTGGTATTTGGCCCATATATCACTAATTTTTAGTGCACTCAATTGAAATTAGTATAAAAGTGTTAATTATACATCCGCAAATATTTGTTGGTTATTACATAAAAGGTGGCCGAGTGGTCAAGGTAGTTCGTCTACTATTGATCACGTGGTCTGTCAATACTGAGATTGCGGGTTCGATTCTCACTGCAGGCAGGGTGTACTCGACTCCAATCTTAATTGACAAGGATTGCCAGTTTTCCTACCGCAGGTCGGGGGTTTTCTCCGGGTACTCCGGCTTCCTCCCCCAATAAAAACTGGACGCCATGATATAGCTGAAAAATTGCTGAAAGTGGCGTTAAACACCATCAAACAAACAAACAACAATATTACATAAAATGGAATAAAATCAGACAGTTACCTTTTACCAAGCAGCCCCAAGAAGAATGGTTGTCCGCCTGTTTCATTATGACATCTGTCCAGTTCTTCAAGACATGTGGTGATCACATCCTGTGTGGTGGCCTACTTGGGGACTCCCCATCTCAGATCACATTAAATTAAATGTATTTGTCTTCTGTTACACCATTCTCTTAGTTCAGGGAAAACCTGTACAGAGCAAATGTATTTCAGTATGTACATTGTGTACGTGAATCAACTTGGTTACTGGTTTAACATTCAACATTCAAATAAATACCAAAGACGTCTTCTTTTAGTTCAACATTTAGCACCCAGTTCCTAGTTTTTTTAATTTTAGTAATTTTTAGTTACTCGTTCAACATTCGCAGTTCCTAGTTCAACATTCGTTTTTTCAGTAGTTCAACATTTGCAGTTCCTAGTTCAACATTCGTAGTTTCTGGTCCAATATTCGTAGTTTCTGATTCAATATTCACAATTTTTAGTTCCTCGTTCAACATTTGCAGTTCCTAGTTCAATATTCGATTTTTCAGTTCCTAGTTCAACATTCGCAGTTCCTAGTTCAACATTCGATTTTTCAGTTCCTAGTTCAACATTCGCAGTTCCTAGTTCAACATTCGCAGTTCCTAGTTCAATATTCGTAGTTTCTGGTTCAATATTCGAAATTTTTAGTTCCTCGTTCAACATTCGCAGTTCCTAGTTCAACATTCGCAGTTCCTAGTTCAACATTCGTAGTTCCTAGTTCAATATTCGTAGTTTCTGGTTCAATATTCAAAATTTTTAGTTCCTCGTTCAACATTCGCAGTTCCTAGTTCAACATTCGATTTTTCAGCTCCTAGTTCAACATTCGCAGTTCCTAGTTCAACATTCGTAGTTTCTGGTTCAATATTCACAATTTTTAGTTCCTCGTTCAACATTCGCAGTTCCTAGTTCAACATTTGATTTTTCAGTTCCTAGTTCAACACTCGCAGTTCATAGTTCAACATTCGTTGTTCAACATTCGTTGTTTCGTTCAATATTTACAATTTTTAGTTCCTCGTTCATCATTCGCATTTCCTAGTTCAACATTCGATTTTTCAGTTCCTAGTTCAACATTCGCAGGAACAATTGCATAGGAACTGAAAAATCGAATGATGAACTAGGAACTGAAAAATAGAATGTTGAACAAGGAACTGATAAAAATAGTTGGGTATCATACACCTCTAGTCAGTTATAGGTGTATTTAAAGCAAATTGTGCATATACTGCCAATTGCTATATGTTTGATGAAAGTAAACTGAAGAGCTCAATAGCTGTTGATTTCATGTGATTGTCCAATTTTAATTTACTAATAATTTTAAATTTAGCTTTAGATGGACAAAACCTTAATTAAGATGATTTTAAATTTCAAACATGATAAATCACAATTCCTCAAATCATTAAGTGCAAAATTCTGTTTCAACGGTTTTTAGGCATTTGATAAGTTGTATTCACTAGATTGACTTAATATCACGAAGCTAGCGTATGATGGAGAAACAAAGTTCAACTCATTTATATTTAATATTTGGGATTTGCATGTTTTGGGTTGTGTAACCTTGCACAAAATTGTTTTCATTTGTTCTGAGCTTTGACTTCAAAATAATAAATATCTCTAAGAACATGGACCTGATAAATCAATTTGATATGATATTTTAAAATTTTTTCATGCAAAACATTAGATGTAGTCTGCTTAAAAATATTCAGAATTAATCTATTCGCAAAAATAAATCTGTTTAATAAATAAATATCCTACTCTTAATAAATTACTGTTGTATAATATAGGCAGGTGTAACAATAGTTTTAAAACTGCAAAAAGGAGATCAACGACTTTTTTTATGGATACTGATCCTTTAGCAAATTCGGAGCCTTTATTTGAATATCTTGGCTCGATGAAAGTTAAAGAAATAATTAAATATCTTCTTAGTTTGAATTGTTTTTTTTAAATGAGGCTCCATCTTACATAGGTAAGAATTAGTCATATGTTAAGGAAATAAATATTCACACGCTGTAATGCTATAAAAGGAAATCTGAATGAAACCCAAACTAAAAACAAAATAATTGAAACTTCTTGCATATATTCAGCCCCTTTGTTACAGACAGATATGAGGTTCTTCAAACCATCATGACAATATGTAACCCCCTTTCATTTAGCCACATGTAATTTCCTATACTATCAATATTCCTTATGTGTATTCAAGTATTACAGTTTTGAATTTGTGCTGTATTGTGTTTGTAACATAATCTAATACTATAAGTGTATAAACTGAAGGCCTCATGAAATTTTACTCCTGCTAACTTGGTTTAAAATAAAGTATTATTTTTAAATATTAAATATCTGTTAGCAGATAAAATACAGTTCACCAATAACATGATAAAATCTAATAAGCATTATTTAATAGGAAGGGAGAGGGGTATTATGAGGTCAGAAAACCAAGGGGTCAATTGAACCAAAACCTGGTAACAATGTTCGCTTACTGATCTATTATGATGTCAGAGCACCGGTGTGTTCACACAAAAATTTATTAAATATAATTTAAGATACCCACGCCTCGGTGTAATCGGACTGGCTTCCATGTGCGTTCCTTAATAGCTAATGATCGGAACTATGCGGTCATAATTATTTCACATTCAAAATTTACGTGTACCGACATGACCGAATGGTGTCGTATTTAAATTGAGCTACCTATGTTAACAGTAGCCAATTTTAATACCCGGGAGGAATTAAAAATTGGCTATTTTTAAAAACTAGCTAACGTTTATCTACCTTACACTGTAAGAATGAACGAAGCTAAATAGACTATTTATTAGTTCATTTTCAAAATAAAGTTTAAATATTGCATTTAAAATCAACGAAGCAACTTATTTTTATTAATAAACTTAATTAGAAAAATATAACGTTCATTATGGTAGGTATACAAAAGATTACGTTTATATAGTTTTAAGGGACTTGTTTTTTACTGTAATATTCTGTTTTTGAATATCTCACCAGACCAACTAAAATATCTCGATGCCGTATTAATAATAGTAATAATAATACGGAAATAGTTGTAACAATCAAGGATGTCAGTTTTGCTGTTTTAAATGCAACGGATGGGAAAGTCATGGTCGTGTGCTGATCTTTTTATGCGGACCTGCTTATCTCATAAGGTGGTCTACTCTGGACAAATGTTTTTATACACATGTGCTTATGGACAATGCTATTTCGTAAAAGGGGACGTCCTGTATCTGCCACTAATGGTCTGCGTTTGACCACGGGATGTATGGCAAGACATTTTTTGTTTCTTCCTGTGCAAAGATATCTTATAATGTTAATAAAATCCCTTTTAAACTTTTTTAAAATAACTTTATTTGGTCTTTTTAATGATTAGGTTAAACCATATAATCGGTTTAATAAATATTATATTATATGTTTTATATACTATATACGATATCTTACGAAGTTATGTTGTCGTTACAAAATCTCTTTCCTGTGATACAATTATTAACAAGAAACCAGCTAAAATCAGCTAACATACACCTTTTTATTGTTAAATAATTATACTGGACACAGAATTCACGAAAATAAGCTGACCGTTTTTTAACATGATTATCCATGAAAATCGGCTACATTACATCTATTTATGGCACGGTAAAACGATGACTCAATAAAATAATTACCTTAAATCTCGTTGATTTATGATAGAGGTATTTTGCACTAGTTATCAGAATGACTAACCAAGAAAGTCAGCTACCTAACATCTATTTATTGCATGGTAGAGGTATCAGAAAGACTATCCATGAAAATCAGCTATACCTTACATCTATTTATTGCATGGTAGCAGTCGAATGATTATCCATGCAAATTAGCTACTGTACATCTATTGCATGGTACATTTATAAGAAAGATTATTCACGAAAATCAGCTACGTTATGTACATTCATTGGATTGCAGATCAATGCAGATCCATTAGAAAGATATCCACGAAAGTCTGCTACCTTACATCTATTTATTAAATAGTATGTATTGAAAAGATTATCCGTGAAAATTAGCTATCTTACGTCTATTTATTGCATGGTAGATGTATCAGAAAGATCCATGAAAAACAGCATTCGTACATCTATTAATTGCATGGTAGAGGTATAAAAATGTGACCTATTAAATTGATCTACCTTAATTCTCTAAAATGTATTAAAAGGATGATAATTGAGAAGAAACTACATTATATCTCTTGATTTTATGGTATCAGAATTAGTTTACCCAGACCCATGGCGATTAAAGCGGCAGGGGGTACCGGCAGGTGGTGGGGCAGATGTCATCATATCGGTCATTTTTTTTCAATTATTTCGGACATATGAAGTTGGGTTTACTTTTCATCAAATAGGTGAAAGACCCGCTAGACGGGACCTTGTTTTACACTGGGCCTGTGACGATTAAAAAAGACGGATAGTTCAAGCAGATGGAACGAGGTGTAACTATATCAGTCAGTTTTTACCACATTGGTTATGAAAAAAAAACAAGGAAACAGACCGTACAACAAGAGCCCAAAAACCGACGGTAGATTTATTAATCCAGATTTAGCCAAACATATAAAACACAAAACCAAAACCAAAAACATTAAAATAGAAGTACTTGATAAAAACATGGATGTACTCAGGTGCTCTGGACGAGTAAGCAGGCCTGTCTGGAATTAAACCCCGCCGTGTTCATTATTGTTAAGTCTAGAAAAAAGTCAACCCGGACTAGGAAATACGTACTGCCTATGACTCAGTGAAAATTTTCGATCGTATTAGAGAAATGAATTTCCCATAACGATCAATTAAGTCATGGTGACGGATAGCTAGTGACGGGACTAGAATTTCTGAGCTGTCCGTCCAAAAATTATTGCATGCCCTATATATTCATTCTACACACAAATGCCGCTCAATTTTACCTTTGTTCCCTCATTTGAATTACTTAAACAGATCAAAATCAAAGAAATGCAAATCACAAATTAGTCTCTCAAATATATTTTTTCATATGATGATAGTTACATAGTGCATATGATTTGGTGTTTTGACATACAGATATAGAAGACCATGCATATTTAAAAAAAACATTGACTCGACCATAATTGACAAGGCTTTGCCAGGTTTTTTGTGTGGATTTCCATGAAGTAGTCTGGCTCACTTCCCCAGTAAAACTGGTGCAATGACTAGCTAGGATAAAAAAAAGAGGGGTGCCGCGCCTTGCCATTGTGCCCTCTTAGGAGCCCTTTATTTTTAATTTAAGTTGTTTTGGATAAAGATGACGGAAGTGTTAGTGTTATAATCATTGTTTTATTTAAGCTTTTTATGTTTCAGCACGCTTATATGCTTAGGGTATTAAAAATAAAAAAAGGGAAGATTTCGGAATTTTAAAAACAGCCAGCAACCGAGCCACATAAATGCAAATGTTCTGGTTATATTAATGCCTTTGTTTTGTGTTCTGTTTTGTTGTTCATTTTTCATCTTAATGTTAGAATAATTTTTTATTATTGTGTTTCATTTTTTCCTCATAAAAGTCATTCAGCATTTTAAGGTTTCTGTATGGTACTATATTGTTAATTATTGGATATTTATGATCTATTTTTACAAGCAACACAGAACAACATTACACTAACAAAACATTATATCAAAACACTTTGGGTTTTTTTGCATATGGATATGTGTAATTATGTCAACATTTGCATTTCAGTTGATATTTATTTCACTTCATGTATTTTTATTCGATGGTATATATTGTGTTAGTGTTGGGTGGAGAGGGGCGGGTGTGTTTTGTTAAGTATCGTTTTACCATTCTGCATGACTTTTTGAAGCACCAGACAACCGCGACATAAATGCAACAGTCCAAGCTAGGAGTTTGTGCCTTCCTGTTGTTAATTTTCCATAATATTTTGTTATTGAGTTGTCCTGAGTTTTAGTAAATTTGGATGTTTTTCAGAAGAGTAGCACTCCGTATAGCAAAAACACAGCTGCGTGTACCCATTGTGGACGCAAAAAAATTTAGATATAATTAGAGAAAGTAAGAAGGGGATAATTTCTTGATTATAACATTTTGGAATAATTACTGCTATTTATTTACCAAGTATTTTTCATGTGTAGTGTAAATGTGTTATTATTACTTAGCCGTATGTAACTTGTCTACTGCCACATTAAGGGCAATTCGCAGAGAATACATAATTGTCATCTGCTGCGACAAACAAACATTCAGCATGTTAAAATTATGACCCCTGAACCGAGTTTAAGCATGTTCAGAGGAGGGTATACATCAATCACTTGTCTGTTTTTGTTGGTCCGTATGCAAACTTGTGTTAAGAAATAAGCTTGTTTTCTTAGCTTATTTCTAAAACATTAAAACCTCATTAAAATTAATGCTAGTTTTTTCTGATTATAAATAATCTGATTAAGTATAATTTCTATTAGTTTTACAAAGTGTCAATTAAAGGCAGTGACACAAATACAAATTCAAATGTACTAATATTGATTCATTTATAGTGTTTAAAAATAGCTTAACTTTAGTTAATGTTAAGTGAGGTGTAATGGGATGAAACGTTTAATAATGATAAAAACTTTTATACTGATTTGGTTATATATTTTGTTGTTTAATTAAGTATTGGATTTGGCAAAATATATGACCCATCAGAGCAGTTATCGCTTCAGTTTTGCGCTATGTCATAAAAAAATTGTATAAAATTTCTTCGTTTCAGTCCCCCTTTGTGTTGAATATATGTTTGTTTACTTGTTGTTGTCTTCATACAGCAGTAATACTGCTCGCTGGACGTAAAGCAAACATCAAATCAATCAATGTCATCAATCAATCTTCTAGACCGGGAATTTCTAGCTAAGTTTGTCAAGGTTTCGTGGACACATATGGACATAGAAACACTGACTTGTGAGGATGTTTAAACGTTTGACACATATGGCTTTGATTACATGACGTTTCATCCCAAAACCAAAACGGACCATAATCAAATCGGACCTTAGCCATAACAGACCATCAAATAAAATAGAAATTAATTAATAAATAAATGCTATTATATGTCCCTATAATTTGTTTAAACATTTGAATTTGTTTTGGGGTAAATTGGTGTAATCTAATCGGTGTAATTGTTATAATCGCTACTGGGTCCATATATACCACCACATTCTCCTCGGAGCTGAGATGTTATTATCGGGCCTTTCAAATAGCTTAATTGACCATAAATTGTAAATGGATCCGCAACTATCTTAAAAGTTCATTTGAAGTACATAAAATTAGACTATAAGACTTAAAGTCATAATCGCTACTATGTCCTTATATACCACAACATTCTCGTAGGAGCTGAGATGTTGTTAACTGGTCTTCCGAATAACTTGACCGTATCGTGTAGACGACCTTCCAGGTACCTGTAATTTCAGTGCTGTTTCAGACTGTTGCCATTCTTGATAAATGTTTGAATGGACCATTACTGTGTAAATGGGTCCGCAACAATCTTAAAAGTTCTCTAGCAAAAGCTTCTTTTGGCTTGTTGGAGTATGTGCAATCGGTTCTGCGTAGCAAATTTGATATGTCTTTCCCTATTGTGAGATGAATAAAGCTTGATAACAACCACATTGTCTTATATAATTCATGATTTACGAGATCACGCATTATGTTGTTTTTATAAAAAAATGTCATTACATGTATTACTGCTTCTATAATCAAACCTCATTTGGTCAACCCAACCCAAGCCTGCTTTTCGTTTGTGAAACTTATCAAAAACAATAAAAATCTTTATTATTTAATTTTTCTTAATTATGTTAGAGCACACTCTGATAAATCATTTAATATTAATTATTAGTTTATAATAAATCATAATTGTAAACGTATTTTGTTTCTTAATTAATTTTTAATTAAAACGCATTAATTAAAGAAATAATTATTTCTTGAAAAATAGTAATAATTCTTCAACTATCAACTTATTTATTTTATATTTTCGATTGTCCATTAAGGCTGTTTAGACTCTACTGGCAAAGTTTACTGTAGTTATCCATCTACAATTGGTAAATTGGTCATCATCATCATCATCATCATCATCATCATCATCATCATCATCATCATCATCATCGTCGTCGTCGTCGTCGTCGTCGTCGTCGTCGTCATCATCCTTGAGTGCATCCCTCCATAACAGTATATTCGCACTTTGATACGTAAAAGCAGTGCAACACACAGGCTGTTCTATACAATTAAAAACAATCCCAGTATTAAAGTAGGTGAATGGGTGTAAGGGCCTGTCGGACGGCTTCGACAGAGCTTATCTGCACTAGTCCCACTGGTAGACAGTTCTAAATCCTGATAAAGCTGGGAAAGAAGGAGTAATAAGGCTGGATTCTGGCCTCGGGTTGCAGGAACTTCAAGGTGTGGCCTCTGGTACAATATCCAGTTAGTATCAGGTACTGCTCTGGGGAATGTCTACCAAGTGGTTGACGATCTTGTACATCATCACCATCTTCTTCTTGACTCGTCTTTCTGCTAGCATCTCCTAGGAAAGGTCTTGCATCATCTGTGTGTTTGTCTACTTGCTTGTTGGTTATTACCAGTTACAAATCTAGCAGCCTGTCTCTGGACTTTTCTACTGCATTGTTGTTTCTAGCAGTGTGGGAGCACCAAACAGTGGATGCATAATCATACGAAGGTTTGACAAAGGTCTTGTATGGCTGTTGGTTGCATATCCCTATGTTGCGACGTCTGGTGTGATTTCTTTGTAATGTTGTCAACATGGATGTTCCAAGACAACTTCTTGTTGATTGTAATCCCCAGGTACTTTGCATTGTTCACATGTTCCAGAGAGTGTCCATGAATGGTACAATCAAAGTAGATAGGGTTCCTTCGATTGGTGAAGGAGATGACCTCACACTTTTTTGGATGAAACTGCATTAGCCACTTTCCTTCCCATTCCTGTAGTTGTTCAAGATCGTGTTGCAGGATGTTACAGTCGTTGACGTTTTTGCCTTTCCGGTAAATTAGACAGCCATCTGCAAACAAAAGTGTTGTTGACTGGGCACAAGCAGGCATATCATTTATGTACACCAAGAAGAGTAAGGGACCAACGACCGTCCCTTGAGGTTTTCTTGAAGTTTCCTGTTGATTCATCAAGTACTACTTCTTGGATGCGGCCTTTTAGGATCCCGTCTCTGCTATTTCGATTGACCCCATAATGGTGGGGCTTAATGAGTAGGCTTCTCTGTGGCACATTGTCAAACGCCTTTTTAAAGTCAAGTAAAATAGCATCTGTTTGTTCGTTATAGTTTAAGTTGTTTTCAAGGTGTTGAAGTTTTTTATCGTAGTTTCCGGAAAGAATTCTGGAAGTATGTTAAGATGTTGTCTTTCTCCAAGTGTCCAATAACTGAGATGTGAATGATATTTTCAATGGTTTTGCTGCAGATTGACGTAAGAGAAATCGGACGATAATAAGCAGGTAGGCTATGAAGACTCCATATGTGTCAGTTCTTCTGCTCTTAATATAGGACCAGAACTTCTTTTTGCCTGCTGTTTCACCTTTCAGCATGTTCAGCACATTGTTGCTGTGTGCTTTCCTAAAGGTGTTCTGCATCTGTTTTATGTCATTTTCTCTTAACTCTGGATAATTTGCGAACCTCGCGAGTTGTGACGTCTGACCGCCTGGAACAAAATAGTTCATCACAGTGGAGCTCCAGTCACTAAAGTCTTTCCACATAGCGTTGATGTCTGAAGTGCAGTTTTATTTAAGCTGGATTTACTTGGTGAAATTAGTCGTACTCTGATGTTCTCAATGTCAGCTTTTTCCATAGTTGGATGGTACGTTTCTGAGGCTTTTGTCCGTTCAAAGTTACAGTGATATCCGTGAAGATCTATCATGGTCGCTGATGCATAGAAGGCTCACACATCTATTTACAAACGATGGCCGGTTTGTAAACATCAGGTCTATATCCGTTTCGTTTCTGGTGGGGAAGTTAACTATCTGTGTTAAGACTTACTCTTCTTTGATGTTTTTTTACGGCTTTGTTGATGAATTTGAGGTATTGAAGACCATAGTATATAGGGTGCGTTAAAGTCACCGCCTATTATCAAGGTGTCTTTTGGGTATTTAGTGCACACATGATTGATAGAGTTCAAGAATTTTAATGTGTAGTCCAGGGTGCATCTAGGTGGTCAATATGCAGAGGCAACAATAACAGATTTATTATTGAGCATTGAATTCTCTTAAAAACAATTTCGCAGGAAGATGATGATGATGATCTTGGAACTTCAGATTTCAGCGCAATCAATACCCTACCTTAATCATAAGCTTGTGTTTCGAGTCTATTGTCAGCAATTCACTATCTTGAATACCTTGTCTTAGCAATGTTTCATTAACCAAGGCAACATCAGGTTTGGATGAGTCAATTAGATTCCAGAAGATTTCCTTCTTTGACATTATACTTTGCGAATTGAGATGTAGAGTTTATGCTTATTACTGAAGTCATACGGAAGTCCGAAACGTCTACAGAAGATGATACATTTGTAGAGAAATGACTTGGTTTCATAATGGTGTTCAGAGGAGTCTTGGAGCTCTTGTTAATGTGGTTGGTGGGTTTGATCAAAGTGTGTAGTTGTGCAGTTTAAGATGAGCACAAATTGTGCGTCATGGTGAAAATGGTGCTCTCGGATCAAAATGGAGCTTGTGTTAATGTGGTTGGTGGGTTTGACCAAAGTGTGTGATTGTGCAGTTTAAGATGAGAACAAATAGGGTGTCAAGGTGAAAATTGTGCTCTAGGATCAAAATAGTTTGTTTACATTTAAAACGGGAAGTTGGAAGTTTATCCCAAAGAAATAGGCGACGTTTGAGAAAATCAGTATACTCGATGCAGCCTCTTGCAAATCTCGGATAGTTTTTATACCTCGCCACACGAAGTGACGAGGTATTATGTTATATCCTCAGTTTCGTTCGGTGTCTGTCCGTCCGTCCGTCCGTCTGTCCGTCGTCCGTCCCCCAAGGTTTCCAGATGATAACTTAAAAACGCCTCAATGGATTTGAATAATATTTTGTACAGCTGTTTAGTACAATAAAATACAGGTCAAGTTAAATTTTCAGGATGATCCGAAAAATATTATTGAAGTTTTTCCACTTTATAAATTTTCAAATTTGAAAATAATGAAATTTTCTTGTCTAAGAAAGATAACTCATTTCTTTCTGTCTGTATATACTAGTATATAAAGGATGTATAGGATATACAGTATAGTATAATAAGATATACAAATATATTTAACTATTGATGAATATCGTGGCGGGGTATCATTTAATGTCCCATTAGATGCCCTATTTTTCAGACTTAAATTATACTTGAATCTGATTTACCCTTTGTAGCAAATAAATTTATTAATGTACTATTGAAAAACTCCTAAAAAGATTTTGAGTAATATTCAATACGATAGGACAATGGTCTTGGAGATGATGGTTTGTTTAATATACCTGTTGCAGATGCCCGGGGCTGAATTCTGTTGTCCAATGGAAGAAGTCCTAAACCCCAATATAGCACATCAGTCAATCTAATATTTTCAGATTGCGATAAATCTTTAATATTTGGTACATGAACAACATACACATGTATATCATTACTGTAACATACACATGTATATCATTTCTGCAACATGCACAGGTATATCATTTGTGTTGCATACACATGTATATCATTGTTGCAACTTACACATGTTTATAATTTCTGTATCATACACTTGTGTGTTATTTGTGTATACGCATATAGAGGTGTAATTCTAGTAAAGATTTTATGCATGAAATTGTATTGTCTTAGGAAATTTAAGTTAATGGGATCTGTTCAAAATGCTTAATTAAGATACTTCAAGAATTTATGTTCCAAAAGAACCTTTATGAAATTTTAAGATTATATTTCAGAAGATAGTTTAATGCTGTTTTAAATAGCTGCATTTCCTGCACTATATTTTGCTTGTTTTTGCGAATAGTTTTCCTGAAAATATTCTATGTACTTGTTTTATTCAGTATTTATGCCCAAGGTTGGTTGGTCATGTCGGTGTTCTTTTCCTTGACCTTGGTGACTGAGTCGTCTATTATGGATTACGTGGTCTGTCAACACTGAGGTTGTCGGTTCGAGTATCACTGCAGACAGGGTGTGTTTGACTTAATTGACCGGGGTTTTCTACAGCTTCAACTCCAGCAAAAACTGGACGCCACGATATAGCTGAAAAAAGGCAGCAAGTGGCATTAGACACCAATCTTACAAACAAACAAATAGTACTGTTTTCAAGATTTTATTGTATCTGCTGACAGCTTTTCTGATCATAGTTACTTGTTTCTGATAGTATATATATCCAGGGTAATCTGCTCCTACCAGTATTTCCTCTCAAGGTTAGTTGTGTATGTCTAAATTGTTGACCCGGGAAAATATTTTCTTGTCAGTACTCTCTAGAGTTATTTGTTCCAACCAGTATACTTTTTCAGTGTTAGTTGTTCTTGTCTGTATTTTTGTCAAAGGTAAGTTGTTTCTGCCATTACTCTGTCTTGACGCCAATTAAGTGTATTGCTTAAGAGGTATTGATTTTACAACATTTAAAACAACATTTTTTATTATTAAAGTTAATTTGATGTCCAGTTGCTTTATAATATTTGTCTATTGTTATAGTAAAATAATTGTCTTAACATGGATCTTTATCAGTATGAGGTAATAAGTCGAACTTCCATCAGCCAAATATTCGTTATTCCTTAATTGCAACATTTTATATGGCATATATGGAAAATAACATTTAATTACATTTAAATGTCTGCTCAAAAGTCTACAATTGACTTCAAACTGTAATTATAGTCACTCGCTCTCACCTCTGGGTCCCTTGTGCATTATAGACATGCCTAGTTCCATCAGTTCCTGTGTAATACTTGGATTAAAAATACTCTCTGACTGATTGACTTTTCCTGTAAAATTTAAAGTTCACTTGAATAAACTGCAGAGGAAACGATGGCTATTGTATTTGATCAATGATACAGTTCATCTTTCCAAACTGAAATACTCTGATCATCACAAACTGGTACACAAGAAAGGTTTCATTTGGTCCATTATATTAGTACAGTCCCATCTGATCTTGTTATTTCTAAGCCTAAATGAAGGCCATAATTAATTTCTCAAAATATGCACTTATTAATGACATTCAATATATAGATATCAGTAGAAAAATAAGCTATTGTATAGGTTTGGCATAGATGGATTGTTTTATTTTGTAACTATTTGATTTTAATAACATTTTAGGACAGGCAGATGTTAACAAGTCTTATGACTTGATAATTAGGACGGAAGATTTTCTACCAGCTGGTAGTGCAGTACTTTAAGAAAAAATTTCATATATAATTGCAATTCACGAGGTATTATAAACAACTATATATTATGCATAAGACAAGTGATAGTGTTTTTGTTAAGTAATATATAATTTATGTTAGAAAACCTTTTTAAAGCATAAAGATTCCTACTGCAAGCGTTGTTTTCTCAGTTTTAAAGATAAGGTTAAGAGGCAAAATATTTCATATTTTATTTACACTGATTGAAACACTTCATCAACAGGTCATACTAATATAAGCTAGATCAGTTGTATCTTTGTGGTTTTTTTATTTGCTAGACGTCTGGTTAGAACATGATCTCAAATGAGTCATGCTCCGGCTTCCTCCACCAATAAAAACTGGACGCCATGAAATAGCTGAAAAATTGCTGAAAGTTGCGTTAAAACACCATTCAAACAAACAAACAAACAAATGAGTCATGCAATTACTTGATTTATCCGGAATGTTCATAGGTTTATGTTTCAGGCAGACTCGTTTTAGCGTAATTTTTTTTATAATTGTCACTTCTTGACACTTAAGCCCAGAATGGTCATGGCTTAATAAAGTTGAACTAATCATATCATATGATTGATCCCGACTATTAATGTCTTAATTGATCCAGATTGGACTCTTATTTACATAAACAGGTAATATTTTGATTGAGTTGGATTGGTCATATTGTAGTTGATAGAAACAACTGACATGATTAATTGTAAAATTATCGATTGCTTTAATAACAAACACAGTCTAATATTATAGTATATACATATATATAGGATCTTACATTGGTACGAGTGGATTATCGGATTTCTCCAATCGAGATAGTTAAATTATGGAATTTTAAGTCCGAGCCTTGAAGATTCTGTTTCTCTAATTTTAAAAAGTAGTAAATTTGCGAAATAAAGTACAAATTCTCCCAACCTTAATTTTACGTTCATGACATGAATACGCGATAAATGGACGGTGTATTGTTTATGACGTCGTGAGTTCTTATTGTGACGTTTTTATTTAAACCAATCAACTGCTGAGAATAAGAAATTCCCTTGTGACGAGAACTATATTTTCCACACCAATCAAGCGGTTGAAATATTACGTCAAAATTAGAGAAATGTATTTTGATGTTTTTTTTTAACTGTTATGTCCTGGCAACATAAAATGTATTGTCCGCTCAACAGACGACCATCCAACCATCAATGTACAAAAATATTTATTTTGCTATGTATATGTTTGGACCAATCTCAAAAGAAATTACAAAATATATTAATACAATTCCATTTAAAAAGTTCATCAAAAAAACACCTATATGCTCAAGAAATAGTATGTGTGACATAATACTATAAAGGGTGATTGACATGCAAATCCTATGGGGACAAAGTTTTAATTATTAACTGTCTGAGTCCACTTCTCGAAATACTAATCTAAGGATTTAGGCAAAAAGTTGTGTGAAAAATTATTTCAATCCTTCTTGTCGTTTTAATTTTTTTTCAACAATGCCTTTACAATTATACTTAGGGGTCCAATCAATCAAATGGATAAGTAGATACATTATCACTAATATAACATAAGTCTGGTGTATATTTTGTTTCTATTTTCTGTAATACAATTTTTACTTTACAAAGCTATTTTCTTTCAGTCTATTGGAATATTATCCAGTAAACTAAATAAGAATATCAACATTGTTGTTTGATCATATATATATAATATGATTTTTATAAGCTAAATTTAAAAACATTTTAATTCATATCATAATTTATTATACGTTTGAATGCAATTTGTAATTCATCATTAATGTTTTTGCAGCATATACTGTAATTTGATACAAATATTTTGCAGATAATTACAAAATATGAACAAATTTTAATAGTGGTATTCATTGCACAATTACAAATATTTATACATTTATATTTATAGTAAATATTTTGACGGTGTTATGTGAAGAAGTTGGCACCGAAATATTTCCAATCTTGTTTCATCTTAACAATTGAAAATAAAAGTATAAATCTCAATTGATTTATAATTACCATCAACATAAAAATATTTTGGTTCTTCAAATATATTATACTATTACTGAGTTTGAGATAGGTCGCTATCGGTATTTTGCAACCTGAGAAAATGTAATATTCACCGAGCCGCTATTCGAGGTGAAAAAACTTTTTCGAGGATTGAGAAATCTTACTAGCGACAGCATATCAAAGTACTCAAAATTCTATTCAATACGGTCTCTTAATGCATTCTAAATTGTGTTATTTACCAAAGTATTCACAATATTCTTCTTAAAGACCAGTAAACGTGAGATGTATTGTATATTTACTAGTCTTTCGTAGATTGCTCATACACAGCTTGGGTACCCTTCTTTAAGTATAGATTTTCGTTATTAACGAAATTCTATTATATAATTTTAAACATTTAAGCTTTTTTAGCATCAACACTTGAAATTAATATCAAATACACAATGCCTTCCTCAGCACGTCACCTGAGCTAAGAAATTTTTGATGGACTTGAAGTAACTGCTCACGTCTTTATTTCGGATTTTCTCGTCAACACCTTTATAGCGTTTGACGGGTTTTGTGCTGATTAAACATAATAATAGCAGCTGAGATGACAGAGAAATACCACTGGGTCAATAATACTTCTGTTACATGTATGGAGATACAACATGGGGCTTTCAGGTTTAACGCTAAAATTATAATACCACTGGGTCAATAATACTTCTATTACCTCTATGGAGATACTAAATGGAGCTTACAGGTTTGATGCTAATGTTTTAATGCCACAGGGTCAATAATAGTTATGTGGAGCTTACAGGTTTGATGCTACAGTTATAATACCACTGGCTCAATAATACTTCTATTACATGTCTGGAGATACTACATGGAGCTTACAGGTTTGATGCTAAAGTTATAATACCACAGAGTCAATAATAGTTCTGTAACATGTATGGAGAAACTACGTGGAGCTTTAGGGTTTGATGCTACAGTTATAATTCCACTGGGTCAATAATACTTCTATTACATGTCTGGAGATACTACATGGAGCTTACAGGTTTGATGCTACATTAATAATACAACTTCTATAACATACCCCTCATTTAAGAGACAACTCAAACCCTCAATTATTTGTTATTAATCTATTTAAAAATGTAGGTAGCAAAAGTTTTTGCTTCAAAAAGAAGTTACTGTATATTGTATTGTAAAGATACTTAACAAAGATTCCTTATTTCGTTCTGATTAAATGTTTATCAAGGCTTTCAATGCTGGTTTAACTTCAACAAGTTCTGAAACTATTTTTAATATATTAAATGACCTGCTAGTCCTGAAATATATACAATAGAATAGTCATAACCATTTTTAATTCTGTTGTTTTCACGATGTACATGTTTGATTATGAATAAATAGGATAAATGGATTATTTTACTATTCCTTTTTGTAACTTTTTATTACGACGACCAAACAGAAACTAAATATCAGCAGAATGGAGTGCAATTTTTGCTCCGATTTTCTATTTTGATTTTCCTTGTTGTATATATTTCATACAATGCCTCTGTTATTAAACAAAGCAGCTTCATCTATCTTTATATACTATTTTTAGACGTACACCACACCGAAGTTCATCTTGGCGAAAAAAATTACGACAGCGAAACCAGGGCGGATCCAGGATTTGCAATTAATGATGGTGTCATAATTATGTCAGTCAGGGGCCCAGGAGTCTTTTATATGCTATGGGACGAACGATCGGCATACCTGTTTTTGAATCGGAACCTGTAGAAGATTATAGTCTAATAATTAAACATTTTCCTGACTTGTGCAGCAATGTGGTATGTAGATATGATTGAAGAAAGTTTTCCCAATGTTTTAATTGAAAACGTAGTGATTGTGTTCATTGGATGCACTATTACTAAATATGATTAATGATGTATGATAACCAACCTGTTTTACCAATTCATACTTACAGTAATAGAAGGGGGTTTGCATGTCGGAAAACTTAGTTAGTTTTAAACCCAAGTACTAAGTGAAGATAGTGTCTGAGTTTTCATCTTATACTTCGGCTTCCAGCCAAATAAAAATTTCAGAGGATAAGAGACCGACCATTTAACTTGCAGGGGGGGGGGGGGGGGCTTGGTTTTTTCCTAAAAAATATTTTGAAAATGATTTTTGATGAAAAAAATATTTTTGAAGCAGACGGTAAGAAAAAAAAATACTGAAAAAGGATTTCTGCTATATAAAATAATGCTAATAATGCAAAAAAAATATTCTGTCGCGACGCCTTCAAAAAATTAAATATAGTGCTCTGCTAACAGAGCTTACCATCGTGTCAAGGTGGCAAATGTTCTCTCGTAAGAGGTTGTCAGATCATAATAAGGATCTGGGTAATGAGGGGTCGACCCACATAGCTGTTCAGTTCGACTCCATCTAGCGACTATGATTGTGTGTTGATATAACACGAAAGCCTGACGGTCAATAGTTTTTAATGTCGTTGTACTTTCTAAGCTGCTTGTACGATAAAGAACCATTTTGTAGCGACAAAGAGTAATGGCATTGTTGCCGCCACAAATGGTAAATGTTATGTCCATTTCCAACACACTATACTTTATCACAAAAAAAATTTTCTGACCAAAACAAAAAAACCAAGGCCTCCCCCTTCAAGTTAAATAGTCTGTCCCTAAAGCCAGGAAAACTGAAAAAAGAGGTTTAAATTATAGTAGTTTATTTATTTGAAAGCTTCAATGTTAACCACATGTTTCTCTCTTTTCCACTAGATGTACAATTTTAAGATGTTCATAGACTTAATCTGTTTGCTTATAAGTATAAAAGTTTTATTGGAGGAGGGTTTTATTCCATACAAGTCCAGCACTTATCTAATGTTTATTCGATCAAAATAATTTCAATCAAACCGTGACATACACATGTTTTTTCTAAAATAGATATACATGACACCATCATGTCTATATCTTAGATATAGTATTTCAATTATCTTGATGCCTTTTAGTTCGTTTCACATAATTTGCTGATTAAATTAGTACATAAAAATAATTTTATATATAGTCTCTGAGTCTTATAGTCCCTGTTCAATTAGATAACCGGTGTTTTGAACTGCGTCGACATTTCAAACTACACTGATATTCTGTTATCAGACAAACCAAAATCGTTTCTTCGTGAAGTTTATCATTTCATTCATTTGATTTATTGGGTTACCATTAATAGAATTCACATTTGTTTACTAAATTGCTTTACCTTTTTTTTGCTTATCAAAGGACGAGTTTGAATCCATATTGCATATTTTCATAAGGGTATATGTTAAAGTTCCAAATGGACATACAACAGCTTTGTTTGCTTTTCATTATAAAGGGTTTCTATACTCACATAACCAACTCAATTTTAACTGATTTTAACTCGACTCATCACATTTACAACTCTACTTTCATTTAAAACTTGATACTCAGTTTGGCACCTATATAGTTGCTTTTTGTAACTCTATACTGCAATCTGTTTGTAATTATCTTATGAAAATCATGCTATTTCTTCATTTTGAAAACATATTCTGAATTAAATTTTAAAGCAGACTACATCTACCTGTATGAACTAACTTGGGTTTACATTAGTCTTCGATTCCTAATAATTTTGCATGCAAATGTTTATTGAAAATAGTTATTTCTATAAACATAACACATCTTTATTTAATGGAAAATTAATAGGTTTTTTTCCACATTTCTGAAACTACATTGCTTAAAAAGGTTGTCATAATTCTAAAGAAGCAAGACTTCCCACAGTCGAAATGTTATTGAACCCTCGAGGAGTTCAAGAATAGGGCAATGGTACACAACAGAAGCCCGGACAATAGTAGAATATTCTTTTGCAGAGTTCTTGTACCAGATATTCTAAAGGCCCGAAGTCGATTAACAACCATAGCGGAGTCTGTACAATTATTAATTGAACTACTAACAACCATCGGAGTAAGAGCGTTCAGTAAAGAGTTTGGATAAACAAAAGCTCATCATGATAATTATCATCAATATTGACACTGATGTTTTATTCGTAGCTTTTCTTTGCTGTTGTTTTATTTGTGTTTGTTTGTTTGTTTTTCTTTTTGATGTTAAATGTTTATTTGCGCTATATTTTCATTTACAATCAACAACATACAGGAAGAGTTCGCAATTAATGAATAAATTTTCTTTATTAAATAATACATTTTCCTCAAGCAGCAATATTGCAGTTTCTCTTGCATACTGTGTCTTTAGTCACACATTAAATGTACAAATACATATATAAAAATTACTTTTCAAGTTAATTCAAGCCAATTAGAAAAAATACATTCATATAATAAAATACAATATGTTTCGGTCAGATGTTTTTAAATCTTATGAACTGTGTTTTCTCTGTTCTCAAATTATTTTATTAACGACATATGAAGAACGTAAAGATCCCATGTAAACGTTGATACATTAAGTTTCTCAATTGTTGCCCCATTACCATGTAAATGAGAAAGTTCAATGCGAAACCAATCTGTAAACTAAGAAATCGAAAGTTTTTTAAATGTTCGTTGTAAAAAAAATCGTATATATATAGATTATCAAAATTCAATTCTGTGGCGATGATAGCTGCATAAAGAAATTCGAGTATTTCATAAAATATATTTATGGCCTCGGATATAAAGAAGACGATACAAATTATGATGACCGTTATTGCAGATCTCCGATTCCTATCTTTAACTGTTGGAGAATCAGACCATGGTAGGGTCCTTCTGAGGCAGGTAAGCTTACAGGTTATAAATATTGTACAAGTCAAAACCATTACGACTGCAAACAATAGCAAAATAATATTTATCCAGTAGACGATGTCAAAGCGTTCGATGGTACTATCGTAATCTATGCAGCATACATTGTTGTCTTCATATACCGATTTGGTGTATTTGTAAAGCCGATGTGAATGTAATAACAGTGTAAATACACTTGTAACGATGCAAAAGATCCAACAAAGTTTTATCTTTATGTGTCCTCTGCTCCATATTGGGAACAAGATAACAGTCACCTTTTGTATGCATATAGCAGAAGTTGTTAAAACGGACATCATATGAAACGCATCCGCTAATGAATAGGCTACAAGAGGAAATATACACATTGGATAATTAAGGTACCATACCACATCAACAATACCTTTGAAAACAGTAAAAAATGTTTCCTGTTTATAAAATATATGTGCGATGAAATTAGGTAGTGACGAAAACAACGCTGTAACTGTGTCTGTGAAAGCTAAAAATGACAACAAAACAGTCAATGGTGTTCGATATTTTTTCTGTAAGAATGTAGATATAACAAATAAATTACAAATTAAGGTGTAAACTGCTAAAATTGTTTCTATGTATGCAAACGAAGATTCTCTTATATAGGTCACATAAATACTACTCTTGCTTCGATGGATTATAACACATGCTTTATCATCTAACCAGCCGTTGATTTGCGATGCACTCATGTAAAATGTGTTCGACCGGTAGATTCCGGTAGACTTGACAATGTCTGTATACTTGTTTCTGCAAAATTCGTCGATAAATGTAGTTAAAATATCTATAAAACCATGTATCCACATCCATGTGTTACCTTTTAACTGGTCACTACTGATGCCAAACGGACCAATTTCATCTATGAATTTTGTATATCTTGTACAATTGCGTTCCTTAGATAAGAAAAAACTAACCTCCTGATTTGATATACTGTTATTGTTATATTTGATAATGTCATTAAAGGCCTTATTGCAATACTCATCTCTGAAATAAATGTTGATACCAGAGAAATATGGAATTACTGCTGTATCTATGTACCGGACATCTCGTGTTGAAGTTGATTCATCAAACAAAGGCTTAATCGTAAAATTGCAAGCTGTTGCGCATATGTCTTCTACATCATCTATCAAGTTCTTTTCTTCAGAGCAATTATCATATTTAATAGTTATTATATATTTATTTTGAAATTTGTAACTCCTGTCGTAAACTTCGAAGACGTATGATGATAAATTGTTTCTTATGGTTACTATCTCAATTTTATTCTTCCGTGTGTTATCTAGTTGTCCTTCGCAGATTGCCGAAATATTTTCAAAAGTAAATGAGCTATTTGTCTGTATAAAGAGCAGTACTATGATAAACAACACATGCTCGTATTCACCCATTGTATTACGTGTTATGGTGCGATCAAATTGTCTGACTAATGATGCTGCATTTCAATTTATTTATTTTCATTTATTATAATTTGATTTTTGTGTTTGATATTTTTTAGCGATAACTAGTTTACCATAAATGTCTCATTTAATGTTATAACTAAGCAAATGTCATGCAATTCCCAAATAATCATTTTAATTCATATAAATATCATATAAAATAATGCTATTTATCTTATAAAAGAGCTAATAATATATGAAACATACGGTTTTCTTACAAAACTCCTTTAGTTAAAGTCAAACCTACACCGAGAGACATATGCTTATGTTAGAATCCCTTTTAAGGTTCACATAAAAACGCAATGGGTATGCCTGATATTATAATGTGAATGCAATTTTATATTGGCAGGTTATTATCGAGCGTTAAAATGATTCTACAATATAATAATCTGCAACAATTTAACGCAGAAATCGTATTGTTTTTCCATAAAAAGTGCATACCAATTGCTTGACATTAAAACAAAAAATCAGAAAATTTCATTGGACATAATTTTGTAAATCAAATATTTTTGATTTATGCCTTATTATTCTCTTCTATTAACATTTGAAATTCGTTTACTCGTAATTAAGATCTGAATCCATTATTGTTTTAGTTTGAATTATGATTACTGATATAAAAACTAACTATATGGCAGGTTTGAAGAAAATTCATTGACCAATTATTTTCAGTGTATGTGAAGTTTGAACTCTTCAAAAATTAATTACATAAACTTCAGAAAGTTCGAACATCCGATCGTCGTATCTCAAATTTATGGGCGCCTGGATGTTAGTTTTGAAGAAGATAAATATATCAACCAAATTTAAATAATATACTCACTTATATACTCACTCAAAAAAGAAACGCAACATACAAAAAAAATGGGGAATTTTACTTCATATATTATTTTAACAATTTATCATATAAATAATTGATACAGAAATATAAAAATTGGCACACTTCTTGTTCGTGAGTTCTTTACCATTAAATATAAAATTTTGTCGCATACTGTCAATAAATCACGCATAACATGTCAGTATCTGTTGTGTCTACCGTTTGCTTGTAACACAGACCTTACTCTTCTTGGCATGCATTCAATTAAACGTTGAGTACGAGCACACGGTATCATTTGCCACTCAAACTGAAGTGCCTGCTCTAATTGTTGCAGATTTTGTGACGGTGGTTGTCGTTGGCGCACGCGCCGATCCAGTTTATCCCACAGATGTTCAATTGGGTTAAGATCCTTAGATCGTGATGGCCAACGGATCACATTGACATTCTGTTGCTCTAAAAAATATACTGTTACACGTGCTGTATGTGGTCGGGCATTGTCGTGTTGAAAAATTTCTCTTAGAATGTTAATTACGGGCAATAAATGCGGCCGTATAATTTTGTCTCTATACCAAATAGCGTTAAGATTGCCTTGGATATGTATCAGCTGTGTGTTCCTGGCGTAAGAGAGCGGCCCACATCATAACACCGCCTCCGCTAAAAGTGTCTCTTTCTACAACACAAAACGTTTATTTCGGCGCCTGTACACTCGTATGTGACCATCTCGCTTTTCAAACTGAAAACTCATCGCTGAACCATACTATTCTCCAGTTCTGTAAATTCCATACACGAACGGTAGTACGCCATCTAACCCTTGCTCGACGGTGTTGGCGTCTCAGTGTTGCTACGACGTAAGGTCTTTTTGCCAGCAATCCATGAGAGCGCAACCAATTGCGTACTGTCTGTGGTGATATACGGAGCAGCCCAGCGACGTTTATAGCAATAGTCCTGTTCCGTAGATGGAATAATCTAATGTAACAATCCTGCGTCCGAGTTGTAACACGCGACACCCTGAACGTAGTCGGTCTGTCGTAGTACCAAGCTGTTGCGTTTCTTTTTTGGGTGAGTATATTTCGTCACCAAGCAATAAAGCAATAAGGTACTAGAGCAAGAGTTTAGCCAAATTATGTGGTGGGCACATACAAAATGAAAATAATATGATTTTAAAGGAAAGTACAATTTGTACATGTTCTCTTCAAAATATTGTGTAAATTTTCTAACTGTTAACTAACTTTACAGCGATTTCGATAGAAAATGTATGCAAAGGGATTTCTGTAACATTAATTGTTATTTTTCAGAACTATTGTTTGTAATTTTTGTTCTACAGATACATTAGTATGTGGATTTCTGAAGTATCCTGTTATTAAATAGGAAATACGTATTAATTCCAAAAAAAACGAATATCAATTTACAAACAGATCGATCGCAGTATATACTTACAAAAAACATAATAAAGGTGCTAAAATGAGGATCAAGTTGCAAATGGAAGTAAAGTTATAAAAGTGATGAGTTAAAATAAATAAATAAATATTGAGTTGCATATAGAAACCCCTTTATAAAGAAAAAAACAAACATAAACTGTCGTATTAAAATTTGGATTATATTGTTAAAAATTTTGACATATACCCTTATGAAAATATGCAACATATAGATTCAAAATTTGATTTTGGTCAGCAACATGAAGGTCAAGCATTTAAATAAACACCTCGTGAATTCTGTTAAAGATTATAAATGTTAATCCATTAAATCAAATGAAATGAATGAAATCATGATAGACTTCAAAAGAAAAGATTTGGGTTTGTCTGATAGCAGAATATCATTCTAGTTTGCAATGTTGACGCATTACAAAACACAGTTTATCTAATTAAACAGGGATTAAGAGACACAGCAACTCTTTATATTAAAATGTTTTTATGTACCAACTTAATCAGCAAATTATGGGAAACGACCTTAGCTAAAAGGCATCAGATAATTGAAATACTATATCTACGATATAGTCATGATAGTGTCATGTATATCCATTTTTCAAAGAGCACGTGTATGTCACGGTTTGCTAAAATCATTTTGATCGAAAAATCTTCGAGTAGTGTAGCACTTTATATTTATAAGTTGACCAGTCTGTATAAGTCAGGAAAAATTATAATTCTTAAATGTTAATCTTCTCCAGACAAGATCCAAAGACTTATATACCGTGCGTACGCCCCACTGATATAAAAATGACCCCTGGCCTATGGCTATCATTATTATGACGCCACTTATAATTATAACTTTTTAAGTTTAGCCATTTAGAAACAAGAATGTTTCCTTAAAGGCTTGATGGAAGTTTGATCAATTAATTTTTTTCGGTAGTTTAATAATTTTCTTTAAGTTTAACCAGTTAGAAACAAGAATTTTCCATTACAGGATTGCTGAAAGTTCGATCAGAACGAATTTAGGAATCTTTGAAGCAGCCCTATGTTATTATTACGAAATGATTTATAGAGAAATACATACAAGAAAATATTTTAACAGTACACTTCGTTTTGGATTCATTATTCACATTCCTGAATGACGGGAAATAGCCGGATTCGAATGTAGACGAAATGCGAGTGTGAAGGCATATATAAACGATACTTAAAAATTGCGTTTCTTGTAATTTCAATTATGAGTCATTTCAAATACATACAGTAGATGTAACGATAAAACTATAGTATACCTTCTTTTTTCTCAGTCACAACAAATCACCAAAAATGAGCAAGATGCACGTATTTGTCACCAACTCCATGTCTCGGCACATCTCCATCAATTTTCACTGATAAATCCATCGACAACTTGTTTTTCCTGTTCGTATTTAAGAAAGAACGTCTATAGAACAGATAAGACGTCACATATGACGTTATATATAAACCGCGTACAATGAGGAACATTAGTATACGGAATATTGTTTTTTGTTTAGCCTTTTTTTGTTCTTAGTAATAATCTTCTCTCGGGAAATCGTAAAATGTATCTGTTGTCAATGCTAGTTATTCCCTTCAAACCGATCACGTCTTCGTCTTCAGTTCATTGTGTATATTCCTACGCGTCACACACTTATAATGAAATTTTATTTTAAGGAAAAGAATGTAAATATTTAAAAAAACTATTTTGGAAGGCCGTTTTTGATGTTTATGAGAGTCGTTCATACATCGATGAATTACCGAAAATAATCGTTTAATCCTATAATAAAATATTTGAATACACTTTATTTTTGTTTAAGATTATCAAAAGACCGTGCGCACAACAAATTATTAATACTTCATTTAAAATACGAGAAACTTTTTTATTTCACTTCTTAGTATCGCTTTTTAAAGTCTGTTTTCTCTTTAAGTTTCTAATAAGAGTTTATATGTCACCTATATGGCTAAAAGCCATTTACAGCAATTACTTAACTATATCATGGCGTCCAGTTTTATTAGAGGAGGGAGCAGGAGTATCATTCAAAACCCCTGACAATCACAGTAAGAATACTTTGAATCCTTGTCAAATAAGGTTGGAGTCTATCATACCCTGCCTGAACACGCAACTTCAGTGTTGATACACCAGTGGTCAATAGTATAAGATTAATTACCTACACTTATTAGCCACCGATATTTTCAACAATTCAGAGTCCCTGATAATTGTTTTTTATTTGTTGTTTAAGCATTTTATTAATTTATTTATTATAGGATCAAACACCGATTTTATAAAATATAAGGTTTAGTCCTGGTTTGCCCACATTTAATTAGCTGCATAAGCAATTAAGTTAAATAAACAAAAAAGACAATATATGACCATGAAGATCTATAGTCTGTTCTATTTTAATAGGTACAAAATGTATAGAAGGTATATAGCTTTTATATATTTCATATTTTATGTATTTTTCTATGTAGAAGGAAAAGTTATTACATTTGTGTTGAAAAAGGAAATTAGAAATTCTAATTTAAACAATACAAATTGTTAAAAATATGGTGATTTTTTATCTTTAATATAAAAATAATAATTTAAATATTCAAATATATTGTTAATACAAAGTATAATTTTAACATTGTTACAGTTAAAATTATCCTAGATGAAGTAGATGAGATGCTGCGTCGGCGTAGTCAATCACACTGATGAGTCCTTGTTGGTAGCGAATCTTGAGTTGCTGTAGTCTGTGATCCATTGTTCTGAATCTTAGTCTTTTTGTTAGTCGTGTTCCTCCTGCTCCGTACTGGAGTGTGTGCCTGTGTATTCTGTAAAAGCTTGACAATCTCGTAGATGTTGGGATGGGAGTGCTGAACTTTCTTCTTCATCTTGTTGTGCCATCCTTCTAGGTGGTTGGTAGTGCGTGGTCCTTCTGTAAGGTAGTGGTTCAATAAAAAATGTTGTCCTTCTACCCAGTACTCGGTCACATAGTCTGCAAATGATGCTGTGTTGGGTACGTTGTCAGCGTCGTCGATGTCTTCCAGAGCGTTGAACCATACGTCTTCTACTTGATGTTGTGGAACCAGGGGTAGAACTGCTGCGCGTCGTACAAGTCGTGTGATGTCGTCGTTCTGTTTGTAGTAGGGCTGTAGTCCACATTTCTGAGTTTTTCTCCAAATACACTGGGTAAAGTGAAAGAAGCAGCCTTTAACTGTAACTCCTGGGAAAACGGCACGTGCTGCGTTGTTTGTTGCAATCTCGTAGTCGATAAAAACGGTGCCTGGATTGAGTAGTAGTTGCTGCTGTTCTGAGATGCGTTTGATTCGGGTGAAGAAACGTGTGTAAATAGTCTGATCTTTTCCAGGCAGGAGGGCGAATACAAGAGGGTACATAGCACCATCAACCATTGCATGGACCGTATATAGCTGTTGAAAAAGAGTGGGGCATGTGTAAAAAGTTCCGGCACAAAAGATGGTGTTGGCAGCAGCAAGATGGGTCAAGTTTTCTGTTGTTGTGAAAATGAGCATCGGTGGGAGATGTCGTCAGATGGTAAAAGAAATGGAGCTCCAGCAGTGGTAAGACGCCATTTATCTTCGAGTGTAATGTCGAATACTGTCTTTGGTAGCCCGGGAAAGTTGAATGATCTTTGGTAGTATGAAAATTTAATGAAATAGGACGATATACAAACAATCCTGAAATGCTGTATAAATTAAATGATGGAATAATCAAGGATAAAATAATAAATAATGATTCTAATATTACCAGATTCGTCTCGTTAAAGAACAATGAACGCAAATTAAATTAATGATTATATATTCAGTAAGTTATGTTGAAAATTTATATTTTTTTTTGTAGACGGGCAAGTGGGGGGTGGGGGGTAAACCAAGTTCACTTTTTTATTTTTCCAATACAGATAACACATGTAACAGTCAATTTAAAATAATGATAACAGATAGTTACATGAGAAAACAGAAAACGGTAAATTCAAAAACGAAAAAAAGCAGATAAGAGTAGAATTGAGAAATTTAGAGGGAATAACAAACAAAAAACTGTAAAACAGTTAACAGTGTTCTGACTATTGGCAGCAATTAAATAGGTTTTTTTATTTTCATTATAACAGATAACAACAGTGCCAATTTTTCTTTAGAAAACAGATAACAGATGTCATTTAAAAATAAAGTTTTTGTTTGTTAACCAACGTTTAATTTATTAACTGTATAGCATTTGACCAAACTGAAGTTTGTTGTTTGACGTGAAATTTACTATGTATCAGAAAAAAAAAACAAAACAAAAAAAGCTTCAACACATATTTGTTTTAAAATAAGAATTGTGATATCAGAGTATGGTTTCGTATCGTCACCAACTTTGCATGTATTGTAGCAGAACTGGACTCGAGGAACAGCCTTCTGTTGTTTAAAGTTGTATATTGGGTAATGTTTGTACAAGTTCTGTGGAGGTAGTTGACTTACTTGACTTAATCCACTTCGTCCCATGGGGGACATAGGGCGACCACTGCTGCTCTCCATTTCTTCCTGTCTTTGGCTGTTGTTCTTGCCTGTCCCCATGTTTTACCAATCTTCTGTAGGTCAGATGTTAGATCCCTCCGCCAGGTGTTCTTTGGTCGGCCTCTTTTACGATGTCCTTGGGGGTTCCATTCTAGTGCCTGTTTGGTCACATTGTTGTTGTTCTTTCTCAGTGTGTGACCAATCCACTTCCACCGTCTTTCTGTAATTGTTCTTTCAATTGGCTATTGTTTTGTATGTTTCCTGAGATCTTCATTTCTGATTTTATTTGGCCACTTTATTCCAATGATGTTTCGTAGGCACCTATTTAAGAAAACCTGTAATGTCTTTTTAGTGACTGCGTTTAGTCTCCAAGTTTCAGATCCATAGATAAGGATGGACTTCACATTTGTATTGAAGATTCTCAATTTTGTGCATGTTCTCAAAGCTTTGCTTTTCCAGATTGGTCTCAATATAGCAAAAGCCTGCTGTGCTTTCTTTTTCCTCGCTGTGATATCTTCATCGGTGCCACCTGTTGTACTGATGACACTTCCCAGGTAGGTGAATTCCCGAATGTCATCGATTTCTGCACCTCTAATTATTGTTTTGTTTTGTTGATTGGCATTTATTCTCATTGAGATTGTTTTAGCAGGATTGATGTAGAGTCCTACTTGTTTTGCAGCTGACTCGAGGTTGGAAGCTTGGTTTTGTGAGTCTTGGTGGCGATGAGATAGTTGACAAATATCATCGGCAAAGTCTAAGTCTTCAAGACATGACTGTAGAGTCCATTTTATTCCCATTGGTGTGTCATATGCTTTTCGGCTCAACCAGTCAATAACAATAAGAAAGAGAAGAGGAGAGAGTAAGCATCCTTGTCTGACGCCAGTTGACACAGGGAAAGGGTCTGTTAGGTTTCCTGCATGGATGACTTGACAGGTAAATCCATTATAAAGCTGTTGGATAATGGATATTATCTTCTCAGGTATTCCATAGTTTCTAAGGATGTTCCACAGCACTTGATGGTCAATACTGTCAAACGCCTTCTCAAAATCTATGAAGGTTAGATAAAGGGAGGTCTGCCACTCAATGCTCTGTTCAATTATTATTCTTAGGGTGGCGATTTGGTCTATGCATGATCTTTCTTGCCGAAAACCAGCTTGATCATCCCTTAGCATTTTGTCCACTTCTTTTTTCATTCTTTGAAGGATGATATGACATAATACTTTGCTTGGTATGGATAGCAAAGTTACTCCTCTCCAGTTGTTGCACACTGACCCTTTTTTGGCAGTTTTACCAATATTCCCTTACTCCAGTCTGCTGGTAAACACTCATCTTCCCAAATTTTATTTAAAAGATTTTGAAATTTTTCAATGCATATGTTATTCATTGCCTTCATAGCTTCTGGTGGGATGTTGTCAATTCCTCCAGCTTTTCCATTTTTTAAATGTTTAATAGCTGCAGTTACTTCCGATCTTGTAATCTTCCCCGTGTTTATGTTTATCTCATCTCTCTTTTCTATGATAGGTGGGTTTGTAGGAGGGGGCCGATTTAACACCTCTTGAAAATGTTCTTGCCATATTTTCAATTGATCTTCTGGTTTTGTAATATTCGTACCGTTTTTGTCTTTAACAGGTACATTTAGGCTGGTGTTGTATGTACTACCACTAAGTAGTCTGGTTGTATTGTAAAGGGACTTGATGTCACCTTTGCCACAAGCTGTTTCTGCCTCTCTTGCCAGATGTTCTATGTAATTTCTTTTGTCTTGTTTACATCCCTTTTTACCTCCTCGTCTTTCTCGTTATACAGATTTTGGGTTTGTCTTTTTTGTTGTCTTGTGGTGGCATTTAGAATATTTTCTTTGCATTTTCTCCTTTCTTCAATTTTTACCCAAGTTTCGTCTGACATCCAGTTTTTCCGCTTTTGCTGTACATATCCTAAGGTTTCTTCACATGTTGTAATCAGTGCGTCTTTAGTGTAGAGGTAGTTACAGCAGTAACAAAGTTCGGACACTTGTCGTGGTCGAATGGTTTAGGTACAACGCTTACGATCTACTGACATGGTTGTTGAGATATGATAAAGAACGCCGAGTTAAGGTTATTATTCTTTTACAGCTTGGCCAAGCTACTCATTTGGAATCACAGAAGTTTCTTATCTAATTAAGTTTCACTAAATTCACTTATTTGAAAACAAACAAGCTCAAATTCTTTCAGATCTTAAAATAATTTTTTTTAATTATTATTAACTAAACAACATGATTACCGATCACATTAATTGAAGCCACAATTATTATAGATAATTGTGAGTGTTTTCTGAATGTTGTTAATTGTGTCGCATTTCTCATCTTAACATTTAACCTTTATATAATTAAATCAGTATAATTTTTCGAGTAGAACTATTTCAATTTACTAGAAAAAAATTATAACGTTATATTGATAAATATTATAAACAGGAGTATCGTATTTAAATATTTTAATGACAGTATAAGAAATATATGCGGTCCGAGTTGTCTTATTTTCTACGGGCCGAGTGGTCCTTACTACGGTCCGAGTTGTCACGATCCGAGTTGTCCGCGGTCCGAGTTGTCCGGGTACCCATTAAACACACTAACAGGAAATATCTCCCCCCTTCATTTGTTGTTTTGAGGTATTTTGTACGAAGGCCTTTTGGGGCCACTTTTGTTGGAAATTTTTTTTAAATTGCGTTAAAGCGATAATTATTGCGATTTAACACAAAACTTATTGCAATTAAGCACAATACTTTGCGTTTAATCGAATAAGCGCAAAAACCTTTTAAACGCGTTAATTCATGCGATTAAACGCAATAATATATACTGAATATTACATGTTGGAATCAATATCTCCGAGGGTGGCTCGAGGGGTGATTTAGTTTGAGTTTATATTTCAGTTATACAGTTTTGAGGTTATTGAATGCAATATAGAGTCAAGGTGCGATGTAGCGACATGGGTGTTATATAGGGTATGTCAGTACTACAGCGCTAGAACAACAACTGTATTATTATCTTAATAGTTTATATATGAATATATTTATTTTGTTTTAATATGACAACGGCAATCATTGGCGTAGCTGTTTATTAGCACTGTAAGCATGTGCTTACAAATAATTTTGGCAATTTTTTTTTTTTCGTATTTGCATTTTTCTGGGTTTATGAATATATGAAGTTCAAGATCAAATCAATGGACGCACAAAGTTAAACATTTAACATAATTATAGTTATTACTACATTATTTGTGTATACTGTTCAACATCTCGTTTGATCTTGAATTACGATTAATCAAAAATCGACCTACATTGTATGCCAAAAACGACTTGCGACCTCCCCGAAAATATAGCTTTTAAAATGCGACATGAGGAGTTACCCTGTTGGTGCCCCAAAAGTAACTGCGTTTCATTTACTTCTTGACTCATGACGTCACGATTTTAACCTGCGTCCTTTATAAATCTTGAACAGTTTGATTAAGCAATCCGGCTATCATTCACATTGAGTGAATTATTCACGATTTATTCGTGCTACCGTAGCATTTCATAAAATAATAATAAGTTTACATAAATCAGTAGCAAGCAGATCAATTAAAATGAAGAGGAGTAAGTCTTCCGAAATAGACAAGGGACAAAGTAAAGTGACGAAATATTTTTCGAAACCGCAAAATGTCTCATCTGCGGCTCCCTCTACAAGTATTGATGAACATCCCGTAGAAAAACAAAAATCACCAGAGTCCGTCAGTCTTGCTCAAGGTGATGCTCAGTGCAGCGATGTTGTACCTATTAATCCGCCCACATTTGAATCAGGGTCTGACCATCTTGAACAGAGCATCGCTGATCCAGATAGCAATGCTGCTTCTGTTAGCCCACCCATATTGGAACCAGAGTCCAAATCTACCCAGCCTACAACATTTGATATTGCATTGCATAAAACAACTGTTGATGACAAACAAAAGCTGTTCTTATTAAAGAATAATTGGCTCGTTCCGACATCGTTTGTTTTTCCCCTTAGAAAGATTCGAGGGGTAAATAGGGCATTTACCAGATCATGGCTAGAGAAATTCCCTTGGCTCAGATATTCACAATCTGAAGATGGTCTTTATTGTTTATATTGTGTGCTGTTCAACAGTGATGAACATGCATTTGTTCGTGACCCTGTGAATGACTGGGCAAACTTGGGGACTTTAATCAAACGTCACTTGAAGCAATCTGGGCATGGAAATTGTGTGGAAAAAAGCGAAAATTTTGTGGCCGTCGCTGAGGGCAAAAAGGAAGATGTCATTTCTATGCTGAGTACCTCTTTCCAGCATAAAATTTCGAGAAATCGGGATATTCTAAAGAGCATCTTGAAGACTATCTACCTGTGTGGAAAACAGAATATTCCCCTCCGTGGTCATACGGAAGACAAGAGTAATTTTATCGCTTTGATCAAATTTAGAGCTGAAACTGATAAGATTTTAGCTGATCATCTACAGAATAGTCCCCCAAATGCCAGATATTTATCACCCCAAATCCAAAATGAGCTGATCAGTATTTGTGGCGATCAAATACAGCGACGTATTGTCCAGGAGTGCAATGCTGCTAACTGTTTCAGTATCATTGCTGACGAAACCACAGACGTGTCAACCATTGAGCAGGTCGCGTTATGCCTTCGTTATGTCGATACTGATACAGATGGGGTATTGAAAGTAAAAGAGGGATTTGTCGGATTTGCTGAAGCCAGTTCTACAACCGGAGAAGCTCTTGCGGCAACCATTATGGGAAAACTCAACGAGTATGGAATAGTCACACAGGCTATGAGGGGACAGGGGTATGACGGGGCTGCTAATATGGCGGGTAAACTTTCTGGGGTTAGAACCCGTATTCAAGCAGAAATCCCAGAAGCCCATTATGTACATTGCTATGCACACTGCTTGAATTTGGCTGTGGTCAAATCGTGTCAACTCCCAATCATCCGAAATGCCGTTGATATAGTAAAGGATGTTTCGTTTGCTTTTAGTTATTCTTCAAAGCGAACAGGAAGGTTTAAAACAATGCTGGAACAGGCTGATGCAAAACAAAGAGAGGTGCTTGATGGTCGCCGAAAAATCAAGGGTATGTGCGAGACTAGATGGTCTAGTAGGGCCGACGCTTTAAACACATTCAAGTCAGCACATTCCATCATTGTTGACACCTTAGATGACCTAGCGACAGATGGTGATAAAAATGCAAAACAATTGAAACTTGCTATTCAAGATTTTGGGTTCATGGTTGCTCTTATTGTAGCAGAGCATGTTTTGCAGTACAGTTTAGCTCTTTCAAACTTGCTACAGCGACCCACTCTTGACCTCGTTGAGGCTGCATCGGAGGCAAAAACTGTCGTCGAAAGCTTCAGAAGAATCAGGCAGGACGACAATATTTGGCAACAACTTTATACAGAAATCCTAACGCTTGCCAGGAAACAAGATGTACAACCTTCTAAACCTAGAACGGCAGGTAGACAACAACATAGAACCAATACCCCAGCGGACACACCTGAACAGTACTGGAGAAGGTCCCTATTCTACCCCTTGCTCGATCATATGGCCAATGAAATCGAAGAGAGGATCATAGTTCCCAAAGACAGGTTCCTTGCCCAGTACCTGATTCCATCCAGACTTAATTTGCTAACTCCTGATATGGAAGCCAGTGTTTTTGCTCCATTTGCTGCGGACTTGTCAGAAGGTAAATTAGCAACATCTCGAACGGAGTTGGTCAGATGGAGGTGCAAGTGGGATAATATCAATGAGAAGCCTAGATCTTTGATTGAAACCCTCCAACATGCTAATCCTGAGCTGTATCCAAACATTCACACAGCTGTTAAGATTCTCCTGTCCATGCCAGTCACTTCTGCAACAGCGGAGCGGTTCTTCAGTGCACTGAAACGTGTTAAGACCTATCTTCGGTCGACGATGGTAGAGGACAGGTTGAATGGCTTGTCACTGATGCATGTGCATCCAGAAATCCAAATAGATTTTGATGAAGCCATCAATACTTTTGCATCAGATGGTAACCGCAAAATCCATCTTCTGTTCCCTTATTAAGCTGGTCGATTATTACAGTTTGAAGTAGATTGAATGGTTGTGTTTCAAGTCAGTGATCAAGATTTGGGGTTGTTCTGACTTTCTCGTCGATCTTCTTTGTGTTATCACTAGTGGAGTTTTTTTATATACTCAGACTCAGACTTCTTGAGTATACCCAGTTGTATTTTCGCCAGGGGACCCTATATGAATGGTCCCTGTTTGCACCAATGTCTTGAAGATAACTCTCAGATAACTGTTTAAAAAGTTTTAAAAAATTAAAAAAAAATTAAAAAAAAAATAAAAAATGAAAAAAAAAAAAGAAAAAAAGAGAGAAAAAAGAGAAAAAAGAAAAAAAAAACCTAAAAAAATCAAAGCTGGCTGTGATAATTTACTATCTGATATTCATGTTTTTGTGCATTTTTAATCATTACTTCAATAGCGAAATGTGTGGGTAAAAGTGCTTGGAGAAGGCCAAAGTCATCCTTCGACTTCCAAATTCTGTTCAGCTTCTGGGGGGCTGCCGCCACCCAGACCCCCTGCTTACAGCTTTAAAAATCGTGGCTACGCCACTGGCAATTTTGTTCTTCAGTGACGCGCACCCTTTATCATACCCTGATATCGCTCCTCCTTTTATCATATTATATCCCCATTACGGTATACTTTTGCATTTTATCGGAATAATTATTCGGTGTTTAATCGCAATGTTTTAAAGCAATAAACAATTTTTCCAACAAAAGTGCGCGTTCTTTTTTCTTTTTTTTTTGTGTGTTTATTATCGGACAATATATGAATCGTCAAAGTGGTCATTACTCGTTTTGCCCTACTCCACTTAAAAATAAAATTTCATATTTCTTTCTTACTTAAAATTATAAATTTCTTCGATCTTATGCGCAAATCTGGAAGGGTCTAAAACGCGGAAATGGAAAAGCCGAAGTATAAAAACACATATATTTTTGTTCATAACTTTTTAACGGCTTAACATAGAATAAAAATTAAAAGTGTCTCTGGGAGATATTTAAAAGATCTTTATGATGATATATAGTTTATTGCAAATAAATTTTAATAAAGTACCTAAAAGTTGACCGGAAGTGAAATTTGTGCGAGTGTCACTACATCAAATTTTCACATTGAAACTCAGATTTCTCCAAAATGCTTCACCCGGTTTAAAAACTATTAGTGTTTGGCCCAGGTCATTCATTTAGCTTCAAAATAATGTATAGTTTATAAGAAATAAATGAAAGGAAAGTATAGAAAAGATCGCCGGAAGCAAGTTTTGTAGCAAAAGCAAAAGTTAGAATTTTCATCTTTAAACTATAATATCTCAAAGACCTCATAACCCGGTCACATATTGAATAGGGCCTCTTGTTCCCCTCAGCATTAGCTATAAAATGATATATAACTTTTAAATTTTGATCAACGACAAAGTATGTAAAAGTTGACCGGAAGCGATCCTTGTCGAGCAAATATTCATCATACTTAACAGATTTCTCCTAATTAAAGTGTTTACACAGGTAAAATTGATTGGTATCGTATAATTAAATTACCATATGGGTTATAATTAATGTTATATATGATAATAGAGAGAATTTTTTCTTGCTTGCTTGGGGAGTTTTTTACGTCCTACACCGACAACTTAATGCCCTTGGTCGGACGAATTTTTTCCGACGCAGTCGGTATTATATTCACTTTTTACCCTTTGACCTCATGACACTTCACCTCTAGTAATTCTGCTTCTTGATTGGTTAAAAACTAATTGGACGGGGGTTCGGAACAGGGTGGTAAATTGGACAGGGGCTCGGAACAGGATGGTAATTCACCTTTCAAATTGTGTACTATTATTATTAGATTTTGCCGTCTGTTTGTTTATAAAATTATTTCATAGTGCAATGTAAGTATAAAGAACGATAGAGATGAGCTGCAGTTTGTAAAATTTTATATCAAACAACTTGTACAAAAATGTTCAATATTTTTTTATTTGAAGTACAGCGCAAATTAAATGCATATTAACACGCTGGATTTTAGCGGGCTTTTATGGAGGGTAAAAAAGACGAAGAGAAGAAATATTAATTAATTTCTAAATACAAATTAACAATCATTTTATATTCATGTTGATATTAAATCAAATGTATTATTGTTCTTGGGCGTCCGTCGTAGTACACACATAGATAGAGAGTTGTGGCTCTAATTGTAAAGTATACTTTGCTTATTCAGTAAAGTTCAAGCTATAAACATTTTATTAAAAAATTTCTAATATTCAATTTGTTTACATTATTGTATAACTGCTTTGGTGCTCGCAGAAAAACTTCATTTCTATATCTTAGGCATTAGGTTTCAATACATTATAGCAATAAACTTTCTGGAATACATGTACATGTACAGCAAAGTACATTATCAATTTTAGGTTAACTGTATGCTTGGTAAATCTGTTAATATCGAAAACACGTAAATAAAAGGGGTCACACATGTATAAATGAATAATTTCAAACTCGTTTCACCTGGGACTAGTGTTAATTTATAGGTTCATGATTTCATTCACGTAGTAATAATTGTCCGTCAGTACTCCCCCCCCCCCCCCACAAAGAAACAAATTTCTACCAAACATTACTGGTCAATTGAAACGGGGAATTTGTATCACAATAAAGGCGATTCGTAGTTCAATGCATAACTCAATTTATATCTTTACTGCGTCGGTTATCTTTTTTAAAGATAGTACTTGTTTTAATTAAGTTATAATTAATGTTATTACTCTTATGACAATAGAGATAGGTTTTTTGTATTGCCGACACTAAAGGGACATCAATGGTCGAACTTAATATCCAAATAAACACCTTTTATTCTAAAAAATGCGATATTGTTTAATATACTTTGATCATTCAGGAAAATGGATCATAGATAAATATCCTGGCAAGTCCGACCCTTATTCAGGTATAAAAAATAATCTTTCAGAAAGCATGAATGTTGTTTTAAAAAGAGAAATTTATTGGAAATAGTTACCGGTAGATCTTTTGGTTTGGGGGTTTTATAACATACAAAATTTTGAAAATTTTGAAATTTTAAGAGGCCGTTCAGGCAATAAACTATATATCATCATAAAGATCTTTTAAATATCTCCCAGAGGCACTTTTAATTTTTATTCTATGTTAAGCCGTTAAAAAGTTATGAATAAAAATATATGTGTTTTTACACTTCCGGCTTTTCCATTTCCGCGTTTTAGACCCTCCCCGCAAATCTCACCGGCATTGGTGGAGATTTTATATTTTCGCGCGTAAATTGAAGCTTCTTAGTGATACTGAAATGTTTACCACAACGACGAAATGTACAGAGTAGAATATTTGAAACTGGCATACATTCCCAGTCATAAAAACAGATTTACTGGTATGTTTTTCATGTTTTTATTCAGTCCAGAACTAATTAATTATAAGTATAAGGAGTTATGAAATCCGTAGTAAACTACAGAATTTTTTCAACAGTTACTCATATCCACAGGCACTTGGGGTCAGGATAATTTTTTTTATGGAATAAAAAGCCAATAAATGAGTTTACAGTGTGTATTCACTCGTTTGGTAACTAGTCTATCATGGTTCACAAAAGATATGTACTTGTTTATTCGGTCCAACTAATTTGCCCAGAATACCACCTTATCAGTAAATAAGTAATTCCAATAAAAACTGCATTAGAATTAACACATTCAGGGGCTGCTCTGGAATTGTAAAAAGCTGGCGCAAAAAAAAATCGCCAACTGCAATTTTCCGTCGCCAGTTTTGTGAAAGTGTCGCCATATTTTTTTAGAAATCACTATATGGCCTGGTGAAATTGTTTGGTCAGACACCCTCTGTAACGTCGGACGAAATCCAAGTTTGCCCGACTCTTAATTCAATTTTTCAAAAGTTTGGTCTCGAGCAGCCCGTACACTAATTTTATTTTAATCATGAAAATATGTGTGAGTGATTTCGTGTTGGCAGAAAACACAAATTTTACAGAAACAACTATTCCCGTGAATAACCTGAAATACTGAAAATAGAACTATGCATGTGTAAGAGTTTTCTAATTACGAAATTAAGACGGACATCCGGTCCAGAAATCACTCAACAACGACGTCAGTTTTCATACCTGTATTTTAATATTAATAACATTATAAAAAAAATATTACTACAAAAATAAGTTTGTTTTGTTTATTTTTGTCAATTAATTAACAGCATCAATTGTTTAATTACACGTCTATTCAAATCTGATGCAGGTTAAGCCGCTTTTCATCGGACAACTTTGTTGATTCATTTATTGCAGATTTCCGTTCAATAACTCCAAATAACACACATGTCACTGGATACTACACAATACACATGTATTTACGACCATAGAAGCTGACAAAGGATCTTTAATGATGCAATCGCCGATTACCGATAAATTTAACAAGCGCATGCATCGTTTAACACTATTAAACCTAGGCGCCAAAAAAATCAGACGCAATATTTTGTCGCCAAATGAAAAAAAAATCGCAATTGGCGACATTGGCGAAGCTCAGCGCGGCCCCTTATATTTTAATTTTTTTACAAACCTTTTACGTTTTTCAAATGGATTACTCCCCATTTGTTTATTTCTCTGATATGTCTAATGGCAGGAAAGGAACAAAGAGAAAAAGTACACACAAAGGGCCTTAATGAAAAATCATAACCATTTGAAAAAAAAGCCACTTTTAATTGGATTGGTCATGACAATTTCTGTAGATGGGTGTCCCATGAAGCAGTTTGGTTTCAGCATTGTATTGTGCGCCAAGCAGAAGCATGCTGATCAGAAGAATTATTTCTTGGTTTAATATAATGTTATTCTACAAGTATTCTTTAGACGATTTTGCTCAGATAAAGCTATCATGTTTAATGTGTATAATGTGATTTCTAGACGATCCGTCCCCAAACCAATCCGTCCCCTAGTCGATCCGTCCCCAAGTCGATACGTCCCAGGTCGATCCGTCCCCAGGTTGATCTGGCCCCAGTAAAACCAAAGGTAGGGAAAATAAATAAAGAAGGTAGGTAAAATATATAAAAAAAAAAATTCATAAGTAGTATTTTTAAGTATGGAAAGTATGGTAGTACACAGGAATTCAATATTTTGATTGCCGAGTATGCATGCGAATTTTGTGACCATGATACAGATAATGGTTGCTTTATTTTAAAGTCTTCTGAAGAATATTATAAAGACTTTTTTTCATTTTGTGGACATGTAATTGTAGAACCAAAGGTAGGTATAATATATATAGCAGGTAGGTATAAATATGTAATAGAAAAGTCGTATTTTTAATTATGCCGATTGTGCATGCGAATGTGTCCATGATTTGCGATATTTTTTCTTTATTTTTACGTATTGTTACGTCTTCAACTATGGTATGGTTTTATGTGTACGATTAATTAAATTGTAATTGTTATTTAGTATTGATCTTTTTGAAACCTGTAATTTGTAACCAACATTTGACACGTGTCAGATTATAGTAATAAAACGGTAGAGACAGTAGTAATAATTTAATTTCTTTATTATATTTAATATTGATAACAATTAAAATCATAAAAACATAAAGAACATGAAAAGAAACATAAGTTTTTCAAAGTTCCGGTACTGGGTCTGCTTGTGGCTCTTGCTCATTTAGGTCATCTAAGTCAACTGGCTCGGCACATTCACAACAGTGAAATGTATAATCATAATCTTCTCTGCAGATTACCCTGTAAATAAACTGGGTAATTCCTGTGTTGCAAGTCCTATGTTGCCACTTGTGACAAATGTCACACTCAAGGGCTTGCGGCCGACGTGTAACCTCTCTCATGTCTCTAGAACAAAACTAGCATGGATACTCCATTTTCAGAATGAACATACATGTTGCAACCCTTTTTATATATCCAAAGATTTGGAGTCCCAATTAATATTTCTTTTTGAGAAATTCTTTGAGCTCACTGAATGTTTCCTTTAAAATTTGTGATGTACATCATCAATAAATTGTCGTATTTTTTGTAACCTTTGATGTTAAAGTCAGCTTGGATGCAGAGTAAATCATACAAAGCATAGCATACAGTTGGTGAGCAAACAATTAAAAAACTGTTATCATCATTTAATTAATTAAAAACACTATATTTTGTTTATTTAATTATTAAACTTATTTTAATTAACACTTTAACAATTTCCAATTAAAATCAAGTACAACAAAATTAAATATAATTAAAAACCATACCAAATTTTGTTTATTTAATTATTAAACTAATATTAATCAACACTTTTTAACTTTTTCCACTTTAAAACAGTTAAAATAAAATTTAAATATAGTAATATACTTATAATTTTTTACTGGGGACGGATCAACCAAGAAATAGTGGACGAATCGACTAGGGGACGGATCGTCTGAGGCCGAATCGACTAGGGCCGGATCGACCTGGGGACGGAATGATCTGCTACCGTATAATGTTTATGTCTACATGTAGATCTATACAAATATTTTTTAGTTGAACAATTTTTACTTGTTTGATACCTTGTATGTCTACTAGTACTGAAATAGATAGAAATAAAGTTGTTTTTTTTTCAATGATTAATAGTAAAGGTATTTGCTGTTTGATGAATTATAATAAAAAAGATTAGAAAAGAAAAAACCGAATCAGATTGTGTTATAGTTTACAAACACAAGACAAATTATCCCGGAAAACCAACATTTTAATGTAAACAATTTGATATAAATAAAAGAAGAAAGTACTAGTATGTCACAACTGCTAAATTAATTATTTTGATGGTCTTCCTGACTTCTTTCTAGTGTCTCCCTGGATTCCCAATCAGGGCCTCATGTCTCCCTGTGTGGTTGCCAGGACAAAGTCACTTCTCCCTACATTTTAGTGTGTGGTAAAAAATTGTCGCAAATCAAGTGAACAAAGAGGTCTAATGCAAAACATATGAATTATGCCCCCCCCCCTACTCTTGTCGAGATGTTTACACAGGTAACTTTTAACTGTCACCATGATAGCAGGTGTTCTACATACTTGCAGACAGTTATTCAGTATAATGGTATCGCTTCTTTTAATTCTTTAATAATTTTTAAATTGCTAATCTTTTTCTCAGACTACAACACTGTTTCTTAACTTATTTGATAACCTACTGCAGCTGTCTTGTTTGACTAAATAAACAGAAGTAAAGGACAAAGTCTGAACCACACAAATTAATTTCTAATTTTATAACGTTATATTATAAAAAAAAGTTTGTGGCTATCAAATAACCAGAATTTTCATGCAGAGAAACTTATACCAACCATTGATTACCTGTATGGGATATATCAAGTCAACATATAATTATATTGTGAACATAAAAGGTCCATAGACTTTCATGTAAGTTTATATTTTTAATGGTCGGTTATCTGCCCTTTTTATGTCATTAAGACCAGTAATTTTGGAAACTGGGAATTGGTCAATGTCAGCCATAAACTTCAATTGTAAACCATTTATATATAGATCAGTTATAAATTTATATATAGATCAGTTATAAATACTTAAAAAAATCAATCTGTTATTGAGAAAAACACAAATGTAGTTTTGAATTTCAACCATGAAAGCTGTAAAATGCTCACGAATCAAAATGTAAAATATTGACTGAGTGCACAATGGAACTAATTGATTAAGATTCTGTGATATTTTCATCGAAGTCCATTCAGTGGTGTAGGTGGGGTTACAGATAAGAGATGAGTATGTACATCCTAGTGTAAAGGACAAGTGGAAGGACTGGCAACCTCGTTACTATAACCTCCTTCCTCTTTTTAAGCACCTGGGTGGGGGGGGGGGGGAGGGGGTATAAATACATTAAGTATGGAGAGGAGGACATACACATTTGTAACAAATAAAATTATCAATAAAATTTCTTCATACCTTCCTTGAAGTTGGTTTTTTTTTGTAAAGTTTAATAATTTGAATTAAATAGAGCTACTTGTTAAGCTTAAAAATTTCCGGGTTTGTCGAGACAAATATATGGGAATCCAGCAGCAGCGGCATCAACACTTGCACATTTTGCTTGATATCTTTGTAAGCTTAAGCCCTAGGTCCATCAAATTTAGTCCAATGGTAGCTTTTAATGAGTAATTGCCAGTCAGTCACCGGTCATCTGACCTTGACCTCAATTTCACGGTCCAGCGACAATTAAAGTTTTTGTATAAAGGCAGTTCCTCTAACCATACATGGTAGGATGACAATATTTGGTATGTAGGTTGCTGTTGAATAGTACATGACTGTCTGGTAGGTCTCACCTGACCTTGGCCATAATTTCACGGTCCAGTGACTACATTAATGTTTTTGGATTAGGTCCATTTCTCTGTAACTATTCATTGTTTATTTTCAATGATAACAATTTAATGCTTTTTTATCACGTAATATTTTTTCGTTACTGATTTGGAATGCAGGTGAGACATATTTCTGTGTCTACGCAAATTATACAGGGAGGAGAATAGAAAAGCACAATTATAATTAACAAAAATACTGGTGGAGGGAGTTTTTCTCACCCGACAATGTTTACATCATAGACTTATATACACTGCAATTGCCAATTCCTTATTTTCAGTGAGTGCAGAGACATATAGAGACACCAAGCATTAGTTGTTCCACAATACACATACTAGTATAAGAAAATGAAATCTAATATACATGTAAAACACATGTATACTGAAACATTCAAATTCTTCATTATGCATAAAACGACCATCAGTGAGCAAGTAGTTTAGGTAGTTATATTCATCTACAATTGCTTACTGGAGAGTCAGTGTAGGTTTTTGAGTTCATATCCAACTCCTGGCAAGGTGAGATCAACTCCAACTTAACATGACAAGGAAGTTCAATTTTCCTGCTGATGTCAATTATTCCCACCAGGTATTTTTTGCTTTCTACCGTAACAAAATCTGGATGCCATAACATACTAGTAGCTGAAATATTTCTTAACGTGATACGTTAAACCAAATTTAAACAAACAAGCCAACAATAAAACAGAATCATCAATTATCAATCATTTTTAGTATTTCTTTGTATTTTTGCCAATCTTGTTTCAATTTTAACTGTGACAACTAACTGTTAACTGTGGACTATGATTCGAGCGTAATAAGTTGTACATGGTATTGATGATATCAACTGGATGAATCTCTTTACATTTAGTACTGTCAAATACAACTCGAAGTCACTCATTAAAACTTAATAAGAAGCAGTGTAAGACAACACAGATATTTCATACTTTTTCTATTAGAATTGTGGATCAATAGAACAACTATCAAACTAAAAGTGATATCAAGTTCTTTGAATCCTTTTACATCAGCTTTGTATATTGAGAACTGGAATCCATATAAATTTATAAGTCAATGTTAATGCACACACCTATCCTTTTTTTGTTATACATGATGAACATACCATTTAGTATGTTTGCCCCCCACTGCAACGCGACAGAGGGGCCTACATGTAGTAATGGTCTGCATCGGTGCATTCATCCATCCGTCTGTCACACTTTTGTGACACAACTTCTTTGAAACCGCTTGCTGGATTGCTTTGATATTTGATAGGATTAATTGTAATGATGGGCAGATGTGCATACTCTATCGTCATTTTGATTTGTCAAAGTTTGTAGGAGTTACAGGACTTTGATAGTTTCAGCAATATAATTCAATAGTAGATATTGTGGATGCATCTTTTCAGCAAACACTTGATAGATTGCTGTGATATTTTGTAGAATTAATTGTTATGTGTAAATGTGCATACTCTATGGTCATTTTGATTCATCAAATTTTATAGGAGTAATGGGACTTCAACAGTTTCAGCAAAATAATACAATTTATGGTACCGATAGTACGTTGATAAGAAGATTTAATTACCACCCCTTGGCTTTATAAGATTTTGCTTATTTTTTTTTCAGATATAAATTCAAGTTGAACTATGTACAGAAAATACATACAAGATCTTAAGCATAGTGAAAGTGTGGTAAGAAATTTTGACTATTTTTCTACATTTTTAAGACTTAACAACTTTTTATCAATGACCTAGAAAGCTTTGGTTTATTTGGACAAACAATTATTATTAATAAGTTGTAAAGTCTTTATTCAGACAAAAAGAGAAAGCTCATTGTGGCTGCTTACCCCTTCCCAACACTGCAGATTCCAAGGGCAAATGTTCTGCTGATTGGTCCAATCAAAATTGATTTTTAGCTTACTTACATAAACTGAAAGTTATCAATTTGTATGTCTGTTCATCCATAATCTTCTAACATTCAATTTTCCTCTCTGAAATTAAAAGGTCAATTGAGTCTAAACTTTGCAGTAATGATGCTCTTTAGATTCTCTACAAACATTAATTCCACACTTGAAAGTCAGGGTTAGCTATTGCGCTCAATTGTCTATCGTTCTCTACAAACATTCCAAACTTGTATTAAATGTGGAAAATAATGCTCCCCTATGGCCCATTCTTTTCTCTGATTGGCTGAAATTTTAAAAAAAATCTTTTAATTTTTAAGAGCAGGTCCAAATGTTTTGTATACGTACAAATGATGTATCTGAGGTCCTCTACTGTTCAGACTCAAAACATGGCCACCTTGGCATTGAGTGTTACTATTTCTGTTTGGCTAAAATTTTCTCCACTTTAGGCAAATCCAAATGTTTGTTACTTGGTCTGAATAATGTAGGTCTTCTATGAATATTCATCATTTCTTCTTGATCAAACTCATAACATGACTACTAGTTGTAGGACCACTATTGTTTTTGTCTCTTTTGCTTAGTAGAATTTAATTTGATGATTTTGACTTTCTAGACAATTTACCTTCATTTTAAACAAAGAGTCCCATAAACACATGCACCTGATCAGCATTCTGTCAAAATTTTACCCAAACTCTCATTGCCTAAAGGAATAAACACTCATTCATATGGTCTAAATATCTTCTTTCACTTTCAATATCAGTCTTAAAATAGTGCATGTCCTTAATCAACTCTCAATATATTTTTTTTTTCTGTTATAACTAGTAAAATTGCGTCCTCAAGTTAACTGAAATACACGTGAGATCATTTTAAGCAGACTAGAGCATTAATACCATGATTGGTGACCTTTGCCCTTGAACTTTGACCTCAAGGTCACATTATTTCTTTCTGAATGATAAAATTCCTGTACAGATATCTGTTCTTAAAATTTTATATGTAGCCTATTAGCATGGTCCAAAGAGCTGGATGCCATCTCACTGATATCTTGTGGACATCTGATTAACAGTTGACATAAGCTCTTCAGAACATAGAGCTTTATTCATTATTATCCTGACTGTAGCTGAAATACTGCTTGCAGGATGGTTTAGCAGCCATTCATTCAATAAATCGATTTTTTATAAAACATTTGACAAACAATATTTGCAAATATTTATTTTCCGTTTTATTAATTAGATTAAAAGAGATGAAGTGCAAGACAAAATTGAATTGTGCTGGAATGAGATTGAAAAGCAATGTCAAGAATACCGACCACTGATACGGAAAGAAGTCAAAAATTCAGGATGGAAAGTTGCAAGAGTTTTTGTTTCTTCTACCTTCACAGATTTCTTTAATGAAAGAGAAATTTTAGTTAAAAAGGTATAAACATGATATAAATTCCTACATTAAGGTATCTGACCCTTAATTGAAGTCACTGTTTTATTTTATTTTTCGACCAAGAAATACAACTTTATTAAATCAATCTATTACTAATTAATGATATACAAATTAAAACATTGTTTTACTTTCACTCAGTGTTTACAGTTTTGAGCAAAAAAAGTTAAATACTCTAATAGTATTTCCAATTTTTTCGGAACATTACCGAGGTCTGCTCCATTAGAAAACAATAGGCAGCTGGGACATCAACTATGATCACGTGATCAATTGTGGTCCTGATACCGTAAATTAAATTTAGATACACTTTTATTTCTCAGCATGTCAATACTGGGATTAGCACAAAGAATGCAGACTTTCAGTCTGGGCTTTCCACTACATTTTTGGGTTCTTTTCATCTGCCTGCACTGATACAATAGAAAGAAAGAAAACGCTAACCTTTTAAGCCTGTAAGCCAATAATAAGGTCCCAATTCGGGTTCAAGGGGTGCTCCATTGAGGGACCAGATGCTAACTCCATCCATCAAAATGGATTTCTTGTAATTTAGACCACCTTGGGAACCATTTGAGAACACTTTATATTTATGCTACTTAAAAGATTAATTCCCTATGTTATCTTCATTTTCAAACATGATATTTTTTCCCTTTTCCGATTACCTGTTTTAGGCTGGATTGTTTTGAAATTGTCCATACATAGTTCCATTTAATTTTTGACACTTATGTTTAAACAAAGTTGATAAAATATATGATTGTTTTTCCCAGTTGTAGGTCAGCCATTTTTAACTGCTCAGCCATTCCTGTCATTTTCTGCATTCCTATTTAGTTATACTTCAATTATTTGGTGTCTTAATGGCAGAATTATATATTTAAAAAAATCATTTTTCTATTGTTATTGTCAGCAGTTTTCAGTTTTTTCTTTGGCAGCATAGTTCTATAGGAACCCTACATTGCTGTATCCATTTGCTAATATGTACCAATAATGTCACGGAAACACATTACAAATTTTACCTCTAGTAGCAATAAGGTAATGCTGGTACATGGTGCATGGTAAAAAAGAGAACCAGTCGACAGTAAAGCTAAATTACCACCAATGGTGCTGTGTATTGATAGTTTAATGGGCTAACTATTAATTGTTTGTGCCATCTTGGCACTATTAAAGATTTTAAATGAGCCATTTGAAATTTTTAATGCAACTATGGCACAATGGTATGGCCCAAAATTATTTCTGCAAGTTAAAAATAAGTTGTTTATATGTAAATACATGTATTCTGTACAGGTTTTCCCTGAACTAAGAGAATGGTGTAACCCAAGACATATAAATTTAATTGAATGTGATCTGAGATGGGGAGTCCCAAAAGAAGCCACAACACAGGATGTGATCAGCACATGTCTTGAAGAACTGGACAGATGTCATAATGAAACAGACGGACAACCATTCTTCTTAGGGCTGCTGGGTAAAAGGTCAGCATCTGATTGTATTTCCTTTTATATACACAAGAATTTGTGGTTCACTGATGATATAAAACATATTTATAGATTCGACTCTTTGAATCTATTCATGAAACTGTATTGGTTATTTGGTAAAAGCACATTCTCTGTCTCCCAATTTCTTGAAATGATATCCCAGTAGCTGAATTTGAGTTTAAATCACTATTTTAGCAAATTGAAACAATTGAAATATTGAAAATTAAATGTTGCAGGTAATTGATTGGAATAAAGTTTGCATTTAGACTTAAGTTTGTTTAGCAAAATCTAGGCCAGGACATCACATAAATAATTATTAAGAATAAAATAACATACTGCACATCAAATTAATCACATAAGATAAACAACTTTTGATTGGCTAAATCTGGGTCATGGTAGAACAACATACAATTATAAAAAAGAAAAACAGTAATTAGGTGATAATGAATGGGGTCTAATGTAGCTTTCAGCCATTTGTAGCCGCATAGGGCAAGTAGTTTTTATTTGGGGGGGGGGGATGTATGAGCTGGCAAAAAATTCAATATGTACCGTATACCTTTACCAAACATGTTTAAATTCCCCTGCTCTACAAGTGAAAAGTAATCTCAGAAAGTTTCTTATACAGGACAACATATATATCATACATAACAACAATTTTATCCTACATTACAGTAAACCAAGCAGATGGGAGAACACATCAGAAATGGCAACATATACATGTACTTATCAAGCATACAATATACTTTTTCAGACATAATAAACTTGGAAGGGAAACTGTAAATATCTGACATATCATAGTAGACAACACACATATCAGACAGGACTAGACTGTTATTAGACTAACAGAACAGCACATACTAGAAAACACACATATCAGACAGGACTAGACTGTTATTAGACTAACAGAACAGCACATGCTAGAAAACACACATATCAGACAGGACTAGGCAGTTATAAGACTAACAGAACAGCACATACTAGAAAACACACATATCAGACAGGACTAGACTGTTATTAGACTAACAGAACAGCACATACTAGAAAACACACATATCAGACAGGACTAGACTCTTATTAGACTAACAGAACAGCACATACTAGAAAACACACATATCAGACAGGACTAGACTGTTATTAGACAATCACAGGAAATCACATACTAGACAACTCACATATCAGACAGGACTAGGCAGTTATTAGACAATCACAGGACAGCACATACTAGACAACACACATATCAGACAGGACTAGACTGTTATTAGACTAACAGAACAGCACATACTAGACAACACACATATCAGAGAGGACTAGACTGTTATTAGACAATCACAGGACAGCACATACTAGACAACACACATATCAGACAGGACAGCACATACTAGACAACACACATATCAGACAGGACTAGACTGTTATTAGACAATCACAGGACAGCACATACTAGACAACACACATATCAGACAGGACTAGGCAGTTATTAGACAATCACAGGACAGCACATACTAGACAACACACATATCAGACAGGACTAGACTGTTATTAGACAATCACAGGACAGCACATACTAGACAACTCACATATCAGACAGGACTAGGCAGTTATTAGACAATCACAGGACAGCACATACTAGACAACACACATATCAGACAGGACTAGACTGTTATTAGACAATCACAGGACAGCACATACTAGACAACTCACATATCAGACAGGACTAGGCAGTTATTAGACAATCACAGGACAGCACATACTAGACAACACACATATCAGACAGGACTAGACTGTTATTAGACAATCACAGGACAGCACATACTAGACAACACACATATCAGACAGGACTAGACTGTTATTAGACAATCACAGGACAGCACATACTAGACAACACACATATCAGACAGGACTAGACTGTTATTAGACAATCACAGGACAGCACATACTAGACAACTCACATATCAGACAGGACTAGACTGTTATTAGACAATCACAGGACAGCACATACTAGACAACACACATATCAGACAGGACTAGACTGTTATTAGACAATCACAGGACAGCACATACTAGACAACACACATATCAGACAGGACTAGACTGTTATTAGACAATCACAGGACAGCACATACTAGACAACACACATATCAGACAGGACTAGACTGTTATTAGACAATCACAGGAAATCACATACTAGACAACACACATATCAGACAGGACTAGACTGTTATTAGACAATCACAGGACAGCACATACTAGACAACACACATATCAGACAGGACTAGACTGTTATTAGACAATCACAGGACAGCACATACTAGACAACACACATATCAGACAGGACTAGACTGTTATTAGACAATCACAGGACAGCACATACTAGACAACACACATATCAGACAGGACTAGACTGTTATTAGACTAACAGAACAGCACATACTAGACAACACACATATCAGAGAGGACTAGACTGTTATTAGACAATCACAGGACAGCACATACTAGACAACACACATATCAGACAGGACAGCACATACTAGACAACACACATATCAGACAGGACTAGACTGTTATTAGACAATCACAGGACAGCACATACTAGACAACACACATATCAGACAGGACTAGGCAGTTATTAGACAATCACAGGACAGCACATACTAGACAACACACATATCAGACAGGACTAGACTGTTATTAGACAATCACAGGACAGCACATACTAGACAACTCACATATCAGACAGGACTAGGCAGTTATTAGACAATCACAGGACAGCACATACTAGACAACACACATATCAGACAGGACTAGACTGTTATTAGACAATCACAGGACAGCACATACTAGACAACTCACATATCAGACAGGACTAGGCAGTTATTAGACAATCACAGGACAGCACATACTAGACAACACACATATCAGACAGGACTAGACTGTTATTAGACAATCACAGGACAGCACATACTAGACAACACACATATCAGACAGGACTAGACTGTTATTAGACAATCACAGGACAGCACATACTAGACAACACACATATCAGACAGGACTAGACTGTTATTAGACAATCACAGGACAGCACATTCTAGACAACACACATATCAGACAGGACTAGACTGTTATTAGACAATCACAGGACAGCACATACTAGACAACACACATATCAGACAGGACTAGACTGTTATTAGACAATCACAGTACAGCACATACTAGACAACACACATATCAGACAGGACTAGACTGTTATTAGACAATCACAGGACAGCACATACTAGACAACACACATATCAGACAGGACTAGACTGTTATTAGACAATCACAGGACAGCACATACTAGACAACACACATATCAGACAGGACTAGACTGTTATTAGACAATCACAGGACAGCACATACTAGACAACACACATATCAGACAGGACTAGACTGTTATTAGACAATCACAGGACAGCACATACTAGACAACTCACATATCAGACAGGACTAGACTGTTATTAGACAATCACAGGACAGCACATACTAGACAACACACATATCAGACAGGACTAGACTGTTATTAGACAATCACAGGACAGCAAATACTAGACAACACACATATCAGACAGGACTAGACTGTTATTAGACAATCACAGGACAGCACATACTAGACAACACACATATCAGACAGGACTAGACTGTTATTAGACAATCACAGGAAATCACATACTAGACAACACACATATCAGACAGGACTAGACTGTTATTAGACAATCACAGGACAGCACATACTAGACAACACACATATCAGACAGGACTAGACTGTTATTAGACAATCACAGGACAGCACATACTAGACAACACACATATCAGACAGGACTAGACTGTTATTAGACAATCACAGGACAGCACATACTAGACAACACACATATCAGACAGGACTAGACTGTTATTAGACAATCACAGGACAGCACATACTAGACAACTCACATATCAGACAGGACTAGACTGTTATTAGACAATCACAGGACAGCACATACTAGACAACACACATATCAGACAGGACTAGACTGTTATTAGACAATCACAGGACAGCACATACTAGACAACACACATATCAGACAGGACTAGACTGTTATTAGACAATCACAGGACAGCACATACTAGACAACACACATATCAGACAGGACTAGACTGTTATTAGACAATCACAGGACAGCACATACTAGACAACTCACATATCAGACAGGACTAGACTGTTATTAGACAATCACAGGACAGCACATACTAGACAACACACATATCAGACAGGACTAGACTGTTATTAGACAATCACAGGACAGCACATACTAGACAACACACATATCATACAGGACTAGGCAGTTATTAGACTAACAGAAGAGCACACTGATCGGTCAGGAAAACATACTTAGAACAACATGCTTATTAGACATGACTTCACACTTGTTGTTTGTTTGAATGGTGTTTAATGCCACTTTCAGCAATTTTTCAACTTCATTATGGCATCCAGTTTTTATTTGGGGGTGGAGGGGGGAAGCCTGAATACCCGGACAAAACCCCTAACCTTTGGTAGTAAGTCACCGAGGCTAGACTTCACACTTATAAGACAGGGCAACTTGTTACTAAAAATATCACAAATTAATAGCATATTGGACCAAAAGCCCTGGTTTGAATTAACACAAATAAATGAAGTATGGTTTTACAGATATGGTTGGATACCCAGCGAAAAGGACATTTCCACTGAGATGAGAGAGAAATACCACTGGGTCGATAATATTTCTATTACATTTATGGAGATGCTACATGGAGCATACAGGTTTGATGCTACAGTCAAAACTTTCTTAAAAGTCTACTGCTTTAACATGAAATTGTTATTGAGGAGACCACTCAAACCCTCTATGATTTTCTTGACTTGGGGAGTTTTTTACGTCCTACACCGACAACTTAATGCCCTTAGTTGGACATGGATTTTGGGGAGTTTAATAATGTGGCTATTTTGGAATTTAATAATTTGAGTTTTGAACAAACATTCATTGTCATTTAATATGATTCCCTTTTAAGGTAAACGTGTCCTTACTGGTATTTATTTTACCTTGTACGGAGCCTAATTTTTGTCTCGCCTGCGACGAAAGTCGCTGGAGGCGAGACATATGTATGGGAATCCGGCGGCAGCGGCGGCGGCGTAAACACTTGACATCTTGCTTCATATCTTTGTAAGTCCAAGCCCTAGGTCCATCAAATTTGGTCCAGAGGTAGCTTATGATGAGTACTTGCCAGTCAGTCACCTGTCACCTGACCTTGACCTCAATTTCATGGTCCAGCGACTACGTTAAAGTTTTTGGGTTACGACAGTTCCTCTGTAACCACGCATGGTAGGATGACAATATTTGGTGTATAGGTTGCTGATGACTAGTACATGACTGTCTGGTAGGTGTCACCTGACCTTGACCTCAATTTCATGGTCCAGTGACTACGTTAAAGTTTTTGGATTACGACAGTTCCTCTGTAACTACGCATGGTAGGATGACAATATTTGGTGTATAGGTTGTTGATGACTAGTACATGACTGTCTGGTAGGTGTCACCTGACCTTGACCTCAATTTCATGGTCCAGCGACTACATTAATGTTTTTGGGTTACGACAGTTCCTCTGTAACTACACATGGTAGGATGACAATATTTGGTATATAGGTTGCTGATGAATAGTGCATGACTGTCTGGTAGGTGCCATTTGACCTTGACCTCAATTTCACGGTCCAGTGACTACCTTAAAGTTTTTAGGTTACTGCTGTTCCCCTGTAACCAAGCATGGTAGGATGACAATATTTGTCATATAGGTTGCTGATGAAAAGTAAATGATTGTCTGGTAGGTGTCACCTGACCTTGACTTCAATTTAACGGTTCAGCGACTACGTTAAAGTTTTTGTATTAGGACAGTTCCTCTGTAACTATGCATAGTATGGTGACAATAATTGGTATACAGGCCGCTGCTCATAATTAATGCTATTTACGTAATGCTTATTTCAAAATTTATTTTCGTTACTGATGCGGAATTCAGGCGAGACGTTTTTCTGTGTCCACACTTGTTATTTGATAACTTCTATTATTTATCTTCCTTTCTATTATTATTATTATTTTAATTATTATTATTATTGTTATATTTAAATTACTTAAGTTGTTAATGTAATTTTCTGTTTTATTTTTTATTATATATATATATTTTTATTGAATTTTTATTTTTTTTTTCATTATTAATTTTATTTAATTTTACTTTTATTTTTGTCTCGCCTGCAACGAAAGTCGCTGGAGGCGAGACATATGCATGGGAATCCGGCGGCGGGGGCGGCGCGTAAACACGTGACATCTTTCGAGACATATGTATGGGAATCCGGCGGCGGCGGCGTAAACACTTGACATCTTGCTTCATATATTTGTAAGCCCAAGCCCTAGGTCCATCAAATTTGGTCCAGAGGTAGCTTATAATGAGTACTTGCCAGTCATTCACCTGTCACCTGACCTTGACCTTAATTTCACGGTCCAGCGACTACGTTAAAGTTTTTGGGTTACGACAGTTCCTCTGTAACTATGCATGGTAGGATGACAATATTTGGTGTATAGGTTGCTGATGACTAGTACATGACTGTCTGGTAGTTGTCACCTGACCTTGACCTCAATTTCACGGTCCAGTGACTACGTTAAAGTTTTTGGGTTACGACAGTTCCTCTGTAACTATGCATGGTAGGATGACAATATTTGGTGTATAGGTTGCTGATGACTAGAACATGACTGTCTGGTAGTTGTCACCTGACCTTGAACTCAATTTCACGGTCCAGTGACTACATTAAAGTTTTTGGGTTACGACAGTTCCTCTGTAACTATGCATGGTAGGATGACAATATTTGGTATATAGATTGCTGATGACTAGTACATGACTGTCTGGTATTGTCACCTGACCTTGACCTCAATTTCACGGTCCAGTGACTACATTAAAGTTTTTGGGTTACGACAGTTCCTCTGTAAGAATGCATGGTAGGATGACAATATTTGGTGTATAGGTTGCTGATGACTAGTACATGACTGTCTGGTAGTTGTCACCTGACCTTGACCTCAATTTCACGGTCCAGCGACTACGTTAAAGTTTTTGGGTTACGACAGTTCCTCTGTAACTATGCATGGTAGGATGACAATATTTGGTGTATAGGTTGTGATGACTAGTACATGACTGTCGGTAGTTGTCACCTGACCTTGAACTCAATTTCACGGTCCAGTGACTACGTTAAAGTTTGTGGGTTACGACAGTTCCTCTGTAACTATGCATGGTAGGATGACAATATTTGGTGTATAGGTTGCTGATGACTAGTACATGACTGTCTGGTAGGTGTCACCTGACCTTGAACTCACTTTCACGGTCCAGTGACTAGGTTAAAGTTTTTGGGTTACGACAGTTCCTCTGTAACTATGCATGGTAGGATGACAATATTTGGTGTATAGATTGCTGATGACTAGTACATGACTGTCTGGTAGTTGTCACCTGACCTTGACCTCAATTTCACGGTCCAGCGGCTACGTTAAAGTTTTTGGGTTACGACAGTTACTCTGTAACTATGCATGGTAGGATGACAATATTTGGTGTATAGGTTGCTGATGACTAGTACCTGACTGTCTGGTAGTTGTCACCTGACCTTGACCTCAATTTCATGGTGCAGCGACTATGTTAAATTTTTGGGTTACCACAGTTCCTCTGTAACCACGCATGGTAGGATGACAATATTTGGTATATAGGTTGCTGATGACTAGTACCTGACTGTCTGGTAGTTGTCACCTGACCTTGAACTCACTTTCACGGTCCAGTGACTAGGTTAAAGTTTTTGGGTTACGGCAGTTTCTCTGTTACCATGCATGGTAGGATGACAATATTTGGTATGTAGGTTGCTGATGACTAGTACATGACTGTCTGCTAGGTGTCACCTAACCTTGACCTCAATTTCACGGTCCAGCGACTACGTTAAACTTTTTGGGTTTCGGCAGATTCTCTGTAACTATGCATGGTGGGATGACAATATTTGGTATATAGGTTGCTGATGAATATTACATGATTGTCTGGTAGGTGTCACCTGACCTTGACCTCAATTTCACGGTCCAGTGACTGCATTAAAGTTTTTGGGTTATGACAGTTCCTCTGTAACTACACATGGTAGGATGACAATATTTGGTGTATAGGTTGTGATGACTAGTACATGGCTATCTGGTAGTTGTCACCTGTCCTTTACCTCAATTTCACGGTCCAGTGACTACATTAAAGTTTTTGTATTAGGACAGTTCCTCTGTAACTATGCATGGTATGGTGACAACATTTGGCATACAGGCCGCTGCTGATATTTAATGCTATTTACGTAATGCTTATGACAAAAATTTATTGTCTTTACTGATGCGGAATGCAGGCGAGATATTTTTCTGTGTCCACACTTGTATTAATTTTATTTTATTTTTATTGTTTTATTATTTTTTTTTGTGTTTTTTTTTATTTACATATATACACATATACATACATAAGCTTATCTTTGTACCATTTTTAAGAATCAGTAGGCACTCGAGACGAGCTCTTGGCTTACCTTGCTGTAGAATATATTAGTTATCTTTGTTTACTAAAGTGTCTTATAATAATACGCGTTTTCCTCAGTAGGCGCCCGAGACGAGCTCTTGGCTTAACTTACTGGGGAGTATTAGTTATGTTAGTTTTCTAGAGTGTGTTAGAATAATACGCGTGTTCCTCAGTAGGCGCCCGAGAGGAGCTCTTGGCTTACCTTACTGAGGATTGTGTTAGTTACATAGTTTAGTAGATATGGGGTAGTTGAATATTACACGTTCTCCTTATAAGGTGCCCGAGACGAAGTTCTTGGCTTACCCTACTTTGGAATAGTTTAAATTAGAGAGGGGTATTTGAATCTTGCGCATTTTCCTAAATATGTGCCAGAGACGAAGCTCTTGGCCTACTTAACCGAGGAATAGGTTTAGTAGATTGGGGTACTTTATTTAGACACATTTTCCTAAGTAGGTGCCCGAGACGAAGCTCTTGGCTAACTTCTCTTTTGAAGTCAATTTTTCTTTAATCGTCAGCCATTTAAATACTGTATCTAGGAAAAGCATCTTTTGTGGGATAAAAGATGGGTCTTGCTGTGTATCCAGATTTGTTTGATAGTATATTGGCGATGACAAAATCCTTCATCAGAGTATGTAAATTTTGTAGGTAGGAAAAGTTTTGAAAAATTAACTTCTTCCGAGTTCATAAATTATCCATTGTTTTTTTAGCTCATCTGAAACTACTTTACCAATTTTTTCAAACTTGGCCACAATCATCCTTAGTGTGCCTAAGTTTCAAATTTATATGTGGGGTGTTGATTGATGGACAGAAATGGTTGCTGTTACTAAAAATAAAACTTGGGGTCAACACATGTTTTTGGTCAATATTTCAAAAATTACATGTATAATAACTTTAGAAAAAACTGTTACCTCAAATTGATCAGCACATAAAGCTCCCTATATATAAATTTCCCTATAGTCCAAAGTTGTGTAATGACTTCTTCTAGGAGTTATTGTCATTAAATTAAGATGTTTGACAAAATTTTTAGCTTTTACAATGTAAATAAATTCTGTGAGAATAATGACTTTTGATTGGCTGGAAAATATTTTATATAAGAGGATGGAAAAAAACATGGAGACATGCACCCTTTAATATCATATATTACTCCATTGGAAACTAGCATTTTTTGTGTTGATCTCTTTTTTCAAAAATATACAGTTACAAAAATAAAATGGTTGAGATTATTCTACTTTTTGACTTTATTTAGTAACTACTAAAAATATTTTCTCCATCGAGGGATAACAAAATATCTTTGTGCATATTTAATATAGTTCGCTATGTAATATTTTGTTATCCCACGATTAGGCAAAAATTATTTTTAGTTAACCCTTAAATGACTTGAAATTATAAGAGCCAGATTAACATTGAAAATTGTTAAAATGATCAATGATCAAGACAATGCCTACAAATCATATAGATAGTTGTTCCAAATTGTCTGACCATTCCTTGTAAGATTAAATGCCCTTAAATACCATTTTGTATGAAATTTTCAGATTTGACTTAAAAGCTATAACTGCAAAACAAGTCCTATGATTCACTTTATTGGTGTAAAATTGTCAAATGACTCCTTATAGGAGTTATTGTCTTTTAATGATGATTTTGGACTAAATTACCAGTTTAAGTCTAATTTAAATTGTTAAATTGTAAAAATCATCAAGGCAAGGCCTACGAATCACTCATCTCATCCAAAATTGTCAGATGACTTTTTATAGGAGTCATTCCACATCATTGACGATTTTCAGGCAACAGTTTTTGTGTTTTAAATTAAAATCTATTACAGATAGAGTAAAACTGTAAATTGTTAAAATATCTTGAAGGACAAGGCCTACAAATCATTTAATATTTCAAAAATTGTCTACTGACCTCTTATAGGAGGTATTGCACTTTAATGACAATTTTTTATGTAAACCTTTAGTTTTTTGTCCAACTGAATGTAATTGTAAATTGCAAAATTTAAAAATAGCTAAAAGTCATTTGTCTTCCAGATGAGTGATTAAAGGCTCCTGGGAGCCTCTAGTACCCAATAACATTTTTAGTGGCACATGAAATTTGTAGGTTGCTGAATTAACAATTTTGTTTTAATTTGTGGTTTAAAAACTGTAAAGTTTTCATGTTAATTTGCCTTCCTTATATGTTCAGAATTTCAATTTCAGCTTATGGTTGTTAATGTAAAACATGTACTTTGTTGAATACATTCTTTATCAGAGTATAACATCAAATATCAGAATTTTTTTTTTCCACTCCAGGTGCAAGAGTCAAAATGCTGCCTTTTTTATTAGATCTGATGAAGTTATTGAATCTATTCCTGAAAAAAGTATCAAACGATTTGTAGACGAAGAGACATTGAATCAGCAACAATTAATTGTAAGAACAAGTGCTGACGATTAGACATAACACATTACTATTTAAAAGTATTTTATAAATGGATCTGATGGTGGAAATGTTATAGGCTTCCATGATTTTGTTTTTCCAAATAAAATATGTAGAACTTGATCGTTTGAAATAGTTTAAATTTTTCTGATATGTTTGAAATTTAATATTGTTCTTATTTCTGCACTGCATGTACTTATGTCTTGTGTTATAGGTGGTGCAGGTAATTTGTTTTATTTTGTGTAAAATCCACCTAGAAAACCAATTTTAATGGAAACATGTTGTTTTTTGCTCAATAAAATTCTATCATTTTTATCAGTTTTTATGTTTATTTACATTAAATTATTAAATATATACATGTAGTACCATTTGGGCATGTGTTGATTGCAGCATCAAATGTAGTCTGCTGTCTTGTAATTGGTCCTAATATTAGTTTATGTTTTACAAGTGTTTACACCTTTTTCTTTGTAGGAGTTGAAGAAAAGACTAAAACAGGGGTTTCCAGAACACACCTATGACTATTCTTGTAAAGTAGATGGAGTTGTTGACCATGAAGGGCGAGAATGGGTTCGTATTATTATATATTTAGTCCATAATTCTTCTTAAGCCAGGCTATTGGATATTGTTTTATTTTGCTGTTTTCAGACTGACCCATTATTTTGACCTCATCAATAGTTTACTAGGTTTCTTATATATTACTATGCTCCCTGAAGGGTTGGGCTTGTGACTTATTGAATTCATACTTACAGGTTAAATAGATTTTGATAAGTATTAGTGCAGTGCACAATAACCATAACTCTGAAAATAAAAGCTACCTATATGCTAATTGTGGAGTCATCTCCCTTTACTTTTCTTAAACTAACTCAAAACTATGAAATTCATTTCAAACTTGTTATATATGTATCTGATGATGAGTAAAGAACCATACTTCAGCCAAAGATAGTTTTCATATCCCCACTTGTAAGAGAGGGGCTATATTGCAATCACCTTGTCCGTCTGTCCGTCTGTCTGTCTGGTGCAAACTTTTGTAACAGATTTCTCGGCTTCTACTAAATGGAATGATTTCAAATTTGGTGCACAGCTGTAGCATGAAGAGTTGTACCTTGCCTCCCCTTTCCAGCTCAGTCAGCTATCTACTTCCTGTTTTCTGAGCCGAAAAATGGTCCAGTGGGTGTATACTTAGCAAGACTTAGTGACGGTCCATGTTTGTTATCTCTCTTATTTTATTTTTCTCATCTGGATAGTTACTTTAAAACTGCTGGATCAATGTTTTTCAAACATGGGTGCCTTGTGATGAGTTTATATGTGTGCTGTAAAAGAACAATTTCCCCATCTACGTTTTCTTTAGTTATTCACCTTTGTTTATTTTTCTGTTCATTGCATCAATATATTGCCCACCCCTTAAGACCAGTAAAATGCACTGTCCATTGAATGCTCTTTCGTTATCAAGAGTCCACTAAGGCATCCTTCCATTCTGATGGTATCTTCTTTGTGTCTATTATTAACATGACTTCAATTAATTTTCGAAGAGAAAGAATTAATTACTTATTTACCTGTTGCTACTCACTCCTCAAATTGTAGTTCAGAAAACAATAAAATGACTTTGTTTATGTCCCGCCAACAAGTTGGAGGCATTTAAGTTTACAGTCCGTTTATCCATTCATCCTGAACCTTTTTTTATTAAGATCACTTTACATCTTCATGAAACTTGGTACACAGTTACAACATGATAAGATCTCTGTACTGGCAAATTCTGTAAGGCTGTGCCAATACTTTACACGGGGTGAAAAAGAGGGGTGTTTACCAATATGTGCAAAGCAGTACATCAGTGTTGCTGAGACACATTTTCTTGTTTTAAGGATGACCTAAAACATGTCTGCTGCAAAGATTAATTAGTTTGAAGAAATAATTAGATATATTCAGAAAGGTTCCATGTAAATTCAGGATGAAAACTCAATAAAATATGTATTGAACACAGAATGTAATGTACAGATCAACTGTCGTGATTTTTCTTCAGGTGAAATTTTCTGACCTTGATAGATTTTGTGAGCAGACGACAGAATTTCTCAAAGAAGCCATTACTAGAATGTTTGGTAGCCAAAATACAGTGGAAATAAATGAAGAACAAATTGGTTTGTGTTTTTTTTGTTTTCATTGGGGTGTATTTCTTACTAGTGTGAAAAATAGTTTATGGCCATTTGATGCTAAAGCTGTTCCAGAAAAATATACTTGGGGGTCTTTAAAAGAGTTTATATGTGTATTGTTTTCTGTTTAATGGATGTATTAAAAAACTTTATATTAAAACACCCCCACCCCCCCCCACAAATTTCCAACTCCACTTCTGATATCTATTTTCCTGAGACAGCTCATATGTATTTAATTATACCCTCGCCTTGAAGAAGAGGGGGGGTATACTGGTTTACCCCTGTATGTCTGTCCTTCCATCTAACTTTCGTAACAGTTTTCTCAGCAATTACTGATCACAACCACTTTACCATGTGGTTCTATATTGTGAGTACCGATTTCAGGTCTGTCGCATATCTACTTCCTGTTTACTGACTTAGTCAATTCAATGATGTGAATAGCAGGGGTATACTGAGTGAGCAGTAGCTCGCAGGTTACTAGTTTAGATATGAGTGAATATTTTAGGTATTACATGTTACTGGATAGTCTTTGTTTAATGGAACAATACAGTCTAGACTGGACATCATCAAAGGGGGAGGGGGTTGCAATAAACAGGACTATTTTTTGTGGGTATTTTTTTCTTAAGGAAAGAAATGATTTTGGAACAGTTAGCTGGTGGGAGTTTGTCTAAATACTGCTGAGCCCTTAGTAAGTGCATCTAGCCCCATACATGACCTTAGCCCATGAAAGAGACAATTATGTGTCAGTATTTTAATGCTGATATATTAATCCATATATGCCAAAGCACCTGTCCTATTTTTGTGACTTTTGATTGCAAGTTTATTGCATGTGTCATTAGTCCTGTGACCAGTTAACCCTTAAGGATTATAACACTTTTATGATTAAGACAGCTGATGATTGTTTTTTTAATGGGGTTTAATGCCACTCAGGCAATTTTTCAGCAATATCCTGAAAATATCAAGTTTTTATTGGGGGAGAAAGTCTGAGTACCCTATTGAAAACCCCAACCTTTGGTCGGAAAAATGGCAATCCTGTCACTTAAGACTGAGTCTAGCACATCCTGCCTGCAGTGAGACTCGAACCTGCAACCTTAGTGTTGAAATGCACATGATCAATAGCATATGACCAAATACCTTAAGGTAGCTAATGTACATTATATTATATTGACAGCGATAAAATACGGGGATTTCCCCAAAAAATCAATTTCAATAATGTACCTGTGAAATAAATGCAGTTCTTTCACTCCATGGAAACAATGTAACAATGTATGTCCTTAAGGACATCGCTTGCAAACATTGATACACAGGCACATTCAAAACAAAGTTCCTCTAAGGTTTTGACAACATATTAAAGATTCGTCCATGTAATAAACAGGATAATCAATCGCGCATTGTGAATATTGAATATTTGATCACTTATGCTGAAATGCATTCAGATTTAACTTGTGCAAGGAACAGTTCCACGCACTTGTTTGTTTAATCTGCAACACTGATAATATTTTCAATATTCACTATGTGCACTTGATTATCCTATAAATATCTTACCCGCAATAGTTGACCATTATAACTGTTTCTAGAATATTGAATTTACAAATTTACCTTAAGTTATTTTCTAAAAAAAAATGATATCTTTGCTCAAAATTATTTGAACAATAAAGTGCACCAAGTTAAAGTCTCGTAAGAATGGTTTTGTAAAGTTTACAAAATGACCTCACAAATCTAGCTAGCTTTTAGTTGCCAGATGGATAGAAACAGGTGCTAGTTTGTGAAGATTTGTACTAAATCTAATACTTGATTGGAATCAATAATTTTGGATTCACAGAGTGTGTGGTGTCTATAAAATATGGTACCTTTCTGTGAAAATATATTTATTTCTTCAATTTTTTTTTTTGCAGAAAGAGAAAATCAGAGGTTATTTATAGAAAATAGATCAGAATCAGTGATTGGACAGGATCATTTACTAAAGACTTTAAAGTCTTACCTAAAGGGGGAGCCACTTACTGATGTTCCGATATCAGAACAGAGTAAAACATTCATCAGTGAGTAGTAGAAGCTTATTCATTCCTTGCACAATGATGTCCACTCTCTAACTTGAACAGTTGTTGTACGATCTTGGAAACCTTGGGAAAATGTTTATGGGCATAAAATTTCGGCCAATTGCGATAACCAGCCAAATCACTTTAGCCAGAGTTTATAATGGTCCTTTATACAAAAATGGCAAATTTTGTACCAGCGTATTTTGTTGCACTTTGGCACTTGTTACAAAATTGTTTCCATTTGATGGAACAAAGCTGTTGGCATGATATATAGGCATCTTAGTTATAGGCTTCATGTTGTGATAATATTACATCAGTATTATGTCTAATTAAAACATATTAAAGGTTGGAATTGATAATGGACTTGGCTAATGTTTAGGAAAAAAGTGCTGGAACATTGCTTTTTAGCTCACCTGGACCGAAGGTCCATGTGAGCTATTGCTATCACTTGGCGTCCGTCGTCCGTCGTCTGTCGTCCGTCGTCCGTCGTCCGTCGTCCGTCGTAAACTTTTTCAAAAATCTTCTCCTCTGAAACCACTGGGCCAATTTTTTTCAAACTTGGCCACAATCATCCTTAGGGTTCCTAGTTTCAAGTTTGTACCCAGGGTGTTGATCAACAGACAAATATGGCCGCTGTTACTAAAAATAGAACATGGGGGTCAACACAGGTTTTTGATCATTATCTAAAAAACTATAATAGCTATAGAGAAAACCGTTACTTCAAATTGATCAGCACATTAAGGTCTACAATAGTTGCTATTAGTGCCAAGTTGTGTATTGGCTTCTTGTAGGAGTTATTGCCCTTTTTTGACGATTTTTGACAAAATTTTTGGTATTTACAATATAACCTGAAAAATATACGAGGTAGAGTGAAACTGTAAATGGCAAAAATGATCAGCAATAAAAGCCCTACAATTCACTTGATTGGTCTGAAATTGTCAGATGACTCTTTATATGAGTTATTGCCCTTAAATGGTAATTTTTTATGAAATTTTCCGTTTTTGTCCTGTAACTTTAAAACTATAACAGCTAGAGTAAAACTGTAAATAGCAAAAATGATCAACAATACAAGCCCTACAATTCACTGTATTAGTCTGAAATTGTCAGATGACTCCTTATAGGAGTTATTGCCCTTAAATGGCAATTTTTTCTGAAATTTTCCGTTTTTGTCCTGTAACTTGAAAACTATAGCAGCTAGATTGAAACTGTAAATTGCACAAATGATCAGCAATAAAGACCCTACAATTCACTTGATTGGTCTGAAATTGTCAGATGACTCCTTATATGAGTTATTGCCCTTAAATGGTAATTTTTTATGAAATTTTCCGTTTTTGTCCTGTAACTTTAAAACTATAACAGCTAGAGTAAAACTGTAAATAGCAAAAATGATCAACAATACAAGCCCTACAATTCACTGTATTAGTCTGAAATTGTCAGATGACTCCTTATAGGAGTTATTGCCCTTAAATGGCAATTTTTTATGAAATTTTCCGTTTTTGTCCTGTAACTTGAAAACTATAGCAGCTAGATTGAAACTGTAAATTGCACAAATGATCAGCAATAAAGACCCTACAATTCACTTGATTGGTCTGAAATTGTCAGATGACTCCTTATATGAGTTATTGCCCTTAAATGGTAATTTTTTATGAAATTTTCCGTTTTTGTCCTGTAACTTTAAAACTATAACAGCTAGAGTAAAACTGTAAATAGCAAAAATGATCAACAATACAAGCCCTACAATTCACTGTATTAGTCTGAAATTGTCAGATGACTCCTTATAGGAGTTATTGCCCTTAAATGGCAATTTTTTATGAAATTTTCCGTTTTTGTCCTGTAACTTGAAAACTATAGCAGCTAGATTGAAACTGTAAATTGCACAAATGATCAGCAATAAAGACCCTACAATTCACTTGATTGGTCTGAAATTGTCAGATGACTCCTTATAGGAGTTATTGCCCTTAAATTGCAATTTTTTATGAAATTTTCCGTTTTTGTCCTGTAACTTAAAAACCATAGCAGCTAGAGTGAAATAATAAATTGCAAAAATGATCAGCAAAAAAGCCCTACAATTCATTTAATTGGTCTGAAATTGTCAGATGACTCCTTATAGGGGTTATTGCCCTTAAATGACAATTTTGTTAAGAAATTTTCCATTTTTGTCCTGTAACTTGAAAACTATAGTAGCTAGATTAAAACTGTAAATTGCACAAATGATCAGCAATAGAAGCCCTACAAATGATTGCTTAGTCCAAAAATTGCAAGATGACTCTTTATAGGAGTTATTGCCCTTTCATTATGAATTTGGACATATGAACAGTTTTTTAATTATAAATTAGTCTATAACACACCTATTAGTAGAGTAAAACTGTAAATTTCTAAAGTACCCTAAAGGACAATGCCTAAAAACCATTTAATTTTCAGAAATTGTGGATGGCACCTTATAGGAGTTATTGTATTTAACAAATTTTTTGAAGAAATGTTTAGTTTTTGCATAGTAACTTAAAAGCTATAACAACTAGACTGAAACTGTTAATTTCAAAAATTTTAATATAGTTTAAGTCATTTGGATTCCAGGTGAGCGATTACAGGCTCCTGGGAGCCTCTAGTTAAGATGAGTTGACAACGACCTCTTAATTATTTGAATATAGGGGAAACTATTAACATTTTTTGCTCTGACTTAGGCACCAAGTTTCGTTGAGTAATGAGAGACCCCTCAAAACAAGCCAAATTATTTCAGCTAGATCACATTAAATTTTCGGGGCGTCGTGTCAGATAAAATTTTTCGCAAATTTAGAAACCCCGAAGAGTACTGCAGGAAACTCACAAACACCCATAAAATAGTCCAGAAATGGGCTTTGCACAATCATCTTAAAAATAACCAATACATTTAACAAATTATATTAATAAATTTATTTATCAATTATGTATGAAACTGCTTTTAAATACAGCTCTAATATCAAAATTCCATTGAATAATAAATCCACTGTCCATGCTATAGCTCGGCGCAGCCAAATATCAAAATAAGAACTAATTTGCTCTCCCTCAGTCAAAGGTCCTTTACAGAGCCGTTGTCAGTTATCTGTGTTTGCTATTCATATGACTTACTTGACTTATTTCCATCTCTCCTTGAGGAGAATCGGGCCGTTAACAAGTCCTCTCCATTTTTGTCTCGCCTGCGACGAAAGTCGCTGGAGGCGAGACATATGTATGGGAATCCGGCGGCGGCGGCGGCGGCGTAAACACTTGACATCTTGCTTCATATATTTGTAAGCCCAAGCCCTAGGTCCATCAAATTTGGTCCATAGGTAGCTTATGATGAGTACTTGCCAGTCAGTCACCTGTCACCAAACCTTGACCTCAATTTCACGGTCCAGCGACTACGTTAAAGTTTTTGGGTTACGACAGTTCCTCTGTAACTACGCATGGTAGGATGACAATATTTGGTGTATAGGTTGCTGATGACTAGTACATGACTGTCTGGTAGATGTCACCTGACCTTGACCTCAATTTCACGGTCCAGCGACTATGTTAAAGTTTTTGGGTTACGACAGTTCCTCTGTAACTACGCATGGTAGGATGACAATATTTGGTGTATAGGTTGCTGATGACTAGTACATGACTGTCTGGTAGGTGTCACCTGACCTTGACCTCAATTTCACGGTCCAGCGACTACGTTAAAGTTTTGGGTTACGACAGTTCCTCTGTAACCACGCATGGTAGGATGACAATATTTGGTATATAGGTTGCTGATGACTAGTACATGACTGTCTGGTAGGCGTCACCTGACCTTGACCTCAATTTCACGGTCCAGTGACTACGTTAAAGTTTTTGCGTTACGGCAGTTACTCTGTTACCACGCATGGTAGGATGACAATATTTGGTATATAGGTTGCTGATGACTAGTACATGACTGTCTGGTAGGTGTCACCTGACCTTGACCTCAATTTCACGGTCCAGCGACTACGTTAAAGTTTTCGGGTTACGACAGTTCCTCTATAACCACACATGGTAGGATGACAATATTTGGTATATAGGTTGCTGATGACTAGTACATGACTGTCTGGTAGGTGTCACCTGACCTTGACCTTAATTTCACGGTCCTGGGACTACATTGAAGTTTTTGGGTTACGGCAGTTTCGCTGTAACTATGTATGGTAGGATGACAATATTTGGTATATAGGTTGCTGATGAATAGTACATGACTGTCTGCTAGGTTCCACCTGACCTTGACCTCAATTTCACGGTCCAGCGACTACGTTAAAGTTTTTGGGTTACGGCTGTTCCCCTGTAACTATGCATGGTATGGTGACAATATTTCGTATACAGGCCGCTGCTGATATTTAATGCTATTTACGTAATGCTTATGACGAAATTTATTTTCGTTACTGATGCGGAATGCAGGCGAGACGTTTTTCTGTGTCCACACTTGTTTTCTCTCAGAAGCCGCTCTTGTTGCTTCTGTCCAGGTACTGAAGCCAAGTTCTTTCCTTTCCTTTTCTATGGTCCTCCTCCAGGTCTCTTTTGGATGTCCTCTCTTTCTTTTACCATCTGGAGTCCATGTGAGTGCTATTTTTGCGTGTCTGCTGTTATCCATCCTGAGCACATGTCCAAGCCATTTCCACCTTCTTCTTCTAATAGCGTCACTGATTTTTTCATATACACATTATTTATTATCTAAGGACTAGCCTGGGAACTAGAAAGGTTACTTGGGGCTTGGCCCACACAACTGCTCTGTGTATCCGAAAATGGTAGATATGGGATGGGTGCTCTCTCATTGTGGGTTTTTGTCTCGCCTGCGACGAAAGTCGCTGGAGGCGAGACATATGTATAGGAATGCGGTTGCGGCGGCGTAAACACTTGACATCTTGCTTCATATCTTTGTAAGCCCAAGCCCTAGGTCCATCAAATTTGGTCCAGAGGTAGCTTACGATGAGTACTTGCCAGTCAGTCACCTGTCACCTGACCTTGACCTCAATTTCACGGTCCAGCGACTACGTTAAAGTTTTTGGGTTACGACAGTTCCTCTGTAACTACGCATGGTAGGATGACAATATTTGGTGTATAAGTTGCTGATGACTAGTACATGACTGTCTGGTAGGTGTCACCTGACCTTGACCTCAATTTCACTGCCCAGCGACTACGTTAAAGTTTTTGTGTTACGACAGTTCCTCTGTAACTACGCATGGTAGGATGACAATATTTGGTGTATAGGTTGCTGATGACTAGTACATGACTGTCTGGTAGGTGTCACCTGACCTTGACCTCAATTTCACGGTCCAGCGACTATGTTAAAGTTTTTGGGTTACGACAGTTCCTCTGTAACCACGCATGGTAGGATGACAATATTTGGTATATAGGTTGCTGATGAATAGTACATGACTGTCTGGTAGGTGCCATTTGACCTTGACCTCAATTTCACGGTCCAGTGACTACGTTAAAGTTTGTAGGTTACTGCTATTCCCCTGTAACCAAGCATGGTAGGATGACAATATTTGGTATATAGGTTGCTGATGAATAGTAAATGATTGTCTGGTAGGTGTCACCTGACCTTGACCTCAATTTAAAGGTTCAGCGACTACGTTAAAGTTTTTGTATTAGGACAGTTCCTCTGTAACTATGCATAGTATGGTGACAATATTTGGTGTATAGGTTGCTGATGAATAGTACATGACTGTCTGGTAGGTTCCACCTGACCTTGACCTCAATTTCACGGTCCAGCGACTACGTTAAAGTTTTTGGGTTACGGCTGTTCCCCTGTAACTATGCAGGGTATGGTGACAATATTTTGTATACAGGCCACTGCTGATATTTAATGCTATTTACGTAATGCTTATGACGAAATTTATTTTCGTTACTGATGCGGAATGCAGGCGAGACGTTTTTCTGTGTCCACACTTGTATCAGGTTATATGGAAATCCTGACCATGGATCATAATGGGTAACATGTTGGGAGAGTTCCGCAGTCCTAGCATTTTAAAGATCCCTTTTGGCCGCTTCACACGACTAAATTGTCTATCACATTGGGAATACTTCATACATTTGCAGTGGCTTTCAAATTTTCTGACCTTTGGTCCATCCCAATTTCCAAATTGATTTATTGTCTGTTAATGTTGGTTGCTGAATATAGTTAAATTTATGCTTGCTGGATATTAACCACCCATTCAATCATTCAATCCAATGTTAAAAAGTTCATTTACTACCAGAATTTCTCTAGCTTTTACCATTTTTAGCTCCCCTGACTTAAAGGTGAACAATTCTCCTCACTTTCTGTCCATCTACGCTGTAGTCGGCCATTAACTTTCTAGATTTCAATCTGTTCTAAAGCCATTAATTGGACCTATTGGAAATGTTCATTAGATGGTTCGTAATAAGTTTGTGGTCCTGATCAAATATTTAACATGGCTGCCCATCTTAATGCACTCTGAAAAACTAAATTATGGAGATTATATATTTCTTTTTTCAAGCTTATTGGAAATTCAATGTGGCAGCTAGGGCTGCTTATGAATTCTTATTTATTTAGCTGAAATAACAAAATTAGTTTTCTGATGAATGGCTAGGCAGATAGAATTGTGATATTATAGAAATGTAACCTCAGTTAGTCCTCTATAAAGTTTGAATTTGTTTGTGCCGATAATAAATTCTAAGATGACAGACACGGTGGAAAATAGTCTAATGCAGGTATGAAGCCAGAATATTTCTCTTATAATTTGATTTTTTTCTTCGGATTGTAGTTTAAACATGGCTGCAAGAGCTTTAAATTTACTGCATATTAATAGGCTGGAATGTTTTTACGAACTGCTTGGCAGATTGAATTTTAATATTGTAGATAAGTACCTCAGATTTTGTTTACTTATTTTGAGTTTTTTGTACCTATTCTATATCCAAGATAGCTGCCACCATAAAACATAAATTAACATAGGACATATGGGAAACAGCCTCCTCTCAGTTATCATTTCACTTAAGAATTATATATAAAAATTTCATAGGAAAATGCATGACTCTTGAAAGGTTTTGTGTTAGGTCATGTGAGGATTACAGGCTCTTGAGAGCCTCTTGTTTTTATTTAAAAGTGGTCAAAAAACACCAAATAAAAAATTTCTTAACATTTAATTGTTATCCAATTTTAATAAGGTTTTTTTCAGTGTATTCATTTTTGAAATCTATGAACATGAATGTTAATATGAAATATATTTTACATAACTAATGTAGATTTTAGCTCATATATAACGTGTCCTTGCGTGTATCTGTGATATGTCCACTTTATATAATGTGTCCTTATATCTGTGATATGTTCGCTTGTCCTTGTATCTGTGATATGTCCTCTTTATATAACTTGTCCTTGTATCTGTGATATGTCCACTTATATAACTTAAACTTATATCTGTGATATGTCCACTTATATAACTTGTCCTTGTATCTGTGATATGTCCACTTTATATATCTTGTCCTTGTATCTGTGATATGTCCACTTTATATAACTTGTCCTTGTATCTGTGATATGTCCACTTTATATAACTTGTCCTTGTATCTGTGATATGTCCACTTTATATAACTTGTCCTTGTATCTGTGATTTGTCAACTTATATAACTTGTCCTTGTATCTGTGATATGTCCACTTTATATAACTTGTCCTTGTATCTGTGATATGTCCACTTTATATAACTTGTCCTTGTATCTGTGATATGTCCACTTTATATAACGTGTCCTTGTATCTGTGATATGTCCACTTTATATAACTTGTCCTTGTATCTGTGATATGTCCACTTATATAACTTAAACTTATATCTGTGATATGTCCACTTATATAACTTAAACTTATATCTGTGATATGTCCACTTATATAACTTGTCCTTGTATCTGTGATATGTCCACTTTATATATCTTGTCCTTGTATCTGTGATATGTCCACTTTATATAACTTGTCCTTGTATCTGTGATATGTCCACTTTCTATAACTTGTCCTTGTATCTGTGATATGTCCACTTTATATAACTTGTCCTTGTATCTGTGATATGTCAACTTATATAACTTGTCCTTGTATCTGTGATATGTCCACTTTATATAACTTGTCCTTGTATCTGTGATATGTCCACTTTATATAACTTGTCCTTGTATCTGTGATATGTCCACTTTATATAACTTGTCCTTGTATCTGTGATATGTCCACTTTATATAACTTGTCCTTGTATCTGTGATATGTCCACTTATATAACTTAAACTTATATCTGTGATATGTCCACTTTGTATAACTTGTATTTTATCTGTGATGTGTCCACTTTGTATATCTTATACTTGTATCTGTGATATGTCCACTTTATATAACTCATAATGTCATTATATTTGTGATGTGTCCACTTTTTATAAATCAATGTCCTTATATCTGTGATATGTCTACTTTTTATATCTAAATGTCCTTATATTTGAGACATATCCACTTTATATAACTTGCCCTTCTTTGTCCACAACGACAAACATGTTTTGATAAATGTACAGCCTATATACAAATGTCCTGAAGAGGTGAAACTGAGGGAATAGGGACATTTTATTCCAATGTTGTTAGTTAAAAAGTATGTCATGAGGTGTCCCAAACAGTTCAGGATATGGAGGGTGTCTGTGTCTGGGTCAGTTACAATGATGTTGTCTAATGGAGTTGTCACAGCCTCTACTGGTTTGAATGGTTTGTCATCACTATTGATCTTTGGATGGCCTGTGTAGGTGTTGATGTCATCCCCTTCCTGTCCTAGGACCACCACTCTACCTCTCCAGTCCTTTGATAACCTGTCTACCACAAATATTGTACCATTGGTTGTAGTAGTTGTGCATCTAACATAAGTAAATATTGGTTGTTTGTTTTTGTCATGTTCATAAGTTTTCTCATGTTTACCTTCTTTATTCATTGTGATTAAAACTCGTCTTCCTGTAGCTGGGAATGGTGGTGGTCCAGGAGTCCTAGCTCCTACTATGACTTTGTAATCACTACTGACATGGACAGCTGTAATACATAATGGATCTACACTGTAAACAGAGTCTGTGACCTGTTCACTATTGTCACATATCTGTTTTATCCTTGGGGAATTCCTAGTAACCAGTAAGAGGTCATTAGATGGAGTTAATGCCATACCATAGATCTCCATGTTGTAACTAGACATCACCTTTAAATTGTCACATTCAGGTTTTACTCTTTGTATCGCATTTTGATCACTTATCCATAATCCACCATCACAACTTGTTGACAAAAAATAAACTGAAGACATGTCTGTAATATGTGCTTTAGATATTGTCATGTTAATATCAGTTGAATTTGATACTTCTTGTAGTGTTCCTACATTATGCTGAGTTATCTCCCCTGGTATAAATGTTGGAATTGATTTGAAATTAAGCTTTACATCAAAAAGCTGTACAGCATTTAAAAACTGACTAAGCTGCTTACTTGCACAGAGGATTTTTTCAGCATCATTAAAATTTATAAAGTCTTCAGTTCGGATAATTTGATCATTCAGATTTTGTTTCAAGGGTTTTACTTTTTCTTGTTCTTTTTCAATAGATTTCTGTATTGTCTCCCATTGTTTATCAAGTTCTGCCATGAGTTTATCAGTATGCTTATCAACTGCTTTCTTTAAAGCAACATTCTGTGCTTGAATTTTCTTCGTAGCATCTAAGAATTTACGTTGTTCATCATTATATATAATACCCAGTTTTGTCTCTGTTTTACTTAGTTCATTTATAATAACCTTTGCTTTGGTTTGTCCTGCTTTTAGCTGTTCCACATTGACTTGGTATCCTTCACTAATATCTACCAATTGATGGCCATTGTGTACTTTAGATACACACTGAGTACACACGAACTGGTCACATGACTTGCAGAACATAACACAGATTTGTCCTCCATGGTCTTCACATTTTATTTTACTCAAGTCCATTTCCTCGGAATGTAGCCCTACTTCCATTGCATTAACAATTTTGTGTTCACCAGCAGATTTAAATTTAGAATGAATTTTGTCTTTACAATTGGTACACATGAACAGGTTACAGGGTAAACACTTCCAGTCTATCTTTGTCTCAGTTTCACACAGGTTACAACAGACTGGAGCTTGTCCTTGTTGTAACGAAGTAGCAAACGCCATTGTACGAAAATTAAATATGTCTGTTATTAAAACTTTGTTGTACTTTATCACTTAAATATTATCTGTATCAACAGGATGACACTGAGCCCAAAGTTTATTTTAGTGACAGTGTTATGTAAACAATGATAATACATCCTTTAATTTGATATTACCATAGATATATATATATATATATATATATATATATATACAATAGTCTGAAGTTATAATACTGACGTATCAGCGTAATAAGAGGTTATTAGAATTTCATATTTTACAAAAGCATTTGAAAACTCATGATAGATTCATCATTCTTAAATCAATTTTGTAACTTTAATAGCTATATCATTCAGTATTGCATTGCTTTTACTTTATACAAAAAAATTGAATAAATTAATGTATTTAATCACTATTTATAAATGTATTTAAACAACTTTACTTTGTTAAACAAGCATATTTAAATTAATTATTAATGTAAACAGAGATGCCTTATTCAGTGGGACTGCAAAAGTGACTAAAGCCCTCAAAATCCTGGAAAAGTGACTAAAGCCCTCAAAATCCTGGAAAAGTGACTAAGGCCCTCAAAATCCTGGAAAAGTGACTAAGGCCCTCAAAATCCTGGAAAAGAGTATAGGACTCTTACTCCAGTAGTTTCAAATGATTGACAATACATTGATGGTTGTTATTAATAAGTAATTAGTAATTAATTAGTTTGATGGGGGTAGACTTATGGGCTGCATAACTGTTGATATCTGGACAGTATCATAAACATATATAAAGAGGGATAATAAGTACAGGCAAAGTTTGAATATTCTATACAACTTATTGACTAATACTAGTGAAATATTGCAAAAGCACCAACAGTTCAAACTATGTGACAATTGTGTAATTCTGTGTTTTTTATATGCTGTGTACCAAGGACTTTTATTAGGGCCCCCCACTTTGTGGCGGATGCCCTATAGTGATCAGTCTGTCCGTCCATCTTTCCGTCCGTCCGTCCGAAACTAGTCATGTCCGGGCTGTAACTTTTTTATCTTTGGAGGTAGGCTTTTGATATACGGAATGTAGGTAGATAATATCAAGGCGATGTGTTGCATACCATGGTTGATCACCTTTGACCTTAAGGTCACATTATTGCTTTTTGCATGACAAATTCATGTCCATGCTGTAACTTTTATCTTTTGAGGTAGGCTTTTGATATTTGGAATGTGGGTTGATAATATCAAGGCGATGTGTCGCATGCCATGGTTGCTGACCTTTGACCTTGAACTTTGACCTTAGGTCACATTATAGCTTTCTGCATGTCAAATTCATGTCCGGGCTGTAACTTTTATCTTTCGAGGTTGGCTTTTGATATTTGGAATGTGGGTAGATAATATCAAGGCGATGTGTTGCATACCATGGTTGCTGACCTTTGACCTTGAACTTTGACCTTAGGTCACATTATTGCTTTCTGAATGACAAATTCATGTTCGGGCTGTTACTTTTTTATCTTTCTAAGTAGGCTTTTGATATTTGGAATGTGGGTTGTTGACCTCTGACCTTAAGGTCAGAGATGGGTACCATCTCACTGATATCTAGTTATTCCTGTGTATATATCTAATTTTCATGACAACCATATAATATATCTATCCAGCAGATTTATTGTTTGTTTGAATGATGTTAAACGCCACTTACAGCAATTTTTCAGCTATATTATGATGTCCAGTGTTTATTGGGGAGGAGTACCCAGAGAAAACCACTGACCTTCAGTAGGACAACTGGCAATCCTTGTCAATTAAGATTGGAGTTGAGTTTACCATGCCCGCAGTGAGACTGAAACCCACAACCTCAGTGTTGACAGACTACATGATCATTTAACCACTTGGCCACCGAGGCCCCTTCAAGCAAATTTATGAAGCCTTAGAAATGCAGGGTTAATACTTAATATTTATAAATATGTCTACAATTTAAACCTAACACTGCTGGAATTAGATTTTAATACTGTCAAATTTTTTCTACCCTCAGCATGAATGCCACTCTGCCAAATCTGCTGCATAAAACATATATTAAATAATAGCTTCATTAATTGAGAAGAATCTAGAGATAGACCTAGTACATGTGTTCTTAGTTTGTTAGGATGTAATTTTTGTTATCAATCATATAATATATCAATCCAGCAGATTTATAAAGCATCAGAAATACATAAATAATAACAAATATTTATATATGTCTACAAATTAATCCCAGCAGTGTTAGAATTAGGTTTTAAGGTGTAGGACCACCAAATACCGGGAACCAGTCCAGAGGTTGTACGTAAAAGTAGTACTAGTCAACAGACAGGTTCACTCTTGCATCATATAGAATTTGAACCGCACATGATACCAGAATAAATTTGGTATTTTTGGAAAGCTGAATATTCTAGGAAACTTGAGGATAAAGTTTTATTGGTTTTAAATGAACATAAAAATGTTGAGAGTCAATTAGGGACAAGCACTATTTTTGGACTGAAATAGAAAGTGAAAGTAGATTTTTAGACCACGTGGACTTCAGGTTAAGCGTTTTTATATTCCATGAAACATATTGTGAAATTTTGACAGAATGTTCAGCCAGTGCATTTTTATAGGGGACAGAAGTGTCACTTAATTTGAAACAAAGGTAAATTTTCTAGGATAAGTCAAAATTATCAAATTTTAATATAGCCGAAGAGTAAAAAAACTATGGTGGTCCTACACCTGAAAACTATCAAATTTTTTCCTTGAGGGAAAAAGGATTTGATGGCACACCATTGAGACACTTTGGCACCTATTCTGATAAACAAAATTTTATATATAGGAAATGGATGTTGAGCAAATTGTCAGGGTCTGTTAAACTGGTTCTTTTTTTTATCCATCACACAATTATATTTCATTATAAAAATAATTATATCCCCGCTCGAAGAACAGGAGGCTATACTGGTTTAGACTATCCATGCTTCCGTCCTTCCATCCACAACATAACTTTTGTAACAGTTTTCTTAACAACTACTTATCACAACCACTTAAAATTTTATATGTGACCTTACCATGTGGTCCTACCCGTATATTGCTAGTAATAATTTCAGGTCTGTCATATATCTACTTCCTGTTTACCATCTATATTCAATGATGTGAATAGGGTGGGTATACTGAGTGAGCAGTAGCTCACAGGTTCCTAGTTTTTAATGAACCCCCAACCCAATAACTGCATGTCCAGTGTAAAGTTTGTACTGTTTGATAAATGTAAGATACTTTAAATATTTTAAAGTATGAGGTTTAGAATTTCATTAAAATAATGTTCAGTTAATTATTTTTTTTAAAATATGAAATCCCCCTTATATATCCTTAATGAAGTTCATGTAGTATATATTTGATCATGTCTGAATATTAAGTCCACTAGTACTATGGTTAAATTCATTGATTGTGTATACAGTAGATGTGATAAATATTTATCATTTGATCTGATTTTATATTTACTTCTGTTACCTGCTTTACATAAAGTATGTATGTTATTAAATACACTACACCACCATGTACTGAAGAAGTTATATATACATGTAAACAACAACAATATTGAAAACAGAATTTAAATCTGGTCAGAGGTCAAATGTTTGAGCATAACATTTTAAACAAGGATTGGTTCTATGTGAAACACTGACAAGAATAGTCATTTAGTTTCTGGCTAACATGACTAGAATGGTCATTTGAAATATTGTCATCCCTTTTACATTTTTATCATCTGAAACCTAAATGGTCACATAGATAAATTGGGTGGGCCTTTACAGAGTTTTATTATACGTTGATCCGAAAACTAAAATGGCCACCACTGCAGGACTTAGTTTAATATTGGGCCTTATGGGGAATTGTTTAAAAAGGCTTCTTCTCTGAAACCAGAGTGTGAGTTAAACCAATTGAAATAAAACTTGCCAGTAAAATTGTTTGGATGGTCCTCTACTTTGTTCATATTTTTATGCTAATCTGAAATTAAAAATGGCCACCATTGAAGGAAACGCTGTTAGCTTAAAAAAAGTTTTATAAAAACTTCTTGGAAAACAGTGTATTAATTGAAACAGAACATATTAGCAATACTCATTGGTTGGTACTCTATAAAGTTTGTTTTTATGCCATTCCAAAATTTTGAATGGCAGCACTGCAGGACTTGCATGTAGTTTAATATAGAACCCTATGGAAAACATGTTCAAATGCCTTCTCAAAATCTGCAAATCTGATGGAAGCCATATTGTTTGTTTCATGTGGTATTCTAAAAAGTGTGGGTTTTTTTTTAATTTTGACTGGAAATCATAAGTAGCTGCCACCACAGGACTTTATTTAACATAGGACCCTATGGAAAAATGTTTTTAAAGGCTTCTTATCTGAAACCAGTAAATCAATTGAAACAAAACCAGTATTTATTTGATAATCTTCTATAGGGTTGTGTTTTATGAAATTCCCCAATTCAAAATGCAAAATGGCTACCACTGCATGAGTTTAACATAGGACTTCTGGGAGAACATGTTAAGATACCTTTTTCTCAGATGCTGCTAAGCTGGTTGAATCTATATTTTATGTGAATGTTTATTGGATGGTTCCCTAAAATGATTATGCTTTTATACTGAAATCCAAAATAGTTGCCTTTGCAGGACTATGCTTATCATAGGACTATATGGGCTTAATGCTTAAAATGGATTCTTCTCTGAAACCAAGGAACCAATCGAAATAAAACTTATCAGCGATATTTATTGGATGGCAATATGTAGCCTCCACTTATAGGCATAAAGCTAATATATTGGATTAACTCCCAATTAAATTATGTTTGAATGTATTTTACATTAGGATAAATGAGTTTGTGGATTTACTAATTGAAAACAGCTAAAATTTGAAAGTCTGGGTGGGGATGTGCAGTTTGTCAATCATTCAGTGGGAAGATGACCTAGACCTATAGCTTATAAATCAATCAATTAATTAAGAGTTCTATATATATCTTTACTTTTTGTTTGTTTGTTTGATAGTGTTTAACTCCACTTTCAGCAATTTTTCAGCTATATCATGGCGTCCAGTTTTTATTGGGAGAGGAAGCCGGAGTACCCGGAGAAAACCCCCGACCTGCGGTAGGAAAACTGGCAATCCTTGTCAATTAAGATTGGTCGAGTACACCCTGCCTGCAGTGAGAATCTAACCCGCAATCTCAGTGTTGACAGACCACGTGATCAATAGTAGACAAACTACCTTGACCACTCGGCCACCGAGGCCCCTCTTTACTTTTTGATAAATGTTGTGTCATATATACAACATACACTTGTATGTCATTGGTGTAACATCAACATTTATATCATTTGTGCAACAGACAGATCTATTTACATTTTTGCAACATACATGTATTTGAATGTCATTTATGCAAACATACAAAAATTTGACATTTGTGCAAACATACATACAATCGTCACTTTGGGAACAGACACATTTTGAATATATGAAAACATACAGATGTATGTTGTTTGTGCATAATCATGTTGAGGCTACACTTCTATGAAGAAATTGTATGCAATTTTTTTGTTTCTTGTTTTAGGAGATCCTGAATTTTGGGGTCCTACTTTAGAAGAGGATAATATGATCATGTGTGTAAAGGGACGTCCAGGTTTTGGAAAATCGACACTTCTGTCAAAAATTGTTGTTGACTTGGTACAGGTTTGTTTCAGTGTCTTGTTTGTTTGTTTTTTTTTCAATGTTGTTTGGGGTTTAAGGCCTCTTTCAGCAAGTTTTCAACTAAATTGTAGTGTCCAGTTTTTATTTGGTGAGGAGTCACATGGTGAATACCTTTGACCTGTGGTATTCACTATCTAAATCTTTGTATAGTTACAACCTTTAATTGGCAGGGGTTGAAAAATTTTTGGGGCAAGCCTAAGCCCTGGGCTTTTTAAACTTTGGAACGCTAAGCTCCAATATTAATTAACCAAGCCCTAAAAATTATCGGAGCGATGATTTGAAAGTGGATTTGTCATGTTTGTCTTAAATAAAGTGTACTATACTAGTATTATTGTTAAATGTTTTGCAGAAAGTTCAGCTAGCATGTTTCTCATGCAACTGAACATGCTGAAGGGGATCAGTTCCTAAATTTTGTGTCCCCTTAGTAAGGGCATCCTTTCTGTCTGAGAGATGGAGGTATTTTCTACAATATTCGAAATATATCTCTTGGGCATTTTCATCAAACTCAACCAGGGAAACGTGTCCATCCATGATAGTAAGAACGTCCTGTTCTGTTTGTCTCATTCATATTTCGGTAGCTCGAACAACCAAAAACACCCGAAAAAAGAGGAATAACTGACAATAACATGAAAATGTCCAAAAAACACATTAAAGTTAATGTTTTTTGTTCAAAACTGTAGCAAGACTATGCAAAAAGTTTTATGCAAAAATATTAATGTATGACAAAGTTATAGCACTTTAACATGGCCGAAAAAAATGGAATTTTAAAAACATGATAAAATATGATAACAATCAGAATTGGAGAGATAGAGAGAGACTAGTAATATCAGTGGATATAACAAAGAAGGAAATCGAGATCAGTTTGTTTATTTATGTTGCCGAAAATAAGTGGATTAATAAATAGATCGATACAGTGAGGTCCTACTATACGTATAATAAATATGGCGACTGAATATCACGTTATTCGAAGAATTTATTTTGTGGGTGAATACTTTCACTTACAATCAATATCGATTTGTTTTAGGATCTTAAAATAGATTAATGAGTATTTATAGGACAATTTTGACACTTTAAGAAACATTGAAAATAAAAGCAGCATTTTATTTTTTGAAGAAAGTTAAAGCCTGACGGGCTTTTTTCATAGAAAATCGGCAAGCCCGAGGTTTCAGTTTTTTAAGCCCCGGGCGTCGGGCTTTAGGAATTTTCAACCCCTGATTGGTTTGAAAAACCATCAGATGGAAATTCATTAAAAATCTATTTGGAATGCTAAATGTTTCATGAAGATATTTTAAGCACTTACTTGGCAGGGTCCATTTTTACTGTTAGACACACCTTAGTTGAGAAGTTATTATTCAGACTTTAAGTTTTTCTGTAATAATGGTTGCTATTGCTTTAAATTAACTTATTTCCTGTAAATGCGTGTATTGATGGATTGATTAAATAGTGTTTGAATGCCATTTTCAGCATTTTTTTAGCTAGATCATGGCTTCCAGGTTTTATTTTGGGAGGATGCCGGATACTTTGATAAAACCCCCGATCTTTGGTAGGAAAACTGGCAATCCTTGTCATTTGAGATTCGATTTGAGTACACTCTGCCTGCAGTGATACTGGAACCCACAGCCTCAGTTTTGACAGACCACGTAATAGTAGACGAACTACCTTAACCACTAGGCCACTGAGGCCCCATAATCCACATAGGTTAATAGTTCTTAAAATATGGTTTGTACATTTATCTTGCACCATAAAATTGCTTTATTTATGTGCATTGATTTATAATCTTATTTTTATTTACAGGAAGGTTATAATGTGTTTTACCACTTTGTTGGTTGTTCAGCGACCAGTAAAAATACAGAGTTTCTGTACAGGCGTTTAATTAAGGCTTTAGAAGTCAAAGTTCAAGGTCAGGTTATGTTACTGAAATACAGTTAAAGGTTCTTCTAATGCAACTTTGTCTGCAGCAGAATGTTTTATGTGTGCCCTGATCCAGAGTCTCATATAAACCATTATTTTTCACTTTGAATTAATTGATATGTCTAAAATATGCTGCCAGTCTTAGCAGTGTAACACGGCTTCAATCAAATTTAAAGAGGTGTTGAACAGGATCATATGGATCAAATTTTGTTTAAAAAGCCATTGCCAACTACATGTATGTTATTATACCCCTTGCTTTTCAAGCAAGGGGGTATATAGTGATGGGGTGTCCATCTGTCTTTTTGTCAATCCATCCGTCCATTACACTTGTAAGATGTTCCTTGTCAGTATTTCCCATAGTTAGTTGTTCCTGTCTGTAGTCTATCCCAGCATTAGTAGTTGTTGTTTCTGATTCTTGCTTGCTGACAATGAAACATATTGTTTAAGGTGGGATTGATATTTCACTAGATCAGCTTTTTGAATTAATGTTTTGATATGTTGAAGCAAATATGAATTTTCAATCGCTTTATACTATTTTTCTTTGTTGAAGCAACACATTGTTGTTGTCCTTTTCTATTTTATAAATTAAAAGGCATCAGACAATTCAATTAACCAAGTGCTCTAATTTACACCTTCTTTATTCTTTATTAACAACATTTTAACAGAACTGTTTTCTGTGTCACTGGGCATGCCATTTCATCATCCAATTAGAGGCCATAATTAATTTCTACAAGAATGCATTTATTTTGCCTTTAAATATACATATCAAAAATAGGAGATATTGTAAAGTTTGGACATGCAGTCAATCAATCATAGATGGATTGGATATTTTTGTAACAATTTAATATTTATCACATTTCAGAAATTAGTTTATTTTGTAACAATTAAATATTCATTACATTTAGGACAAGCAGACATTGTTAAGTCTAAAGACTTGAAAAACATGCCCCTATCAGATATGATGATAAGGATGAGAGATCTTCTACCAATACTGAGAGAACAGCAGACTAAGCTGCTTATAGTTATAGATGCAGTTAATGAGGTAATGTCAAGAGTCATATATCATGGGTAAACAAAATAGAATGAATTGGTTTCACGAAACCCAATTGAGCACAACTTGGACTGTCCTTTGATCATAGAATTCCAAGACAAAGAAGATTTTATTTCAGTGAATTTACATAAATTATATTGTTTGTTTGTTTGTTTGTTTGAGTGATGTTTAATGCCACTTCTAACAATTTTTCAGCTATTTCGTGGCATCCAGTGTTTTATTACGGTAGGAAAACTGGCAATCCTTGTCATTAAGATTGGAGTCAGACCATGTGATCTGTAGAAGATGTATTACCTTAACCACTCTGCCACCGAGGCCCCCATTTATGTAGCTTCAATAACGTAGCTCCTTTTTATATAGACAGGGCTCCGTCCATCAAAAAAAAAGAAGAGCTACATTATTGTAGCTACCATTTAGATTTATGAAGTTTAATGAAATATCATTATTGGGCCAGATAAAACTGGTATATCTTTATTTAGGCTGGTTATAAATTGATTATGTCAGAACAGGTATTTTGAAATCAAAATAGCTTTTTTAGTCCGACTAATTATAGATACAAGATGAGATATAATAATAACGCTAAGTACACGACAGTCTGTAACCTGTAAACCTGACCTTGACCCCAATTTCACAGCTCAGCAACTACATTAAAGTGATTGAATTCATTCAGTTTCTTAACTAATCATGCTTGGCAGGATAATATTTTTATATATAGGTTGCTGATGAATGATACATAACAGTCTGATAGGTGTCACCTGACCTTGACCTAAATGTCAAGGTCTATTGACTACTTTTCAGTTTTCAAATTTGGTCAGTTTCTGTAACCATGCATTATATATTTTATAAGATGACAATATAATGCTATTTACATGTTGCACATAAAGTAATTTTATTTTCACTAATGATGCAGAATGCAGACCAGACATTTTTCTGTCAGCACTTGTTTAAACTTACATTTCTATTTTCTGCTTTAGTTGCCAGATTTTAATTCAAATAAGCATATGTCATGGTTACCACCACGGTTTCCTGGTAACATCAAATGTATTGTCAGTTCAGCAGAGGACCATCCACCCACCATTGCACGGTTAACTGAACATTCTTGTTATGTGTGTGAGTTTGGACCAATATCAAGGGAAGTTGCAGAACTTATCATTACAGTTTCATTAAAAAAATTTAACAAGGTATGTTGTCATCCATTTGTAGTAGAATATGTGAAAGATCGCAGAAGTGTGCTATTGACTTATTACTTGATGTGAAAAACTTAATAATACAGTAAGTCACATATCAAGAGTTTGTAGTGACAGACAAGAATACTGATCTCCTGCAAGTTTGTTTGTTTGTTTGATGGTGTTTTAACGCCACTTTCATCAATTTTTCAGCTATATCATGGCGTCCAGTTTTTATTGGGGAGGAAGCCAGAGTACCCAGAGAAAACCCCAGACCTGTGGTAGGAAAACTGGCAATCCTTGTCAATTAAGATCAGAGTCGAGAACACCCTGCCTGCAGCGAGAATTGAACCAGCAATCTCAGTGTTGACAGACCACGTGATCAATAGTAGACGAACTACCGTAACCACTCTGCCACCGAGGTCCCCCAGTTGCAAGTTAAATTATTCCCAAACTTACCGAATGCTAATATGCCACACAAGGCTTTACCAGGAAAACCTGTTGGAGCCAGAATGCAGTTAAATTTTTTTCTACATGGGTGGAATACTGTAAATACCATTTATAGAAAACTACTCATGCATGACTTAGGTAAATAAAAACTTCCAGCTTGAAATAACATCATAGGGTATACTACAAGTAATCCAAGTTGGGAAGTTTTAGTTTACCCAAGTCACACATTTTAAATGCAATATAAAAGTCAAGCTATTACTGGTAATAAGCTTTAAAGAAACACACTGAAGCTGTTTTTCAAACAGCTGTTACCTGTATTTAGAATTGATATAAACATTTTGTTTATTACTTTATGATTCAACTAAAAATCCATAATTGTCGAAAGTGTTGAAAAACAAAATCTCTCAATAGGACATATCAAATATGATTTTTAGCTCACCTGGCCGAAGGCCATGTGAGCTTATGCCATCACTATGCGTCCGTCGTCGTCCGTCGTCCGTCGTCGTCCGTTAACAATTTCAAAAATCTTCTTGTCTGAAACTACTGAACCAATTTGACTGAAACTTGATAGGAATGATAAATGACATGTTGGCTACAAACGATCCTCATTTTAAATTGATCCTATAAAAAACATGGCCGCCATTGCTAAAAATAGAACAGGGGGGTAAAACAGCAGTTATTTGCAAATAACTCAAAAACGGTGACAGATATCAAAATTCTGGCACAGGGTAAAAGTGATCAGCACGTGAAAATCTACCTACCCTGAAATTTTGAAGAAATTCCAACAAACCATGTGGGAGTTATTGCCCCTTTTCTTGATTTTTTCTGAGTTTTGCACTAATTTTGTCTTATATCTCAAGAACTATATAAGATATTGAAGTTATTTCAATTGCATATTGTTCAGCTAAGTAAGCTCTACAAAATTGTCATTGGGTTGAAAATGTCAGATGACCCCTTATAGGGGCTATGGCCTCTTAAATGCCAGAAATAGTGGTTTTACCCTTATAGATTGCGAACCGTCCGTTAACAATTTCAAAAATCTTCTTGTCTGAAACTACTGAACCAATTTGACTGAAACTTGATAGGAATTATAAATGACATGTTGGCTACAAACGATCCTCATTTTAAATTGATCCGATAAAAAACATGGCCACCGTTGCTAAAAATAGAACAGGGGGGTAAAACAGCAGTTTTTTGCAAATAACTCAAAAACGTTGACAGATATCAAAATTCTGGCACAGGGTAAAAGTGATCAGCACGTCAAGATCTACCTACCCTGATATTTTGAAGAATGTCAGATGACCCCTTATAGGGGCTATGGCCCCTTAAATTGCAGAAATAGTTTTTTTACCCTTATAGATTGTGAACGATAGAAGATAGGGAAAAGGTTTTGCTTGCTTAAATGTTCAGCTAATTGAGCTCTACAAAATTGTCCATTAGGTCGAAATTGTAAGATGACCCCTTATAGGGGTTATGGCCCTTTAATAAATGTAAACAATAGTCTAAATTGGATTGATGTAGTCGGGTGATTAATTAAATTGGTTATAGCCCCTTAAAGGTCAACAAACTGTTTTAGCTAACACGAGTAAAGGTGGTCTACTTGTGTTTACCATTACCATTACAGACAAAGTTTTAACAGTGGACTCTATAGGAATATTTTTCAAATGCCAACTTTTCTGAACTGCAAAGCTGATTCAAGCCATATTATTGTATGTGAATACTTATTGGATGGTTCCCTTAAAAGTTTATGCTTGCTCATTTGATCTAAAATCAACAATGGCTGCAATTGTAGGAATCAATTTTACATGCAAACCTATATATAGGAAAAATGTCTGAAGCTATTGAATCAATTGAAACCAAACAGCAGGATTCATTGGATGGTCTCAAAGATCATGTTATTTATAACAGTAAAAAATTTAAAGTTACAGGACTTAGTTTGACAATGTGGATATGCCATCTTCTTTGCCTATATAAATCAGGTGAGCGATACAGGCTCTAGAGAGCCTCTTGTTTTAAATTTACTAATTAACAGATTAAGGTTAATTATTATGTAATTAGAAATTGCTATTGTTATCATAGTGGGATAATTTTATCAAACAGAATTTAATGCTGAAATAACTGCTCAGTTATTAATTTGTGTAAACAAATTTGTTATATTTTTCTAGAAGCAGTTAGGAATGACATAATGTTTAAATAGGTTCCCACCACTTAGTGACGGAAACACCATAGTGAGCAGTGTCCCTCAGAAACTAATCATGTCTGGGCTATAACTTTTTTTATCTTTTGAGTTAGGCTTCTGATATTTGGTATTTGGGTGGACAAAATCAAGGCGATGTGTTACATACCATGGTGGATGACCTTTGATCTCAAGGTCAGTGGGCCCACAGATACGGATACCATCTCAATGATATCTATTTATAACTTAGAATGTTATTTATAGGAAAATTTGGTTTTTTTAATAAACAAAATTGCAACATGACAAGTTCAGCAAGTTCAGTTGCTAAAATAGACAGTGGCAATAATTCATCTTTGGGTGAAAGAAATTTCCTGAAAGGGACTTGTAGCAGGCATACCAATATTAGCCCTAGTAAATAAAAAGAACCTTACTCGTAAACTGTCCTCAACATTGTTTCAAATGATCTCTGCATATGAGCTTAATTGTGCTGCTGTCTGGAGTAGAAATCCATAAACTGGAGAGCCACAATGCAGGTTTCTTGTTTGGATCAGGAATACAAAAATGTACTCTTGCCAGAACCTCATTTCATAATACAACCTTCTGCTTTGCATGACATGTTGATTACAATTGACCATCTCAATTCATGCAACAACTTTTAGGTACTTGACTGTGATGATCTCTAGTACCACCATCTAGTGTCAAGATATTCACAAGATGGCAGACTTCCATAAGTGCATACTTACATAGTAAATTCACCAAAGAAACTTACTGTTCAAAATAGTAAGACATTCAACAGCAAATGTGTTTTTTTTTTATTTGAAAAACAAAATATCAAATTTTCTTCTTTTTAGCTAATGTTATCACTTTGCGTCGTCTGTAAACTTTTTACATTTTAATCTTCTTCTCTGAAACCACTTGGCCAATTGAAACCAAACTTGGCCATAATGTTCATTGGATAGACATTTACAAAGTTTGTGTTTTTTATTTGGATTGGAAAACCAATATGGCCGCCACTGCAAGACTTAGTTTAACATAGGACCCTATGGAAAAAAGTTTAAAAGGGCTTCTTCTCTGAAACTGATTAACCAATCAAAACAAAACTTACTGGCAATATTGTTTGGATTGTCCTTTATAAAGTTTATGTTTTCTATGACAACTGGAAATTCGAAATGGCCGCTACCGCAGGACTTAGTTTAACATAGGACCCTATGGGAAAAAGTTTTAAAAGGCTTCTTCTCTGAAACCGGTTAACCAATGGAAACAAAAACTTACTACCAATATTGTTTGGATGGTCCTCTATATAAAGTTTGTGTTTTTTATGCCAATTGGAAATTCAAAAGGCCGCCAACACAGGACTTAGTTTAACATAGGACCCTATGGGGAAAAAGTTTAAAAGGCTTCTTCTCTGAAACCGGTTAACCAATGGAAACAAAACTTACTAGCAATATTGTTTGGATGGTCCTCTATAAAGTTTGTGTTTTTATCCCAATATGAAATTCAAAATGGCCACCACTGCAGGACTTTGTTTAACATTGGACCCTATGGGGAAAAAGTTTAAAATGGCTTCTTCTCTGAAACCGGTTAACCAATCAAATCAAAACTTACTACCAATATTGTTTGGATGGTCCTTTATAAAGTTTATGTTTTTTATGCCAATTGGAAAATCAAAATGGACGCCACTGCAGGACTTAGTTTAACATAGGCCCCTATGGGGAAAAAGTTAAAAAAGGCTTCTTCTCTGAAATCGGTTAACCAATAGAAACAAAACTTTCTAGCAATATTGTTTGGATGGTTCTCTATAAAGTTCATGTTTTTTAGCCCAATCAGAAATTCAAAATGGCCGCACCTCAGGACTTGGTTTAACATTGGACCCTATAGGAAAAAAAGTTAAAAAAGGCTAAACAAAACTTACTACCAATATTATTTTAGATGGTCCTTTATAAAGTTTGTGTTTTTTTATGCCAATCGGAAAATCAAAATGGCCACCACAGCATTACATCGATTAACAGTGGACCCTATTGGAAAAAGTTTTAAAATGTTTCTTCTCTGAAACTGATTAACCAATGGAAACAAAACCTACTGACAATATTGTTTGGATGGTCTTTGAAGTTTATGTTTTTTATTGCCAATTGGAAATTCAAAATGGCCACCACGGCAGGACTTAGTTTAACATAGGACCCTATGGGCAAATTAAAAAAAAATCTTCTTCTCTATTAAACCAGTTAACCAATGGAAACAAAACTTTCTAGCAAATTCTTTGGATGGTCCTCTTTAAAGTTTATTGAAAATTACAGGACTTAGTTTAACATCAGGGAAATGCCATCTTCATTGCCTATAAAATCAGGTGAGCAATACAGTCTCTTAAGAGCCTCTGGTTTCCAGGAAGTTTCTCTTTAAGACTTTCTTAATAATTTATATGTATTAGCTGAACAGCATACACAGTTAATTGTATTTGATAAACACCCACTTATATTATTATTATATTGGTTCACATATAACAGCCAAAGAAACTAAATTGTGATTAAGAAAACTTGTATCTTCTCTTCTGATTGATTTTTCTTTAGAAAAGGTGTTTATGTGATTCCAATTCATGTAAAGAAACATCTTTCAACTTCTCAAATATTTGTTTAGTAGGCATTTCTAGGAGGGAAAACTCATGGACATTTTATTGACATTATATTTAAAATTTTATTTCTGTTGTAGAAACTAGACAGTGATCAATTATCCAGAATTGTTTCCAGACCTTGTGCTACTAATCCATTGTGGCTAAACCTGTTAACAGAAGAGTTGCGAGTTTTTGGTGATTTCCGTAGGCTGGATCAGAAGATAGACAAAGTATCAGACTCAATAGAAAGTTTATTGACAGAAATAATAACAAGACTGATCTCTGAAGACAACACAGGCCTGGTTAAAAAGGTATAAATATCCTGTTTCTTTAATAAAAAATTGTGGTAAGATATGGTCAAGAATTTTGTTATTTTGTTTTAGTTCATCAACAGAAAAATACCATTATAGTGCTTTACAAAAATTTTCAATAAGAGTAACTTTAAAAGTAAAGATTAACTTTAAAAGTAAAAGGCATATTAACCCATATTATGCGATACATAATATTACTGTAATGGCTGCATCATCACAAGTCAGGGTTTCTATGTCCACTGTAAGTTTCGTGGACACATATGGACAGAGAAACCCTGACTTGTGAGGATGTAATGGCTGCTGCTGCTGCATTCTTTTTGGTTTACATCCTCAAAATGATGCACATTTTTTAAACAGCTATAACTTTTTGCCTTTTAAGATACAAAAACTTTGTTTATGTAAGTTGTTGTAAAAACTTCCACCTTTTGAAAGAAATGTATTTTAAATTTTGTTATTTTGAAAAATGTCACCTGTGTAAGCAGGTAAAACACTGGTAATTTTTCCAACCAAAATTTTCATCAATGCTGATATTTTGTGTCTTTTACGATTGATCAAAGTTTATTTCCTTCAAAAGGTCAAGTTTTCAATTATGTCTTCAGGCCCAAACATTCAAATTAACTTTTATCACCCGATTCTTTAAATATACACAAGTATTATTCATAAATATTTTCCCTTTCATGGCTGTTCGCCATTACAATTTTATAATTTTTTTCAAACTTGTTTAAGTCAATTTTCTGCTAAACTTTTAATTAATTCCCTTGATAACAATTTATGCAAACAAGACCACAATCATGTTTAGATTGGAACTTCTCAGTAGTTATCTTTACTCACACCTAAAGATTCCAATGCAATCACTCCAAAAAATTATGTGGTCAAAACGACATATGCCGCGACCAGCAGTTATAAATAAAGAAGTCAGTGCGACTTATGTTGTGTTTAGCGTTGTAAGGGTTAATTGATTTAGACTTGTTTAAATGATATTTATTAAATGCTTTATTTGTATTGAGATATTTTATGAACTTCAAGTAGAGACATCATTGGCAGAGTGTCCATGTAGTTAACTGTCTACTATTGATCAAAAGAATATTAACACTATGGTTTAGAGTTTGAGTCAAAATGTGGGTGTAGTGTACTTGATTCCAACTATAAATGACAAAGATTGCCAGTATCATTGCTGGAGGCCAGAGATATATATGGGAATCCCGCAGCGACAGCAGCGTTAACAATTGACTTTTTACTTAATATCTTTGTAACATTAAGCCCCAGGTCCATCAAATTTTGTCCATTGGTAGATTATGATGAGCACTTGCCAGTCAGTCATCTGTAACCTGACTTTGACCTCAATTTCACAGTCCAGGGACTATGTTAAAGTTTTTGGATTAGCGCAGTTTCTCTGTAACCATGCAGGGTAGTGTGACAATATTTGGTGTATAGGTTGCTGGTGAATAGTAAATGACTGTCTGATAGGTGTTACCTGACCTTAGCTCAGTTCCTTTGGAACCATGCACTTTGGGATAACAATATATAGTAAATAGGTTGCTGATGAATAGTTACCTGTCTGGTAGGTGTCACCTGACGACCTCAGTTTCACAGTCCAGTGACTATGTTCAAGTTTTTGGATTAGGGCAGTTCCTCTGTAACCATGCATGGTAGGATGACAATATTTAGTATATATGTTGCTAATGAATAGTTACATGTCTGGTAGGTTTCACATGACCTTGACTTTAATTTTATGGTCCAGTGACTAAGTTTATGCATAAGGTAAGTTTATCTCTGTAACCGTGCATTGTATATTTTAATGCTATTTACATCATGTACATGTTGCTCATAAGGTAATTGTTTTCATTACTGATACAGAATGCAAGCGAGATATTTTTCTGTGTCCACACTTGTCCTGTAAAAAAGGTTGGGGAATATAACATTTCGGCTCCAAAATTTATAATGGTTAGAAATTATATTACAGTAAATAATTGTATGTTGTCATATTATCCAGACTCTAAAATATGTAAGTCTATCTTATATCAGCTACTGGTGGTCTATCTTTACAATTTTATTACATGACCCTAACTTTACATTTGGCTGTTTTAATTTTTTTATCATTGAACCAGATAAAATATCTGGACATTTATTAATGTTTAAGTCAGTACTTTAAGATTTTTGGTCGGATTTCATGGAGTCAGAATCGTTGTATTAAAATGGTGAATGTCTGGCGTGCGGGCAGGGAAAATATTTTCGTAACAGTTTTCTCAGCAACTACTTATTACAGCCTCTTGAAATTTGGTATGCAGCTTCAACATGGCCTCCCATAACATGGGATTCAATTTCAGGTCTGTCGCTCACCTACTACTGTTTAACGAAATCTGGCCATTTCTGTCTTTGATCGATTTTATGGTAAAAAATGCTATTCATGTTATTTGTCTGCAGGCATTATGTTTACTTGTCTGTTCCACTGGTGGGATAAGGACAAAAGATTTATGCAACATGTTAGGGGACATAGAAAAGAAACAAGAAGTAGCTCCATTGTACTTCTCACAGACAAGGAGAGTTCTGAAGCCATACATCAAAGAAATGGGCGTCCCAGCAAGTATTTCATTTTACCACATGGAAATTTACAAGGTATAAATTGTGTTGATGTTGTTTGTAATGTTTTAATTAAAAATGAGTTATTGTTGTTAATGAAAGCCAATTCAGCTTATATTGGTCAGAATTAGTTCATATAAATTCAAATAAGAAAGGACTAATGGACATTGAACAGTTATGAAGTCTTTCTGATATTCATTTGAAAAAATTTTCCCATTGATGGATTCAAAGATATTTCCCAAAAACTCAATATAAATATATTGAAAGCAAAGTCAAGTTTACGTCATTTCTATGGACTATGACCTTGACTCTTTTAAAAGTGTACAATTTACAATGTATTTACACCTTATGGACTATTATGGCTTTACAAACATCATTTGATACTTATGAATGGAGAGTATTATTTTGAGAAATAAAACAAAATTATGGTTATGCCCCCTGATAAAAGTGTCAAGAAAGAAAAATCAAAATTATGGTTATGCCGCCTAATAAAAGTATCAAGAAAGAAAATCAAAATTATAGGTATGCCGCCTAATAAAAGTATCAAGAAAGAAAAAAAAATTAGCTTATGCCTCTAATGAAAGTATTAAAGAAGAACAAACTGTTTTTACATCTTCCATTCTTAGTTTTTCTGTATTTGTTACAGTTTGAGAGGGCTAATTATAAAAAGAATTTTTAAAGCATTTTGTAGCAATAGTAATATCCTAAAATTATCAAAGATTTATTAGATCTCTCAAAGCTCATGTTTTTTTTTATGTAAGAGATCTATTAAGATCTCATTGCTGGTCATCTCACATTTATCCATGTTGTCCTTGGAATCTCTCTTTGAAATGTATATGATGAATTTTTCTAACTTGTATGGTGTATATCACCTTCCATTGTTTTGTTGGTCGTTTGGAAATTTGTGGGTTTGGTAACATGAAACATCGATACTTCTGCCATTTCAGAAAGTCGGGTTTGTCAGTTATGCCTTCTACGCTTGTTGGTAACCTATTCAGCTATAGACAGCAGGCTGTTGTTTGTGTTTGTTTAAATGGGGTTTAATGCCACTTTCACTTTTATCATGGCTTCAAGTTTTCTTTGGGGGAGGAAGCCAGAGTACCCGGAGAGAACCCCTGACCTTGGGTAGGAAAACTAGCAATCCTTGCCAGTTATGTTTGAAATCATATAAACATGAAGACCAAGCATCGACTGGTCAGTTAATGTTTCGGGTAATGTATGAATATGTTGACATATCTAATTGTATATAGTTACTTCAGTAATGTGTCTTCAAGCCCTGACTGATTTAGGATATATAATGAAGACATGAACTTAAATACTATGTAAATATTTTTGTAGTATATACATAATTACTTTGATACCTTGATACATAAAAAAACAAGTAGTTTTCTGAAAATCTTATTTAAACAGGAATAAACAAACAATTCTAATATGACATGTTTTAAAGGCTTTGAGACCACAACTGTGGTAAAAAAATGATTTATGTATGAGCAACACGCGCTGAGGAGGGCATGTTTTAAAGGGCTGTTCCAATTACAAAGCTGTAACTCCTACCGGAAAGCTATTCAGGGAGGCTGTGATTTATCATTTTTTTACAATGGGATGACCATTTATATCGTTATTTATTTAAACAATATGACATAAATGGGCAACCGGTGTAAAACAATGATAAACCACAGCCTGCGTGAATTATTTCTCACTCAAAAAAATTCAGTAAATGCAAGATAAAACACAAATTTAAATTTGGCCATTTTATTGAATTTGACAGTAGTTATAAAGTTACGGCATGCAAAAACATTTTGACTAAGTGTTCATATACTAGTATTTTTATGTCCCCGTGACAACATGTCTGGGGGTATTAAGTTTTACTCATGTCCGTCCGTCCATTTTGTACATACCTACAAATTTCCGTCAAGCTTTTCTCAGAAACCATACATGAGAGCAATTTGAAATTTGGCAGGGTGGTTCAGTATCACAAGTTGTACATCCGAAGCGTCTTTCAGACCTGTCAGACAACTACTTCCTGTTTGGGACTTCATTTGTACATAACATACGTAAGTCTATACGAATTTCTGTCAAGCTTTTCTCAGAAACCGTACATGAGAACAATTTGAAATTTGGCAAACTGGTTCAGTAACACAAGTTGTACGTCCTAAGCGACTTTCAGACCTGTTGGACAACTACTTCCTGTTTGGGACTTCATTTGTACATACGTACGTACGGATGTATGTTTGTGAATTTCCGTCAAACTTTTCTCAGAAACCGTACATGAGAACAATTTGAAATTTGGCAGGGTGGTTCAGTATCACAACTTGTACGACCCAAGCGACTTTCAGATCTGTCGGACAACTTCTTCCTGTTTGAGACTTCATTTAGCAGGGGCACCTGTGTCCCATGGACACATTCTTAGATTTTCTTTTAATTAAAACTATTCTTGTTATTTTTTTTAGTGTGCAAGCAAGCTGTTATTTCCAAACAATGATTCAAGAATAGAATATACTAAGATTTTGGCATTGTATTATACAAAATGGTGTTCAGACCCAAGGTCAAGGGCACTGTATGCTCCAACATATTGTCAAAATGCCAATCTTAAATCTGTGTAAGTACCAGTACTAAGGGAAGTGGGGAGTTCAGACCAACAGTAACTAAAGGAGTGACAGCAGTATGTGTATTTTTATTTTGAACACACACACAAACACAAATAAATGTCACAGTCACAAACTATTAAGTTGTCAATCACTGAACACACTAAATAGTATATAATGGCAATTTAAATTAAGATTACAAAAATGTAAGTAACTTAAAAAGATATAAGTTTATGTCAATATTTTTGTAACATAAGTCCATAAAAGTAATGATAGACATTAATCTTTAATCAAGAATTATTAGAGTAGGTGTTGATAACCTCTAACCTTAGGCATGAAAACTGGACCTCTGTTTATTGTACTGGAGCACATCTTGCTATAAATCTTGATGATGCCTTTGACATAAATTGTTTTCATTAATTTACCTTCAAGGAAAGGTTTACTGGTAGGTGTTCAATTATGAAGAGGTTTACTGGTAGCTGTTCAATTATGAAGAGGTTTACTGGTAGCTGTTCAATTATGAAGAGGTTTACTGGTAGCTGTTCAATTATGAAGAGGTTTACTGGTAGCTGTTCAGTTATGAAGAGGTTTACTGGTAGCTGTTCAATTATGAAGAGCTTTACTGGTAGTTGTTAAATCATGAAGATGTTTACTGGTAGTTGTTAAATCATGAAGAGGTTTACTGGTAGCTGTTCAATTATGAAGAGGTTTACTGGTAGTTGTTAAATCATGAAAAGGTTTACTGATAGCTGTTAAATCAAGGACAGGTTTACTAGTAGTTTTAACCAAACTGTGTATGTTACCATTATACAAAATTGTTTCATGATATAAGCTTATTGTGATATATTTTGTTTTCAGACTTGTTGATTTCTTCAGCCATGATGACGCAGCTCGATATGTACCAGATTGGCAAAGAAAAGAACATTTTAGGGTAAATACAATCTAATACACTTAAAGATTAATAGTGGATCTACCTTAAGTACTTACCAAGGTAACTTATTTGTTTCCTTTATTTAGAAGTTATCCATCTTTTCTGTTAAGAATTTTTTATAGTCTGAAATTATGCATATAGTGTGGCCGAGATATTTTATTTTGTTTTTTTTTTAAAGAAAATAAGATGCAGTTTCTTTGCTGACCGTTCCCGACCACAGTCTGTTCCAGTTGTTATGTGTAACGGATGCTCCAATAAAACTAGAGGAGAGATTTTTCGAACCGTGTACCAAGACTGTTGTGTGGTGTGCAGAGGTCCTGTTCTTTTCAGCAAGACACGGGCTTATTTTTGTCAGTCTCATGCAATTGGTCATAATGACAAGATAGGGAAATGTATGTATTGTGCCATGCCTGTCCAGAAGGAAAACGGAATTGTGAACAATTCTATGGGAACAATTGGAAAACTGTGCAATCAGTGTGGTTCTGGGAGCTTGGGTAAACTGTGTGCAGCAGTTCCTATATAACATTGTATTTTTTTTTAATTTCAAATTCATGAGGATGAGTATGAAAGGCATGAAAGCCCAGCCATTTTCTTACCAGGGAACAATTTGAAAAAGGGTAATTTTTTTCTAATGTTTTATTTTTATTTCATTTCTAATGCTTTATTATCCTACTGTTTTTATATGCTCTTTCTTGTGCCCTGATGAAAATTGGATGGAAAATACAAAAATTGTAGGCATATGTCTGTCTAGTAAGCTCTATCACACCTTGATTTCCTGTTTTTATGAATCAATCAATATTTGTTAAATTAAACCTTTGCAAGGATCAAGATTACAAAAAAAATCATAATCAGAAGTCAACATTTTTTATCTCACTATTAAATTAATCACATTTAATATTTCCCTGTCCATTTCTTCTTTCAACTTTGAATATTTCTTTTCTAAAATTATATATAATAACCACACCTTCCATACAAGATGGCCACAATAAGATCTTATAATTGCTGATTTTAATTTTTTGCCAAGTTACACATAATACAAGTATTAGCTTTCCTAAAGCTAGCCATCTCTATGCTTTTTTTGCTGATACACATTTTATGATAAACATACACAAATCAATGCCACGTTCCTTTTAAAACATTTTGATTACCAATTATCTAGCATATTTTTTCCTTTTTTTTTATTGTATCTGATTCGTGATTGCTCGGCTTTTCTCAAGTGGCTACAAATGGTGGTTGGCATATTATGATTTCTACCACCCCTTATTAATGCGGGGTTTTCATCCCTAACTTAACTCTGCTTATTTGTTAGCCAATCGGCAGCTATCTCAGATTTAGCAGCCAACCAAGACACAGCATTGTTTATCTGTTATCTTTGAAGTACGACTGGTTTCCGCAGTTTAGCTTTTGATTATTTATCCCATCTAGCATGCGAGACGGGAATGACTTTACATTATGAAAAGAGATGGCTTAACACCTAAGTCCACGCTTAATATATTTACTGATTGTGAGATATCTGAAGCCAAATTAGACAAATGTGACATTACTTATTCTGTCAAACTTGTATGTGGAAGTTAAACCTTCCTTCTAAGATGCTAGCAATGTTTCGAAGATATGAAGATGTGTTTCAATTGATGAATCTTGTTTTTGTCAAAGGATTTTACAGTTTTGACAACTTTTCAAGTTAAATTTATTTTGTCAAAATATTAGGTAAAACTTAGGATTAAAGCTTACAAAGATGACTTCATCTGTTGTCCATCACAAGACAAGACAAGAAAGCTTTATTTAGAGTTGATATGTTAAAACACTACAACATTAGCTATACAGGGCTTTTAAGATGGACTTAAAATAACAAAAAACACATTACAAACAATACAGACATTCAACCGTACAATACAATACAGGCATGCAGTAATTTATTCATACAAACATTATGCAATGATAGCTAAGAAAAGGACAAAAGCAGGTGTTACAATCTAGCTATATATTTCAAACTATTGATGCTAATGATTAAAAAATTCAAATATGAGATAACAGTATTGTCTGGTTAGATTTTTATAATTTATGCATGCTATAGATTATTCTCTATAGGTAGTCTTCTTGTTGTTTAATGTCAACATTGTAATCTTTGTAAATACTAACATTTTGATTATTGTGCACAATTTTCATTGTCATCATGTTTTTTTTTTTAATTAGGTTTTGTTTTTATTTATTTTTGCTCTTTACATGTTTAACAATATACATAGTACTGTTGCCAAATCTTTAAAGTTCTTTGTGATTGTTTTTCACATTAACTACTTTGGTATATACTAATTTGGTATTGTTTATTACCAGAATCATGTTGATAGTAAGGTTAAAACAACGAGGTCTTTTACAATAAAGTTGAAGTTCGATATATAGCTCTATACCATTCTCACAAGTCAGGGTTTCTGCGTCCACATGTGTCCACGAAACCCAGACAAACTCAGCTAGGAAATTCCTGGACGAGAAGTCACTATTTTGATTGGCTACAGCATACCAGCATGTTGCCAATCAAAAACTTGCTTTCATACATGACTTGGTTAGGGGATATCTCGATGTCCATTGTAAATAACAAATGAATGTGTTTCAAAGACCATGTGAAAATCTTTGTATTTTGTACAAAAGTGTTAATAGCTTGTTATAACTGTGACATTTATTAGTTTTGTTTATTGATTGATCCATCTGACACCATGCTCACTTCCAAACATTAGCTTCTTTTGAACAAATTCATTGGTTGATATTTTGAAGGTGTGACGTCATATGAAAACTTTCTCGCACAGGAATTTCCTAGCTAAGTTTGTCAGGGTTTCGTGTACACATGTGGACGCAGGAACCCTGACTTAAGTGAGGATGCTCTGAAGCTAAATCCTAAAACTAGTTTTGGCTATTGTTTTCTTTATCCATTAGTATAACCTTTGGGTTAGGAACTACAGGTAAACCTATTTTAACCAAACTTAACTGAAAGCGAAAATTTGGTATTTTTAAAACATGTTGTCTTTTATACACGTTAAGTTAGTATAAAATTTACTACATAGTGAAAGCCGTTGCCTAGTAATGGTCGTATCAGACATGTGTTCTCTTATATGTATGATTTTTGAGAAGATCTTTATTATACAGAGCTTGACCAAGTCTGGGGTAAAGTTGTCCTTGTGTCCATACATCCTAGATGATACTTCAGAAAGCTTGCATCTGATTCAAATGAAACTAATGGATATTGTTGGTAAGAAACCTATCAATTTTTGGCAGAAATCCATTGTATTTCAAAGTCAAAATCAACAAAAAAGTAAGAAATTTTTACAAAAAAGATGTTTCCAGACAGTTACTCAAAAAGTCATGTAATTTGATTTCAATGAAACTTTGGAATATAGTTTCATATAAGATGAATCAGAAGCCTATCGATTTTTGCCAAAAAACTTAAGAAATTTTCCCCCAAAAATGTTCCTGGACAATAACTCGAAAAGTTTGCATTTGATTTAAAAAATTTGGGTGTATAATTTCATGTCAGATGCCATTAAAGGTCAACGAGGTGACAAAAAATGGTAGAAATTTTTACAACAGAAGTTCTTAAAAATTTAAGCAAGTGTATCGGTGATTGCTTGATAAACATGTTTTGTTTGTCATAACAATAAGTTGAAAATAAATATAAAATCAGTTCACAATTTAGCACAAGGTAGCTTACCCAAATGAATATATTAATGATAGAATTTTAGATTTTGTAATTTTTGTCGAGTTTAATTTATCTACAAGCCAAACAAAACAGATCAGGATGTTCCTAAAAAAATAATTTCCATTTTCACTAGTTCTTTCTGTTCAATTTTCTTTTCTTTAATTCTTCTCATGATTAAGTGTTGAATTTGAAAGAAAAGAGAATTATCTAAGGTTAATTCTTTGATTAAAATCAAACAAACGTTTATTATTCAAAAATAATTCAATTTGCTTTGAAAGCTGAAATTTGATTAGACAGTTCAAAAGGAACAACTATATAACTAACTTTTATTGGTCTTTGCCTAAAATAAAAATAGTTTCTTAATGTCATCACTGGACCGTCCGACCATTAGGGCATTAAGTTGTCAGTGTAGGACATAAAATACTTCGTCAATCAATCAATGTCATCACTGTTTTTTCCTTTAATATTGTCAAGTTTTATTGTTATAATTAAATTAAATTAAATAATTCAAATTCTGGTCAAGTTTTACTCCATAACCTGTTCAGACATTTTCATTTTGTATAATTTCTACTTTCCCTTTAACTTTGTAATTCTTGGTTTTACAGAGGTAAGAATTACAAGATTAATTCAACTGAATTATTTTGCACAAGGTAGAAGTCCAGGTATGGACTTCCCAAAACAAAAATCTATCTAGGTAGTCCACCAATAGTAGCAAAATAAATACTCAAGTTTGTTTTGGCTTATCAAGAATTTATACTATTTGTGCCTGTGATATTATATTTTGCTCATTTTTTGTTATAATTATTTATTATATTTTTTTACTTTTTTATCCTTTTTTAATATTATTTTTTTACAATAGTTCGAATAAAACTGTATTTGTAGAATTTGTGTGTTTGGTATTTACTTGGTATTGCAGCATCAGAGGGATCCAGCAATTGTACCAGGAACTCATTAAGTTTACCACAAGTTTTTAGTATGGTGCATTCTATTTATATTGACAAAACTGTCATGATAGAGGATCTAAGTAACAAATTCAATGAAAAGATAATCATCCATGAAAAGTTATTTTTTCACTGATATTCATGTTTAGATATCCAACCTTCAAACACCTTCACTACAAAATTATCAAGACACCATGAGGTTTACTTAAACTGAAAACTGGAATGGCTTAAAATGAGTCACAAATTAAAAAATAAACTATATTCTATATGTTTGTATACCTGTATTATAAAATGTCATCAAAGATACCAAGGTTATAAAATCTATTACACTAGAACCATTCTATAATAAAGACTCAATAATGGCACTCGAAACCAAGAGCAGTTGAAAATATGAAAAACGGAAAGTCATCTCAAGAATACAAGTCAAATCGCCCCATGCACGAAAAAAACGCCCCCATCAAAAGCGCCCCACTTTTTTCAAAATCACCCTTGTAAATAAAGCCCCCACCTTAAACAAAATCGCCCCTGTCAAAAATGCTCCTACCATAAACAAAATCTCCCCATATTGAGCAATATCGGCCCACTAAAAATCGCTAATTAGTACCAGGGACAGTTAGTATAGACTGTCCCTGTTAGTGCACAATTATTTCTTTTTAGCTCACCTGGACCGAAGGTCCATGTGAGCTATTGCTATCACTTGGCGTCCGTCGTCCGTCGTCCGTCGTCTGTCGTCCTTCGTCCGTCGTCCGTCGTCCGTCGTAAACTTTTTCAAAAATCTTCTCCTCTGAAACCACTGGGCCAATTTTTTTCAAACTTGGCCACAATCATCCTTAGGGTTCCTAGTTTCAAGTTTGTACCCAGGGTGTTGATCAACAGACAAATATGGCTGCTGTTACTAAAAATAGAACATGGGGGTCAACACAGGTTTTTGATCATTATCTAAAAAACTATAATAGCTATAGAGAAAACCGTTACTTCAAATTGATCAGCACATTAAGGTCTACAATAGTTGCTATTAGTGCGAAGTTGTGTATTGGCTTCTTGTAGGAGTTATTGCCCTTTTTTGACGATTTTTGACCAAATTTTTGGTATTTACAATATAACCTGAAAAATATACGAGGTAGAGTGAAACTGTAAATGGCAAAAATGATCAGCAATAAAAGCCCTACAATTCACTTGATTGGTCTGAAATTGTCAGATGACTCCTTATATGAGTTATTGCCCTTAAATGGTAATTTTTTATGAAATTTTCCGTTTTTGTCCTGTAACTTTAAAACTATAACAGCTAGAGTAAAACTGTAAATAGCAAAAATGATCAACAATACAAGCCCTACAATTCACTGTATTAGTCTGAAATTGTCAGATGACTCCTTATAGGAGTTATTGCCCTTAAATGGCAATTTTTTATGAAATTTTCCGTTTTTGTCCTGTAACTTGAAAACTATAGCAGCTAGATTGAAACTGTAAATTGCACAAATGATCAGCAATAAAGACCCTACAATTCACTTGATTGGTCTGAAATTGTCAGACAACTCCTTAAATAAGTTATTGCCCATAAATGACAATTTTTTATGAAATTTTCCGTTTTTGTCCTGTAACTTAAAAACTGTAACAGCTAGAGTGAAACTGTTAATACCAAAAATGATCAGCAATACAAGCCTTACAAATTACGTTTTAAGTCTGAAATTGTCAGATGACTCCTTATAGGAGTTATTGCCCTTAAATTGCAATTTTTTATGAAATTTTCCGTTTTTGTCCTGTAACTTAAAAACTGTAACAGCTAGAGTGAAACTGTTAATAGCAAAAATGATCAGCAATACAAGCCCTACAAATTACTTTTAAGTCTGAAATTGTCAGATGACTCCTTATAGGAGTTATTTCCCTTAAATTGCAATTTTTTATGAAATTTTCCGTTTTTGTCCTGTAACTTAAAAACCATAACAGCTAGAGTGAAATAATAAATTGCAAAAATGATCAGCAAAAAAAGCCCTACAATTCATTTAATTGGTCTGAAATTGTCAGATGACTCCTTATAGGGGTTATTGCCCTTAAATGACAATTTTGTTATGAAATTTTCCATTTTTGTCCTGTAACTTGAAAACTATAGTAGCTAGATTAAAACTGTAAATTGCACAAATGATCAGCAATAGAAGCCCTACAAATGATTGCTTAGTCCAAAAATTGCAAGATGACTCTTTATAGGAGTTATTGCCCTTTCATTATGAATTTGGACATATGAACAGTTTTTGAATTATAAATTAGTCTATAACACACCTATTAGTAGAGTAAAACTGTAAATTTCTAAAGTACCCTAAAGGACAATGCCTAAAAACCATTTAATTTTCAGAAATTGTCGATGGCACCTTATAGGAGTTATTGTATTTAACAAATTTTTTGAAGAAATGTTTAGTTTTTGCACAGTAACTTAAAAGCTATAACAACTAGACTGAAACTGTTAATTTCAAAAATTTTAATATAGTCATTTGGATTCCAGGTGAGCGATTACAGGCTCCTGGGAGCCTCTAGTTTCCTTTGATTATATGTTATGATCTCAGTTAAGATGAATCATAAATATGTGCTGTTTTGATCTATGGTCGTAATAAAATTATGTATGTTTAAAGTTATTAATTTGTAAGGTTGTATATTCTTTTGATGTTTTTATTAAGATTAACAAATCTTTGATTATTTAATCATAGTTACAAAGAATCATTACTGATAAAGTTACTAAGTAAAATCATTAAGGTAATTAGGACAATTGTTAAAGCGAAATGACACAATCGATCATTATTAACAAAACATTTCTAATTTTTAATCAGTGACAATAAACTCATAAAAGTAGAAAATATTTGTACAACTTGACAATTTTATACTAGATAGTCATTTTTGTAAGTGGGGAGATTTTGCTGAAGGTGGGTGCGTTTTTGATGGGGGGGGGTCTCATCAAATGTCAAATTGCCAAAAAGTTAAATCAAATCCGGTTAAGGCCATCTTCACCTCGCAAACAAAACCTTATAATTGAAATCATTTTCCAAATTTCATTGCAGTAAATTTAGACAATGACTATTTGAAAGAATTGGTGATATTCTTGTCAGCACACAAGCCTGATTCTGGGCTGGTGTAACAGTAAAGTGAAAACCATATTGAGGTTTTTCAAAAATATAATTTCATTCTATTCTCGGTAGTTGTACAGAAGCTTGTTTCAATCCTGATTTTGATTTATATTTATTAACCAAGACAACATAACAAATAACATAATAATATGGAGTTGAGAACAAAAATTATAAAAATACAAATAACAGAGAGATTGATGGATTTAGTTAGATGTTTGTTTTTTGTCCAGCTATATTCAGGAAGAGAACAAGTTAACAAAAAAAAATAATCGGCCTGGAAAAAATCGACCACAAAACAGAACATTTTGAATGTCAATGAATAAGTAAGGCGTACGGGTGGAAAATTTAACCTTTTGTAGCTGCTACTACGAGCCTACTCTTAATGTAATCTAAAAAAGGGTTATTTATCGTGCAAGAAGCGTGAGCTCATCAAACACGTTAGCGACTAGGGTCCGCTTTCAGGCTTTCTGTATTATGACCTGACAACATAACGAGAGGGCACCCACGGACGCGCTAGGCAGCTCTATGGGTGGAGTATTGTGAACCCTCATATTATGGCCTCTTAATAACATAATTAAAAAATCAATTTTTAGTGTTAAGTCAGATTAATCACAGGTTAAAGAAAATAATATTGGTCGTCCACTAGCCATAGCCATTTGACATCAAACATTTCAGAGGTTTAGATTATATAGCTCATGCCAAGAAGGAGTGCATTGAACAAGAACCATTAATCTACTTCGTCAATTGTTGAGTTATCTTCTAAATTCTACGACAAGATTAATAAATTCAACATCTCACGAGTCACCTTTCCGTTAATTTATAGCATATTCTGCTCATGGCGTTAACATTTCAAAACTCGAACGAAATGCTGCATCTTGCGGTAGGTATTCCGATTTTTTAAGACAGGACGCTGCTGTTTACCAATAAGCTATTCACACAGGAAAATGTTGCACATAGCTGATTGCATCTCTGCAGAAGTTCTAAGGCAGTCATCAGGGCAGTTGATCGTTATGGAAAAGCCACCACTATAATACAAAAGAGACTTTTTCTGACGTTTTCACTGACATGACTATGAGAAATTCAATGGGTGTTTACTGTTTACTCGTCCGGAGCACCCGAGTTCACCCATGCTTTTTATTTTGGGTTTCGGTTACTAACTTTTAAGTATTTATTCTTCTGGTTTTCTCTTGGTGTCATATGTCTCTGTATCTGTGACTAACTCGACGGGTGCCACGCGTGAAGCAGGAGTTGTTTAATACTCTGGAGCACCTCGACTCACCCCCAGTTATTAGTGGGTTCGTGATACTCCGTTTGTGGTTTTTGTGTTGTGTCCGTTTGGTTTGTTGTTGACCGCTCTTTTGTTGAACCATGGTTTTGTCTGTCCCTGACTTAATAATGTCTATTAAATGCTTGGAACGAATAATCGTACACTCGCTTTTTTGTTAATCCGACAAATCACAAAACTGACATCGGATTATAACGGCAGTAAAATTCGGCATATTAAATGCTCTTCGGTATTTACGATTCTTTTTAGCTCACCTGACCCGAAGGGTCATGTGAGCTATTGCCATCACTTGGCGTCCGTCGTCGTCCGTCGTCGTCGTCGTCGTCGTCGTTAACTTTTCTTCAAAAATCTTCTCCTCAAAAACCACTGAAGGGATTGCTTTGAAACTTTGCATACATCATCAGTAAAATGCCCTCTACCAAGTTTGCCCAAATCATGGCCTCAGACCAACCAACATGGCCGCCATGGCTAAAAATAGAACAGAGGGGTCAAAATACAGTTTTTTGCTTATAGTTCAAAAAGTATAACAGATACAGGAAAACCGAAGAGACCTTCCTTCTTCAGCATCTAAAGCTCTACCAAACACTCCATTGGGTCAAAGTTGTATGATGACTCCTTGTAGGAGTTATTGCCCTTTAATTGTCAAAATTGATGATTTTTGCCATTTTTGCCTCAAAATCTTGAAAATTATTAGAACTAGAGAAAAAGATAGCATTGCTTAATTGTTCTGCTCTATGAGGGCTACAAAAATGACCTTACGGTCAAGATTGTCTGATAAACCGTTTAAGAGTTATTCCCCTTGAACTGTTTTTTTTTATCGGTTTTAATTGATTTTTTAAAATCTTCTCTGAAACAACTGAAAGTACTGCTTTGAAACTTTGTACACATCATCTGTCAAATGTCCTCAACCAAGTTTGCACCAACCATGGCTGCAGATTAACCAACCTGGCCACCATGGCTAAAAATTGGATGGGGGGGGGGCGGTAAAATACAGTTTTTGGCTTATATTTAAAAAAGTGTAACAGATACAGGAAAACCGAAGAGACAAGTCTTCATCTGCATCAAAAGCTCTACGAAACACTCCATTGGGTTGAAGTTGTATGATGACTCCTTATAGGAGTTATTGCCCTTTAATTGTCGAAATTGTTGATTTTAGCCATTTTGCCTCAAAATCTTGAAAATTATTAGAACTAGAGAAAAAGTTAGCATTGCTTAATTGTTCTGCTCTATGAGGGCTACAAAATTGCCTTAGGGTCAAGATTGTCTGATTACACGTTTAAGAGTTATTCCCCTTGAACTGTTTATTTTAATCGGTTTTAATTGATTTTTTCAAATCTTCTCCTCTGAAACCACTGAAAGTACTGCTTTGAAACTTTGTACACATCATCCGTCAAATGTCCTTAACCAAGCTTGCACCAACCATGGCTGCAGATTAACCAACATGGCCGCCATGGCTAAAAATAGAATGGAGGGGGGGGTAAAATACAGTTTTTGGCTTATAGTTCAAAAAGTATAACAGATACAAGAAAACCGAAGAGACATGCCTTCATCGGCATCAAAAGCTCTACGAAACACTCCATTGGGTTGAAGTTGTATGAGGACTCCTTATAGGAGTTATTGCCCTTTAATTGTCAAAATTGATTATTTTTGACATTTTTGCCTTAAAATCTTGAAAATTATTTGAACTAGAGAAAAAGTTAGTATTGCTTAATTGTTCTGCTCTATGAGGGCTACAAAAATGACTTAGGGTCAAGATTGTCTGATGAACCGTTTAGGAATTATTCTCCTTGAACATTTTTTTTAATCAATTTTAATTGATTTTAAAAAATCTTCTCCTCTTTAACCCATGAAAGGACTGCTTGAAACATTGCACACATCATCTTTAGGACGTCCTCTACCAAAATTGTGGAAATCATGACACCTGACTACCTATATAGCTACGTTAGCTTAAAATAGAAAATGGGGGGGGGGGAGTCAAGAGAGTTTTCGACTGATAGTTAAACTAGAGGCTCTTAAGAGCCTGTATCGCTCACCTGACTTACAAAAAAACTTTTTAAGACAATACTTTTCTTGCAAATTTTGATATTAAATGCTAAAGAGTTTATGTGAAGATGCTGTTTCTATGAATGTTGCCATGTTGAATTTACAATCAGCAGTAGGAGTGTTTCTGAGAAGAAGCAGTTTTTGTTTTTTCATAGGTTAGTATGTTAAGTGATGTTCCATAGTGGCAGCAATCTTGTATTTTGGATCGAAACAAACAACTCAAAATTGGTAGAGAACCATACAATATCACATATCCTAAATTCTGCCAAGCTGTTTGTGAGAAAACGAATTTTAAAATCTCAGCCAGTCAGAACGCATTTGCAGCTCTGGCAGCCATGTTGAATTTCCTATCGGCTCGAAACATACTTAAAATAATAAGATTACTATCACTTCTGCATTATTTGGTTAAATTGTGTGGAACTGAGTTTCAGAGAAGAAGCTGTTTGTATGGTTTTCCCATAGGGTCCTATGTTAAGCTGTGTTCCACCGTGGTGGCCTCTTGGAATTTAGATCGCCACAAAAAACTAAAATTTTGTAGAGGACCATCTAAGGTACATTTCTGCAATATTTCAAATCAATCTGCTAAGCGGTTTGTAAAAAGAAGATTTTTGAAATTTCAGCCAATCAGAACCCATTAGTTGCCCTGGAAGCCATGTTCAATTTGCAATTGGCTCAAAAAACTCAAAATAATAAGATAAATATCCATTAATCATTTCTTCATAATTTGGCTTCATTTTTGTGGAACAGTTTCAGAGAAGACGTTGTTTGTATGTTTTTCCCATAGGGTCCTATGTTAAACTATGTCCTGTGGTGGCGGCCATCTTGGATTTTGGATCGGAACAAAAAACTCAAACCTTGTAGAGGACCACATAAGGTACATTTCTGCTATATTTTAAATCAATCTGCCAAGCAGTTTATGAGAAGAAGATTTTTGAATTTCAGCCAATCAGAACGCATTAATGGCCCTGGAAACCATGTTGAATTTGCAATTGGCTGGAAAAACCCAAAATAATAAGATAATTATCCAACCTTCATTTCCTTATTAATTTGGCTTCATTGTGTGGAACAGTTTCAGAGAAGAAGTTGTTTATATGTTTTTCCCATAGGGTCCTATGTTAAACTATGTCCTGCGATGGCGGCCATCTTGGATTTTGGATCGGCACAAAAAACTCAAACTTTGCAGAGGACTATCAAAGGTACATTTCTGCAATATTTCAAATCAATCTGCCAAGCAGTTTATGAGAAGAAGATTTTTGAATTTCAGCCAATCAGAACACATTAACGGCCCTGGAAGCCATGTTAAATTTGCAATTGGCTCGAAAAACCCAAAACAATAAGATAATTATGCAACCTTCATTTCCTTATTAATTTGGCTTCATTGTGTCGAACAGTTTCATAGAAGAAGTTGTTTATATGTTTTTCCCATAGGGTCCTATGTTAAACTATGTCCTGCGATGGCGGCCATCTTGGATTTTGGATCGGCACAAAAAACTCAAACTTTGTAGAGGACCATCTAAGGTACATTTCTGCAATATTTCAAATCAATCTGCCAAGCAGTTTATGAGAAGAAGATTTTTGAATTTCAGCCAATCAGAGCACATTAATGGCCCTGGAAGCCATGTTGAATTTGCAATTGGCTCGAAAAACCCAAAACAATAAGATAATTATGCAACCTTCATTTCCTTATTAATTTGGCTTCATTGTGTGGAACAGTTTCATAGAAGAAGTTGTTTATATGTTTTTCCTATAGGGTCCTATGTTAAACTATGTCCTGCGATGGCGGCCATCTTGGATTTTGGATCGGCACAAAAAACTCAAACTTTGTAGAGGACCATCTAAGGTACATTTCTGCAATATTTCAAATCAATCTGCCAAGCAGTTTATGAGAAGAAGATTTTTGAATTTCAGCCAATCAGAACGCATTAATGGCCCTGGCAGCCATGTTTCATATTTGATCAGCACCAAAAACTCAAACTTTGTTAAGAACCACCCAATAAACATTTCTGCCAAGTTTGGTTCCAATTGGCCAAGTGGTTGTGGAGAAGAAGATTAAAATGTAAAAAGTTTACGGCCGACGACGACGAAGACGACGACGACGACGACGACGGACGCAAAGTGATGAGAATAGCTCACACTGACCCTTTGGGTCAGGTGAGCTAAAAAGTATAACAGGTACAGCAAATTTGAAGTGAACCTCCCTTCTCCCTCTAAGCATCAAAAGCTCCTCCTTATAGGAATTATTATGACTTTTGCAGAAGTGTTGGGCAATTCTTTATAGCAAAGAAAAGCTGTATAGAAAAGGGTTGTTTGGTTTCAGGTTCAGGTGAGCGATACAGGCTCCTGGGAGCCTCTAGTTTCTCACTGTCCTATTGTTTTCGATTTTTGTTGACATTTTGGTTTTCTTGCATATTACTAAGAGACCGATCAATATTTATTGGGGATTGGTACGGTGCAAATTGCAGTTATAAACACACACTTTTTTATGGCTGCATATTTATGGGACTCCAAGTTTTGCCCTTTTCAGCACTGATGGGACATGATGTTTTTCATAACAATATCATCAACGAAATAAAAAAACAAAATTTTTTCTTAAGTTTTTATTCAGAATCGACATACTGAACCTAACAATTTGTTAAACAAACAAAAACTGTTAGTAACAGTTGTTATAATTACTAGTATTTACTAGATTGGACACCCACTTAACACGTCTGATGTAATACAGAACATTTTTGTATTTTTAGAGACAAGACATAATCTGTTTTTAAAATGATAATTTGAAATCACAGGCCCCCCCCCCCCATTTAATCGCGAAATTTTGACCGGCCCCTTACATCTCCTGTTTTTTTTTCTTGATCGGAAAATGACTTAAAACTTGCGTTCACTTAAAACTTGGCATATATCTTTTAGTAATCTCCGTTAGTTTATTTTTCTTGTCGTAAAAACTTTCGTCTGTTTTACGTTTTTTTTTCTTAGAATATCTCCAAAACAGTTAACATATACTGACTTCAAACTTGGAGGTTTGATAGATAATATATAATGATAATGGTCATTATCCTATTTGTGGAATGAATTTCCGGTGCATAGTCAAAACATGCATGGCCGCATGAATTAAAGATAGTCCCAATTATCTCTTTTGTTTCTGCTTTAAACTGCCATTGCATAAAAGTTGCATATTTTGAACGGAATTGCATTCTGTAGAACAAGAATAATTTTTTACTCCAGTCAATGTCTTTACAGTGGAAGCACTTTCTAAAGTGTGTAGTGTTGTACAAACATGTACAATGTGACATCAGCATTCAAATCATCCTTAACTTTAAAGGGAAACTTCGCGCAAAATTGAAAATTTGATATGTAATTCTTCAACTAAAAAGAAACACCTTTGCCTCTTGATGTTTTATTATATTTTCAGTGGTTAAGTTTCTGCATTGATTCCTAGAAAAAAAATCTGTGGATAGCTATACTTTTTCCCCATTTGTATGAAATTTAGCCCTATGTGTGTTATGCCCATATGTCCATATAAAATTTCGAGTTAAAAAAAAGACTTTTAATAAAAAAAACTTAAATATCTTGCCCGCTCGGTTACAATAATTTAAACACGCTGAATGGATTAACCTTAAACTTGGTGTATAGGTAGCTGGTGATGAGTAAAAATGTTGTTTTCTTTTTGTTTCTGTGTATAATTTACCTTGAAATTAAATAACTAATTAAAAATTAAACTGTGGTCGGTATAATAACATGACAACAAAGCGAATAGTTGATTGTACTGTACTGCTCTTATAATCATTAGTGTACATCGCGGGAGAGGGCGATTCAGTTTCCACACTTGTCGATTCTTGTTACAATTCGAGTCCAGAGTTTAAATTCCACTGTACATTGTATGTCATATGGAAGCGAACTACAATTAAGGTCAACATTTTTTGGAGTTAAATTCAGTTCCATCAATGAATTTGCTATTAAATTTACTAGAGGAATAATTATATTAACCACAATTGATCGTGGTTTTTCATGATTGTACAACACTGAAATTCCTCTTTATGTCATATTCCTTCGAAAATCTATGTCTGTCACATTTTTGACAACTTTCCCCTTTTTGAATAAAATTAAGTTAAATATATCAACGAATTTGTTATTAAATTTACCAGGGAATACTTTCACCACATTTGGCTAGGTTCTACGGAAGCTTATTCTGGCCATTTAGTTGGAAAAAATATTTGTATTGTGTGTAAACTCGAATTACTGCAATTAAACGCTATAATTATTGCGATTAAACGAAAAACTAATTGCGATTTAATTTTCAAAACGCATTGCATTTAAACGCAATCGCGAATAATCGCAATCTTTCGCGATTAAACACATAATTAATTATTGCGATTAAACGCAAAAGTATACCGTAATGGGGGTGTGATATGATAAACACGTTCCATTCATAAGCCGAAATTAATTTTAAAAAAATAACTGTGGACCTGCAATTTGGTCACTTTTATTAGATTCAGTGCTTAAAGGACACTTTAGCATAGAATACACGCAAACATTGTATAACATATATGCAAAATTCAGATTTAGCTGCACAAAGTAGTAGGATCCAGTATAATCGATTCGACTTAATAGTAGATGTCGCCATCTATAGATACAGTTCACTATGTTAGCTCACCTGGCCAAAGGTCATGTTAACATATGACATCTCTATGCGTCCGTAGTCGTCGGTAAACTATTTCATATAAAGCATACGTATAAAAATTATGGTGCAGATAGAGAAAAGCTGAAATGTTAAGCTCAAGAAGCTCTACAAAAGTCTCCCTAGACCGTGGTTGTCAGATGACCCCTTTATGGGTTTTGCCCCTTTAAAGGTCAAAAATCGTATGTTTTCGTCTGTCGTTCGTAAACAATTTCAAAAATCTTCTCCTCTGAAACACCTAAACTAATCTGACTTAAAGTTTGCAAGAATGATATATTGCATGTTGGCAATAAACGACCTCATTTTGAATGGATCCACATAAAAAACATGTCCGCTGTCACTAAAAAAACAACATACGGTAAAATCACTTAAAATGGCTTATAACTCAAAAACTATAACAGATATGAAAAATCTTACGATCTTGAGCTTTTCAGAATCAATACTTCTACAAAAGTCTTCATTATGTCGAAGTTGTCAGATGACCCCTTTTATGGGTTATGCCCCTTAAAAGAAAAAAAACACGTTTTTTAATGTGTTCGCCTTTTAGAAAATCTATTGCAGATAGAGAAAATCTGTTGCTTGCTGAAATGTTCAGCACAAGAAGCTCTACAAGTCTCCATTGTACCGTAGTTGTCAGATTAAACCCTTTAAGTGGTTTTGCCCCTTTAAAGTTCAAAATCGTGTTTTTTGCTTATTGAATGAAAACTATTGCAGAAAGAAAAGGCTATTGCTTGCTTAATGTTCAGCTCATTGAACTCTACAAAAGTCTCAATAGGACAGTTGTCGTCAGGTGACACCTTTTACGGCAAAAAAGTTTATGTTTTTTTAGGCCAATCTAAAATTCAAAATGACGCCACAGCAGGACTCAGTTTAACATAGGACCATATGGGAACATTTTTTAAAAGACTTCTTCTCTAAACTGGTCAATCAATGGAATCAAAACTTACTACCAATATTGTTTGGATGGTCCTCTATAAAGTTTATGTTTTTATGCCGATTGGAATTCAAAATGGCCACCACCGCAGGACTGTATTGAACATAGGAATCCAACGGGAAAAAAGTTTTAAAAGGACTCTTCTCTAAAACCAGTTAAACAATAGAAACAAAACTGAAACAAAACTTATCACAATGATTGTCCTCTATAAAGTTTATGTTTTTATGGCAATAAGAAATTCAAACCTGCTGGCTGCCACTGCACGACTTAATTTAACATAGGACTTTATGGAAAATTTTATTAAAATGCTTCTTCTCTGAAACCAGTTAACATTAATTCGAAACAAAACTTACTAACAATATTGTCTGGATGATCTGCTATAAAGTTTATGTTGTTTCTTCCTATAGGAAATTCAAAATTGCCGCCACCGCAGGACTTGGTTTAACATAGGACCTTTGAGAAAAAGTTTTAAAAGGCTCTTTTCTTAATAACCGGTCAACCAATTGAAACAAAACTTGCTCGCAATATTGTTTCGATGGTCCTTATTACCAAAAGGTGCACTCGACTTGCAATTGATGCGATAACATTACTTTCGTGGTTCTCAAGCTATCCCAATCAAAACTGTCGCTTCTTCTTCTTTTGGTATCCAGTTATTCATCATATTTGATGATTACTAACTGCGATACGGCGCGATATAGATGCAAATAACCTTATTTAATGAAATTTTTTGTAAACACTACTTGTGATGTAATTGGTTTCTTGCTCGTATAAAAATGGATCGATATTTGTCATGTTTAAGCAAATGGAACGTTTAATAAAAAAATTAATAGACATCGAACTATCGACTTAGACAATATTTTCGCAAGGCTAAGCCTGTCTTTAGTTGGAAGTAGTTCGATCGTATAATCTTTAAGGTATCAATGTACTATTGCATAACGGTATGGGCGCTGCCATTTTATGAGCACAAAGTAAAGCGTGAAAAAACAGTCAGGTTAAACGCGATTGGTCAATAATGATTGTTAAAGTAAATATATTTTGGAAAGAAATGCAATCTTTGGTATGATAATAGACAAAAAAGGAGTTTTATACACATTTAGGAGGAAGAAATCAAATTTCGAATAGGTAGGGGCACCTCGAGGAAATTTGAAAAAAATTAGACTCCCCCTTTTTGACCTTCATTTTTCATCCAGAAAAGCAATGCGAACCTATATTTTTAATAACACCAAATAAATCCCCTATTCTTTAACATAAATAATCTCTCTTAATTTAACATTAAATTAACTTTGTCTTTCAACGAAATAATAATCGAAAAGGGGTACCCCATATGGAAAATAACATAGAACGGCCATTGGTCCATTGTATTCTATACATGTTTTTTTTGGCATTTAAATTCGGCAAATTTTACTTTAAGCGCATAAATTCTGCATAAAATCATAGATTTTTACAAAATTCATTGTTTATATTCACGTTTTAATTAGCTATAGTCTATTTCATGAAGCATGCTATTTTCAATGCAACGTTAGGGGTGGGAATGATAAAACAATGACTGAAAGGCTCGTGGTCAATGTGTACACTACATTTGGAGTTTGTATGTTACAGGACGCATAAAACAGCAAATTTAGTCTAATTCAGTGATTAAAATTGAACTTTTGACAATTATAAAAGAACTATGATCTTTACGTTTTTTCGGCCCTAATCTGACTTTCTGGTTGTGTTATAATAATGGGCGATAATTTCACAAATGTTAAACGATTTCGAAACGCTGTTTACAAATCACCGAAGTAAGGTCCAGCATTCAACCATAATGTTGTACTATAAGATTTAGGTCAGTTTTGAACAAGTTATAGTCCGTTTCAAAAACCGTTAATTTTCGGAAGATCATTTAGACCGCATTTCGTTCGTTCAATTGTGGACCCTGAATGAAAATTTAAGATAGAACAATCGTCGAACATAGGCATCTACACATGCTATGTGAAAAACACCAACAGTAAAGATAAAAAACATCAATTTTGAAGCGCAGCACAAACTGAGGAGAAAAAAACTACTTGCAAAAACGCGCCTTTTTTTCTAGGGGTGGCCTTTAAAAAATGGCACTTAAAGCATAAAGGAACATCGATGTATATGCCCAACTACATACAAGTTTTGTAATTGAATCAACAGTACTAAAGGTATGCAATTTGCTTAATTCTGCATCCATTTAATATCTCTATAGGTATCAATGTACTATTGCATAACGGTATGGGCGCTGCCATTTTATGAGCACAAAGTAAAGCGTGAAAAAACAGTCAGGTTAAACGCGATTGGTCAATAATGATTGTTAAAGTAAATATATTTTGGAAAGAAATGCAATCTTTGGTATGATAATAGACAAAAAAGGAGTTTTATACACATTTAGGAGGAAGAAATCAAATTTCGAATAGGTAGGGGCACCTCGAGGAAATTTGAAAAAAATTAGACTCCCCCTTTTTGACCTTCATTTTTCATCCAGAAAAGCAATGCGAACCTATATTTTTAATAACACCAAATAAATCCCCTATTCTTTAACATAAATAATCTCTCTTAATTTAACATTAAATTAACTTTGTCTTTCAACGAAATAATAATCGAAAAGGGGTACCCCATATGGAAAATAACATAGAACGGCCATTGGTCCATTGTATTCTATACATGTTTTTTTTGGCATTTAAATTCGGCAAATTTTACTTTAAGCGCATAAATTCTGCATAAAATCATAGATTTTTACAAAATTCATTGTTTATATTCACGTTTTAATTAGCTATAGTCTATTTCATGAAGCATGCTATTTTCAATGCAACGTTAGGGGTGGGAATGATAAAACAATGACTGAAAGGCTCGTGGTCAATGTGTACACTACATTTGGAGTTTGTATGTTACAGGACGCATAAAACAGCAAATTTAGTCTAATTCAGTGATTAAAATTGAACTTTTGACAATTATAAAAGAACTATGATCTTTACGTTTTTTCGGCCCTAATCTGACTTTCTGGTTGTGTTATAATAATGGGCGATAATTTCACAAATGTTAAACGATTTCGAAACGCTGTTTACAAATCACCGAAGTAAGGTCCAGCATTCAACCATAATGTTGTACTATAAGATTTAGGTCAGTTTTGAACAAGTTATAGTCCGTTTCAAAAACCGTTAATTTTCGGAAGATCATTTAGACCGCATTTCGTTCGTTCAATTGTGGACCCTGAATGAAAATTTAAGATAGAACAATCGTCGAACATAGGCATCTACACATGCTATGTGAAAAACACCAACAGTAAAGATAAAAAACATCAATTTTGAAGCGCAGCACAAACTGAGGAGAAAAAAACTACTTGCAAAAACGCGCCTTTTTTTCTAGGGGTGGCCTTTAAAAAATGGCACTTAAAGCATAAAGGAACATCGATGTATATGCCCAACTACATACAAGTTTTGTAATTGAATCAACAGTACTAAAGGTATGCAATTTGCTTAATTCTGCATCCATTTAATATCTCTATAGGTATCAATGTACTATTGCATAACGGTATGGGCGCTGCCATTTTATGAGCACAAAGTAAAGCGTGAAAAAACAGTCAGGTTAAACGCGATTGGTCAATAATGATTGTTAAAGTAAATATATTTTGGAAAGAAATGCAATCTTTGGTATGATAATAGACAAAAAAGGAGTTTTATACACATTTAGGAGGAAGAAATCAAATTTCGAATAGGTAGGGGCACCTCGAGGAAATTTGAAAAAAATTAGACTCCCCCTTTTTGACCTTCATTTTTCATCCAGAAAAGCAATGCGAACCTATATTTTTAATAACACCAAATAAATCCCCTATTCTTTAACATAAATAATCTCTCTTAATTTAACATTAAATTAACTTTGTCTTTCAACGAAATAATAATCGAAAAGGGGTACCCCATATGGAAAATAACATAGAACGGCCATTGGTCCATTGTATTCTATACATGTTTTTTTTGGCATTTAAATTCGGCAAATTTTACTTTAAGCGCATAAATTCTGCATAAAATCATAGATTTTTACAAAATTCATTGTTTATATTCACGTTTTAATTAGCTATAGTCTATTTCATGAAGCATGCTATTTTCAATGCAACGTTAGGGGTGGGAATGATAAAACAATGACTGAAAGGCTCGTGGTCAATGTGTACACTACATTTGGAGTTTGTATGTTACAGGACGCATAAAACAGCAAATTTAGTCTAATTCAGTGATTAAAATTGAACTTTTGACAATTATAAAAGAACTATGATCTTTACGTTTTTTCGGCCCTAATCTGACTTTCTGGTTGTGTTATAATAATGGGCGATAATTTCACAAATGTTAAACGATTTCGAAACGCTGTTTACAAATCACCGAAGTAAGGTCCAGCATTCAACCATAATGTTGTACTATAAGATTTAGGTCAGTTTTGAACAAGTTATAGTCCGTTTCAAAAACCGTTAATTTTCGGAAGATCATTTAGACCGCATTTCGTTCGTTCAATTGTGGACCCTGAATGAAAATTTAAGATAGAACAATCGTCGAACATAGGCATCTACACATGCTATGTGAAAAACACCAACAGTAAAGATAAAAAACATCAATTTTGAAGCGCAGCACAAACTGAGGAGAAAAAAACTACTTGCAAAAACGCGCCTTTTTTTCTAGGGGTGGCCTTTAAAAAATGGCACTTAAAGCATAAAGGAACATCGATGTATATGCCCAACTACATACAAGTTTTGTAATTGAATCAACAGTACTAAAGGTATGCAATTTGCTTAATTCTGCATCCATTTAATATCTCTATAGGTATCAATGTACTATTGCATAACGGTATGGGCGCTGCCATTTTATGAGCACAAAGTAAAGCGTGAAAAAACAGTCAGGTTAAACGCGATTGGTCAATAATGATTGTTAAAGTAAATATATTTTGGAAAGAAATGCAATCTTTGGTATGATAATAGACAAAAAAGGAGTTTTATACACATTTAGGAGGAAGAAATCAAATTTCGAATAGGTAGGGGCACCTCGAGGAAATTTGAAAAAAATTAGACTCCCCCTTTTTGACCTTCATTTTTCATCCAGAAAAGCAATGCGAACCTATATTTTTAATAACACCAAATAAATCCCCTATTCTTTAACATAAATAATCTCTCTTAATTTAACATTAAATTAACTTTGTCTTTCAACGAAATAATAATCGAAAAGGGGTACCCCATATGGAAAATAACATAGAACGGCCATTGGTCCATTGTATTCTATACATGTTTTTTTTGGCATTTAAATTCGGCAAATTTTACTTTAAGCGCATAAATTCTGCATAAAATCATAGATTTTTACAAAATTCATTGTTTATATTCACGTTTTAATTAGCTATAGTCTATTTCATGAAGCATGCTATTTTCAATGCAACGTTAGGGGTGGGAATGATAAAACAATGACTGAAAGGCTCGTGGTCAATGTGTACACTACATTTGGAGTTTGTATGTTACAGGACGCATAAAACAGCAAATTTAGTCTAATTCAGTGATTAAAATTGAACTTTTGACAATTATAAAAGAACTATGATCTTTACGTTTTTTCGGCCCTAATCTGACTTTCTGGTTGTGTTATAATAATGGGCGATAATTTCACAAATGTTAAACGATTTCGAAACGCTGTTTACAAATCACCGAAGTAAGGTCCAGCATTCAACCATAATGTTGTACTATAAGATTTAGGTCAGTTTTGAACAAGTTATAGTCCGTTTCAAAAACCGTTAATTTTCGGAAGATCATTTAGACCGCATTTCGTTCGTTCAATTGTGGACCCTGAATGAAAATTTAAGATAGAACAATCGTCGAACATAGGCATCTACACATGCTATGTGAAAAACACCAACAGTAAAGATAAAAAACATCAATTTTGAAGCGCAGCACAAACTGAGGAGAAAAAAACTACTTGCAAAAACGCGCCTTTTTTTCTAGGGGTGGCCTTTAAAAAATGGCACTTAAAGCATAAAGGAACATCGATGTATATGCCCAACTACATACAAGTTTTGTAATTGAATCAACAGTACTAAAGGTATGCAATTTGCTTAATTCTGCATCCATTTAATATCTCTATAGGTATCAATGTACTATTGCATAACGGTATGGGCGCTGCCATTTTATGAGCACAAAGTAAAGCGTGAAAAAACAGTCAGGTTAAACGCGATTGGTCAATAATGATTGTTAAAGTAAATATATTTTGGAAAGAAATGCAATCTTTGGTATGATAATAGACAAAAAAGGAGTTTTATACACATTTAGGAGGAAGAAATCAAATTTCGAATAGGTAGGGGCACCTCGAGGAAATTTGAAAAAAATTAGACTCCCCCTTTTTGACCTTCATTTTTCATCCAGAAAAGCAATGCGAACCTATATTTTTAATAACACCAAATAAATCCCCTATTCTTTAACATAAATAATCTCTCTTAATTTAACATTAAATTAACTTTGTCTTTCAACGAAATAATAATCGAAAAGGGGTACCCCATATGGAAAATAACATAGAACGGCCATTGGTCCATTGTATTCTATACATGTTTTTTTTGGCATTTAAATTCGGCAAATTTTACTTTAAGCGCATAAATTCTGCATAAAATCATAGATTTTTACAAAATTCATTGTTTATATTCACGTTTTAATTAGCTATAGTCTATTTCATGAAGCATGCTATTTTCAATGCAACGTTAGGGGTGGGAATGATAAAACAATGACTGAAAGGCTCGTGGTCAATGTGTACACTACATTTGGAGTTTGTATGTTACAGGACGCATAAAACAGCAAATTTAGTCTAATTCAGTGATTAAAATTGAACTTTTGACAATTATAAAAGAACTATGATCTTTACGTTTTTTCGGCCCTAATCTGACTTTCTGGTTGTGTTATAATAATGGGCGATAATTTCACAAATGTTAAACGATTTCGAAACGCTGTTTACAAATCACCGAAGTAAGGTCCAGCATTCAACCATAATGTTGTACTATAAGATTTAGGTCAGTTTTGAACAAGTTATAGTCCGTTTCAAAAACCGTTAATTTTCGGAAGATCATTTAGACCGCATTTCGTTCGTTCAATTGTGGACCCTGAATGAAAATTTAAGATAGAACAATCGTCGAACATAGGCATCTACACATGCTATGTGAAAAACACCAACAGTAAAGATAAAAAACATCAATTTTGAAGCGCAGCACAAACTGAGGAGAAAAAAACTACTTGCAAAAACGCGCCTTTTTTTCTAGGGGTGGCCTTTAAAAAATGGCACTTAAAGCATAAAGGAACATCGATGTATATGCCCAACTACATACAAGTTTTGTAATTGAATCAACAGTACTAAAGGTATGCAATTTGCTTAATTCTGCATCCATTTAATATCTCTATAGGTATCAATGTACTATTGCATAACGGTATGGGCGCTGCCATTTTATGAGCACAAAGTAAAGCGTGAAAAAACAGTCAGGTTAAACGCGATTGGTCAATAATGATTGTTAAAGTAAATATATTTTGGAAAGAAATGCAATCTTTGGTATGATAATAGACAAAAAAGGAGTTTTATACACATTTAGGAGGAAGAAATCAAATTTCGAATAGGTAGGGGCACCTCGAGGAAATTTGAAAAAAATTAGACTCCCCCTTTTTGACCTTCATTTTTCATCCAGAAAAGCAATGCGAACCTATATTTTTAATAACACCAAATAAATCCCCTATTCTTTAACATAAATAATCTCTCTTAATTTAACATTAAATTAACTTTGTCTTTCAACGAAATAATAATCGAAAAGGGGTACCCCATATGGAAAATAACATAGAACGGCCATTGGTCCATTGTATTCTATACATGTTTTTTTTGGCATTTAAATTCGGCAAATTTTACTTTAAGCGCATAAATTCTGCATAAAATCATAGATTTTTACAAAATTCATTGTTTATATTCACGTTTTAATTAGCTATAGTCTATTTCATGAAGCATGCTATTTTCAATGCAACGTTAGGGGTGGGAATGATAAAACAATGACTGAAAGGCTCGTGGTCAATGTGTACACTACATTTGGAGTTTGTATGTTACAGGACGCATAAAACAGCAAATTTAGTCTAATTCAGTGATTAAAATTGAACTTTTGACAATTATAAAAGAACTATGATCTTTACGTTTTTTCGGCCCTAATCTGACTTTCTGGTTGTGTTATAATAATGGGCGATAATTTCACAAATGTTAAACGATTTCGAAACGCTGTTTACAAATCACCGAAGTAAGGTCCAGCATTCAACCATAATGTTGTACTATAAGATTTAGGTCAGTTTTGAACAAGTTATAGTCCGTTTCAAAAACCGTTAATTTTCGGAAGATCATTTAGACCGCATTTCGTTCGTTCAATTGTGGACCCTGAATGAAAATTTAAGATAGAACAATCGTCGAACATAGGCATCTACACATGCTATGTGAAAAACACCAACAGTAAAGATAAAAAACATCAATTTTGAAGCGCAGCACAAACTGAGGAGAAAAAAACTACTTGCAAAAACGCGCCTTTTTTTCTAGGGGTGGCCTTTAAAAAATGGCACTTAAAGCATAAAGGAACATCGATGTATATGCCCAACTACATACAAGTTTTGTAATTGAATCAACAGTACTAAAGGTATGCAATTTGCTTAATTCTGCATCCATTTAATATCTCTATAGGTATCAATGTACTATTGCATAACGGTATGGGCGCTGCCATTTTATGAGCACAAAGTAAAGCGTGAAAAAACAGTCAGGTTAAACGCGATTGGTCAATAATGATTGTTAAAGTAAATATATTTTGGAAAGAAATGCAATCTTTGGTATGATAATAGACAAAAAAGGAGTTTTATACACATTTAGGAGGAAGAAATCAAATTTCGAATAGGTAGGGGCACCTCGAGGAAATTTGAAAAAAATTAGACTCCCCCTTTTTGACCTTCATTTTTCATCCAGAAAAGCAATGCGAACCTATATTTTTAATAACACCAAATAAATCCCCTATTCTTTAACATAAATAATCTCTCTTAATTTAACATTAAATTAACTTTGTCTTTCAACGAAATAATAATCGAAAAGGGGTACCCCATATGGAAAATAACATAGAACGGCCATTGGTCCATTGTATTCTATACATGTTTTTTTTGGCATTTAAATTCGGCAAATTTTACTTTAAGCGCATAAATTCTGCATAAAATCATAGATTTTTACAAAATTCATTGTTTATATTCACGTTTTAATTAGCTATAGTCTATTTCATGAAGCATGCTATTTTCAATGCAACGTTAGGGGTGGGAATGATAAAACAATGACTGAAAGGCTCGTGGTCAATGTGTACACTACATTTGGAGTTTGTATGTTACAGGACGCATAAAACAGCAAATTTAGTCTAATTCAGTGATTAAAATTGAACTTTTGACAATTATAAAAGAACTATGATCTTTACGTTTTTTCGGCCCTAATCTGACTTTCTGGTTGTGTTATAATAATGGGCGATAATTTCACAAATGTTAAACGATTTCGAAACGCTGTTTACAAATCACCGAAGTAAGGTCCAGCATTCAACCATAATGTTGTACTATAAGATTTAGGTCAGTTTTGAACAAGTTATAGTCCGTTTCAAAAACCGTTAATTTTCGGAAGATCATTTAGACCGCATTTCGTTCGTTCAATTGTGGACCCTGAATGAAAATTTAAGATAGAACAATCGTCGAACATAGGCATCTACACATGCTATGTGAAAAACACCAACAGTAAAGATAAAAAACATCAATTTTGAAGCGCAGCACAAACTGAGGAGAAAAAAACTACTTGCAAAAACGCGCCTTTTTTTCTAGGGGTGGCCTTTAAAAAATGGCACTTAAAGCATAAAGGAACATCGATGTATATGCCCAACTACATACAAGTTTTGTAATTGAATCAACAGTACTAAAGGTATGCAATTTGCTTAATTCTGCATCCATTTAATATCTCTATAGGTATCAATGTACTATTGCATAACGGTATGGGCGCTGCCATTTTATGAGCACAAAGTAAAGCGTGAAAAAACAGTCAGGTTAAACGCGATTGGTCAATAATGATTGTTAAAGTAAATATATTTTGGAAAGAAATGCAATCTTTGGTATGATAATAGACAAAAAAGGAGTTTTATACACATTTAGGAGGAAGAAATCAAATTTCGAATAGGTAGGGGCACCTCGAGGAAATTTGAAAAAAATTAGACTCCCCCTTTTTGACCTTCATTTTTCATCCAGAAAAGCAATGCGAACCTATATTTTTAATAACACCAAATAAATCCCCTATTCTTTAACATAAATAATCTCTCTTAATTTAACATTAAATTAACTTTGTCTTTCAACGAAATAATAATCGAAAAGGGGTACCCCATATGGAAAATAACATAGAACGGCCATTGGTCCATTGTATTCTATACATGTTTTTTTTGGCATTTAAATTCGGCAAATTTTACTTTAAGCGCATAAATTCTGCATAAAATCATAGATTTTTACAAAATTCATTGTTTATATTCACGTTTTAATTAGCTATAGTCTATTTCATGAAGCATGCTATTTTCAATGCAACGTTAGGGGTGGGAATGATAAAACAATGACTGAAAGGCTCGTGGTCAATGTGTACACTACATTTGGAGTTTGTATGTTACAGGACGCATAAAACAGCAAATTTAGTCTAATTCAGTGATTAAAATTGAACTTTTGACAATTATAAAAGAACTATGATCTTTACGTTTTTTCGGCCCTAATCTGACTTTCTGGTTGTGTTATAATAATGGGCGATAATTTCACAAATGTTAAACGATTTCGAAACGCTGTTTACAAATCACCGAAGTAAGGTCCAGCATTCAACCATAATGTTGTACTATAAGATTTAGGTCAGTTTTGAACAAGTTATAGTCCGTTTCAAAAACCGTTAATTTTCGGAAGATCATTTAGACCGCATTTCGTTCGTTCAATTGTGGACCCTGAATGAAAATTTAAGATAGAACAATCGTCGAACATAGGCATCTACACATGCTATGTGAAAAACACCAACAGTAAAGATAAAAAACATCAATTTTGAAGCGCAGCACAAACTGAGGAGAAAAAAACTACTTGCAAAAACGCGCCTTTTTTTCTAGGGGTGGCCTTTAAAAAATGGCACTTAAAGCATAAAGGAACATCGATGTATATGCCCAACTACATACAAGTTTTGTAATTGAATCAACAGTACTAAAGGTATGCAATTTGCTTAATTCTGCATCCATTTAATATCTCTATAGGTATCAATGTACTATTGCATAACGGTATGGGCGCTGCCATTTTATGAGCACAAAGTAAAGCGTGAAAAAACAGTCAGGTTAAACGCGATTGGTCAATAATGATTGTTAAAGTAAATATATTTTGGAAAGAAATGCAATCTTTGGTATGATAATAGACAAAAAAGGAGTTTTATACACATTTAGGAGGAAGAAATCAAATTTCGAATAGGTAGGGGCACCTCGAGGAAATTTGAAAAAAATTAGACTCCCCCTTTTTGACCTTCATTTTTCATCCAGAAAAGCAATGCGAACCTATATTTTTAATAACACCAAATAAATCCCCTATTCTTTAACATAAATAATCTCTCTTAATTTAACATTAAATTAACTTTGTCTTTCAACGAAATAATAATCGAAAAGGGGTACCCCATATGGAAAATAACATAGAACGGCCATTGGTCCATTGTATTCTATACATGTTTTTTTTGGCATTTAAATTCGGCAAATTTTACTTTAAGCGCATAAATTCTGCATAAAATCATAGATTTTTACAAAATTCATTGTTTATATTCACGTTTTAATTAGCTATAGTCTATTTCATGAAGCATGCTATTTTCAATGCAACGTTAGGGGTGGGAATGATAAAACAATGACTGAAAGGCTCGTGGTCAATGTGTACACTACATTTGGAGTTTGTATGTTACAGGACGCATAAAACAGCAAATTTAGTCTAATTCAGTGATTAAAATTGAACTTTTGACAATTATAAAAGAACTATGATCTTTACGTTTTTTCGGCCCTAATCTGACTTTCTGGTTGTGTTATAATAATGGGCGATAATTTCACAAATGTTAAACGATTTCGAAACGCTGTTTACAAATCACCGAAGTAAGGTCCAGCATTCAACCATAATGTTGTACTATAAGATTTAGGTCAGTTTTGAACAAGTTATAGTCCGTTTCAAAAACCGTTAATTTTCGGAAGATCATTTAGACCGCATTTCGTTCGTTCAATTGTGGACCCTGAATGAAAATTTAAGATAGAACAATCGTCGAACATAGGCATCTACACATGCTATGTGAAAAACACCAACAGTAAAGATAAAAAACATCAATTTTGAAGCGCAGCACAAACTGAGGAGAAAAAAACTACTTGCAAAAACGCGCCTTTTTTTCTAGGGGTGGCCTTTAAAAAATGGCACTTAAAGCATAAAGGAACATCGATGTATATGCCCAACTACATACAAGTTTTGTAATTGAATCAACAGTACTAAAGGTATGCAATTTGCTTAATTCTGCATCCATTTAATATCTCTATAGGTATCAATGTACTATTGCATAACGGTATGGGCGCTGCCATTTTATGAGCACAAAGTAAAGCGTGAAAAAACAGTCAGGTTAAACGCGATTGGTCAATAATGATTGTTAAAGTAAATATATTTTGGAAAGAAATGCAATCTTTGGTATGATAATAGACAAAAAAGGAGTTTTATACACATTTAGGAGGAAGAAATCAAATTTCGAATAGGTAGGGGCACCTCGAGGAAATTTGAAAAAAATTAGACTCCCCCTTTTTGACCTTCATTTTTCATCCAGAAAAGCAATGCGAACCTATATTTTTAATAACACCAAATAAATCCCCTATTCTTTAACATAAATAATCTCTCTTAATTTAACATTAAATTAACTTTGTCTTTCAACGAAATAATAATCGAAAAGGGGTACCCCATATGGAAAATAACATAGAACGGCCATTGGTCCATTGTATTCTATACATGTTTTTTTTGGCATTTAAATTCGGCAAATTTTACTTTAAGCGCATAAATTCTGCATAAAATCATAGATTTTTACAAAATTCATTGTTTATATTCACGTTTTAATTAGCTATAGTCTATTTCATGAAGCATGCTATTTTCAATGCAACGTTAGGGGTGGGAATGATAAAACAATGACTGAAAGGCTCGTGGTCAATGTGTACACTACATTTGGAGTTTGTATGTTACAGGACGCATAAAACAGCAAATTTAGTCTAATTCAGTGATTAAAATTGAACTTTTGACAATTATAAAAGAACTATGATCTTTACGTTTTTTCGGCCCTAATCTGACTTTCTGGTTGTGTTATAATAATGGGCGATAATTTCACAAATGTTAAACGATTTCGAAACGCTGTTTACAAATCACCGAAGTAAGGTCCAGCATTCAACCATAATGTTGTACTATAAGATTTAGGTCAGTTTTGAACAAGTTATAGTCCGTTTCAAAAACCGTTAATTTTCGGAAGATCATTTAGACCGCATTTCGTTCGTTCAATTGTGGACCCTGAATGAAAATTTAAGATAGAACAATCGTCGAACATAGGCATCTACACATGCTATGTGAAAAACACCAACAGTAAAGATAAAAAACATCAATTTTGAAGCGCAGCACAAACTGAGGAGAAAAAAACTACTTGCAAAAACGCGCCTTTTTTTCTAGGGGTGGCCTTTAAAAAATGGCACTTAAAGCATAAAGGAACATCGATGTATATGCCCAACTACATACAAGTTTTGTAATTGAATCAACAGTACTAAAGGTATGCAATTTGCTTAATTCTGCATCCATTTAATATCTCTATAGGTATCAATGTACTATTGCATAACGGTATGGGCGCTGCCATTTTATGAGCACAAAGTAAAGCGTGAAAAAACAGTCAGGTTAAACGCGATTGGTCAATAATGATTGTTAAAGTAAATATATTTTGGAAAGAAATGCAATCTTTGGTATGATAATAGACAAAAAAGGAGTTTTATACACATTTAGGAGGAAGAAATCAAATTTCGAATAGGTAGGGGCACCTCGAGGAAATTTGAAAAAAATTAGACTCCCCCTTTTTGACCTTCATTTTTCATCCAGAAAAGCAATGCGAACCTATATTTTTAATAACACCAAATAAATCCCCTATTCTTTAACATAAATAATCTCTCTTAATTTAACATTAAATTAACTTTGTCTTTCAACGAAATAATAATCGAAAAGGGGTACCCCATATGGAAAATAACATAGAACGGCCATTGGTCCATTGTATTCTATACATGTTTTTTTTGGCATTTAAATTCGGCAAATTTTACTTTAAGCGCATAAATTCTGCATAAAATCATAGATTTTTACAAAATTCATTGTTTATATTCACGTTTTAATTAGCTATAGTCTATTTCATGAAGCATGCTATTTTCAATGCAACGTTAGGGGTGGGAATGATAAAACAATGACTGAAAGGCTCGTGGTCAATGTGTACACTACATTTGGAGTTTGTATGTTACAGGACGCATAAAACAGCAAATTTAGTCTAATTCAGTGATTAAAATTGAACTTTTGACAATTATAAAAGAACTATGATCTTTACGTTTTTTCGGCCCTAATCTGACTTTCTGGTTGTGTTATAATAATGGGCGATAATTTCACAAATGTTAAACGATTTCGAAACGCTGTTTACAAATCACCGAAGTAAGGTCCAGCATTCAACCATAATGTTGTACTATAAGATTTAGGTCAGTTTTGAACAAGTTATAGTCCGTTTCAAAAACCGTTAATTTTCGGAAGATCATTTAGACCGCATTTCGTTCGTTCAATTGTGGACCCTGAATGAAAATTTAAGATAGAACAATCGTCGAACATAGGCATCTACACATGCTATGTGAAAAACACCAACAGTAAAGATAAAAAACATCAATTTTGAAGCGCAGCACAAACTGAGGAGAAAAAAACTACTTGCAAAAACGCGCCTTTTTTTCTAGGGGTGGCCTTTAAAAAATGGCACTTAAAGCATAAAGGAACATCGATGTATATGCCCAACTACATACAAGTTTTGTAATTGAATCAACAGTACTAAAGGTATGCAATTTGCTTAATTCTGCATCCATTTAATATCTCTATAGGTATCAATGTACTATTGCATAACGGTATGGGCGCTGCCATTTTATGAGCACAAAGTAAAGCGTGAAAAAACAGTCAGGTTAAACGCGATTGGTCAATAATGATTGTTAAAGTAAATATATTTTGGAAAGAAATGCAATCTTTGGTATGATAATAGACAAAAAAGGAGTTTTATACACATTTAGGAGGAAGAAATCAAATTTCGAATAGGTAGGGGCACCTCGAGGAAATTTGAAAAAAATTAGACTCCCCCTTTTTGACCTTCATTTTTCATCCAGAAAAGCAATGCGAACCTATATTTTTAATAACACCAAATAAATCCCCTATTCTTTAACATAAATAATCTCTCTTAATTTAACATTAAATTAACTTTGTCTTTCAACGAAATAATAATCGAAAAGGGGTACCCCATATGGAAAATAACATAGAACGGCCATTGGTCCATTGTATTCTATACATGTTTTTTTTGGCATTTAAATTCGGCAAATTTTACTTTAAGCGCATAAATTCTGCATAAAATCATAGATTTTTACAAAATTCATTGTTTATATTCACGTTTTAATTAGCTATAGTCTATTTCATGAAGCATGCTATTTTCAATGCAACGTTAGGGGTGGGAATGATAAAACAATGACTGAAAGGCTCGTGGTCAATGTGTACACTACATTTGGAGTTTGTATGTTACAGGACGCATAAAACAGCAAATTTAGTCTAATTCAGTGATTAAAATTGAACTTTTGACAATTATAAAAGAACTATGATCTTTACGTTTTTTCGGCCCTAATCTGACTTTCTGGTTGTGTTATAATAATGGGCGATAATTTCACAAATGTTAAACGATTTCGAAACGCTGTTTACAAATCACCGAAGTAAGGTCCAGCATTCAACCATAATGTTGTACTATAAGATTTAGGTCAGTTTTGAACAAGTTATAGTCCGTTTCAAAAACCGTTAATTTTCGGAAGATCATTTAGACCGCATTTCGTTCGTTCAATTGTGGACCCTGAATGAAAATTTAAGATAGAACAATCGTCGAACATAGGCATCTACACATGCTATGTGAAAAACACCAACAGTAAAGATAAAAAACATCAATTTTGAAGCGCAGCACAAACTGAGGAGAAAAAAACTACTTGCAAAAACGCGCCTTTTTTTCTAGGGGTGGCCTTTAAAAAATGGCACTTAAAGCATAAAGGAACATCGATGTATATGCCCAACTACATACAAGTTTTGTAATTGAATCAACAGTACTAAAGGTATGCAATTTGCTTAATTCTGCATCCATTTAATATCTCTATAGGTATCAATGTACTATTGCATAACGGTATGGGCGCTGCCATTTTATGAGCACAAAGTAAAGCGTGAAAAAACAGTCAGGTTAAACGCGATTGGTCAATAATGATTGTTAAAGTAAATATATTTTGGAAAGAAATGCAATCTTTGGTATGATAATAGACAAAAAAGGAGTTTTATACACATTTAGGAGGAAGAAATCAAATTTCGAATAGGTAGGGGCACCTCGAGGAAATTTGAAAAAAATTAGACTCCCCCTTTTTGACCTTCATTTTTCATCCAGAAAAGCAATGCGAACCTATATTTTTAATAACACCAAATAAATCCCCTATTCTTTAACATAAATAATCTCTCTTAATTTAACATTAAATTAACTTTGTCTTTCAACGAAATAATAATCGAAAAGGGGTACCCCATATGGAAAATAACATAGAACGGCCATTGGTCCATTGTATTCTATACATGTTTTTTTTGGCATTTAAATTCGGCAAATTTTACTTTAAGCGCATAAATTCTGCATAAAATCATAGATTTTTACAAAATTCATTGTTTATATTCACGTTTTAATTAGCTATAGTCTATTTCATGAAGCATGCTATTTTCAATGCAACGTTAGGGGTGGGAATGATAAAACAATGACTGAAAGGCTCGTGGTCAATGTGTACACTACATTTGGAGTTTGTATGTTACAGGACGCATAAAACAGCAAATTTAGTCTAATTCAGTGATTAAAATTGAACTTTTGACAATTATAAAAGAACTATGATCTTTACGTTTTTTCGGCCCTAATCTGACTTTCTGGTTGTGTTATAATAATGGGCGATAATTTCACAAATGTTAAACGATTTCGAAACGCTGTTTACAAATCACCGAAGTAAGGTCCAGCATTCAACCATAATGTTGTACTATAAGATTTAGGTCAGTTTTGAACAAGTTATAGTCCGTTTCAAAAACCGTTAATTTTCGGAAGATCATTTAGACCGCATTTCGTTCGTTCAATTGTGGACCCTGAATGAAAATTTAAGATAGAACAATCGTCGAACATAGGCATCTACACATGCTATGTGAAAAACACCAACAGTAAAGATAAAAAACATCAATTTTGAAGCGCAGCACAAACTGAGGAGAAAAAAACTACTTGCAAAAACGCGCCTTTTTTTCTAGGGGTGGCCTTTAAAAAATGGCACTTAAAGCATAAAGGAACATCGATGTATATGCCCAACTACATACAAGTTTTGTAATTGAATCAACAGTACTAAAGGTATGCAATTTGCTTAATTCTGCATCCATTTAATATCTCTATAGGTATCAATGTACTATTGCATAACGGTATGGGCGCTGCCATTTTATGAGCACAAAGTAAAGCGTGAAAAAACAGTCAGGTTAAACGCGATTGGTCAATAATGATTGTTAAAGTAAATATATTTTGGAAAGAAATGCAATCTTTGGTATGATAATAGACAAAAAAGGAGTTTTATACACATTTAGGAGGAAGAAATCAAATTTCGAATAGGTAGGGGCACCTCGAGGAAATTTGAAAAAAATTAGACTCCCCCTTTTTGACCTTCATTTTTCATCCAGAAAAGCAATGCGAACCTATATTTTTAATAACACCAAATAAATCCCCTATTCTTTAACATAAATAATCTCTCTTAATTTAACATTAAATTAACTTTGTCTTTCAACGAAATAATAATCGAAAAGGGGTACCCCATATGGAAAATAACATAGAACGGCCATTGGTCCATTGTATTCTATACATGTTTTTTTTGGCATTTAAATTCGGCAAATTTTACTTTAAGCGCATAAATTCTGCATAAAATCATAGATTTTTACAAAATTCATTGTTTATATTCACGTTTTAATTAGCTATAGTCTATTTCATGAAGCATGCTATTTTCAATGCAACGTTAGGGGTGGGAATGATAAAACAATGACTGAAAGGCTCGTGGTCAATGTGTACACTACATTTGGAGTTTGTATGTTACAGGACGCATAAAACAGCAAATTTAGTCTAATTCAGTGATTAAAATTGAACTTTTGACAATTATAAAAGAACTATGATCTTTACGTTTTTTCGGCCCTAATCTGACTTTCTGGTTGTGTTATAATAATGGGCGATAATTTCACAAATGTTAAACGATTTCGAAACGCTGTTTACAAATCACCGAAGTAAGGTCCAGCATTCAACCATAATGTTGTACTATAAGATTTAGGTCAGTTTTGAACAAGTTATAGTCCGTTTCAAAAACCGTTAATTTTCGGAAGATCATTTAGACCGCATTTCGTTCGTTCAATTGTGGACCCTGAATGAAAATTTAAGATAGAACAATCGTCGAACATAGGCATCTACACATGCTATGTGAAAAACACCAACAGTAAAGATAAAAAACATCAATTTTGAAGCGCAGCACAAACTGAGGAGAAAAAAACTACTTGCAAAAACGCGCCTTTTTTTCTAGGGGTGGCCTTTAAAAAATGGCACTTAAAGCATAAAGGAACATCGATGTATATGCCCAACTACATACAAGTTTTGTAATTGAATCAACAGTACTAAAGGTATGCAATTTGCTTAATTCTGCATCCATTTAATATCTCTATAGGTATCAATGTACTATTGCATAACGGTATGGGCGCTGCCATTTTATGAGCACAAAGTAAAGCGTGAAAAAACAGTCAGGTTAAACGCGATTGGTCAATAATGATTGTTAAAGTAAATATATTTTGGAAAGAAATGCAATCTTTGGTATGATAATAGACAAAAAAGGAGTTTTATACACATTTAGGAGGAAGAAATCAAATTTCGAATAGGTAGGGGCACCTCGAGGAAATTTGAAAAAAATTAGACTCCCCCTTTTTGACCTTCATTTTTCATCCAGAAAAGCAATGCGAACCTATATTTTTAATAACACCAAATAAATCCCCTATTCTTTAACATAAATAATCTCTCTTAATTTAACATTAAATTAACTTTGTCTTTCAACGAAATAATAATCGAAAAGGGGTACCCCATATGGAAAATAACATAGAACGGCCATTGGTCCATTGTATTCTATACATGTTTTTTTTGGCATTTAAATTCGGCAAATTTTACTTTAAGCGCATAAATTCTGCATAAAATCATAGATTTTTACAAAATTCATTGTTTATATTCACGTTTTAATTAGCTATAGTCTATTTCATGAAGCATGCTATTTTCAATGCAACGTTAGGGGTGGGAATGATAAAACAATGACTGAAAGGCTCGTGGTCAATGTGTACACTACATTTGGAGTTTGTATGTTACAGGACGCATAAAACAGCAAATTTAGTCTAATTCAGTGATTAAAATTGAACTTTTGACAATTATAAAAGAACTATGATCTTTACGTTTTTTCGGCCCTAATCTGACTTTCTGGTTGTGTTATAATAATGGGCGATAATTTCACAAATGTTAAACGATTTCGAAACGCTGTTTACAAATCACCGAAGTAAGGTCCAGCATTCAACCATAATGTTGTACTATAAGATTTAGGTCAGTTTTGAACAAGTTATAGTCCGTTTCAAAAACCGTTAATTTTCGGAAGATCATTTAGACCGCATTTCGTTCGTTCAATTGTGGACCCTGAATGAAAATTTAAGATAGAACAATCGTCGAACATAGGCATCTACACATGCTATGTGAAAAACACCAACAGTAAAGATAAAAAACATCAATTTTGAAGCGCAGCACAAACTGAGGAGAAAAAAACTACTTGCAAAAACGCGCCTTTTTTTCTAGGGGTGGCCTTTAAAAAATGGCACTTAAAGCATAAAGGAACATCGATGTATATGCCCAACTACATACAAGTTTTGTAATTGAATCAACAGTACTAAAGGTATGCAATTTGCTTAATTCTGCATCCATTTAATATCTCTATACATGTTTTTTTTGGCATTTAAATTCGGCAAATTTTACTTTAAGCGCATAAATTCTGCATAAAATCATAGATTTTTACAAAATTCATTGTTTATATTCACGTTTTAATTAGCTATAGTCTATTTCATGAAGCATGCTATTTTCAATGCAACGTTAGGGGTGGGAATGATAAAACAATGACTGAAAGGCTCGTGGTCAATGTGTACACTACATTTGGAGTTTGTATGTTACAGGACGCATAAAACAGCAAATTTAGTCTAATTCAGTGATTAAAATTGAACTTTTGACAATTATAAAAGAACTATGATCTTTACGTTTTTTCGGCCCTAATCTGACTTTCTGGTTGTGTTATAATAATGGGCGATAATTTCACAAATGTTAAACGATTTCGAAACGCTGTTTACAAATCACCGAAGTAAGGTCCAGCATTCAACCATAATGTTGTACTATAAGATTTAGGTCAGTTTTGAACAAGTTATAGTCCGTTTCAAAAACCGTTAATTTTCGGAAGATCATTTAGACCGCATTTCGTTCGTTCAATTGTGGACCCTGAATGAAAATTTAAGATAGAACAATCGTCGAACATAGGCATCTACACATGCTATGTGAAAAACACCAACAGTAAAGATAAAAAACATCAATTTTGAAGCGCAGCACAAACTGAGGAGAAAAAAACTACTTGCAAAAACGCGCCTTTTTTTCTAGGGGTGGCCTTTAAAAAATGGCACTTAAAGCATAAAGGAACATCGATGTATATGCCCAACTACATACAAGTTTTGTAATTGAATCAACAGTACTAAAGGTATGCAATTTGCTTAATTCTGCATCCATTTAATATCTCTATAGGTATCAATGTACTATTGCATAACGGTATGGGCGCTGCCATTTTATGAGCACAAAGTAAAGCGTGAAAAAACAGTCAGGTTAAACGCGATTGGTCAATAATGATTGTTAAAGTAAATATATTTTGGAAAGAAATGCAATCTTTGGTATGATAATAGACAAAAAAGGAGTTTTATACACATTTAGGAGGAAGAAATCAAATTTCGAATAGGTAGGGGCACCTCGAGGAAATTTGAAAAAAATTAGACTCCCCCTTTTTGACCTTCATTTTTCATCCAGAAAAGCAATGCGAACCTATATTTTTAATAACACCAAATAAATCCCCTATTCTTTAACATAAATAATCTCTCTTAATTTAACATTAAATTAACTTTGTCTTTCAACGAAATAATAATCGAAAAGGGGTACCCCATATGGAAAATAACATAGAACGGCCATTGGTCCATTGTATTCTATACATGTTTTTTTTGGCATTTAAATTCGGCAAATTTTACTTTAAGCGCATAAATTCTGCATAAAATCATAGATTTTTACAAAATTCATTGTTTATATTCACGTTTTAATTAGCTATAGTCTATTTCATGAAGCATGCTATTTTCAATGCAACGTTAGGGGTGGGAATGATAAAACAATGACTGAAAGGCTCGTGGTCAATGTGTACACTACATTTGGAGTTTGTATGTTACAGGACGCATAAAACAGCAAATTTAGTCTAATTCAGTGATTAAAATTGAACTTTTGACAATTATAAAAGAACTATGATCTTTACGTTTTTTCGGCCCTAATCTGACTTTCTGGTTGTGTTATAATAATGGGCGATAATTTCACAAATGTTAAACGATTTCGAAACGCTGTTTACAAATCACCGAAGTAAGGTCCAGCATTCAACCATAATGTTGTACTATAAGATTTAGGTCAGTTTTGAACAAGTTATAGTCCGTTTCAAAAACCGTTAATTTTCGGAAGATCATTTAGACCGCATTTCGTTCGTTCAATTGTGGACCCTGAATGAAAATTTAAGATAGAACAATCGTCGAACATAGGCATCTACACATGCTATGTGAAAAACACCAACAGTAAAGATAAAAAACATCAATTTTGAAGCGCAGCACAAACTGAGGAGAAAAAAACTACTTGCAAAAACGCGCCTTTTTTTCTAGGGGTGGCCTTTAAAAAATGGCACTTAAAGCATAAAGGAACATCGATGTATATGCCCAACTACATACAAGTTTTGTAATTGAATCAACAGTACTAAAGGTATGCAATTTGCTTAATTCTGCATCCATTTAATATCTCTATAGGTATCAATGTACTATTGCATAACGGTATGGGCGCTGCCATTTTATGAGCACAAAGTAAAGCGTGAAAAAACAGTCAGGTTAAACGCGATTGGTCAATAATGATTGTTAAAGTAAATATATTTTGGAAAGAAATGCAATCTTTGGTATGATAATAGACAAAAAAGGAGTTTTATACACATTTAGGAGGAAGAAATCAAATTTCGAATAGGTAGGGGCACCTCGAGGAAATTTGAAAAAAATTAGACTCCCCCTTTTTGACCTTCATTTTTCATCCAGAAAAGCAATGCGAACCTATATTTTTAATAACACCAAATAAATCCCCTATTCTTTAACATAAATAATCTCTCTTAATTTAACATTAAATTAACTTTGTCTTTCAACGAAATAATAATCGAAAAGGGGTACCCCATATGGAAAATAACATAGAACGGCCATTGGTCCATTGTATTCTATACATGTTTTTTTTGGCATTTAAATTCGGCAAATTTTACTTTAAGCGCATAAATTCTGCATAAAATCATAGATTTTTACAAAATTCATTGTTTATATTCACGTTTTAATTAGCTATAGTCTATTTCATGAAGCATGCTATTTTCAATGCAACGTTAGGGGTGGGAATGATAAAACAATGACTGAAAGGCTCGTGGTCAATGTGTACACTACATTTGGAGTTTGTATGTTACAGGACGCATAAAACAGCAAATTTAGTCTAATTCAGTGATTAAAATTGAACTTTTGACAATTATAAAAGAACTATGATCTTTACGTTTTTTCGGCCCTAATCTGACTTTCTGGTTGTGTTATAATAATGGGCGATAATTTCACAAATGTTAAACGATTTCGAAACGCTGTTTACAAATCACCGAAGTAAGGTCCAGCATTCAACCATAATGTTGTACTATAAGATTTAGGTCAGTTTTGAACAAGTTATAGTCCGTTTCAAAAACCGTTAATTTTCGGAAGATCATTTAGACCGCATTTCGTTCGTTCAATTGTGGACCCTGAATGAAAATTTAAGATAGAACAATCGTCGAACATAGGCATCTACACATGCTATGTGAAAAACACCAACAGTAAAGATAAAAAACATCAATTTTGAAGCGCAGCACAAACTGAGGAGAAAAAAACTACTTGCAAAAACGCGCCTTTTTTTCTAGGGGTGGCCTTTAAAAAATGGCACTTAAAGCATAAAGGAACATCGATGTATATGCCCAACTACATACAAGTTTTGTAATTGAATCAACAGTACTAAAGGTATGCAATTTGCTTAATTCTGCATCCATTTAATATCTCTATAGGTATCAATGTACTATTGCATAACGGTATGGGCGCTGCCATTTTATGAGCACAAAGTAAAGCGTGAAAAAACAGTCAGGTTAAACGCGATTGGTCAATAATGATTGTTAAAGTAAATATATTTTGGAAAGAAATGCAATCTTTGGTATGATAATAGACAAAAAAGGAGTTTTATACACATTTAGGAGGAAGAAATCAAATTTCGAATAGGTAGGGGCACCTCGAGGAAATTTGAAAAAAATTAGACTCCCCCTTTTTGACCTTCATTTTTCATCCAGAAAAGCAATGCGAACCTATATTTTTAATAACACCAAATAAATCCCCTATTCTTTAACATAAATAATCTCTCTTAATTTAACATTAAATTAACTTTGTCTTTCAACGAAATAATAATCGAAAAGGGGTACCCCATATGGAAAATAACATAGAACGGCCATTGGTCCATTGTATTCTATACATGTTTTTTTTGGCATTTAAATTCGGCAAATTTTACTTTAAGCGCATAAATTCTGCATAAAATCATAGATTTTTACAAAATTCATTGTTTATATTCACGTTTTAATTAGCTATAGTCTATTTCATGAAGCATGCTATTTTCAATGCAACGTTAGGGGTGGGAATGATAAAACAATGACTGAAAGGCTCGTGGTCAATGTGTACACTACATTTGGAGTTTGTATGTTACAGGACGCATAAAACAGCAAATTTAGTCTAATTCAGTGATTAAAATTGAACTTTTGACAATTATAAAAGAACTATGATCTTTACGTTTTTTCGGCCCTAATCTGACTTTCTGGTTGTGTTATAATAATGGGCGATAATTTCACAAATGTTAAACGATTTCGAAACGCTGTTTACAAATCACCGAAGTAAGGTCCAGCATTCAACCATAATGTTGTACTATAAGATTTAGGTCAGTTTTGAACAAGTTATAGTCCGTTTCAAAAACCGTTAATTTTCGGAAGATCATTTAGACCGCATTTCGTTCGTTCAATTGTGGACCCTGAATGAAAATTTAAGATAGAACAATCGTCGAACATAGGCATCTACACATGCTATGTGAAAAACACCAACAGTAAAGATAAAAAACATCAATTTTGAAGCGCAGCACAAACTGAGGAGAAAAAAACTACTTGCAAAAACGCGCCTTTTTTTCTAGGGGTGGCCTTTAAAAAATGGCACTTAAAGCATAAAGGAACATCGATGTATATGCCCAACTACATACAAGTTTTGTAATTGAATCAACAGTACTAAAGGTATGCAATTTGCTTAATTCTGCATCCATTTAATATCTCTATAGGTATCAATGTACTATTGCATAACGGTATGGGCGCTGCCATTTTATGAGCACAAAGTAAAGCGTGAAAAAACAGTCAGGTTAAACGCGATTGGTCAATAATGATTGTTAAAGTAAATATATTTTGGAAAGAAATGCAATCTTTGGTATGATAATAGACAAAAAAGGAGTTTTATACACATTTAGGAGGAAGAAATCAAATTTCGAATAGGTAGGGGCACCTCGAGGAAATTTGAAAAAAATTAGACTCCCCCTTTTTGACCTTCATTTTTCATCCAGAAAAGCAATGCGAACCTATATTTTTAATAACACCAAATAAATCCCCTATTCTTTAACATAAATAATCTCTCTTAATTTAACATTAAATTAACTTTGTCTTTCAACGAAATAATAATCGAAAAGGGGTACCCCATATGGAAAATAACATAGAACGGCCATTGGTCCATTGTATTCTATACATGTTTTTTTTGGCATTTAAATTCGGCAAATTTTACTTTAAGCGCATAAATTCTGCATAAAATCATAGATTTTTACAAAATTCATTGTTTATATTCACGTTTTAATTAGCTATAGTCTATTTCATGAAGCATGCTATTTTCAATGCAACGTTAGGGGTGGGAATGATAAAACAATGACTGAAAGGCTCGTGGTCAATGTGTACACTACATTTGGAGTTTGTATGTTACAGGACGCATAAAACAGCAAATTTAGTCTAATTCAGTGATTAAAATTGAACTTTTGACAATTATAAAAGAACTATGATCTTTACGTTTTTTCGGCCCTAATCTGACTTTCTGGTTGTGTTATAATAATGGGCGATAATTTCACAAATGTTAAACGATTTCGAAACGCTGTTTACAAATCACCGAAGTAAGGTCCAGCATTCAACCATAATGTTGTACTATAAGATTTAGGTCAGTTTTGAACAAGTTATAGTCCGTTTCAAAAACCGTTAATTTTCGGAAGATCATTTAGACCGCATTTCGTTCGTTCAATTGTGGACCCTGAATGAAAATTTAAGATAGAACAATCGTCGAACATAGGCATCTACACATGCTATGTGAAAAACACCAACAGTAAAGATAAAAAACATCAATTTTGAAGCGCAGCACAAACTGAGGAGAAAAAAACTACTTGCAAAAACGCGCCTTTTTTTCTAGGGGTGGCCTTTAAAAAATGGCACTTAAAGCATAAAGGAACATCGATGTATATGCCCAACTACATACAAGTTTTGTAATTGAATCAACAGTACTAAAGGTATGCAATTTGCTTAATTCTGCATCCATTTAATATCTCTATACATGTTTTTTTTGGCATTTAAATTCGGCAAATTTTACTTTAAGCGCATAAATTCTGCATAAAATCATAGATTTTTACAAAATTCATTGTTTATATTCACGTTTTAATTAGCTATAGTCTATTTCATGAAGCATGCTATTTTCAATGCAACGTTAGGGGTGGGAATGATAAAACAATGACTGAAAGGCTCGTGGTCAATGTGTACACTACATTTGGAGTTTGTATGTTACAGGACGCATAAAACAGCAAATTTAGTCTAATTCAGTGATTAAAATTGAACTTTTGACAATTATAAAAGAACTATGATCTTTACGTTTTTTCGGCCCTAATCTGACTTTCTGGTTGTGTTATAATAATGGGCGATAATTTCACAAATGTTAAACGATTTCGAAACGCTGTTTACAAATCACCGAAGTAAGGTCCAGCATTCAACCATAATGTTGTACTATAAGATTTAGGTCAGTTTTGAACAAGTTATAGTCCGTTTCAAAAACCGTTAATTTTCGGAAGATCATTTAGACCGCATTTCGTTCGTTCAATTGTGGACCCTGAATGAAAATTTAAGATAGAACAATCGTCGAACATAGGCATCTACACATGCTATGTGAAAAACACCAACAGTAAAGATAAAAAACATCAATTTTGAAGCGCAGCACAAACTGAGGAGAAAAAAACTACTTGCAAAAACGCGCCTTTTTTTCTAGGGGTGGCCTTTAAAAAATGGCACTTAAAGCATAAAGGAACATCGATGTATATGCCCAACTACATACAAGTTTTGTAATTGAATCAACAGTACTAAAGGTATGCAATTTGCTTAATTCTGCATCCATTTAATATCTCTATAGGTATCAATGTACTATTGCATAACGGTATGGGCGCTGCCATTTTATGAGCACAAAGTAAAGCGTGAAAAAACAGTCAGGTTAAACGCGATTGGTCAATAATGATTGTTAAAGTAAATATATTTTGGAAAGAAATGCAATCTTTGGTATGATAATAGACAAAAAAGGAGTTTTATACACATTTAGGAGGAAGAAATCAAATTTCGAATAGGTAGGGGCACCTCGAGGAAATTTGAAAAAAATTAGACTCCCCCTTTTTGACCTTCATTTTTCATCCAGAAAAGCAATGCGAACCTATATTTTTAATAACACCAAATAAATCCCCTATTCTTTAACATAAATAATCTCTCTTAATTTAACATTAAATTAACTTTGTCTTTCAACGAAATAATAATCGAAAAGGGGTACCCCATATGGAAAATAACATAGAACGGCCATTGGTCCATTGTATTCTATACATGTTTTTTTTGGCATTTAAATTCGGCAAATTTTACTTTAAGCGCATAAATTCTGCATAAAATCATAGATTTTTACAAAATTCATTGTTTATATTCACGTTTTAATTAGCTATAGTCTATTTCATGAAGCATGCTATTTTCAATGCAACGTTAGGGGTGGGAATGATAAAACAATGACTGAAAGGCTCGTGGTCAATGTGTACACTACATTTGGAGTTTGTATGTTACAGGACGCATAAAACAGCAAATTTAGTCTAATTCAGTGATTAAAATTGAACTTTTGACAATTATAAAAGAACTATGATCTTTACGTTTTTTCGGCCCTAATCTGACTTTCTGGTTGTGTTATAATAATGGGCGATAATTTCACAAATGTTAAACGATTTCGAAACGCTGTTTACAAATCACCGAAGTAAGGTCCAGCATTCAACCATAATGTTGTACTATAAGATTTAGGTCAGTTTTGAACAAGTTATAGTCCGTTTCAAAAACCGTTAATTTTCGGAAGATCATTTAGACCGCATTTCGTTCGTTCAATTGTGGACCCTGAATGAAAATTTAAGATAGAACAATCGTCAAACATAGGCATCTACACATGCTATGTGAAAAACACCAACAGTAAAGATAAAAAACATCAATTTTGAAGCGCAGCACAAACTGAGGAGAAAAAAACTACTTGCAAAAACGCGCCTTTTTTTCTAGGGGTGGCCTTTAAAAAATGGCACTTAAAGCATAAAGGAACATCGATGTATATGCCCAACTACATACAAGTTTTGTAATTGAATCAACAGTACTAAAGGTATGCAATTTGCTTAATTCTGCATCCATTTAATATCTCTATAGGTATCAATGTACTATTGCATAACGGTATGGGCGCTGCCATTTTATGAGCACAAAGTAAAGCGTGAAAAAACAGTCAGGTTAAACGCGATTGGTCAATAATGATTGTTAAAGTAAATATATTTTGGAAAGAAATGCAATCTTTGGTATGATAATAGACAAAAAAGGAGTTTTATACACATTTAGGAGGAAGAAATCAAATTTCGAATAGGTAGGGGCACCTCGAGGAAATTTGAAAAAAATTAGACTCCCCCTTTTTGACCTTCATTTTTCATCCAGAAAAGCAATGCGAACCTATATTTTTAATAACACCAAATAAATCCCCTATTCTTTAACATAAATAATCTCTCTTAATTTAACATTAAATTAACTTTGTCTTTCAACGAAATAATAATCGAAAAGGGGTACCCCATATGGAAAATAACATAGAACGGCCATTGGTCCATTGTATTCTATACATGTTTTTTTTGGCATTTAAATTCGGCAAATTTTACTTTAAGCGCATAAATTCTGCATAAAATCATAGATTTTTACAAAATTCATTGTTTATATTCACGTTTTAATTAGCTATAGTCTATTTCATGAAGCATGCTATTTTCAATGCAACGTTAGGGGTGGGAATGATAAAACAATGACTGAAAGGCTCGTGGTCAATGTGTACACTACATTTGGAGTTTGTATGTTACAGGACGCATAAAACAGCAAATTTAGTCTAATTCAGTGATTAAAATTGAACTTTTGACAATTATAAAAGAACTATGATCTTTACGTTTTTTCGGCCCTAATCTGACTTTCTGGTTGTGTTATAATAATGGGCGATAATTTCACAAATGTTAAACGATTTCGAAACGCTGTTTACAAATCACCGAAGTAAGGTCCAGCATTCAACCATAATGTTGTACTATAAGATTTAGGTCAGTTTTGAACAAGTTATAGTCCGTTTCAAAAACCGTTAATTTTCGGAAGATCATTTAGACCGCATTTCGTTCGTTCAATTGTGGACCCTGAATGAAAATTTAAGATAGAACAATCGTCGAACATAGGCATCTACACATGCTATGTGAAAAACACCAACAGTAAAGATAAAAAACATCAATTTTGAAGCGCAGCACAAACTGAGGAGAAAAAAACTACTTGCAAAAACGCGCCTTTTTTTCTAGGGGTGGCCTTTAAAAAATGGCACTTAAAGCATAAAGGAACATCGATGTATATGCCCAACTACATACAAGTTTTGTAATTGAATCAACAGTACTAAAGGTATGCAATTTGCTTAATTCTGCATCCATTTAATATCTCTATAGGTATCAATGTACTATTGCATAACGGTATGGGCGCTGCCATTTTATGAGCACAAAGTAAAGCGTGAAAAAACAGTCAGGTTAAACGCGATTGGTCAATAATGATTGTTAAAGTAAATATATTTTGGAAAGAAATGCAATCTTTGGTATGATAATAGACAAAAAAGGAGTTTTATACACATTTAGGAGGAAGAAATCAAATTTCGAATAGGTAGGGGCACCTCGAGGAAATTTGAAAAAAATTAGACTCCCCCTTTTTGACCTTCATTTTTCATCCAGAAAAGCAATGCGAACCTATATTTTTAATAACACCAAATAAATCCCCTATTCTTTAACATAAATAATCTCTCTTAATTTAACATTAAATTAACTTTGTCTTTCAACGAAATAATAATCGAAAAGGGGTACCCCATATGGAAAATAACATAGAACGGCCATTGGTCCATTGTATTCTATACATGTTTTTTTTGGCATTTAAATTCGGCAAATTTTACTTTAAGCGCATAAATTCTGCATAAAATCATAGATTTTTACAAAATTCATTGTTTATATTCACGTTTTAATTAGCTATAGTCTATTTCATGAAGCATGCTATTTTCAATGCAACGTTAGGGGTGGGAATGATAAAACAATGACTGAAAGGCTCGTGGTCAATGTGTACACTACATTTGGAGTTTGTATGTTACAGGACGCATAAAACAGCAAATTTAGTCTAATTCAGTGATTAAAATTGAACTTTTGACAATTATAAAAGAACTATGATCTTTACGTTTTTTCGGCCCTAATCTGACTTTCTGGTTGTGTTATAATAATGGGCGATAATTTCACAAATGTTAAACGATTTCGAAACGCTGTTTACAAATCACCGAAGTAAGGTCCAGCATTCAACCATAATGTTGTACTATAAGATTTAGGTCAGTTTTGAACAAGTTATAGTCCGTTTCAAAAACCGTTAATTTTCGGAAGATCATTTAGACCGCATTTCGTTCGTTCAATTGTGGACCCTGAATGAAAATTTAAGATAGAACAATCGTCGAACATAGGCATCTACACATGCTATGTGAAAAACACCAACAGTAAAGATAAAAAACATCAATTTTGAAGCGCAGCACAAACTGAGGAGAAAAAAACTACTTGCAAAAACGCGCCTTTTTTTCTAGGGGTGGCCTTTAAAAAATGGCACTTAAAGCATAAAGGAACATCGATGTATATGCCCAACTACATACAAGTTTTGTAATTGAATCAACAGTACTAAAGGTATGCAATTTGCTTAATTCTGCATCCATTTAATATCTCTATAGGTATCAATGTACTATTGCATAACGGTATGGGCGCTGCCATTTTATGAGCACAAAGTAAAGCGTGAAAAAACAGTCAGGTTAAACGCGATTGGTCAATAATGATTGTTAAAGTAAATATATTTTGGAAAGAAATGCAATCTTTGGTATGATAATAGACAAAAAAGGAGTTTTATACACATTTAGGAGGAAGAAATCAAATTTCGAATAGGTAGGGGCACCTCGAGGAAATTTGAAAAAAATTAGACTCCCCCTTTTTGACCTTCATTTTTCATCCAGAAAAGCAATGCGAACCTATATTTTTAATAACACCAAATAAATCCCCTATTCTTTAACATAAATAATCTCTCTTAATTTAACATTAAATTAACTTTGTCTTTCAACGAAATAATAATCGAAAAGGGGTACCCCATATGGAAAATAACATAGAACGGCCATTGGTCCATTGTATTCTATACATGTTTTTTTTGGCATTTAAATTCGGCAAATTTTACTTTAAGCGCATAAATTCTGCATAAAATCATAGATTTTTACAAAATTCATTGTTTATATTCACGTTTTAATTAGCTATAGTCTATTTCATGAAGCATGCTATTTTCAATGCAACGTTAGGGGTGGGAATGATAAAACAATGACTGAAAGGCTCGTGGTCAATGTGTACACTACATTTGGAGTTTGTATGTTACAGGACGCATAAAACAGCAAATTTAGTCTAATTCAGTGATTAAAATTGAACTTTTGACAATTATAAAAGAACTATGATCTTTACGTTTTTTCGGCCCTAATCTGACTTTCTGGTTGTGTTATAATAATGGGCGATAATTTCACAAATGTTAAACGATTTCGAAACGCTGTTTACAAATCACCGAAGTAAGGTCCAGCATTCAACCATAATGTTGTACTATAAGATTTAGGTCAGTTTTGAACAAGTTATAGTCCGTTTCAAAAACCGTTAATTTTCGGAAGATCATTTAGACCGCATTTCGTTCGTTCAATTGTGGACCCTGAATGAAAATTTAAGATAGAACAATCGTCAAACATAGGCATCTACACATGCTATGTGAAAAACACCAACAGTAAAGATAAAAAACATCAATTTTGAAGCGCAGCACAAACTGAGGAGAAAAAAACTACTTGCAAAAACGCGCCTTTTTTTCTAGGGGTGGCCTTTAAAAAATGGCACTTAAAGCATAAAGGAACATCGATGTATATGCCCAACTACATACAAGTTTTGTAATTGAATCAACAGTACTAAAGGTATGCAATTTGCTTAATTCTGCATCCATTTAATATCTCTATAGGTATCAATGTACTATTGCATAACGGTATGGGCGCTGCCATTTTATGAGCACAAAGTAAAGCGTGAAAAAACAGTCAGGTTAAACGCGATTGGTCAATAATGATTGTTAAAGTAAATATATTTTGGAAAGAAATGCAATCTTTGGTATGATAATAGACAAAAAAGGAGTTTTATACACATTTAGGAGGAAGAAATCAAATTTCGAATAGGTAGGGGCACCTCGAGGAAATTTGAAAAAAATTAGACTCCCCCTTTTTGACCTTCATTTTTCATCCAGAAAAGCAATGCGAACCTATATTTTTAATAACACCAAATAAATCCCCTATTCTTTAACATAAATAATCTCTCTTAATTTAACATTAAATTAACTTTGTCTTTCAACGAAATAATAATCGAAAAGGGGTACCCCATATGGAAAATAACATAGAACGGCCATTGGTCCATTGTATTCTATACATGTTTTTTTTGGCATTTAAATTCGGCAAATTTTACTTTAAGCGCATAAATTCTGCATAAAATCATAGATTTTTACAAAATTCATTGTTTATATTCACGTTTTAATTAGCTATAGTCTATTTCATGAAGCATGCTATTTTCAATGCAACGTTAGGGGTGGGAATGATAAAACAATGACTGAAAGGCTCGTGGTCAATGTGTACACTACATTTGGAGTTTGTATGTTACAGGACGCATAAAACAGCAAATTTAGTCTAATTCAGTGATTAAAATTGAACTTTTGACAATTATAAAAGAACTATGATCTTTACGTTTTTTCGGCCCTAATCTGACTTTCTGGTTGTGTTATAATAATGGGCGATAATTTCACAAATGTTAAACGATTTCGAAACGCTGTTTACAAATCACCGAAGTAAGGTCCAGCATTCAACCATAATGTTGTACTATAAGATTTAGGTCAGTTTTGAACAAGTTATAGTCCGTTTCAAAAACCGTTAATTTTCGGAAGATCATTTAGACCGCATTTCGTTCGTTCAATTGTGGACCCTGAATGAAAATTTAAGATAGAACAATCGTCGAACATAGGCATCTACACATGCTATGTGAAAAACACCAACAGTAAAGATAAAAAACATCAATTTTGAAGCGCAGCACAAACTGAGGAGAAAAAAACTACTTGCAAAAACGCGCCTTTTTTTCTAGGGGTGGCCTTTAAAAAATGGCACTTAAAGCATAAAGGAACATCGATGTATATGCCCAACTACATACAAGTTTTGTAATTGAATCAACAGTACTAAAGGTATGCAATTTGCTTAATTCTGCATCCATTTAATATCTCTATAGGTATCAATGTACTATTGCATAACGGTATGGGCGCTGCCATTTTATGAGCACAAAGTAAAGCGTGAAAAAACAGTCAGGTTAAACGCGATTGGTCAATAATGATTGTTAAAGTAAATATATTTTGGAAAGAAATGCAATCTTTGGTATGATAATAGACAAAAAAGGAGTTTTATACACATTTAGGAGGAAGAAATCAAATTTCGAATAGGTAGGGGCACCTCGAGGAAATTTGAAAAAAATTAGACTCCCCCTTTTTGACCTTCATTTTTCATCCAGAAAAGCAATGCGAACCTATATTTTTAATAACACCAAATAAATCCCCTATTCTTTAACATAAATAATCTCTCTTAATTTAACATTAAATTAACTTTGTCTTTCAACGAAATAATAATCGAAAAGGGGTACCCCATATGGAAAATAACATAGAACGGCCATTGGTCCATTGTATTCTATACATGTTTTTTTTGGCATTTAAATTCGGCAAATTTTACTTTAAGCGCATAAATTCTGCATAAAATCATAGATTTTTACAAAATTCATTGTTTATATTCACGTTTTAATTAGCTATAGTCTATTTCATGAAGCATGCTATTTTCAATGCAACGTTAGGGGTGGGAATGATAAAACAATGACTGAAAGGCTCGTGGTCAATGTGTACACTACATTTGGAGTTTGTATGTTACAGGACGCATAAAACAGCAAATTTAGTCTAATTCAGTGATTAAAATTGAACTTTTGACAATTATAAAAGAACTATGATCTTTACGTTTTTTCGGCCCTAATCTGACTTTCTGGTTGTGTTATAATAATGGGCGATAATTTCACAAATGTTAAACGATTTCGAAACGCTGTTTACAAATCACCGAAGTAAGGTCCAGCATTCAACCATAATGTTGTACTATAAGATTTAGGTCAGTTTTGAACAAGTTATAGTCCGTTTCAAAAACCGTTAATTTTCGGAAGATCATTTAGACCGCATTTCGTTCGTTCAATTGTGGACCCTGAATGAAAATTTAAGATAGAACAATCGTCGAACATAGGCATCTACACATGCTATGTGAAAAACACCAACAGTAAAGATAAAAAACATCAATTTTGAAGCGCAGCACAAACTGAGGAGAAAAAAACTACTTGCAAAAACGCGCCTTTTTTTCTAGGGGTGGCCTTTAAAAAATGGCACTTAAAGCATAAAGGAACATCGATGTATATGCCCAACTACATACAAGTTTTGTAATTGAATCAACAGTACTAAAGGTATGCAATTTGCTTAATTCTGCATCCATTTAATATCTCTATAGGTATCAATGTACTATTGCATAACGGTATGGGCGCTGCCATTTTATGAGCACAAAGTAAAGCGTGAAAAAACAGTCAGGTTAAACGCGATTGGTCAATAATGATTGTTAAAGTAAATATATTTTGGAAAGAAATGCAATCTTTGGTATGATAATAGACAAAAAAGGAGTTTTATACACATTTAGGAGGAAGAAATCAAATTTCGAATAGGTAGGGGCACCTCGAGGAAATTTGAAAAAAATTAGACTCCCCCTTTTTGACCTTCATTTTTCATCCAGAAAAGCAATGCGAACCTATATTTTTAATAACACCAAATAAATCCCCTATTCTTTAACATAAATAATCTCTCTTAATTTAACATTAAATTAACTTTGTCTTTCAACGAAATAATAATCGAAAAGGGGTACCCCATATGGAAAATAACATAGAACGGCCATTGGTCCATTGTATTCTATACATGTTTTTTTTGGCATTTAAATTCGGCAAATTTTACTTTAAGCGCATAAATTCTGCATAAAATCATAGATTTTTACAAAATTCATTGTTTATATTCACGTTTTAATTAGCTATAGTCTATTTCATGAAGCATGCTATTTTCAATGCAACGTTAGGGGTGGGAATGATAAAACAATGACTGAAAGGCTCGTGGTCAATGTGTACACTACATTTGGAGTTTGTATGTTACAGGACGCATAAAACAGCAAATTTAGTCTAATTCAGTGATTAAAATTGAACTTTTGACAATTATAAAAGAACTATGATCTTTACGTTTTTTCGGCCCTAATCTGACTTTCTGGTTGTGTTATAATAATGGGCGATAATTTCACAAATGTTAAACGATTTCGAAACGCTGTTTACAAATCACCGAAGTAAGGTCCAGCATTCAACCATAATGTTGTACTATAAGATTTAGGTCAGTTTTGAACAAGTTATAGTCCGTTTCAAAAACCGTTAATTTTCGGAAGATCATTTAGACCGCATTTCGTTCGTTCAATTGTGGACCCTGAATGAAAATTTAAGATAGAACAATCGTCGAACATAGGCATCTACACATGCTATGTGAAAAACACCAACAGTAAAGATAAAAAACATCAATTTTGAAGCGCAGCACAAACTGAGGAGAAAAAAACTACTTGCAAAAACGCGCCTTTTTTTCTAGGGGTGGCCTTTAAAAAATGGCACTTAAAGCATAAAGGAACATCGATGTATATGCCCAACTACATACAAGTTTTGTAATTGAATCAACAGTACTAAAGGTATGCAATTTGCTTAATTCTGCATCCATTTAATATCTCTATAGGTATCAATGTACTATTGCATAACGGTATGGGCGCTGCCATTTTATGAGCACAAAGTAAAGCGTGAAAAAACAGTCAGGTTAAACGCGATTGGTCAATAATGATTGTTAAAGTAAATATATTTTGGAAAGAAATGCAATCTTTGGTATGATAATAGACAAAAAAGGAGTTTTATACACATTTAGGAGGAAGAAATCAAATTTCGAATAGGTAGGGGCACCTCGAGGAAATTTGAAAAAAATTAGACTCCCCCTTTTTGACCTTCATTTTTCATCCAGAAAAGCAATGCGAACCTATATTTTTAATAACACCAAATAAATCCCCTATTCTTTAACATAAATAATCTCTCTTAATTTAACATTAAATTAACTTTGTCTTTCAACGAAATAATAATCGAAAAGGGGTACCCCATATGGAAAATAACATAGAACGGCCATTGGTCCATTGTATTCTATACATGTTTTTTTTGGCATTTAAATTCGGCAAATTTTACTTTAAGCGCATAAATTCTGCATAAAATCATAGATTTTTACAAAATTCATTGTTTATATTCACGTTTTAATTAGCTATAGTCTATTTCATGAAGCATGCTATTTTCAATGCAACGTTAGGGGTGGGAATGATAAAACAATGACTGAAAGGCTCGTGGTCAATGTGTACACTACATTTGGAGTTTGTATGTTACAGGACGCATAAAACAGCAAATTTAGTCTAATTCAGTGATTAAAATTGAACTTTTGACAATTATAAAAGAACTATGATCTTTACGTTTTTTCGGCCCTAATCTGACTTTCTGGTTGTGTTATAATAATGGGCGATAATTTCACAAATGTTAAACGATTTCGAAACGCTGTTTACAAATCACCGAAGTAAGGTCCAGCATTCAACCATAATGTTGTACTATAAGATTTAGGTCAGTTTTGAACAAGTTATAGTCCGTTTCAAAAACCGTTAATTTTCGGAAGATCATTTAGACCGCATTTCGTTCGTTCAATTGTGGACCCTGAATGAAAATTTAAGATAGAACAATCGTCGAACATAGGCATCTACACATGCTATGTGAAAAACACCAACAGTAAAGATAAAAAACATCAATTTTGAAGCGCAGCACAAACTGAGGAGAAAAAAACTACTTGCAAAAACGCGCCTTTTTTTCTAGGGGTGGCCTTTAAAAAATGGCACTTAAAGCATAAAGGAACATCGATGTATATGCCCAACTACATACAAGTTTTGTAATTGAATCAACAGTACTAAAGGTATGCAATTTGCTTAATTCTGCATCCATTTAATATCTCTATAGGTATCAATGTACTATTGCATAACGGTATGGGCGCTGCCATTTTATGAGCACAAAGTAAAGCGTGAAAAAACAGTCAGGTTAAACGCGATTGGTCAATAATGATTGTTAAAGTAAATATATTTTGGAAAGAAATGCAATCTTTGGTATGATAATAGACAAAAAAGGAGTTTTATACACATTTAGGAGGAAGAAATCAAATTTCGAATAGGTAGGGGCACCTCGAGGAAATTTGAAAAAAATTAGACTCCCCCTTTTTGACCTTCATTTTTCATCCAGAAAAGCAATGCGAACCTATATTTTTAATAACACCAAATAAATCCCCTATTCTTTAACATAAATAATCTCTCTTAATTTAACATTAAATTAACTTTGTCTTTCAACGAAATAATAATCGAAAAGGGGTACCCCATATGGAAAATAACATAGAACGGCCATTGGTCCATTGTATTCTATACATGTTTTTTTTGGCATTTAAATTCGGCAAATTTTACTTTAAGCGCATAAATTCTGCATAAAATCATAGATTTTTACAAAATTCATTGTTTATATTCACGTTTTAATTAGCTATAGTCTATTTCATGAAGCATGCTATTTTCAATGCAACGTTAGGGGTGGGAATGATAAAACAATGACTGAAAGGCTCGTGGTCAATGTGTACACTACATTTGGAGTTTGTATGTTACAGGACGCATAAAACAGCAAATTTAGTCTAATTCAGTGATTAAAATTGAACTTTTGACAATTATAAAAGAACTATGATCTTTACGTTTTTTCGGCCCTAATCTGACTTTCTGGTTGTGTTATAATAATGGGCGATAATTTCACAAATGTTAAACGATTTCGAAACGCTGTTTACAAATCACCGAAGTAAGGTCCAGCATTCAACCATAATGTTGTACTATAAGATTTAGGTCAGTTTTGAACAAGTTATAGTCCGTTTCAAAAACCGTTAATTTTCGGAAGATCATTTAGACCGCATTTCGTTCGTTCAATTGTGGACCCTGAATGAAAATTTAAGATAGAACAATCGTCGAACATAGGCATCTACACATGCTATGTGAAAAACACCAACAGTAAAGATAAAAAACATCAATTTTGAAGCGCAGCACAAACTGAGGAGAAAAAAACTACTTGCAAAAACGCGCCTTTTTTTCTAGGGGTGGCCTTTAAAAAATGGCACTTAAAGCATAAAGGAACATCGATGTATATGCCCAACTACATACAAGTTTTGTAATTGAATCAACAGTACTAAAGGTATGCAATTTGCTTAATTCTGCATCCATTTAATATCTCTATAGGTATCAATGTACTATTGCATAACGGTATGGGCGCTGCCATTTTATGAGCACAAAGTAAAGCGTGAAAAAACAGTCAGGTTAAACGCGATTGGTCAATAATGATTGTTAAAGTAAATATATTTTGGAAAGAAATGCAATCTTTGGTATGATAATAGACAAAAAAGGAGTTTTATACACATTTAGGAGGAAGAAATCAAATTTCGAATAGGTAGGGGCACCTCGAGGAAATTTGAAAAAAATTAGACTCCCCCTTTTTGACCTTCATTTTTCATCCAGAAAAGCAATGCGAACCTATATTTTTAATAACACCAAATAAATCCCCTATTCTTTAACATAAATAATCTCTCTTAATTTAACATTAAATTAACTTTGTCTTTCAACGAAATAATAATCGAAAAGGGGTACCCCATATGGAAAATAACATAGAACGGCCATTGGTCCATTGTATTCTATACATGTTTTTTTTGGCATTTAAATTCGGCAAATTTTACTTTAAGCGCATAAATTCTGCATAAAATCATAGATTTTTACAAAATTCATTGTTTATATTCACGTTTTAATTAGCTATAGTCTATTTCATGAAGCATGCTATTTTCAATGCAACGTTAGGGGTGGGAATGATAAAACAATGACTGAAAGGCTCGTGGTCAATGTGTACACTACATTTGGAGTTTGTATGTTACAGGACGCATAAAACAGCAAATTTAGTCTAATTCAGTGATTAAAATTGAACTTTTGACAATTATAAAAGAACTATGATCTTTACGTTTTTTCGGCCCTAATCTGACTTTCTGGTTGTGTTATAATAATGGGCGATAATTTCACAAATGTTAAACGATTTCGAAACGCTGTTTACAAATCACCGAAGTAAGGTCCAGCATTCAACCATAATGTTGTACTATAAGATTTAGGTCAGTTTTGAACAAGTTATAGTCCGTTTCAAAAACCGTTAATTTTCGGAAGATCATTTAGACCGCATTTCGTTCGTTCAATTGTGGACCCTGAATGAAAATTTAAGATAGAACAATCGTCGAACATAGGCATCTACACATGCTATGTGAAAAACACCAACAGTAAAGATAAAAAACATCAATTTTGAAGCGCAGCACAAACTGAGGAGAAAAAAACTACTTGCAAAAACGCGCCTTTTTTTCTAGGGGTGGCCTTTAAAAAATGGCACTTAAAGCATAAAGGAACATCGATGTATATGCCCAACTACATACAAGTTTTGTAATTGAATCAACAGTACTAAAGGTATGCAATTTGCTTAATTCTGCATCCATTTAATATCTCTATAGGTATCAATGTACTATTGCATAACGGTATGGGCGCTGCCATTTTATGAGCACAAAGTAAAGCGTGAAAAAACAGTCAGGTTAAACGCGATTGGTCAATAATGATTGTTAAAGTAAATATATTTTGGAAAGAAATGCAATCTTTGGTATGATAATAGACAAAAAAGGAGTTTTATACACATTTAGGAGGAAGAAATCAAATTTCGAATAGGTAGGGGCACCTCGAGGAAATTTGAAAAAAATTAGACTCCCCCTTTTTGACCTTCATTTTTCATCCAGAAAAGCAATGCGAACCTATATTTTTAATAACACCAAATAAATCCCCTATTCTTTAACATAAATAATCTCTCTTAATTTAACATTAAATTAACTTTGTCTTTCAACGAAATAATAATCGAAAAGGGGTACCCCATATGGAAAATAACATAGAACGGCCATTGGTCCATTGTATTCTATACATGTTTTTTTTGGCATTTAAATTCGGCAAATTTTACTTTAAGCGCATAAATTCTGCATAAAATCATAGATTTTTACAAAATTCATTGTTTATATTCACGTTTTAATTAGCTATAGTCTATTTCATGAAGCATGCTATTTTCAATGCAACGTTAGGGGTGGGAATGATAAAACAATGACTGAAAGGCTCGTGGTCAATGTGTACACTACATTTGGAGTTTGTATGTTACAGGACGCATAAAACAGCAAATTTAGTCTAATTCAGTGATTAAAATTGAACTTTTGACAATTATAAAAGAACTATGATCTTTACGTTTTTTCGGCCCTAATCTGACTTTCTGGTTGTGTTATAATAATGGGCGATAATTTCACAAATGTTAAACGATTTCGAAACGCTGTTTACAAATCACCGAAGTAAGGTCCAGCATTCAACCATAATGTTGTACTATAAGATTTAGGTCAGTTTTGAACAAGTTATAGTCCGTTTCAAAAACCGTTAATTTTCGGAAGATCATTTAGACCGCATTTCGTTCGTTCAATTGTGGACCCTGAATGAAAATTTAAGATAGAACAATCGTCGAACATAGGCATCTACACATGCTATGTGAAAAACACCAACAGTAAAGATAAAAAACATCAATTTTGAAGCGCAGCACAAACTGAGGAGAAAAAAACTACTTGCAAAAACGCGCCTTTTTTTCTAGGGGTGGCCTTTAAAAAATGGCACTTAAAGCATAAAGGAACATCGATGTATATGCCCAACTACATACAAGTTTTGTAATTGAATCAACAGTACTAAAGGTATGCAATTTGCTTAATTCTGCATCCATTTAATATCTCTATAGGTATCAATGTACTATTGCATAACGGTATGGGCGCTGCCATTTTATGAGCACAAAGTAAAGCGTGAAAAAACAGTCAGGTTAAACGCGATTGGTCAATAATGATTGTTAAAGTAAATATATTTTGGAAAGAAATGCAATCTTTGGTATGATAATAGACAAAAAAGGAGTTTTATACACATTTAGGAGGAAGAAATCAAATTTCGAATAGGTAGGGGCACCTCGAGGAAATTTGAAAAAAATTAGACTCCCCCTTTTTGACCTTCATTTTTCATCCAGAAAAGCAATGCGAACCTATATTTTTAATAACACCAAATAAATCCCCTATTCTTTAACATAAATAATCTCTCTTAATTTAACATTAAATTAACTTTGTCTTTCAACGAAATAATAATCGAAAAGGGGTACCCCATATGGAAAATAACATAGAACGGCCATTGGTCCATTGTATTCTATACATGTTTTTTTTGGCATTTAAATTCGGCAAATTTTACTTTAAGCGCATAAATTCTGCATAAAATCATAGATTTTTACAAAATTCATTGTTTATATTCACGTTTTAATTAGCTATAGTCTATTTCATGAAGCATGCTATTTTCAATGCAACGTTAGGGGTGGGAATGATAAAACAATGACTGAAAGGCTCGTGGTCAATGTGTACACTACATTTGGAGTTTGTATGTTACAGGACGCATAAAACAGCAAATTTAGTCTAATTCAGTGATTAAAATTGAACTTTTGACAATTATAAAAGAACTATGATCTTTACGTTTTTTCGGCCCTAATCTGACTTTCTGGTTGTGTTATAATAATGGGCGATAATTTCACAAATGTTAAACGATTTCGAAACGCTGTTTACAAATCACCGAAGTAAGGTCCAGCATTCAACCATAATGTTGTACTATAAGATTTAGGTCAGTTTTGAACAAGTTATAGTCCGTTTCAAAAACCGTTAATTTTCGGAAGATCATTTAGACCGCATTTCGTTCGTTCAATTGTGGACCCTGAATGAAAATTTAAGATAGAACAATCGTCGAACATAGGCATCTACACATGCTATGTGAAAAACACCAACAGTAAAGATAAAAAACATCAATTTTGAAGCGCAGCACAAACTGAGGAGAAAAAAACTACTTGCAAAAACGCGCCTTTTTTTCTAGGGGTGGCCTTTAAAAAATGGCACTTAAAGCATAAAGGAACATCGATGTATATGCCCAACTACATACAAGTTTTGTAATTGAATCAACAGTACTAAAGGTATGCAATTTGCTTAATTCTGCATCCATTTAATATCTCTATAGGTATCAATGTACTATTGCATAACGGTATGGGCGCTGCCATTTTATGAGCACAAAGTAAAGCGTGAAAAAACAGTCAGGTTAAACGCGATTGGTCAATAATGATTGTTAAAGTAAATATATTTTGGAAAGAAATGCAATCTTTGGTATGATAATAGACAAAAAAGGAGTTTTATACACATTTAGGAGGAAGAAATCAAATTTCGAATAGGTAGGGGCACCTCGAGGAAATTTGAAAAAAATTAGACTCCCCCTTTTTGACCTTCATTTTTCATCCAGAAAAGCAATGCGAACCTATATTTTTAATAACACCAAATAAATCCCCTATTCTTTAACATAAATAATCTCTCTTAATTTAACATTAAATTAACTTTGTCTTTCAACGAAATAATAATCGAAAAGGGGTACCCCATATGGAAAATAACATAGAACGGCCATTGGTCCATTGTATTCTATACATGTTTTTTTTGGCATTTAAATTCGGCAAATTTTACTTTAAGCGCATAAATTCTGCATAAAATCATAGATTTTTACAAAATTCATTGTTTATATTCACGTTTTAATTAGCTATAGTCTATTTCATGAAGCATGCTATTTTCAATGCAACGTTAGGGGTGGGAATGATAAAACAATGACTGAAAGGCTCGTGGTCAATGTGTACACTACATTTGGAGTTTGTATGTTACAGGACGCATAAAACAGCAAATTTAGTCTAATTCAGTGATTAAAATTGAACTTTTGACAATTATAAAAGAACTATGATCTTTACGTTTTTTCGGCCCTAATCTGACTTTCTGGTTGTGTTATAATAATGGGCGATAATTTCACAAATGTTAAACGATTTCGAAACGCTGTTTACAAATCACCGAAGTAAGGTCCAGCATTCAACCATAATGTTGTACTATAAGATTTAGGTCAGTTTTGAACAAGTTATAGTCCGTTTCAAAAACCGTTAATTTTCGGAAGATCATTTAGACCGCATTTCGTTCGTTCAATTGTGGACCCTGAATGAAAATTTAAGATAGAACAATCGTCGAACATAGGCATCTACACATGCTATGTGAAAAACACCAACAGTAAAGATAAAAAACATCAATTTTGAAGCGCAGCACAAACTGAGGAGAAAAAAACTACTTGCAAAAACGCGCCTTTTTTTCTAGGGGTGGCCTTTAAAAAATGGCACTTAAAGCATAAAGGAACATCGATGTATATGCCCAACTACATACAAGTTTTGTAATTGAATCAACAGTACTAAAGGTATGCAATTTGCTTAATTCTGCATCCATTTAATATCTCTATAGGTATCAATGTACTATTGCATAACGGTATGGGCGCTGCCATTTTATGAGCACAAAGTAAAGCGTGAAAAAACAGTCAGGTTAAACGCGATTGGTCAATAATGATTGTTAAAGTAAATATATTTTGGAAAGAAATGCAATCTTTGGTATGATAATAGACAAAAAAGGAGTTTTATACACATTTAGGAGGAAGAAATCAAATTTCGAATAGGTAGGGGCACCTCGAGGAAATTTGAAAAAAATTAGACTCCCCCTTTTTGACCTTCATTTTTCATCCAGAAAAGCAATGCGAACCTATATTTTTAATAACACCAAATAAATCCCCTATTCTTTAACATAAATAATCTCTCTTAATTTAACATTAAATTAACTTTGTCTTTCAACGAAATAATAATCGAAAAGGGGTACCCCATATGGAAAATAACATAGAACGGCCATTGGTCCATTGTATTCTATACATGTTTTTTTTGGCATTTAAATTCGGCAAATTTTACTTTAAGCGCATAAATTCTGCATAAAATCATAGATTTTTACAAAATTCATTGTTTATATTCACGTTTTAATTAGCTATAGTCTATTTCATGAAGCATGCTATTTTCAATGCAACGTTAGGGGTGGGAATGATAAAACAATGACTGAAAGGCTCGTGGTCAATGTGTACACTACATTTGGAGTTTGTATGTTACAGGACGCATAAAACAGCAAATTTAGTCTAATTCAGTGATTAAAATTGAACTTTTGACAATTATAAAAGAACTATGATCTTTACGTTTTTTCGGCCCTAATCTGACTTTCTGGTTGTGTTATAATAATGGGCGATAATTTCACAAATGTTAAACGATTTCGAAACGCTGTTTACAAATCACCGAAGTAAGGTCCAGCATTCAACCATAATGTTGTACTATAAGATTTAGGTCAGTTTTGAACAAGTTATAGTCCGTTTCAAAAACCGTTAATTTTCGGAAGATCATTTAGACCGCATTTCGTTCGTTCAATTGTGGACCCTGAATGAAAATTTAAGATAGAACAATCGTCGAACATAGGCATCTACACATGCTATGTGAAAAACACCAACAGTAAAGATAAAAAACATCAATTTTGAAGCGCAGCACAAACTGAGGAGAAAAAAACTACTTGCAAAAACGCGCCTTTTTTTCTAGGGGTGGCCTTTAAAAAATGGCACTTAAAGCATAAAGGAACATCGATGTATATGCCCAACTACATACAAGTTTTGTAATTGAATCAACAGTACTAAAGGTATGCAATTTGCTTAATTCTGCATCCATTTAATATCTCTATAGGTATCAATGTACTATTGCATAACGGTATGGGCGCTGCCATTTTATGAGCACAAAGTAAAGCGTGAAAAAACAGTCAGGTTAAACGCGATTGGTCAATAATGATTGTTAAAGTAAATATATTTTGGAAAGAAATGCAATCTTTGGTATGATAATAGACAAAAAAGGAGTTTTATACACATTTAGGAGGAAGAAATCAAATTTCGAATAGGTAGGGGCACCTCGAGGAAATTTGAAAAAAATTAGACTCCCCCTTTTTGACCTTCATTTTTCATCCAGAAAAGCAATGCGAACCTATATTTTTAATAACACCAAATAAATCCCCTATTCTTTAACATAAATAATCTCTCTTAATTTAACATTAAATTAACTTTGTCTTTCAACGAAATAATAATCGAAAAGGGGTACCCCATATGGAAAATAACATAGAACGGCCATTGGTCCATTGTATTCTATACATGTTTTTTTTGGCATTTAAATTCGGCAAATTTTACTTTAAGCGCATAAATTCTGCATAAAATCATAGATTTTTACAAAATTCATTGTTTATATTCACGTTTTAATTAGCTATAGTCTATTTCATGAAGCATGCTATTTTCAATGCAACGTTAGGGGTGGGAATGATAAAACAATGACTGAAAGGCTCGTGGTCAATGTGTACACTACATTTGGAGTTTGTATGTTACAGGACGCATAAAACAGCAAATTTAGTCTAATTCAGTGATTAAAATTGAACTTTTGACAATTATAAAAGAACTATGATCTTTACGTTTTTTCGGCCCTAATCTGACTTTCTGGTTGTGTTATAATAATGGGCGATAATTTCACAAATGTTAAACGATTTCGAAACGCTGTTTACAAATCACCGAAGTAAGGTCCAGCATTCAACCATAATGTTGTACTATAAGATTTAGGTCAGTTTTGAACAAGTTATAGTCCGTTTCAAAAACCGTTAATTTTCGGAAGATCATTTAGACCGCATTTCGTTCGTTCAATTGTGGACCCTGAATGAAAATTTAAGATAGAACAATCGTCGAACATAGGCATCTACACATGCTATGTGAAAAACACCAACAGTAAAGATAAAAAACATCAATTTTGAAGCGCAGCACAAACTGAGGAGAAAAAAACTACTTGCAAAAACGCGCCTTTTTTTCTAGGGGTGGCCTTTAAAAAATGGCACTTAAAGCATAAAGGAACATCGATGTATATGCCCAACTACATACAAGTTTTGTAATTGAATCAACAGTACTAAAGGTATGCAATTTGCTTAATTCTGCATCCATTTAATATCTCTATACATGTTTTTTTTGGCATTTAAATTCGGCAAATTTTACTTTAAGCGCATAAATTCTGCATAAAATCATAGATTTTTACAAAATTCATTGTTTATATTCACGTTTTAATTAGCTATAGTCTATTTCATGAAGCATGCTATTTTCAATGCAACGTTAGGGGTGGGAATGATAAAACAATGACTGAAAGGCTCGTGGTCAATGTGTACACTACATTTGGAGTTTGTATGTTACAGGACGCATAAAACAGCAAATTTAGTCTAATTCAGTGATTAAAATTGAACTTTTGACAATTATAAAAGAACTATGATCTTTACGTTTTTTCGGCCCTAATCTGACTTTCTGGTTGTGTTATAATAATGGGCGATAATTTCACAAATGTTAAACGATTTCGAAACGCTGTTTACAAATCACCGAAGTAAGGTCCAGCATTCAACCATAATGTTGTACTATAAGATTTAGGTCAGTTTTGAACAAGTTATAGTCCGTTTCAAAAACCGTTAATTTTCGGAAGATCATTTAGACCGCATTTCGTTCGTTCAATTGTGGACCCTGAATGAAAATTTAAGATAGAACAATCGTCGAACATAGGCATCTACACATGCTATGTGAAAAACACCAACAGTAAAGATAAAAAACATCAATTTTGAAGCGCAGCACAAACTGAGGAGAAAAAAACTACTTGCAAAAACGCGCCTTTTTTTCTAGGGGTGGCCTTTAAAAAATGGCACTTAAAGCATAAAGGAACATCGATGTATATGCCCAACTACATACAAGTTTTGTAATTGAATCAACAGTACTAAAGGTATGCAATTTGCTTAATTCTGCATCCATTTAATATCTCTATAGGTATCAATGTACTATTGCATAACGGTATGGGCGCTGCCATTTTATGAGCACAAAGTAAAGCGTGAAAAAACAGTCAGGTTAAACGCGATTGGTCAATAATGATTGTTAAAGTAAATATATTTTGGAAAGAAATGCAATCTTTGGTATGATAATAGACAAAAAAGGAGTTTTATACACATTTAGGAGGAAGAAATCAAATTTCGAATAGGTAGGGGCACCTCGAGGAAATTTGAAAAAAATTAGACTCCCCCTTTTTGACCTTCATTTTTCATCCAGAAAAGCAATGCGAACCTATATTTTTAATAACACCAAATAAATCCCCTATTCTTTAACATAAATAATCTCTCTTAATTTAACATTAAATTAACTTTGTCTTTCAACGAAATAATAATCGAAAAGGGGTACCCCATATGGAAAATAACATAGAACGGCCATTGGTCCATTGTATTCTATACATGTTTTTTTTGGCATTTAAATTCGGCAAATTTTACTTTAAGCGCATAAATTCTGCATAAAATCATAGATTTTTACAAAATTCATTGTTTATATTCACGTTTTAATTAGCTATAGTCTATTTCATGAAGCATGCTATTTTCAATGCAACGTTAGGGGTGGGAATGATAAAACAATGACTGAAAGGCTCGTGGTCAATGTGTACACTACATTTGGAGTTTGTATGTTACAGGACGCATAAAACAGCAAATTTAGTCTAATTCAGTGATTAAAATTGAACTTTTGACAATTATAAAAGAACTATGATCTTTACGTTTTTTCGGCCCTAATCTGACTTTCTGGTTGTGTTATAATAATGGGCGATAATTTCACAAATGTTAAACGATTTCGAAACGCTGTTTACAAATCACCGAAGTAAGGTCCAGCATTCAACCATAATGTTGTACTATAAGATTTAGGTCAGTTTTGAACAAGTTATAGTCCGTTTCAAAAACCGTTAATTTTCGGAAGATCATTTAGACCGCATTTCGTTCGTTCAATTGTGGACCCTGAATGAAAATTTAAGATAGAACAATCGTCGAACATAGGCATCTACACATGCTATGTGAAAAACACCAACAGTAAAGATAAAAAACATCAATTTTGAAGCGCAGCACAAACTGAGGAGAAAAAAACTACTTGCAAAAACGCGCCTTTTTTTCTAGGGGTGGCCTTTAAAAAATGGCACTTAAAGCATAAAGGAACATCGATGTATATGCCCAACTACATACAAGTTTTGTAATTGAATCAACAGTACTAAAGGTATGCAATTTGCTTAATTCTGCATCCATTTAATATCTCTATAGGTATCAATGTACTATTGCATAACGGTATGGGCGCTGCCATTTTATGAGCACAAAGTAAAGCGTGAAAAAACAGTCAGGTTAAACGCGATTGGTCAATAATGATTGTTAAAGTAAATATATTTTGGAAAGAAATGCAATCTTTGGTATGATAATAGACAAAAAAGGAGTTTTATACACATTTAGGAGGAAGAAATCAAATTTCGAATAGGTAGGGGCACCTCGAGGAAATTTGAAAAAAATTAGACTCCCCCTTTTTGACCTTCATTTTTCATCCAGAAAAGCAATGCGAACCTATATTTTTAATAACACCAAATAAATCCCCTATTCTTTAACATAAATAATCTCTCTTAATTTAACATTAAATTAACTTTGTCTTTCAACGAAATAATAATCGAAAAGGGGTACCCCATATGGAAAATAACATAGAACGGCCATTGGTCCATTGTATTCTATACATGTTTTTTTTGGCATTTAAATTCGGCAAATTTTACTTTAAGCGCATAAATTCTGCATAAAATCATAGATTTTTACAAAATTCATTGTTTATATTCACGTTTTAATTAGCTATAGTCTATTTCATGAAGCATGCTATTTTCAATGCAACGTTAGGGGTGGGAATGATAAAACAATGACTGAAAGGCTCGTGGTCAATGTGTACACTACATTTGGAGTTTGTATGTTACAGGACGCATAAAACAGCAAATTTAGTCTAATTCAGTGATTAAAATTGAACTTTTGACAATTATAAAAGAACTATGATCTTTACGTTTTTTCGGCCCTAATCTGACTTTCTGGTTGTGTTATAATAATGGGCGATAATTTCACAAATGTTAAACGATTTCGAAACGCTGTTTACAAATCACCGAAGTAAGGTCCAGCATTCAACCATAATGTTGTACTATAAGATTTAGGTCAGTTTTGAACAAGTTATAGTCCGTTTCAAAAACCGTTAATTTTCGGAAGATCATTTAGACCGCATTTCGTTCGTTTAATTGTGGACCCTGAATGAAAATTTAAGATAGAACAATCGTCGAACATAGGCATCTACACATGCTATGTGAAAAACACCAACAGTAAAGATAAAAAACATCAATTTTGAAGCGCAGCACAAACTGAGGAGAAAAAAACTACTTGCAAAAACGCGCCTTTTTTTCTAGGGGTGGCCTTTAAAAAATGGCACTTAAAGCATAAAGGAACATCGATGTATATGCCCAACTACATACAAGTTTTGTAATTGAATCAACAGTACTAAAGGTATGCAATTTGCTTAATTCTGCATCCATTTAATATCTCTATAGGTATCAATGTACTATTGCATAACGGTATGGGCGCTGCCATTTTATGAGCACAAAGTAAAGCGTGAAAAAACAGTCAGGTTAAACGCGATTGGTCAATAATGATTGTTAAAGTAAATATATTTTGGAAAGAAATGCAATCTTTGGTATGATAATAGACAAAAAAGGAGTTTTATACACATTTAGGAGGAAGAAATCAAATTTCGAATAGGTAGGGGCACCTCGAGGAAATTTGAAAAAAATTAGACTCCCCCTTTTTGACCTTCATTTTTCATCCAGAAAAGCAATGCGAACCTATATTTTTAATAACACCAAATAAATCCCCTATTCTTTAACATAAATAATCTCTCTTAATTTAACATTAAATTAACTTTGTCTTTCAACGAAATAATAATCGAAAAGGGGTACCCCATATGGAAAATAACATAGAACGGCCATTGGTCCATTGTATTCTATACATGTTTTTTTTGGCATTTAAATTCGGCAAATTTTACTTTAAGCGCATAAATTCTGCATAAAATCATAGATTTTTACAAAATTCATTGTTTATATTCACGTTTTAATTAGCTATAGTCTATTTCATGAAGCATGCTATTTTCAATGCAACGTTAGGGGTGGGAATGATAAAACAATGACTGAAAGGCTCGTGGTCAATGTGTACACTACATTTGGAGTTTGTATGTTACAGGACGCATAAAACAGCAAATTTAGTCTAATTCAGTGATTAAAATTGAACTTTTGACAATTATAAAAGAACTATGATCTTTACGTTTTTTCGGCCCTAATCTGACTTTCTGGTTGTGTTATAATAATGGGCGATAATTTCACAAATGTTAAACGATTTCGAAACGCTGTTTACAAATCACCGAAGTAAGGTCCAGCATTCAACCATAATGTTGTACTATAAGATTTAGGTCAGTTTTGAACAAGTTATAGTCCGTTTCAAAAACCGTTAATTTTCGGAAGATCATTTAGACCGCATTTCGTTCGTTCAATTGTGGACCCTGAATGAAAATTTAAGATAGAACAATCGTCAAACATAGGCATCTACACATGCTATGTGAAAAACACCAACAGTAAAGATAAAAAACATCAATTTTGAAGCGCAGCACAAACTGAGGAGAAAAAAACTACTTGCAAAAACGCGCCTTTTTTTCTAGGGGTGGCCTTTAAAAAATGGCACTTAAAGCATAAAGGAACATCGATGTATATGCCCAACTACATACAAGTTTTGTAATTGAATCAACAGTACTAAAGGTATGCAATTTGCTTAATTCTGCATCCATTTAATATCTCTATAGGTATCAATGTACTATTGCATAACGGTATGGGCGCTGCCATTTTATGAGCACAAAGTAAAGCGTGAAAAAACAGTCAGGTTAAACGCGATTGGTCAATAATGATTGTTAAAGTAAATATATTTTGGAAAGAAATGCAATCTTTGGTATGATAATAGACAAAAAAGGAGTTTTATACACATTTAGGAGGAAGAAATCAAATTTCGAATAGGTAGGGGCACCTCGAGGAAATTTGAAAAAAATTAGACTCCCCCTTTTTGACCTTCATTTTTCATCCAGAAAAGCAATGCGAACCTATATTTTTAATAACACCAAATAAATCCCCTATTCTTTAACATAAATAATCTCTCTTAATTTAACATTAAATTAACTTTGTCTTTCAACGAAATAATAATCGAAAAGGGGTACCCCATATGGAAAATAACATAGAACGGCCATTGGTCCATTGTATTCTATACATGTTTTTTTTGGCATTTAAATTCGGCAAATTTTACTTTAAGCGCATAAATTCTGCATAAAATCATAGATTTTTACAAAATTCATTGTTTATATTCACGTTTTAATTAGCTATAGTCTATTTCATGAAGCATGCTATTTTCAATGCAACGTTAGGGGTGGGAATGATAAAACAATGACTGAAAGGCTCGTGGTCAATGTGTACACTACATTTGGAGTTTGTATGTTACAGGACGCATAAAACAGCAAATTTAGTCTAATTCAGTGATTAAAATTGAACTTTTGACAATTATAAAAGAACTATGATCTTTACGTTTTTTCGGCCCTAATCTGACTTTCTGGTTGTGTTATAATAATGGGCGATAATTTCACAAATGTTAAACGATTTCGAAACGCTGTTTACAAATCACCGAAGTAAGGTCCAGCATTCAACCATAATGTTGTACTATAAGATTTAGGTCAGTTTTGAACAAGTTATAGTCCGTTTCAAAAACCGTTAATTTTCGGAAGATCATTTAGACCGCATTTCGTTCGTTCAATTGTGGACCCTGAATGAAAATTTAAGATAGAACAATCGTCGAACATAGGCATCTACACATGCTATGTGAAAAACACCAACAGTAAAGATAAAAAACATCAATTTTGAAGCGCAGCACAAACTGAGGAGAAAAAAACTACTTGCAAAAACGCGCCTTTTTTTCTAGGGGTGGCCTTTAAAAAATGGCACTTAAAGCATAAAGGAACATCGATGTATATGCCCAACTACATACAAGTTTTGTAATTGAATCAACAGTACTAAAGGTATGCAATTTGCTTAATTCTGCATCCATTTAATATCTCTATAGGTATCAATGTACTATTGCATAACGGTATGGGCGCTGCCATTTTATGAGCACAAAGTAAAGCGTGAAAAAACAGTCAGGTTAAACGCGATTGGTCAATAATGATTGTTAAAGTAAATATATTTTGGAAAGAAATGCAATCTTTGGTATGATAATAGACAAAAAAGGAGTTTTATACACATTTAGGAGGAAGAAATCAAATTTCGAATAGGTAGGGGCACCTCGAGGAAATTTGAAAAAAATTAGACTCCCCCTTTTTGACCTTCATTTTTCATCCAGAAAAGCAATGCGAACCTATATTTTTAATAACACCAAATAAATCCCCTATTCTTTAACATAAATAATCTCTCTTAATTTAACATTAAATTAACTTTGTCTTTCAACGAAATAATAATCGAAAAGGGGTACCCCATATGGAAAATAACATAGAACGGCCATTGGTCCATTGTATTCTATACATGTTTTTTTTGGCATTTAAATTCGGCAAATTTTACTTTAAGCGCATAAATTCTGCATAAAATCATAGATTTTTACAAAATTCATTGTTTATATTCACGTTTTAATTAGCTATAGTCTATTTCATGAAGCATGCTATTTTCAATGCAACGTTAGGGGTGGGAATGATAAAACAATGACTGAAAGGCTCGTGGTCAATGTGTACACTACATTTGGAGTTTGTATGTTACAGGACGCATAAAACAGCAAATTTAGTCTAATTCAGTGATTAAAATTGAACTTTTGACAATTATAAAAGAACTATGATCTTTACGTTTTTTCGGCCCTAATCTGACTTTCTGGTTGTGTTATAATAATGGGCGATAATTTCACAAATGTTAAACGATTTCGAAACGCTGTTTACAAATCACCGAAGTAAGGTCCAGCATTCAACCATAATGTTGTACTATAAGATTTAGGTCAGTTTTGAACAAGTTATAGTCCGTTTCAAAAACCGTTAATTTTCGGAAGATCATTTAGACCGCATTTCGTTCGTTCAATTGTGGACCCTGAATGAAAATTTAAGATAGAACAATCGTCGAACATAGGCATCTACACATGCTATGTGAAAAACACCAACAGTAAAGATAAAAAACATCAATTTTGAAGCGCAGCACAAACTGAGGAGAAAAAAACTACTTGCAAAAACGCGCCTTTTTTTCTAGGGGTGGCCTTTAAAAAATGGCACTTAAAGCATAAAGGAACATCGATGTATATGCCCAACTACATACAAGTTTTGTAATTGAATCAACAGTACTAAAGGTATGCAATTTGCTTAATTCTGCATCCATTTAATATCTCTATAGGTATCAATGTACTATTGCATAACGGTATGGGCGCTGCCATTTTATGAGCACAAAGTAAAGCGTGAAAAAACAGTCAGGTTAAACGCGATTGGTCAATAATGATTGTTAAAGTAAATATATTTTGGAAAGAAATGCAATCTTTGGTATGATAATAGACAAAAAAGGAGTTTTATACACATTTAGGAGGAAGAAATCAAATTTCGAATAGGTAGGGGCACCTCGAGGAAATTTGAAAAAAATTAGACTCCCCCTTTTTGACCTTCATTTTTCATCCAGAAAAGCAATGCGAACCTATATTTTTAATAACACCAAATAAATCCCCTATTCTTTAACATAAATAATCTCTCTTAATTTAACATTAAATTAACTTTGTCTTTCAACGAAATAATAATCGAAAAGGGGTACCCCATATGGAAAATAACATAGAACGGCCATTGGTCCATTGTATTCTATACATGTTTTTTTTGGCATTTAAATTCGGCAAATTTTACTTTAAGCGCATAAATTCTGCATAAAATCATAGATTTTTACAAAATTCATTGTTTATATTCACGTTTTAATTAGCTATAGTCTATTTCATGAAGCATGCTATTTTCAATGCAACGTTAGGGGTGGGAATGATAAAACAATGACTGAAAGGCTCGTGGTCAATGTGTACACTACATTTGGAGTTTGTATGTTACAGGACGCATAAAACAGCAAATTTAGTCTAATTCAGTGATTAAAATTGAACTTTTGACAATTATAAAAGAACTATGATCTTTACGTTTTTTCGGCCCTAATCTGACTTTCTGGTTGTGTTATAATAATGGGCGATAATTTCACAAATGTTAAACGATTTCGAAACGCTGTTTACAAATCACCGAAGTAAGGTCCAGCATTCAACCATAATGTTGTACTATAAGATTTAGGTCAGTTTTGAACAAGTTATAGTCCGTTTCAAAAACCGTTAATTTTCGGAAGATCATTTAGACCGCATTTCGTTCGTTCAATTGTGGACCCTGAATGAAAATTTAAGATAGAACAATCGTCGAACATAGGCATCTACACATGCTATGTGAAAAACACCAACAGTAAAGATAAAAAACATCAATTTTGAAGCGCAGCACAAACTGAGGAGAAAAAAACTACTTGCAAAAACGCGCCTTTTTTTCTAGGGGTGGCCTTTAAAAAATGGCACTTAAAGCATAAAGGAACATCGATGTATATGCCCAACTACATACAAGTTTTGTAATTGAATCAACAGTACTAAAGGTATGCAATTTGCTTAATTCTGCATCCATTTAATATCTCTATAGGTATCAATGTACTATTGCATAACGGTATGGGCGCTGCCATTTTATGAGCACAAAGTAAAGCGTGAAAAAACAGTCAGGTTAAACGCGATTGGTCAATAATGATTGTTAAAGTAAATATATTTTGGAAAGAAATGCAATCTTTGGTATGATAATAGACAAAAAAGGAGTTTTATACACATTTAGGAGGAAGAAATCAAATTTCGAATAGGTAGGGGCACCTCGAGGAAATTTGAAAAAAATTAGACTCCCCCTTTTTGACCTTCATTTTTCATCCAGAAAAGCAATGCGAACCTATATTTTTAATAACACCAAATAAATCCCCTATTCTTTAACATAAATAATCTCTCTTAATTTAACATTAAATTAACTTTGTCTTTCAACGAAATAATAATCGAAAAGGGGTACCCCATATGGAAAATAACATAGAACGGCCATTGGTCCATTGTATTCTATACATGTTTTTTTTGGCATTTAAATTCGGCAAATTTTACTTTAAGCGCATAAATTCTGCATAAAATCATAGATTTTTACAAAATTCATTGTTTATATTCACGTTTTAATTAGCTATAGTCTATTTCATGAAGCATGCTATTTTCAATGCAACGTTAGGGGTGGGAATGATAAAACAATGACTGAAAGGCTCGTGGTCAATGTGTACACTACATTTGGAGTTTGTATGTTACAGGACGCATAAAACAGCAAATTTAGTCTAATTCAGTGATTAAAATTGAACTTTTGACAATTATAAAAGAACTATGATCTTTACGTTTTTTCGGCCCTAATCTGACTTTCTGGTTGTGTTATAATAATGGGCGATAATTTCACAAATGTTAAACGATTTCGAAACGCTGTTTACAAATCACCGAAGTAAGGTCCAGCATTCAACCATAATGTTGTACTATAAGATTTAGGTCAGTTTTGAACAAGTTATAGTCCGTTTCAAAAACCGTTAATTTTCGGAAGATCATTTAGACCGCATTTCGTTCGTTCAATTGTGGACCCTGAATGAAAATTTAAGATAGAACAATCGTCGAACATAGGCATCTACACATGCTATGTGAAAAACACCAACAGTAAAGATAAAAAACATCAATTTTGAAGCGCAGCACAAACTGAGGAGAAAAAAACTACTTGCAAAAACGCGCCTTTTTTTCTAGGGGTGGCCTTTAAAAAATGGCACTTAAAGCATAAAGGAACATCGATGTATATGCCCAACTACATACAAGTTTTGTAATTGAATCAACAGTACTAAAGGTATGCAATTTGCTTAATTCTGCATCCATTTAATATCTCTATAGGTATCAATGTACTATTGCATAACGGTATGGGCGCTGCCATTTTATGAGCACAAAGTAAAGCGTGAAAAAACAGTCAGGTTAAACGCGATTGGTCAATAATGATTGTTAAAGTAAATATATTTTGGAAAGAAATGCAATCTTTGGTATGATAATAGACAAAAAAGGAGTTTTATACACATTTAGGAGGAAGAAATCAAATTTCGAATAGGTAGGGGCACCTCGAGGAAATTTGAAAAAAATTAGACTCCCCCTTTTTGACCTTCATTTTTCATCCAGAAAAGCAATGCGAACCTATATTTTTAATAACACCAAATAAATCCCCTATTCTTTAACATAAATAATCTCTCTTAATTTAACATTAAATTAACTTTGTCTTTCAACGAAATAATAATCGAAAAGGGGTACCCCATATGGAAAATAACATAGAACGGCCATTGGTCCATTGTATTCTATACATGTTTTTTTTGGCATTTAAATTCGGCAAATTTTACTTTAAGCGCATAAATTCTGCATAAAATCATAGATTTTTACAAAATTCATTGTTTATATTCACGTTTTAATTAGCTATAGTCTATTTCATGAAGCATGCTATTTTCAATGCAACGTTAGGGGTGGGAATGATAAAACAATGACTGAAAGGCTCGTGGTCAATGTGTACACTACATTTGGAGTTTGTATGTTACAGGACGCATAAAACAGCAAATTTAGTCTAATTCAGTGATTAAAATTGAACTTTTGACAATTATAAAAGAACTATGATCTTTACGTTTTTTCGGCCCTAATCTGACTTTCTGGTTGTGTTATAATAATGGGCGATAATTTCACAAATGTTAAACGATTTCGAAACGCTGTTTACAAATCACCGAAGTAAGGTCCAGCATTCAACCATAATGTTGTACTATAAGATTTAGGTCAGTTTTGAACAAGTTATAGTCCGTTTCAAAAACCGTTAATTTTCGGAAGATCATTTAGACCGCATTTCGTTCGTTCAATTGTGGACCCTGAATGAAAATTTAAGATAGAACAATCGTCGAACATAGGCATCTACACATGCTATGTGAAAAACACCAACAGTAAAGATAAAAAACATCAATTTTGAAGCGCAGCACAAACTGAGGAGAAAAAAACTACTTGCAAAAACGCGCCTTTTTTTCTAGGGGTGGCCTTTAAAAAATGGCACTTAAAGCATAAAGGAACATCGATGTATATGCCCAACTACATACAAGTTTTGTAATTGAATCAACAGTACTAAAGGTATGCAATTTGCTTAATTCTGCATCCATTTAATATCTCTATAGGTATCAATGTACTATTGCATAACGGTATGGGCGCTGCCATTTTATGAGCACAAAGTAAAGCGTGAAAAAACAGTCAGGTTAAACGCGATTGGTCAATAATGATTGTTAAAGTAAATATATTTTGGAAAGAAATGCAATCTTTGGTATGATAATAGACAAAAAAGGAGTTTTATACACATTTAGGAGGAAGAAATCAAATTTCGAATAGGTAGGGGCACCTCGAGGAAATTTGAAAAAAATTAGACTCCCCCTTTTTGACCTTCATTTTTCATCCAGAAAAGCAATGCGAACCTATATTTTTAATAACACCAAATAAATCCCCTATTCTTTAACATAAATAATCTCTCTTAATTTAACATTAAATTAACTTTGTCTTTCAACGAAATAATAATCGAAAAGGGGTACCCCATATGGAAAATAACATAGAACGGCCATTGGTCCATTGTATTCTATACATGTTTTTTTTGGCATTTAAATTCGGCAAATTTTACTTTAAGCGCATAAATTCTGCATAAAATCATAGATTTTTACAAAATTCATTGTTTATATTCACGTTTTAATTAGCTATAGTCTATTTCATGAAGCATGCTATTTTCAATGCAACGTTAGGGGTGGGAATGATAAAACAATGACTGAAAGGCTCGTGGTCAATGTGTACACTACATTTGGAGTTTGTATGTTACAGGACGCATAAAACAGCAAATTTAGTCTAATTCAGTGATTAAAATTGAACTTTTGACAATTATAAAAGAACTATGATCTTTACGTTTTTTCGGCCCTAATCTGACTTTCTGGTTGTGTTATAATAATGGGCGATAATTTCACAAATGTTAAACGATTTCGAAACGCTGTTTACAAATCACCGAAGTAAGGTCCAGCATTCAACCATAATGTTGTACTATAAGATTTAGGTCAGTTTTGAACAAGTTATAGTCCGTTTCAAAAACCGTTAATTTTCGGAAGATCATTTAGACCGCATTTCGTTCGTTCAATTGTGGACCCTGAATGAAAATTTAAGATAGAACAATCGTCGAACATAGGCATCTACACATGCTATGTGAAAAACACCAACAGTAAAGATAAAAAACATCAATTTTGAAGCGCAGCACAAACTGAGGAGAAAAAAACTACTTGCAAAAACGCGCCTTTTTTTCTAGGGGTGGCCTTTAAAAAACGGCACTTAAAGCATAAAGGAACATCGATGTATATGCCCAACTACATACAAGTTTTGTAATTGAATCAACAGTACTAAAGGTATGCAATTTGCTTAATTCTGCATCCATTTAATATCTCTATAGGTATCAATGTACTATTGCATAACGGTATGGGCGCTGCCATTTTATGAGCACAAAGTAAAGCGTGAAAAAACAGTCAGGTTAAACGCGATTGGTCAATAATGATTGTTAAAGTAAATATATTTTGGAAAGAAATGCAATCTTTGGTATGATAATAGACAAAAAAGGAGTTTTATACACATTTAGGAGGAAGAAATCAAATTTCGAATAGGTAGGGGCACCTCGAGGAAATTTGAAAAAAATTAGACTCCCCCTTTTTGACCTTCATTTTTCATCCAGAAAAGCAATGCGAACCTATATTTTTAATAACACCAAATAAATCCCCTATTCTTTAACATAAATAATCTCTCTTAATTTAACATTAAATTAACTTTGTCTTTCAACGAAATAATAATCGAAAAGGGGTACCCCATATGGAAAATAACATAGAACGGCCATTGGTCCATTGTATTCTATACATGTTTTTTTTGGCATTTAAATTCGGCAAATTTTACTTTAAGCGCATAAATTCTGCATAAAATCATAGATTTTTACAAAATTCATTGTTTATATTCACGTTTTAATTAGCTATAGTCTATTTCATGAAGCATGCTATTTTCAATGCAACGTTAGGGGTGGGAATGATAAAACAATGACTGAAAGGCTCGTGGTCAATGTGTACACTACATTTGGAGTTTGTATGTTACAGGACGCATAAAACAGCAAATTTAGTCTAATTCAGTGATTAAAATTGAACTTTTGACAATTATAAAAGAACTATGATCTTTACGTTTTTTCGGCCCTAATCTGACTTTCTGGTTGTGTTATAATAATGGGCGATAATTTCACAAATGTTAAACGATTTCGAAACGCTGTTTACAAATCACCGAAGTAAGGTCCAGCATTCAACCATAATGTTGTACTATAAGATTTAGGTCAGTTTTGAACAAGTTATAGTCCGTTTCAAAAACCGTTAATTTTCGGAAGATCATTTAGACCGCATTTCGTTCGTTCAATTGTGGACCCTGAATGAAAATTTAAGATAGAACAATCGTCGAACATAGGCATCTACACATGCTATGTGAAAAACACCAACAGTAAAGATAAAAAACATCAATTTTGAAGCGCAGCACAAACTGAGGAGAAAAAAACTACTTGCAAAAACGCGCCTTTTTTTCTAGGGGTGGCCTTTAAAAAATGGCACTTAAAGCATAAAGGAACATCGATGTATATGCCCAACTACATACAAGTTTTGTAATTGAATCAACAGTACTAAAGGTATGCAATTTGCTTAATTCTGCATCCATTTAATATCTCTATACATGTTTTTTTTGGCATTTAAATTCGGCAAATTTTACTTTAAGCGCATAAATTCTGCATAAAATCATAGATTTTTACAAAATTCATTGTTTATATTCACGTTTTAATTAGCTATAGTCTATTTCATGAAGCATGCTATTTTCAATGCAACGTTAGGGGTGGGAATGATAAAACAATGACTGAAAGGCTCGTGGTCAATGTGTACACTACATTTGGAGTTTGTATGTTACAGGACGCATAAAACAGCAAATTTAGTCTAATTCAGTGATTAAAATTGAACTTTTGACAATTATAAAAGAACTATGATCTTTACGTTTTTTCGGCCCTAATCTGACTTTCTGGTTGTGTTATAATAATGGGCGATAATTTCACAAATGTTAAACGATTTCGAAACGCTGTTTACAAATCACCGAAGTAAGGTCCAGCATTCAACCATAATGTTGTACTATAAGATTTAGGTCAGTTTTGAACAAGTTATAGTCCGTTTCAAAAACCGTTAATTTTCGGAAGATCATTTAGACCGCATTTCGTTCGTTCAATTGTGGACCCTGAATGAAAATTTAAGATAGAACAATCGTCGAACATAGGCATCTACACATGCTATGTGAAAAACACCAACAGTAAAGATAAAAAACATCAATTTTGAAGCGCAGCACAAACTGAGGAGAAAAAAACTACTTGCAAAAACGCGCCTTTTTTTCTAGGGGTGGCCTTTAAAAAATGGCACTTAAAGCATAAAGGAACATCGATGTATATGCCCAACTACATACAAGTTTTGTAATTGAATCAACAGTACTAAAGGTATGCAATTTGCTTAATTCTGCATCCATTTAATATCTCTATAGGTATCAATGTACTATTGCATAACGGTATGGGCGCTGCCATTTTATGAGCACAAAGTAAAGCGTGAAAAAACAGTCAGGTTAAACGCGATTGGTCAATAATGATTGTTAAAGTAAATATATTTTGGAAAGAAATGCAATCTTTGGTATGATAATAGACAAAAAAGGAGTTTTATACACATTTAGGAGGAAGAAATCAAATTTCGAATAGGTAGGGGCACCTCGAGGAAATTTGAAAAAAATTAGACTCCCCCTTTTTGACCTTCATTTTTCATCCAGAAAAGCAATGCGAACCTATATTTTTAATAACACCAAATAAATCCCCTATTCTTTAACATAAATAATCTCTCTTAATTTAACATTAAATTAACTTTGTCTTTCAACGAAATAATAATCGAAAAGGGGTACCCCATATGGAAAATAACATAGAACGGCCATTGGTCCATTGTATTCTATACATGTTTTTTTTGGCATTTAAATTCGGCAAATTTTACTTTAAGCGCATAAATTCTGCATAAAATCATAGATTTTTACAAAATTCATTGTTTATATTCACGTTTTAATTAGCTATAGTCTATTTCATGAAGCATGCTATTTTCAATGCAACGTTAGGGGTGGGAATGATAAAACAATGACTGAAAGGCTCGTGGTCAATGTGTACACTACATTTGGAGTTTGTATGTTACAGGACGCATAAAACAGCAAATTTAGTCTAATTCAGTGATTAAAATTGAACTTTTGACAATTATAAAAGAACTATGATCTTTACGTTTTTTCGGCCCTAATCTGACTTTCTGGTTGTGTTATAATAATGGGCGATAATTTCACAAATGTTAAACGATTTCGAAACGCTGTTTACAAATCACCGAAGTAAGGTCCAGCATTCAACCATAATGTTGTACTATAAGATTTAGGTCAGTTTTGAACAAGTTATAGTCCGTTTCAAAAACCGTTAATTTTCGGAAGATCATTTAGACCGCATTTCGTTCGTTCAATTGTGGACCCTGAATGAAAATTTAAGATAGAACAATCGTCGAACATAGGCATCTACACATGCTATGTGAAAAACACCAACAGTAAAGATAAAAAACATCAATTTTGAAGCGCAGCACAAACTGAGGAGAAAAAAACTACTTGCAAAAACGCGCCTTTTTTTCTAGGGGTGGCCTTTAAAAAATGGCACTTAAAGCATAAAGGAACATCGATGTATATGCCCAACTACATACAAGTTTTGTAATTGAATCAACAGTACTAAAGGTATGCAATTTGCTTAATTCTGCATCCATTTAATATCTCTATACATGTTTTTTTTGGCATTTAAATTCGGCAAATTTTACTTTAAGCGCATAAATTCTGCATAAAATCATAGATTTTTACAAAATTCATTGTTTATATTCACGTTTTAATTAGCTATAGTCTATTTCATGAAGCATGCTATTTTCAATGCAACGTTAGGGGTGGGAATGATAAAACAATGACTGAAAGGCTCGTGGTCAATGTGTACACTACATTTGGAGTTTGTATGTTACAGGACGCATAAAACAGCAAATTTAGTCTAATTCAGTGATTAAAATTGAACTTTTGACAATTATAAAAGAACTATGATCTTTACGTTTTTTCGGCCCTAATCTGACTTTCTGGTTGTGTTATAATAATGGGCGATAATTTCACAAATGTTAAACGATTTCGAAACGCTGTTTACAAATCACCGAAGTAAGGTCCAGCATTCAACCATAATGTTGTACTATAAGATTTAGGTCAGTTTTGAACAAGTTATAGTCCGTTTCAAAAACCGTTAATTTTCGGAAGATCATTTAGACCGCATTTCGTTCGTTCAATTGTGGACCCTGAATGAAAATTTAAGATAGAACAATCGTCGAACATAGGCATCTACACATGCTATGTGAAAAACACCAACAGTAAAGATAAAAAACATCAATTTTGAAGCGCAGCACAAACTGAGGAGAAAAAAACTACTTGCAAAAACGCGCCTTTTTTTCTAGGGGTGGCCTTTAAAAAACGGCACTTAAAGCATAAAGGAACATCGATGTATATGCCCAACTACATACAAGTTTTGTAATTGAATCAACAGTACTAAAGGTATGCAATTTGCTTAATTCTGCATCCATTTAATATCTCTATAGGTATCAATGTACTATTGCATAACGGTATGGGCGCTGCCATTTTATGAGCACAAAGTAAAGCGTGAAAAAACAGTCAGGTTAAACGCGATTGGTCAATAATGATTGTTAAAGTAAATATATTTTGGAAAGAAATGCAATCTTTGGTATGATAATAGACAAAAAAGGAGTTTTATACACATTTAGGAGGAAGAAATCAAATTTCGAATAGGTAGGGGCACCTCGAGGAAATTTGAAAAAAATTAGACTCCCCCTTTTTGACCTTCATTTTTCATCCAGAAAAGCAATGCGAACCTATATTTTTAATAACACCAAATAAATCCCCTATTCTTTAACATAAATAATCTCTCTTAATTTAACATTAAATTAACTTTGTCTTTCAACGAAATAATAATCGAAAAGGGGTACCCCATATGGAAAATAACATAGAACGGCCATTGGTCCATTGTATTCTATACATGTTTTTTTTGGCATTTAAATTCGGCAAATTTTACTTTAAGCGCATAAATTCTGCATAAAATCATAGATTTTTACAAAATTCATTGTTTATATTCACGTTTTAATTAGCTATAGTCTATTTCATGAAGCATGCTATTTTCAATGCAACGTTAGGGGTGGGAATGATAAAACAATGACTGAAAGGCTCGTGGTCAATGTGTACACTACATTTGGAGTTTGTATGTTACAGGACGCATAAAACAGCAAATTTAGTCTAATTCAGTGATTAAAATTGAACTTTTGACAATTATAAAAGAACTATGATCTTTACGTTTTTTCGGCCCTAATCTGACTTTCTGGTTGTGTTATAATAATGGGCGATAATTTCACAAATGTTAAACGATTTCGAAACGCTGTTTACAAATCACCGAAGTAAGGTCCAGCATTCAACCATAATGTTGTACTATAAGATTTAGGTCAGTTTTGAACAAGTTATAGTCCGTTTCAAAAACCGTTAATTTTCGGAAGATCATTTAGACCGCATTTCGTTCGTTCAATTGTGGACCCTGAATGAAAATTTAAGATAGAACAATCGTCGAACATAGGCATCTACACATGCTATGTGAAAAACACCAACAGTAAAGATAAAAAACATCAATTTTGAAGCGCAGCACAAACTGAGGAGAAAAAAACTACTTGCAAAAACGCGCCTTTTTTTCTAGGGGTGGCCTTTAAAAAATGGCACTTAAAGCATAAAGGAACATCGATGTATATGCCCAACTACATACAAGTTTTGTAATTGAATCAACAGTACTAAAGGTATGCAATTTGCTTAATTCTGCATCCATTTAATATCTCTATAGGTATCAATGTACTATTGCATAACGGTATGGGCGCTGCCATTTTATGAGCACAAAGTAAAGCGTGAAAAAACAGTCAGGTTAAACGCGATTGGTCAATAATGATTGTTAAAGTAAATATATTTTGGAAAGAAATGCAATCTTTGGTATGATAATAGACAAAAAAGGAGTTTTATACACATTTAGGAGGAAGAAATCAAATTTCGAATAGGTAGGGGCACCTCGAGGAAATTTGAAAAAAATTAGACTCCCCCTTTTTGACCTTCATTTTTCATCCAGAAAAGCAATGCGAACCTATATTTTTAATAACACCAAATAAATCCCCTATTCTTTAACATAAATAATCTCTCTTAATTTAACATTAAATTAACTTTGTCTTTCAACGAAATAATAATCGAAAAGGGGTACCCCATATGGAAAATAACATAGAACGGCCATTGGTCCATTGTATTCTATACATGTTTTTTTTTGGCATTTAAATTCGGCAAATTTTACTTTAAGCGCATAAATTCTGCATAAAATCATAGATTTTTACAAAATTCATTGTTTATATTCACGTTTTAATTAGCTATAGTCTATTTCATGAAGCATGCTATTTTCAATGCAACGTTAGGGGTGGGAATGATAAAACAATGACTGAAAGGCTCGTGGTCAATGTGTACACTACATTTGGAGTTTGTATGTTACAGGACGCATAAAACAGCAAATTTAGTCTAATTCAGTGATTAAAATTGAACTTTTGACAATTATAAAAGAACTATGATCTTTACGTTTTTTCGGCCCTAATCTGACTTTCTGGTTGTGTTATAATAATGGGCGATAATTTCACAAATGTTAAACGATTTCGAAACGCTGTTTACAAATCACCGAAGTAAGGTCCAGCATTCAACCATAATGTTGTACTATAAGATTTAGGTCAGTTTTGAACAAGTTATAGTCCGTTTCAAAAACCGTTAATTTTCGGAAGATCATTTAGACCGCATTTCGTTCGTTCAATTGTGGACCCTGAATGAAAATTTAAGATAGAACAATCGTCGAACATAGGCATCTACACATGCTATGTGAAAAACACCAACAGTAAAGATAAAAAACATCAATTTTGAAGCGCAGCACAAACTGAGGAGAAAAAAACTACTTGCAAAAACGCGCCTTTTTTTCTAGGGGTGGCCTTTAAAAAATGGCACTTAAAGCATAAAGGAACATCGATGTATATGCCCAACTACATACAAGTTTTGTAATTGAATCAACAGTACTAAAGGTATGCAATTTGCTTAATTCTGCATCCATTTAATATCTCTATAGGTATCAATGTACTATTGCATAACGGTATGGGCGCTGCCATTTTATGAGCACAAAGTAAAGCGTGAAAAAACAGTCAGGTTAAACGCGATTGGTCAATAATGATTGTTAAAGTAAATATATTTTGGAAAGAAATGCAATCTTTGGTATGATAATAGACAAAAAAGGAGTTTTATACACATTTAGGAGGAAGAAATCAAATTTCGAATAGGTAGGGGCACCTCGAGGAAATTTGAAAAAAATTAGACTCCCCCTTTTTGACCTTCATTTTTCATCCAGAAAAGCAATGCGAACCTATATTTTTAATAACACCAAATAAATCCCCTATTCTTTAACATAAATAATCTCTCTTAATTTAACATTAAATTAACTTTGTCTTTCAACGAAATAATAATCGAAAAGGGGTACCCCATATGGAAAATAACATAGAACGGCCATTGGTCCATTGTATTCTATACATGTTTTTTTTTGGCATTTAAATTCGGCAAATTTTACTTTAAGCGCATAAATTCTGCATAAAATCATAGATTTTTACAAAATTCATTGTTTATATTCACGTTTTAATTAGCTATAGTCTATTTCATGAAGCATGCTATTTTCAATGCAACGTTAGGGGTGGGAATGATAAAACAATGACTGAAAGGCTCGTGGTCAATGTGTACACTACATTTGGAGTTTGTATGTTACAGGACGCATAAAACAGCAAATTTAGTCTAATTCAGTGATTAAAATTGAACTTTTGACAATTATAAAAGAACTATGATCTTTACGTTTTTTCGGCCCTAATCTGACTTTCTGGTTGTGTTATAATAATGGGCGATAATTTCACAAATGTTAAACGATTTCGAAACGCTGTTTACAAATCACCGAAGTAAGGTCCAGCATTCAACCATAATGTTGTACTATAAGATTTAGGTCAGTTTTGAACAAGTTATAGTCCGTTTCAAAAACCGTTAATTTTCGGAAGATCATTTAGACCGCATTTCGTTCGTTCAATTGTGGACCCTGAATGAAAATTTAAGATAGAACAACGTCGAACATAGGCATCTACACATGCTATGTGAAAAACACCAACAGTAAAGATAAAAAACATCAATTTTGAAGCGCAGCACAAACTGAGGAGAAAAAAACTACTTGCAAAAACGCGCCTTTTTTTCTAGGGGTGGCCTTTAAAAAATGGCACTTAAAGCATAAAGGAACATCGATGTATATGCCCAACTACATACAAGTTTTGTAATTGAATCAACAGTACTAAAGGTATGCAATTTGCTTAATTCTGCATCCATTTAATATCTCTATACATGTTTTTTTTGGCATTTAAATTCGGCAAATTTTACTTTAAGCGCATAAATTCTGCATAAAATCATAGATTTTTACAAAATTCATTGTTTATATTCACGTTTTAATTAGCTATAGTCTATTTCATGAAGCATGCTATTTTCAATGCAACGTTAGGGGTGGGAATGATAAAACAATGACTGAAAGGCTCGTGGTCAATGTGTACACTACATTTGGAGTTTGTATGTTACAGGACGCATAAAACAGCAAATTTAGTCTAATTCAGTGATTAAAATTGAACTTTTGACAATTATAAAAGAACTATGATCTTTACGTTTTTTCGGCCCTAATCTGACTTTCTGGTTGTGTTATAATAATGGGCGATAATTTCACAAATGTTAAACGATTTCGAAACGCTGTTTACAAATCACCGAAGTAAGGTCCAGCATTCAACCATAATGTTGTACTATAAGATTTAGGTCAGTTTTGAACAAGTTATAGTCCGTTTCAAAAACCGTTAATTTTCGGAAGATCATTTAGACCGCATTTCGTTCGTTCAATTGTGGACCCTGAATGAAAATTTAAGATAGAACAATCGTCGAACATAGGCATCTACACATGCTATGTGAAAAACACCAACAGTAAAGATAAAAAACATCAATTTTGAAGCGCAGCACAAACTGAGGAGAAAAAAACTACTTGCAAAAACGCGCCTTTTTTTCTAGGGGTGGCCTTTAAAAAATGGCACTTAAAGCATAAAGGAACATCGATGTATATGCCCAACTACATACAAGTTTTGTAATTGAATCAACAGTACTAAAGGTATGCAATTTGCTTAATTCTGCATCCATTTAATATCTCTATAGGTATCAATGTACTATTGCATAACGGTATGGGCGCTGCCATTTTATGAGCACAAAGTAAAGCGTGAAAAAACAGTCAGGTTAAACGCGATTGGTCAATAATGATTGTTAAAGTAAATATATTTTGGAAAGAAATGCAATCTTTGGTATGAAAATAGACAAAAAAGGAGTTTTATACACATTTAGGAGGAAGAAATCAAATTTCGAATAGGTAGGGGCACCTCGAGGAAATTTGAAAAAAATTAGACTCCCCCTTTTTGACCTTCATTTTTCATCCAGAAAAGCAATGCGAACCTATATTTTTAATAACACCAAATAAATCCCCTATTCTTTAACATAAATAATCTCTCTTAATTTAACATTAAATTAACTTTGTCTTTCAACGAAATAATAATCGAAAAGGGGTACCCCATATGGAAAATAACATAGAACGGCCATTGGTCCATTGTATTCTATACATGTTTTTTTTGGCATTTAAATTCGGCAAATTTTACTTTAAGCGCATAAATTCTGCATAAAATCATAGATTTTTACAAAATTCATTGTTTATATTCACGTTTTAATTAGCTATAGTCTATTTCATGAAGCATGCTATTTTCAATGCAACGTTAGGGGTGGGAATGATAAAACAATGACTGAAAGGCTCGTGGTCAATGTGTACACTACATTTGGAGTTTGTATGTTACAGGACGCATAAAACAGCAAATTTAGTCTAATTCAGTGATTAAAATTGAACTTTTGACAATTATAAAAGAACTATGATCTTTACGTTTTTTCGGCCCTAATCTGACTTTCTGGTTGTGTTATAATAATGGGCGATAATTTCACAAATGTTAAACGATTTCGAAACGCTGTTTACAAATCACCGAAGTAAGGTCCAGCATTCAACCATAATGTTGTACTATAAGATTTAGGTCAGTTTTGAACAAGTTATAGTCCGTTTCAAAAACCGTTAATTTTCGGAAGATCATTTAGACCGCATTTCGTTCGTTCAATTGTGGACCCTGAATGAAAATTTAAGATAGAACAATCGTCGAACATAGGCATCTACACATGCTATGTGAAAAACACCAACAGTAAAGATAAAAAACATCAATTTTGAAGCGCAGCACAAACTGAGGAGAAAAAAACTACTTGCAAAAACGCGCCTTTTTTTCTAGGGGTGGCCTTTAAAAAACGGCACTTAAAGCATAAAGGAACATCGATGTATATGCCCAACTACATACAAGTTTTGTAATTGAATCAACAGTACTAAAGGTATGCAATTTGCTTAATTCTGCATCCATTTAATATCTCTATAGGTATCAATGTACTATTGCATAACGGTATGGGCGCTGCCATTTTATGAGCACAAAGTAAAGCGTGAAAAAACAGTCAGGTTAAACGCGATTGGTCAATAATGATTGTTAAAGTAAATATATTTTGGAAAGAAATGCAATCTTTGGTATGATAATAGACAAAAAAGGAGTTTTATACACATTTAGGAGGAAGAAATCAAATTTCGAATAGGTAGGGGCACCTCGAGGAAATTTGAAAAAAATTAGACTCCCCCTTTTTGACCTTCATTTTTCATCCAGAAAAGCAATGCGAACCTATATTTTTAATAACACCAAATAAATCCCCTATTCTTTAACATAAATAATCTCTCTTAATTTAACATTAAATTAACTTTGTCTTTCAACGAAATAATAATCGAAAAGGGGTACCCCATATGGAAAATAACATAGAACGGCCATTGGTCCATTGTATTCTATACATGTTTTTTTTTGGCATTTAAATTCGGCAAATTTTACTTTAAGCGCATAAATTCTGCATAAAATCATAGATTTTTACAAAATTCATTGTTTATATTCACGTTTTAATTAGCTATAGTCTATTTCATGAAGCATGCTATTTTCAATGCAACGTTAGGGGTGGGAATGATAAAACAATGACTGAAAGGCTCGTGGTCAATGTGTACACTACATTTGGAGTTTGTATGTTACAGGACGCATAAAACAGCAAATTTAGTCTAATTCAGTGATTAAAATTGAACTTTTGACAATTATAAAAGAACTATGATCTTTACGTTTTTTCGGCCCTAATCTGACTTTCTGGTTGTGTTATAATAATGGGCGATAATTTCACAAATGTTAAACGATTTCGAAACGCTGTTTACAAATCACCGAAGTAAGGTCCAGCATTCAACCATAATGTTGTACTATAAGATTTAGGTCAGTTTTGAACAAGTTATAGTCCGTTTCAAAAACCGTTAATTTTCGGAAGATCATTTAGACCGCATTTCGTTCGTTCAATTGTGGACCCTGAATGAAAATTTAAGATAGAACAATCGTCGAACATAGGCATCTACACATGCTATGTGAAAAACACCAACAGTAAAGATAAAAAACATCAATTTTGAAGCGCAGCACAAACTGAGGAGAAAAAAACTACTTGCAAAAACGCGCCTTTTTTTCTAGGGGTGGCCTTTAAAAAACGGCACTTAAAGCATAAAGGAACATCGATGTATATGCCCAACTACATACAAGTTTTGTAATTGAATCAACAGTACTAAAGGTATGCAATTTGCTTAATTCTGCATCCATTTAATATCTCTATAGGTATCAATGTACTATTGCATAACGGTATGGGCGCTGCCATTTTATGAGCACAAAGTAAAGCGTGAAAAAACAGTCAGGTTAAACGCGATTGGTCAATAATGATTGTTAAAGTAAATATATTTTGGAAAGAAATGCAATCTTTGGTATGATAATAGACAAAAAAGGAGTTTTATACACATTTAGGAGGAAGAAATCAAATTTCGAATAGGTAGGGGCACCTCGAGGAAATTTGAAAAAAATTAGACTCCCCCTTTTTGACCTTCATTTTTCATCCAGAAAAGCAATGCGAACCTATATTTTTAATAACACCAAATAAATCCCCTATTCTTTAACATAAATAATCTCTCTTAATTTAACATTAAATTAACTTTGTCTTTCAACGAAATAATAATCGAAAAGGGGTACCCCATATGGAAAATAACATAGAACGGCCATTGGTCCATTGTATTCTATACATGTTTTTTTTGGCATTTAAATTCGGCAAATTTTACTTTAAGCGCATAAATTCTGCATAAAATCATAGATTTTTACAAAATTCATTGTTTATATTCACGTTTTAATTAGCTATAGTCTATTTCATGAAGCATGCTATTTTCAATGCAACGTTAGGGGTGGGAATGATAAAACAATGACTGAAAGGCTCGTGGTCAATGTGTACACTACATTTGGAGTTTGTATGTTACAGGACGCATAAAACAGCAAATTTAGTCTAATTCAGTGATTAAAATTGAACTTTTGACAATTATAAAAGAACTATGATCTTTACGTTTTTTCGGCCCTAATCTGACTTTCTGGTTGTGTTATAATAATGGGCGATAATTTCACAAATGTTAAACGATTTCGAAACGCTGTTTACAAATCACCGAAGTAAGGTCCAGCATTCAACCATAATGTTGTACTATAAGATTTAGGTCAGTTTTGAACAAGTTATAGTCCGTTTCAAAAACCGTTAATTTTCGGAAGATCATTTAGACCGCATTTCGTTCGTTCAATTGTGGACCCTGAATGAAAATTTAAGATAGAACAATCGTCGAACATAGGCATCTACACATGCTATGTGAAAAACACCAACAGTAAAGATAAAAAACATCAATTTTGAAGCGCAGCACAAACTGAGGAGAAAAAAACTACTTGCAAAAACGCGCCTTTTTTTCTAGGGGTGGCCTTTAAAAAATGGCACTTAAAGCATAAAGGAACATCGATGTATATGCCCAACTACATACAAGTTTTGTAATTGAATCAACAGTACTAAAGGTATGCAATTTGCTTAATTCTGCATCCATTTAATATCTCTATAGGTATCAATGTACTATTGCATAACGGTATGGGCGCTGCCATTTTATGAGCACAAAGTAAAGCGTGAAAAAACAGTCAGGTTAAACGCGATTGGTCAATAATGATTGTTAAAGTAAATATATTTTGGAAAGAAATGCAATCTTTGGTATGATAATAGACAAAAAAGGAGTTTTATACACATTTAGGAGGAAGAAATCAAATTTCGAATAGGTAGGGGCACCTCGAGGAAATTTGAAAAAAATTAGACTCCCCCTTTTTGACCTTCATTTTTCATCCAGAAAAGCAATGCGAACCTATATTTTTAATAACACCAAATAAATCCCCTATTCTTTAACATAAATAATCTCTCTTAATTTAACATTAAATTAACTTTGTCTTTCAACGAAATAATAATCGAAAAGGGGTACCCCATATGGAAAATAACATAGAACGGCCATTGGTCCATTGTATTCTATACATGTTTTTTTTGGCATTTAAATTCGGCAAATTTTACTTTAAGCGCATAAATTCTGCATAAAATCATAGATTTTTACAAAATTCATTGTTTATATTCACGTTTTAATTAGCTATAGTCTATTTCATGAAGCATGCTATTTTCAATGCAACGTTAGGGGTGGGAATGATAAAACAATGACTGAAAGGCTCGTGGTCAATGTGTACACTACATTTGGAGTTTGTATGTTACAGGACGCATAAAACAGCAAATTTAGTCTAATTCAGTGATTAAAATTGAACTTTTGACAATTATAAAAGAACTATGATCTTTACGTTTTTTCGGCCCTAATCTGACTTTCTGGTTGTGTTATAATAATGGGCGATAATTTCACAAATGTTAAACGATTTCGAAACGCTGTTTACAAATCACCGAAGTAAGGTCCAGCATTCAACCATAATGTTGTACTATAAGATTTAGGTCAGTTTTGAACAAGTTATAGTCCGTTTCAAAAACCGTTAATTTTCGGAAGATCATTTAGACCGCATTTCGTTCGTTCAATTGTGGACCCTGAATGAAAATTTAAGATAGAACAATCGTCGAACATAGGCATCTACACATGCTATGTGAAAAACACCAACAGTAAAGATAAAAAACATCAATTTTGAAGCGCAGCACAAACTGAGGAGAAAAAAACTACTTGCAAAAACGCGCCTTTTTTTCTAGGGGTGGCCTTTAAAAAACGGCACTTAAAGCATAAAGGAACATCGATGTATATGCCCAACTACATACAAGTTTTGTAATTGAATCAACAGTACTAAAGGTATGCAATTTGCTTAATTCTGCATCCATTTAATATCTCTATAGGTATCAATGTACTATTGCATAACGGTATGGGCGCTGCCATTTTATGAGCACAAAGTAAAGCGTGAAAAAACAGTCAGGTTAAACGCGATTGGTCAATAATGATTGTTAAAGTAAATATATTTTGGAAAGAAATGCAATCTTTGGTATGATAATAGACAAAAAAGGAGTTTTATACACATTTAGGAGGAAGAAATCAAATTTCGAATAGGTAGGGGCACCTCGAGGAAATTTGAAAAAAATTAGACTCCCCCTTTTTGACCTTCATTTTTCATCCAGAAAAGCAATGCGAACCTATATTTTTAATAACACCAAATAAATCCCCTATTCTTTAACATAAATAATCTCTCTTAATTTAACATTAAATTAACTTTGTCTTTCAACGAAATAATAATCGAAAAGGGGTACCCCATATGGAAAATAACATAGAACGGCCATTGGTCCATTGTATTCTATACATGTTTTTTTTTGGCATTTAAATTCGGCAAATTTTACTTTAAGCGCATAAATTCTGCATAAAATCATAGATTTTTACAAAATTCATTGTTTATATTCACGTTTTAATTAGCTATAGTCTATTTCATGAAGCATGCTATTTTCAATGCAACGTTAGGGGTGGGAATGATAAAACAATGACTGAAAGGCTCGTGGTCAATGTGTACACTACATTTGGAGTTTGTATGTTACAGGACGCATAAAACAGCAAATTTAGTCTAATTCAGTGATTAAAATTGAACTTTTGACAATTATAAAAGAACTATGATCTTTACGTTTTTTCGGCCCTAATCTGACTTTCTGGTTGTGTTATAATAATGGGCGATAATTTCACAAATGTTAAACGATTTCGAAACGCTGTTTACAAATCACCGAAGTAAGGTCCAGCATTCAACCATAATGTTGTACTATAAGATTTAGGTCAGTTTTGAACAAGTTATAGTCCGTTTCAAAAACCGTTAATTTTCGGAAGATCATTTAGACCGCATTTCGTTCGTTCAATTGTGGACCCTGAATGAAAATTTAAGATAGAACAATCGTCGAACATAGGCATCTACACATGCTATGTGAAAAACACCAACAGTAAAGATAAAAAACATCAATTTTGAAGCGCAGCACAAACTGAGGAGAAAAAAACTACTTGCAAAAACGCGCCTTTTTTTCTAGGGGTGGCCTTTAAAAAATGGCACTTAAAGCATAAAGGAACATCGATGTATATGCCCAACTACATACAAGTTTTGTAATTGAATCAACAGTACTAAAGGTATGCAATTTGCTTAATTCTGCATCCATTTAATATCTCTATAGGTATCAATGTACTATTGCATAACGGTATGGGCGCTGCCATTTTATGAGCACAAAGTAAAGCGTGAAAAAACAGTCAGGTTAAACGCGATTGGTCAATAATGATTGTTAAAGTAAATATATTTTGGAAAGAAATGCAATCTTTGGTATGAAAATAGACAAAAAAGGAGTTTTATACACATTTAGGAGGAAGAAATCAAATTTCGAATAGGTAGGGGCACCTCGAGGAAATTTGAAAAAAATTAGACTCCCCCTTTTTGACCTTCATTTTTCATCCAGAAAAGCAATGCGAACCTATATTTTTAATAACACCAAATAAATCCCCTATTCTTTAACATAAATAATCTCTCTTAATTTAACATTAAATTAACTTTGTCTTTCAACGAAATAATAATCGAAAAGGGGTACCCCATATGGAAAATAACATAGAACGGCCATTGGTCCATTGTATTCTATACATGTTTTTTTGGCATTTAAATTCGGCAAATTTTACTTTAAGCGCATAAATTCTGCATAAAATCATAGATTTTTACAAAATTCATTGTTTATATTCACGTTTTAATTAGCTATAGTCTATTTCATGAAGCATGCTATTTTCAATGCAACGTTAGGGGTGGGAATGATAAAACAATGACTGAAAGGCTCGTGGTCAATGTGTACACTACATTTGGAGTTTGTATGTTACAGGACGCATAAAACAGCAAATTTAGTCTAATTCAGTGATTAAAATTGAACTTTTGACAATTATAAAAGAACTATGATCTTTACGTTTTTTCGGCCCTAATCTGACTTTCTGGTTGTGTTATAATAATGGGCGATAATTTCACAAATGTTAAACGATTTCGAAACGCTGTTTACAAATCACCGAAGTAAGGTCCAGCATTCAACCATAATGTTGTACTATAAGATTTAGGTCAGTTTTGAACAAGTTATAGTCCGTTTCAAAAACCGTTAATTTTCGGAAGATCATTTAGACCGCATTTCGTTCGTTCAATTGTGGACCCTGAATGAAAATTTAAGATAGAACAATCGTCGAACATAGGCATCTACACATGCTATGTGAAAAACACCAACAGTAAAGATAAAAAACATCAATTTTGAAGCGCAGCACAAACTGAGGAGAAAAAAACTACTTGCAAAAACGCGCCTTTTTTTCTAGGGGTGGCCTTTAAAAAATGGCACTTAAAGCATAAAGGAACATCGATGTATATGCCCAACTACATACAAGTTTTGTAATTGAATCAACAGTACTAAAGGTATGCAATTTGCTTAATTCTGCATCCATTTAATATCTCTATACATGTTTTTTTTGGCATTTAAATTCGGCAAATTTTACTTTAAGCGCATAAATTCTGCATAAAATCATAGATTTTTACAAAATTCATTGTTTATATTCACGTTTTAATTAGCTATAGTCTATTTCATGAAGCATGCTATTTTCAATGCAACGTTAGGGGTGGGAATGATAAAACAATGACTGAAAGGCTCGTGGTCAATGTGTACACTACATTTGGAGTTTGTATGTTACAGGACGCATAAAACAGCAAATTTAGTCTAATTCAGTGATTAAAATTGAACTTTTGACAATTATAAAAGAACTATGATCTTTACGTTTTTTCGGCCCTAATCTGACTTTCTGGTTGTGTTATAATAATGGGCGATAATTTCACAAATGTTAAACGATTTCGAAACGCTGTTTACAAATCACCGAAGTAAGGTCCAGCATTCAACCATAATGTTGTACTATAAGATTTAGGTCAGTTTTGAACAAGTTATAGTCCGTTTCAAAAACCGTTAATTTTCGGAAGATCATTTAGACCGCATTTCGTTCGTTCAATTGTGGACCCTGAATGAAAATTTAAGATAGAACAATCGTCGAACATAGGCATCTACACATGCTATGTGAAAAACACCAACAGTAAAGATAAAAAACATCAATTTTGAAGCGCAGCACAAACTGAGGAGAAAAAAACTACTTGCAAAAACGCGCCTTTTTTTCTAGGGGTGGCCTTTAAAAAATGGCACTTAAAGCATAAAGGAACATCGATGTATATGCCCAACTACATACAAGTTTTGTAATTGAATCAACAGTACTAAAGGTATGCAATTTGCTTAATTCTGCATCCATTTAATATCTCTATACATGTTTTTTTTTGGCATTTAAATTCGGCAAATTTTACTTTAAGCGCATAAATTCTGCATAAAATCATAGATTTTTACAAAATTCATTGTTTATATTCACGTTTTAATTAGCTATAGTCTATTTCATGAAGCATGCTATTTTCAATGCAACGTTAGGGGTGGGAATGATAAAACAATGACTGAAAGGCTCGTGGTCAATGTGTACACTACATTTGGAGTTTGTATGTTACAGGACGCATAAAACAGCAAATTTAGTCTAATTCAGTGATTAAAATTGAACTTTTGACAATTATAAAAGAACTATGATCTTTACGTTTTTTCGGCCCTAATCTGACTTTCTGGTTGTGTTATAATAATGGGCGATAATTTCACAAATGTTAAACGATTTCGAAACGCTGTTTACAAATCACCGAAGTAAGGTCCAGCATTCAACCATAATGTTGTACTATAAGATTTAGGTCAGTTTTGAACAAGTTATAGTCCGTTTCAAAAACCGTTAATTTTCGGAAGATCATTTAGACCGCATTTCGTTCGTTCAATTGTGGACCCTGAATGAAAATTTAAGATAGAACAATCGTCGAACATAGGCATCTACACATGCTATGTGAAAAACACCAACAGTAAAGATAAAAAACATCAATTTTGAAGCGCAGCACAAACTGAGGAGAAAAAAACTACTTGCAAAAACGCGCCTTTTTTTCTAGGGGTGGCCTTTAAAAAACGGCACTTAAAGCATAAAGGAACATCGATGTATATGCCCAACTACATACAAGTTTTGTAATTGAATCAACAGTACTAAAGGTATGCAATTTGCTTAATTCTGCATCCATTTAATATCTCTATAGGTATCAATGTACTATTGCATAACGGTATGGGCGCTGCCATTTTATGAGCACAAAGTAAAGCGTGAAAAAACAGTCAGGTTAAACGCGATTGGTCAATAATGATTGTTAAAGTAAATATATTTTGGAAAGAAATGCAATCTTTGGTATGAAAATAGACAAAAAAGGAGTTTTATACACATTTAGGAGGAAGAAATCAAATTTCGAATAGGTAGGGGCACCTCGAGGAAATTTGAAAAAAATTAGACTCCCCCTTTTTGACCTTCATTTTTCATCCAGAAAAGCAATGCGAACCTATATTTTTAATAACACCAAATAAATCCCCTATTCTTTAACATAAATAATCTCTCTTAATTTAACATTAAATTAACTTTGTCTTTCAACGAAATAATAATCGAAAAGGGGTACCCCATATGGAAAATAACATAGAACGGCCATTGGTCCATTGTATTCTATACATGTTTTTTTTGGCATTTAAATTCGGCAAATTTTACTTTAAGCGCATAAATTCTGCATAAAATCATAGATTTTTACAAAATTCATTGTTTATATTCACGTTTTAATTAGCTATAGTCTATTTCATGAAGCATGCTATTTTCAATGCAACGTTAGGGGTGGGAATGATAAAACAATGACTGAAAGGCTCGTGGTCAATGTGTACACTACATTTGGAGTTTGTATGTTACAGGACGCATAAAACAGCAAATTTAGTCTAATTCAGTGATTAAAATTGAACTTTTGACAATTATAAAAGAACTATGATCTTTACGTTTTTTCGGCCCTAATCTGACTTTCTGGTTGTGTTATAATAATGGGCGATAATTTCACAAATGTTAAACGATTTCGAAACGCTGTTTACAAATCACCGAAGTAAGGTCCAGCATTCAACCATAATGTTGTACTATAAGATTTAGGTCAGTTTTGAACAAGTTATAGTCCGTTTCAAAAACCGTTAATTTTCGGAAGATCATTTAGACCGCATTTCGTTCGTTCAATTGTGGACCCTGAATGAAAATTTAAGATAGAACAATCGTCGAACATAGGCATCTACACATGCTATGTGAAAAACACCAACAGTAAAGATAAAAAACATCAATTTTGAAGCGCAGCACAAACTGAGGAGAAAAAAACTACTTGCAAAAACGCGCCTTTTTTTCTAGGGGTGGCCTTTAAAAAATGGCACTTAAAGCATAAAGGAACATCGATGTATATGCCCAACTACATACAAGTTTTGTAATTGAATCAACAGTACTAAAGGTATGCAATTTGCTTAATTCTGCATCCATTTAATATCTCTATAGGTATCAATGTACTATTGCATAACGGTATGGGCGCTGCCATTTTATGAGCACAAAGTAAAGCGTGAAAAAACAGTCAGGTTAAACGCGATTGGTCAATAATGATTGTTAAAGTAAATATATTTTGGAAAGAAATGCAATCTTTGGTATGATAATAGACAAAAAAGGAGTTTTATACACATTTAGGAGGAAGAAATCAAATTTCGAATAGGTAGGGGCACCTCGAGGAAATTTGAAAAAAATTAGACTCCCCCTTTTTGACCTTCATTTTTCATCCAGAAAAGCAATGCGAACCTATATTTTTAATAACACCAAATAAATCCCCTATTCTTTAACATAAATAATCTCTCTTAATTTAACATTAAATTAACTTTGTCTTTCAACGAAATAATAATCGAAAAGGGGTACCCCATATGGAAAATAACATAGAACGGCCATTGGTCCATTGTATTCTATACATGTTTTTTTTTGGCATTTAAATTCGGCAAATTTTACTTTAAGCGCATAAATTCTGCATAAAATCATAGATTTTTACAAAATTCATTGTTTATATTCACGTTTTAATTAGCTATAGTCTATTTCATGAAGCATGCTATTTTCAATGCAACGTTAGGGGTGGGAATGATAAAACAATGACTGAAAGGCTCGTGGTCAATGTGTACACTACATTTGGAGTTTGTATGTTACAGGACGCATAAAACAGCAAATTTAGTCTAATTCAGTGATTAAAATTGAACTTTTGACAATTATAAAAGAACTATGATCTTTACGTTTTTTCGGCCCTAATCTGACTTTCTGGTTGTGTTATAATAATGGGCGATAATTTCACAAATGTTAAACGATTTCGAAACGCTGTTTACAAATCACCGAAGTAAGGTCCAGCATTCAACCATAATGTTGTACTATAAGATTTAGGTCAGTTTTGAACAAGTTATAGTCCGTTTCAAAAACCGTTAATTTTCGGAAGATCATTTAGACCGCATTTCGTTCGTTCAATTGTGGACCCTGAATGAAAATTTAAGATAGAACAATCGTCGAACATAGGCATCTACACATGCTATGTGAAAAACACCAACAGTAAAGATAAAAAACATCAATTTTGAAGCGCAGCACAAACTGAGGAGAAAAAAACTACTTGCAAAAACGCGCCTTTTTTTCTAGGGGTGGCCTTTAAAAAATGGCACTTAAAGCATAAAGGAACATCGATGTATATGCCCAACTACATACAAGTTTTGTAATTGAATCAACAGTACTAAAGGTATGCAATTTGCTTAATTCTGCATCCATTTAATATCTCTATACATGTTTTTTTTGGCATTTAAATTCGGCAAATTTTACTTTAAGCGCATAAATTCTGCATAAAATCATAGATTTTTACAAAATTCATTGTTTATATTCACGTTTTAATTAGCTATAGTCTATTTCATGAAGCATGCTATTTTCAATGCAACGTTAGGGGTGGGAATGATAAAACAATGACTGAAAGGCTCGTGGTCAATGTGTACACTACATTTGGAGTTTGTATGTTACAGGACGCATAAAACAGCAAATTTAGTCTAATTCAGTGATTAAAATTGAACTTTTGACAATTATAAAAGAACTATGATCTTTACGTTTTTTCGGCCCTAATCTGACTTTCTGGTTGTGTTATAATAATGGGCGATAATTTCACAAATGTTAAACGATTTCGAAACGCTGTTTACAAATCACCGAAGTAAGGTCCAGCATTCAACCATAATGTTGTACTATAAGATTTAGGTCAGTTTTGAACAAGTTATAGTCCGTTTCAAAAACCGTTAATTTTCGGAAGATCATTTAGACCGCATTTCGTTCGTTCAATTGTGGACCCTGAATGAAAATTTAAGATAGAACAATCGTCGAACATAGGCATCTACACATGCTATGTGAAAAACACCAACAGTAAAGATAAAAAACATCAATTTTGAAGCGCAGCACAAACTGAGGAGAAAAAAACTACTTGCAAAAACGCGCCTTTTTTTCTAGGGGTGGCCTTTAAAAAATGGCACTTAAAGCATAAAGGAACATCGATGTATATGCCCAACTACATACAAGTTTTGTAATTGAATCAACAGTACTAAAGGTATGCAATTTGCTTAATTCTGCATCCATTTAATATCTCTATAGGTATCAATGTACTATTGCATAACGGTATGGGCGCTGCCATTTTATGAGCACAAAGTAAAGCGTGAAAAAACAGTCAGGTTAAACGCGATTGGTCAATAATGATTGTTAAAGTAAATATATTTTGGAAAGAAATGCAATCTTTGGTATGATAATAGACAAAAAAGGAGTTTTATACACATTTAGGAGGAAGAAATCAAATTTCGAATAGGTAGGGGCACCTCGAGGAAATTTGAAAAAAATTAGACTCCCCCTTTTTGACCTTCATTTTTCATCCAGAAAAGCAATGCGAACCTATATTTTTAATAACACCAAATAAATCCCCTATTCTTTAACATAAATAATCTCTCTTAATTTAACATTAAATTAACTTTGTCTTTCAACGAAATAATAATCGAAAAGGGGTACCCCATATGGAAAATAACATAGAACGGCCATTGGTCCATTGTATTCTATACATGTTTTTTTTGGCATTTAAATTCGGCAAATTTTACTTTAAGCGCATAAATTCTGCATAAAATCATAGATTTTTACAAAATTCATTGTTTATATTCACGTTTTAATTAGCTATAGTCTATTTCATGAAGCATGCTATTTTCAATGCAACGTTAGGGGTGGGAATGATAAAACAATGACTGAAAGGCTCGTGGTCAATGTGTACACTACATTTGGAGTTTGTATGTTACAGGACGCATAAAACAGCAAATTTAGTCTAATTCAGTGATTAAAATTGAACTTTTGACAATTATAAAAGAACTATGATCTTTACGTTTTTTCGGCCCTAATCTGACTTTCTGGTTGTGTTATAATAATGGGCGATAATTTCACAAATGTTAAACGATTTCGAAACGCTGTTTACAAATCACCGAAGTAAGGTCCAGCATTCAACCATAATGTTGTACTATAAGATTTAGGTCAGTTTTGAACAAGTTATAGTCCGTTTCAAAAACCGTTAATTTTCGGAAGATCATTTAGACCGCATTTCGTTCGTTCAATTGTGGACCCTGAATGAAAATTTAAGATAGAACAATCGTCGAACATAGGCATCTACACATGCTATGTGAAAAACACCAACAGTAAAGATAAAAAACATCAATTTTGAAGCGCAGCACAAACTGAGGAGAAAAAAACTACTTGCAAAAACGCGCCTTTTTTTCTAGGGGTGGCCTTTAAAAAATGGCACTTAAAGCATAAAGGAACATCGATGTATATGCCCAACTACATACAAGTTTTGTAATTGAATCAACAGTACTAAAGGTATGCAATTTGCTTAATTCTGCATCCATTTAATATCTCTATAGGTATCAATGTACTATTGCATAACGGTATGGGCGCTGCCATTTTATGAGCACAAAGTAAAGCGTGAAAAAACAGTCAGGTTAAACGCGATTGGTCAATAATGATTGTTAAAGTAAATATATTTTGGAAAGAAATGCAATCTTTGGTATGATAATAGACAAAAAAGGAGTTTTATACACATTTAGGAGGAAGAAATCAAATTTCGAATAGGTAGGGGCACCTCGAGGAAATTTGAAAAAAATTAGACTCCCCCTTTTTGACCTTCATTTTTCATCCAGAAAAGCAATGCGAACCTATATTTTTAATAACACCAAATAAATCCCCTATTCTTTAACATAAATAATCTCTCTTAATTTAACATTAAATTAACTTTGTCTTTCAACGAAATAATAATCGAAAAGGGGTACCCCATATGGAAAATAACATAGAACGGCCATTGGTCCATTGTATTCTATACATGTTTTTTTTGGCATTTAAATTCGGCAAATTTTACTTTAAGCGCATAAATTCTGCATAAAATCATAGATTTTTACAAAATTCATTGTTTATATTCACGTTTTAATTAGCTATAGTCTATTTCATGAAGCATGCTATTTTCAATGCAACGTTAGGGGTGGGAATGATAAAACAATGACTGAAAGGCTCGTGGTCAATGTGTACACTACATTTGGAGTTTGTATGTTACAGGACGCATAAAACAGCAAATTTAGTCTAATTCAGTGATTAAAATTGAACTTTTGACAATTATAAAAGAACTATGATCTTTACGTTTTTTCGGCCCTAATCTGACTTTCTGGTTGTGTTATAATAATGGGCGATAATTTCACAAATGTTAAACGATTTCGAAACGCTGTTTACAAATCACCGAAGTAAGGTCCAGCATTCAACCATAATGTTGTACTATAAGATTTAGGTCAGTTTTGAACAAGTTATAGTCCGTTTCAAAAACCGTTAATTTTCGGAAGATCATTTAGACCGCATTTCGTTCGTTCAATTGTGGACCCTGAATGAAAATTTAAGATAGAACAATCGTCGAACATAGGCATCTACACATGCTATGTGAAAAACACCAACAGTAAAGATAAAAAACATCAATTTTGAAGCGCAGCACAAACTGAGGAGAAAAAAACTACTTGCAAAAACGCGCCTTTTTTTCTAGGGGTGGCCTTTAAAAAACGGCACTTAAAGCATAAAGGAACATCGATGTATATGCCCAACTACATACAAGTTTTGTAATTGAATCAACAGTACTAAAGGTATGCAATTTGCTTAATTCTGCATCCATTTAATATCTCTATAGGTATCAATGTACTATTGCATAACGGTATGGGCGCTGCCATTTTATGAGCACAAAGTAAAGCGTGAAAAAACAGTCAGGTTAAACGCGATTGGTCAATAATGATTGTTAAAGTAAATATATTTTGGAAAGAAATGCAATCTTTGGTATGATAATAGACAAAAAAGGAGTTTTATACACATTTAGGAGGAAGAAATCAAATTTCGAATAGGTAGGGGCACCTCGAGGAAATTTGAAAAAAATTAGACTCCCCCTTTTTGACCTTCATTTTTCATCCAGAAAAGCAATGCGAACCTATATTTTTAATAACACCAAATAAATCCCCTATTCTTTAACATAAATAATCTCTCTTAATTTAACATTAAATTAACTTTGTCTTTCAACGAAATAATAATCGAAAAGGGGTACCCCATATGGAAAATAACATAGAACGGCCATTGGTCCATTGTATTCTATACATGTTTTTTTTGGCATTTAAATTCGGCAAATTTTACTTTAAGCGCATAAATTCTGCATAAAATCATAGATTTTTACAAAATTCATTGTTTATATTCACGTTTTAATTAGCTATAGTCTATTTCATGAAGCATGCTATTTTCAATGCAACGTTAGGGGTGGGAATGATAAAACAATGACTGAAAGGCTCGTGGTCAATGTGTACACTACATTTGGAGTTTGTATGTTACAGGACGCATAAAACAGCAAATTTAGTCTAATTCAGTGATTAAAATTGAACTTTTGACAATTATAAAAGAACTATGATCTTTACGTTTTTTCGGCCCTAATCTGACTTTCTGGTTGTGTTATAATAATGGGCGATAATTTCACAAATGTTAAACGATTTCGAAACGCTGTTTACAAATCACCGAAGTAAGGTCCAGCATTCAACCATAATGTTGTACTATAAGATTTAGGTCAGTTTTGAACAAGTTATAGTCCGTTTCAAAAACCGTTAATTTTCGGAAGATCATTTAGACCGCATTTCGTTCGTTCAATTGTGGACCCTGAATGAAAATTTAAGATAGAACAATCGTCGAACATAGGCATCTACACATGCTATGTGAAAAACACCAACAGTAAAGATAAAAAACATCAATTTTGAAGCGCAGCACAAACTGAGGAGAAAAAAACTACTTGCAAAAACGCGCCTTTTTTTCTAGGGGTGGCCTTTAAAAAATGGCACTTAAAGCATAAAGGAACATCGATGTATATGCCCAACTACATACAAGTTTTGTAATTGAATCAACAGTACTAAAGGTATGCAATTTGCTTAATTCTGCATCCATTTAATATCTCTATAGGTATCAATGTACTATTGCATAACGGTATGGGCGCTGCCATTTTATGAGCACAAAGTAAAGCGTGAAAAAACAGTCAGGTTAAACGCGATTGGTCAATAATGATTGTTAAAGTAAATATATTTTGGAAAGAAATGCAATCTTTGGTATGATAATAGACAAAAAAGGAGTTTTATACACATTTAGGAGGAAGAAATCAAATTTCGAATAGGTAGGGGCACCTCGAGGAAATTTGAAAAAAATTAGACTCCCCCTTTTTGACCTTCATTTTTCATCCAGAAAAGCAATGCGAACCTATATTTTTAATAACACCAAATAAATCCCCTATTCTTTAACATAAATAATCTCTCTTAATTTAACATTAAATTAACTTTGTCTTTCAACGAAATAATAATCGAAAAGGGGTACCCCATATGGAAAATAACATAGAACGGCCATTGGTCCATTGTATTCTATACATGTTTTTTTTGGCATTTAAATTCGGCAAATTTTACTTTAAGCGCATAAATTCTGCATAAAATCATAGATTTTTACAAAATTCATTGTTTATATTCACGTTTTAATTAGCTATAGTCTATTTCATGAAGCATGCTATTTTCAATGCAACGTTAGGGGTGGGAATGATAAAACAATGACTGAAAGGCTCGTGGTCAATGTGTACACTACATTTGGAGTTTGTATGTTACAGGACGCATAAAACAGCAAATTTAGTCTAATTCAGTGATTAAAATTGAACTTTTGACAATTATAAAAGAACTATGATCTTTACGTTTTTTCGGCCCTAATCTGACTTTCTGGTTGTGTTATAATAATGGGCGATAATTTCACAAATGTTAAACGATTTCGAAACGCTGTTTACAAATCACCGAAGTAAGGTCCAGCATTCAACCATAATGTTGTACTATAAGATTTAGGTCAGTTTTGAACAAGTTATAGTCCGTTTCAAAAACCGTTAATTTTCGGAAGATCATTTAGACCGCATTTCGTTCGTTCAATTGTGGACCCTGAATGAAAATTTAAGATAGAACAATCGTCGAACATAGGCATCTACACATGCTATGTGAAAAACACCAACAGTAAAGATAAAAAACATCAATTTTGAAGCGCAGCACAAACTGAGGAGAAAAAAACTACTTGCAAAAACGCGCCTTTTTTTCTAGGGGTGGCCTTTAAAAAACGGCACTTAAAGCATAAAGGAACATCGATGTATATGCCCAACTACATACAAGTTTTGTAATTGAATCAACAGTACTAAAGGTATGCAATTTGCTTAATTCTGCATCCATTTAATATCTCTATAGGTATCAATGTACTATTGCATAACGGTATGGGCGCTGCCATTTTATGAGCACAAAGTAAAGCGTGAAAAAACAGTCAGGTTAAACGCGATTGGTCAATAATGATTGTTAAAGTAAATATATTTTGGAAAGAAATGCAATCTTTGGTATGATAATAGACAAAAAAGGAGTTTTATACACATTTAGGAGGAAGAAATCAAATTTCGAATAGGTAGGGGCACCTCGAGGAAATTTGAAAAAAATTAGACTCCCCCTTTTTGACCTTCATTTTTCATCCAGAAAAGCAATGCGAACCTATATTTTTAATAACACCAAATAAATCCCCTATTCTTTAACATAAATAATCTCTCTTAATTTAACATTAAATTAACTTTGTCTTTCAACGAAATAATAATCGAAAAGGGGTACCCCATATGGAAAATAACATAGAACGGCCATTGGTCCATTGTATTCTATACATGTTTTTTTTGGCATTTAAATTCGGCAAATTTTACTTTAAGCGCATAAATTCTGCATAAAATCATAGATTTTTACAAAATTCATTGTTTATATTCACGTTTTAATTAGCTATAGTCTATTTCATGAAGCATGCTATTTTCAATGCAACGTTAGGGGTGGGAATGATAAAACAATGACTGAAAGGCTCGTGGTCAATGTGTACACTACATTTGGAGTTTGTATGTTACAGGACGCATAAAACAGCAAATTTAGTCTAATTCAGTGATTAAAATTGAACTTTTGACAATTATAAAAGAACTATGATCTTTACGTTTTTTCGGCCCTAATCTGACTTTCTGGTTGTGTTATAATAATGGGCGATAATTTCACAAATGTTAAACGATTTCGAAACGCTGTTTACAAATCACCGAAGTAAGGTCCAGCATTCAACCATAATGTTGTACTATAAGATTTAGGTCAGTTTTGAACAAGTTATAGTCCGTTTCAAAAACCGTTAATTTTCGGAAGATCATTTAGACCGCATTTCGTTCGTTCAATTGTGGACCCTGAATGAAAATTTAAGATAGAACAATCGTCGAACATAGGCATCTACACATGCTATGTGAAAAACACCAACAGTAAAGATAAAAAACATCAATTTTGAAGCGCAGCACAAACTGAGGAGAAAAAAACTACTTGCAAAAACGCGCCTTTTTTTCTAGGGGTGGCCTTTAAAAAACGGCACTTAAAGCATAAAGGAACATCGATGTATATGCCCAACTACATACAAGTTTTGTAATTGAATCAACAGTACTAAAGGTATGCAATTTGCTTAATTCTGCATCCATTTAATATCTCTATAGGTATCAATGTACTATTGCATAACGGTATGGGCGCTGCCATTTTATGAGCACAAAGTAAAGCGTGAAAAAACAGTCAGGTTAAACGCGATTGGTCAATAATGATTGTTAAAGTAAATATATTTTGGAAAGAAATGCAATCTTTGGTATGATAATAGACAAAAAAGGAGTTTTATACACATTTAGGAGGAAGAAATCAAATTTCGAATAGGTAGGGGCACCTCGAGGAAATTTGAAAAAAATTAGACTCCCCCTTTTTGACCTTCATTTTTCATCCAGAAAAGCAATGCGAACCTATATTTTTAATAACACCAAATAAATCCCCTATTCTTTAACATAAATAATCTCTCTTAATTTAACATTAAATTAACTTTGTCTTTCAACGAAATAATAATCGAAAAGGGGTACCCCATATGGAAAATAACATAGAACGGCCATTGGTCCATTGTATTCTATACATGTTTTTTTTGGCATTTAAATTCGGCAAATTTTACTTTAAGCGCATAAATTCTGCATAAAATCATAGATTTTTACAAAATTCATTGTTTATATTCACGTTTTAATTAGCTATAGTCTATTTCATGAAGCATGCTATTTTCAATGCAACGTTAGGGGTGGGAATGATAAAACAATGACTGAAAGGCTCGTGGTCAATGTGTACACTACATTTGGAGTTTGTATGTTACAGGACGCATAAAACAGCAAATTTAGTCTAATTCAGTGATTAAAATTGAACTTTTGACAATTATAAAAGAACTATGATCTTTACGTTTTTTCGGCCCTAATCTGACTTTCTGGTTGTGTTATAATAATGGGCGATAATTTCACAAATGTTAAACGATTTCGAAACGCTGTTTACAAATCACCGAAGTAAGGTCCAGCATTCAACCATAATGTTGTACTATAAGATTTAGGTCAGTTTTGAACAAGTTATAGTCCGTTTCAAAAACCGTTAATTTTCGGAAGATCATTTAGACCGCATTTCGTTCGTTCAATTGTGGACCCTGAATGAAAATTTAAGATAGAACAATCGTCGAACATAGGCATCTACACATGCTATGTGAAAAACACCAACAGTAAAGATAAAAAACATCAATTTTGAAGCGCAGCACAAACTGAGGAGAAAAAAACTACTTGCAAAAACGCGCCTTTTTTTCTAGGGGTGGCCTTTAAAAAATGGCACTTAAAGCATAAAGGAACATCGATGTATATGCCCAACTACATACAAGTTTTGTAATTGAATCAACAGTACTAAAGGTATGCAATTTGCTTAATTCTGCATCCATTTAATATCTCTATAGGTATCAATGTACTATTGCATAACGGTATGGGCGCTGCCATTTTATGAGCACAAAGTAAAGCGTGAAAAAACAGTCAGGTTAAACGCGATTGGTCAATAATGATTGTTAAAGTAAATATATTTTGGAAAGAAATGCAATCTTTGGTATGATAATAGACAAAAAAGGAGTTTTATACACATTTAGGAGGAAGAAATCAAATTTCGAATAGGTAGGGGCACCTCGAGGAAATTTGAAAAAAATTAGACTCCCCCTTTTTGACCTTCATTTTTCATCCAGAAAAGCAATGCGAACCTATATTTTTAATAACACCAAATAAATCCCCTATTCTTTAACATAAATAATCTCTCTTAATTTAACATTAAATTAACTTTGTCTTTCAACGAAATAATAATCGAAAAGGGGTACCCCATATGGAAAATAACATAGAACGGCCATTGGTCCATTGTATTCTATACATGTTTTTTTTGGCATTTAAATTCGGCAAATTTTACTTTAAGCGCATAAATTCTGCATAAAATCATAGATTTTTACAAAATTCATTGTTTATATTCACGTTTTAATTAGCTATAGTCTATTTCATGAAGCATGCTATTTTCAATGCAACGTTAGGGGTGGGAATGATAAAACAATGACTGAAAGGCTCGTGGTCAATGTGTACACTACATTTGGAGTTTGTATGTTACAGGACGCATAAAACAGCAAATTTAGTCTAATTCAGTGATTAAAATTGAACTTTTGACAATTATAAAAGAACTATGATCTTTACGTTTTTTCGGCCCTAATCTGACTTTCTGGTTGTGTTATAATAATGGGCGATAATTTCACAAATGTTAAACGATTTCGAAACGCTGTTTACAAATCACCGAAGTAAGGTCCAGCATTCAACCATAATGTTGTACTATAAGATTTAGGTCAGTTTTGAACAAGTTATAGTCCGTTTCAAAAACCGTTAATTTTCGGAAGATCATTTAGACCGCATTTCGTTCGTTCAATTGTGGACCCTGAATGAAAATTTAAGATAGAACAATCGTCGAACATAGGCATCTACACATGCTATGTGAAAAACACCAACAGTAAAGATAAAAAACATCAATTTTGAAGCGCAGCACAAACTGAGGAGAAAAAAACTACTTGCAAAAACGCGCCTTTTTTTCTAGGGGTGGCCTTTAAAAAATGGCACTTAAAGCATAAAGGAACATCGATGTATATGCCCAACTACATACAAGTTTTGTAATTGAATCAACAGTACTAAAGGTATGCAATTTGCTTAATTCTGCATCCATTTAATATCTCTATAGGTATCAATGTACTATTGCATAACGGTATGGGCGCTGCCATTTTATGAGCACAAAGTAAAGCGTGAAAAAACAGTCAGGTTAAACGCGATTGGTCAATAATGATTGTTAAAGTAAATATATTTTGGAAAGAAATGCAATCTTTGGTATGATAATAGACAAAAAAGGAGTTTTATACACATTTAGGAGGAAGAAATCAAATTTCGAATAGGTAGGGGCACCTCGAGGAAATTTGAAAAAAATTAGACTCCCCCTTTTTGACCTTCATTTTTCATCCAGAAAAGCAATGCGAACCTATATTTTTAATAACACCAAATAAATCCCCTATTCTTTAACATAAATAATCTCTCTTAATTTAACATTAAATTAACTTTGTCTTTCAACGAAATAATAATCGAAAAGGGGTACCCCATATGGAAAATAACATAGAACGGCCATTGGTCCATTGTATTCTATACATGTTTTTTTTGGCATTTAAATTCGGCAAATTTTACTTTAAGCGCATAAATTCTGCATAAAATCATAGATTTTTACAAAATTCATTGTTTATATTCACGTTTTAATTAGCTATAGTCTATTTCATGAAGCATGCTATTTTCAATGCAACGTTAGGGGTGGGAATGATAAAACAATGACTGAAAGGCTCGTGGTCAATGTGTACACTACATTTGGAGTTTGTATGTTACAGGACGCATAAAACAGCAAATTTAGTCTAATTCAGTGATTAAAATTGAACTTTTGACAATTATAAAAGAACTATGATCTTTACGTTTTTTCGGCCCTAATCTGACTTTCTGGTTGTGTTATAATAATGGGCGATAATTTCACAAATGTTAAACGATTTCGAAACGCTGTTTACAAATCACCGAAGTAAGGTCCAGCATTCAACCATAATGTTGTACTATAAGATTTAGGTCAGTTTTGAACAAGTTATAGTCCGTTTCAAAAACCGTTAATTTTCGGAAGATCATTTAGACCGCATTTCGTTCGTTCAATTGTGGACCCTGAATGAAAATTTAAGATAGAACAATCGTCGAACATAGGCATCTACACATGCTATGTGAAAAACACCAACAGTAAAGATAAAAAACATCAATTTTGAAGCGCAGCACAAACTGAGGAGAAAAAAACTACTTGCAAAAACGCGCCTTTTTTTCTAGGGGTGGCCTTTAAAAAATGGCACTTAAAGCATAAAGGAACATCGATGTATATGCCCAACTACATACAAGTTTTGTAATTGAATCAACAGTACTAAAGGTATGCAATTTGCTTAATTCTGCATCCATTTAATATCTCTATACATGTTTTTTTTGGCATTTAAATTCGGCAAATTTTACTTTAAGCGCATAAATTCTGCATAAAATCATAGATTTTTACAAAATTCATTGTTTATATTCACGTTTTAATTAGCTATAGTCTATTTCATGAAGCATGCTATTTTCAATGCAACGTTAGGGGTGGGAATGATAAAACAATGACTGAAAGGCTCGTGGTCAATGTGTACACTACATTTGGAGTTTGTATGTTACAGGACGCATAAAACAGCAAATTTAGTCTAATTCAGTGATTAAAATTGAACTTTTGACAATTATAAAAGAACTATGATCTTTACGTTTTTTCGGCCCTAATCTGACTTTCTGGTTGTGTTATAATAATGGGCGATAATTTCACAAATGTTAAACGATTTCGAAACGCTGTTTACAAATCACCGAAGTAAGGTCCAGCATTCAACCATAATGTTGTACTATAAGATTTAGGTCAGTTTTGAACAAGTTATAGTCCGTTTCAAAAACCGTTAATTTTCGGAAGATCATTTAGACCGCATTTCGTTCGTTCAATTGTGGACCCTGAATGAAAATTTAAGATAGAACAATCGTCGAACATAGGCATCTACACATGCTATGTGAAAAACACCAACAGTAAAGATAAAAAACATCAATTTTGAAGCGCAGCACAAACTGAGGAGAAAAAAACTACTTGCAAAAACGCGCCTTTTTTTCTAGGGGTGGCCTTTAAAAAATGGCACTTAAAGCATAAAGGAACATCGATGTATATGCCCAACTACATACAAGTTTTGTAATTGAATCAACAGTACTAAAGGTATGCAATTTGCTTAATTCTGCATCCATTTAATATCTCTATAGGTATCAATGTACTATTGCATAACGGTATGGGCGCTGCCATTTTATGAGCACAAAGTAAAGCGTGAAAAAACAGTCAGGTTAAACGCGATTGGTCAATAATGATTGTTAAAGTAAATATATTTTGGAAAGAAATGCAATCTTTGGTATGATAATAGACAAAAAAGGAGTTTTATACACATTTAGGAGGAAGAAATCAAATTTCGAATAGGTAGGGGCACCTCGAGGAAATTTGAAAAAAATTAGACTCCCCCTTTTTGACCTTCATTTTTCATCCAGAAAAGCAATGCGAACCTATATTTTTAATAACACCAAATAAATCCCCTATTCTTTAACATAAATAATCTCTCTTAATTTAACATTAAATTAACTTTGTCTTTCAACGAAATAATAATCGAAAAGGGGTACCCCATATGGAAAATAACATAGAACGGCCATTGGTCCATTGTATTCTATACATGTTTTTTTTGGCATTTAAATTCGGCAAATTTTACTTTAAGCGCATAAATTCTGCATAAAATCATAGATTTTTACAAAATTCATTGTTTATATTCACGTTTTAATTAGCTATAGTCTATTTCATGAAGCATGCTATTTTCAATGCAACGTTAGGGGTGGGAATGATAAAACAATGACTGAAAGGCTCGTGGTCAATGTGTACACTACATTTGGAGTTTGTATGTTACAGGACGCATAAAACAGCAAATTTAGTCTAATTCAGTGATTAAAATTGAACTTTTGACAATTATAAAAGAACTATGATCTTTACGTTTTTTCGGCCCTAATCTGACTTTCTGGTTGTGTTATAATAATGGGCGATAATTTCACAAATGTTAAACGATTTCGAAACGCTGTTTACAAATCACCGAAGTAAGGTCCAGCATTCAACCATAATGTTGTACTATAAGATTTAGGTCAGTTTTGAACAAGTTATAGTCCGTTTCAAAAACCGTTAATTTTCGGAAGATCATTTAGACCGCATTTCGTTCGTTCAATTGTGGACCCTGAATGAAAATTTAAGATAGAACAATCGTCGAACATAGGCATCTACACATGCTATGTGAAAAACACCAACAGTAAAGATAAAAAACATCAATTTTGAAGCGCAGCACAAACTGAGGAGAAAAAAACTACTTGCAAAAACGCGCCTTTTTTTCTAGGGGTGGCCTTTAAAAAATGGCACTTAAAGCATAAAGGAACATCGATGTATATGCCCAACTACATACAAGTTTTGTAATTGAATCAACAGTACTAAAGGTATGCAATTTGCTTAATTCTGCATCCATTTAATATCTCTATAGGTATCAATGTACTATTGCATAACGGTATGGGCGCTGCCATTTTATGAGCACAAAGTAAAGCGTGAAAAAACAGTCAGGTTAAACGCGATTGGTCAATAATGATTGTTAAAGTAAATATATTTTGGAAAGAAATGCAATCTTTGGTATGATAATAGACAAAAAAGGAGTTTTATACACATTTAGGAGGAAGAAATCAAATTTCGAATAGGTAGGGGCACCTCGAGGAAATTTGAAAAAAATTAGACTCCCCCTTTTTGACCTTCATTTTTCATCCAGAAAAGCAATGCGAACCTATATTTTTAATAACACCAAATAAATCCCCTATTCTTTAACATAAATAATCTCTCTTAATTTAACATTAAATTAACTTTGTCTTTCAACGAAATAATAATCGAAAAGGGGTACCCCATATGGAAAATAACATAGAACGGCCATTGGTCCATTGTATTCTATACATGTTTTTTTTGGCATTTAAATTCGGCAAATTTTACTTTAAGCGCATAAATTCTGCATAAAATCATAGATTTTTACAAAATTCATTGTTTATATTCACGTTTTAATTAGCTATAGTCTATTTCATGAAGCATGCTATTTTCAATGCAACGTTAGGGGTGGGAATGATAAAACAATGACTGAAAGGCTCGTGGTCAATGTGTACACTACATTTGGAGTTTGTATGTTACAGGACGCATAAAACAGCAAATTTAGTCTAATTCAGTGATTAAAATTGAACTTTTGACAATTATAAAAGAACTATGATCTTTACGTTTTTTCGGCCCTAATCTGACTTTCTGGTTGTGTTATAATAATGGGCGATAATTTCACAAATGTTAAACGATTTCGAAACGCTGTTTACAAATCACCGAAGTAAGGTCCAGCATTCAACCATAATGTTGTACTATAAGATTTAGGTCAGTTTTGAACAAGTTATAGTCCGTTTCAAAAACCGTTAATTTTCGGAAGATCATTTAGACCGCATTTCGTTCGTTCAATTGTGGACCCTGAATGAAAATTTAAGATAGAACAATCGTCGAACATAGGCATCTACACATGCTATGTGAAAAACACCAACAGTAAAGATAAAAAACATCAATTTTGAAGCGCAGCACAAACTGAGGAGAAAAAAACTACTTGCAAAAACGCGCCTTTTTTTCTAGGGGTGGCCTTTAAAAAATGGCACTTAAAGCATAAAGGAACATCGATGTATATGCCCAACTACATACAAGTTTTGTAATTGAATCAACAGTACTAAAGGTATGCAATTTGCTTAATTCTGCATCCATTTAATATCTCTATAGGTATCAATGTACTATTGCATAACGGTATGGGCGCTGCCATTTTATGAGCACAAAGTAAAGCGTGAAAAAACAGTCAGGTTAAACGCGATTGGTCAATAATGATTGTTAAAGTAAATATATTTTGGAAAGAAATGCAATCTTTGGTATGATAATAGACAAAAAAGGAGTTTTATACACATTTAGGAGGAAGAAATCAAATTTCGAATAGGTAGGGGCACCTCGAGGAAATTTGAAAAAAATTAGACTCCCCCTTTTTGACCTTCATTTTTCATCCAGAAAAGCAATGCGAACCTATATTTTTAATAACACCAAATAAATCCCCTATTCTTTAACATAAATAATCTCTCTTAATTTAACATTAAATTAACTTTGTCTTTCAACGAAATAATAATCGAAAAGGGGTACCCCATATGGAAAATAACATAGAACGGCCATTGGTCCATTGTATTCTATACATGTTTTTTTTGGCATTTAAATTCGGCAAATTTTACTTTAAGCGCATAAATTCTGCATAAAATCATAGATTTTTACAAAATTCATTGTTTATATTCACGTTTTAATTAGCTATAGTCTATTTCATGAAGCATGCTATTTTCAATGCAACGTTAGGGGTGGGAATGATAAAACAATGACTGAAAGGCTCGTGGTCAATGTGTACACTACATTTGGAGTTTGTATGTTACAGGACGCATAAAACAGCAAATTTAGTCTAATTCAGTGATTAAAATTGAACTTTTGACAATTATAAAAGAACTATGATCTTTACGTTTTTTCGGCCCTAATCTGACTTTCTGGTTGTGTTATAATAATGGGCGATAATTTCACAAATGTTAAACGATTTCGAAACGCTGTTTACAAATCACCGAAGTAAGGTCCAGCATTCAACCATAATGTTGTACTATAAGATTTAGGTCAGTTTTGAACAAGTTATAGTCCGTTTCAAAAACCGTTAATTTTCGGAAGATCATTTAGACCGCATTTCGTTCGTTCAATTGTGGACCCTGAATGAAAATTTAAGATAGAACAATCGTCGAACATAGGCATCTACACATGCTATGTGAAAAACACCAACAGTAAAGATAAAAAACATCAATTTTGAAGCGCAGCACAAACTGAGGAGAAAAAAACTACTTGCAAAAACGCGCCTTTTTTTCTAGGGGTGGCCTTTAAAAAATGGCACTTAAAGCATAAAGGAACATCGATGTATATGCCCAACTACATACAAGTTTTGTAATTGAATCAACAGTACTAAAGGTATGCAATTTGCTTAATTCTGCATCCATTTAATATCTCTATAGGTATCAATGTACTATTGCATAACGGTATGGGCGCTGCCATTTTATGAGCACAAAGTAAAGCGTGAAAAAACAGTCAGGTTAAACGCGATTGGTCAATAATGATTGTTAAAGTAAATATATTTTGGAAAGAAATGCAATCTTTGGTATGATAATAGACAAAAAAGGAGTTTTATACACATTTAGGAGGAAGAAATCAAATTTCGAATAGGTAGGGGCACCTCGAGGAAATTTGAAAAAAATTAGACTCCCCCTTTTTGACCTTCATTTTTCATCCAGAAAAGCAATGCGAACCTATATTTTTAATAACACCAAATAAATCCCCTATTCTTTAACATAAATAATCTCTCTTAATTTAACATTAAATTAACTTTGTCTTTCAACGAAATAATAATCGAAAAGGGGTACCCCATATGGAAAATAACATAGAACGGCCATTGGTCCATTGTATTCTATACATGTTTTTTTTGGCATTTAAATTCGGCAAATTTTACTTTAAGCGCATAAATTCTGCATAAAATCATAGATTTTTACAAAATTCATTGTTTATATTCACGTTTTAATTAGCTATAGTCTATTTCATGAAGCATGCTATTTTCAATGCAACGTTAGGGGTGGGAATGATAAAACAATGACTGAAAGGCTCGTGGTCAATGTGTACACTACATTTGGAGTTTGTATGTTACAGGACGCATAAAACAGCAAATTTAGTCTAATTCAGTGATTAAAATTGAACTTTTGACAATTATAAAAGAACTATGATCTTTACGTTTTTTCGGCCCTAATCTGACTTTCTGGTTGTGTTATAATAATGGGCGATAATTTCACAAATGTTAAACGATTTCGAAACGCTGTTTACAAATCACCGAAGTAAGGTCCAGCATTCAACCATAATGTTGTACTATAAGATTTAGGTCAGTTTTGAACAAGTTATAGTCCGTTTCAAAAACCGTTAATTTTCGGAAGATCATTTAGACCGCATTTCGTTCGTTCAATTGTGGACCCTGAATGAAAATTTAAGATAGAACAATCGTCGAACATAGGCATCTACACATGCTATGTGAAAAACACCAACAGTAAAGATAAAAAACATCAATTTTGAAGCGCAGCACAAACTGAGGAGAAAAAAACTACTTGCAAAAACGCGCCTTTTTTTCTAGGGGTGGCCTTTAAAAAATGGCACTTAAAGCATAAAGGAACATCGATGTATATGCCCAACTACATACAAGTTTTGTAATTGAATCAACAGTACTAAAGGTATGCAATTTGCTTAATTCTGCATCCATTTAATATCTCTATAGGTATCAATGTACTATTGCATAACGGTATGGGCGCTGCCATTTTATGAGCACAAAGTAAAGCGTGAAAAAACAGTCAGGTTAAACGCGATTGGTCAATAATGATTGTTAAAGTAAATATATTTTGGAAAGAAATGCAATCTTTGGTATGATAATAGACAAAAAAGGAGTTTTATACACATTTAGGAGGAAGAAATCAAATTTCGAATAGGTAGGGGCACCTCGAGGAAATTTGAAAAAAATTAGACTCCCCCTTTTTGACCTTCATTTTTCATCCAGAAAAGCAATGCGAACCTATATTTTTAATAACACCAAATAAATCCCCTATTCTTTAACATAAATAATCTCTCTTAATTTAACATTAAATTAACTTTGTCTTTCAACGAAATAATAATCGAAAAGGGGTACCCCATATGGAAAATAACATAGAACGGCCATTGGTCCATTGTATTCTATACATGTTTTTTTTGGCATTTAAATTCGGCAAATTTTACTTTAAGCGCATAAATTCTGCATAAAATCATAGATTTTTACAAAATTCATTGTTTATATTCACGTTTTAATTAGCTATAGTCTATTTCATGAAGCATGCTATTTTCAATGCAACGTTAGGGGTGGGAATGATAAAACAATGACTGAAAGGCTCGTGGTCAATGTGTACACTACATTTGGAGTTTGTATGTTACAGGACGCATAAAACAGCAAATTTAGTCTAATTCAGTGATTAAAATTGAACTTTTGACAATTATAAAAGAACTATGATCTTTACGTTTTTTCGGCCCTAATCTGACTTTCTGGTTGTGTTATAATAATGGGCGATAATTTCACAAATGTTAAACGATTTCGAAACGCTGTTTACAAATCACCGAAGTAAGGTCCAGCATTCAACCATAATGTTGTACTATAAGATTTAGGTCAGTTTTGAACAAGTTATAGTCCGTTTCAAAAACCGTTAATTTTCGGAAGATCATTTAGACCGCATTTCGTTCGTTCAATTGTGGACCCTGAATGAAAATTTAAGATAGAACAATCGTCGAACATAGGCATCTACACATGCTATGTGAAAAACACCAACAGTAAAGATAAAAAACATCAATTTTGAAGCGCAGCACAAACTGAGGAGAAAAAAACTACTTGCAAAAACGCGCCTTTTTTTCTAGGGGTGGCCTTTAAAAAATGGCACTTAAAGCATAAAGGAACATCGATGTATATGCCCAACTACATACAAGTTTTGTAATTGAATCAACAGTACTAAAGGTATGCAATTTGCTTAATTCTGCATCCATTTAATATCTCTATAGGTATCAATGTACTATTGCATAACGGTATGGGCGCTGCCATTTTATGAGCACAAAGTAAAGCGTGAAAAAACAGTCAGGTTAAACGCGATTGGTCAATAATGATTGTTAAAGTAAATATATTTTGGAAAGAAATGCAATCTTTGGTATGATAATAGACAAAAAAGGAGTTTTATACACATTTAGGAGGAAGAAATCAAATTTCGAATAGGTAGGGGCACCTCGAGGAAATTTGAAAAAAATTAGACTCCCCCTTTTTGACCTTCATTTTTCATCCAGAAAAGCAATGCGAACCTATATTTTTAATAACACCAAATAAATCCCCTATTCTTTAACATAAATAATCTCTCTTAATTTAACATTAAATTAACTTTGTCTTTCAACGAAATAATAATCGAAAAGGGGTACCCCATATGGAAAATAACATAGAACGGCCATTGGTCCATTGTATTCTATACATGTTTTTTTTGGCATTTAAATTCGGCAAATTTTACTTTAAGCGCATAAATTCTGCATAAAATCATAGATTTTTACAAAATTCATTGTTTATATTCACGTTTTAATTAGCTATAGTCTATTTCATGAAGCATGCTATTTTCAATGCAACGTTAGGGGTGGGAATGATAAAACAATGACTGAAAGGCTCGTGGTCAATGTGTACACTACATTTGGAGTTTGTATGTTACAGGACGCATAAAACAGCAAATTTAGTCTAATTCAGTGATTAAAATTGAACTTTTGACAATTATAAAAGAACTATGATCTTTACGTTTTTTCGGCCCTAATCTGACTTTCTGGTTGTGTTATAATAATGGGCGATAATTTCACAAATGTTAAACGATTTCGAAACGCTGTTTACAAATCACCGAAGTAAGGTCCAGCATTCAACCATAATGTTGTACTATAAGATTTAGGTCAGTTTTGAACAAGTTATAGTCCGTTTCAAAAACCGTTAATTTTCGGAAGATCATTTAGACCGCATTTCGTTCGTTCAATTGTGGACCCTGAATGAAAATTTAAGATAGAACAATCGTCGAACATAGGCATCTACACATGCTATGTGAAAAACACCAACAGTAAAGATAAAAAACATCAATTTTGAAGCGCAGCACAAACTGAGGAGAAAAAAACTACTTGCAAAAACGCGCCTTTTTTTCTAGGGGTGGCCTTTAAAAAACGGCACTTAAAGCATAAAGGAACATCGATGTATATGCCCAACTACATACAAGTTTTGTAATTGAATCAACAGTACTAAAGGTATGCAATTTGCTTAATTCTGCATCCATTTAATATCTCTATAGGTATCAATGTACTATTGCATAACGGTATGGGCGCTGCCATTTTATGAGCACAAAGTAAAGCGTGAAAAAACAGTCAGGTTAAACGCGATTGGTCAATAATGATTGTTAAAGTAAATATATTTTGGAAAGAAATGCAATCTTTGGTATGATAATAGACAAAAAAGGAGTTTTATACACATTTAGGAGGAAGAAATCAAATTTCGAATAGGTAGGGGCACCTCGAGGAAATTTGAAAAAAATTAGACTCCCCCTTTTTGACCTTCATTTTTCATCCAGAAAAGCAATGCGAACCTATATTTTTAATAACACCAAATAAATCCCCTATTCTTTAACATAAATAATCTCTCTTAATTTAACATTAAATTAACTTTGTCTTTCAACGAAATAATAATCGAAAAGGGGTACCCCATATGGAAAATAACATAGAACGGCCATTGGTCCATTGTATTCTATACATGTTTTTTTTGGCATTTAAATTCGGCAAATTTTACTTTAAGCGCATAAATTCTGCATAAAATCATAGATTTTTACAAAATTCATTGTTTATATTCACGTTTTAATTAGCTATAGTCTATTTCATGAAGCATGCTATTTTCAATGCAACGTTAGGGGTGGGAATGATAAAACAATGACTGAAAGGCTCGTGGTCAATGTGTACACTACATTTGGAGTTTGTATGTTACAGGACGCATAAAACAGCAAATTTAGTCTAATTCAGTGATTAAAATTGAACTTTTGACAATTATAAAAGAACTATGATCTTTACGTTTTTTCGGCCCTAATCTGACTTTCTGGTTGTGTTATAATAATGGGCGATAATTTCACAAATGTTAAACGATTTCGAAACGCTGTTTACAAATCACCGAAGTAAGGTCCAGCATTCAACCATAATGTTGTACTATAAGATTTAGGTCAGTTTTGAACAAGTTATAGTCCGTTTCAAAAACCGTTAATTTTCGGAAGATCATTTAGACCGCATTTCGTTCGTTCAATTGTGGACCCTGAATGAAAATTTAAGATAGAACAATCGTCGAACATAGGCATCTACACATGCTATGTGAAAAACACCAACAGTAAAGATAAAAAACATCAATTTTGAAGCGCAGCACAAACTGAGGAGAAAAAAACTACTTGCAAAAACGCGCCTTTTTTTCTAGGGGTGGCCTTTAAAAAATGGCACTTAAAGCATAAAGGAACATCGATGTATATGCCCAACTACATACAAGTTTTGTAATTGAATCAACAGTACTAAAGGTATGCAATTTGCTTAATTCTGCATCCATTTAATATCTCTATAGGTATCAATGTACTATTGCATAACGGTATGGGCGCTGCCATTTTATGAGCACAAAGTAAAGCGTGAAAAAACAGTCAGGTTAAACGCGATTGGTCAATAATGATTGTTAAAGTAAATATATTTTGGAAAGAAATGCAATCTTTGGTATGATAATAGACAAAAAAGGAGTTTTATACACATTTAGGAGGAAGAAATCAAATTTCGAATAGGTAGGGGCACCTCGAGGAAATTTGAAAAAAATTAGACTCCCCCTTTTTGACCTTCATTTTTCATCCAGAAAAGCAATGCGAACCTATATTTTTAATAACACCAAATAAATCCCCTATTCTTTAACATAAATAATCTCTCTTAATTTAACATTAAATTAACTTTGTCTTTCAACGAAATAATAATCGAAAAGGGGTACCCCATATGGAAAATAACATAGAACGGCCATTGGTCCATTGTATTCTATACATGTTTTTTTTGGCATTTAAATTCGGCAAATTTTACTTTAAGCGCATAAATTCTGCATAAAATCATAGATTTTTACAAAATTCATTGTTTATATTCACGTTTTAATTAGCTATAGTCTATTTCATGAAGCATGCTATTTTCAATGCAACGTTAGGGGTGGGAATGATAAAACAATGACTGAAAGGCTCGTGGTCAATGTGTACACTACATTTGGAGTTTGTATGTTACAGGACGCATAAAACAGCAAATTTAGTCTAATTCAGTGATTAAAATTGAACTTTTGACAATTATAAAAGAACTATGATCTTTACGTTTTTTCGGCCCTAATCTGACTTTCTGGTTGTGTTATAATAATGGGCGATAATTTCACAAATGTTAAACGATTTCGAAACGCTGTTTACAAATCACCGAAGTAAGGTCCAGCATTCAACCATAATGTTGTACTATAAGATTTAGGTCAGTTTTGAACAAGTTATAGTCCGTTTCAAAAACCGTTAATTTTCGGAAGATCATTTAGACCGCATTTCGTTCGTTCAATTGTGGACCCTGAATGAAAATTTAAGATAGAACAATCGTCGAACATAGGCATCTACACATGCTATGTGAAAAACACCAACAGTAAAGATAAAAAACATCAATTTTGAAGCGCAGCACAAACTGAGGAGAAAAAAACTACTTGCAAAAACGCGCCTTTTTTTCTAGGGGTGGCCTTTAAAAAATGGCACTTAAAGCATAAAGGAACATCGATGTATATGCCCAACTACATACAAGTTTTGTAATTGAATCAACAGTACTAAAGGTATGCAATTTGCTTAATTCTGCATCCATTTAATATCTCTATAGGTATCAATGTACTATTGCATAACGGTATGGGCGCTGCCATTTTATGAGCACAAAGTAAAGCGTGAAAAAACAGTCAGGTTAAACGCGATTGGTCAATAATGATTGTTAAAGTAAATATATTTTGGAAAGAAATGCAATCTTTGGTATGATAATAGACAAAAAAGGAGTTTTATACACATTTAGGAGGAAGAAATCAAATTTCGAATAGGTAGGGGCACCTCGAGGAAATTTGAAAAAAATTAGACTCCCCCTTTTTGACCTTCATTTTTCATCCAGAAAAGCAATGCGAACCTATATTTTTAATAACACCAAATAAATCCCCTATTCTTTAACATAAATAATCTCTCTTAATTTAACATTAAATTAACTTTGTCTTTCAACGAAATAATAATCGAAAAGGGGTACCCCATATGGAAAATAACATAGAACGGCCATTGGTCCATTGTATTCTATACATGTTTTTTTTGGCATTTAAATTCGGCAAATTTTACTTTAAGCGCATAAATTCTGCATAAAATCATAGATTTTTACAAAATTCATTGTTTATATTCACGTTTTAATTAGCTATAGTCTATTTCATGAAGCATGCTATTTTCAATGCAACGTTAGGGGTGGGAATGATAAAACAATGACTGAAAGGCTCGTGGTCAATGTGTACACTACATTTGGAGTTTGTATGTTACAGGACGCATAAAACAGCAAATTTAGTCTAATTCAGTGATTAAAATTGAACTTTTGACAATTATAAAAGAACTATGATCTTTACGTTTTTTCGGCCCTAATCTGACTTTCTGGTTGTGTTATAATAATGGGCGATAATTTCACAAATGTTAAACGATTTCGAAACGCTGTTTACAAATCACCGAAGTAAGGTCCAGCATTCAACCATAATGTTGTACTATAAGATTTAGGTCAGTTTTGAACAAGTTATAGTCCGTTTCAAAAACCGTTAATTTTCGGAAGATCATTTAGACCGCATTTCGTTCGTTCAATTGTGGACCCTGAATGAAAATTTAAGATAGAACAATCGTCGAACATAGGCATCTACACATGCTATGTGAAAAACACCAACAGTAAAGATAAAAAACATCAATTTTGAAGCGCAGCACAAACTGAGGAGAAAAAAACTACTTGCAAAAACGCGCCTTTTTTTCTAGGGGTGGCCTTTAAAAAATGGCACTTAAAGCATAAAGGAACATCGATGTATATGCCCAACTACATACAAGTTTTGTAATTGAATCAACAGTACTAAAGGTATGCAATTTGCTTAATTCTGCATCCATTTAATATCTCTATAGGTATCAATGTACTATTGCATAACGGTATGGGCGCTGCCATTTTATGAGCACAAAGTAAAGCGTGAAAAAACAGTCAGGTTAAACGCGATTGGTCAATAATGATTGTTAAAGTAAATATATTTTGGAAAGAAATGCAATCTTTGGTATGATAATAGACAAAAAAGGAGTTTTATACACATTTAGGAGGAAGAAATCAAATTTCGAATAGGTAGGGGCACCTCGAGGAAATTTGAAAAAAATTAGACTCCCCCTTTTTGACCTTCATTTTTCATCCAGAAAAGCAATGCGAACCTATATTTTTAATAACACCAAATAAATCCCCTATTCTTTAACATAAATAATCTCTCTTAATTTAACATTAAATTAACTTTGTCTTTCAACGAAATAATAATCGAAAAGGGGTACCCCATATGGAAAATAACATAGAACGGCCATTGGTCCATTGTATTCTATACATGTTTTTTTTGGCATTTAAATTCGGCAAATTTTACTTTAAGCGCATAAATTCTGCATAAAATCATAGATTTTTACAAAATTCATTGTTTATATTCACGTTTTAATTAGCTATAGTCTATTTCATGAAGCATGCTATTTTCAATGCAACGTTAGGGGTGGGAATGATAAAACAATGACTGAAAGGCTCGTGGTCAATGTGTACACTACATTTGGAGTTTGTATGTTACAGGACGCATAAAACAGCAAATTTAGTCTAATTCAGTGATTAAAATTGAACTTTTGACAATTATAAAAGAACTATGATCTTTACGTTTTTTCGGCCCTAATCTGACTTTCTGGTTGTGTTATAATAATGGGCGATAATTTCACAAATGTTAAACGATTTCGAAACGCTGTTTACAAATCACCGAAGTAAGGTCCAGCATTCAACCATAATGTTGTACTATAAGATTTAGGTCAGTTTTGAACAAGTTATAGTCCGTTTCAAAAACCGTTAATTTTCGGAAGATCATTTAGACCGCATTTCGTTCGTTCAATTGTGGACCCTGAATGAAAATTTAAGATAGAACAATCGTCGAACATAGGCATCTACACATGCTATGTGAAAAACACCAACAGTAAAGATAAAAAACATCAATTTTGAAGCGCAGCACAAACTGAGGAGAAAAAAACTACTTGCAAAAACGCGCCTTTTTTTCTAGGGGTGGCCTTTAAAAAATGGCACTTAAAGCATAAAGGAACATCGATGTATATGCCCAACTACATACAAGTTTTGTAATTGAATCAACAGTACTAAAGGTATGCAATTTGCTTAATTCTGCATCCATTTAATATCTCTATACATGTTTTTTTTGGCATTTAAATTCGGCAAATTTTACTTTAAGCGCATAAATTCTGCATAAAATCATAGATTTTTACAAAATTCATTGTTTATATTCACGTTTTAATTAGCTATAGTCTATTTCATGAAGCATGCTATTTTCAATGCAACGTTAGGGGTGGGAATGATAAAACAATGACTGAAAGGCTCGTGGTCAATGTGTACACTACATTTGGAGTTTGTATGTTACAGGACGCATAAAACAGCAAATTTAGTCTAATTCAGTGATTAAAATTGAACTTTTGACAATTATAAAAGAACTATGATCTTTACGTTTTTTCGGCCCTAATCTGACTTTCTGGTTGTGTTATAATAATGGGCGATAATTTCACAAATGTTAAACGATTTCGAAACGCTGTTTACAAATCACCGAAGTAAGGTCCAGCATTCAACCATAATGTTGTACTATAAGATTTAGGTCAGTTTTGAACAAGTTATAGTCCGTTTCAAAAACCGTTAATTTTCGGAAGATCATTTAGACCGCATTTCGTTCGTTCAATTGTGGACCCTGAATGAAAATTTAAGATAGAACAATCGTCGAACATAGGCATCTACACATGCTATGTGAAAAACACCAACAGTAAAGATAAAAAACATCAATTTTGAAGCGCAGCACAAACTGAGGAGAAAAAAACTACTTGCAAAAACGCGCCTTTTTTTCTAGGGGTGGCCTTTAAAAAATGGCACTTAAAGCATAAAGGAACATCGATGTATATGCCCAACTACATACAAGTTTTGTAATTGAATCAACAGTACTAAAGGTATGCAATTTGCTTAATTCTGCATCCATTTAATATCTCTATAGGTATCAATGTACTATTGCATAACGGTATGGGCGCTGCCATTTTATGAGCACAAAGTAAAGCGTGAAAAAACAGTCAGGTTAAACGCGATTGGTCAATAATGATTGTTAAAGTAAATATATTTTGGAAAGAAATGCAATCTTTGGTATGATAATAGACAAAAAAGGAGTTTTATACACATTTAGGAGGAAGAAATCAAATTTCGAATAGGTAGGGGCACCTCGAGGAAATTTGAAAAAAATTAGACTCCCCCTTTTTGACCTTCATTTTTCATCCAGAAAAGCAATGCGAACCTATATTTTTAATAACACCAAATAAATCCCCTATTCTTTAACATAAATAATCTCTCTTAATTTAACATTAAATTAACTTTGTCTTTCAACGAAATAATAATCGAAAAGGGGTACCCCATATGGAAAATAACATAGAACGGCCATTGGTCCATTGTATTCTATACATGTTTTTTTTGGCATTTAAATTCGGCAAATTTTACTTTAAGCGCATAAATTCTGCATAAAATCATAGATTTTTACAAAATTCATTGTTTATATTCACGTTTTAATTAGCTATAGTCTATTTCATGAAGCATGCTATTTTCAATGCAACGTTAGGGGTGGGAATGATAAAACAATGACTGAAAGGCTCGTGGTCAATGTGTACACTACATTTGGAGTTTGTATGTTACAGGACGCATAAAACAGCAAATTTAGTCTAATTCAGTGATTAAAATTGAACTTTTGACAATTATAAAAGAACTATGATCTTTACGTTTTTTCGGCCCTAATCTGACTTTCTGGTTGTGTTATAATAATGGGCGATAATTTCACAAATGTTAAACGATTTCGAAACGCTGTTTACAAATCACCGAAGTAAGGTCCAGCATTCAACCATAATGTTGTACTATAAGATTTAGGTCAGTTTTGAACAAGTTATAGTCCGTTTCAAAAACCGTTAATTTTCGGAAGATCATTTAGACCGCATTTCGTTCGTTCAATTGTGGACCCTGAATGAAAATTTAAGATAGAACAATCGTCGAACATAGGCATCTACACATGCTATGTGAAAAACACCAACAGTAAAGATAAAAAACATCAATTTTGAAGCGCAGCACAAACTGAGGAGAAAAAAACTACTTGCAAAAACGCGCCTTTTTTTCTAGGGGTGGCCTTTAAAAAATGGCACTTAAAGCATAAAGGAACATCGATGTATATGCCCAACTACATACAAGTTTTGTAATTGAATCAACAGTACTAAAGGTATGCAATTTGCTTAATTCTGCATCCATTTAATATCTCTATAGGTATCAATGTACTATTGCATAACGGTATGGGCGCTGCCATTTTATGAGCACAAAGTAAAGCGTGAAAAAACAGTCAGGTTAAACGCGATTGGTCAATAATGATTGTTAAAGTAAATATATTTTGGAAAGAAATGCAATCTTTGGTATGATAATAGACAAAAAAGGAGTTTTATACACATTTAGGAGGAAGAAATCAAATTTCGAATAGGTAGGGGCACCTCGAGGAAATTTGAAAAAAATTAGACTCCCCCTTTTTGACCTTCATTTTTCATCCAGAAAAGCAATGCGAACCTATATTTTTAATAACACCAAATAAATCCCCTATTCTTTAACATAAATAATCTCTCTTAATTTAACATTAAATTAACTTTGTCTTTCAACGAAATAATAATCGAAAAGGGGTACCCCATATGGAAAATAACATAGAACGGCCATTGGTCCATTGTATTCTATACATGTTTTTTTTGGCATTTAAATTCGGCAAATTTTACTTTAAGCGCATAAATTCTGCATAAAATCATAGATTTTTACAAAATTCATTGTTTATATTCACGTTTTAATTAGCTATAGTCTATTTCATGAAGCATGCTATTTTCAATGCAACGTTAGGGGTGGGAATGATAAAACAATGACTGAAAGGCTCGTGGTCAATGTGTACACTACATTTGGAGTTTGTATGTTACAGGACGCATAAAACAGCAAATTTAGTCTAATTCAGTGATTAAAATTGAACTTTTGACAATTATAAAAGAACTATGATCTTTACGTTTTTTCGGCCCTAATCTGACTTTCTGGTTGTGTTATAATAATGGGCGATAATTTCACAAATGTTAAACGATTTCGAAACGCTGTTTACAAATCACCGAAGTAAGGTCCAGCATTCAACCATAATGTTGTACTATAAGATTTAGGTCAGTTTTGAACAAGTTATAGTCCGTTTCAAAAACCGTTAATTTTCGGAAGATCATTTAGACCGCATTTCGTTCGTTCAATTGTGGACCCTGAATGAAAATTTAAGATAGAACAATCGTCGAACATAGGCATCTACACATGCTATGTGAAAAACACCAACAGTAAAGATAAAAAACATCAATTTTGAAGCGCAGCACAAACTGAGGAGAAAAAAACTACTTGCAAAAACGCGCCTTTTTTTCTAGGGGTGGCCTTTAAAAAATGGCACTTAAAGCATAAAGGAACATCGATGTATATGCCCAACTACATACAAGTTTTGTAATTGAATCAACAGTACTAAAGGTATGCAATTTGCTTAATTCTGCATCCATTTAATATCTCTATACATGTTTTTTTTGGCATTTAAATTCGGCAAATTTTACTTTAAGCGCATAAATTCTGCATAAAATCATAGATTTTTACAAAATTCATTGTTTATATTCACGTTTTAATTAGCTATAGTCTATTTCATGAAGCATGCTATTTTCAATGCAACGTTAGGGGTGGGAATGATAAAACAATGACTGAAAGGCTCGTGGTCAATGTGTACACTACATTTGGAGTTTGTATGTTACAGGACGCATAAAACAGCAAATTTAGTCTAATTCAGTGATTAAAATTGAACTTTTGACAATTACAAAAGAACTATGATCTTTACGTTTTTTCGGCCCTAATCTGACTTTCTGGTTGTGTTATAATAATGGGCGATAATTTCACAAATGTTAAACGATTTCGAAACGCTGTTTACAAATCACCGAAGTAAGGTCCAGCATTCAACCATAATGTTGTACTATAAGATTTAGGTCAGTTTTGAACAAGTTATAGTCCGTTTCAAAAACCGTTAATTTTCGGAAGATCATTTAGACCGCATTTCGTTCGTTCAATTGTGGACCCTGAATGAAAATTTAAGATAGAACAATCGTCGAACATAGGCATCTACACATGCTATGTGAAAAACACCAACAGTAAAGATAAAAAACATCAATTTTGAAGCGCAGCACAAACTGAGGAGAAAAAAACTACTTGCAAAAACGCGCCTTTTTTTCTAGGGGTGGCCTTTAAAAAACGGCACTTAAAGCATAAAGGAACATCGATGTATATGCCCAACTACATACAAGTTTTGTAATTGAATCAACAGTACTAAAGGTATGCAATTTGCTTAATTCTGCATCCATTTAATATCTCTATAGGTATCAATGTACTATTGCATAACGGTATGGGCGCTGCCATTTTATGAGCACAAAGTAAAGCGTGAAAAAACAGTCAGGTTAAACGCGATTGGTCAATAATGATTGTTAAAGTAAATATATTTTGGAAAGAAATGCAATCTTTGGTATGATAATAGACAAAAAAGGAGTTTTATACACATTTAGGAGGAAGAAATCAAATTTCGAATAGGTAGGGGCACCTCGAGGAAATTTGAAAAAAATTAGACTCCCCCTTTTTGACCTTCATTTTTCATCCAGAAAAGCAATGCGAACCTATATTTTTAATAACACCAAATAAATCCCCTATTCTTTAACATAAATAATCTCTCTTAATTTAACATTAAATTAACTTTGTCTTTCAACGAAATAATAATCGAAAAGGGGTACCCCATATGGAAAATAACATAGAACGGCCATTGGTCCATTGTATTCTATACATGTTTTTTTTGGCATTTAAATTCGGCAAATTTTACTTTAAGCGCATAAATTCTGCATAAAATCATAGATTTTTACAAAATTCATTGTTTATATTCACGTTTTAATTAGCTATAGTCTATTTCATGAAGCATGCTATTTTCAATGCAACGTTAGGGGTGGGAATGATAAAACAATGACTGAAAGGCTCGTGGTCAATGTGTACACTACATTTGGAGTTTGTATGTTACAGGACGCATAAAACAGCAAATTTAGTCTAATTCAGTGATTAAAATTGAACTTTTGACAATTATAAAAGAACTATGATCTTTACGTTTTTTCGGCCCTAATCTGACTTTCTGGTTGTGTTATAATAATGGGCGATAATTTCACAAATGTTAAACGATTTCGAAACGCTGTTTACAAATCACCGAAGTAAGGTCCAGCATTCAACCATAATGTTGTACTATAAGATTTAGGTCAGTTTTGAACAAGTTATAGTCCGTTTCAAAAACCGTTAATTTTCGGAAGATCATTTAGACCGCATTTCGTTCGTTCAATTGTGGACCCTGAATGAAAATTTAAGATAGAACAATCGTCGAACATAGGCATCTACACATGCTATGTGAAAAACACCAACAGTAAAGATAAAAAACATCAATTTTGAAGCGCAGCACAAACTGAGGAGAAAAAAACTACTTGCAAAAACGCGCCTTTTTTTCTAGGGGTGGCCTTTAAAAAATGGCACTTAAAGCATAAAGGAACATCGATGTATATGCCCAACTACATACAAGTTTTGTAATTGAATCAACAGTACTAAAGGTATGCAATTTGCTTAATTCTGCATCCATTTAATATCTCTATAGGTATCAATGTACTATTGCATAACGGTATGGGCGCTGCCATTTTATGAGCACAAAGTAAAGCGTGAAAAAACAGTCAGGTTAAACGCGATTGGTCAATAATGATTGTTAAAGTAAATATATTTTGGAAAGAAATGCAATCTTTGGTATGATAATAGACAAAAAAGGAGTTTTATACACATTTAGGAGGAAGAAATCAAATTTCGAATAGGTAGGGGCACCTCGAGGAAATTTGAAAAAAATTAGACTCCCCCTTTTTGACCTTCATTTTTCATCCAGAAAAGCAATGCGAACCTATATTTTTAATAACACCAAATAAATCCCCTATTCTTTAACATAAATAATCTCTCTTAATTTAACATTAAATTAACTTTGTCTTTCAACGAAATAATAATCGAAAAGGGGTACCCCATATGGAAAATAACATAGAACGGCCATTGGTCCATTGTATTCTATACATGTTTTTTTTGGCATTTAAATTCGGCAAATTTTACTTTAAGCGCATAAATTCTGCATAAAATCATAGATTTTTACAAAATTCATTGTTTATATTCACGTTTTAATTAGCTATAGTCTATTTCATGAAGCATGCTATTTTCAATGCAACGTTAGGGGTGGGAATGATAAAACAATGACTGAAAGGCTCGTGGTCAATGTGTACACTACATTTGGAGTTTGTATGTTACAGGACGCATAAAACAGCAAATTTAGTCTAATTCAGTGATTAAAATTGAACTTTTGACAATTACAAAAGAACTATGATCTTTACGTTTTTTCGGCCCTAATCTGACTTTCTGGTTGTGTTATAATAATGGGCGATAATTTCACAAATGTTAAACGATTTCGAAACGCTGTTTACAAATCACCGAAGTAAGGTCCAGCATTCAACCATAATGTTGTACTATAAGATTTAGGTCAGTTTTGAACAAGTTATAGTCCGTTTCAAAAACCGTTAATTTTCGGAAGATCATTTAGACCGCATTTCGTTCGTTCAATTGTGGACCCTGAATGAAAATTTAAGATAGAACAATCGTCGAACATAGGCATCTACACATGCTATGTGAAAAACACCAACAGTAAAGATAAAAAACATCAATTTTGAAGCGCAGCACAAACTGAGGAGAAAAAAACTACTTGCAAAAACGCGCCTTTTTTTCTAGGGGTGGCCTTTAAAAAACGGCACTTAAAGCATAAAGGAACATCGATGTATATGCCCAACTACATACAAGTTTTGTAATTGAATCAACAGTACTAAAGGTATGCAATTTGCTTAATTCTGCATCCATTTAATATCTCTATAGGTATCAATGTACTATTGCATAACGGTATGGGCGCTGCCATTTTATGAGCACAAAGTAAAGCGTGAAAAAACAGTCAGGTTAAACGCGATTGGTCAATAATGATTGTTAAAGTAAATATATTTTGGAAAGAAATGCAATCTTTGGTATGATAATAGACAAAAAAGGAGTTTTATACACATTTAGGAGGAAGAAATCAAATTTCGAATAGGTAGGGGCACCTCGAGGAAATTTGAAAAAAATTAGACTCCCCCTTTTTGACCTTCATTTTTCATCCAGAAAAGCAATGCGAACCTATATTTTTAATAACACCAAATAAATCCCCTATTCTTTAACATAAATAATCTCTCTTAATTTAACATTAAATTAACTTTGTCTTTCAACGAAATAATAATCGAAAAGGGGTACCCCATATGGAAAATAACATAGAACGGCCATTGGTCCATTGTATTCTATACATGTTTTTTTTGGCATTTAAATTCGGCAAATTTTACTTTAAGCGCATAAATTCTGCATAAAATCATAGATTTTTACAAAATTCATTGTTTATATTCACGTTTTAATTAGCTATAGTCTATTTCATGAAGCATGCTATTTTCAATGCAACGTTAGGGGTGGGAATGATAAAACAATGACTGAAAGGCTCGTGGTCAATGTGTACACTACATTTGGAGTTTGTATGTTACAGGACGCATAAAACAGCAAATTTAGTCTAATTCAGTGATTAAAATTGAACTTTTGACAATTATAAAAGAACTATGATCTTTACGTTTTTTCGGCCCTAATCTGACTTTCTGGTTGTGTTATAATAATGGGCGATAATTTCACAAATGTTAAACGATTTCGAAACGCTGTTTACAAATCACCGAAGTAAGGTCCAGCATTCAACCATAATGTTGTACTATAAGATTTAGGTCAGTTTTGAACAAGTTATAGTCCGTTTCAAAAACCGTTAATTTTCGGAAGATCATTTAGACCGCATTTCGTTCGTTCAATTGTGGACCCTGAATGAAAATTTAAGATAGAACAATCGTCGAACATAGGCATCTACACATGCTATGTGAAAAACACCAACAGTAAAGATAAAAAACATCAATTTTGAAGCGCAGCACAAACTGAGGAGAAAAAAACTACTTGCAAAAACGCGCCTTTTTTTCTAGGGGTGGCCTTTAAAAAACGGCACTTAAAGCATAAAGGAACATCGATGTATATGCCCAACTACATACAAGTTTTGTAATTGAATCAACAGTACTAAAGGTATGCAATTTGCTTAATTCTGCATCCATTTAATATCTCTATAGGTATCAATGTACTATTGCATAACGGTATGGGCGCTGCCATTTTATGAGCACAAAGTAAAGCGTGAAAAAACAGTCAGGTTAAACGCGATTGGTCAATAATGATTGTTAAAGTAAATATATTTTGGAAAGAAATGCAATCTTTGGTATGATAATAGACAAAAAAGGAGTTTTATACACATTTAGGAGGAAGAAATCAAATTTCGAATAGGTAGGGGCACCTCGAGGAAATTTGAAAAAAATTAGACTCCCCCTTTTTGACCTTCATTTTTCATCCAGAAAAGCAATGCGAACCTATATTTTTAATAACACCAAATAAATCCCCTATTCTTTAACATAAATAATCTCTCTTAATTTAACATTAAATTAACTTTGTCTTTCAACGAAATAATAATCGAAAAGGGGTACCCCATATGGAAAATAACATAGAACGGCCATTGGTCCATTGTATTCTATACATGTTTTTTTTGGCATTTAAATTCGGCAAATTTTACTTTAAGCGCATAAATTCTGCATAAAATCATAGATTTTTACAAAATTCATTGTTTATATTCACGTTTTAATTAGCTATAGTCTATTTCATGAAGCATGCTATTTTCAATGCAACGTTAGGGGTGGGAATGATAAAACAATGACTGAAAGGCTCGTGGTCAATGTGTACACTACATTTGGAGTTTGTATGTTACAGGACGCATAAAACAGCAAATTTAGTCTAATTCAGTGATTAAAATTGAACTTTTGACAATTATAAAAGAACTATGATCTTTACGTTTTTTCGGCCCTAATCTGACTTTCTGGTTGTGTTATAATAATGGGCGATAATTTCACAAATGTTAAACGATTTCGAAACGCTGTTTACAAATCACCGAAGTAAGGTCCAGCATTCAACCATAATGTTGTACTATAAGATTTAGGTCAGTTTTGAACAAGTTATAGTCCGTTTCAAAAACCGTTAATTTTCGGAAGATCATTTAGACCGCATTTCGTTCGTTCAATTGTGGACCCTGAATGAAAATTTAAGATAGAACAATCGTCGAACATAGGCATCTACACATGCTATGTGAAAAACACCAACAGTAAAGATAAAAAACATCAATTTTGAAGCGCAGCACAAACTGAGGAGAAAAAAACTACTTGCAAAAACGCGCCTTTTTTTCTAGGGGTGGCCTTTAAAAAATGGCACTTAAAGCATAAAGGAACATCGATGTATATGCCCAACTACATACAAGTTTTGTAATTGAATCAACAGTACTAAAGGTATGCAATTTGCTTAATTCTGCATCCATTTAATATCTCTATAGGTATCAATGTACTATTGCATAACGGTATGGGCGCTGCCATTTTATGAGCACAAAGTAAAGCGTGAAAAAACAGTCAGGTTAAACGCGATTGGTCAATAATGATTGTTAAAGTAAATATATTTTGGAAAGAAATGCAATCTTTGGTATGATAATAGACAAAAAAGGAGTTTTATACACATTTAGGAGGAAGAAATCAAATTTCGAATAGGTAGGGGCACCTCGAGGAAATTTGAAAAAAATTAGACTCCCCCTTTTTGACCTTCATTTTTCATCCAGAAAAGCAATGCGAACCTATATTTTTAATAACACCAAATAAATCCCCTATTCTTTAACATAAATAATCTCTCTTAATTTAACATTAAATTAACTTTGTCTTTCAACGAAATAATAATCGAAAAGGGGTACCCCATATGGAAAATAACATAGAACGGCCATTGGTCCATTGTATTCTATACATGTTTTTTTTGGCATTTAAATTCGGCAAATTTTACTTTAAGCGCATAAATTCTGCATAAAATCATAGATTTTTACAAAATTCATTGTTTATATTCACGTTTTAATTAGCTATAGTCTATTTCATGAAGCATGCTATTTTCAATGCAACGTTAGGGGTGGGAATGATAAAACAATGACTGAAAGGCTCGTGGTCAATGTGTACACTACATTTGGAGTTTGTATGTTACAGGACGCATAAAACAGCAAATTTAGTCTAATTCAGTGATTAAAATTGAACTTTTGACAATTACAAAAGAACTATGATCTTTACGTTTTTTCGGCCCTAATCTGACTTTCTGGTTGTGTTATAATAATGGGCGATAATTTCACAAATGTTAAACGATTTCGAAACGCTGTTTACAAATCACCGAAGTAAGGTCCAGCATTCAACCATAATGTTGTACTATAAGATTTAGGTCAGTTTTGAACAAGTTATAGTCCGTTTCAAAAACCGTTAATTTTCGGAAGATCATTTAGACCGCATTTCGTTCGTTCAATTGTGGACCCTGAATGAAAATTTAAGATAGAACAATCGTCGAACATAGGCATCTACACATGCTATGTGAAAAACACCAACAGTAAAGATAAAAAACATCAATTTTGAAGCGCAGCACAAACTGAGGAGAAAAAAACTACTTGCAAAAACGCGCCTTTTTTTCTAGGGGTGGCCTTTAAAAAATGGCACTTAAAGCATAAAGGAACATCGATGTATATGCCCAACTACATACAAGTTTTGTAATTGAATCAACAGTACTAAAGGTATGCAATTTGCTTAATTCTGCATCCATTTAATATCTCTATAGGTATCAATGTACTATTGCATAACGGTATGGGCGCTGCCATTTTATGAGCACAAAGTAAAGCGTGAAAAAACAGTCAGGTTAAACGCGATTGGTCAATAATGATTGTTAAAGTAAATATATTTTGGAAAGAAATGCAATCTTTGGTATGATAATAGACAAAAAAGGAGTTTTATACACATTTAGGAGGAAGAAATCAAATTTCGAATAGGTAGGGGCACCTCGAGGAAATTTGAAAAAAATTAGACTCCCCCTTTTTGACCTTCATTTTTCATCCAGAAAAGCAATGCGAACCTATATTTTTAATAACACCAAATAAATCCCCTATTCTTTAACATAAATAATCTCTCTTAATTTAACATTAAATTAACTTTGTCTTTCAACGAAATAATAATCGAAAAGGGGTACCCCATATGGAAAATAACATAGAACGGCCATTGGTCCATTGTATTCTATACATGTTTTTTTTGGCATTTAAATTCGGCAAATTTTACTTTAAGCGCATAAATTCTGCATAAAATCATAGATTTTTACAAAATTCATTGTTTATATTCACGTTTTAATTAGCTATAGTCTATTTCATGAAGCATGCTATTTTCAATGCAACGTTAGGGGTGGGAATGATAAAACAATGACTGAAAGGCTCGTGGTCAATGTGTACACTACATTTGGAGTTTGTATGTTACAGGACGCATAAAACAGCAAATTTAGTCTAATTCAGTGATTAAAATTGAACTTTTGACAATTATAAAAGAACTATGATCTTTACGTTTTTTCGGCCCTAATCTGACTTTCTGGTTGTGTTATAATAATGGGCGATAATTTCACAAATGTTAAACGATTTCGAAACGCTGTTTACAAATCACCGAAGTAAGGTCCAGCATTCAACCATAATGTTGTACTATAAGATTTAGGTCAGTTTTGAACAAGTTATAGTCCGTTTCAAAAACCGTTAATTTTCGGAAGATCATTTAGACCGCATTTCGTTCGTTCAATTGTGGACCCTGAATGAAAATTTAAGATAGAACAATCGTCGAACATAGGCATCTACACATGCTATGTGAAAAACACCAACAGTAAAGATAAAAAACATCAATTTTGAAGCGCAGCACAAACTGAGGAGAAAAAAACTACTTGCAAAAACGCGCCTTTTTTTCTAGGGGTGGCCTTTAAAAAATGGCACTTAAAGCATAAAGGAACATCGATGTATATGCCCAACTACATACAAGTTTTGTAATTGAATCAACAGTACTAAAGGTATGCAATTTGCTTAATTCTGCATCCATTTAATATCTCTATAGGTATCAATGTACTATTGCATAACGGTATGGGCGCTGCCATTTTATGAGCACAAAGTAAAGCGTGAAAAAACAGTCAGGTTAAACGCGATTGGTCAATAATGATTGTTAAAGTAAATATATTTTGGAAAGAAATGCAATCTTTGGTATGATAATAGACAAAAAAGGAGTTTTATACACATTTAGGAGGAAGAAATCAAATTTCGAATAGGTAGGGGCACCTCGAGGAAATTTGAAAAAAATTAGACTCCCCCTTTTTGACCTTCATTTTTCATCCAGAAAAGCAATGCGAACCTATATTTTTAATAACACCAAATAAATCCCCTATTCTTTAACATAAATAATCTCTCTTAATTTAACATTAAATTAACTTTGTCTTTCAACGAAATAATAATCGAAAAGGGGTACCCCATATGGAAAATAACATAGAACGGCCATTGGTCCATTGTATTCTATACATGTTTTTTTTGGCATTTAAATTCGGCAAATTTTACTTTAAGCGCATAAATTCTGCATAAAATCATAGATTTTTACAAAATTCATTGTTTATATTCACGTTTTAATTAGCTATAGTCTATTTCATGAAGCATGCTATTTTCAATGCAACGTTAGGGGTGGGAATGATAAAACAATGACTGAAAGGCTCGTGGTCAATGTGTACACTACATTTGGAGTTTGTATGTTACAGGACGCATAAAACAGCAAATTTAGTCTAATTCAGTGATTAAAATTGAACTTTTGACAATTATAAAAGAACTATGATCTTTACGTTTTTTCGGCCCTAATCTGACTTTCTGGTTGTGTTATAATAATGGGCGATAATTTCACAAATGTTAAACGATTTCGAAACGCTGTTTACAAATCACCGAAGTAAGGTCCAGCATTCAACCATAATGTTGTACTATAAGATTTAGGTCAGTTTTGAACAAGTTATAGTCCGTTTCAAAAACCGTTAATTTTCGGAAGATCATTTAGACCGCATTTCGTTCGTTCAATTGTGGACCCTGAATGAAAATTTAAGATAGAACAATCGTCGAACATAGGCATCTACACATGCTATGTGAAAAACACCAACAGTAAAGATAAAAAACATCAATTTTGAAGCGCAGCACAAACTGAGGAGAAAAAAACTACTTGCAAAAACGCGCCTTTTTTTCTAGGGGTGGCCTTTAAAAAATGGCACTTAAAGCATAAAGGAACATCGATGTATATGCCCAACTACATACAAGTTTTGTAATTGAATCAACAGTACTAAAGGTATGCAATTTGCTTAATTCTGCATCCATTTAATATCTCTATAGGTATCAATGTACTATTGCATAACGGTATGGGCGCTGCCATTTTATGAGCACAAAGTAAAGCGTGAAAAAACAGTCAGGTTAAACGCGATTGGTCAATAATGATTGTTAAAGTAAATATATTTTGGAAAGAAATGCAATCTTTGGTATGATAATAGACAAAAAAGGAGTTTTATACACATTTAGGAGGAAGAAATCAAATTTCGAATAGGTAGGGGCACCTCGAGGAAATTTGAAAAAAATTAGACTCCCCCTTTTTGACCTTCATTTTTCATCCAGAAAAGCAATGCGAACCTATATTTTTAATAACACCAAATAAATCCCCTATTCTTTAACATAAATAATCTCTCTTAATTTAACATTAAATTAACTTTGTCTTTCAACGAAATAATAATCGAAAAGGGGTACCCCATATGGAAAATAACATAGAACGGCCATTGGTCCATTGTATTCTATACATGTTTTTTTTTGGCATTTAAATTCGGCAAATTTTACTTTAAGCGCATAAATTCTGCATAAAATCATAGATTTTTACAAAATTCATTGTTTATATTCACGTTTTAATTAGCTATAGTCTATTTCATGAAGCATGCTATTTTCAATGCAACGTTAGGGGTGGGAATGATAAAACAATGACTGAAAGGCTCGTGGTCAATGTGTACACTACATTTGGAGTTTGTATGTTACAGGACGCATAAAACAGCAAATTTAGTCTAATTCAGTGATTAAAATTGAACTTTTGACAATTATAAAAGAACTATGATCTTTACGTTTTTTCGGCCCTAATCTGACTTTCTGGTTGTGTTATAATAATGGGCGATAATTTCACAAATGTTAAACGATTTCGAAACGCTGTTTACAAATCACCGAAGTAAGGTCCAGCATTCAACCATAATGTTGTACTATAAGATTTAGGTCAGTTTTGAACAAGTTATAGTCCGTTTCAAAAACCGTTAATTTTCGGAAGATCATTTAGACCGCATTTCGTTCGTTCAATTGTGGACCCTGAATGAAAATTTAAGATAGAACAATCGTCGAACATAGGCATCTACACATGCTATGTGAAAAACACCAACAGTAAAGATAAAAAACATCAATTTTGAAGCGCAGCACAAACTGAGGAGAAAAAAACTACTTGCAAAAACGCGCCTTTTTTTCTAGGGGTGGCCTTTAAAAAATGGCACTTAAAGCATAAAGGAACATCGATGTATATGCCCAAATACATACAAGTTTTGTAATTGAATCAACAGTACTAAAGGTATGCAATTTGCTTAATTCTGCATCCATTTAATATCTCTATAGGTATCAATGTACTATTGCATAACGGTATGGGCGCTGCCATTTTATGAGCACAAAGTAAAGCGTGAAAAAACAGTCAGGTTAAACGCGATTGGTCAATAATGATTGTTAAAGTAAATATATTTTGGAAAGAAATGCAATCTTTGGTATGATAATAGACAAAAAAGGAGTTTTATACACATTTAGGAGGAAGAAATCAAATTTCGAATAGGTAGGGGCACCTCGAGGAAATTTGAAAAAAATTAGACTCCCCCTTTTTGACCTTCATTTTTCATCCAGAAAAGCAATGCGAACCTATATTTTTAATAACACCAAATAAATCCCCTATTCTTTAACATAAATAATCTCTCTTAATTTAACATTAAATTAACTTTGTCTTTCAACGAAATAATAATCGAAAAGGGGTACCCCATATGGAAAATAACATAGAACGGCCATTGGTCCATTGTATTCTATACATGTTTTTTTTGGCATTTAAATTCGGCAAATTTTACTTTAAGCGCATAAATTCTGCATAAAATCATAGATTTTTACAAAATTCATTGTTTATATTCACGTTTTAATTAGCTATAGTCTATTTCATGAAGCATGCTATTTTCAATGCAACGTTAGGGGTGGGAATGATAAAACAATGACTGAAAGGCTCGTGGTCAATGTGTACACTACATTTGGAGTTTGTATGTTACAGGACGCATAAAACAGCAAATTTAGTCTAATTCAGTGATTAAAATTGAACTTTTGACAATTATAAAAGAACTATGATCTTTACGTTTTTTCGGCCCTAATCTGACTTTCTGGTTGTGTTATAATAATGGGCGATAATTTCACAAATGTTAAACGATTTCGAAACGCTGTTTACAAATCACCGAAGTAAGGTCCAGCATTCAACCATAATGTTGTACTATAAGATTTAGGTCAGTTTTGAACAAGTTATAGTCCGTTTCAAAAACCGTTAATTTTCGGAAGATCATTTAGACCGCATTTCGTTCGTTCAATTGTGGACCCTGAATGAAAATTTAAGATAGAACAATCGTCGAACATAGGCATCTACACATGCTATGTGAAAAACACCAACAGTAAAGATAAAAAACATCAATTTTGAAGCGCAGCACAAACTGAGGAGAAAAAAACTACTTGCAAAAACGCGCCTTTTTTTCTAGGGGTGGCCTTTAAAAAATGGCACTTAAAGCATAAAGGAACATCGATGTATATGCCCAACTACATACAAGTTTTGTAATTGAATCAACAGTACTAAAGGTATGCAATTTGCTTAATTCTGCATCCATTTAATATCTCTATAGGTATCAATGTACTATTGCATAACGGTATGGGCGCTGCCATTTTATGAGCACAAAGTAAAGCGTGAAAAAACAGTCAGGTTAAACGCGATTGGTCAATAATGATTGTTAAAGTAAATATATTTTGGAAAGAAATGCAATCTTTGGTATGATAATAGACAAAAAAGGAGTTTTATACACATTTAGGAGGAAGAAATCAAATTTCGAATAGGTAGGGGCACCTCGAGGAAATTTGAAAAAAATTAGACTCCCCCTTTTTGACCTTCATTTTTCATCCAGAAAAGCAATGCGAACCTATATTTTTAATAACACCAAATAAATCCCCTATTCTTTAACATAAATAATCTCTCTTAATTTAACATTAAATTAACTTTGTCTTTCAACGAAATAATAATCGAAAAGGGGTACCCCATATGGAAAATAACATAGAACGGCCATTGGTCCATTGTATTCTATACATGTTTTTTTTGGCATTTAAATTCGGCAAATTTTACTTTAAGCGCATAAATTCTGCATAAAATCATAGATTTTTACAAAATTCATTGTTTATATTCACGTTTTAATTAGCTATAGTCTATTTCATGAAGCATGCTATTTTCAATGCAACGTTAGGGGTGGGAATGATAAAACAATGACTGAAAGGCTCGTGGTCAATGTGTACACTACATTTGGAGTTTGTATGTTACAGGACGCATAAAACAGCAAATTTAGTCTAATTCAGTGATTAAAATTGAACTTTTGACAATTATAAAAGAACTATGATCTTTACGTTTTTTCGGCCCTAATCTGACTTTCTGGTTGTGTTATAATAATGGGCGATAATTTCACAAATGTTAAACGATTTCGAAACGCTGTTTACAAATCACCGAAGTAAGGTCCAGCATTCAACCATAATGTTGTACTATAAGATTTAGGTCAGTTTTGAACAAGTTATAGTCCGTTTCAAAAACCGTTAATTTTCGGAAGATCATTTAGACCGCATTTCGTTCGTTCAATTGTGGACCCTGAATGAAAATTTAAGATAGAACAATCGTCGAACATAGGCATCTACACATGCTATGTGAAAAACACCAACAGTAAAGATAAAAAACATCAATTTTGAAGCGCAGCACAAACTGAGGAGAAAAAAACTACTTGCAAAAACGCGCCTTTTTTTCTAGGGGTGGCCTTTAAAAAATGGCACTTAAAGCATAAAGGAACATCGATGTATATGCCCAACTACATACAAGTTTTGTAATTGAATCAACAGTACTAAAGGTATGCAATTTGCTTAATTCTGCATCCATTTAATATCTCTATAGGTATCAATGTACTATTGCATAACGGTATGGGCGCTGCCATTTTATGAGCACAAAGTAAAGCGTGAAAAAACAGTCAGGTTAAACGCGATTGGTCAATAATGATTGTTAAAGTAAATATATTTTGGAAAGAAATGCAATCTTTGGTATGATAATAGACAAAAAAGGAGTTTTATACACATTTAGGAGGAAGAAATCAAATTTCGAATAGGTAGGGGCACCTCGAGGAAATTTGAAAAAAATTAGACTCCCCCTTTTTGACCTTCATTTTTCATCCAGAAAAGCAATGCGAACCTATATTTTTAATAACACCAAATAAATCCCCTATTCTTTAACATAAATAATCTCTCTTAATTTAACATTAAATTAACTTTGTCTTTCAACGAAATAATAATCGAAAAGGGGTACCCCATATGGAAAATAACATAGAACGGCCATTGGTCCATTGTATTCTATACATGTTTTTTTTGGCATTTAAATTCGGCAAATTTTACTTTAAGCGCATAAATTCTGCATAAAATCATAGATTTTTACAAAATTCATTGTTTATATTCACGTTTTAATTAGCTATAGTCTATTTCATGAAGCATGCTATTTTCAATGCAACGTTAGGGGTGGGAATGATAAAACAATGACTGAAAGGCTCGTGGTCAATGTGTACACTACATTTGGAGTTTGTATGTTACAGGACGCATAAAACAGCAAATTTAGTCTAATTCAGTGATTAAAATTGAACTTTTGACAATTATAAAAGAACTATGATCTTTACGTTTTTTCGGCCCTAATCTGACTTTCTGGTTGTGTTATAATAATGGGCGATAATTTCACAAATGTTAAACGATTTCGAAACGCTGTTTACAAATCACCGAAGTAAGGTCCAGCATTCAACCATAATGTTGTACTATAAGATTTAGGTCAGTTTTGAACAAGTTATAGTCCGTTTCAAAAACCGTTAATTTTCGGAAGATCATTTAGACCGCATTTCGTTCGTTCAATTGTGGACCCTGAATGAAAATTTAAGATAGAACAATCGTCGAACATAGGCATCTACACATGCTATGTGAAAAACACCAACAGTAAAGATAAAAAACATCAATTTTGAAGCGCAGCACAAACTGAGGAGAAAAAAACTACTTGCAAAAACGCGCCTTTTTTTCTAGGGGTGGCCTTTAAAAAACGGCACTTAAAGCATAAAGGAACATCGATGTATATGCCCAACTACATACAAGTTTTGTAATTGAATCAACAGTACTAAAGGTATGCAATTTGCTTAATTCTGCATCCATTTAATATCTCTATAGGTATCAATGTACTATTGCATAACGGTATGGGCGCTGCCATTTTATGAGCACAAAGTAAAGCGTGAAAAAACAGTCAGGTTAAACGCGATTGGTCAATAATGATTGTTAAAGTAAATATATTTTGGAAAGAAATGCAATCTTTGGTATGATAATAGACAAAAAAGGAGTTTTATACACATTTAGGAGGAAGAAATCAAATTTCGAATAGGTAGGGGCACCTCGAGGAAATTTGAAAAAAATTAGACTCCCCCTTTTTGACCTTCATTTTTCATCCAGAAAAGCAATGCGAACCTATATTTTTAATAACACCAAATAAATCCCCTATTCTTTAACATAAATAATCTCTCTTAATTTAACATTAAATTAACTTTGTCTTTCAACGAAATAATAATCGAAAAGGGGTACCCCATATGGAAAATAACATAGAACGGCCATTGGTCCATTGTATTCTATACATGTTTTTTTTGGCATTTAAATTCGGCAAATTTTACTTTAAGCGCATAAATTCTGCATAAAATCATAGATTTTTACAAAATTCATTGTTTATATTCACGTTTTAATTAGCTATAGTCTATTTCATGAAGCATGCTATTTTCAATGCAACGTTAGGGGTGGGAATGATAAAACAATGACTGAAAGGCTCGTGGTCAATGTGTACACTACATTTGGAGTTTGTATGTTACAGGACGCATAAAACAGCAAATTTAGTCTAATTCAGTGATTAAAATTGAACTTTTGACAATTATAAAAGAACTATGATCTTTACGTTTTTTCGGCCCTAATCTGACTTTCTGGTTGTGTTATAATAATGGGCGATAATTTCACAAATGTTAAACGATTTCGAAACGCTGTTTACAAATCACCGAAGTAAGGTCCAGCATTCAACCATAATGTTGTACTATAAGATTTAGGTCAGTTTTGAACAAGTTATAGTCCGTTTCAAAAACCGTTAATTTTCGGAAGATCATTTAGACCGCATTTCGTTCGTTCAATTGTGGACCCTGAATGAAAATTTAAGATAGAACAATCGTCGAACATAGGCATCTACACATGCTATGTGAAAAACACCAACAGTAAAGATAAAAAACATCAATTTTGAAGCGCAGCACAAACTGAGGAGAAAAAAACTACTTGCAAAAACGCGCCTTTTTTTCTAGGGGTGGCCTTTAAAAAACGGCACTTAAAGCATAAAGGAACATCGATGTATATGCCCAACTACATACAAGTTTTGTAATTGAATCAACAGTACTAAAGGTATGCAATTTGCTTAATTCTGCATCCATTTAATATCTCTATAGGTATCAATGTACTATTGCATAACGGTATGGGCGCTGCCATTTTATGAGCACAAAGTAAAGCGTGAAAAAACAGTCAGGTTAAACGCGATTGGTCAATAATGATTGTTAAAGTAAATATATTTTGGAAAGAAATGCAATCTTTGGTATGATAATAGACAAAAAAGGAGTTTTATACACATTTAGGAGGAAGAAATCAAATTTCGAATAGGTAGGGGCACCTCGAGGAAATTTGAAAAAAATTAGACTCCCCCTTTTTGACCTTCATTTTTCATCCAGAAAAGCAATGCGAACCTATATTTTTAATAACACCAAATAAATCCCCTATTCTTTAACATAAATAATCTCTCTTAATTTAACATTAAATTAACTTTGTCTTTCAACGAAATAATAATCGAAAAGGGGTACCCCATATGGAAAATAACATAGAACGGCCATTGGTCCATTGTATTCTATACATGTTTTTTTTGGCATTTAAATTCGGCAAATTTTACTTTAAGCGCATAAATTCTGCATAAAATCATAGATTTTTACAAAATTCATTGTTTATATTCACGTTTTAATTAGCTATAGTCTATTTCATGAAGCATGCTATTTTCAATGCAACGTTAGGGGTGGGAATGATAAAACAATGACTGAAAGGCTCGTGGTCAATGTGTACACTACATTTGGAGTTTGTATGTTACAGGACGCATAAAACAGCAAATTTAGTCTAATTCAGTGATTAAAATTGAACTTTTGACAATTATAAAAGAACTATGATCTTTACGTTTTTTCGGCCCTAATCTGACTTTCTGGTTGTGTTATAATAATGGGCGATAATTTCACAAATGTTAAACGATTTCGAAACGCTGTTTACAAATCACCGAAGTAAGGTCCAGCATTCAACCATAATGTTGTACTATAAGATTTAGGTCAGTTTTGAACAAGTTATAGTCCGTTTCAAAAACCGTTAATTTTCGGAAGATCATTTAGACCGCATTTCGTTCGTTCAATTGTGGACCCTGAATGAAAATTTAAGATAGAACAATCGTCGAACATAGGCATCTACACATGCTATGTGAAAAACACCAACAGTAAAGATAAAAAACATCAATTTTGAAGCGCAGCACAAACTGAGGAGAAAAAAACTACTTGCAAAAACGCGCCTTTTTTTCTAGGGGTGGCCTTTAAAAAATGGCACTTAAAGCATAAAGGAACATCGATGTATATGCCCAACTACATACAAGTTTTGTAATTGAATCAACAGTACTAAAGGTATGCAATTTGCTTAATTCTGCATCCATTTAATATCTCTATAGGTATCAATGTACTATTGCATAACGGTATGGGCGCTGCCATTTTATGAGCACAAAGTAAAGCGTGAAAAAACAGTCAGGTTAAACGCGATTGGTCAATAATGATTGTTAAAGTAAATATATTTTGGAAAGAAATGCAATCTTTGGTATGATAATAGACAAAAAAGGAGTTTTATACACATTTAGGAGGAAGAAATCAAATTTCGAATAGGTAGGGGCACCTCGAGGAAATTTGAAAAAAATTAGACTCCCCCTTTTTGACCTTCATTTTTCATCCAGAAAAGCAATGCGAACCTATATTTTTAATAACACCAAATAAATCCCCTATTCTTTAACATAAATAATCTCTCTTAATTTAACATTAAATTAACTTTGTCTTTCAACGAAATAATAATCGAAAAGGGGTACCCCATATGGAAAATAACATAGAACGGCCATTGGTCCATTGTATTCTATACATGTTTTTTTTGGCATTTAAATTCGGCAAATTTTACTTTAAGCGCATAAATTCTGCATAAAATCATAGATTTTTACAAAATTCATTGTTTATATTCACGTTTTAATTAGCTATAGTCTATTTCATGAAGCATGCTATTTTCAATGCAACGTTAGGGGTGGGAATGATAAAACAATGACTGAAAGGCTCGTGGTCAATGTGTACACTACATTTGGAGTTTGTATGTTACAGGACGCATAAAACAGCAAATTTAGTCTAATTCAGTGATTAAAATTGAACTTTTGACAATTATAAAAGAACTATGATCTTTACGTTTTTTCGGCCCTAATCTGACTTTCTGGTTGTGTTATAATAATGGGCGATAATTTCACAAATGTTAAACGATTTCGAAACGCTGTTTACAAATCACCGAAGTAAGGTCCAGCATTCAACCATAATGTTGTACTATAAGATTTAGGTCAGTTTTGAACAAGTTATAGTCTGTTTCAAAAACCGTTAATTTTCGGAAGATCATTTAGACCGCATTTCGTTCGTTCAATTGTGGACCCTGAATGAAAATTTAAGATAGAACAATCGTCGAACATAGGCATCTACACATGCTATGTGAAAAACACCAACAGTAAAGATAAAAAACATCAATTTTGAAGCGCAGCACAAACTGAGGAGAAAAAAACTACTTGCAAAAACGCGCCTTTTTTTCTAGGGGTGGCCTTTAAAAAACGGCACTTAAAGCATAAAGGAACATCGATGTATATGCCCAACTACATACAAGTTTTGTAATTGAATCAACAGTACTAAAGGTATGCAATTTGCTTAATTCTGCATCCATTTAATATCTCTATAGGTATCAATGTACTATTGCATAACGGTATGGGCGCTGCCATTTTATGAGCACAAAGTAAAGCGTGAAAAAACAGTCAGGTTAAACGCGATTGGTCAATAATGATTGTTAAAGTAAATATATTTTGGAAAGAAATGCAATCTTTGGTATGATAATAGACAAAAAAGGAGTTTTATACACATTTAGGAGGAAGAAATCAAATTTCGAATAGGTAGGGGCACCTCGAGGAAATTTGAAAAAAATTAGACTCCCCCTTTTTGACCTTCATTTTTCATCCAGAAAAGCAATGCGAACCTATATTTTTAATAACACCAAATAAATCCCCTATTCTTTAACATAAATAATCTCTCTTAATTTAACATTAAATTAACTTTGTCTTTCAACGAAATAATAATCGAAAAGGGGTACCCCATATGGAAAATAACATAGAACGGCCATTGGTCCATTGTATTCTTAAAATTGTTTCAAATACGGTGCATTCGATTGGCCTTGCGAACAACTAATCGCACTGATGTGGTATTCCGGAGATTTGCGTTCAGATTGATGACGCAATTAGTTTGATTTAAAACGCAGCGGTGATGATACAAAAATCCCATGTGATGGAAAAATAATAAATGTAAACAAATCCGTAGTCTAGGTGATACATTTTATTGTAAGCATTCAACACATTATTTTGATATCTGTAATTTATCTGCGCAAAAAAGATGTAACGTCTTTTTTAAGGTTAATGTTATCTGGTCTGGTTATAAAATATTTAAAAAGTGTGTGGTATGAGTGTGTGTTGGGGTGGGGTGTCCTTTCGTTGTGGCCTATCAGACTATAGTCAGATCGGCACTTGGTCAAAACAGCATCAGGTCAAATCGGCACCTGGTAATCTAATCGGCACTTGGTATGGTCAAATCGGCACCTTATATAGTAAATTCGGCACCTGTAATTATTTTAACTTTTTTTTCTTAATATATTGTAATATTCAGTTAAAAGATTTTTTTACAGAAAACAATGTTTATTTCATATTCTTAAAAAAATCAAAAAAGGAAAAAGGAACTACATTTTTGTTATTAAAGATAAGTGTATGTTATTTATTTTTGTATTGAAAGTCTGGAAACACAAGAAATGTTTTCAAAAAGGTAATAATTATTATTGTGATGATATCTCCTTTTTATTATTGTCCATTTTTCTCAGATTTCTCACTTATTAAACCTCTTGGGTTTGGGCCTTTTCATCTTTATTTTAAAATCAATTAGGATAAAGACATAACTGCAAAAACAAACGATATAATTATACAAATATAAATTAATTTAAATGTCTAATTATCGCTCTCTATTATAACAGTAATATATGTGACTATCTTAAATAATTACAGTTGTAAATTTCAAAGAATCTCCAATCAACATAAATAATTAGTAATTATTTTATTTTTAAATTATTATTTCAAAATTTCATTAAAATTTGCCTTTTAAACCATTCCTTGTAAAAAGTAAATAATATAACAGGTGCCATCTTTGGTGCCAAAGTTGATGCCGATCTGACTCTTCCGATGTGCCGAATTGACTTTTTTTGTTGGTGCAGATTTGACCAAGTGCCGATTTGACTTGCACCCATCAGACGTTAAATCCGCACTCAACAGACCAAACAACGCCTTATTTATGCTTAAGAAAAACCGGTCCGAAACGAAAAAAAAAAATTCATTGTTTAACACACTTTGTATTGATGTTTCTACTTGTTGTGCCGTAACCATATACTTTACCATGAGTTTGTGCTAATAAAATTAGGAGATAACTGTATTGTATTTGAAGATTTGCTGGCATCAATTGGTGATTCGATGGTCGGAAATTGAGTTTACTGGTGACGCGTTAGCGGAGCCAGTAAACGGATATTTCCGACCATCAAATAACCAATTGATGCCGGCAAATCTTCAAATACATTACGTTATCTCCATTCTAATGTAACGCCATTAAAACACTAAAATAAATGATTAAAATGGGAATTTTTTATTTACTGGAAATAACGTCTGCGCTTGCGTTAAATTTTGACGGCATCAATCGTGGAATTGATGCCATGAAAATTTGAACGTTGTCCAATCAGAATTGACTTTACATCAAGAACTGCATTAGAATATTTGTATTTACCCTCAGACACTAGTTGTGAATTCATGGCAACAGGGAAGCTTCTTCTTGAAGAAGTGACGCTAATGTATATAAACCATTGATGTCTAAACCTGCTTTTTTGTTTCAGTTCTAATTTATTACTTTTTTATGACAGCGACACGAGCCTAATATCACATTATGGCTTTAATCCAAATATCACTTAACAATTATTTCATTTCTATTGAAAAATGCTTAAAATTTGTCATAATGGTTACTTTAAACAAACCATCTTTAATGTAAAAAAATAATTTCTTGTCAAATTTTTTTTTAAATATTTATATTATACACAAATAACTTTTTTTTATTAATAATATTGAATATATCTTCTTTAAATTTATTTAAAGAATTTTTACTCAGTGTATTCATTTAGTTTTATACAGCAAAGTATTTCAGTTTTGGTTTGAAATTGTTTACATATGGTATGCATTTGTTTAATATGGTACAAAATTGTTAGCATATAGTACGAAATGGCAATAAGTTATGGTACCAAATAGTAATTTTGGGTACGAAGTGGCAATGGTACGAAATGGTTATGGTACTTAAAATGACTAATTCATGCCTGTGGCTCTGCATAAAAACATCCATTCTCACTCCTTAGACCTACAATAAAAAATTTGACCCAATCAGATAAACCATGTATCTGCATTCAGTTCATATTTTAAATATTTGTTTTTGTTTGTTATACACATTTAGATTTGCTAATGTTCAGATGATAAGTTCTTATTGAACTTTTGTTTTTGTTTGTTATACACATTTAGATTTGCTAATGTTCAGATGATAAGTTCTTATTGAACTTTTGTTTTTGTTTGTTGTACACATTTAGATTTGCTAATGTTCAGATGATAAGTTCTTATTGAACTTTTGTTTTTGTTTGTTGTACACATTTAGATTTGCTAATGTTCAGATGATAAGTTCTTATTGAACTTTTGTTTTTGTTTGTTATACACATTTAGATTGGCTAATGTTCAGATGATAAGTTCTTATTGAACTTTTGTTTTTGTTTGTTATACACATTTAGATTTGCTAATGTTCAGATGATAAGTTCTTATTGAACTTTTGTTTTTGTTTGTTGTACACATTTAGATTTGCTAATGTTCAGATGATAAGTTCTTATTGAACTTTTGTTTTTGTTTGTTGTACACATTTAGATTTGCTAATGTTCAGATGATAAGTTCTTATTGAACTTTTGTTTTTGTTTGTTATACACATTTAGATTTGCTAATGTTCAGATGATAAGTTCTTATTGAACTTTTGTTTTTGTTTGTTATACACATTTAGATTTGCTAATGTTCAGATGATAAGTTCTTATTGAACTTTTGTTTTTGTTTGTTATACACATTTAGATTTGCTAATGTTCAGATGATAAGTTCTTATTGAACTTTTGTTTTTGTTTGTTATACACATTTAGATTTGCTAATGTTCAGATGATAAGTTCTTATTGAACTTTTGTTTTTGTTTGTTATACACATTTAGATTTGCTAATGTTCAGATGATAAGTTCTTATTGAACTTTTGTTTTTGTTTGTTGTACACATTTAGATTTGCTAATGTTCAGATGATAAGTTCTTATTGAACTTTTGTTTTTGTTTGTTGTACACATTTAGATTTGCTAATGTTCAGATGATAAGTTCTTATTGAACTTTTGTTTTTGTTTGTTATACACATTTAGATTGGCTAATGTTCAGATGATAAGTTCTTATTGAACTTTTGTTTTTGTTTGTTGTACACATTTAGATTTGCTAATGTTCAGATGATAAGTTCTTATTGAACTTTTGTTTTTGTTTGTTGTACACATTTAGATTTGCTAATGTTCAGATGATAAGTTCTTATTGAACTTTTGTTTTTGTTTGTTATACACATTTAGATTTGCTAATGTTCAGATGATAAGTTCTTATTGAACTTTTGTTTTTGTTTGTTGTACACATTTAGATTTGCTAATGTTCAGATGATAAGTTCTTATTGAACTTTTGTTTTTGTTTGTTATACACATTTAGATTTGCTAATGTTCAGATGATAAGTTCTTATTGAACTTTTGTTTTTGTTTGTTATACACATTTAGATTTGCTAATGTTCAGATGATAAGTTCTTATTGAACTTTTGTTTTTGTTTGTTGTACACATTTAGATTTGCTAATGTTCAGATGATAAGTTCTTATTGAACTTTTGTTTTTGTTTGTTATACACATTTAGATTTGCTAATGTTCAGATGATAAGTTCTTATTGAACTTTTGTTTTTGTTTGTTGTACACATTTAGATTTGCTAATGTTCAGATGATAAGTTCTTATTGAACTTTTGTTTTTGTTTGTTATACACATTTAGATTTGCTAATGTTCAGATGATAAGTTCTTATTGAACTTTTGTTTTTGTTTGTTGTACACATTTAGATTTGCTAATGTTCAGATGATAAGTTCTTATTGAACTTTTGTTTTTGTTTGTTATACACATTTAGATTTGCTAATGTTCAGATGATAAGTTCTTATTGCACTTTTGTTTTTGTTTGTTATACACATTTAGATTTGCTAATGTTCAGATGATAAGTTCTTATTGAACTTTTGTTTTTGTTTGTTATACACATTTAGATTTGCTAATGTTCAGATGATAAGTTCTTATTGAACTTTTGTTTTTGTTTGTTATACACATTTAGATTTGCTAATGTTCAGATGATAAGTTCTTATTGAACTTTTGTTTTTGTTTGTTGTACACATTTAGATTGGCTAATGTTCAGATGATAAGTTCTTATTGAACTTTTGTTTTTGTTTGTTATACACATTTAGATTGGCTAATGTTCAGATGATAAGTTCTTATTGAACTTTTGTTTTTGTTTGTTATACACATTTAGATTTGCTAATGTTCAGATGATAAGTTCTTATTGAACTTTTGTTTTTGTTTGTTGTACACATTTAGATTTGCTAATGTTCAGATGATAAGTTCTTATTGAACTTTTGTTTTTGTTTGTTATACACATTTAGATTTGCTAATGTTCAGATGATAAGTTCTTATTGAACTTTTGTTTTTGTTTGTTATACACATTTAGATTTGCTAATGTTCAGATGATAAGTTCTTATTGAACTTTTGTTTTTGTTTGTTGTACACATTTAGATTTGCTAATGTTCAGATGATAAGTTCTTATTGAACTTTTGTTTTTGTTTGTTGTACACATTTAGATTTGCTAATGTTCAGATGATAAGTTCTTATTGAACTTTTGTTTTTGTTTGTTGTACACATTTAGATTTGCTAATGTTCAGATGATAAGTTCTTATTGCACTTTTGTTTTTGTTTGTTGTACACATTTAGATTTGCTAATGTTCAGATGATAAGTTCTTATTGAACTTTTGTTTTTGTTTGTTATACACATTTAGATTTGCTAATGTTCAGATGATAAGTTCTTATTGAACTTTTGTTTTTGTTTGTTATACACATTTAGATTTGCTAATGTTCAGATGATAAGTTCTTATTGAACTTTTGTTTTTGTTTGTTGTACACATTTAGATTTGCTAATGTTCAGATGATAAGTTCTTATTGAACTTTTGTTTTTGTTTGTTATACACATTTAGATTTGCTAATGTTCAGATGATAAGTTCTTATTGAACTTTTGTTTTTGTTTGTTGTACACATTTAGATTTGCTAATGTTCAGATGATAAGTTCTTATTGAACTTTTGTTTTTGTTTGTTATACACATTTAGATTTGCTAATGTTCAGATGATAAGTTCTTATTGAACTTTTGTTTTTGTTTGTTATACACATTTAGATTTGCTAATGTTCAGATGATAAGTTCTTATTGAACTTTTGTTTTTGTTTGTTATACACATTTAGATTTGCTAATGTTCAGATGATAAGTTCTTATTGAACTTTTGTTTTTGTTTGTTATACACATTTAGATTTGCTAATGTTCAGATGATAAGTTCTTATTGCACTTTTGTTTTTGTTTGTTATACACATTTAGATTTGCTAATGTTCAGATGATAAGTTCTTATTGAACTTTTGTTTTTGTTTGTTATACACATTTAGATTTGCTAATGTTCAGATGATAAGTTCTTATTGAACTTTTGTTTTTGTTTGTTATACACATTTAGATTTGCTAATGTTCAGATGATAAGTTCTTATTGAACTTTTGTTTTTGTTTGTTATACACATTTAGATTTGCTAATGTTCAGATGATAAGTTCTTATTGAACTTTTGTTTTTGTTTGTTATACACATTTAGATTTGCTAATGTTCAGATGATAAGTTCTTATTGAACTTTTGTTTTTGTTTGTTATACACATTTAGATTTGCTAATGTTCAGATGATAAGTTCTTATTGAACTTTTGTTTTTGTTTGTTATACACATTTAGATTTGCTAATGTTCAGATGATAAGTTCTTATTGAACTTTTGTTTTTGTTTGTTATACACATTTAGATTTGCTAATGTTCAGATGATAAGTTCTTATTGAACTTTTGTTTTTGTTTGTTATACACATTTAGATTTGCTAATGTTCAGATGATAAGTTCTTATTGAACTTTTGTTTTTGTTTGTTATACACATTTAGATTTGCTAATGTTCAGATGATAAGTTCTTATTGAACTTTTGTTTTTGTTTGTTATACACATTTAGATTTGCTAATGTTCAGATGATAAGTTCTTATTGAACTTTTGTTTTTGTTTGTTATACACATTTAGATTTGCTAATGTTCAGATGATAAGTTCTTATTGAACTTTTGTTTTTGTTTGTTGTACACATTTAGATTTGCTAATGTTCAGATGATAAGTTCTTATTGCACTTTTGTTTTTGTTTGTTATACACATTTAGATTTGCTAATGTTCAGATGATAAGTTCTTATTGAACTTTTGTTTTTGTTTGTTATACACATTTAGATTTGCTAATGTTCAGATGATAAGTTCTTATTGAACTTTTGTTTTTGTTTGTTATACACATTTAGATTTGCTAATGTTCAGATGATAAGTTCTTATTGCACTTTTGTTTTTGTTTGTTATACACATTTAGATTTGCTAATGTTCAGATGATAAGTTCTTATTGAACTTTTGTTTTTGTTTGTTATACACATTTAGATTTGCTAATGTTCAGATGATAAGTTCTTATTGCACTTTTGTTTTTGTTTGTTGTACACATTTAGATTTGCTAATGTTCAGATGATAAGTTCTTATTGCACTTTTGTTTTTGTTTGTTATACACATTTAGATTTGCTAATGTTCAGATGATAAGTTCTTATTGAACTTTTGTTTTTGTTTGTTATACACATTTAGATTTGCTAATGTTCAGATGATAAGTTCTTATTGAACTTTTGTTTTTGTTTGTTATACACATTTAGATTTGCTAATGTTCAGATGATAAGTTCTTATTGAACTTTTGTTTTTGTTTGTTATACACATTTAGATTTGCTAATGTTCAGATGATAAGTTCTTATTGCACTTTTGTTTTTGTTTGTTATACACATTTAGATTTGCTAATGTTCAGATGATAAGTTCTTATTGAACTTTTGTTTTTGTTTGTTATACACATTTAGATTTGCTAATGTTCAGATGATAAGTTCTTATTGCACTTTTGTTTTTGTTTGTTATACACATTTAGATTTGCTAATGTTCAGATGATAAGTTCTTATTGAACTTTTGTTTTTGTTTGTTATACACATTTAGATTTGCTAATGTTCAGATGATAAGTTCTTATTGAACTTTTGTTTTTGTTTGTTATACACATTTAGATTTGCTAATGTTCAGATGATAAGTTCTTATTGAACTTTTGTTTTTGTTTGTTATACACATTTAGATTTGCTAATGTTCAGATGATAAGTTCTTATTGCACTTTTGTTTTTGTTTGTTATACACATTTAGATTTGCTAATGTTCAGATGATAAGTTCTTATTGAACTTTTGTTTTTGTTTGTTATACACATTTAGATTTGCTAATGTTCAGATGATAAGTTCTTATTGAACTTTTGTTTTTGTTTGTTGTACACATTTAGATTTGCTAATGTTCAGATGATAAGTTCTTATTGAACTTTTGTTTTTGTTTGTTATACACATTTAGATTTGCTAATGTTCAGATGATAAGTTCTTATTGAACTTATGTTTTTGTTTGTTATACACATTTAGATTTGCTAATGTTCAGATGATAAGTTCTTATTGAACTTTTGTTTTTGTTTGTTGTACACATTTAGATTTGCTAATGTTCAGATGATAAGTTCTTATTGAACTTTTGTTTTTGTTTGTTGTACACATTTAGATTTGCTAATGTTCAGATGATAAGTTCTTATTGAACTTTTGTTTTTGTTTGTTGTACACATTTAGATTTGCTAATGTTCAGATGATAAGTTCTTATTGAACTTTTGTTTTTGTTTGTTGTACACATTTAGATTTGCTAATGTTCAGATGATAAGTTCTTATTGAACTTTTGTTTTTGTTTGTTGTACACATTTAGATTTGCTAATGTTCAGATGATAAGTTCTTATTGAACTTTTGTTTTTGTTTGTTGTACACATTTAGATTTGCTAATGTTCAGATGATAAGTTCTTATTGCACTTTTGTTTTTGTTTGTTATACACATTTAGATTTGCTAATGTTCAGATGATAAGTTCTTATTGCACTTTTGTTTTTGTTTGTTATACACATTTAGATTTGCTAATGTTCAGATGATAAGTTCTTATTGAACTTTTGTTTTTGTTTGTTATACACATTTAGATTTGCTAATGTTCAGATGATAAGTTCTTATTGTACTTTTGTTTTTGTTTGTTATACACATTTAGATTTGCTAATGTTCAGATGATAAGTTCTTATTGAACTTTTGTTTTTGTTTGTTATACACATTTAGATTTGCTAATGTTCAGATGATAAGTTCTTATTGAACTTTTGTTTTTGTTTGTTATACACATTTAGATTTGCTAATGTTCAGATGATAAGTTCTTATTGAACTTTTGTTTTTGTTTGTTATACACATTTAGATTTGCTAATGTTCAGATGATAAGTTCTTATTGCACTTTTGTTCGAAGAAAAACTAAAGCAAGGGACGTGATTTTCTGGGTTTACAAGGAAAAAATTAATTTACATGAAAGACTTTGGTATATACAATAAAATTTTGTCTCCAAAGTTAAAGAGTTCTTATCTTGGTGATTTATATAGGGAGCAGGTCAAATTGCCCTCTGCCTAGTCTGAGAATCCTCTGCCCAGACCATGCTTGGAGTGTTCCCAGTGCTCAAATCACAGAGCTACCAAGCACACCCCTGGGTGGCAGATAGGGGATACCATCTAATTGGAGGATTGTCATGTCCTAATACAGAAAGCCTGGTCGCTGACGGTTGTGGTGACATGTTTGGAGAGTGCCACACTCCTTGCATAATAAAAACCATTTTTGTAGATTGGAAAAGAGAGGCTCATTGTAGTGCTACAAAGGCTAAAATCTCTGCCCCTACCCAATACTCCCATCTCCATCTTTTTTCAGTAAATTTAATTTGTTGTTTGTTAACTTGTACTCGTCCAGAATATAGCTGAAATACTGCTTGCTGAACATAAAACACACATCCAATCAAGCAAATCGCTCCACTGTAAAATCGCCCAACTGTTAAAATCCCCCCCTTCTAAACTTACCCCACACTTTAAGCAAAATCTACCCCTTTCAGAAATATATTGTAAATATTATTATCTGCTTGTTTATATTTAATTATATTCTAATCTTTATGATTGATAGTGAATAAATATTTATTTATTATTTAATAAAAAATGATTGAGGATTTGTTGTTTGTGCTTTCATTATTACAAAACAATTTTAATTATTTTGATGATTTTCAGGAAGAAATATACTAGTTATGATTGTTTGCTAATTTTGATTTAATAATCTGGGATTATTTTGTTAAAAGAATATACAGTAACAAGCTCACAAATTGACAGACAACAATAGCAATAGTAAGAAATTCTGTTTAAGCCACATGTTTAAATTTTCTTGTTTTCAATCAAGACACATTATGTACACAATTCAAAAGATACATGTATAATTGTATAATATTTTTGCAAGTGAGGCATTTTAAAAGGCGCTATTTTGTGGGGACATTTTTTGCCTGGGGGGATTTTTCCATATGGCGATTTAAATCCAATCAAATTAAAATTAAGTCTTTCACTTGCTGCCCCTGTTTTGGTATTGGTTGCTACATTGAGCACTTACAACGCAGCGACCAATAACAGAAAGGGTTGAGCAATAAGTTTGATTTAAATCCATTAAGGTAGAAAAGTGTATGTAATTATTTCAGTTAACAGCTGTGTAATTTCCAGGCAATCATAAAATTTGTTATTCACCAAGAAAATGTCCAGACACTTTCACATGTAACTTTTACTATACAGATATGTTTACCATTTTGATTTTACTGAATTTTTTACCTGTTATTAGTGTATTAATATTTATATAATATATTGAAATTTCTGTTAAAGACCACCAAAACATACATATTTATAACAAAATTCAATATATTTCTTTATTTCAGATTTTTATTTTATGTGGAAACTGCAGTGGGTTGAATTGTAAAGAAAGCTGAGGAGAAAGTCATGGAATGATAAACTATCCAAATGGGAAACTGCTCTGTAAGATATATAACGAAAATGTTAAATTTTTAATATAAACAGGTTACTAGTATGTTCATATAATTTATTTAAAAACATTAAATAAACCTTGTAATTTAATTTTCAAACCGAATTTGCTCATTAATCCATTCATAACTGATTGACATTAATATAATTTTATTGTCTTATGTCTATGCATTTTGACCCATGATTGAAGTAGGAAGATTTATTAATATTAAACAGTCAATATATAGTTTTTCAAAATCTTTAGGACCTCAGTTTAAATTCATTCTCATTGATGATAACATTTTTATCTTCTCTTCCGAAACAAAGTCAATATGGACCACATCTTTGGTCCAATAGAGGATTGTCTTCACTGATATTATACAATTAATTACTATAGCAGGAAATAATGGATCCCAAAACCTGTACTCGAGGGGTTCATTGTTTCCTAATATTGACCAATAAAGTAGTAATCAATCGTTTGATTATATCCAATGAAATAGTTTCTTAATTTTTTGTAAGTACATGTAAGGCAAATTCATTTGTAGGCAACTTTTTTTTAAACAAATGATGTTTGTTTGTTTGTTTGATGGTGTTTAACGCCACTTTCAGCAATTTTTCAGCTATATCATGGCGTCCAGTTTTTATTGGGGGAGGAAGCTGGAGTACCCGGAGAAAACCCCTGACCTGCTGAAGAAAACTGGCAATCCTTGTCAAATTCGATTGGAGTCGAGTACACCCTGCCTGCAGTGAGAATTGAACCAGCAATCTCAGTGTTGACAGAGCACGTGATCAATAGTAGACGAACTACCGTGACCACTCGGCCACCGAGGCCCCTTTTAACAAATGAGGGCAACAATTTAATAATAAACAAGTAAACTATTATAACATGTGGTGGTGAAATGAACTTCTCCTTCGAAAGTCAACATATGTCATGTGACAAATATAAACAGTCAAAATTGGTCACATTACAAATGTTGACTGTCAGTATGTTGACTTTTGTGGTCATGTTGTGGAAAATGAATTGAAATCACATGCCCAAATATAACCAATAGAAATTGACTATGCTGTTACTAATATTAATGAGGTATAATAAAAACATAGAAGTCACTCCTCTGTACATAGTCCTTGGGTGAATCCTTGGCAGAATGGTCTTTGGCTTATTAGCTTTAGATTTGTGTCTGATATAACAACATTCCTTAAACTACAAAAACGATAATAGATCGTTAGAAACTGTAAACAGCTTAATGATCAGAAAGACAAATAAGTCATATGACAGAATTGTCAGTTAACTCTTAGAAGGTACTGCACTTAAATTGTTATTTTTCTGAATTTTTGCATGTGTCGTTTATCTGGAAAATCCAAATATTTAGAAAAAACAGTAAACAGCAAAATAACAACAATCATATTGCCAGATTGAATTAGATCTTATAGCATTTATGTTCTCTGGCTACTATTTATTCTGCATTGTATAGTATTGTATGCTCTTGTAAACTTTATCACATCAATCCATTTCGCGCAATCAAACAAAGCAAGTCATACCGTTTCTTTAGACAGGGGTCCAGCAGATAATATTGTATAAAAGTTAATTCATTTAATAGAGTGATGCTGCAATAGTAACATCATATAAAGGAAAGAACAAATTCTCTAGTGAAATCATAGTGGAAACACACAGTGTTGATGTGGAAGAAACTGAATCATTAAGAAAACCAATAGAACTTGAACATACAAAGGGAGGCAACTGTAGAAACTTAACCAGCACATTGACTGATTCATCTAGACATAAAAACAAAAGGTATGAAAAAGATAAGCAGCTAAAGTGGTTACACAATAGTTAATCTTATAAGTTTTAGCTAATTTCTTGAGGAAAAAATGGGGAATGAATACTTGGGGGGGGGGGGGATTTTGCAGGTTTGATTTATTTTTTTACATCTTTGCACATGTGAACTATGTACATGTATCAATCGGCTGAACTGATTAATTCTTTAATAGTATTTTGTACAGCACAGTTAAACATTGTAGAAAACAACTTTTTTTCAGTACTCAGTATTTTTTTATAAAATGAAATGAACACAATTTGTTTCTCAAATAACTGCATATTGAAAGTACTTACAACCAATGGTTTTGTTTATGGGTGACTATTTCTGAACTTGCTGAATTTATAAGAAAATAAAACAAGTTTTCAGTTATATCATGGCAATGCATTAGTGTAATAAGCAGAAAAAAAAAGTAAACATAGTGATATAATTATCAAGAGAGCTTTGTTTGATAGAAATAAAGAACAAAGACAAGATGGTGGCCTTAAATGGAAATTTTTGGAACACATGGGAGTTGATTTTGCCCCAAAGTATGAGCCACTGCCAGAATATGTGAACTTTTATTATGATGGTAAGATAACAATGTATTGTGCAAAAATATTAAAAGTTTAATGCCTAGGACAAATTCTTGGTCATCATTTTCATCAGTATTCCTACTAGTAGAAGATATAGTACATTGCAACAATCTTTGGTCTACTGGCTGGTTGGCAATCTTTCTGTTTATTGCCATTAGCTAACAGAGATTCCAAATTAAACACCAAACATCATAGCCCATAAGAAACATCTTTGACTATCAGTTGAAGATGTTGAAAAAAACTCCATTCTAGTCAAAGTCATTTATTTGGTATTATTTAGATGATTGAAATTTGTACTTGACTTTCTCCAGGAGGCCACATTTAAAAATACTTTTGTTCTTCATATCTCTTTACTAAGAGTTGCAGCTTGCTTCAGGTAGGTAGTTTTTTTTTAATTTATTGACTACTAACATAATGATAAGCATTGGTTGTTCAGGGCTTAAAAGATCTTTGCACACAAATATTAAACAAAACCATTTTGTTGAGCAGTATTTTCAGCTCACCTGAGCTTTTGCTATCACTTGTCGTCCGTCATCTGTTGTCTGTCGTCCGTCGTAAACTTTTTCAAAAATCTTCTCCTCTGAAACCACTGGGCCAATTTTTTTCAAACTTGGCCACAATAATCCTTAGGGTTCCTAGTTTCAAGTTTGTACCCAGGGTGTTGATCAACAGACAAATATGGCCGCTGTTTCTAAAAATAGAACATGGGGTGAACACAGGTTTTTGATCATTATCTCAAAAATTATAATAGCTATAGAGAAAACTTTTACTTCAAATTGATCAGCTCATTGAAGTCTACAATAGTTGCTATTAGTGTGAAGTTGTGTATTGGCTTCTTGTAGGAGTTATTGCCCTTTATTGACGATTTTTGACAAAATTTTTGGTTTTTGGTATTTACAATATAACCTGAAAACTATACGAGGTAGAGTGAAACTGTAAATGGCAAAATTGATCAGCAATAAAAGCCCTACAATTCACTTGATTGGTCTGAAATTGTCAGATGACTCCTTATAGGAGTTATTGCCCTTAAATGGCAATTTTTTTTTTTAATTTTCTGTTTTTGTCCTGTAACTTGAAAACTATATCAGCTAGATTGAAACTGTAAATTGCACAAATGATCAGCAATAAAGGCCCTACAATTCACTTGATTGGTCTGAAATTGTCAGACAACTCCTTAAATAAGTTATTGCCCATAAATGACAATTTTTTATGAAATTTTCCGTTTTTGTCCTGTAACTTAAAAACTGTAACAGCTAGAGTGAAACTGTTAATTGCAAAAATGATTAGCAAAACAAGCCCTACAAATTACTATAAAGTCTGAAATTGTCAGATGACTCCTTATAGGAGTTATTGCCCTTAAATTGCAATTTTTTATGAAATTTTCTGTTTTTGTCCTGTAACCTGAAAACTATAGAAGCTATATTAAAACTGTAAATTGCACAAATGATCAGCAATAGAAGCCCTACAAATGATTGCTTAGTCCAAAATTGCAAGATGACTCTTTATAGGAGTTATTGCCCTTTCATTATGAATTTGGACAAATGAACAGTTTTTGTCTCGCCTGCGACGAAAGTCGCTGGAGGCGAGACATATGTATGGGAATCCGGCGGCGGCGGCGGCATAAACACTTGATATCTTGCTTCATATCTTTGTAAGCCCAAGCCCTAGGTCCATCAAATTTGGTCCAGAGGTAGCTTATGATGAGTACTTGCCAGTCAGTCACCTGTCACCCGACCTTGACCTCAATTTCACGGTCCAGCGACTACGTTAAAGTTTTTGGGTTACGACAGTTCCTCTGTAACTACTCATGGTATAATGACAATATTTGGTGTATAGATTGCTGATGACTAGTACATGACTCTCTGGTAGGTGTCACCTGACCTTGACCTCAATTTCACGGTCCAGCGACTACGTTAAAGTTTTTGGGTTACGACAGTTCCTCTGTAACCACGCATGGTAGGATGACAATATTTGGTATATAGGTTGCTGATGACTAGTACATGACTGTCTGGTAGGTGTCACCTGACCTTGACCTCAATTTCACGGTCCAGCGATTAAGTTAAAGTTTTTGGGTTACGACAGTTCCTCTGTAACTACGCATGGTAGGATGACAATATTTGGTGTATAGGTTGCTGATGACTAGTACATGACTGTCTGGTAGGTGTCACCTGACCATGACCTCAATTTCACGGTCCAGCGACTACGTTAAAGTTTTTGGGTTACGACAGTTCCTCTGTAACTACGCATGGTAGGATGACAATATTTGGTGTATAGGTTGCTGATAACTAGTACATGACTGTCTGGTAGGTGTCACCTGACCTTGAACTCAATTTCACAGTCCAGCGACTACATTAAAGTTTTTGGGTTACGACAGTTCCTCTGTAACTACACATGGTAGGATGACAATATTTGGTATATAGGTTGCTGATGAATAGTACATGACTGTCTGGTAGGTGCCATTTGACCTTGACCTCAATTTCACGGTCCAGTGACTACGTTAAAGTTTTTAGGTTACTGCTGTTCCCCTGTAACCAAGCATGGTAGGATGACAATATTTGGTATATAGGTTGCTGATGAATAGTAAATGATTGTCTGGTAGGTGTCACCTGACCTTGACCTCAATTTAACGGTTCAGCGACTTCGTTAAAGTTTTTGTATTAGGACAGTAACTATGCATAGTATGGTGACAATAATTGGTATACAGGCCGCTGCTCATAATTAATGCTATTTGTGTAATGCTTATGACGAAATTTATTTTCGTTACTGATGCGGAATTCAGGTGAGACGTTTTTCTGTGTCCACACTTGTTGAATTATAAATTAGTCTATAACACACTTATTAGTAGAGTAAAACTGTAAATTTCTAAAGTACCCTAAAGGACAATGCCTAAAAACCATTTAATTTTCAGAAATTGACTGATGGCACCTTATAGGAGTTATTGTATTTAACAAAAATTTTTGCAGAAATGTTTAGTTTTTGCACAGTAACTTAAAAGCTATAATAACTAGACTGAAACTGTTAATTTCAAAAATTTTAACATAGTTGAAGTCATTTGGATTCCAGGTGAGCAATTACAGCCTCCTGGGAGCCTCTAGTTTATGTGTTTGTAGAGAATAAAACAAATTATAGATACTTTGACCTGACTGTGCAAATATAGCCATGCAAAATAATAACTTCTGGAAGCAGGGGCAAATTTTTGGAGAAGCCAAGTGGTTAAGGTAGATAGTCATCTACTATTATTCGCATATCTGTCAACACCAAGGTTGTGAGTTTGATTCCTGCTACACGCAAGGTGTGCTTGACCCCCGATCTTAATTGACAATGATTTACAGTTTTCCAACCATATGTCAGGGTTTTTAGCTGATACTCTGGCTTCCTCCCCTATTAAAGACTGGAAGCCATGATAAAGCTGAAAAATTGCTGAAAGTGATGTCAAACCCTATTCATACAAACAACAATTGATTTCTGGAAAAAAATCTTATCAGATTTTGAAATAACATTCCTTCTTTAACTAATCAAAACTTTAGAATTTCAGTGTCGCTATCGGAATTGAGAAAAACTTAAATGTAAGTCTGAGATTTGACCTACATTTTTTTGGAAAATCCAGGCTTGATCAAATAAAATGAATTACATGTATTACCTAATAGTAAAGTAATTATCATTAAGATATTTATGAGTTTTAACCGTTGCACCATCCAAATGTTCTATTGCCCTCTGATCTATTGCCTGCTAGCCTTTTACCTTTTTTCTGATTGGACAAATAAAGATCATAAATATTCACATCTAATCCAATTTCTTTTCATTATTATTCTGCATAGGATTTTAATAAATGCATTTGTGACTTAGCGAAAAATTACTGACAATAAACAAAAATGGAAGGAGGTTGCTTTCCTGTTGTCGAAAATGAAGATTTTGACAGAATTTAAGAAAAGAATTTCCAGAGAAAAAAAAACCAATTAGATTAAAAACTAATTTAATATACAGTAAAACCTGTATAAACCGGCTACCTATGGGGCCAAACAATATGGCCGGTTTGGACAGTGGGCCGGTTTGTTCGGATTTGGAAAATCACCGGAAGTGAAGATAAAAAGGGGGGGGGGGGGTTTAAAAGACTACGGACATCTTTGATGCACACTCATGCATTTTATATGCAACGGAATACATGAAAGAAATGTAATAAAATGTATTATATGTAGCCGGGTTCGTTCAGGGTAGTAATCAAAACAAACTCCAAAGGTTTAACTTTATTTAATACAAAGAATATGTAGAACCATATATATAAATATCTCTGAAAAAAAATACAAAATCAACAATTAAGTCAAATGAAGACAATTTAGTTCATGAAACCTAAATATAAAGATTCCAATATATTTATCCATGAAATTACAGTAACTTGTACTTAAAGTACTTATCAAAATGTCTATGAATCATATATAAAAAAACACGCTCAATTACTTATACAAAAATACTAAACTACTATAACAATAATAGTTTCAAAACTCTCATTCAATAATTGATAAAAATTGTAATAAAATATATCATACCATCAGTGTGACAAGACTACATCATGAAAATATACAATGGAGCTCAGTGGAGACTCTGATGGTGAATCTACAAATGAAAACTATGTTTTACAAAAAATGCAAAACTGGATTTCCATAATAAAAACCACGATGAATCAAATTATCAAAAATAACTTTAATATGAATATAAAACTTTATATCAAAAATTGAACTATGAAATGAATGACGAAATGAAAAGTAAACTTGATCTTTATCCATCATGAAAAATGAAAGATCTCAAAAACTTCTAACACAATAACTACTTACAATTAAAGGAAAAATAAAGATCCAAAAATAAATGGTAAATCCAGTATGTTAACAGTTGAACATTAACTTTGTGTCTGACATAGAACTCAAAAATACTAATCATTTTATACTCTTGTGCAAAAACCAGTTTTACAAAAATAGTTCAAAAGACTCTTCTAGAAGAAACCCATATTTGGAGATGTAAGACAAAAATCCAATCATATGCAAATGAAAAGGAAAGAATGACCAAATAGGGAACATGGGGTGATATGCACAATACCACTGGACTGACACATGAAATCTACTCATGTGTGCAACAAAGCATATCTGTTGAGGAAAAATATAATTAGTTCTAAACATGAAAATCAATATAAAACATATCAAATACAGTCATATATACCCTGAAATATAAATACAATAAATATCAGAATATCAAGCTGAAAAATAATATATACAAAATGCGTATCCACTGCAATACACATAAACCTGTAATAGACATTTATATAATGAGCAAAGAGCGATAACTCCAACTCACCTATGTGACTATACAGACTGTATACTCACAAGCTATAAAGAAGCTACAATAAATCTAGAAATATGAAAAATATCAAACAAGACAAAATATATAAACATCTTGAAATAATAAAACACAAAGATAAAAATCTATGCCGGCCACATATATTAAATAAAACTTATAATACACACTGATATTTTATTGATATATACGAGAGTAATAATTACTCAATAGTTTACCGCAAAATACATGTCAGGGGTTCCTTGTCTTTTCTCCGTTTTTCTTCGCATGATAGTGTTCTCTGTTAGTGATTGCATAAGCAAATGAAACTACAGGTAACTATAATCTTTACTGTTTGCAAAGTTTATCATGTATGCTATGTGTCGTAACATATCCTCAGACTTAAATCTTTACGAGATCGTATGGAGAAGGAGTGTTACTTCATCGTCAAATTTCTGCTCTCCATTTTTACTTTTGAAATTATTGAAAATCAGGAACCTATAAATCAATTAGTTATAATAGTCCCAGTGAAAACGAATCACATGTATCTAAAACATCGGTTCATTAATAGGATTCACTTTTGAAAATAATGCAAATTATGAAAATTAAATTAATGGTTTTGAAAACAATTCACCATTGTTGTACGCTTTGGTTCATTAATTAAATACGCCCTCAAGGAGACCTCACAAGTCATGTAAATTACCTTGTTTGGATAGCTATCAATTGATTAAATAAATACATCTGGTCATGAAAATTAATTGGTTTAAACAGGTAAATTTTAATTGGGAAATGTGTATTGGGACTGGACATAATGGTCGTAATTCGGAATACACAAGGTCCGGTTTATACAGGTTAAATTAATGAAGGACTTTAAGGGGAAAAAATTGGACCTAAATTTTCGACCGAAATCGACAGGGAACCGGTTTATTCAGGGGCTGGTTTTAAAAGGTTTTACTATATTAGTTGCATACTGTTCTATCAAAAAGATATGCTCATACATGTTTTTCATTACTTTTGGACACAGTTGAATTAGTTAGATGTTAAATATTGATAATACAAGTTGGGTTGAAACTACTTGTCTATTTGAGCCCTCTGTGACAGCAATATAATTGTCTATAAGTATCTAGAAAATTTGTATCATCATATCTCAGTGTACCTTTTCAGTCCTATGCATATGGATTAGGTAATAAAACATTATAGTCAGGCAATAGACCAGAAGTATTTTTCCCTCAGTACTGGGAACACTTGGCTGTTCCCAGTACCTTGACTTGAGTAAAACATTCTGGTCAGTCTGATTTATTATTAAATAATTTTACAATAATACATAAACTCCAATGCTCACCAAAAACATTGCATTGGGTCAATGGGTAATCTGATTTTAAAGTTTTAGTACAGATACATGTAGTTATTACAGATGGCATACTGAATTAAACAAGTACTATCTTTAAAAAAAATAGTCGACGCATTTAACTCTTAGAGATGTATGTGCTGCGAACTGTATCCATTCAAAATAAGGTTATAATATAAGAAGCTTGCTACATTGATGCATTAATCATAGACTTTTATAACATGTTATTAAACAATAAGGGTATTATCAAAAAGAGACTTTGCAATTAGAGCTCCATCTCCTGTCTGCATGTGAATGACGACGGACGCAAAGAAAGACGATAGGCATTAATGGCTTTAAAAATCATAGAGTTAACAATAAACATATTTAAATTATCCCCAATTAAAAGCTCTTTCAGAAGTTGAAGACCACAATGGTAAATTAAAAAAACCTTTCTAATATATATATCTCTGAGTTTTGTCTTGCAATGTAGGGTATTTATTAACTCGAAAACAATTTAGTTTACATTTTAAAATTTCAAAACAGGACATTTAAAAAAGAATAAATTTCATAAGCAAATATTACTTACATGCATCAATATTCATAACAGTTTATTATTTTATTAATTTGACTATTTTTTTTAAATAGGAACCTCTTAGAAAAATATTTTAATTAGAATTGTATTTAACATGAACACAAAATGTCAATTCAATGCGAATTAAATGTGAAATCTGTAATGTGTATATGTTATTCCAAAAATAGCTAGGGGGTTGGGGAGATATACTGTATGGGTAATTGAGATCTAAATAAATTATTGCAACGGAACCCTCTGTGAATTTTACTCTTACTTCTATGGGCTGTGCGTGTATAGTAACAAAATGTGTTATCGAACCACTGTGCCTCGTGTAAGTCATTTGGCGTTCCGACTATTACCGATGACCTAATTACCTTTGTGTAGGATCATTTGTACGACAATAATTTCACGATAGAGAGAGAGAGAGGGTGTGTGCGTGTGTCAGTCTCTCAAATAAAGAAAATATGGCGTAAATATATCACCGGCGTGATGATTGTTTACAGATAATTATATAGATGGTCAGCAAAGCAAATATGATTCTACCCCATACGAAATGCGCAAAAATTACATGTCGTCGCGCATGGTTTTATCATTTAATTAATTGTTTATCAGTCCTAAATAGCATTCTTTTGCATAAAAATCATTTTCTAAAGTTTAATTACGACTACCAATTGTTTTAAAAACACCAATCTGCTGGAATAACAATTGAGAAATGCAAATAGGGATACTTTTCAGAGTATACCATAGTAGATTGTTCGAACGCAGAATTTTTTACTATTTTTGTCCAATTAGAGTGCAAGTTTGTCTTCAATTATAGTATGTTACCATAGGTAAGCGTCTTTTAGTTCAAAGGTCACAATTCAAAAATATACCGACTGCGTCGGAAAAAACAACAGATAACTTGGTCTTAAAATATTGTTTAGGCAAAGTAATAAAACTGAACACTGTTGTTGAAGAGGCAGCTACACTTTATAGTAAACTAGTAGACGAGGGATGTACACTTGGAGAAGACGTCCACAAGATATTCTTTCAGGAATGGAAACAGGTATATTTTAAACTTGCCCAGTAGACCTTATAGCAATTATTTAGGGTTCTGGTTAATTAATGCCACTTCCCAGCAGGCTTATAGCAATCATTCAGGGGTCTGGTGAATTGAGGTTACTTACCCAGTAGACCTTTATAGCAATTATTTAGGGTTCTGGTTAATTAATGCCACTTCCCAGCAGGCTTATAGCAATCATTCAGGGGTCTGGTGAATTGGGGTTACTTACCCAGTAGACCTTTATAGCAATTATTTAGGGTTCTGGTGATTTGATGCCACTTGCTAAGCACACCTATAGCAATCATTCAGGGGTCTGGCTTAAAAGAAGTGGTATTGTGACTTATTGGAATTGTTATTAAAGAGCATAAACTGTCCAACACATTTTATTTCATTATCAACATTAAGGGGTCGTCCATAATTGTCAACCATTGTCATAAGTGTGCAAACCGCACACTTAAGGGAGGGGGTTAAAAATTTCGACATTTTTGCGTACACTTTTTCTTCAGAAATTTTTCATTTCCGTGGAGTTTGTTTTTTATATTAGTTTAATGGTTGAGGTACACTTTTTGATGGGGGGTGGGGGTCTCAAAAAGTGTGCTTTTTGCACACTTGTGAAAATGGTTGACAATTATGGACGACCCCTAAGCATTTAGTGAGGAATCACAGACATGCTATTGCTACAGTTTTTAAGGTTGGGTTATTGTTTTTGCCATATCATTAGAAGAATAAACTTCTTTCATTTTCAGGCCATGACACCAGAAGAACAAATCATTATAGTAGATTTTGAGAAATGTGACTTTAAGGAAATTCTGTTATATTTTAAACAGAAAAGAGAGGGGAAAAAAGAAATTAAAGATGGAGATAAACAGGTAAAGCTTATAATTTTTAAATTTATTATATATTGTTTATATCATTCATGCATTGTTCTTCAGTGAAACACAGTGTATGACATAATTAGTTCTTCCCAGAATTGTAACAACCTAGTGTCTCCAATCAAAATAGTCTCCATTAGCAATTTTTCTGTCTATGTCATTTAATTTGATATGTATCAGAAGTGCTTTTTACATTATATACACATGTTTTTAAAACTCAGCAGATCTTTTAAATATTTATGAAACTCATAGTTTTGTTTTTCTAATAAATTATAGTGCCATTAATCTATCCAAATATTTTGGCTCTTTAAAACCATGTGACTCTGACCAACACAAGCTACAAAGAATGACAAAAGTGATATTAACACCAATTCTCCATAAGGATCAAAGGATTTCCATATAGGGTGAGACATGACATGTCTCAGATTTTGCTGATTTTCATTTTATAAGTTGAAATTGACCATTGGATAAAAAAATAATGATTGTTTGTTATGATTTGACTTCGGTTGCCATGGTAACCGTTGTGGCCATTTTTGGGTCGATTAAAATACAGTGAAAAGGGCAATATTCAAATCCCAATTTTTTAGGGGAAAATCAATTCATATTCAATAGAATTTTTTATTTGCTTAATTCAACATCTCATTGACAATATTCAAAACAGTTACAACACTTTAAATATATGTGTGATCAGACTGAGACAATTGAACATGTCAAGAAATAGTGCATTATTCTCTATAATTTTTGGTAAAAAATATTACTATTTTTTCCACTTTTCTGATTCCATTTTCAGAAAATGCACCAATCACAAATACTCATTATGAATATAATTACATAGATTGATGATAAATATTCAAAACTTTTTAAAATCTCAATGGGGTAAGAAAAAATGTCTGGTAATAAAACAAAAACGGCAATTTTTCAATATTTAAATATATGCATATGTATGACCATACTTCTAATATGAGCCAAGATAACAATTGTTGTCATCATATGTTAGAAAACTTTCAAAGTCACTTGTATTGTTCTCAAGGTCACTTAAAATTGATTTTGATTCGAGATTTTCATATTTGAAATTTCAATTTTTAGTTGACCTTGACCTTGAGACACTGTACCCTGAAATGATTTCAATGTCATTTTAAGTTTATAGGATGAGTGTTAAAAATAATAATTAAGGATGATTTAATTTAACCCTAAGAAACAGTAGTTTCTTGGAAATATTGAACAATACAGAAAAGGCTTTTTTTCATAAGTTACAATGGTAACCATCTTTAACAGTGTTTTCTATAGACATCTCTTCTTACCCCATTGAGATTTTTATAAGTTTTGAATATTAATCATCAATTTATGTAATTATATTCATGATGAGTATTTGTGATTGGTGCATTTTCTGAAAATGGAGTCAATAAAGTGGCAAAAATGGTAATTTTTTGGTAAAAAAATTCCAGAAAAAATGGTTGATTTCTTGACATATTCGATAGCCTCGTTCTGACTACACATTTATGTTTAGTCTTGAAACTGTTTTGAATATTGTCAATGCGGTATTGAATTAAGCAAATAAAACGTTATATTGAATATGCATTAATTTTTGAATAACAAATTGGGAATTGAATATAGGATATTTCGCAGTATGAGAAATGATAAAATATGACTGCCTCGGTTACCATGGCAACCGTGGTCAATCATAAAAAACAGTCATCATTTTTGTGATCCAATGGTCAATTGCAACTTATGAAATGAAAATCGGCAAAATCTGAGACAAGTCATGTCCCAGTTATTTTGGTGCTTAGGGATAATTGGTCTTAAAAATATTTCTTTGATCATTTTTGCATCAAATCTTGAGGCACATCAAGTGTAAATTAATGCAAAATTGTGGGGAATTTTTTTACAAAATATAGTCTAGCCAATCATTTGTAAAGCGTTAAAATGTAGGAATCCACCTCCTTTATTCTATTACAAAAAAGGTTGACATGATTCATAATACATGTAATAAATAGTGGCCTATTTGATTGATTATACATATTTTTACATTCATCTATATTCTGTACGAGAAGACGAGATAAAAAACTTAAATGTTTTTATCTAATAGAATTGATGACTGAAGATTTTGCTGGGTATTTTATTGGTAGCATGTACTGTGGAATAGCTATATTTGTATCTTCGAATTACTTGGATCTGTAATTATACATATTTTACTTTTATCAAACAAGATGGAAAACTATAAAGATATAGTGAAGAACTGTTGGCAGGAAGTTGACAGACAGTGCAAGAGTTATGTCCCTTTGCCTAAATGCACCAATCATTCTACTGGGTGGAGAATAGCCAGGATTTTTGTTAGCTCAACATTTACAGACTTTCATAATGAAAGGGAAATTCTGGTTAAAAAAGTAAGTATTTTGTTAAAAATGATATTCAATAATTGGTACATGATTTTTTCATTGTTATTGTGTCAGATTATATAGTAAATATTTCTTGGACTTAACTTCAAATATTAACAATTTAAAAATATGAACAATTAATTTTATTTTTACAAAATGAAAGATAGAGGATAGATTAGGCAATTTTTACTTTCCATCTATGTTTCTTGTTTTCACTCTAATAAATTTATTTGTTTTGATAAAATTTATACATAAGTTTCTGCACAATGATAGCTGAACCGAGTTCAAAGGTGAATTCTGTTCTGTTCATGAATTTTTGTTTTCCTCAAAAACGCTAAACAAAATTACCTTAGTATATAATAGCCATTAATTTAAATCTGTTTAAGGTTTTTCCAGAACTTAGAGAGTGGTGTGAAGGAAAACACATAAATATAATTGATTGTGATCTAAGGTGGGGAATTCCCCAAGAGGCTACCACAGGGGAAACCATCAGTACATGTTTGGAAGAGTTGGACCGTTGTCATGAGGAAACTGATGGGAAACCATTTTTTCTTGGAATGGTTGGTAAAAGGTACAAAAGGATATTAATTTTTTCTATTTAATAATACATAAATATTTGGGATGAATAATGTCATCAAAATTTTTATTTCATGAAATAATAATAATTTTTGCTTCTCAGATCTGATTGAAAATTTGACAACATGTTTATTTATTTAAAAATATGCCATGACACGACATCACTGATACAGAGAAAGTAGTGATTTTGAATAGAGGGGACATGTGTCTTTGTATCACTTTAAAACTAAAAATGTCCCATTGAAATGAAGAGATTTTTACAAGAAACATTTGGACATGCCAATTAAGAACTCTGGAGGTCATTGGAAAGTGTCTTACCTACAGAATTCTAATCTCTATCACTGGGAAAGTTGCAATTAGGCCATAGTTTGACCCACTTGTTAAGTGGTATATGAAAATATATTTGCAGACTTATTTCACTGTGACAGAAGTCAATTAATAATAAAAGTACAAATAAATAGGATCTGACTTAACCAATCACAACAGTTAAGTTATACAATGTGATGTTCCTCTTTTCAAACAGTGAATTAAATTTTGTGGCACATTTCAAGTTCAGTAATAGATTTATATATTCATATACTGTCATACAATTTTTTGTTTAAGACTTGCACATATAACTGTATATTTATCATAAAGTTGAATGTAATGTCTCTTTTTTATACCCCTCACTTGAAAAGCAGTGGGTATATAGTGATTGGGGGGGGGGGGGGTCTGTCTGTCTGTCTGTTCTGACGTCAGCCCGATGTCTGTTACACTTTCTCTAATGCCATTGTGCACCTGATATTTAACATTTGAACAGATATATATTTTTAGGGTTTCCAAAATTAGGAAGCTGGGTATCAATTAGTGAGCATTTCACAGTTTTTATAGTTTAAAATTTTATTGAATACATTTAGATATCCTAGAAATATCATCAATAATTTGTCATTTTTAATCAATACAATGTGCCCTTGGCAGAAGTAGCCATTGTCATGAGGCAACAGATGGTAAACCATTTTTCCTTGGAATTGCTGGTAAAAAAGCATATAAATAAATTTCTTAGAAACTGTCAGATACATTTGTTTTGGAAGAATATTTCTCACTAATGAGACAGCCTGGTACCTATTTTTAGCCGGTTGAAATATCTTTGTCTCAACCCGTGGGTGAGATAAGAATTTCAGGCTCCTTTTCCCGTAAAAATGTATTGTGACATCAACTGTTTGTTCAGCAATAAAAATTATAAAATATTTGCTTTAGTTGTGTTGGTTTACTACTTTTTTTTTAAATATTACAAAATGTAACATGAAAACTTATCTGAGCTTCCATGACCCAATTTATACCACAATGTGATAGCGGTAAACATCAAAACAAAAACTATGACGCAACATGTGTACACGGGAGATTGTGTTCAAGGTAGATAACTCTATTTGTTGCCATCATCCAACAGAACAGAACCGGATTTTTTTAACGAATTAGTGAAAAATAGAATCAAACACCGGTGGTAAGGCAAGACATGAAAATCTCAGACACCCGCGTGAAAGATTTCTTTTGGTCTCCAACTCGGCAGAGCCTCGCTGGAGACCAGAAATCTTTTCACTTGGGTGTCTGAGATTTTCCTGTCTTGCCCTCCCACCGGTGTTAGATCCTTTATGTCCTACATTAGTGTTTTTTTGGAATTCAGCAAATATTTTCTTGCATAATAACAATTGTGCTTCATAGCTCTGAACTGATTCATGTATACCATTACTATATTGTTATTTATATTTTGTACTTTCTTTTTTTTTCTCCAGGTATGGTTGGATACCTGGCAACCAGGAGGAAGATATATCTGATGACCTAAGAGATAGGTTTCAGTGGATTAACAAGACATCTATTACATTTATGGAATTTCTTCATGGGGCTTTGAGGTAAAAAGAGTTTTAGAACCAAAATGCTCTAAATAACAATAAAATATATTTTTTAGCTAAAACAGATCTAATAAGCTTGCTGATAAGCCATGTTTTTATAATATTTATCTGGCACTAAGGAGTTTCAGCATATTAAAAACTATAAACTGAAATTATTTTGGGGTTTTTTTGTTGAATTTATTGATTGATTTGTCTTTTTTGAGTTTATTGATTGATTTGTGATGTTTAATGTCCAGCAAGCACAGTCTGGTATATATTTAGTATGAAAACAGTTTAATATCTATGTGCAAACAAGGCTTTAATTTAAAGAAGTACACATGTATTGAGTTATTTTACCTCAAATTCATCTATACTAAAAGTCACACCACTGTGCAGTGCATTTTTTGCTTCCATTTTTTTGTCTCGCCTGCGACGTAAGTCGCTGGAGGCGAGACATATGTATGGGAATCCGGCGGCGGCGGCGGCGGCGGCGGCGGCGGCGGCGTAAACACTTGACATCTTGCTTCATATCTTTGTAAGCCCAAGCCCTAGGTCCATCAAATTTGGTCCAGAGGTAGCTTATGATGAGTACTTGCCAGTCAGTCACCTGTCACCTGACCTTGACCTCAATTTCACGGTCCAGTGACTACGTTAAAGTTTTTGGGTTACGACAGTTCCTCTGTAACTATGCATGGTAGGATGACAATATTTGGTGTATAGGTTGCTAATGACTAGTACATGACTGTCTGGTAGGTGTCACCTGACCTTGACCTCAATTTCACGGTCCAGCGACTACGTTAAAGTTTTTGGGTTACGACAATTCCTCTGTAACTACGCATGGTAGGATGACAATATTTGGTGTATAGGTTGCTGATGACTAGTACATGACTGTCTGGTAGGTGTCACCTGACCTTGACCTCAATTTCACGGTCCAGCGACTACGTTAAAGTTTTTGGGTTACGACAGTTCCTCTGTAACTACGCATGGTAGGATGACAATATTTGGTGTATAGGTTGCTGATGACTAGTACATGACTGTCTGGTAGGTGTCACCTGACCTTGACCTCAATTTCACGGTCCATCGACTACGTTAAAGTTTTGGGGTTACGACAGTTCCTCTGTAACTACGCATGGTAGGATGACAATATTTGGTGTATAGGTTGCTGATGACTAGTACATGACTGTCTGGTAGGTGTCACCTGACCTTGACCTCAATTTCACGGTCCAGCGACTACGTTAAAGTTTTGGGGTTACGACAGTTCCTCTGTAACTATGCATGGTAGGATGACAATATTAGGTGTATAGGTTGCTGATGACTAGTACATGACTGTCTGGTAGGTGTCACCTGACCTTGACCTCAATTTCACGGTCCAGCGACTACGTTAAAGTTTTGGGGTTATGACAGTTCCTCTGTAACTACGCATGGTAGGATGACAATATTTGGTGTATAGGTTGCTGATGACTAGTACATGACTGTCTGGTAGGTGTCACCTGACCTTGACCTTAATTTCACGGTCCAGCGACTGTGTTAAAGTTTTTGGGTTACGATAGTTCCTCTGTAACTACGCATGGTAGGATGACAATATTTGGTATATAGGTTGCTGATAAATAGTACATGACTGTCTGGTAGGTTCCACCTGACCTTGACCTCAATTTCACGGTCCAGTGACTACATTAAAGTTTTTGGGTTACGGCTGTTCCCTGTAACTATGCAGGGTATGGTGACAATATTTTGTATACAGGCCGCTGCTGATATTTAATGCTATTTACGTAATGCTTATGACGAAATTTATTTTCGTTACTGATGCGGAATGCAGGCGAGACGTTTTTCTGTGTCCACACTTGTTTTATTCAATTATGAAAATTTATTACGAAAATCCAGTAGAAAAAATTTACCCATGATAACCTGTCCACATTTAATACTATGCCTCTGTTGTTTACTTGTCACAAATGGTCCTTGACTTTTGTTACATTTTACATTGTAAGTAAGCCAGTTTTGTTTCAAAAGTGACTTTACTTTGTTTACAAAATTGCATCTGCTTTAGGGATGTTCAATGGTTAGTGAATAGTTCTATTCTAATTTAGGGCAAAATTCACTATAAAAAATCAACCTATTAAAATGAAATACTGCCACATTTCAAAACACTGATTAAATGTGGAAATAATTGTTTCAATTTGCACCTTTTTGGATCTACAAAAGGGGCATAAGCATTGAGGAGTTATTTGCCAATCAAGAAACCTCTGCCAATGATGTCACAATCAACTTTGTGCCATAATATCCAGTTTATTGTAGAAATTTTGTTGGCTAATAGGTACTGTAAATATCCTAAATATTTCATAATTGTCATATTAGAATCAAAATAATTCATGGAGGCTGTGGTTTATCATTGTTTTACTACAGGCTGGCCATTTATGTCCTTATTGTTCCTTTCTGTCGCTCAATATAAATAATGCGGAATAAATGGTCATCCTATGGTAAAACGATGACACACCACAGCATCTGTTAATTATTTATTAAAAATCTCATGATCAGAGTGTTTTAATATACTTTCAGATGTAAAAGTCCCAATGCGGCATTTTTTATCAGATCAGACAACATTGGTTATGAGTCTCTATCAAAGGACTATCACGGGAGATTTGTGGACACGGAGAAGCTTAATAAAGAACATTTAATTGTAATTGTTTATTTGATCACATTTTTATTCTCATTTCATTTTGAATGGTTATTGGTGATTTATTTTGTGTATTAAATTTCATTGGCTATCATGTGTATTTCATCTATTCTATTTCATGGCATGGATTTTGTGAAGTTATGTTGTAAACAACTGAAGGATGACAATTAGATTGCTAGAAGAGCTTAACTTCAGATAACAGAGAAAAAAATGTGGATTAATTTTTAAACATAGTTGTACATGATCAGATTATTATTAACTAATCAGTTGCAATAAAAAAATAAGTGCTTAATGAAATTTAAGGAGCCATTCATTACCTGGGCTAATGCAAAAAACATAAGAAATTTTAATTATCTCCTATATAACCTGGTCTAATTAAATACTTTTAGAAGATAAATATTTTCCATGCAACATTTTATTTCAGAAATTAAAGATGCGACTTAGAAAAGATTTTCCAGAACAAGTTTTTGACTATACATGCAAAATTGATGGAGTCACTGTTGACAAGGACACAGGTAGAGAACAAGTAGGTGTACTGTTGGTAGTTTATATAGCACCACCTTCTTGGCTGTAATATTTATCCACTTGAAATAGTTTCATTTATAAAGCTTAAATTTAGGAGATAACTGTACTGTATTTGAAGATTTGCTGGCATCAATTGGTGATTTGATGGTCGGAAATTGAGTTTATTGGCAACGCGTAAGCGGAGCCAGTAAACGGATATGTCAGACCATCAAATTACCAATTGATGCCGGCAAATCTTCAAATACAATACAGTTATCTCCATTCTAATGCTATGGCAATAAAAAACTAAATTAACTGATTAAAATTGGAATTTTTTATTTGCCGGAAATTACGTCTGCGCTTGTGTTAAAATCTGACGGCATCAATCGTGGTATTGATGCCATGAAATTATTCACGTTATCCAATCAGAATTGACGTTACATCAAGAACTACATTAGAATAATGGTTTGCAGAGTGCTTAAAAAATTGATTTTGTTGGTTTGTTTGAATGCTGTTTAACACATTTTTCAACGACTTTTCTGTTAATCATAGAGTTTAATTTTTGGGTTGAAAGCCAGAGGAAACTTATCACCTTTGGCAGGAAAACTGGCAATCCTTGTCAGTTAAGGTTGGTGTCGAGCACACCCTGCCTGCAGTAAGACTTGAACCTGCAACCTCAGTGTTGACTAGCACATGATCAATAGTACTACCGTAACAACTTGATCACTAAGGCTCCTAAAAAATTTGAAGATTTAACTACTGAAACTAGATAAATATCTTTATTGATGATGTACAGTTGTAGAATTAGTTTCATATTGGTCTAATAAAACATTAAGAGTTCAAATTTCTTAACGGGTTTTGCAGTTTATCAAAATTTTTCATACTGTTCAGAACAGATTTAAATGCACACAGAAGTAAAGCAAAGTGCTTTTATATTGCCATTGCAGAATTTTAGCTTTATAAAATATAAAAAAATTGTAAAAGATGGTAAAAATAAAAAACAGACAGGCTTATATGTATAATGAATTGAAATATGTTTATTTGTACTGAAGGAAAGCAAGAAGTGTCTTATGATTGCACATACATTTTACAGAATTAGGTGTTGACAACTACAGTCTATGTATTTATATAATTAGTCAGATTGCACTATAATTGTAGGTAAAAATTACAGGTATGAATGATTTTACGCTAAAGGCACTTGATTTTCTCAAAGATGCAATATCTAAAACATTTGGGGATAGAAAGACAGAGAAGATCACAGAGGAAGATATTGGTTTGTACTATTTTAGAAACATTCAGACTTAAATACAATATATATATTATTTGTATATTGTGTTGATACTTCTGTGGTCTCCGGTCTAATGTGGTCACCATATCAATGTAAGGTGCTTCACATCAAGTAGTGATGTGGACGACTGGTAAAGGTAGATTGTTTACTATTGATCACATGGTCTGTCAAAACTGAGGTTGCGTGTTCGAGATCTACTGCAATTGACAAGGATTGCCAGTTTTCTCCGGGTACTCCAACTTTCTACCCAATAAGAACTGGATGCCGATTTAGCTGGTAAATTGCTGAAATTGGCATTAGCACCATTCAAATACCGGTAAACAAAAACAATCAAGTAGTGATGCAGATCAAATACTGACAAGATATGAGCGAACCATTTGCTAACACATTTATGCTAACATGTTCATGTGACACAAACAGTACTGCAGTTAGGTATCATTACCGTAATTTACTTTATATAATTCTCACTTTTGTCTGAATGATCACATGATCAGCCTGTTTAAGTATTATACACAGGAAGTCAAATAGGTGAAAATCGAGTTAATTCAATCCTTTGTTTTTAAAACATTGGTTTTTAGGCATATAAAACATCAATGCATGTAATTCACAACAAATAACAGTAATTTTTTTATTATCTTAAGGGGCCTTTGTGGCCCAATGGTTAAGGTAGTGTGTCTACTAGTGAACACGTGGTCTGTCGGGGATGCTGAGGCTTCCTTCCACAATGAAAACCGGACAACATTCAAACAAACAAACAAACTCTATTATCTTGCATACCATAGGTTTTAGATGTAAAATCACATCACATTATTTATTAAGTGTCAAACACTTCTAATTCTATAAAACTTAGATTTATTTTAATTTTCAGTCATAATTTGTATCAATTTTTATTCAAAATTATTTTTGTAATAAGTAATCTGGATCTTTAGAATATTAACCGCCCATTCAAAACTTATGAAACCAATGTATCTGTTGAAAATTCATTATTTCTTTAGATTGCATGTACATACTTAATGTAAGATACAATACAGTACATAGCCTCATAAATGAGCAAGAATGTTATTTCTTGTAGGTAAGCAATGAACATCTTGCTTTTAGTTGACATCATCATTGTTGAGATAAACTAATATGTTTTGTTTCATAAAGCTGTCAAACTAAACATATTTTTTAAGATTTACATAAAATGGAATGATTTCAGAATATCAAGATGTATATGTTACTTTTGCTAGCCAGATTTTGATATAATTAATGTTTACCATATATAAACAAATACCTCCTTTTAGGTCTTACATGGGTAAGTTGTTTTGAGTATAACTCTGGGTGAAAATCTTGTTGTTAATTAACTCACTTTGGTTATTGGGTTACTTTACTCACCCTGTGTTTGTAATGAGTTCGATTTACACACTGTTTATAATTGAATACTCATTTCATATCAATAACAATCTGGATTTACTCACTGCGTTTTTGTAATTAGCTGAATTTTACTCACTGCAAATAACGACCTGAATTTACTCACTTTATATTACTGAAATAACTATCAGAATGAGAGTTTGAATTTAAGTGGTCCATTTCAGTTTAACTGAGCACGAGTCAGCTGTTTAAATTTAAAGTTCTTAACTTCAGTTAAAGCTTAGAACTTTGTAATATTATAAAGGATATACAATTCTAATGTATACTAAATGCTGCACTCCTTGCTTGCATTTTTTTTATTATTCCATATTTTACCTTTTCATTCCTGAGTAGAAAAAATTTAGATATGATAACCTGTCCATGTTTTATACTATGCCTCTGTTGTTTAGTTGTTACAAATCGTCCTTGACTTTTGCTATGGGAATTTAACATTATAAGTCAGGCATTTTTTGTTTCTAAAGGGACCTTGTGTTGTCAACGTTTGTCTGCTTTCATGACATTCAATGGTATTCGAACAAACGGCAAGACTTTTCCCCCCTTAACTGCAGATGACATTACCAGAAGGATTTGGAATAGACAACAATCGATTGTTCCTAATGTAGACTTCCATTCCAATTTGGGTCTAAATTTTCTATGTAAAAATCGCCCTATCAAAATGAACAAAAAATGCCATATTTCAAAACGCTGAATATCTCGAGGAAATAATTGTTGATTTTTCAAAAAGTTCTTGATCTACAAAAGGAGCATAAGCTGAACCAAACGTGGTAAGCAGTTATAATTTTTCATGCAAAAAACCCTCTCCAAAATACCTTCACCAAAATACCTTCACTTGTACTTTAGGTATTTATGGTCATTTCAAATAAAATTAATAAAGACCTATCATAACTGATTGGCATACTAGTACTTGCATGGCAATATCAATTGCATTCATTACATATTTTGTTTTTGTTTAGAAACTGAAAACCAGAAATTGTTTGTACAAAGCAAGTCAGAATTTGTTGTGGGACAGACTGATCTATTACAGACAATGAGATCATACATCAAGGGGGAGCCAATTCTACATGTTCCTGTCTCTGACAAGAGTAAAAGTGGCCATGTTCGTAAGTAAAAGCTTATAAAACAGGCTTCAATTTCTCAAAAATATCTTGAGCTTGAGTTTTTATCCCCTTTTGAGCTAATTAAAATTTGAGAATTTTTATGTTTCAATGGTAGTTGAGCAAAAACATACTTAAGTCTTAGATTTGACATTCAGTTCTAATGAGAAATCAAGACCAGATCTTAAGGCAATTAATTGATTTATAGCTGAAGAATTTTGGCCATCTCCATAAAACAAGGTGGGTTGCAGTTTCCTGACCATGTTAACGGTTAGATAGCTAGGTAGTCAAGGTGTGTTTTTTTCTTTCCAATTTCCTAAACAACTTATTTCTTTCATAAAAACAGACTAAAATGCTTCCTCAAAAGTTGTAATAATTTTTTTCTTGGTTATAGAGCTAAATCTAGTGGGTTAGTGGAGAACATCAAACTATCAATCTGTTATCGTATGGCTTTAATGTTGATTTTGGTATGATAGTGTAAATAAAAAAAAACTGAATGATTTCTGAATAATTACTTCTTTTAAATAATTTCTAAAATTAAAATATGACTATTTATTTAAACAATATGAATTCATTGTTAAATGATTCGAAGGGAGATAATTCCAGCAAAATAATTTTATTGGCAGGAGATCCAGTTTTCTGGAATGACATCAGAGAAGATGATCACATGATAATGTGTGTTAAGGGACATCCAGGATTTGGTAAATCTACTCTCCTGGCTAAGTTGGTATCTGATTTAGAAAAGGTTAGCAGTTACTTGAAGATCAAAAGGTGGAAAGGATTTTATTTAATGGAATATGCCGTTTTCAAGATAGGTAGTTAAATGTATCTTATGACATGATTTATGGTATCACATGATTTTATTAAGGGCACTTTCCACAATGCTCTGTCTTTTAACATCGTGTGAACGGCATAAAACGGAATAAAACTTTACCTTCTTGCATAAATTTATTTTAAGTGTTGGCCTTGTACCCCGGCCGTCCCATTTCGTAACAAATGTTGCCATTTTAAACTTAAAGTGCCTTAAATTTTTTATGACGTTACATGATCAGCATTACAATTTCCACATCTTTAACAAGAGCGACTATATCTTGAAAACGACGTATTTAATACCATTTTCTTAAATTCTTGGTTTTAAAAAATATTCATATCATTGTAATCAGGACTTTTTGTCTAAAATATATACCTGGGGGTCTTTTACTAAGAATACAATATTCAGGATTTTTAAAAACTACTGATCAGCTAACGTCTCCTAGTGGAATAGAGCTACATGTTTTGCTGTGATCAGTTATCACAGAGCGTCTCCTAGTGGAATAGAGCTACATGTTTTGCTGTGGTCAGTTATGGCAGTACTATAAAAATCAATCTGAACAAGTTTTGTCCAGCTCTTACAGACAGTCATAACACAAAATAGCTCCCTTTATTTTATTTAAAGTTAAAAATAAAAAAAAAATTTACAGAAAACAAGATATTATAAAATCACACATTATTTCAGAATTTGTTTTTGTTGTTGTTTGTACATTAATAGACACAAATGATGATATTCCACATTTTATTTCAGGAGGGTTATGACATGTTTTACCATTTCGTTGGATGTTCCGGAACCAGTAGAAATACTCAATCCATGTACAGAAGACTAATCAGAGTATTGGAAAACAAACTTACAGGTTTTTTAATCATTAATTCCAAAAAATGTTGGTTTTTTTGTTTTTATAATAAAAAGAAGACAAAGACCACTCAAAGATGCAAAAAGTGGTCTCATAAGAGAGGTGGTCTTTTTTACAGGTTCATTAACAGAAATGGTCTCGGAAGACAGAAATAGTCTTAGAAAACAGGTTTTTGCTTGAAATAAGTGGTCTCAAGAGCTGTCTAATTGTATTACCATGCTTTCTTGTTGATTTTTTTTCTTGTTCTAAAAATTTTCTAGAAAAATATTACAATAGAATGAATTCCAGTAATAACAAACAAATTCCTTATAATTTAACTTAACTATAATTAATGTATGTAAGCGAGATTGTTGGTCCATTTTATGGAATAAATTCATTTTTTGTAGTCTCAAATGACAAAAAGGCAGATGAGAGCAAAGAAGATAATTCGTTAGAAAAATTAAAGGAAAAGATGAAATCACTCTTAACAAAACTGAGAGATCAACAGTGTGGTCTTATCATTGTCATAGATGCTGTTAATGAGGTAGATATTTTCATAGACAACATTAATGAGGTAGTTAGTGTCTTTGTTTATGGTGATTAGGCAGGTGTTGTAATAGATGCTGTTAATGAGGTAGATATTTTCATAGACAATATTAATGAGGTAGTTAGTGTCTTTGTTTATGGTGATTAGGCAGGTGTTGTAAAAGATGCTGTTAATGAGGTAGATATTTTCATAGACAATATTAATGAGGTAGTTAGTGTCTTTGTTTATGGTGATTAGGCAGGTGTTGTAATAAATGCTGTAAATGAGGCAGATATTTTCATAGACAATATTAATGAGGTAGTTAGTGTCTTTGTTTATGGTGATTAGGCAGGTGTTGTAATAGATGCTGTTAATGAGGTAGATATTGTCATAGACAATATTAATGAGGTAGTTAGTGTCTTTGTTTATGGTGATTAGGCAGGTGTTGTAATAGATGCTGTTAATGAGGTAGATATTGTCGACAATATTAATGAGGTAGTTAGTGTCTTTGTTTATGGTGATTAGGCAGGTGTTGTAATAGATGCTGTTAATGAGGTAGATATTTTCATAGACAATATTAATGAGGTAGTTAGTGTCTTTGTTTATGGTGATTAGGCAGGTGTTGTAATAGATGCTGTTAATGAGGTAGATATTTTCATAGACAATATTAATGAGGTAGTTAGTGTCTTGTTTATGGTGATTAGGCAGGTGTTGTAATAGATGCTGTAAATGAGGTAGATATTGTTATAAATGATGTTAACCAAATTGTTTAGGCAGTTATTCATCTACCATTGATCACCTGCATGTCAGCACTGAGGTTGTGGTTTCGAGTCTTACTGTGGTAATAGTGCGCTCAACTCTAACCTTATTTGACAAGGATTTGCTTGTTTTCTTACCGGGGGTTGGGGTTTCACCAACTATTCCAGCCTCCTCCCAAAAATACTGGATGCCATGATATAGCTGGTTTCAACACCATTCAAATAAACAACTAAAAATTTAACAGCATAAGTTTCTGATATAGGATTTCAAAAGTACTTATCGCAAGTTAATAAGCACTCTTTCTCACTCTTTCTCTACAGATTTACTAAAATTATAAAAACAAAGAATTTAAATACTTTTTGCTGTATACCTGATACATAATTGTGAATTTCTGTTTAATTTATTCTTTGTTTAGTATGTAGCTTTCTTGATTCTTCAGAGTTTAATTTCTAACTTGATTTATCTATATCTCAGTTTTTCGCCACATTACAGAAAGGACTTTTCTATTTTTGTAAAAGTATAAGTGTATATAGTTTAATTTCTTACCTTTTTTTCTTAGTTGTCAGATTCTGATACACAAAGTCACATGTCCTGGCTGCCGCCAAGGTTTCCTAGCAACATCAGATGTATTATCAGTTCAGCAGACGACAGCCCAAGAACAATTTCACGGTTGACAGAACATCCTTGTTATGTTTGTGAGGTTGGACCGATTACCCAGGCAACAGCAGAATTAATAATTGACCATTCATTAAAAAAATTTAATAAGGTAAAATTGATGTACGCAACATAATTAAGATTCAAATATGTCGTTCCTAAAATGCTTCCAGTCCACAACTGTTGTGAAATGAGCGTAAATTGGTATATCAGCCGATCCAAACATCATACCCTCTTCCGTACACTCCTACTAAATCAGATGCTTAGAAATAACTATCTATAAATAAATACGTAATTTACACTGTTTATATGCAAACACCGTATCCAAACAGCGATAAAAATAGCTAAACATTTTTGTACATGCCAATATGCTGTTCTATTCAATAAAACAGCATATTGGCATGTACAAAAATGTTTGAATTTGTTTTTAATATTAAAATAATAATAATCAAGTATATCTGAAAGAAAAATAGGGCATTTAATGTTTTTAATATTCATGAACACATTTTACTGAGTTAAAAATCAGCCTACAGGAACAGCTAAGAATGATAACAGTCTATCGCAGAAGACAATTTTTACCTTGACCCTGGACCTATAAAAATTATTTCAAATTTGCACAACTCAAAAACTACAAATGGGATTGTGCTGAAAATTCAACCTGATCTTCATTTTATAGTACTTAACAACTATGTAAAGTTTTTTAAAAAATCTGTTGATGCATTTTCAAGTTATCATCTGGAAACAGCCAATTGTTGACAAAAAAAACTTTGAATTGGCCCGAGTCGAAAATCATTTACTATGCTTTGATATACAAATTTCCAGAACCAATCTCTTCTACAAAGAGTATTTATCAGCTCTTTTCATGAAAAGTGGACAAATGCATGGTCAGTAATTTGGATTTTTAACCTTTTACAAGACTATAAAAAGTGTGTATTATTGTTGGAACAGCCAGCTACCCGATTAGTCTTAGATTAACCTAATTTCATTTGTATCGAATTTGTCCAATTAGAATAGAAATAGTTCATTGTTTGGCACTTTATGACCATATTTTAAAATATTTGGCATAAGGGCCAACCTGTGGTTTTTGGCATAAAGGGCCAACCTGTGGGTTTTGGCATAAAGGGCCAACCTGTGGGAAAATGAGTATATATTCGTTCCCCAATGAATTATTTCTTAAATATACATATATATACATTGCCAGTGTTTTATTTGCCTTTGTATCAATCTCATAAACATTTTTTTCTGGAAAGTACATTAGTTTGTGGTTACCAAGTTTATCTTGCAATAAATAATTTTAATATAAAAGTTCATACATGTGTTGGTGTTAGTGTATGTAAAACAACTGTACATTTACTTGTCAGGGGTTTAAAATTCCTGTTTTTAGAAGTCAATGAAAATTTATTGCCCACAAAATATAAATCATTTTCTAGTGTAAAAGTATCAGCACTCAGTATCAACACCAAATGAACACATGACTCAAAGACATTGAGAAAGACTAGATCGGTATGAAGGGAAACAGTATATAATGCAAATCTTTCCTAAAGATTGGGCATTATTACCTAGTACACTGGCATCCTCCCCAATAAAAGCTGGATGCAGTTATATAGCTTAAAATTGCTGAAAGTGGCCTTAACAAACAAAAAATTCTGATGTAAATATTTTTGTAGACAGGGCATGGTTGAAGCTTACAGAAATTGTTACTGTTTCTTCCTGTTACATTAACATAAATTAATAAATAAGCCACCACAAAAGAAGATGTTGTAGATAGTAGTAATACCAATATTCTTTAATTTGGTTTTGAAAACTTTTCAACAAATTATTTAACCAATCAAAAGTCTTGTAGCAGATCTTTTGTTTCAGAAACTGACTGGGGATCAGCTGTCGGTAATAGTGTCCAGATCTTGTGCCACAAACCCACTGTGGATTATGTTGATGACAGAAGAGTTGCGTATCTTTGGAGATTTTCGAACGTTAAACAAAAAGATTGATCAGCTATCTGACTCTGTTGAAAGTTTATTAAATGCTATTATCAACAGACTTGTAAATGAAGATGAAACTGGTCTGGTTAAAAAAGTAAGTGTATAAGGAGTTTAGAAACGTTTACTGTTCTGCTTGTCATTGATTTCATTTTAAAATGTACAGTGGATTATCTCCCTTTGATATAAAATTGAAATCAGCAAATTTACTGTTGGATGTAAATGGCATACCAAGTAAATTTTAAGTTTAAAAATTGAAATATAAATAACTTTTGTTAAAATCTTGCATGAAATCAATTATTATGAAACCTTTATGATTTTTTTTTGTGGCCAACATTTTTTTTCCATAGGGTTATACTGTTCTCAGTCAGTTTGTGTGACCATTCTTAACAATTTTTGGTCACATTTTTCTCAGCGATGATAAATGATATAATACTGAAATGTTTTCAATTGTGAATGATCATGCTGTATTGTTGGATTTATTTTCAGACCTTTTTGAAGTTATATAGTGGAGGTATCAGCAGTGATCCTCAGCTCAAAGTAACTTGTTTGTACTGTTTCTAACCCATCTTATTTCCCCAATATACTCATGGTTTATTTTGTAAAAAAATAGTATGTGTATTCTGAGAAACCAACATACAATTCTCAGATCCCTAAACAATAATGTTTCGTATAAAATATTGGTTTATTTTGTAGATGTTATACATTATGTTACTAACTAACATCATATTCACAACTTATGACACCATGCACTAATATCGTTGAAAGGGAGGACAGGGTACCAGTAGACTTTTTTGATATACTTATAAAATGCAAAGATTTCAAGATAAACTGTTAATATATATTAAAATTAATCAAGTTGGAAGACGGTACCATTACTACATGTATTTCTAACAAATGTACTGTTAAATAAATTATAATTAAGGAAAGAAAAAGAGAGTGTGTTGAATTGACAATTTATCACTAGCTCTCGAACACATTAGACATATGTTATTATGAATTATATTCTTCTTTCATCGCCAGGCTCTGAGTCTGCTTGTCTGTTCCGGCAGTGGAATACAGGCAAAAGATTTTTACAACTTGTTGGGAAACATAGAAAAGAGAGAAGCAATTCCACCATTATACTGGGCCAGAACAAGAAGGGTTATAAAACCTTACATCAAGGAAATTGGTGCTAGAGAAAATATATCGTTTTACCACATGGAAATACAGAAGGTTAATTTCAAACAATATTCTGTGGCATTATATTCTATAATTTCAAACAACATGCTGGGGCAGTATAATCTTGAATTTCTATCAATATTCTGGGCACGGTATTCTTGAATACCTCAATTTCTATAAAAAGTGTTTTTTAGAATCAATTAATCTCCATTAATTTATGAACCTTGTCACTGGAACATAACAGTGAAGTTCCTAGAGGATGTTGTAATAGAGAATTTATATATGTAGTCACATTGTTTTACTTTTAGAATGTCTAATACTGTTTAATTAGAACAGGATCAAAAATTTTTCTGTCATACAGTTTTTACAATATATATATCACTTTTGTTCAGTGGCTGGTTTCATTAAATTTTCTGCAAAATTATGAGTAATAAAAATCATAAAAACAGTAGCAATTATGACAACTCCATTAAATGGATACAAGTCTCTAAAATGAAGACATTGATGCCATTATGCTAAATCAATATACAACAGAGAATATATTTATTTTTTTTAATGATTTTTATTATTTTTTATTTTATGTATTGCCAGTTTTCTTGGTCACGGATTTTTGCAGTGTTCTCTAGCCTCTAGCTTCCTTTCCTAGTAAACACTTAATGCCACAATATAGCTGAAAAATTGCTAAAAGTGGCATTAAATACCATTGAAATAAACAACAAACCCATTCTCTTTAATTTTCTTAAAGCTAGAATCTTTCAGGAATCTTATCCAAAATCTGTTTAACACCCTATAAACTGTCGCAAGTATTAAATACTGAAATGAAAAGATTCTTTAAAGTTTAGTAAAAAGACCCCAGAACTTGTATTTATTTATAATATTAGCATGTTATTGATGCAGTACTTGAAACAGAGATACATGTAATTATAATTTTAAAACTTTATTGTAGCAGTTTCAGACTTTTCCTAATAAAGGGCATGAGAATATGACTTTTAAAACTAAAGTTTGTAGGACTCTACAATATCATCATTTTAAAATCTTTTATCTTCTAATAGGCTGTCGAGAAACAACTAAAACTTCAGGAATACAAAGATAAAAAAATCTGGTATGAACAGCTGGCCACATACTTTAAGGATTGGTGTCCTGACAAATCCAGCAGGGCCAGATATGTTCCTGAGTATTGTCTTAAAGCTGATTTTAGAAAAGAGTAAGGGATGTTTGTAATGCCATTCAGTTTTAAATAATGATTTCATTTTCTAACAATTATATACTGTATATGTACTGGTATTTGTTTTGAACAAACTATATTAATAAGGGTACAGTTATAACTGAGTTGTTGTCAACAAGTCTACATAACATCTAATTCTAATGAAACTGATAAACAGTATTCATTTCAAGCATGATCAATACATATAGGTCATATTTTGTATATTCTGTCACATGTTTTAATTATTGTTGTAATATGACATTCCTACAACCATTTCAGGCCACACCAGTGGTTAAAAGAGTATATACTCCAAACATGTCACAAGCGGTCAACACTCAATCTTTATGGCAACACCATAGTCAAGTTTTCCACATATTTTCACGACCTCACAATCAAATTTGTGTTCTAAATGGAAGATAACTCCTGCAACCCATAGGTTACATCGATAAAAGTATTGATAAGCCATGATATAGCTGAGCAATTTCTGAAAGTGAAATTAAACACATTCAAACAACCATTTAATGCTGTTCTGGACAGTGATTTTAGCTTTGACACTAGTTCTGGACAGTGATTTTAGCTTTGACACTAGTTCTGGACAGTGATTTTAGCTTTGACACTAGTGGTTTTTTATTCTCAACTTAGCTCAATCGAATTGTCTTGTTATCTCATTGTCATGGTAATAAGAACTATATTTTCTTAATTCATAAAAATAAAAAAACTTTTTTCTGTAATGTGCATTGAATGTGCCCATAGTCTATTTCAATTTTGTTTAAAATTCCAATTGCTTCACTAAGCAGTTTCAATCCTTCACATAAATGGAAAGTTGTTCTCTAGCCTTACAGCTCTTCCCAAACTGCTTAGGCAGAATTTTACATCCGTAATAATCAGATTTTAGTTCTGTGATTTGTCTGCTTGCCAAAAAAGGTGATGGTACAGTTATTCATTCTGAGTCTTGGGTATGTACTGGTGATTTTACTTTATATATGAATTTGTATTCCAGGCTTGCACACTTCATCAGACATGATCAACATTCAACAGAGATGTCAGATTGGGACAGGAGTAATTATATGCAGGTAAGCACCTACTGTATGTATGAACCATAAGTAAGTAGTATTTTCTACTTTCAACTTTTTATTCAAATCTGTTGTTGGTTGTCATTGCATTAAGTTTTTTTTAATGTGATGTTAAAAATTGGGATAAAATTACAACTCTAACCACATGACAGCATTGAAAAATCATGTGACAGATATAAATTAATTTCAATAAATTTTACTTTTTCAGAGGATAAGATGTATCTTTAGTGCTGACCCTAAAAGTGCTTTCACTACACCTGTAGTTTTGTGTGATACATGTAGTGAATCTAAGACCGGACTTTCCCCAAATTCCTCCTTCAGAAATAAAGACTGCTGCATCCTTTGTGGAGCCTACCATTCTGACTGGCGAGCAACAATGGCGTACATTTGCAGCCAGCACTCGGTTGGATACAGTGGAAGTCTTATTAACTGTTTTTTATGTGGGGAGGGAGTGTGGACTGATAATGGCAAAGTGAGCTTCAGTGGGTGTAATGGTAAACTGTGTGATAACTGTGGCTTTGGCCATAGTGGGGAATCATGTGCAATGGTTCCGGGCTAGATGGTGGTCTTCTGGAATATCTGCATTATTTTTTTATTGCAATAATGAGATTTACCCAGTATTCTGTATTGAATTGGGGGAGAGTTATGGCTGAAGCCATATATGGATGCTGACTTGAGAAATTGATCTAATGTCTACATTGAATTTGTTTAAATATTGTGATAGCTTTTTTCTGGCATATAGTGCTGAATCATGTGAGCGAAAGTTCCTGAGTAGACTTTGTTTTACTATGAGATCTGCATAGATACTATAGTGCAATGATGAGATTTTATCCTGTATTCTTAAATTTTCAGGACCTGTTTTTAGAGAGTCATGACAGAATCCATAAATGGATGCTCAAATAAAAAAATTGCCTATATAATATGCCCATTTAATTCCAGCAAGTTTTTCTTTCAAATAATTATAGATCTGCATTTTTATCTGTATTGAAACTTTTATGTTTCACTGTGGCAAACAAACATACTCCGTATGTGGAAAGAACATACATGTTAATCCTTAAAAATTAGTTTTATTATATGCCAATATTAACAGAGTATATCCTTGTAGCAAAATACCGCATATAACATGCACAATATAAGATAAGTCTTTGAATGTCATGTTAATGTTATTCCATGTTATTTCATCAATATGCAAAATTAGAAAAAAATTTACCTCAGCTTTTTAAGAATAATATGCAGGTTTTTTGTTCAGAATAATTGAACACAAGTATATAAAAAACAACCAATTAGAATATGTTTTTCTGTTAGGTAATCAATCAATATCAGCCTTGACCTTTAGATTTTCTATTTACAGTCTCTAACCTTCAGATGGTGATAAATAGCTTGTTGACTCTTTTTTTTAATATATTTTGTTGTTTGTGAGTTTTATTAATACTGTTGTTTTTTACATTGTACCTTCCATTTTTAGCTCACCTGGACCGAAGGTCCATGTCAGCCTTTGCTATCACTTGGCGTCCGTCATCCGTCGTCCATCGTCCGTCGTAAACTTTTTAAAAAATCTTCACAGCTAGATTAATTGAAACTGTAAATTGCACAAATGATCAGCAATAAAAGCCCTACAATTCACTTGATTGGTATGAAATTGTCAGACAACTCCTTATATTAGTTATTGCCCATAAATGGCAATTTTTTATAAAATTTTCTGTTTTCGTCCTGTAACTTAAAAACTGTAACAGCTAGAGTGAGACTGTAAATGGCAAAAATGATATAAATGCCCTACAATTCACTTAATTGGTCTGAATTTCTCAGATGACTCCTTATAGGAGTTATTGCCCTTAAATAACAATTTTTTACGAAATTTTCCCTATTTGTCTCGTAACTTAAAAACTATTACAGCTAGAGTAAAACTGTAAATGGCAAAAATGATCAGCAATAAAGGCCTACAATTCACTTGATTGGTCTGAAATTGTCAGACAACTCCTTATATTAGTTATTGCCCATAAATGGCAATTTTTATACCCCCCCGCTTCAAGCGGGGGGTATATAGTGTTCATGGTGCCCGTCCGTCCTTCCGTCCGTCCGTCCTTCCGTCCGTCCGTTACACTTTCTATTATTTGCAACTCCTCCTACACCACTGAAAGGAATTTGATGAAACTTACACAGAATCTTTGTCTCATAATGCCATTGTGCAGGAGATATTTCACATTTTGATCGGAATGATATTTGGGGTTTCCCATAGAAAAACATGGACTTTGTCATTGAGCTAAGGGGGTCCCTATCTCTTATGTGCAACTCCTCCTACACCACTGAATGAAATTTAATGAAACTTTCACAGAATCCTTGTCACATAGTACCATTGTGCAGGAGATATTAAACATTTTGATCGGATCAATATTTGGGGTTTCCCATAGAAAAACATGGACATTGTCATAGACCTAAGGGGGCCCTCATCTCTTATGTGCAACTCCTCTTACACCACTGAATGGAATTTAATGAAACTTACACAGAATCCTTGTCACATAGTGCCATTGTGCAGGAGATATTTAACATTTTGATCGGATCGATATTTGGGGTTTCCCTATAGAAAAACATGGACTTTGTCATTGAGCTAAGGGGGTCCCTATCTCTTATGTGCAACTCCTCCTACACCACTGAATGAAATTTAATGAAACTTTCACAGAATCCTTGTCACATAGTACCATTGTGCAGGAGATATTAAACATTTTGATCGGATCAATATTTGGGGTTTCCCATAGAAAAACATGGACATTGTCATAGACCTAAGGGGGCCCTCATCTCTTATGTACAACTCCTCTTACACCACTGAATGGAATTTAATGAAACTTACACAGAATCCTTGTCACATAGTGCCATTGTGCAGGAGATATTTAACATTTTGATCGGATCGATATTTGGGGTTTCCCATAGAAAAACATGGACATTGTCATTGACCTAAGGGGGTCCTCATGTCTTATGTGCAACTCCTCCTACACCACTGAATGGAATTTAATGAAACTTTCACAGAATCCTTGTCACATAGTGCCATTGTGCAGGAGATATTAAACATTTTGATCGGATCAATATTGGGGTTTCCCATAGAAAAACATGGACATTGTCATAGACCTAAGGGGGCCCTCAGGATGAAATGTTTGGCATTAAGAGCCAACTTGTTGTAAATCATTATATATTCATGCCTCCATAAATTATGTCTGAAATATTTTGGGCTCTTATTGACTGAATTGGTAGTTAGTAATATTTTCTGCTAATTGTTGAGGTTTGCCATAGAAAAACATGGACTTTGTCATTGACATAGGGGATGCCATTCTTTGGGGGATTGGGGAGGGTTACATGTATTATCTGCAATTTCGCCTTCATGTTTAACTAGATAAAGTTTCAATTTCATAATTAAGAACACCTGAATTTTCAAAGTAATTGTGAAGCGGGGGGTATCAATGGTGAGCATTGCTCACAGGTGTTGTTACTCTAGTTTATGAAATTTTTCGTTTTTGTCCTGTAACTTAAAAACTGTAACAGCTAGAGTGAAACTGTTAAAGCAAAAATGATCAGCAATACAAGCCCTACAATTCACTATATAAGTCTGAAATTGTCAGATGACTCCTTATAGGAGTTATTGCCTTTAAATGGCAATTTTTCATGAAATTTTCCATTTTCGTCCTGTAACTTGAAAACTGTAGCAGCTAGATTGAAACTGTAAATTGCACAAATAATCAGCAATAGAAGCCCTACAAATGATTGCTTAGTCCAAAATTGCAGGATGAGTTATTGCCCTTTAATTATGAATTTGGACAAAGAACAGTTTTTGTATTATAAATTAGTCTATAACACACCTAGAGTACAACTGTAAATTTCTAACTTTCCCTGAAGGACAAGGCCTACAAAACCATTTAATTTTCAGAAATTGTCTGATGGCACCTTATAGGAGTTATTGTACTTAACTAAAATTTTTGAAGAAATGTTTAGTTTTTGCACAAAAACTTAAAAGCTATAACAACTAGACTGAAACTGTTAATTTTAAAAATTTAAATATAGTTGAAGTCATTTGGGTTCCAGGTGAGCGATAACAGGCTCCAGTGGGAGCCTCTAGTTTCTAATATTCAAATTTATAAATATGCATACTTTTATATTATACAATGTTTTCTTTATTTATTGTTGAATATACACTACATTTATTTAGATTTTTCATAAAATTATTTCCATTTTGGAATAATGGAATCTTTAATCATTTGTTTGTTTGAATGTTGTTTAAACACCAGTTTTGGTAATTTTGCAGCTATATCATGGCACAGAGTTTCGGGTAGAAAGTCGGAGTACCCAGAAAAAAACCCGACCTTTAGTAGGAAAACTGGCAATCCTTGTCAATTAAGATTGGAGTTGAACCCACCATGCCAGCAATGAGACTCAAAACCACAACTTCAGTGTTGACAGTTGACTTGATAGTAGACAAACTACCTTAACCACTCGGCCACCAAGAATCCAAAATGTGATCTTTATTAATTTGCCTTACTTTTAGTATTTAAACAGAAGAACATGATTAGACAGAATGAGCTACAGTTCCATGATATAGTTGTAGACCACAATGTCATAGTCAAAAACAGGCAAGTACTGTGTTGGTATTTTGGTACAAATTTGGTAAAAACACACTAGTTCAAGAATGTATAAATTCATTTTTTTTAAATTATGTTCAACTCCAAAAACCAATCTATAAAATCTTTCACTTCAGCAGGAAAACTGGCAATCCCTGTCAGTTAAAAATGATTAATACCAACTAGAATACGCAAATGCACCACATGTTAAATAAATTGCGAGAGAATACTGACTTTTGATTGGCTAGAAAATATTTTTCATTTATGTAAGGATGGAAGAAAATAAATCTTCATCATGGAAACACACCCCCTTTGATGTAATATATATATATATATATATATATATATATATATATATATATATATATATATATATATATATATATATATATATATTACTCTGCGTTACACGAACAGTTTGTGCATTGATTTTTAAAAGACATTAAATAAGAGTAAAATTAGTGCCGAGCTCTATGCATGATTAAGACCATTTTTGTGACAAAAAGTTTGCTCTTTGTAGCTGCTACACTGGGACTAGTATACTTGATTTATAGGTTCCTGCTGCTAAAGTAGGCTAAATTCCAAGTCTAAACCAATGTTCATTACTTCTCCAGTGTCTGTTCAAATTTTGTTTATATCCCTGTCCCCGTTGAGTTTTTGTTAACCTGATCTACTCCTGAATATAAAAATTATGTTCGAAATACGTTGAGCAAACATTCAATAAACAAATTAATCAAGCAAGCAAACAATCAAGGGCGCAATTTCATAAGTAAATCCAAGTACACAAATACAAAGCCATTGTAAACGGAAAACTCCGGAACGCAACAGGAAACAAACAAATAAACAACCGACGAACTCCTCGGATGATATCAGTTCTTCCGGAAGGGTAAATATATCCTTCGCTAGTAATAATTCAAGGTCAAAATTAATGTGCGGTCCAGAACGAGAATGGAGACCTCATAACGATCAACAAATTCCTGATAGGGACAATGAAATGTACTAGGGACAACCTTAACTTGGCAGAAATGTGAAATTGTGGAATGTGATAGTTACATACTACATAAGCAGAAGCTGCAGGAATATATTGCTACTTAATAAATGGGAAATAGTTGTCGTCTCGCTTGTCTTATTATTTCGAGTAATCCGACCTTTTTTGTCATTTTGAAGATACCCAGAAAACTTTTGGATTTTAATTTCATACTTTTTTTTATAAATTAATGCATCACTCCTAGGATAAATTAAAATCTAATGTTTGGTTTGAAAATTTCGATATATTTGCAAAGTAACATGAAAATATTAAATGTACATACATTGGTAAACAAATGTTAAAATTAAGATTAATCTTAAGACCTAGGCCGAAAATAAATAATATTGAAAAAATTCTGATAAGTAATTATATATTACTCAACATTGTCTTGACTTTTAACAAGTTTATAAGTTTAGTGTTTTTAATTTGGTTTAATTGCACTTTCAGCAACATTTCAGCTATATCCTGGCGTCCTATGTTTCTTGGAGGAAGCCGGAATACCCGACCTTCGGGAGTAACACTGACCATCCCTATCAATTAAGGTTGGAGCCGAGCACACCCTACCCGCTGTTAGGCTAGAACTTGTAAACAGAGTGTTGAATGCGGGCGCGTTATTAATAGTAGAGGACTAACACCTTAATTAAACTGCAGCACAAGTATATAAACCCAGGTATGTAAACACAGGTATATAAACCCAGGTATGTAAACCCAGGTATATAAACCCAGGTATGTACACTAGTCAACTGTAGCAGAGTATCAGTGAGTACGTAAAGAGGAGATTGAGTTTAACTAATCAGAGAAAACTACAAACGTACGAAATGTAATTTTTGACACGAAATGTCGTAATTCGTACGATTCTTATATATTTTACCGCTACATTTGAATTTCGTCTAGCATATTTTCAAAAATATGTCCAAAACTATATGTTTTTCTGCCTTTAGTTAGGGCGTAAGGAATGACAAATTGGTTGTGAATTTAAATATTAAACGATTTGTTTCATAAGTTTTAAATAGAAATAACTCCTATAAAAATATCGTATCATAATTTCCTGTCGATATGCACAGCTACATGTGGTTTCCGTCATTCCTACCAAGTTTCATAAAATTCTGATCAGTAGTTACAAAGGAGTTGCGCTTACAAGAATATTTTGTGAAATTTATAAGTTCAAAAGGAAATAACTTACAACAAATATTGTATCATAATTTCTTGTCGATATGCACAACTACCTATGATGTCCTTCATTTCTACTAGGTTTCATAAAATTCTGATCAGTAGTTACAGAGGAGTTGGGCTAACAAGTTAAGAACTGACGGACCAGTAAAAGACATTATACCTTCCGCGGCTTCGTTGCGTGGGCACTAATATATTCATAATTTCTCGGTTACTATAGTTTTTAGTGACAGAGTATGACAGCTCATTGAAAACACGGCTTTGCTGAGTTGTTAGCTTGTACTGAGTAATTCAATGAAATTGACCAATCGTGAAAATGCAACTAAAAGGAAAATGAATGTCGAAAAGGAAAATGAGGAAACTGAATAACGAAAAGGAAAATGAATGTCGAAAAGAAAAATGGTTCATTTTCCCATTCGGATAACGAAAAGGAAACTGAATAACGAAAAGGAAACTGAATAACGAAAAGGAAAATGAATGTCGAAAAGAAAAATGGTTCATTTTCCCATTCAAATAACAAAAAGGACAGCTGATGACTAAAAGAAAAAAAGCATACCATTTTCCTTTTCGAATATCGAAAAGGAAAAAAACGAAAAGGAAAACAACTTGAGTTAAGTGAAAATGCATTATACTTTACTTGAATTAATAGCAACGTCTGTATTTAAACACATATTGCAAGATGTGGACATTGAATAAGACATTGAGTAATTTTGCGCACCCCTTCTGGTATCAGAATAAGGAAGATAGATTTAATTGTTCCCAGTTATGTATACATATTTAGCCGACAGTGGAGATATAAGTACTGCTCGTAGGAGTTGAGTTACTGGTTTATAAAAGACCTCCCTTAGAAATGAAAGACTCGTGCCACATCAGTTTACTCAACATAAATTAAATTACATTGCCTATTTTAATTATTTTTGTATGTTTTAATCGAGTTTTGCTTGCGACGCGGTATAAGTTTACTGACTAGTGATATAAGCAACTTTTCACTTTACACTTCTGTAATGCAACCAAACTGTTATAAATTGCTGATCGTACTAGGCAACTTATTTCGCTCTGACAATTACTTCTCTCTTATGGCAAATTTTGCGTATTCAATTATTCATATATATTAGAATATAATGTCCCTGATAAAATTGATAACCTAAATAATTAAAGTACCGATAAGGTTAGCCTTGTAACAATAATTCTGTGATCATAATGGATATACAAGTCGTATGTAAGTTAAGATTTTATATTTTTCGTGATTAAGAATTCCGTATATACTTAAAAAAGTCAGACTTAAAACTATATGAAATAATAAACCATGAATTTTAATGTTTTATGTTGCTTCGTTAGAAAACCCCAATAACAAGACAAAAATACACAAATTTGGAGAGTTGTTGCACGAAATACACAAATGTATATTTCTAAGTTTCTTATCTTATCCTTATTGTATTCGTAATCTATAGCTTCATGCTGTGAACTATATATGAATCTATAGCTACATGAACCCAGGAAATCTAATCAATATAACCAGGGATAGTCTAAACTAACCCTGGTATAACAGACACGTTCTCTGTTTGACTTTTTATTGCGAGGTTTGTGTTTGTTTTATCGCATCAATTTTCTAAAATATGTGCCTGTATATTTTTTTCGTCGGTATTTTATACCATTGGTATCTAAAATAAACAACAAAATCAAACAATTTATAGCAAACTTAAACTAATGACTCAACGCTAAGACCAAACCCACCAACGAAATAATACGTATGGAGAGTACAAAAGACGCTATGAAGGAAAGAAAAAACTTAAATAAAGAAAACTCGAACTCCTTATGATTGACTAATTGAATGGTTATTCAACGTCCAGTGAGCGGTATTATAGTTCTATTTTGCACGATGAACAAAATAACAACACATGTAATACGAAATAAAGTGGGGGAAAGAAGATTGGTCCCTCAACTGGACATATTATAGGTTTAACGACATAAACATACGGTGTTTGTTTTCTATTCTTTGTAGCAATATTTTTGGAATTATTTGCGATTTTAACAACATTTCCGGGGAATACAGGTAAGTGCAGGATATTATGTCATAACAAAATGCTCAAAGAAAGTAACAGTGGCAGTTCATACAATTTACACTATGCATTAAGTTTTTTCCATCGCGATGCTTTACAAGTATCTCGATGCTTTTAACAAGTATCTCGATGCCTTTAACAAGTATCGCGAAAGAAAAAAAAATGCAATCTGATAAAAACATCACAATTGTGAGATAAACACCACTGATAGAAACATCACAATTGACATTATTAGTTGGTTAGTTGAAAAAAGCAAGCCGATACTTTTTACACTATGCATAAAGTTTTTGCCATCGCGAATAAGTATTGGGATACTTTTATCAACTATCGCGATACTTTTAACAAGTATCGCGAAAGAAAAATGCAAGCCGATAGAAACATGTGACATGAACGGCCACTGATCAGTTTATACAAAATGTGGCATGATCATGTCACACGTACATAGAGAGGAGTCTATCATGTTCCTTATTTAAAGCACATCACCGCATGCGCAATATGGTATGTAGTATCTGACATTTTTTGTTACCGATGCAATACAAAGAACTGGTATTTGCCCGAGAGTGGACCGATCATTGAAGCATTAAACCGAATTGCTAGAATTATCACGTTAAAACAGTTGCGGAGAATAGGAAGAATATTGAGATTGTCTAGAAAGAATTGGAGGAATGAGCGACGAATTTCTAGTATGGTTATTATGGGTTTCTCTAAGTGTTTGAGAGCAGATTTAACTGTTCGGCCAACAGCGCCCAGTTATATTATAAGTATATCACGATTTCCACGTAACATATGCTGATTATAATTAACCGAGATATAGTGTCACCATAATTATAATATTGCGAGAATTAGGATACATACAAACAATAGAGTTCTGAACCAAAATAATAGCCGATTAACTTTGTAGTTATGCAAACATATAAGTTTGAGAAAAAACTGAGAAAATTATACTTATGTTTCGAGGTTGCAAGTTTTCAAGTCTTCACGTTGTAGGTTTAAGTTGTTTCAGCTGCGAAGACGTTGTTCATCCTTACCAATGTAACGTGACGAAAACATGTGACGTCAACCAGGTGAAGTACTAGAGGGAATAGGATATCATGATATTATTGATCCAAAATCGACAGCTAATATCAAATTTCCATTAATTTATTCCATTTGCGAAATAGTCAAACCGACCTAACAACAAAATCGAGTGACGATTACACATCTAACTTTAGACATAAAATGACTGAACACAATTTAAGTCCAAAACACAGGAACAGAAAGCGAGTAACCAGAACCTTGTAAAACGTGGATGAACTTTGCAGAAATAAAAAAAAGAAAGAAAAAACACTTCTTTTTAATCACCGTACAATTTTATTTTAAATTGTTTAAGGATTATTGCAGTAAAAAACAAAACCTTATACAAGATGTAACTGGAATGCACTCACATTAAGTCAAGAACGATACAGTAATTATTTACCATTGTCAGTTATGCCCATCGTTTGCTTTTTCAGGTTTGCATCACTGCTGAGAATGTAAACGATGACTTTAAATTATCTTACAAACTGGGCTGTTCAACTAAAGATGTAAGCAAAAACTGGAATAATAAATTTCTCAGCTCAGCTGGAGTGTTTTAAAGAAGTAATCTAATTATAATTGCCGAAAGGCAATCGGATAACCTCGGTTATTTTCTCCTGTCACTCTTACCCGACGCTTGACTGAAATAGTCGCGAGATGTTCCGATTTGGCCGAGAGGTTAAGGTCATCTATTATTTATCACTAACTTTTTATTCAGAAGTTGTGAGTTTAATCTTTCCTGCGTGCAGTGTATGCGCGACTCATACTGTTCTTGAAATGGATTAATAGTTGTCATGGCCGCATCGGCTAATCCGGCTTTCTCCACAATAAAAACTAGACCCAATTCATGACTAAAAATGGCGTAAAATCTTATTTAAAACAATATCAATAAATACATTCTTTGATTGAAAAATTTTACGAATTTGTTTTCAGTTGTGTGTCTACGAATTAAGTTTGTTGGGGAAAAAGAAAAGACACTTAAGGCAAGAATGCTGTTCATACAATTTATGCAACAAATATGATGTAACTTCTACAACTCCAACAACAACAACGCAAACAACAAAAATGTCAACTACAGAAATAGTGACGTATACAACCAGCAGACCACATGCACCAACGAGTAAATTTATTTATTTACTTTGCAAAATTGTCAAAATTTAAACATCTCATTTTTTGGCTGAAATATCTTTTAATTTAATTTAATTTTTTATGGTGTTTAACGCCACTTTCAGCAATTTTTCAGCTATATCATGGCGTCCAGTTTTTATTGTGGGCGGAAGCCGGAGTACCCGGAGAAAACCCCCGACCTGCGGTAGGAAAACTGGCAATCCTTGTCAATTAAGATTGGAGTCGAGTACACCCTGCCTGCAGTGAGAATCGAACCCGCAATCTCAGTGTTGACAGACCACGTGATCAATAGTAGACGAACTACCTTGACCACTCGGCCACCGAGGCCCCTTCTTTAAATCAACGACAAATTCAGTTACGATGATCTGGAATTGAAGCATGTTGTATCTATATTATCATAAAAATCTTTAAAATATTTGACAGTGACAATAATAATAATAACCTATAGTGGCCAAACATTGACAACATGTGCCAGAATATAAATTAAAAAGACAAGTACGGACTCAGTACGCTGGTTAGTCTATTGACCAATCAAAATGAGAATCTATAAAACTCTATATACTCTCATCTACTATCAACATTGAGGTTACGGGATCGAGTCTTACTACTAACATGGTGTGCTGTACTCCAACCGACTGTCGTGTTTACCGTCGAACCTCAAGCGTTTTCACAGGGTACTCCAACCGACTGTCGTGTTTACCGTCAATCCTCAAGCGTTTTCACAGGGTACTCCAACCGACTGTCGTGTTTACCGCCAATCCTCAAGCGTTTTCACAGGGTACTCCAACCGACTGTCGTGTTTACCGTCAATCCTCAAGCGTTTTCACAGGGTACTCCAACCGACTGTCGTGTTTACCGTCAATCCTCAAGCGTTTTCACAGGGTACTCCAACCGACTGTCGTGTTTACCGTCGAACCTCAAGCGTTTTCACAGGGTACTCCAACCGACTGTCGTGTTTACCGTCAATCCTCAAGCGTTTTCACAGGGTACTCCAACCGACTGTCGTGTTTACCGTCAATCCTCAAGCGTTTTCACAGGGTACTCCAACTGACTGTCGTGTTTACCGTCGAACCTCAAGCGTTTTCACAGGGTACTCCAACCGACTGTCGTGTTTACCGTCGAACCTCAAGCGTTTTCACATGGTACTCCAACCGACTGTCGTGTTTACCGTCGAACCTCAAGCGTTTTCACAGGGTACTCCAACCGACTGTCGTGTTTACCGTCGAACCTCAAGCGTTTTCACAGGGTACTCCAACCGACTGTCGTGTTTACCGTCAATCCTCAAGCGTTTTCACATGGTACTCCAACCGACTGTCGTGTTTACCGTCGAACCTCAAGCGTTTTCACAGGGTACTCCAACCGACTGTCGTGTTTACCGTCGAACCTCAAGCGTTTTCACAGGGTACTCCAACCGACTGTCGTGTTTACCGTCAATCCTCAAGCGTTTTCACAGGGTACTCCAACCGACTGTCGTGTTTACCGTCGAACCTCAAGCGTTTTCACAGGGTACTCCAACCGACTGTCGTGTTTACCGTCAATCCTCAAGCGTTTTCACAGGGTACTCCAACCGACTGTCGTGTTTACCGTCGAACCTCAAGCGTTTTCACAGGGTACTCCAATTCTCTTCCCGTTTATTAAAATTGGACGCCATGATATAACTGAACACATTTCTGAAGGTGATGTTAAACCAGTACTAACAAACAACAGTGAGCTAGCACAAGTCATACAAGTAGCAGCAATAATTCACCTTATTTACGATTATGTATTTCTGATATATTGTAGCGGCACATATATGTTCTGGAAAGTATTACTTCCTCTTAGATAGTTCATGTTACTATTTGGATTTGACACCTTCACACTGGGGTCCAGTAAGTAAAACTTATAAAAAAACTTCAATTATCTGTGAAAACAAATTTCAGAGCTTTGATAAATAAAATGATATTTATCCATTTGTATTTGAAAATTTTCTTAGTGGAAATTGCGGTGGGTGAACGAAATGCCATATGACTGCGAACAGTGTTTCAATAATTAGTTTTTTCTTTATACTAGTAATAGTAAATTTGATAAATCTTCACAGAGTTGTTTTAATCTGTTGCCATGTTTGCCTCCTAAGTAATGATACAGTATTGCAAAATAAAAAAAGCATTCATGCATAAAACAATAAATGATTGTTGGACTCGAAACAACAAATACGTCAACTTTTAGTACCGAAAGTTCAAATTAGTAGCAGAACATCAAAACCTTCGATTTAACAAGAAATGTATGTTACTTGCGTCAAAAAGACTATTTACAAGTAAAGTTACAATAGCAGTTAGTTTATAATTAAATGGAAGCGGACGCACATGGACTCAATGCACTGGTATGCTAAGAAAAAAGATTGATTGATTGCTTGATGTTTTACGTCCATCAAGCTATATTTCAGCTATATTCAGGACGTCAAAAAAAAAACAATTGTAGATACAGAAGAATATATTCAGGAAACAAGGGCAGACAAAACACAAGACAAGACATGTGACTAAAAAAATTGTCCCCACTATACACCGGGTGGGGTGGGGCGGGTAGTGCTGGTGCTCCGCACGGTAAGCAACTCTTGCTGCACCCGTCGTTGCATCAAATCTCGTAATTAGTCATATCCGGGTTTGTCATAATACAGTAAGAAGTGGTTACTGCAAATGGAAAAAATTAAAGTCATTTGTGACACAGATATTCCGTAACGGTCAACTGTCATATGATCATGAGTAGCCGTTCATTTCATAATTGTGTTGTTTCTATCGCGTTACATTGAATTTGAATAACTATGGCGTTACAAATGAAAAATGTAACGCGTCAGAGAATGCAATTATGACACTCATAAAACTTTATAGTCGTAAAATATAAGTGATGATTTCAGTTGCTGGCTGAAATTCTAAGTAGCAGATATTTTAACATAAATTTGCTAAATACCTACTCCAAACCAGTAGTTTATGACGTAGTATTTGAATTTTATATTTTATATTTTATAATTTTTTAATTTTTTGCTCGTAAAGTTTTTGTGATTTTTGTTGCCCTGTCTAGTAATTGTGTTTTTCAGTTTGTGTAATGTAAATCTCTTCATTAATTTGCTAAATCAAATTTGACTATTCCTAAAACATACCGGTATATTACAATTTGTAATAACAACTATTTTAGGAACCTTGTCTTTCCCATTCCATGGAACAGGCAGTTATTGAAAACACCTGGGAACATAATGATATTCTTAATTTCATTAGGGTAAAAGCAAACTGTAAGTATTAATAATATTTCAAAGACAGCTTATGCTCAACGATGGTTTATTTTCCGTATAAGTGGTTTTTTTTTCGCGTGGGGACCGGCAATTAAGCGTTTTTGTTAAATAACTGTGTGAGTTTATTTTGGCGTAAAACAATATTCGCAGTCCGTAATAAGAATGAATAACTCTATCATTTGTCCTAATATTTCACGCGTTTTTATTTTCGAGTTCCAACCGCGAATATACAGCGAAAATTAAATCACCGCGAAAAAAACCACTTATGCGGCCTAAGGATATATATATACATTCAAGTCATAAAAATATAATAAGTCTACAATTGAATAGAATAAACAAGTAAGGTTTGTAAATGACACAAGTTTCTTGCATTTTCCTCACGTATGCAGCAGTTGTTTCTGTGAGTTCGTTGCGATGTTGTATATGCTCTGGTTCTATGGGTTTGAATAACTACCTAATCTAAACAGAAATGCAATAAATGTTTTACTTTAAGCACACCACTGTTAATAGCGATAGAGTTATCGCATGTTGTTTTGCAGACACCAATGCTGTATGGCTCGGTGGGACACGTCATGACGGACATGGCCACAATAATTGGCAATGGATAAATGGTATTCAGATTGATGACAAGGACAGTAGATGGAGGCATGGGGCTCCACATGGAAATTTGTGCTTACTATTGGTTGGATCTGGCTGGGACGGTCACAACTGTGATGAAAGACATCCTACACTGTGCAAACGCTATATGTTATAGGCCTATACAAGCTGAAGAAGCGTTGTTTTACAAATTCTTATAAAACAAAATATTATCAAATAAGAAACTAAATTATATAAATTCAACAAGTAATTAAATAATGTAAATGGATTTGTTCTCAATGTGTGAACACAAAAGCATTCGCTTATAAAGGCCTACTAAAAGTTAGACTGGTACCGTTTCCAGTCGAATTCTGAACGAATGTGTGGTAACTAGTCATATGTTATTTGCATGTGCTCCATGCAGGTCATCGAATTCAATTGAACCAAAGGAGCCTCGGTGGCCGAGTGGTCTAGGTAGTTCGTCTACTATTGATCACGTGGTCTGTCAACACTGAGATTGCGGGTTCGATTCTCACTGCAGGCATGGTGTACTCGACTCCAGGATTGCCAGTTTTCCTACCGCAGGTCGGGTGTTTTCTCCGGGTACTCCCGCTTCCTCCCCCAATAAAAACTGGACGCCATGATATAGCTGAAAAATTGCTGAAAGTGGCGTTAAACAAAATCCAACAAACAAACAAACATCAATTGAACCAAAACAACCCATTTGATTTTCAGTTACATTCGTTAAGGGGAATGCAGAGTACGGTAACTAGCTGTGTGTTACACGTTTTGCTGTATTATACGCATCCAATTGAATGTTCTTTTACCAAGTGATTCAATAAATTTAACTTTAACTTATTAGAATTCGTGTGTATAACACTCACCCAGTCTGATCACATGATCGTTTTTACAAAAATGTTAGGATGCTCCTTTTTTGTTAGCACCATATGAAAAACTGACAAAAACATATGATCCCACCACTATATTTTTCGACCAATAATGGGAGCATATGTTCTGAACAATGACAAGCAACACAAATTATGTGCAGTTCACCATATACAAGACAGGCTCATAATGCCGTATGTAGAGGACTGACAGTGTGATAGTCGAACAAATGAGATCAAAGTAATATGGCAACTAAATTTACACAAATGCAGTTAACCACGTTTATCATACGAAAACTATAGTCGTTTTCTTCAAAGAAATTAAGTCTTCTATTATAGTGCATCGTTGCCGTTCCGTGATTTCAACCTTTGTTTTCTTCGAATACAACTGTTTCCAATTTTTATATCATGCAACAACCCTTAGTTTGTCGAACATATATGGAACTAATCGCATGTTGTTTTTGATTTTTTGAGATTATCGCTGTTCCTGTCAGGTAACCCTCTACGGCAAGCGCGATGTGAACCGTGATAAAGTCTTCCTCAAATACATTTATTTAATTCCATTTAACTGTCTTAAGTGTAGAAAACAAAGATTTTTAATGTAAATTACTCAAAATAATAACATTTAGGTAATAAAATTACCATGCACTATTGTTTAAGTGGACTAATTTTGTAATAGTTTCTTAGAAAAATTGCCCGGCCGTCATATCATTTAAAAAAATGTCAACGAAGCGGCGAAAATAGGGAATGTGAAGAGCTGGGTTTTCTAAGTTAATAAAGTTTGTCATGTGTAAGATTATTATATTTATTTGTTAAATGTAAACAATGTAAGTGTATATTTCGTCACAGTTGCTTTAAATGTGTTGTTGCATTTGCAGAAAATTAGAAATTTTGATATGGGAGTGTTAGTAAAATTAAAGACAGATAATTTTTCGCTTGAAAATAGATCCTTCCGCGTTGGTATACTTGCATGAATATTTACGAAACAATTTCTGCGATCAGGACACATACTTATCACACAAAAAACAGGGGAGATTCGGACTAAAGAAATACTATTCAAAAGAAACGTTAATGTGTGAAATTTTTGCTAACAATATAACAATAAAAGCCCCAGAATGCAATACCGTGCATCTTTTGGACAAGAGCTATAGATTTCTCTGCATTGTCCAAATAGTCTTCTATTCGAAATATAAAACATTTTAATAAATATAGTTCATGTATCAGCAGCCCTAAAAACACCTCATTTAGAACTGCTGATGAGCACTTGGTTTGTTGCTATGCTTATATGAGGAACTGTTTTTCTATTGTGAATTGAAAAAGACTAGCGCCATCTTTTATTACCACCAGACTCTTAATATTAAAGGTAAGTAAATTAAACGCATCTAACTAGCATGACTAGTTTATGTTTTAAACGCTGATCAATGTGCACCACTATTTTATATAAAAAACAGCGATTTCACCTTGTAAACTGTCAACTGCTAATATGCGCTAGCCATTTTTATTTTGCCTCATGCATTCGTTAACGCCTGATGCGATGTTCTCAGCTACTGGTGTGAACCAGTATTGTATTTGATCTGAAACAAACAAAACGACATTAATACTTGTATCTTCCAAAACATGCGTATCCCATATTGACATGCAGTTTATAATTTAAAGATATATAACGATAAGATAAGGCTTCTTTCACATATTTAAAATCACTGGTTCAATATGGATGTACATGTCACATGTAAGTTCAGACGATATATATAAAGTGGGAATCTCGGAGTTATATATTATTTCACAATTCAAAGTTTTCTATATTTGAATTTGAATATGATGTCAAACTAAAGATATTAAATCAAATTCAATAAAACATGCAAAGCATTTAGTTAATGGAGCAAAAACTCCGAATCAGATTAATCGAATTAACTGTGGGCAATGACTAAGGTTTTAACGGACGAATAAAATCCAAACCCGCGTCTTGGCTTTGTCATAGTCTGAATGTGGCTTAATCTGATCAATAAGTTTCGTAATTTTTTTTTCACAAAGTAACCCATATATTTAATCATTGTAGTATTTGAATTGGTGTAAATTGCAATATAATTTCTGTATTAGAGCATGTCAGACACAAAAAGCACGAGTGGAAGCTTCTTCATAGATTTGTGTAATATACCACCTAAATCACCCCAACTTTGTGAATAGAAAGGAGCACCTTTGAATCCACAAAAATATTTACCTATTTTACCTTACTTGAAATAAAAGTCTTCAAACAGAATCATGTTATTATAACGCAGTTCATCTCCGGAATTCCATACATAATTCCACCAAATCTATTACTTAATATATACACTTGAAATGTATCGGTGAAATGTCCGAATTTTAATTGTTAAATTGTGATTATTTCAACGATCCGGCTCATGTTAAATTTTTACCTTAGAGTACGCACTTCTAACTATCTTCAAGGCCCTTTTTGAAATATATTTTACATTTTACCTTATATGATGCAATACCAGGGAAAAATTACATTGTTTACATCTTAGTTACATACGTATAACATTTAGTTGAGATAATACACAATTAAAAAAAGTATTCATTTTACTTTCTTTTTCTTTGCAGTAATATATCTGGCATATATTGCAATTATAACAATATTTCCTGGAAGTACAGGTAATTGCTGTGGAACATAAACAATTCCTGGAAATAGCAGTAAGAGGCGGAATATAAGGTTGTAACTAATTTCAACATAGATTAACTGTGAAACATGCTTCTACATATAAATATATACTCCTTATTATTTCCTCAAATTGGAAAATTATGGTTCTAATGATTTCATTTTTAGTAAACATACAATTACCCTAGTATATTACCGTTTACTTAGACCTTGAAAGAATTCCGGTTCAATTACATGTACAACATTTTGACGACCGAACAAACATTATTGTATCTAAATTGATGTGGATGTGTCGCAGATTTTAATTCTCAATCGAATATAAAACTAGTTATGTATATGTTAGTTGAAAAAAAAACAAATTAAAGTATTGTTATAACGTTTTATGAAGGTCCCATTTTTTACGTTTTACAGGTTTGAATTGTTTCAGCTGTGATGACGTTGATCATCCTTACAAATGTAATGTGACGAGGACATGTGACGTCAACCAAGTAAATATAACATTTAATAAAATAAAAAGGCGCCAAACAGTTCGAATTAGCCAGAGATAATCAAAAGTCAATTTCTGTAACAATCTGTGTTACATTAACTTAATCAAAATACGAAAACACCAAATCAAAATGAAAAATAAGAAGCCGATATCTAAACTTATGGATAAATATAAAAAATGAACATATATTTCATGTTAGATTTTATTTAAAATTAGATTGAAAAGGCTGTGACAATAGATTTAAACATGTTACAGTAGAGATGTGGGGGGAAAAAAGACGTAAATCGGAGCATACAGCTTCTTCCTTTGATGTTATGTGGTAAAACTGTCACTAAAAATAATGCGCTTATATTTACTGATACCAGGGAATGTACACACTTGATGCATGCAATTATAACAAATTTGTTTTTTTTTCAAGGTTTGCATCACTGCTGAGAATGTAAACGATAACTTCAAATTATCTTACAAACTTGGATGTTCATCTAATGAAGTAAGGCACAGTCTAACATTTTGAGTTCGGTTGTATTTTTGTTTTTTCACTTTTTTCTGATTATAATTAATAACTTTCAGTAAAATACTTTCAGTTCAATTATTGTTATCATCCTTGAAGTTTGCTCAAGTTGCTTCGTTCTGAGTTTGCTATACATATTTACATATAATAATGAACTTGTATTGCCGTCCACTTTGATCTTAAAATTATATGGTTTCCAGTTTTGTGACTACAAAATAAATTTGTTTGGTAAGAAGAAAAGACATTTACGTCACGAATGTTGCTCTTTCAACTTATGCAACAAATATGACATGACTTTAACCTCTGAACAACGGTATACAACACAGATAACAACCAAACACACGCCAGTACCTACAGTTACAGAAATTGTGACATCTGCAACAAAAATAACTCACGAAACAACCAGTAAGTTATTTATATTATTATATTCATTGGTTATTTATCATAACGGACAATCTCAAAACAACTGCAAAATAATTAAAACTATAAGCTGGCTGATGCTTAACATTACTACTTAAAAACATAGCTGCACATATTAAATAGGCAACTTGTATTAATACTACGGATAATCGTTGAATCCCAATTATTAGAACTAATTGTGTGGATGTGAGTTTTGATGCTTTTGCTGAATTGTATGTCAAGAAAACATGAATTCAGTCATTGTGAAGTTTCTATACTGAGTTACCAGATATATACCTTAATAAATGTTTATTGTATCTAGAGATCTAGCGACAAATGTCCTTATAGAAGAAAAATGAACTATTTAGTACTTCTAACTGTCAGTGTATTGAACTTCTGAAGTGAGAATTTAAGATTTTTAGTTTATTAGAGATTAATTTAATCGATGCCACTTCATAAAAGCTACATTATAATGACGCTTTAAGTTTAAAGTTTTTCTATGTCATTGTAGCGGTACATATCTGCGCTGGACACTATTATTTCCGGTTCCATAACGCATGCTATTATCTGAATGTAAATTCTGGTCACTGGGGTTTAAAAGACCATGTAAGTTATTAAAATGTATGAAACAACAATACAAAAATAAATAGTGCTTTAGGAAGTCTAAAACTATTTATATCAAGGTACACAAAACAAATTTAACACCTTTTTACGTTGCTCATTATTTTAATATGGGTGATAAATCTTTCTAAACAAGATCATATCCTTTTCTTTGTAACATGAATCCTTTGATCTTTTTTACGAATAAACACGATACGACGAGTATGTATACTCTAAACCGAAACACTTCGATAATATTACATGAATGATCACGTGTGACTGTTAAACGCAAGGGAAAAAAAAACAATGCAATAACCAACTACAATAAGAACCAATAATGAACAGAAAAACTCAGACTTAATTATGTCAAATTTTATTTTGATTTTTACTGCAAAACGATAGCACGAGCCATCGAATATAAGCTTTTCATTTGATTGGTCGAATATCAGTTGCAGCGACCAATAACAAAAAGGGGGGAGCAAGTGAAAGATTTAATTTTAATTAGATTGCACCAATTGTTTATGGGCGGAATCTAGGGGTTTAGTCATGTTACAAGTAATTTATAGCACGCGTTCGAAAGTGTATTTGTCAAACTCGGAAGACTGTGCTATAAATATAACTTATTTTATGACATGTATACTGTGTGTACGCTTAAACGCTTCATTGATGTTCTGAGTATTGTAGGCAGGCTTTATTCCCTCACGAGTAACCAAACATGTTTTTATCATTCGAAAACAAGTAATTAGTAATATGTAGGAACATAAGATATTCACCCAATATCTAGCACTATAATAACACATGCATACATCAAATGAAATCAAATAAAATTTAATTCTTTTTAAACTTAGAACGATATTAAACGTGCCAAAGTTACAATTAATAGAGGAACAAACATGAACTTTTGTCCTTTATTTTACACGGACTTCATTCCTGAATTATTTGGAAATGACAATAATGGTAAAAATGTTTTATGTTCTTTAATAATGTTTCTAAAAACTGTAATCACCGTGTGTTCAGAATGTTCTCCATTGTGATGTACTTTTATTTTGTCATTTAAGGATCCATGTATTTCAAATCACATGCATCTGGCCGTTATTCCGAACCATTTGGAACACCACGATGCACAACACAGACAGCAAGTGTTAAAGCGAAGTTTAATTGATAAAGACATATTCTATGACAGATGAAATATTTGAAATATGTGTGAATTTTCCGTGTGAATTAGGAAATAAATTGTACTGAAACCGGAACTCGTCAACGACAGTGATATGCAAACTATTAGATGGACATACACGTAATAAACGTACTGATTTTCTGATATCTGAAGCAATTTTGGCAAATGTAGTTAGACGTGGAATAAATGCATCACACTCTCAAATAAACTAGTTTGTTTAATCTAAATAATAATTTAATGAATTCTTATTTTAATTATTTGTTTTTTAATTTACGCACACACCTGTATTTATTAAAATGAGAGGCGCGTTTAAATTATTTGTGACATATATAGAGTTATAATAATAAAGAACGTACAACAATGTAGTTATGTAATTTTAACGTCAAAGGCTTTTTTAATTGTTTGTAGACACTGGCGATGTATGGCTGGGCGGGAACTATAACCACCAAATTCAGTGGCATTGGATAAATCACCAGCAAATAAATGAGACGGACAGTAGATGGAAAAATGGCGCTCAACATGGCAATTTGTGTTTACTGCTGGTTGGAGTTAGTTGGGAAGGTCACGCCTGTGGCGAACGACACGCAACATTGTGCAAAAGGCCAATCGTTTAGAATAAAATATAGATAAATAATTTTTTGTTAAAACTTTAATCAAAATATATTCCTACATAGTATAAATGTTAAAAATTAACATTTGATTAGGCAAAAGCTACTTGCGTGAAAAATATAATAGAATTCACAAACGTTTAAGACTTGTATGTGTTAACTTAAATTTTAAGTCACCAAGTTATAATGTTCTGCTTTAAAACAATCGAAAATGTTGCAATATCCTTTATTTCTATGAATAACACATGTAAAGTGTGCAAAGTAAAGAGAATATGGTGTTTATATATAACTCTTGTGTTATGCCAAATCTTGTGATCTGTATTTCAATTGACCAGACACTTTTTCCTCATATGGCAATGGCTGACGCATCAATTTTGTTGATTGTAATAAGAAAAAAATCGGAATGCGATAAATTTCAATGAGACAAAGATGGTATGTTCTCTTTCCTAGGCAAAACAATGAGTAATTTCATGGCTGTCTAATGCTTACTTGTTAAGTGAGCTTCGGTTTACTGAGTTTTGAGATTTTTTTCTTCGTGTCATGTGTCTTTGTCTTGAGATTTTGGGGTAGAACGCAACGCTTATAGAGGATAATTCTTTGAAAGAACTACAAAATATGTCTATTCTTTAATGATTATTTGGCAAAAACAATTACAATATAACATACAATGCTTGCTGAAAAAATATTTTTTGAACATTTTTGTAAGTTAATTGCGCAATCATACATAGTTAAGGAAACAAATTGGCAATAGAAAGTTATAGATGTCACAAGTGTTATTTGCAAATTGTTGCAATTGTGATGATGAGTTTCCAATTTTATTCTGTATATTATGTATTGTCTCAACTCCGAACAGCAGTCGTATCTTTTTCGTATCTGCAGTCTATTTTGTTCTTGAAGTAAAAGTACAAACTTCACTTCACCTAATCACTTCCGGAATTGTAAGCAGATGAAGTATTCAGGAAAACGATACTAACACAGTGCTAATTGACATTCAAATATGTATTAATGTAAGGTGGATGTGGTTGTCTGCATACTTGACGCTGTTTAGTACTTAGTGTTTCTGGTTTTTTTTTACATTTGCAGCTGTAATAATGAACAATAAGCTAGCTTGTTGACATATTTAAAAGAAATATTTCTATGACAAATTTAATGAAGCACAGAATACCAGAATTATTAAAAACTGGATTATATACAAGTGCTTGTGACCTTCAATATTAGCCTTTATGAGAAAGTTCTGTTCAATATCTGAACTTTCTTCAGTGTTTTCGCTATAGTTTATCACCTGTGAGAGTGAGTAGACATCCAGCTTTGTATATTGATGTGACAAAATTAATCATTGACATTGGCTTGTATAGGTTGATGGTCCGTCAAGACAATCCGCTTTAACCAAAATGGTTTGCACCGCAATAGCCTGAATAAATGAAGAATTAAAATCCCTAAAAATCATCTTGAAAACTGAATTGACAAAAAAATAACAGCATTCTTAATATATATAAGAAATAATCACGATTTTGTTCAGTTACATGTGATGAACTTATAGTATATTAATTACTATTTCACAGATTACATAAAAACCGAATCGCAAGTAGTTCCATATAACATTAAATCATCTCAACGTTCACCGAGTTCAATACTTATTCCGATGATAAGATAAACTGTCGATTCACGAATCATGTCTATACACTACATATGTAAGTGTACTTTGTTTTATGAAGATATTTTGAGGAAAGTCCAAAAGATAGAAATAGGACATTAAAGCATATGTGCAGTAAACATGCGTCCCATTCCTTTGCTAAAACACTTAACAAAGACTAGATATTTCAGCCTATTAGACTGAACCGTTATGAACTTCATAAAGCAGTGTGTTAGTAAAATTAGTAATAATCTACTGCGCGTTCTAAGTCTGATATTTGTAGTCGATTCGTTACAATGATGGATAAATGGCGCTTGAACAGTTAAGTTTAATAATTATAATTACCTAGTCAAGGATTTCCATTTTTCGATATTTTAGTGCAATTTGACAATTACAGGATGGAAACCGCATGGTTGATGTGAATGTGACAAATGAAAAAAGTATGTATGTTGCTGTTTTGTTTCATTAATTGGCAGGCTTGTTCCTTTACATAACCCCTTTGATGAACAGAAGCTCAATTGTTTGTTTGATAATCATCAAAAATATGCAAAATTTGGATCTAATAGTCATTATTATGCACTTTATTCTTGCAGCATCACCTGTGGTGTTCTATCTAGTTTTTGTAATCATACCCGGAAATGCAGGTAACCAATAAGATACCAAAATAAAACGATTAATAGATTAAATATTTATTATACTGGAACGTTACAAAATTTGTGAACAAATAGTTTGAATTGTTAAGTACTAATACGTTATGATAATAATAACTATTCCTAAGTTTGACAATCTCCATGGTCCGTCAGACGCATAAATTGTATCTTACTCAGCTCGTCCCTGAAACGATATACATCTACACAAATTCTTGTCCAATCCATATGGTACTTGCTATGTATCCATTTCATATTGCTTGTTTTGAAAGGAGTTGTAGTCTGCAACCATAAGTTTTATTGTGTGTCTTTTGATTTGTGTCTACGTTTGTCGATGTAGGTTTTTCTTGTGCATTTGGCATTGTAAATTTGATAATTAATACACCATTAGCATTAAACAAAAAATACAAAGCTTTAATCATTTTACGTAAACAGTTGGATGATTCATCACATAAAACGATAGTTGGTGTTGGCAGTTAGGGAAAAACTAGTAGGTGGTAAAATGCTTTCTTACAGGTTCTAAAAGTTTTGCTTTGAGTTGTCCTTAACTACTGTAAACCATAACGAACTATAATGTGAAGCTAAGAGCTTAAGTGTTTTACTTAAATCTATTAATGCAGTACAGTTACATGTTGTGCACCTGTTAGTCATGAACCAGAGTGTTCTAGTTAAGTTAAGTTTATGCTGAATTGTCTATTGCATGCATTTGGGTTCTCTGTTGTTAATGCAGGATTAGAATGCTTCAGTTGTGATGACGTTCAACACCCTTTCGAATGTAATGTGTCCAAAACTTGTGATGATGTTAGTCAGGTAAATAAATTTATGACTGTAGAAAACGATTTGTTATTGGTATTCCTCCATGACTTAGACACAGACGTTAAGATTTATGAATATATATTTATTGCCTTGTTCAAAAGAAAAAGTTACATTTGGTAGCTATCACGTACAGTCAGCACATGTTCGTTTGTTCTTTATATCCAATTTTGTTCAGCTACGCGTCGATTATGGCCTCTTGTGCTGCAGAGGAAAATAAAAGAGTAAACAAAATTTCATAACCTTTTAGTACATTTTACTATACACTGTAGAGACAAAAAAATCGATACTTACAACCAAAAAATGCAATGATAATTAAATCTGTTTATTCCAAAGGTTTTTAATTACATGTATTTAAATTCCTCATTTTACCAAGTAAATAAAGGAAACGAAAGGAAATAAATTTTAACAAATTGAACGGTTTCGGATAAACAGAAAAGCAACGCATATAATATACGTGAAGCATGTTTTTGTTGTGGTGATAAAATGCTAGATATGATAATTAAAGGTAAACGTGTTTTCTTTTCTCTTTAAAAATATAACCTTTGCTTACTAGAAAACAAAGAAAAATTAAGAAATTCTTTAATTTTGAAATAACATGAAGCTCTTTACCTGAATATTCGTGTATGTTTAGGTTTGCATAACTGCTGAAAATGTAAATGACGACTTCCAGCTCTCGTATAAATTAGGATGTGGCTCTGCCCAGGTAATTTAGATATTAAATATGCCATCGGGATGGTAAAAAGTCTACACCGTCTATATCACATACAACTGCATGATGTTAATAATGTTATTGTCTAATGTTACCTGTAACTACCTGATATTTATTGTCACTCTTTACTTTCACTTGTCCGTACATTGGAAATATTTTTTTACGATACCAAAATATATAAATCAGTATTCCTGTGTTTTCTTTAACGACACTAAAATGGTAATCTTTAATATAAAACGACGATAGTATTTAGTTTTCATTCCAACTAATCCATATTTCGTAAGAAATAGTTACATATACGAAATTCTGATGTTTTCTGACCAATACTCTAAACACATTTTCAATTTCAGATCATTAGCGCGTATTCAAAAAGTAGTCTTGCAATACAGGGACATTCTTTTATTTCAGTTTTGTGATAACAGGCTGCACTTGTTTGGAAAAGCAAAAAGAAATTTGCGCCATAATTGCTGTTCGAACAATTTTTGCAACAAATATGATATTACTACTACAACGAAGCGAACCACCACACTGCCTACTACACATACCACCACACTGCCTACAACACAAACCACCATTCCTACCCACGATCCACGAAGTATGATATCTAATGTCAAACTGCTTTGTACATTCAAAGAGATGCAAATTGAAATCAACAATAATTCTCCACATTTGATCAACGTTTTGAAATGCTGCGATTTTTTAAATTTTGATATGGCGATTTCCTGTAGTATACTAGTATTTTGTGAGTCGCTAACGCGGTACAAAAGAAAACAGTCGAACCTTTAACAAAGTCAGATCCTTTTAAGTAAAAAACAAAAAAATGGCTGACTAACTGTAAACAAGTCATATAGCATAAAATATGAGCGAATTATTGTAAAAAACAATAAAAATGTATAATATAGAATAACAAAAAAGCAAGCAGAAACCCATCATGTTAATTTGACTTTAGATTTCTAATTGAAAATTCTGTTAGATGAATGGAAAGATCGTGGGTGTAAAAAAAAGAACTTTATTTTGGCCGTTTTCTGTCCAGCACGAGATCTACGATTCGCAAATAAAAAATTATATAAATATTTATTTTTCAAATTACTACAACTAGTACACAACAAGTAGACATGCGTTACATATTAAATATCTCGGTCTCTTTACACATTTTGTTTGATGACACACGAATATCACTCGTTTCAAACAAACACATCGTTAGTTCTATGTCATTTGCTCTTACCGTTATTAATTAAATATCATGGTCAACTAATAGACAGATACTCAAGTTGACGAATTCCTCAACCCTTAAATATTGCTCAGCAATAGCTCCGTTTGTCAAGGCATTCAAGTTTGCAGTGTAATCAGCAACATAAAAAGGACAATTTTTCTCTTTCATTTGTAACCTGCACTTATGTACTCATGTGCTTTTTATATTCCAATTGCAGGTTTACGATGCTTCAGCTGTAATGACGTTCAACACCCTTTTGAATGCAACGTCACCCAAATTTGTGATAACGTCAATCAGGTGAATATCTTGATTTTTTTTGCAGAAAAACTATATGTCTGTAATGTATAATGCTTTTTTTATTTCTTTTGCTTTATGTTGATGGCGCTGTTCCTATTGTTACCAGCAGTTCAAATTACACGTTTGAGTACTTTAAGCAAAAAAAATATTAAAAACTATTTATGTCGGCGAAAACAAAATTGTCTAGGCGCAGCACCTAGATGATACAAACCGACACGCGTTTTATACTTAAAGTGTGTGTGTGGGGGGGGGGGTGTGAGATTTCTATGCGTAAAGATGAGCGGACATTAAATTATGTTTCCATAACTTATTAGACATTTATCTCAAATATGTATCGTAGGTGCATATCTTAAGATCCGATATTGAAATCTTGTTCCTTCAAAGTCAACCATGCAGCTATTGAACTTGAAAATAGTAAATGATACATAAATATACTGTATCTATAATTACATTCTTCGAAATTTGTCAACATATATATGTGATGTTATTTAAGGTTTGCATAACCGCTGAGAACGTTAATGATGACTTCATGCTCTCGTACAAGTTGGGATGTGCCTTTCCTGAGGTAAATTGTAATAACTTCGTACTTGTCCTTCATGAAATGAAACTGGGGCCTCTGGGGCCTCTGGGGCCTAGTGATTAAGGTAGTTAGTCTACTATTGATCACGTGGCCTGTAACACTGAAGTTCCGGGTTCGAGTCTCCCTGCAAGCAGGATGTACTCTTTCCTACCGGATGTCGGGGGGTTTTCTCCGGGTACTCCGGCTTCCTCACCCAATATAACCTGGACGCTATGATAAGTGTCATTAAACACCATTGAAACAAAAAAAAAAATGAAATTGCATAATTTGTATATTACTAAATTATTCTAACAAACAAAATGCTATTTAAAGTTCTAAATTATATACACCGTAAACCTAACGTTAACATGCTTTTGCAAATTAGTTCTTAAGCTTCTTTGTTATTTTAGATCTTTTCTTCTCTTTGTCAAAAAGCGGATATGGGTTTTTAATGTTTCAGATTTGCGATAACGCATTGAATTTATTTTGGAAAAGAAAGAGAAACTTGCGCCATAGTTGTTGTTCAAAACATTTATGCAACAAATATGACATAACTACAACAACGAAGCGAACTACAACACCATTAACAACAACAACAACAACTGCAACTACAACACAGACAACCATTCCGACTCACGACCCAAGAAGTAAGAAAATAGAAATGTCCTAAGCTTGGTGTCATTATTGGGTCTGTTAGACTTGTGATAAAACTTTTTTTCCACCATAACAAGTTGGACCAGAAAGTGTTAGGAAACAGATAGAATATATAATTTTATATTTAACAGTACACGCTAGAAAAATATATATTATGGTACAAAACAGTAGACAAGCAAAACATATTAACAGTCTAATTTTCACTAACATAAAACAAGAAAAGCACCCACTCAACAAATACTTTGGTTTGGTTTTATGCTGGTCATTTGTTTTCGACTTTATTTAGTACAATATGGTGAAGCATTTGGTTAATAATTCCTTGACTTACTTGTTTGTATTCCTATTTGTTTCTCACTATAACTCATGACTTTTGTTGTGTTTAATTAAGAAATAATTCACGGAGGCTGTGGTTTATCATTGTTTTACCACGGGGTGACTATTTATGTTGTATTATTTTAAAATAACGACATAAATGGTCATCCCGTGGTAAAATAATGATAAATCACAGCCTCCGTGAATTATTTCTATTCTAATAAGACAATTAGAGTACATTTATAATATTTTCGTACCTATAGATAACATCATTTCCGCCATAAACTGGTTGTTCCGTCAATGTAACACACAATATATTGCAACGGATAATTATAGCGCGTGTTGCTATTTATAAGATTTATACGTCATGTGCTATAGCTTTCCGGTGGGAGTTAGTTTTGTAATTGGAACAGCCATTCAAAACACGCCCATCTCAGCGCGTGTTGCTCATAGATAAATCATTTTTTTACCACAGTTGTGGTCTCAAAGCCTTTAAAGCACTTCATATTAAAATAATTGACTTATCACTTGTGTTTCCATCTTATTTGGAGATTATTGTTCAGCAATGGTTTATTCATTTGTTATGACGTTTGAGTTTGCAAAACCATAGCGCTACATAAACATATAGGGTGAAAATCAAATAATATTGCCAATTGTGTTTCATTGTTCATCACATGAACACATTTTCTACATTTTCAATGCAGGTTTACAATGTTTTAGTTGTGATGATGTTCAACACCCATTTGAATGCAACGTCTCCAAAGTCTGTGATGACGTCAATGAGGTAAATACATACATCCGTTTTCATGAAAAGAGATATGACTGTTGGTGATAATTATTGCTATTAAGTACAACGTCGTTCTGAATGCCTCACTTATAGAAAAAAAGAAAAATATTTTCTTTAATCCTGCAAATGATTAAAAAAAGCCCCTTCAGTCGCGTTTAGCATGCGATTTGCTGCAAATCCATCCTCCTTTTTTTACTCTCGTGATAGGCTAAAAGTTTTATTTGATATGCATTTACAATATTTAGACAACGGGTTCCAATTGTAAACCAGAAGCTCTCAAGAACCTGCATCGCTCACCTGATTTATATAGGGCAATGACAATGGCATTTTCTCAATGTTAAACTGTTGTGTAATTTTCAGTTTTCTACTGGCATAAATATCTGTGTTGAGACCATCCAATGAATATTGCTATTCGTTTTCAACTGGTTCAGTAGTTTTAGATGGAAGGCATTTTAGACATATTCCTATGGGTTTCTATGTTATTTTAAGTTCCTACCTTGAATGGCAAACATCTTGGATTTCCGATCAAATTATAAAATAAGGATAAACTTTTAAGCTTACCATCTAATAAACATCCACAAACACTATTGCTTCAAACAGCTGTGCAGTTTCAGAAAAGATGACATTTGAAAATGGAGTCTTCTGTTAAACTAGGTCTGTAATTGTATTGGTGGCCATTTTTAATATCTTATTGGCATAAAAACAATTTTAGAGAACCATATGATAAATGTTGCTGATAAATGTTCTTTCGATTGGTTAACTAGTTTACGAGAAGAAACCTTAAAAAAAAATCAAATTCTGTAAAACTAAATCAAGCGGTGGTGTGGACATTTTGAATTTCCAATTGGCTTTAAAAACGTAAACCTTATAAAGGACCACCCAATGAATACCGGTACTTGCAAAAAGTTTTATTTTACTTGGTTAACTGTTTTAGAGAAGAAGCAATATCGAAACTTTTTCAATATTAATTTCTGCGGTGGTGGCCATTTTGAATTTCCGGTTGGCATAACATATACCTTAAAAGAGAACCGTTTTATGGGTACTGGTGATAAGTTTCGGTTAACTAGTTTTAGAAAAGAAGACTTTAAAATATTTTCCTATAGGGTCTAATGCTAAACTAAGTCCGGCGGTGGTGGCGATTTTAATTTCTGTTTGGCACAAAAACATAAACTTTATAGAGGACCATCAAATGACTGGTGTTAAGTTTTGTTTCGATTGGTTAACCTGTTTAAGAGAAGAAGCCTTTTAAAACTTTTCCCCATACGGTCCTATGTAAATACTGCGGGGTGGCCATTTTGGTTTTCCGATGAGAGTAAGTTGCATACACTTTGTAAAAGTCCATCTAACGAACATTGTGAGTGCTTGCTTTCAAACTGGCCCAGAGCTTTCAGAAAAGAAGATTGAAATATAAAACGCTTACAGACGCCGCCGACGACAACGACGACGAAACCAAAGTGATAAAATTCGGATCAGACTAAAAAATAATATAGTTGTATGTGTATTCTTTATCTTTCCAGGTTTGCATTACTGCTGAAAATGTAAATGACGACTTCCGCCTATCTTACAAGCTGGGATGTGTATCTCCTCAGGTAGGTAATAATCCTGTACGCCTCTTGTATATACAAAAGATACCGGTCTTTCAGGCAGATAAAATAACGTATAGAAATAGAGCATTATTTATAGAAATTGTCGTGTAATGTAATTACATGCATGTAAATGAACCTGATTGATTGACAGATTGAGCATTTGAATCACTCTGTATTAAGAACCGATATTTGAAAAAGGACTACCCCATGTATTGGGTAAATTATTTTGGCGTTTTTCTGTAATAAAAGCCATGTGTTTTATTTTCGTGTGTATTATCCTTTCGCACTAAATATTTCGTTATAAATGTAATAATCCTTTATGTTTTGGGGCAATAATTGATGTAATGACGATGATTAATAGCAGCGTCTTTAAAACAAGTATAAGCACGACATATTTACTTGTGAATATAAGTTAATAATTTTTGTTTTCTTACAATTTACAATTTTATATAGGAAATATACATAAACATACATATTTAATTACCTGTAATTTCCTTTCACACCTTCTTGTATAACAGCGTTATAATTGTAAGTCTCTTAACGTTACACTATTTTCTTACCGGTCTGCTATTTTGGCGGGTAAAATTTTGGTGCATGCTTTATTTAAGTGTGTTTAATTTTGGCTCTTTCACCGAAAGCCCCTGAAATCAGCAAAATGAACATACAATCAAATTATCCCGAATCACAGGTATCTTAATAAAAGAATATAAACAAAAAACAGGAAGCAAGATCAAAAGAAATAAAAAGACAAATAAAGTGGTAATTTAACTACGCTTTGGTTAAAGGTAGTGCATGAATACAAGTTTAGGTCTAAATGAGTCCTAGAATGCATAATTAGTAGTATAGGGAATCAATGACATCTTTAAAAGAATTTTTTTTATTGACACAATAAGACGTTTTAGGTGCTAAATCTAATTTAATGTCAGATAGAGATTTTTAGATACTTATAAAAACAGGCTTGCATTTTTGTTATCGAAATGAAGTTTTGCAAGTCAAACACTACCGTAATTGGCTGTGTATAATACGAATCGTTGCAAGTTAAATACTATCTCATACACACACGAGTCAAGGTTGATGTGGGTTAACACATATTTCTTAACTATGTGGTCATGTGTTCATGGAATGCATTATGAAACTTTTTATTGAAAAACATGAATCTTTATATGTTTCAGATTTGTGATCATAAATTTAGTTTGAAAAGAAAGAGAAATTTGCTCCATTTTTGCTGTACAAACAGTTTTTGCAACAAATATGATATTACTACAACAACGAAGCAAATTTCAAGCATAATATCTACAATTGCAACACTCAACAGCCAACCGTTAACAACACACAACAGCCAGCCGCTCATTACTACAACACTCAACAGCCAACCGTTAACAACAACACACAATAGCCAACCGCTCATAACTACAACACATATACCAACAAGTAAAATATGTATACTGTTTTACTGATTAAGAGTTAATTATTTCAAGGTGATACGCTTCCGCGTTTCGTAGTCAGGCTGTTTATATTATATCCTGACAACCCCTCTATCCGCCACCTGATGACGCGCTGGGAATTTCTATGTGTTGCGCTCTCGTTCCTTAACTGTCTCAGCGCTCTCAACAGTTGTCCGTTGAGGATACATATAAACTTAGCCTTGTTCTGACAAATTAATAGAAAGCTTTATTTTTTGAAGCCACTTGGTACATTTATTATTAAAACTAAATCCGACAGTCTCGCACTTCAAACAAGATGGTAGAGGCCTCGCTGGACGAGTGGTCAGTGAGGCTGTCAGTGCGAGTCTTACTGCGGCATGGTGGGTACTTAGCACTAACATTTATTGACAAAGATTACCAGGTTTCGTGCCGAAGATCAAGGGTTTTCATCAACAACTCTCGCTTTCTGCCTCAATTAAAACTTAGCTCAAAGTGACGTTAACCCACAAACAAACAAACAAACATCAACGAAGATGGCGGTTACAAAACAAAAACGTTCTTCGAATACTTAATTTCGCTTCATTTTCTAAAGCAAACCCATTTAAACTGTGAGCATTTTACGAGTGATTTAACATATATTCCGAGATGGAGCAGGACAACTGCCCCCCGGACAATTGCCCCGAGAATTTTCAAGAAAACGAAACCGGAAACTGTAAAAAATAGTCTAATATTCAAATTCATTTTTTGTCAGAGTTTTTTCCTCTAAAACAAATTAGCCCGTTTGAGCAAAACCAGATATGGATGATCAGCGGAAGTCCCCGCCCTCTTACGGAGATAACTTTTACTTGTTTTATTTTACTGTCTCCTGGTTTGAAACACAGTATATTACAGTAACTGCTTTATAATAAGTATAAACTTTTTAATGTTTGCAGATCAAACTTCCTGTTCAGGAGCGTTTCATCTTCATTGGGGACATTCATGCTACTATCTGCAAGTGAAGGAAGAACCGTGGAACTCCAATGTTAGTTCAATATATCTGTTTTTTTATTGTTTGAACTTGTTTTAACATTATTTTAACCATTTTTCTGCTTTATCATGGCGTCTATGTTGTTTTATTTAGGAGGAAGCCTTAGCTCCATATGAAAACCTCCAACCTTTGCCAAAAACAAAACTGGTAATCCTTGTCATTTGAGGTATGTATTGATAGCATTCTTGATGTAGGTAAGATTAATCTAGTACACGTCTATAACACATTAATGGTCTTGAAAATTTGACATTTAACATACGTTACACACGCCCTGCTTCAGTTGTAATCAATGAAAATTATCTGTGTACTTATGTTAAGCGTTTAATTTACTGCGGAGCATATCTCTTATATTATGAACCTTAAAATTCGAAGAGGAAACAAAATATAAGCATCACACATATATATATATTTTAACTTTTAAACCTCTAAATTTACCGTGTAATTTGTTAAAGACACATAATATCACTGACAACAAATACATGTATTGTCAAATAAAAAATTTTCAATTGTGTTTATTTATCGTGCTATTCACTATGAACATTTCTCATAATTCATAATTAGTATATGTTCAGAAATGAATATTGTATCTAATGACCTTTTTCAGAAAGGTTGTTCCTTAGTGGGAATGAAGAAAGCAGTAATTGAAACTTTTGAAGAACATCAAACAATTTCTTATTTTATTAGACGTACGTTGCGATGTAAGTGTAAATAAATAAATAAATAAATAAATAAATAAATACGAACGAAAAGGATTTTTATGCCACTTTCAACTATATCAATGTGTTCAGTTTTTATTGAGGTGAAAGCCGAAGTACCTGGAAACAAACCCAACATTCTGTAGGGAATGATTAACGTTGGAATCGAGCACACCTGCTCGCAATACGTAATTACAAGGCCATGAAGCCCTCAACATGTAAAACCCCAAAACCAAATAGGCTAAAGACTGCTTTAATAGAAATGGTTTGTCGACGTGGCTCTACCATTCCTCACTAGCCTAACAAAGGACGATTTACAAAAACATTGGCTTATTGTTTATTTATTGTTAAAAGCTGACCAGTTCAATGTATTAAAATTTATCTATTTCTCTCGTTTATCTCTAGATCACGGTACAGTTTGGCTTGGAGCGACTCACCAAAGTAATGGCACATGGCATTGGATCAATGGACAAACTATAGCGGTTGATGACCGCAGGTGGAATGTTGGGGATGGACAAAAACAGGGGTGTCTGGCTCTTTTTCATGGCCATTGGTATAGCCTAAATTGTGATGCTCAGTATTCTCAATTGTGTGAAGCTGAACAGAATTAATTGACTAGAGATGTTATTAAAAATTTTATTTTGCCTAAATAACATTCTTTCTTTGATATCGGATGCTTGGTGAAGTAATTTCTGTAATTTCGGCTTTAAATAGTCTTCTTGATGAGCCTGCTCCCCTAGGTTTAACAAATTTATTTGATGAGATATATTTTGTGTGCTTTCATAATTTTTTTTAAATGCTTATTTCTTTAATAACTCTAAGTACATATTCATAACTCCTGTAAGAAAAAATTCATTTAAGGGCAATAACGTGGTTAACTCATGTAACCCCACTCTTTTTCTTTCCTGTATTAAAATATACAGGAATGATTGACAATATAACAAGAAATAAGACAAATTTCTTGAACGAAAGTTTGTGAATCAATGATTAAAGTGCTGTTTTTATAACATTTTCTGTTAATGTCTTAAAATTGTTGTGATTTCGGTGCACAGCCCTACGAAATAAGCTCTGAGAGCATTAAATTTTAAATTCAAACCGAAATAAGCTCTGAGGGCATTACATTTTAGATTCAATTCCGAAATGAGATCTGAGAGCATTACATTTTAAATTCAATTTCGAAATAATCTCCGAGGGCATTATATTTTAATTTTAATTCCGAAATAAGCTCCGAGAGCATTGCATTTTAAATTCAATTCAGGAAAAGCTCTGAGAGCATCACATTTTAAATAATTACTTGTATAAAAAAAAGAACTTTCTCGCAAATTTGAAGAAAATTATATTCACATTTTTTTCTGTGTAAGTGTCCTGAACACCCTTAAATTCAGTCATTTCGAGCGGAATTTACATCTGCTGTTTTAAAATGCATTACAAAATGCATCTAACGGGGTTTTTTGTGTTTACCTTAAAAATTGATTAGAGGATCATAAAAAATTTTCATTGATTGATTAACTTTGGTTTGGCTTTAAACAGCTGATAAAGTTAGTAGTTCAATTTCCCTCTCCGGTCCGTTATTCTGGTACCCCGAAGACGATATCCTCTTTAGCCTAAGCGGCCTTCGGATATAACGTCAGGTCAGAAGCATTGGATTTCAACGGTGACAGCGTTGAACTTTTAAGTTCGGGTGTTCTCTAACTAACCATTTAGTAATGTAGATAAATTCAAGTAGACCGAACGTATTATGACGTCATTCTCTTTAGGACGTTTAATGTTTACATTTCTAAGCTGATTTTACAATAAATTTTTTATAATTTAAACGTAAAGTTAAAATGTAATTATATTTAAATTTATAAAAAAGGTCACAGCTTTAAAATAAGATATTAAATGGCGTCATATTATCAACTAATGAAAATGCTTATATCTATGGGAGATCCTTACCAGGTGTTATATTTGAAGTGATGCTTGCGTAAATAAAAATATTGCACCAGGAAACTAGGTTATCCGGTCCTTCACCTTCTGTAATTAAAAACTTAAATTTTCGTTTGGATTGTTTGATATGCATAATTCTGCATATTTTTCAACAAAACCAAGCAATTCTTTTTCAGTTAGTGTTTGTTAATCTTATCTGTTGATTATTCATTTAATTGTGGGCTACGGAGCCAATCAGTTTTTTGTAGTTCATAGCACCATTAAAAACAAAATACCGCTCCAATTTGTCTGATATGTTATGAATCTTTTGTTTAAGTACAACTAAAAAAAGTTGTCCAAATAACAGCACGTCTAAGATTTTCATTCTGCAAACTACGGCTCCACTGTTAAAATATTCAGGACCATTCCATTGAAGTTTGAAAATAATTGATATATCCGCAAAGTCAACATCATTTTTTAAAATATTTTTGTTAATTGTTTGATGAAATTTTTTTTATTAATTTAGTTTTTTTCCCTTTTTTTATTAATGCAGGAATAAAGCAAATAGCTTGCATTTTATAACGTTCCTAATTGTAATTATTGAGTTGTCGCCCCTTATATATCTATTGAACTGGTGCAGAGCGTCAATTCTCCGCAGACCTATGCATGCGTGTGTTGGATATGGTTGTAATGTTATTTCTGTAGGCAAATTAAAAGATGTTTATTTCTATGTTCTTGTTTTTCTATGTTCCAAACAGTTATTGTGTACAGTTGCGATGTGTAAAACTTGCCAACATACCGGTATTTTGGTATAATTTCTGATAATTTCGCCAAGGGGTATGGGGACCGCTAAAAGCGAAGTGGGCGAAGACCCCTAGCCGAAAACGATTTTAGAGTATTTCTATGGTATTTTATAGGGTCTCCGGGGTTTTTAGATGACATACGCATGTATTTTTGTTAATGCAGGATTAGTAGAATTGCTGTTTTGACAAAATTTTTATAATTATTCCTGGAAAAAAGAAGAAATCCCGGATGTTTCGGGCAAAATCCGGAGCATTGGCAGGTATAGTAAATGACACTTTAGTCTATATATTAAGTCGTACACATACAGCATTTATACGTCTGAAGGGCATTTGCTGTTCTGATCACGTGTTTTACAGGCTGTATTATAAGACAATGTTTTGACAAAGCATTAATATATACCAAAGAAAGATACTACAGACAATATGGCAGCTGTCTTTTCAACTTCCAGTTAGGATAAAAAAAATATGTAGAGGACCATCCAAAAATACTGTTGCTGATTTGTTTTGTTATATTTGTTTTCTGCTTTTAGGGAAAATGCATTTTAAAAGTGTTTCAATATATGTCTATGTAAAAGTATTGGATTTCCGAAAGGAACAAAAAAACATACACGTTTCGGATCATGCAATTGCGCTTGGCAATTTCATAGAAGAAATCTTTTAATTACACATTTTTCCATTGAGTCTTATAATAACCTGAGTTCTACGGAGGCGACAGTTTTTTTTAATATTGTCATAGAAACATACAATCTACACGCAGCGAACATAGCAAAAAAGGGGGGGGGGGAGCAAGTGAAAGATTTAATTTAATTAAATTGAGAAACATAAACTCAACATACAGTATTTAATTAATATTACTTAGCTTGACCTTTAAGAGAAATGCTTAATAAAAATAAATAGGTTTTTATGGGTTTTCAAGTTAAGTTTTTCTGTTGCAGACATTGCGTACCAAAATATAGGAAAAGGAATATGAAAAGGAAAAGTATAGGAAAAAACCTTTTGAATAAACTCAAACTAAATGTGTCATAATTATAATTTGTGTCCAATTGATAAGCAACTTTGTTTTAGTCATTATAGTGTAATCTATGTATTGTCCATGTGTTAAAGTCATTAACTTAGTCTGGGAGTAGTGAAAGTAGTAATATGATATCTTTTATCAGTTCTGTATATGCATGTTTAAACTGATTTATGGTTTGTTGACTATTATGGTGATGTAAATATTAGGAAAAAATTAGGAGGAAGTTAGGAGGAAGTTAGGAGAATTTTAGGAGAAAGTTAGGAGAATTTTAGGAGATAATTGAGGTCAGGTGATAAGGCTTGGGTATATAAGTACCAAGTTGTTTGTTAGTTGGGGAGGAGGAAGAAGAAAAGAGGCAGTTGTGGCAGTGTTAGAGTAGATTCTTTGGTGTTATTTTGATATGAGCCATGAGATGTTTTTGGATGTACTTAATGGTTAATGGTTAACCCGTGACTTTGGATAAGTCTGTGTTCTGTGTTATGGGATTTATGCGTGTTTTGTGGTGGATTATTTGTTAGTTATTCCACTATGTTGAATTATATTCAACCGTTACCTCATGTGCGTTTGGCCGATAGGATTTAGAATATCCTGAATGTTATGTTTGGTCCTGATTTTGTGAAAGGAATTCCTCCTACTATGATGTAAAATTGACTGTATATAATTGAGATGTATATATATTTAATAAACTGTAGATTAGTACAATTAGTGTTTATGTGATTTTGAGGACTAAAGCCAGCATCACTGCATCCGTCTGTCCGTTTATAGTCATTTGCACTCGACCGCCGTCACATTTATTTTTGGTGTCAGAAGTGGGATCCGATTCTAAAATACGCATTTTGTGTGTGAAATTTTTAATTATTTGGATTTAGTTGTATTCTGTTATTCCAAGTAAGTGATTTTTTCTGTAATCATGCCAGGTGGAAATAGGCATAGAAATAGGAGTACATCTTTGGATGAAAATGTTCCCGTGTTGCAAGAGACTAACGTTTTTCCTGAACAGCGATCCGATGTTACGCCATCTAAATTCTTGGGTGACATTGGCGAAGACTTTGAAAGTTGGATTTAGACATTTGAAGGGATTAGCAAAGTGTATCGTAGGAGTAAGGACAGGAAAGCAGTAATTTTACCTGCATTTTAAGGGAAAGTAGCAAATTTCTTTGAGGATCTGGATTCAAGTATTCAAGAAGATCTTGACAAAACAGTGCACAGCCTAAAGGAGAGATGTTTTCCTTAAGAGTTAGAACGAATGAACATTCTGAACTATTTGAACAGTTAAACAGTTGTTCTCTGAAAGTGTTGAGGACTGTGGAAATGCTATTGTGTATTAGCCAGTCGTGATCATGGTCGAGTTCCTATGGCTGAGTCATGACATTTGCTGTGTAATATTGCATTTATACTAGTTAATGCTGAAAATTTACTGTTGAGAATTCGAAAATTTATAGTTTTGCTGGATTGTTGCAGACCAAAAATTTGAATCTTGTACCTGAAAATGTGGACTTTTCTAAGTTAGCTGAATTCCTTCTGGATGATATAAATGAACATTTGAAGTCCGGACCACAGAGACAATTTATAATGAATTAATTTGACTTTCTTTCAAATTTAACAGTGACTTTAAATATAATATTTTTAAGGTCTTAAAGTAAACTGTAAGTGTTAATATTTTGTTTAATTTTACTTTAATATTTTGCATGTTTTGTTTACATTTTTGCATAGATTGTTTTGATGCATCTTATCTTTATTTTGATGTGTTGATTTACTTTCGACTATTTCAATGACTGAGGTCAGTCATTATTTGCAGGGGAAGGAATGTCATAATTATAATTTGTGTCCAATTGATAAGCAACTTTGTTTTAGTCATTATAGTGTAATCTATGTATTGTCCATGTGTTAAAGTCATTAACTTAGTCTGGGAGTAGTGAAAGTAGTAATATGATATCTTTTATCAGTTCTGTATATGCATGTTTAAACTGATTTATGGTTTGTTGACTATTATGGTGATGTAAATATTAGGAAAAAATTAGGAGGAAGTTAGGAGGAAGTTAGGAGAATTTTAGGAGAAAGTTAGGAGAATTTTAGGAGATAATTGAGGTCAGGTGATAAGGCTTGGGTATATAAGTACCAAGTTGTTTGTTAGTTGGGGAGGAGGAAGAAGAAAAGAGGCAGTTGTGGCAGTGTTAGAGTAGATTCTTTGGTGTTATTTTGATATGAGCCATGAGATGTTTTTGGATGTACTTAATGGTTAATGGTTAACCCGTGACTTTGGATAAGTCTGTGTTCTGTGTTATGGGATTTATGCGTGTTTTGTGGTGGATTATTTGTTAGTTATTCCACTATGTTGAATTATATTCAACCGTTACCTCATGTGCGTTTGGCCGATAGGATTTAGAATATCCTGAATGTTATGTTTGGTCCTGATTTTGTGAAAGGAATTCCTCCTACTATGATGTAAAATTGACTGTATATAATTGAGATGTATATATATTTAATAAACTGTAGATTAGTACAATTAGTGTTTATGTGATTTTGAGGACTAAAGCCAGCATCACTGCATCCGTCTGTCCGTTTATAGTCATTTGCACTCGACCGCCGTCACAAATGTATCAAGAATAACAAATTCTAATCCTTGCCTGGTTAACACAGAAAATGAGGACATTAAAGGAAAATATTTTTCTAAAAACACTATTCAACTAATTTTTCTACTAAAAATAGCTCTCGACAAGCATTGGTAAATTCCGAAGTATAAATATAATTTTAATATGAACATTACAAAAACAACTGGAAGCCGCAACAAAAAAATTGGCCTTGAATATGACAAATGTAGATGCGGACATGGTAGCTGCAGAGCAGACAGCGTCCACTGAAGATCATAATTAAGGTATCCTAAGGTAATATTTATACACGGATAATGAGTTCTATAAGCTACAGCAGTAAGTATTCAGAAGTCCTTAACATTTTTAATAAGTTTTCTATATATCCACACCAGAGTTGTTAGTAACAAGGGACGATAACTTCACAATGAAAACTTGAACGGTCAAGTCGTTAATGTTGAGGGACAATCTCTCTCTGAAATGAAATTAATATCACTGGACTGTCTGTCCGGGGAATTTGTGTTTGCGGCAACACAATAAGAAACCACAAAGTAGGAACTAAAGAATGATTGTTTATTAACATAACACTGGGTGCTGTAAAAGGGTACTCGGATTTTTTCTCTACAGAGCTGCTCAGCAAGATGGAAAATGGGGGAAAGCCCAGACACTGACCATAGTGGCTAGTAGGTTTGGAGAGTGGCATATTGTTGCGAGATAATGTAGTATTAGGTTGTAATGTTTATGGGTGGAGTGATTTGTGTGTTCCGCTGAGGCGAAGAGGCGTTAGAAGATGTTAACGATTTAATTCTTTGGTAAATGAATACAGTATCCTTTGAGTAAAATATGTACGTAAACACATCTATGAACAACAACTATAAAATGTAAATATAAGTGGTCTGCACTGGCGTGACGGTGGCTTTGACCGTAAGGATAATACACATCGAAATTGTTTTGCAAAATATCTTATTGCAAGGCTATAAGATGCACAAGTACCTAAACTTTAAATGATATCCGGAATTTCAAGATCATAAAGCACAAAGGAGACTTATCCTTGACAGATTTTCTATTGTTAATTAGCAAGACGGTTATCGTACAATATGTACTACATCAAGTATCCACATGTATGTCTAGACCTACTTCAAGACAGCCCTTATATTAGTTTGTCGTTTAATTGCAGTTTGTATTATATTTGTCTAATTTGATTTATAAGACAGTAAATTTAATATTGTTATACAATCTTCAACAGAAAGTAAGTGAGTGTGTATATTAACACGTAAGAAGATTATGTTACAGACTACATATGATGATAATAATGATGAATGGTGTTTCTGGATTTCTACGTTTGTTGAATATTATTTTATTTTGCATAAAGGCAATATGATTGGACACAAGTTATACCAACTTAAGTCCGCTCATTACAATATTTACACATACATATCATGACAGTAGGCAATACACTATATACAATGATATAAATGAAATACTTATTGTTTATCAGAAAAAGAGGAAAAGAAAGGGAAAAAAAAAGAAGAAAAACTACACCAGGCAGATAATTCATGTTGACTGGGGTCTGATCTGCTTCTTAAAACGTTTTGTTTGTTTAAAAAGAAAATGCTTTACTGTCGTGGTCAGTATAATCAGTATAATTATCGTTTCCAAATAACAGTATTTCAATATGAATATCACTTGCATTTATTTCTGAAAAAAAAGGTTTTATACGTCCTACACTATCAACTTAATGCTGTCATTCGGTCGGACGAGTTATTAGCCCATTTAATCCATGTTGGTTGGTTAAAACGTTACGTATAGGATACCGTGGTAAAGAAAAAAACGTTGCAGAATATGTCCTACTAGTGGCAAGGCTCTACCGAGGTAACGTTTACTTAATTAAGAACCCTGCATTTTTCCATGAGTGTTTCTGACCTTCCCTAAGGTTTTAATTCTCCGAATATACATTAAAGCATATGAATATCAATGTAATGCACATTGTTTATCGGATTGGTACGAAGTAGAACACGTGTCTAATTGTCTAGGGACGATTCAAGACTTTTAAAAGGGAGTGATTGTGGGTACATTCTTTTTTGCCGGGAGGGGGTATAAAATATGGCCTTGACCACAATTTACACAAAACATCGAACTAGTCTGAATTCAAAGTAGTGAGCTACACAATTACGACACATACAGAGTCGTTTACACGCCAACAAGACTTACATAACAAAAATTTTATTTTTAAATTTTCCTGTTTAGTTCTGGGTATTAAATTTAAAGTATGCATTTAAATTTAAAATGAGCAACAGGTCTGGTGGTATTTTTAATTAGTTTTATGGGTCAAAACACAAGATAAAAATATGACGCATAAAAAAAAGATTTTTTCCAGTTACGTAAAGCAGGTACTTCTATCATGAACTCCGCACACTTTTTATAAGAAAAATAGTCCCGCTTCTATGAAAAACAATTCATTATTTAAGGTGCTTAAACAAACAGGTTTTTCGGTACATATGTAAGGACGATTTCCCCATGACTCGTCGGCAAACTAACACAACATGTTTATCTGCAAACAGATGATTTTCGCAGAAAAGAATAAATCTTGTATAATATAATAAGACGCGATAGCGAGTCTTGTTTTCATCAAGCGATGCATGTCACAGTTTCTTCTTCAGACACCTACTGATACAAAGGCGGCTATTACTCAATCTCATTTCCGTTAGTCACCGACTAATTCTTATTCTTGAGGGTCGACAGTAACATGTAAAGTGGACTCAAATTAATAGCATGGACAACATCTGGTTTAAGGTAATTTTAACAATATTTGTTAATAATTAAGCGCAAATATAATGTTATTTAACATTTGCGAAGTAAGAACACAAATTATTACTTACATTATTTAAAAAAAACTCGTAAATTTCTTCATATTGTATAATTTCATACAAGAAATGTACATTTCTAACACTCGTAATGTTTTTATATTATATTGATATTCATTTTTCTGCAATTTCACAACATGATATTTTTTGCAAAGGAGGATATTTGTTATAACGTTTTTTACTACAATAGAAACTCGCCGTTATTTATTTTTTCCGGGGGTGGGGAGGACAGGACACGTGTCAATGCAGTTTTCTGCGCGGAAAATATTTTCTTGGTGTCAACATTGACTGAAGAATATTAAAAAAAAATACAAAAAAAAAATATAAAAAAAATAATTAAATACATTTTTTTTTATTTGTCACTATCCCATGAGCTCTAACGAGTCCACGTTCGATCCCGTATTATCACAGTTCAAACCTAAATATATATTTTTCTATGCTTGATAAGTTCGATGGATAGAAATTAAATGCACTTTTAGCTGGTTGCATTTTATATGTAATTTTGTCAGATTAAAAACAATACACTTAAAACTGAAAAAGATGGACAGTAAATAATGTATAGAATAGACAGTAAATAATGTATAGAATAAAAACAATTATTTTTTTTACCAAGATAGAGTAAAAAGGTGCACTGAAAAAGTAGCTAGGAAGTATAACTTGAGGTAGTATGCATGCTCGAAGGTTATGGCGACTATAAATGTCTCAGGAATGAAGAGAATCACCAGAATGCGCGTTTATGTATGATCTATATTACAGATATACAAATACACGTGCACCGAGTCCTAGTCACCATATGATGAGCTATGCGAAAGTAACACGCTTCACAAAAACCGGGAACATTTTAAAAACAGAATTACGAGTTAGTGAGAATAATTATAATGCATGTGCGAGTCCAGTTAGCGAAATTGAGAGGGTTGGTGTTGGCAAAAAGATATCAGTTTGGGGATGGTTGGTTGCTGTGTAAAATTGATGATTTTTTCATATGTGTAAAATAAATTTTTTGATGCCGGTCGATTTATGTTTTCTGTAAGACATTTTAAGAGTACATCGGGTTAAACGCTTCATTAACTCTATACATAATGTATTTTGCAGTGGTTAACAGTGTGTGTCTGTGGTCTTGTTTTATCTACAGATCTCTCAGCGGGTGAGTATTAATCATCGTCGTCACATTCTGGAACTGAACCAAAGATACAACATATTGTACATGTAATAGGATATAAACTTGAAAAAAGTGTTTGCAGAAAAAATACAAAAAAAAACAATGAATCTCTTTTGAAAGGAAATATTAATAATAGCACTTTATTAAAAAAAATTAACATCTTCTTTATAGAATTGACATAATCATAGTTAAGAATTCGAAGGGGTGCAGATTGGAATGCACACTATGGGTCCTGAGTATATAATAATAGGTAGCTTTTCAGGAGAAAGGGGCCTTAATAAAAACGATTTCAAGAAAACAGTGGAGATTAAATCAGAAAGTATAAATTATTTCATGACTAAGAGGGTTTTGAAAATGAAAAAAAGACGAAATGATTTCAGTAAAGAATGAGATGTAGAAATAGAGTTTTAGGTTGTAGAAAGTGTTTAGTTTTAATGATTAGTTTAAGTATTTATTGTAAAAATATTACTCTATTATTACATTTTGTAATTTTAGCTTTCATTTAAACTATGTCCAAAAATTGATTAGCCGTGCAATATCACTTTTAATCAAAGATTAGCCGTGCAATGTCACTTATAATCAAAACGTCAGTCGTGCAACATCAGATGAGATATACTTTTTATTTTTGTTTGTATTTATTAATATTTCTATGTAACAAATTAAAACACAGCAAAATGATCAATTAATAATATAAAAAATACAGCTTTTCTCTTAGTCCATACAAGTTATATATACGTCCTCGGTCGATATACATCTCTCAGACGATATAAACTTGTATTGACTAATAGAAAAGCTGTATTTGTATGTTATTTTTTAAAATAAATATTCACTTTAAAATTGTCTTCTGCAGTGCAATGATGACCTACTTTAGAACTAAACAAAAATTAAGAAATAATTCATGGCTGCCCCAATTTTATGGATTATTTAAATATGGGTAGGCATTATATTCATGAATATTTTGCCATGAGCGTTAGCCATGAATTATTTCGATTCTGATATGAAAATACAGAAATTTTACATTTCGCGACTACCTAGGTAAAGATTTATTTTGGCTGTTCCAAATTTCCGAGAACCTCCCTTGTTTCGAAATTATTATATTTCTCGTGTAAAACTTAGTAAAAAAAAACGAAGAAATATAAATTAAAAACAAACAAACATATTTATTAACATTTACAATAAAATTTAACAATCAAAACAAAGAACGACAAAATTAAATGCTTCATTACATCAGTCGCCGTGTGGCGTGTCTGGGACTGTTCATGTGTTGCTGTGTTTGCGTGAGAAATGAAAACCGTTTACCGCATTTGGTCGATCTTATGCTCCTGTTTTAGATCCACAATGGTGCAAATTTAAATCGACAGTTATTTTCCACAATTAATCAACATTTTGAAATTCGGTTGCGTTTTCATTTTGATACGTAACGGTAAATTCGTTTGTGGTGGGGCGGGAAAAGTCTCGCGGTTTGCATTGAACGTCATTGTAAACAACGCAACAACGTCCCTTGAAAACACAACGTAGCTAAAGTCCAGGAAGACTTGTAACATGTAAACAATAAAGGCATAGAATAGAAAATGGACTTGTTATCGTGAAAACATGTTATCTATTGGATTTTCTTACAAAGGTACAAAATAAAATAAATTTTAAAGCAAAAAAATCAACACACGGGGGTTTTTGAAATGGCTGGAACAGCCGTATTTTGTTGAATATTTAAATAGAGGTGTGTTTCCAAAGCGTTTGAAAGACGTCATATTAGAATCGGATATTTACCATGATAACAAAAAGTGCACGATTATACATCAATGTATATAAAAAACACTATTATATTAAAGAGACCAAAAATAATAGTGTAAACTTTACAGTGAAATATATTAAAACAATTATGGCAGCTCAGTGCATACAATATCATGTTTCATCGAACCCCTAAAAGGAATGTCGACCTCGGCTAATGTTCCATAAAACATGATATCGCATTCTATGAGCTGCCATAATTGTACAAAATCAACCATTCTAGATTGAGATAAAGTTAAAATGTTAAATACATGTCTATACACGTGCCATGATAGTGGACTGTGATTCTGACACGTGTTACACGTACAGTTCTAGTAGTTAGTCACGCGCTAGAGCTCTTTTCCGTATGGTTTCTAACGGATACATTCATAGTACAGATTTCTTTTGACAGTTTTATAGTTTTTCAGAAAAAAGAAAAAATACGTAAGTGGAATGACATAGATTGCTTTGTTTATTTGAATAGGTGAATAGGATTTTTCGCCACTTTCAACATTTTGTCACGGGGGGGGGGGGGGATACTTTTAGGTACAGGTCTGCGGACGGACATTTGAAAACCCACCCTATTCATATATTTTCGGACATTATAAAACAGGATCTAATCATATATTGAATGATTAAATCAGACCTATTCATATATTTTATTACTGCACATCCCCATTGACAAAATAGTACATTCACTTCCAAAATGATAAATTGATGTTAATGGAACACTTTGTTTGTAAAATCACTTTGGTTAACATAGGCTTAACAGGCTTAAGATGAGAATTGAGGAATGTATATTTTAGATAATTTACAACTACCCAATGATATATTTTTCAATGAAAAAAGCTACCTATTCATATATTTTGGAGAGCATAAAAAGTGATCTATTCGGGCCGCACATCCGTATTACCCTATATATACCAAGTTACCCCCGTGCATTTTGGCAGCTTTCATTGAGGGGAGGGGGTAGTAGAAAGCCGAGGTTGATAAGACCCCCCCCCCGAACTTCAGCAGGAAAACTAGAAATTCTTGTCAATTAAGGATGGGACTGTGCGCATCATGTACGAATTTAGGTTCGATCTCCAAACTTACTGTGATCATAAAAATGACAAATCTGCAAACTATCCTTTTGCGTTGTTTCATTGTTAGTTTAAACATATATTTTATTACTATAAATATTAATCATATGTTCAAAATAAATCCCAACAATGTTAGTTATATTTAATGTCAATATGACAGTCTTACTAATGGCACAAGTCTAATAATGGTGGTTGCTTTGAGTAATGATCTTATCTCTTAGTTTCTTTAGTACTGAAATTGATATTTTTTATTATATTTTTCGCCACAATTTGAACATTTCACAAGTCAGGGTTTCTGTGTCCACGACACTTGTGGACACAGAAATCCTGACTTGTGAGGATGCAATTTGAATATCTTGCAAGAAAACCTCATATCTGCATTAACAAATACAGCAGTAAAAATAAGGTTTTACCTAAAAACAAAGGACATCTTAAGTGTATAAGTATGCAATTCCTAACACGGCTGATGACTTTCACTTTTTTTATTTATTGATTACAGCGACGTTGTGCAATTACACGTACGCGTATTTGATAATATGTATACAATTACCTATTTTTAGTAACAGTCAATTTGCATGATTAGTTTATTGTTCAAGCAGTATGTGTATTACTGAGGTTATTTGAGCCCCCCTTTCGTAATTATTGCAAATAGTGGTAGGCCGTTAAGTAAATTAAACGTATCTAATTGAATAACTTAACCTTGAATATCATATACGACGGAGCTGACACTTACGCTAAACAGAAGCAGCGGGTTGATTGTTGTATCCTCTGCATTGACAATGCAATAGCTATGCGTCAAAGTAACAAACTACGCAATTCTTGTTCATCTTTAGAAATCTGCATGGAAGATCTCGGTAACAAAAAAAACCGAAGTTGATTATATCACGACTGTAAATAGTTGTTAATAAATTATTACGTAATGTCGAAGATATATGATATTATAAGCTGGTTTAAATCGAAGTCACAGCTGTTTGCGAAAATTACGACAAAAATTTCAGGAAGATTATAGAAACACCATTTTGACAAGATATATATTTCAGTATTTAGCTGGTACATTTACGGAACAATCTTTTTGGAGTGTCTAGTTGCAATAATTTTAAGATCAATGCACTTTTAATATTAAAATCAATTATAGACAGTTCTTCCTCCCAAGTCCAGTCAACTTTAGCTCCCCCATGCCTTAAGGAATCAACAGATATATATTTAATGTAAAACAGTGTGTTAGTTATGATGAATCCTTAGATAATTTAATAGCAAAACTTCTCTTGTTTAGTCGTTTCGTTGATTCACAGTAACATGTAGTAGTGATTCAAAGACTTTTTGTTCAAATATTTCATCTTGTAAGAGAAGAATAAATAAACAAGTAATAAAATAAATGGTGTTGACGAGTATGCGCAGGGTATCAATTTACTACACAAGACGCGATAAAAAAAAACTCGTAAATTTATGGTTACAACAGCGCATTTATTTTCAACGCATTTCCGAAAAGGTACCCATGGTGTAAAAAAAGTCACATCTCCAAGAGTGAGCACATTAAAAAAATGTGGATAGCATTTCCTGTCACTAGAGATGTAGGCACTTCAACCAGAAAGAGTATATCGTCATGCGGCAAATGTTGACCTAAAATTCGGTTGATATAGAAGCTTTCTATTCTGCACTGAATGGAAAATGTGAATTTTTGTATTGACCTTCATTAGTTAAAAAAAAAATATTTCTCCTGCTCTTTGTACAATATGAATTTAATAATTGGTCATTTTTAAACATAAATGGGTAAGCTTTCAAATAAAAAATAATTCCAGCACTTCAAATAAAAAATAATTCCAGCACTGCACCATCCAAACAGAGGCCCTACAGTTTTTTCTTCTGAGTACTAAGTTCTTTGTGTTAAAACACTGTTTTTCTGTTTCACAAACCGACCCTCGGAGACACGCACGCACGCCTGTTCTTAGCTGTCATTTAGGCAGAAATGGTAGGGTGTTCAAGCCTATGATCTAGGAGATCACAGATTATTGGACTTGATCACTTGTTCTTTATATTCTGAAGATGAAAATAATAATCACATCTAAGTCTTATATAGGCACCACATATCTGGCCATATTCGTTAAACGAAACTTAATTTATTATTAAGACCAATGTCAGAATTAAAATTATTTTAAAGGCGGTTTATAATTATATTTAATGATGAAGTCAATATTTGCTTTGTTATTATGTGCTCTTCCAGTTTATTGTTACATTTTTGTTGTTGTTCTTCTTTATTCTTTTTTTATTGCTTCGGGTAAGTCGTTCATAAGTTTATTAAAGGATGTCAAACTATACTGTGAAAAACTAAAATCTAATATTTTTACCGGAAAATCAAAGCCGATTGTTCATAAATGACACATTTGAACACATTAGTCCAACATCCGTCCAATCTTAACTGCACGCCGAGATCATGGAAATGCTTTGAATCCGCTTCTAAGGAGTAAATTATCCACAGGAAGACAAAAAGTCCAGATTTTTGGTCCATCCCTTTTCCCCAATTTATTGGTTTTTGTTCTTGTCGTGAATATAGCTGAAAGTCGATCAATCAATCAATCAATCAATCAATCAATCAATCAATCAATCAATCAATCAATCAATCAATCAATCAATCAATCAATCAATCAATCAATCAATCAATCAATCAATCAATATTTGAAATAATGGATTGAAAATAAAACACAACTTCAATTTATATAGCTATCATATTTTTTTCAGGCCAGCGGTGCCAAGATTGTCTTCATAATGGAATACTTTTTAAGTCAAACCAAGCATTTGAATATAGAGCGGACTGTCTGGAAATGACAGGCTGTTTTTGTTACTGCAACGGGCAAGCTAGGTGTGAAAAAGAAAGAAATATTTGTGATAGAACTATTTCCAGCGCAAGAGACTTTCATAGCAATACAAGAACTAGGTATCAGAGTTTCAGCTCTAATTCAGGTTCCAGTTCAAGCTCTGGATCAGGCTCGGGAGCTGGCCAAGTTATCAAAGATGTCAGGGACACAGGATGTAGAAAGTGTTATGTAGGCGGGGGCGAAATAGACGGCGGTACATATTTCAATCATAAAAATGGATGCATTTCGTATTCATCATGTTATTGTGGATGTGACGGTAACTGGCAATGCCCTGCGCAAAATGCAAAGAACACTTGCACCGGATCCGGAAGTGGTGTAATTATAGGCAGAGATGAAAGCAGTTGTCGTTCCTGTGTGATAGAAGGTATTCCGTATGTGGGAAACTCAGACTTCACCTACCGAAATAATTGTCTCGAATGGACTGACTGCCGTTGTAGATGTGATGGTTCTTGGCGTTGTTCATCAAGTAGTGCTAAATGGATTTGCGATAACGTTTGCAGGGAATGTGAAGTAGAAGGACGAAAATATCCAGGTAAATCTCAGTTTCGATATGCAAAAGATTGCACTGTTTATGATCCATGTATATGCAATTGTGATGGTTCTTGGAATTGTCCAGCAGAAAATGGCAAGTGGATCTGTACAGATAAATGTCTTGAGTGCACTGTCAATGGAAGAAAATATGCCGGAAATTCAGAATTTAGTCTAAGAGAAGACTGTTGGGAATGGAACCCGTGCACATGTAACTGTGATGGATCTTGGGAATGTCCCAGAGACAATGCTAAATGGGTTTGCACAGACCAATGCCTTCAGTGCGATGTAAACGGTAAAAAATACGAAGGAAATACACTTTTTCAGTATGTAGACGGTTGTTACGAGTATAATTGCAACTGTCGCTGTGATGGTGGATGGTCATGCCCTGCAAATCGGACAAGAGATATTTGTAGATTAAACATGGCTACCGGATGCTATTATTGTAATGTCAACGGCAAAAAATTTGAAGGAAATAGTTTATTCTCGTATGAAGACGGTTGTATTAAATACGACAAATGCACATGCAATTGTGATGGTTCATGGGAATGTCCCGGAGAAAGGGCTACATACACGTGTAGAAGAAATGTCACTACAGGGTGCAACTACTGTGACGTATATGGCCAGCAGATGAGGGGAAACTCACGATTCGAAATGCAACAAGATTGTTGGAGATATGATTGCGAATGTGACTGCAACGGATATTGGAGATGCTACGAAACTGGGGCTCAATACATATGCGGCAGTCAGCTTTTAGATTCAACCGGTTGTAAATCGTGTTTAGCAGAGGGTCAGCGTTTTCCAGGCCAAAGTTCATTCGAAATATCTTGGGGATGCGTGACACATCAGTGCACATGTAATTGTGATGGTTCATGGTATTGTCCATCGCGACTTGCAAAGAACACATGTTCGAACAGTCACTTTCAAAATTTTCTTATTAAAACAATAACAAATTTGCCAAATTCGTGGTGTAGCGAGTGTACGATTGGTGGTAGTGTTTACCCAGGATATTCTCAGTTGGAATATCAAGAGCAATGTACTCGCCAATATGCAAGATGTTACTGTAATGGCGGATATAGATTTGATTCTTCTATTATTACTGGCTGCACGGAGAGCACACATATATCGGTAGCTAAAGGAAACTGTATCCAATGTACATTCAACGACAAAAATTATACAGCCAATTCAGTATTTGAAATATCATCACAATGTAAACGATATAGATGTAAATGCGAATGCAATGGATTGGCAGCCTGCCAACCAATAAGCGAAAACGTTTGTGGTACTGTTTTAACAACTATTAGGTCTTCTCAATTTGAAACTAATGGCGAAGGTGGAACCATAGTTGTTGGAGGTGGAGGAACCATTGTAGAACGCGGCCGTGTTGTTGTCACTGGTGGAGAAACCGGGACTTCCGGTGGAACTCTCGTTGTAAGCGGAACAGGTGGTACGTCTGAAACTGTTGCAACTGGCACATCTGGTCAGAGAACCGTTGTAATTGGTGGAGGTACACAGGGACAAACGTCTGGTTCGAGAACAGTTATTGCCTCTGGAAGTAGCGGAATAGAACAAACATCGGGATCCCGAACAGTAGTTGTAGATGGTACACGAACCACGGGGTCTAGAACTATTGTAGTAGGTGGATCTGGCGATAGTACCCCGTCGAAAGAAACTAGCGTTGTTGTAACGGGTGGTGGGGGCTCCAGCACGGGAAGAACTGTGGTTCAGATCGGTGGGGTAGAGTCGTCTTCCAGCGAGGGCACAATAGTTACTACTGGTGATGGGTCAGCTTGTTATCATTGTGTTGGGTTAGATGGTAAGAAATACCCAGGAAATTCGGAATTCACATTCCGTAGAGGGTGTGCTGTTTGGAGATGTCAATGTAATTGTTACGGAAGGGCACTTTGTCGACCACATGATTTAAGCGCATGTTTAGTAGAACCCCAATGCCGCGACTGTGTAGTGGAAGGTCGGACATATCCTAGTAACAGAATGTTTAGCTACGAAAAAGATTGTGTTGTACATCAGTGCAGATGTATGTGTGATGGACAGCCTAGATGTGTCCAGACCGTTGCAGTTGAATGTGAAGAACGAAAAGCACAATGCAAGCAGTGTGTTGTACAAGGTAAAAGCTATTTACCAAATACCATGTTTGACCTAGAATCTCGATGTAGGAAACAGCGCTGTCAATGCGACTGTAGTGGCGAGTATCGCTGTTCTCGGGCTGTGAATACTTGTGTCGGGGAAGAAATTGTGGTCGAAGATTGTCAACCTTGTGACGTTGATGGAAAAGAGTTTGCAGCCGGAACTACTTTCCAAGTTGACCGAGGTTGCTATCGAATGACATGTTCATGTTCATGTAAAGATAGACTAACATGTGACCAATCTGCCACGATTAACATATGTGACACTCGCCCAAGAACGCAGTGTAAAGCATGTGAAGTAGACGGCGAACGGTATGCACCGAACAGTAAATTTGAACGAGAAGAAGGTTGCATTAGAAAGCAATGTCAATGTAATTGTAACGGCGATTACCAATGCAGCAGTACTGGGGTAAACATCTGTGGTAATGATACAACTGTTACATCTACTCAAACTGGAGTTACGTCTACAATCGGGACGTCAATAACCACAGAAAAGAAAGATTGTGAAGTTTGCCTAGCGGACAGAATTGAAAGAAAGATCGGAGTTCCATTCTGCTTGGATCGCGGTTGCAAACGATATACTTGTGAATGTTACTGTAATGGCCGATATGCATGTCAAACTGACAAACCGGAAAACATCTGCGACGATTCCGGGAATGTTATCGCCAGGTCATGTGACACTGCTGCAATCAGTAAGGGAAGCACAGTAACTGAAGAGACAGAGAGAAGACAAACCGGAAGTAAAACCACTAGTGGTGGAGAACGATCAACTTCTACTACGACTCACTTAACGGAAACCCGATCGACTACAATATCCGAAAGTGGTGCCTCGATATTTGATTACGAGGAAAGACAAGGCGGCGTTGTCGTACCGGCAGCTGTTAGAGGAGAGCGTTGTATGCCATGCAATATTCAAGAACAGTTCTACGATGGCAATTCTGAGTTTTTCCTACAGTTAGAATGCAAACAGTTTAGATGTCGGTGTAATTGTGATGGTACTTGGGAATGTCCCAGGCAAAGGCCAAGAAACACATGTCGGACGGAAGAAAGTTGTCGGCCATGTTCACTTCGTGGAAAGACATACCCTGCAAATTCTAAGTAAGAAAAATTCGTTTTGCTTCGTTAGATATAAAGTTTCGTATGGTTTCGTAAGGTGTTTTCTATACATGATTATTTTTAGTTCTGCTTGTCATGTGCATTACTACTTCCGTGTGTATATATATATATATATATATATATATATATATATACACGGAAGTAGTAATGCACATGACAAGCAGAACTATATATATATAGAACCAAAATCTAAAACATGTCATGGTTGAGGTATGTGGTACAACTATAAAATAATAATGGCTCCTTAAAAAGTAATACCCTTATTTTCATCCCATGTCATTTTCAATACTTTTTATTTACGATTGGCTACATATTTCATCAGGTCTCATTTTAAATAATTCTAACCTTAACTTGAATTTGTCATCCGCACATCCCGGTAGCCATGTGCAATATTTTGCTTAGCGTCACCACGTGACATCACAGGATAAGTTTATCACATTCCAAATGGCTATTAACTTATTTCAGTTTAAGAGGATCTTAATAGTATTATGTGCAATTTACCAAGTTAACTGCATTTATTTGTAAAGACTAACCTTTTTAGCTTACCTGACCCTTTGTCATCAATTTGCGTCTGTAAACTTTTTACATTTTAATCTTCTTCTCTGAAACCACTTGGCCAATTGAAACCAAACTTGGCCATAATGTTCATTGTATGGACCTTTACAAAGTTTGTGTTTTAAATTTGGATTGGAAAACTAATATGACTGCTATCGCAGGACTTAGTTTAACATAGGACCATGTGGGAAAAAAGTTTTTAAAAAAAGTTTTCTCTGAAACCTGTTAACCAATCAAAACAAAACTTACCTGAAATATTGTTTGGATGGTCCTGTATAAAGGTTATGTTTTCTATGCCAATCGGAAATTCAAAATGACCGCCACCACAGGACTTAGTTTAACACAGGACCCTATGGAAAAAGTATAAAAAGGTTTCTTTTCTGAAACCGGTTAACCAATGGAAACTAAAAACTTACTAGCAATATTGTTTGGATGGTCCTCTATAAAGTTTATGTTTTTTAATCCCAATCGGCAATTGAAAATGGCCGCCATGGCAGGACTTAGTTTAACATTGGACCGTATGGAAAAAAGTTAAAAAATGCTTCTTCTCTGAAACCGGTTAACCAATGCAAACAAAACTTACTATCAATATTGTTTGGATGGTCCTCTATAAAATTAATGGCTTTTTAGCTCACCTGACCCGAAGGGTCATGTGAGCTATTGCCATCACTTGGCGTCCGTCGTCGTCCGTCGTCGTCGTCGTCGTCGTCGTCCGTCGTCGTGGTCGTCGTTAACTTTTCTTCAAAAATCTTCTCCTCCAAAACCACTGAAGGGATTGCATTGAAACTTTGCACACATCATCAGTAAAATGTCCTCTACCAAGTTTGCCCAAATCATGGCCTCAGACCAACCAACATGGCCGCCATTGCTAAAAATAGAACAGGGGGGTCAAAATATAGTTTTTTTGCTTATAGTTCAAAAATTATAACAGATACAGGAAAACCGAACAGGCCTTTCTTCTTTAGCATCTAAAGCTCTACAAAACACTCCATTGTGTCAAAGTTGTATGATGACTCCTTGTAGGAGTTATTGCCCTTTAATTGTCAAAATTGATGATTTTTGTCATTTTTGCCTCAAAATCTTGAAAATTATTAGAACTAGAGAAAAAGTTAGCATTGCTTAATTGTTCTGCTCTATTAGGGCTACAAAAATGACTTAAGGGTCAAGATTGTCTGATTAACCGTTTAAGAGTTATTCCCCTTGAACTGTTTTTTTTAATCGGTTTTAATTGATTTTTTTAAATCTTCTCCTCTGAAACAACTGAAAGTACTGCTTTGAAACTTTGTACACATCATCCATCAAATGTCCTCAACCAAGTTTGTACCAACCATGGCTGCAGATTAACCAACATGGCCACCATGGCTAAAAATAGGACGGAAGGGGGGGGGGGTAAAATACAGTTTTTGGCTTATATTTAAAAAAGTGTAACTGATACAGGAAAACCGAAGAGACATACCTTCATCTGCATCAAAAGCTCTACGAAACACTCCATTGGGTTGAAGTTGTATGATGACTCCTTATAGGAGTTATTGCCCTTTAATTGTCCAAATTGATTATTTTTGACGATTTTGGATTTACTTGCGCTTTCGATTGATACTGGGTCGGTTTAAAAAATTATTAGAACTAGAGAAAAAGTTAGCATTGCTTAATTGTTATGCTCTATGAGGGCTACAAAAATGACTTTAAGGTCAAGATTGTCTGATTAACCGTTTAGGAATATTCTCCTTGAACATTTTTTTAATCAATTTAACTTGATTATAAAAATCTTCTCCTCTTTAACCAATGAAAGGACTGCTTTGAAACATTGCACACATCATCTTTAGGACGTCCTCTACCAACATTTTGCAAATCATGACACCTGACTACATACATAGCTACGTTGGCTTAAAATAGAAAAAATGAAATAAGGGGGGGAGAGAGTTTTCGACTGATAGTTAAAAAAGTATAACAGGTACAGCAAATTTGAAGTGAACCTCACTTCTCCCTCCAAGCATCAAAAGCTCCTCATTATAGGAGTTATTTCCCTTAAAAGGTCAAAATTAATGATTTTTGCAGAAGTGTTTCGCAATTCCTTATAGCAACAAATAGGTGGATAAAAAGGGTTGTTTGGTTTCAGGTTCAGGTGAGCGTTACAGGCTCCTGGGAGCCTCTAGTTTTTTTTATCCCAATCGGAAATTCAAAATGGTCGCCACCGCAGGACTTAATTTAACATAGGACCCTACGGGAAATTTTTTTAAATTGCTTCTTTTCTGAAAACCAGGTAGCCAACGGAAACAAAAACTTACTAGCAATATTGTTTGGATTGTCCTCTTCAAAGTTTATTGAAAATAACAGGACTTAGTTTAACATCAGGGAAATGCCATTTTCATTTCCTATACAATCAGGTGAGCGATACAGACTCTTAACAGCCTCTGGTTTTCCCCTTCTTAAATGTTAATGCTCTGTTAGTTATTACCACCCTATTATATTTAGGGTTGCTTGAATAAAATTCAATGCAGATCTTTCTCCCAGAATCGAATAAATGATGTATTTCATCATAGAAAGCCTCAAATATTTTTGTATTACGTCATCACATTAGTTATCGAAAACACTTTACTGTTATATCTTGCACTCTATTTACACTATATTCAATCAAGTGCAATAAAAAGTAGAGGTATTGATACAGATATGGTAAAAACATGACCTGTAGTAATTACTGAATTTAGTATACAACAATTATTTTATCTGTTCATCTACCAATGAACAACAGATAATGTACATGTACTTGATGACAAATATTAAACTATCGAAAATGCCTTAGTCCACCATATGTGTTTTCTGTTTAATTATCAATTTAATTATATGTTGTCTTATTCAAACACAAGTACACTATGTGTTGTCTCAGTAGACAACAAGTACAGTATCTATTGAGACAACACATAGTGTACTTGTGTTTGAATGAGACAACATATAATTAAGTTGTTGTCTCATAAGACAGCACGAACAGTATCTATTGTCACATTAGACAGCAAGTACAGTATCTGTTGTCTCATAAGACAGCAAGTACAGTATCTGTTGTCTCATAAGACAGCACGAACAGTATCTATTGTCACATTAGACAGCAGGTACAGTATCTGTTGTCACATTAGACAGCAAGTACAGTATCTGTTATCACATTAGACAGCACGTACAGTATCTATTGTCACATTAGACAGCAAGTACAGTATCTATTGTCACATTAGACAGCAAGTACAGTATCTGTTGTCACATTAGACAGCAAGTACAGTATCTGTTGTTTCATTAGACAGCACGTACAGTATCTATTGTCACATTAGACAGCAAGTACAGTATCTATTGTCACATTAGACAGCATGTACAGTATCTGTTGTTTCATAAGACAGCAAGTACAGTATCTGTTGTCTCATAAGACAGCAAGTACAGTATCTATTGTCACATTAGACAGCAAGTACAGTATCTGTTGTCTCATAAGACAGCACGTACAGTATCTATTGTCACATTAGACAGCAAGTACAGTATCTGTTGTCTCATAAGACAGAACGTACAGTATCTATTGTCTCATAAGACAGCACGTACAGTATCTATTGTCTCATTAGACAGCACGTACAGTATATGTTGTCTCATTAGACAGCAAGAACAGTGTATCTATTGTCTCATTAGACAGCAAGTACATTATCTATTGTCTCATTAGACAGCACGTACAGTATCTGTTGTCTCATTAGACAGCAAGTACAGTATCTGTTGTCTCGTAAGACAGCACGTACAGTATATGTTGTCACATTAGACAGCATGTACAGTATCTGTTGTCTCGTAAGACAGCAAGTACAGTATCTGTTGTCTCGTAAGACAGCAAGTACAGTATCTATTGTCTCATAAGACAGCAAGTACAGTATCTATTGTATCATAAGACAACAAATACAGTATCTATTGTCACATTAGACAGCACGTACAGTATCTGTTGTCTCATTAGACAGCAAGTACGGTATCTGTTGTCTCATAAGACAGCACGTACAGTATCTATTGTCACATTAGACAGCAAGTACAGTATCTGATGTCTCATAAGTCAGCACGTACAGTATCTATTGTCACATTAGACAGCAGGTACAGTGTCTATTGTCACATTAGACAGCACGTACAGTATCTGTTGTCTCATAAGTCAGCACGTACAGTATCTATTGTCACATTAGACAGTAGGTACAGTATCTATTGTCACATTAGACCGCAGGTACAGTATCTGTTGTCTCATAAGACAGCAGGGGCCTCGGTGGCCGAGTGGTCAAGGTAGTTCGTCTACTATTGATCACGTGGTCTGTCAACACTGAGATTGCGGGTTCGATTCTCACTGCAGGCAGGGTGTACTCGACTCCAATCTTAATTGACAAGGATTGCCAGTTTTCCTACCGCAGGTCGGGGGTTCTCTCCGGGTACTCCGGCTTCCTCCCCCAATAAAAACTGGATGCCATGAAATAGCTGAAAAATTGCTGAAAGTGGCGTTAAAACACCATTCAAACAAACAAACAAACATAAGACAGCACGTACAGTATCTATTGTCACATTAGACAGCAGGTACAGTATCTATTGTCACATTAGACAGCAGGTACAGTATCTGTTGTCTCATAAGACAGCACGTACAGTATCTATTGTCACATTAGACAGCAAGTACAGTATCTATTGTTACATAAGACAGCACGTACAGTATCTATTGTCTCATAAGACAGCAAGTACAGCATCTATTGTCACATTAGACAGCAAGTACAGTATCTGTTGTCTCATTAGACAGCACTTACAGTATCGGTTGTCTCATTAGACAGCAAGTACAGTATCTGTTGTCTCATAAGACAGCACGAACAGTATCTATTGTCACATTAGACAGCAAGTATAGTATCTGTTGTCTCATTAGACAGCACTTACAGTATCTGTTGTCTCATTAGACAGCAAGTACAGTATCTGTTGTCTCGTAAGACAGCACATACAGTATCTATTGTCACATTAGACAGCAAGTACAGTATCTGTTGTCTCATAAGTCAGCACGTACAGTATCTATTGTCACATTAGACAGCAGGTACAGTATCTATTGTCACATTAGACAGCATGTACAGTATCTGTTGTCTCATAAGACAGCACGTACAGTATCTAATGTCACATTAGACAGCAGGTACAGTATCTGTTGTCTCATTAGACAGCAAGTACAGTATCTATTGTCACATTAGACAGCAAGTACAGTATATGTTGTTTCATAAGACAGCACGTACAGTATCTATTGTTTCATAAGACAGCACGTACAGTATCTGTTGTTTCATAAGACAGCACGTACAGTATCTATTGTCACATTAGACAGCAAGGACAGTATCTGTTGTTTCATAAGACAGCACGTACAGTATCTGTTGTTTCATAAGACAGCACGTACAGTATCTATTGTCACATTCGACAGCAAGTACAGTATCTATTGTCACATTAGACAGCAAGTACAGTATATGTTGTCTCATTAGACAGCAAGTACAGTATCTGTTGTCTCATTAGACAGCAAGTACAGTATTTGTTGTCTCGTAAGACAGCACGTACAGTATCTATTGTCACATTAGACAGCAAGTACAGTATCTATTGTCACATTAGACAGCAAGTACAGTATCTGTTGTCTCATTAGACAGCAAGTACAGTATCTGTTGTCTCGTAAGACAGCACGTACAGTATCTGTTGTCTCATAAGACAGCAAGTACAGTATCTGTTGTCTCGTAAGACAGCAAGTACAGTATCTGTTGTCTCATTAGACAGCACGTACAGTATCTGTTGTCTCATAAGACAGCAAGTACAGTATCTGTTGTCGCGTAAGACAGCACGTACAGTATCTGTTGTCTCGTAAGACAGCAAGTACAGTATCTATTGTCACATTAGACAGCACGTACAGTATCTATTGTCACATTAGACAGCAAGTACAGTATCTGTTGTCACATTAGACAGCAAGTACAGTATCTGTTGTTTCATTAGACAGCACATACAGTATCTGTTGTCACACTAGACAGCAAGTACAGTATCTATTGTCACATTAGACAGCACGTACAGTATCTGTTGTCATATTAGACAGCAGGTACAGTATCTGTTGTCTCATTAGACAGCACGTACAGTGTCTATTGTCACCTTAGACAGCAAGTACAGTATGTATTGTCACATTAGACAACAAGTACAGTATCTGTTGTCTCATAAGACAGCAAGTACAGTATCTATTGTCACATTAGACAGCAAGTACAGTATCTATTGTCACATTAGACAGCAGTACAGTATCTGTTGTCTCATAAGACAGCAAGTACAGTATCTGTTGTCTCGTAAGACAGCACGTACAGTATCTGTTGTCTCATTAGACAGCACGTACAGTGTCTATTGTCACCTTAGACAGCAAGTACAGTATGTATTGTCACATTAGACAACAAGTACAGTATCTGTTGTCTCATAAGACAGCAAGTACAGTATCTATTGTCACATTAGACAGCAAGTACAGTATCTATTGTCACATTAGACAGCAAGTACAGTATCTGTTGTCTCATAAGACAGCAAGTACAGTATCTGTTGTCTCGTAAGACAGCACGTACAGTATCTGTTGTCTCATAAGACAGCAAGTACAGTATCTGTTGTCTCGTAAGACAGCACGTACAGTATCTGTTGTCTCATTAGACAGCAAGTACAGTACCTATTGTCACATAAGACAGCACGTACAGTATCTATTGTCACATTAGACAGCAAGTACAGTATCTATTGTCACATTAGACAGCAAGTACAGTATCTGTTGTCTCATAAGACAGCACGTACAGTATCTGTTGTCACATAAGACAGCACGTACAGTATCTATTGTCACATTAGACAGCAAGTACAGTATCTATTGTCACCTTAGACAGCAAGTACAGAATCTATTGTCACATAAGACAGCACGTACAGTATCTATTGTCACATTAGACAGCAAGTACAGTATCTATTGTCACATTAGACAGCAAGTACAGTATCTATTGTCTCATTAGACAGCAAGTACAGTATCTGTTGTTTCATAAGACAGCACGTACAGTATCTGTCGTCACATAAGACAGCACGTACAGTATCTATTGTCTCATTAGACAGCAAGTACAGTATCTGTTGTTTCATAAGACAGCACGTACAGTATCTGTTGTCTCATAAGACAGCACGTACAGTATCTATTGTCTCATTAGACAGCAAGTACAGTATCTGTTGTCACATTAGACAGCAAGTACAGTATCTGTTGTTTCAAAAGACAGCACGTACAGTATCTATTGTCACATAAGACAGCACGTACAGTATCTATTGTCTCATTAGACAGCAAGTACGGTATCTGTTGTCACATTAGACAGCAAGTGCAGTATCTGTTGTCTCATAAGACAGCACGTACAGTATCTATTGTCACATTAGACAGCAAGTACAGTATCTGTTGTCACATTAGACAGCACGTACAGTATCTATTGTCACATTAGACAGCACGTACAGTATCTATTGTCAATATAGACAGCACGTACAGTATCTATTGTCACATTAGACAGCAAGTACAGTATCTGTTGTCTCATTAGACAGCAAGTACAGTATCTATTGTCACATTAGACAGCAAGTACAGTATCTGTTGTCACACTAGACAGCACGTACAGTATCTATTGTCACATTAGACAGCACGTACAGTATCTATTGTCAATTTAGACAGCACGTACAGTATCTATTGTCACATTAGACAGCAAGTACAGTATCTGTTGTCTCATTAGACAGCAAGTACAGTATCTATTGTCACATTAGACAGCAAGTACAGTATCTGTTGTCACATTAGACAGCAAGTACAGTATCTGTTGTCTCATTAGACAGCAAGTACAGTATCTATTGTCACATTAGACAGCAAGTACAGTATCTGTTGTCTCATTAGACAGCAAGTACAGTATCTGTTGTCTCATTAGACAGCAAGTACAGTATCCACTGGAACCTATTAACTAGTTTTCTATTATTTATTAGTACAACTATAAGAACGGGAGAGACGCTTTTAGCTTTCAAATTAAAATTTTTTATTTAGGTCAAAACTACCTATAAAGAGAACCAATTTTTGTGAAAAAAGTGTTATTACTTAGACATCAATTTACCTGATTCATTAACCTTTAATTTTACGCCATGTAATCGAAAGATTAGTGTACAAATGAGATCTTTTTGTGTGATCATTTTGCACATTTTTATTTCTTCAGGGGAAATATTTTGATCGGAGTATGAATATATCTAAGTTCTGAAGTGGGTTTAGTTTTTATACCCCCGCTCGACAGAGTCGGGGGTATATAGTGGTCCTCATGTCCGTCCGTCCGTCCGTCCTTCCGTCCGTTCGTTCGTCCGTCAACATTTAGTTTCCGGATGATTATTCAAAAAGTTTACATCCGATTTGAATGGAACTTTGGGATATTGTTATATATCAGGTTGGTAAGAAGCCTATTGATTTTGGGGGAAATCCGTAAAATTTCAAGGTCGCAGTCCACGAAAAAATGTTAGAAATTTTTACAAAAAAGTTGTTTCCGGACGATAACTAAAAAAGTTTGCATGTGATTTAAATGAAACTTTGGGATATTGTTATATATCAGGTTGGTAAGAAGCCTATCGATTTTGGGGGAATCCATCAAATATCAAGGTCACAGTCCACGAAAAACGTTAGAAATTTTTACAAAAGCGGGGATAACAGTGATCGCTAGATTGACTTTGTCTAGTTTTGTTTGGGTTCTTAAATGTATGGATTTTATGTCCACGAGATCCATGTAATGTGAATAACAAGCATCCCACATTGGCAGAAAAAGACTTTCTAACATGGTCCACTAATCTCTGATTATGAAAACAACCGGCTTTAATATTTATTGAATGGGACCATACTGTGAGGGTTTACAGTGCTCGACTAACAGAACTGTTGAGAATGCTCACAATATCTTTTACTATAAGTTACATCATTTTTGTGGTGTAAGATCGAACAAAAATGTAACCCTGAGATCCGACAGGGCCCCACACGCCGATGTTGTCAGGGAGTTCAAAATTTCTTGATCAGCGTGCAGTTTTTAAAATAGTTCACTTGGTTTTAAAATTGTAGCATTACTGTGCAATGTATGTGTGACATATACGAAACTAAATGTTAAAATGTTAATGATTTCTTATGAGAGTCCATTTATCGTACAGTAAACAGACTGAAAAGTAGTTATGATTTTTATTATTTCAGCTTTACAGTCGACATAGATCAATGCCGGAAGTACCAGTGCGCGTGTCCATGTGATGGTCGTTATAGCTGCCCACCTCAGAACATTATAAATATATGTACTGGTGAGCGCCAACCTACCCAGTGCTCAGATTGTACAGTGAACAGTCGTCGCTACCCAGGAAACGCAGAGTTCTCCTACGATGAAGGTTGTAATAGATTCAACTGCATCTGTAAGTGTGATGGTTCTTGGGACTGTCCTGCCGAAAAAACAGTAAACACGTGCACATCGCCTAGCACTGGATGCAGGGAATGCGAGGTTAAAGGTCAACGATATCGTGGAAACTCGCAATTCGCTTTTGATGACGGTTGTAATAGATTCAACTGCATCTGTAAGTGTGATGGTTCTTGGGACTGTCCTGCCGAAAAAACAGTAAACACGTGCACATCGCCTAGCACTGGATGCAGGGAATGCGAGGTTAAAGGTCAACGATATCGTGGAAACTCGCAATTCGCTTTTGATGATGGTTGTAATAGATTCAACTGCATCTGTAAGTGCGATGGTTCATGGGACTGTCCTGCCGAAAAAACAGTAAACACGTGCACATCGCCTAGCACAGGATGCAGGGAATGCGAGGTTAAAGGTCAACGATATCGTGGAAACTCGCAATTCGCTTTTGATGATGGTTGTAATAGATTCAACTGCATCTGTAAGTGTGATGGTTCTTGGGACTGTCCTGCCGAAAAAACAGTAAACACGTGCACATCGCCTAGCACTGGATGCAGGGAATGCGAGGTTAAAGGTCAACGATATCGTGGAAACTCGCAATTCGCTTTTGATGATGGTTGTAATAGATTCAACTGCATCTGTAAGTGTGATGGTTCTTGGGACTGTCCTGCCGAAAAAACAGTAAACACGTGCACATCGCCTAGCACTGGATGCAGGGAATGCGAGGTTAAAGGTCAGCAATATCGTGGAAACTCGCAATTCGCTTTTGATGAAGACTGTAATAGATTCAACTGCATATGTAAGTGTGATGGTTCTTGGGACTGTCCTGCCGAAAAAACAGTAAACACGTGTACATCGCCTAGCACTGGATGCAGAGAATGCGAGGTTAAAGGTCAACGATATCGTGGAAACTCACGTTTCAAGTACGATGATGGGTGTAGCCGATATAACTGCGATTGTAGCTGTGATGGTTCGTATAACTGCCCAGCATCAAGGACCGAAAATATTTGCGCTAATGAAACAAGTCAGTGCACAAATTGTGAAGTCAAAGGCCGCAGATATCGTGGCAATTCTAGGTTCTCTTATGATGAAAGTTGTTCAAGATATAATTGTGATTGTAATTGTGATGGTTCCTGGAACTGTCCTTCATCCAGGACAGAGCGAATCTGTAATACAGATGCAACTCAAAAATGCAGAGAATGCGTAGTTGATGGAAGACGTTATCCCGGAAATGCTCCGTTTTTATTTGATCGCAGTTGTAATAGGTTTAGCTGTGAATGTAGATGCGACGGATCCTTCGACTGCCCTCCCGCGAGAACACAGAGAATTTGTGACAGTGCTGGAAACAGGCTTAGACAATATGTTGAACTTGATTATAAAGAGTCGGATGTGGAACAGGGTAGACGAAGAACGGATTCAAGGGAAACGATTGTTTCAGGATCGCAGTCAAGCTCTGGACATAACAGTTCAAGTACTGGATCCCACAGGACAGGTAGTGGGTCAAGTTACGAATCCAAAACTGTGTCGGAAACACTAACAAGTATTGGGTCAGAGAGTGTCTCCAGCTCTTCGAGTGTTGGTGGATCACAAACGATTACTGAACTTCGAACCAGGTCAGGAACTACGTCTGGTTCTCGAGTTGATAGCAGAGGTTGTCGAGCATGCGTTGTTAAAGGTGTTGAGCATCGATCTCATTCCGTTTTTGAATTTGATGATAATTGTTTCCGCTTTAACTGCGATTGTAGGTGCGATGGTTCATGGAGTTGTCCTGCAAGTCGTACAGTAAATATTTGTCCAGAGAAATGTACGGACTGTTCAGTCAGAGGACGAAAGTATCCACCAAACACCATATTTGAGTACGAGGAAGGATGCGTGCGCTTCAATTGTGACTGTTCATGTGATGGTTCTTTCAACTGTCCGGCAGAAAGAAGCAAAGACATTTGCAGTGGCAGACCTGACAAATGTAGAAACTGTGAAGTTGAAAGCCAGGAATACCCACCAAATAGGAGATTTCAATACGAAAAGGGATGTATCCGCTATGATTGCGACTGTAACTGTGATGGATCATATAGATGTCCTTCCGAAAGATCAACGGATATTTGCCGAGGCGTTGAGTCGAGGACATGTCGTGAATGCAAGGTGAATGGAAAAACATACCCACCAAACAAGGAGTTTTCTTATATTGACAGTTGTGATTTGAAAAAGTGCATGTGTAGTTGCGACGGAACACATCAATGCCCATCTACTACTAACATTTGTGGAAGTCAAATCTGCAGAGATTGTTTAGTTAAAGGAAACAGATATTTAGCGAAGAGTTCGTTCCAGTTTACTGAACGCTGCGAAAAATTTAACTGCGACTGTCTCTGTGACGGATCATGGACGTGTCCTGCAGAACGTACCGAAAACCTATGTACAAGTGGACATTGTGGATCTTGTAGTGTCAGAAACACAAAATACCAAGGAAACAGTGTATTTGTTTTGACCGAAAACTGTAGACAATTCCAGTGTGTTTGTCATTGCGATGGTAGATGGGAGTGCTCAGACGAGTCTGTGAATGTATGTAACGCTGGATAAAGAAATAATAATGAAGGAGTGCTGAGAATGACATCATATATAGTTTGTTTGTAAAGGAATGTTATATTTAACAATGATTTTTTTCTTCAAATCATTCTAAAATACTATGCAATATACACTATTATGGATGATGTCAGTGCTAATGAAATTTCAGCTAAAAATCTTTTTCTCGTTTTATAGATTTTAAAGTTGACTCGGATTAACGATAACAAACAATACCTTGTAAATTTCTGTAGACGGGACAAAGTAAATTGTCAATAATACGAAAATTTTATTTTCACTTGTTGAATTTTTGAACTGGTGTATTCAAAACTATTTTCCATTTACGCAAAAAAAAAGAGAAAAAAAAATCAACGACAAATGTCTGGTACTAAATAATACGTAATACAACCAAAATTAATCTAGCATTCCAACGTTTAAAATTTACGTCTCCTTCATCAGCGTTTAAACTTTCATGAAACATTACTTCACCAAAATAGTTATATTTTTATATAAAAACTGGAGATACGTGGTTGGATGAATAAAAATGTAATGCCTTAAACCATTAAATCATAAAACTGTATATAATAGATGTAAAATCATTTTATATTAAAAAGTATATTACTGGTAGTTTCCTTTCAACTCGTCTTATATGTGTGAAAGTTGTTTAACGCCATTTTCAGCAGTTTTTCAGCTTAATTATGGCGTCCAGTTTTTATTGGGGGAGGAAGCCAGAGTATTCGAAGAAAAACACCCGAACTTCAGTAGGAAAACTGTCAATCCTTGTCAGTTAAGATTGGATGTGAAAATTGTTGGTTTACGTAGGATCTTCCGCCGCCCCCCCCCCCCGAAAAAAAAAGAAACCAAAACAAAACGAATCAAATAAATGAATGAATAAAGCAAACAACAATCATTAGGAAAAAGCACAAACACACCAACTCAAAACGCGCATGTGCGTCCTAATTTAGCTGCACTGAACTAAAATGGTATTAGATCTCAATTTGAAGCTATATCGTGAATGGGGGAAACGTTCGGAAGTCACGTAACTAGTAAGGTTAATAAAAAGTTCAAACTGACAAACACTTTTATAGATTTTTAATGTCAGTTAATCAGAAAAAATTATGTGACATTACGTCTATGCTTTTTCTTACGACGGCTTATTCGTGCCAAACAACAAAAAGAAAAAAAAATATTTATTTCGTTTGTACGGTTTATTAAATCGTTTGTACGGTTTATTAAATCGTTTGTACGGTTTATTAATCCGTTTGTACGGTTTATTAAATCGTTTGTACGGTTTATTAAATCGTTTGTACGATTTATTAATCCGTTTGTACGGTTGATTAAATCGTTTGAACGATTTATTAATCCGTTTGTACGGTTTATTAAATCGTTTGTACGGTTTATTAAATCGTTTGTACGATTTATTAATCCGTTTGTACGGTTTATTTAATCGTTTGTACGGTTTATTAAATCGTTTGTACGGTTTATTAAATCGTTTTTACTATTATTATCAGGGACCATAGGGACCACATCGAAGTAGTTGGCCATCTACAATTGATTATCGGGGATAAAAGGGACCAAATGGTCCAGATAGTTGGTCATCTACATTTGATTAGTAGGGACCAAAGGGACCACATGGTCTAGGTAGTTGGTAATCTACATTTGATTATCAGGGACCAAAAGTACCACATGGTCTAGGTATTTGACGATCTACTTTTGATTATCAGGGACTATGGGGACCATGTGGTCTAGTTAGTTGGCCATCTACTATTCATTATTCCGTACCATAGGGACCACGTGATCTAGGTAGTTGGCAATATACTATTATTTATCAGGGACCCCAGGGACCACATGAATAAACCGTTCAAACGAATTAATAAACCGTACAAACGATTTAATAAACCGTACAAACGATTTAATAAACCGTACAAACGATTTAATAAACCGTACAAACGGATTAATAAATCGTACAAACGATTTAATAAACCGTACAAACGATTTAATAAACCGTACAAACGGATTACTAAATCGTACAAACGATTTAATAAACCGTACAAACGATTTAATAAACCGTACAAACGGATTACTAAATCGTACAAACGATTTAATAAACCGTACAAACGATTTAATAAACCGTACAAACGGATTAATAAACCGTACAAACGATTTAATAAACCGTACAAACGATTTAATAAATCGTTCAAACGATTTAATAAACCGCACAAACGATTTAATAAACCGTACAAACGATTTAATAAACCGTACAAACGGATTAATAAACCGTACAAACGATTTAATAAACCGTACAAACGATTTAATAAATCGTTCAAACGATTTAATAAACCGTACAAACGATTTAATAAACCGTACAAACGAAATAAATATTTTTTTTTCTTTTTGTTGTTTGGAATAAGCCGTCGTATTTTCTCAATCCTGACGAAATGAACAATATTTGTAGGAGACCTCAAAAGCAACATTTTTACAAAATTTGGTGCAATAGTTTTGAAGATGCAAAAAGTAGACGGACTAAAAGCGATGGCAAGCTCACCGTGACTTAATGTTAGACGAGCTAAACAGTTGTCATTTCGGGATTTTCAGTGGGAAGTCCACGCATTATGTTTGTTTGTTTATCTCTCATTAGTCCAATCTGGCTTTGGTTTGGAAACTAGTATGTTAGATCATCCGTAGAGGCCAAAAATGGTTATCTTGTGGAGTAGAGAATGTCGTTGGGCTGTGTGTAATCCAGGTAATGGTCAGAACAGATATAAATAGGAAGAATCGTACTTATGTGGGAATGAAAATAAAAGATTGTTTGGTTCGGTAGGAAATGAAAATGTCCCTGGGTATACGCGAAGAGCGAATAGGTCACAGAATCGCCAAAAGAATAAAAGAGGTTACAGATAAATATTCTAATTATAATGGATAATCCGTATGTTTTTATGTTATTTGTGTTAATATACTAGCATATAATTTATACAATAATGTATATACAATAATTAAATTACATTAGTGAGAAGTTTAATTTAATTATGCAAGATGCAAATTACTGCCAATTAGCTCCAAACTGATTGGCAGATCTTTCTCTGTTTGCATCTTCTGTACTAATGTGACAGATACAGGGAATACAACAAAAAATAAAGGAAGAAAGTTAGTGTTCTCTTCTTTTTTTCAAATTTAATTGAGCAACAAACAAAACCGCTGGTATGGTTGGTTTGTGTAATTAAATTGGGTTTAACGCCACTTTTTCAGAAAATTTCCAACGATATCATGGCGCCCAGTTTTATTGGGGGTGGAATAGTAAAAACTTCGGCATTGAAAATGGCCATCCATGACAATGAAAATTTATTTCGAGCACAACAACCAGTAGTAAGGCCCGAGCCCACAACCTCAGTGTGGACAGGCATGTGATCAATAGTAGATGACTATCTGGGGGTGCAGGAATGTATATCTGCAGCTACAAACCAATGTGTAAAAAAATCCATCTTTTATGTTCCAAAAACTGCCTCACTACATAATTTTGAAAATCTTTAAAAAGCACATCAAGACATATCACAAAACGATCACTTTAAGTTTGAAAAGTTCAAACCAGAGTAATAATGCATCTGATATCACCGTATTTATTTGATAAATAAACAGAACCAGAAAAAGTTCTAAAAGATAAACAAAAATAATAGATCAGACTGAAAGGTCTATGTACCAAAATTAAAATAGATCACAGTTCATCTCGGTCTTCATCACGAATTTTAAGAATAATTTTCCCTGTATTCTGATTTTGTTCCATATACCTATGAGAATCTGCTATTTCTTCGAACGGAAACACTCGGTCGACAATAGGCTTTAGCTTGTCGGTCTCGAAATGGGGCAATGCATTCAACGTGAAGTTTTGTATTAACGATTCTTTATACTGAAAAGAAAGAAGACATACATTTTTAACGAGTAAAAGATGAAAAAAGCTGAATTATATCAATTACATATAAAACGATGTACTACTAATATGTTTATAATACAAAAATACTGCAAAACCAAGTCTCCACTGGACCAGACAGGGATTTAAGACAAAGAATAATAACAGATAAACCTATAAATGAAATCAACAAATTTAAAACACCACATGAACTAACACCTTTGCGTATTAAATTTTGCAAAAGAACTTTTCTAACCCAAGGTTCATTTGTTTGAATCAGGATTTACGTCATTTGCCGAAATTGTAACTATATTTTTTTATGTGGAGTGTATTGTGTTAGAAAGCCGGAATATTCACTGCTTTGTTTGTTAGTTTAAATGATGTTTAACGCCACTTTCAGCAATCTTTCAGCTATATCATAGCATCCAGTTTTTATTGGGGGAGGAAACCGAAGAAAACCAACAACCTGCAGTAGGAAAACTGGCAATCCTTGTCAATTAAGATTGGAGTCGAGTACACCCTGCCAAGTAAGAATCGAATCTGCAAACTCAGTGTTGACATACCACGTGATCAATAGATGATGAACTACCTTAACCACTCGGCCACCGAGGCCCCCAGAAATACTCACTGTGTAACCACCCCCTCCCGACGGGGAATCTTACTGAATGAATGATTTCTCACCTGTATAGGTCTTACACGTAAGGTAGTTCCTGTCATAGTAATTCTCTTCCTCAAAAGTTTGCTAAATAGGTCGCCGTTGATATTTCCCCCACCTGTTAAAGAAATAATTATAATAACTATATCTGTATAGAGTTTGCATTGTATACTGCATGTCACAGACCAAAACAAACTTGTGCTAGGCAACTTCCTAACCCTATAGTGTTATTAAATGGGCGTTTTCAAATTTGACCCGTATTATGTCCAAGGAAAATGTATCGCATCGAGGATAGCTGTATAAGTCCGAGGCAACGCCGAGGGATAATACAGTTATCTGAGACACAATACTGCTTCCCGATGACAAAATACATGTCCAGGTTTGCGACTTAAATCCATCTGGTGAAGTTCCAATCATAAATTTACTAAATGCAAACTAATGTGTTTTGTTTTTAAAATGAATATTTATATAATTACAATTTCACATGCATTTACTCAACTGGTTAATAAAGCATTGTATCAAATAGGGTGTCATTGCCCAAAAATTTCGTATTGAAAATAAATGGTCACATGTTGATATTTATTTATCGGAGACAAAATATCAGCCTCGACCTAAAATTGTAAAATTGAGTGTAGATCACATCTTATAATACATATTTACAATACTCTTTATAAGAATACTAACGTTAAAATAGTACCAAAAATTTGTAATAAAACGAACATTAGTTCACCTGTCCAGTTAGTATCATAACAACTAAACTAAGGGACGTACCCATTAAACCATATACTACCCAGGTTCCGTCATCAGCAATGGATTCAATGTTCTGGTCATAAAATGACTCACCGATACAGTCTAATATCAGGTTGACACCAACATCTACATTTGCAATAAATATATTTGTTTGTTTGAATGGAGTTTAATGCCACTTTCAACATTTTTTAAGCTTTATAAAGGCGCTTAGTTTTTATTTACTCGTACCTTTGACAGGAAATGGCAATTCTTGTCAATTAAGGTTAAAGTCGAGCACAACCTGTCCACAGTAAGGATTGAAGCTTCAATGTCAGTGGGGACAGGCACGTGATCAATAGCAGACTACCAACTACACGCGGCAACTGAGAACCAATAATAAATATATCTCTCTAAATACTTTCGCAATTATTCATGGGGCTTCCGTGGCCAAGTGGATTAGGTAGTTAGTAATCTACTATCGATCACCAGAAGTGCCAATATTGAGGTTGCAAGTTTCGAGTCTGATTTAGGTCAGAGTGTGCTTGACTACAATTTTAATTTACATGGAATGGCGGTTTTTCTGCTAAAGGTCAGGGAATTTCTCGGGTATTCGGAATTATTCCACAATAAAAACTGGCGACGTGATACAGCTGCAAAACTGCTGAATGTGTGTTAAACACAATTCAACTAATCAAGAAATTTACATTAATACTTATTTAATTCTATTAAAATTGCCATAGAATTTCGTGGTACGGGGAAACTAAGATTTTCGACACACAGGGAGGTACAACCAGGTGGGTACAACTTCCCGATCAAATATTAAAACTATTAAGTCAAACATCATCCAAACATCCACGCGCAAAATCTCTACGCAACGATTCTGGGTATATCTTACGTCAACCACAATCATCTATGCCACAAAATTGGTGACACCATGAGAGATATCTCTCATTGCGGATAAGCTTCGCGTACAAACACAGTAATCTTACTGTAAAAGTTTATGAACAGTCTATATAAAAATAAATAAGATCTATGTGTAGTATGTTGCGAATGTCATTCTTTGTTTACAAACGTCACGAGCAGACGACAAATGTAGTCCAGCAGAAAACGAGAAAAGACTTGCGGCAGACGGGTTATATCTGGGAACCAGTTGTCTATGTTGTCTGTGCTTTAGAGTATGACGCGCCCCCAACCACAAACACTGGTAACTATTAAGCTGTAGTAATCCACAGTACTAGTATTTTTTTCCTTTGGTTTTGCTTCTGTGACTATCACAATTGTTAAAGTCATATAATAATATTTGTACGGTCTAGTAAATTAATGAACATGTACATATATACTCACTTTTTGTAAACTGTTTGACATCTTTACTGAAATTCCCGTCTTTATAATTAAATCCAGCTACTGCCCCAAGTGACTTGGCTGAGTCAATCTTTTCTTGTGACCCTGCTGTAACAATAGGATAGGCTCCCGCCAAGACAGCCAGCTGGGTGGCGGCTGTACCAACACCACTCCCTCCTGCATGGATCAATGCATAATCACCAGACTTGACTTTACCTACAAAATAGTTGTCAAAATATACCTACTTTTCTTCATAAATTGATTCCTGATTGACATGCATGAACTGGCGTATTTTCAGCTACTGGTATGTCAACAAACATGTGGCCTTTGACATAAACCAACACATCCAGTTTTGTATTGCATGCAAAATGGAACAACAGTCAGCAATTAGATATGTCAGCCATGGCATGTATTGTAGTGGGCGCGAGGGAACTTGGTGCCGCAGAGCGAAGGTGGAGGAAGTTCCGCTGAAGCCCAGGAGATATTAGGATATTTTAACCAATTTTGATAATGAAAAGTATCGAAACACCTTTTTATGCAAGTTTGGCATATCGTTTTGGTCAAAGTTTAGTGGTGCCCCTTTCCAACCTCTTGAAACCACCACAGACATGCATAGTGAAAAGCATCAGGTGCCATTATCGACCAATCTAATTAAAATTAAATCTTTCACTTGATCCCTCTTTTTTTGTTATTGGACGCTACACACAGCGATCATAGCAAAAAGGTGGGAACAAGTGAAAGATTTAATTTTAATGAGATTGCATTATCCATGTAGCTTTGAATTCAATACCGAGGAAGAGGTTCCGTGCACTGAAGACATTTTGACAATAAAAACCATATTCTATCATTTGTTTACAAATGCAACTGTCTAAATGTAAGCTACCCCAATGACAAGTTTTTCAGTTAACTAGAAGGTGATCTACACCACATTTTCTCGCACTCCAGAGGAGAAGGAAGAAACTATTATGGGTAGTGAGATTTTAATGATTTTCGGTAAATTAGACCTTAGATTTACACCTCACTTTTCTGCACTCCAGTCGAGACAGAAGAACTATGTTGAATAGTAAAATTTTCGGTAAATTAAACTTTCAATACACGACGTGATTTCCCCCACTCCAAATAAGAAGCGGTCATACAGGTCCAGTACATAAACAATTAACAATAACACAATAAAACAGCCTTATTCTTAATAGGGTGGTTTTTGAGCAAGTTTGACTGTACATTGCATAAAACTTGTCTAAGGTTTTAGTACTGCATAAAATTGCTCTGATGCTTCAGCCGTGGCTTATTTGGTACCCTTATCAAAGCGTAAAATGTGACAAGTAATTGGTGAACTTCATAATTTATTGTACTTAGGTTCTGTTACCAAAATAGTCATTGAAGCTACCATTGATACATAAATAAATCAGTTTTACTCATATTTTAGCTACATAACAAAGTTTCAGGCATTGTCTGGAAAGACAGAATCTTAAATTATTTTAATTAATTTGATACTGCACGAAAAGGCAACGGCAAACTTTTTTACCATGGGAAGTCGCAGAAGCCATATTTTATACGGCACTCTTTTCCTATTTGGCCATATATTTTCTCGAGGATTTATAATGTGTTTGGAATGTACAAATTTTAAACAGGATCACTTTATTGTTTGTAAAAAGGCAGTCAGCATAAAATGCGCCATTTAATTGTGACTGTGCATCGTTTTCGCTTTAGAATATTAAAACTAAAATTTCTTGAATTTTTCCCATTTAAACAGAGAACACAACCTACCGACAGTGTGTAGTAACTGATAGGCTGTCAACCACACTTCCGGTATTGCTGCAGCTTTAGTGAAGGACATTGCTCTTGGGACTGTCATCAAGCACTCCTCCCTGCACGCTACAAATTCAGCGTTCCCTCCTCCTGGAAGTAAAGCCATTACTCTGTCTCCTATGCTCCATTTTTTGGAACAATTCTCTCCTAATTTTTCAATGATTCCAACAGCTTCAAGGCCTAGTATGTCGCTTTCTCCTTTTGGCGGAGGATAAAATCCCTTTCTCTGAAATAAAACATAATAAAGTAACTAGATACCCAGAAATATATTTAATTCAAGAATGAATGTCGATGTTCGTCTTTATTACTTTACTATACCGCCTAACAGATCATTTATCTCAACTGGAACAATTAGAGGAGAATTCACGGTGAGGGGTGCCCCCTCTCCCCACTCATATAAAACAAATCATAGTTAACCTTAAAAAATTGCTGATTTCGTCTTTTTAAAAACTTGTTGAACAAACATTTTGATATTAATTCACACTGCAAGACTGAATTTTGCGCCTTACCCAATTAACACACAATTTTTGATTAGCCTGATAATATTAGAGACATACTCTATAGATAATGTAAATACAGACATAAATCCTAATACAACACCTTATTTTCACCACACTTACTTGTAAAGTGTCGGCACAATTGATATCAAAGATACAACTTTGTTTAAACTATCGGCTTACTTCTATTAAATGTGTCTGCCCTATTCATAGCAGAGGCATACACCTTTATGAACACTTTGCTTACTTGTGAAGTGTCCGCCCTGTTGATATCAAAAGATACATCCAGCGTTTTTAAAACTTCTGCTTACTTGTAATTGGTCTGCCATGTTGATAGCAGAAACATGCATCTTTATGAACACTAAGCTTACTTGTAGGTATTCGCCCTGTTGACAGCAGAAGCATACACTTGTATTAATACTTGTATTACTTGTAAAGTGTCCGCCCTGTTGATATCAAAAGATACACATACCGTTTTTAAAACAATCGGCTTACTTGTTATAGGTTTGCCCTGTTGATAGCAGAAGCATTATATACAGGGATAAAACTAAACAGTCGCCCAGTCGCCAATCCAGGGGTAGAATTTCTGGTTGGCGACCAAATGCCTGTGTTTAGATCGCCCAAATGGCGAACGTAACAAGTGTAGTACGACGCACCGACCAACGAACGCTATAAGACGCATCCATACATCTTTATAAGCACTAAGCTTACTTGTAAAATGTCCGACCTTTTGACAGCAGAAGCATACACTTTTATTAACACTTTGATTACTTGTAAAGTGTCCGCCCTGTTGATAGCAGAAGCATACGACTTTATTAATGTTTGGCTTATTTAAAAAAATGTCTGCCTTGTTAACAGCAGAAGCATACACCTTTATTAATGCTAGGTTTACTTGTAAAGTGTCTGCCTTGTTAACAGCAGAATCAGACACCTTTATTAATGCTAGGTTTACTGGTAAAAAGTCCGCGATGCTGACAGCAGAAACATACAACGCTTGGTGTACTTAAAAAATGTCTGCCTTGTTAACAGCAGAAGCATACACCTTTATTAATGCTAGGTTTACTTGTAAAGTGTCCGCCCTGTTGATAGCAGAAGCATACACCTTTATTAATGCTTGGCTTATTTGTAAAGTGTCTGCTCTGTTGATAGCAGAATCATACACCTTTATAATGCTTGGCTTACATAAAAAATTTCTGCCTCGTTAACAGCAGAAGCATACACCTTTATTAATGCTAGGTTTACTTGTAAAGTGTCCGCGCTGTTGAAAGCAGAAACATACACCTTTTTTAATGTTTGGTGTACTTAAAAATGTCTGCCTTGTTAACAGCAGAAGCATACACCTTTATTAATGCTAGGTTTACTTGTAAAGTGTCCGCCCTGTTGATAGCAGAAGCATACAGCTTTATTAATGCTAGATTTACTTGTAAAGTGTCCGCCCTGTTGATAGCAGAAGCATACATCTTTATTAAAACGTGACTTACTTGTAAAGTGTCCGCCCTGTTGATCGCAGAAGCATACACCTTTATTAAAACTTCCTTTTGTCGTAGGGCTGGTATTAATACTTCAGCAATCTTCATTTTCTCCGGACCTCCCACCTCAAACTGTACCGCCCTCATTGTTGCTGTAGCTGCCATCTGCTCAATGTACAATTTTTATATTTTGCTTTCGAAACTCATTTATACTAAAGAATGCTATTTATCTTTATTTGGGTTGCAAGATCAAGGTTTGAAAACATCGTTGAAATGGGAAGGACATGTGGCTGTCTTCACCCTTGTATCTGTAAACTGTCTTTTTTAGACATCTTAGCAAAAATCTGACCAATTAGTAATTGAATTACTGCGGTTAAAGCAATACGAAGGTGCTGTTTTTTTTATTAACATTTTTAAGATAATGTCTTGAAATTAGTGTTTTTACGTATTACGCGGAAGCAAGCTATTTCATGAAACGACAGTGCTTAAATAAAAATGCCCACCCTTGTTTGTGTATATCCATAGTTAACCAAACAAGCCGTGTCGCCGCACTTTTTTGTCAATAGAAGTATTTGTTTGGTAAAAATAACTACCTAACAATAAAGTTTTGTGTGTAATCTCTTAGAAAGTATTAAAAACATACATGTAAAGACTTCACCAAAATGCACAGGTTCAGGAACTTTGAAATCCTTGACTGTAACATGTGATAAGCGACGTCCTAAATTACGACACATACACAATAATAAGGGGAGCAACTCTATTTAAACACTCGGCTTATACATTCTAAATTCTAAACTTCTGGATTCTTAATGCTGATACATGTTTTTATATTTCACAATCAAACATAAATATTTCAGATTCTTAGTTCTCCAAAGCGTGATTCGTTTCCCCCTTTTACAGTTTGATTTCTTAAATTAAATTTATATTTCTGCGATTTAGTATTCCAAATTATATTTCATAATTTGGGATAGAAAATTAAAATTACAAAAGAAAAATCACGAAGTAAGTATTTAAAAGAAAGAATTTCTAAACTATAATTTACAAGTTACGATATTCGCCTTATATACACACGAAAGTTTTCATATGCGTAGCACCCAGAAAAATAGTGGTACGGTCGGAGATGTGACCAGTAGTCTGGGGTAAATGGTGCGAAATCCTGCATTCTGGGAGAATCCTGGCACTAAAAGTGAATGACTTAAAACGGCAATTTTTATACCTGACCAATTGAAGTTATATCATTTTTTATTTCAATTTACAAAAAACAAGTGCGGTTTCACGTATTAGCACTTTGTCTCGGAAAAGCTTGTGGTTTTTCAGTATAAATTATTCTAGTGGTTCGCTGTTAAATGCTGCTGATCAACATAGATTACAGTATCTGATCGTAACGTGTCAGGAAATTCAGGTGTTATCATAGGTTTTGATATGTGTTTGAAAAGTCTAAGCTGTTTTTAGTCTCATTTCAGGAAATACATTTGATTTAGGCATTTCAAAATTGTATATAGCATCTAGTATATATCGACTGTGCAAATGACATGGCACTTTCAAAAAACGTCACCGACTATGGTTCCTAAAGCAATTGGTGCGTATTCCTTCAAAACACGTCACAGACTATGATTGGTAAAGCAATTGGTGCGTATTCCCTGAGTAGGGAATGGGTTGGACCAATGATAAGGACAGGTTGGTTGCCTTAGACCTGTGAATAGGACTTCTAGTAACAAGCTTTTGCTGGTGTTTTCAGGTCACCTTTGCTTCGCCGGCAATAATAGTAAAACATTGGGACTTAAATCGCAGGTATTATATACATGTACTATCAAAGTCAAATATCTACCAAGAATTAATCAGGCAACGTACAATTGGATGAAAGTAAAATGTTCACAATATACAAATATATTTGTTGGTTGAATATACAGTATTATTAAATTATGTAAAGTATGTTTAGTTAGGCACTCCACACAAACGGATTCTGGTGTTTCAAGTTTTCGTATTATGTAAGTCATTATCGTATAAATCACGTTACTTGTGTACAATGTGTTCTTAAAAGACCTTTCTTTTTCTTAAACTTTCACATCTCATAAAACAATTACATCGAGGGAGGGGGTCAGTGGTGGGGAACGAACGATAGAAAATGTATGCCCCCCTGGAGTAATGAACACTTGTAAGTCTATAAGACTTATGCGTGTTAATTAATATTGATGACCACAATGGGATAGTTTTTTTAATCCAAAACATGGGGTTATTTCTCAGCATGGTGAAATGTTTGGAGATTACCACGCTCCTTGCACGATAAAGACCTTTGGTAGATTTCGAAAAAGTAGGCTCATTGTATCCGCTTCAACATGCTACATTTCCTGTCCCTACCGAATACTATAAGCTTTTCCAGTGGCAGTCAAAATATTATTTCCGTTTCTCATCTTTCTTCCTTGCTGATTTGTTGTATATTAACTTGTTCTCGTCATGAATAGAGCCAAAATACTCCCCGGATGTTAAGCATTATTCAATTAATCAATCAATCATATTTTGTGGGGTTTAAGCGCCACTGATTAGTCTTAATTAGACAAAACGTGCGTATGATGTAGTAAATTTATATTCTTGGTATTGTTGAGGACATTTTATTTTATACATGAGCTCATTGACACTTCGTGGTGTAAACACAAGCAAATAGTGACTGATTATTTAACTTTCAAATAATGCTCTGACAAAATTAAAAGTTATGAAAATATTTATCAAATTTTTAATGATAAAACTTCAAGTATTGATGTTGTTACCGCTTGAACCCCGGTTATCAGCATACATGTATTGGACTCTCCCATTTGACTGCTGTTGTTCCTGTTTTATTTTGAGTAGTATTTCTAAAACACAATGGAATCGCCCTTTTAAGTAATAGTAATCCACATGTAGTAATCTTAATCATTTGTCAAAATGATCAAAAGATTTATTAAATTTAACAGTGCATTGGTCTAGATGACAACGAAACATGCATGTTATGTAAGTTGATTGCTTAAAACAGCTCACTCACTCTATACCCATTAAGGGGAATATACGTACTTGGGTGAATACAAATCTAATCACGCTTGTGTGAATACATATTTAAAATAAAAGTGCATTGGATTACTTGTTTAAATAGTTGTTAAACGTCTATTGAGAAAGAGAACAGGTTATAGAACAAATCGATGCGGAAAATGGGTACTGGCTACAGACCGATTATTTTGTCTTTGTTTATTTATTTATTTATTTATTTATTTATTTATTTATTTATTTATTTATTTATTTATTTATTTATTTATTTATTTATTTATTTATTTATTTATATTTATTAATTTATTACGTTATTAATTTATTTTTGGTTTTTGTTTGTTTTTTTTTAAACTACAAAAGGGGTCTTTAGCTTATGGATGGCAGCCAGGGTTGCTCTACTCAAACTGCGGATTCACTGAGTAGCTGTGTGGATTGAGCCTTGAGAATCACTCTTCAAACTGAAATGAATGTTGATACACCATGACTAATCAAAGTGTACGCATATCGACAGAAAAATGGCAAGTTATAAGGGTTTTCTTTTCGGAAAATATAGAATATCTTAGCCGGACATAGTACATGTATATCGTTTGGAATTTTGATAATAAAGCTCTAAAACATGTTAATTATTTCAATTTTACATTTGTTCTGGGACCCATCCACACAAGTCAGGGTTTCTATGTTCACATGTGTCCACGACACATGTAGACACAGAAACCCTGACTTGTGAGGATGTCTGGGCCGTACTGGAAGGGTTCCCAGTGCTCGACCCACAGAGTTGCCTAGAGCGTCCCCACGTGGCTGATACGGATACTCTATCCGCCACCTGCGGGCGGTCCTTCGTTGAGGGTTGTCAGGTCATAATACGGAGAACCTGATTGTGACAATAGTAGACTGAAAAAAAACTACCATTTCACAGTGGACATCATATCAAGTTTCAATAAAATAAGAATTTAGCATTCCTAGCAGTTCAGAAAACACATGAACACAAAATATACAGTTAGAAAAAGAAAAAAATGGAAGGGGAGTGTATAAGAATATGTAAATTGACATCCTCGCTGGGGTTATATCTAAATAATGAAGTGTAGGCTTTCTTTTGTACGGACTTTTAGGTTACTTTCGGTTCCATGTTTCGGGAAATCTGCAGCAACTGTGATGCTTTTGACAGATTTGTTATATTAAAGTTTGTAAGGCTACCTACCTGGATATAGGTATGCAGTGGATTTGTATATGTTTTTGTGTAATATGTACTACTTTTTAGTATTTAGTTGTATAATATGGGTCTTTGTTGTGATTTGGATCAAAACTCCGGCGACTCAATCACAAACTAAATAAAGTCCGAAGGACTTTATGTCAAGTTTGTGATGGAGTCGCCGGAGTTTACACATTGATAATTTCCTAAAACACAGTGTTTAATCCTTATAATTCTGTGAAATAATCGTTGCGATTTTTAAAACAGCAAAAACAGTTACAGAAACCCATCTAGACCTCAAAGCGCACATGGGCCGGAAAGCGTAGGGATATGCAAAACGTAGTACCAAAGGAATTGCGGTTCTGTAGATATTGATTGGAAAAAAAAACCAAAACGAAAAACTAAATTGTATTTATATTATATTTTATTTGAAATCTTTATCGGTTTAATTGGAAATCATTGGGACAGAGAAAACATTCTCCCCTCTCCCTGACGATACTCTAGGCCTAGGACGCCATCTTGTTTACATTGGATACTGAAAGTAGTCCGCTCAGAGGAAATATCGATATATAAAATATCTTCGAAGACGCCATTTAATTGTTTTTATCCAATCAAAACACTTATAAATAAATTACAGCACGAATAGAATTATTTTTTTATAGTAAAAACAAATATTCGTTAGTTCTAGATGTCCTAAAGGAGCAGATCGACAAATTCTCATCTTTTGGTGTCTGTCGAATTAAATTGGTGTTGCATCTTTTTAACAGCGAGATATTCGATGTAATATAACAATTATCATCCTTGTTGAAGTGCGACCCTACGCCCCCCCCCCCAACCACCACCCTGTCTCTGTAAGTCACACTCGCACAGGAGACGAGTGATAAATGTTTATTACACACTTTATAAAGTTGAATGTCGGTTCCTGTATCTTATTAAGAGTTTTCTTACAATTTCGTGAAATATAAAATTGTTACGTTAGACAAATACAACAATACACGTATTGTTTTATTTACAGAAAACTCATTTGGTACAGTTGTTACGCGTCTGATACGGTTTTTAAGGACATTAGATACGATTTTTTAAAACACCGGATACGGTCAAATGTAGAACGAATAATCGTACCTTCGCTTTTTTTCTGGTTAATCCGACAAATCAAAAACTAACTTCGGATTATAACGGCAGTAAAATTCGGCCCAGGTAAAATGGTGGAAATCGTAAACACTGACACGTGCAATTGTGTTTTAGTTTGTAGAAGGCCTTTAGCTTGATTACTAGTACATTGATTTTTTGGTGTTTAATGACACTTTCAATAATTTTCAGCTATACTATGGCTTCCAGTTTTTATTGGGAGGGAGCCCGATTACATTGTGAAAACCCCGACCTTCGGCATGACAGAAATATTTTGAATTTACACATTTAAAAGGATGTGTCTAACTGTTTTCGTTAAACTTTGAAATCATAAATTTTGGTAATAATAAAATTAGAACTGATATTTGTATGCATATAACTCTAATATTCATTCTGACGGTTCTCATAAAATTAAGCAGTTTTTTAAAACTATTTTTATTGTTGTCATCTCCCAGTATTTAAGATTTCATTTTTAAGGTATAATGACTATACGTTAAACCAAAACAATATCCGAGGAGTTTCAACCTTACCACAGCGTTTTTCATGAACCCGCCAACTACAGAGGGATACGGAAATATTTGAAAACAATATTTTATATTTCGCCGATACGAATTATTTTCTACTAACTACTAATGTAATTCTATACCTACCTTGAAGTTGTGAAACTGACGTAGCAAAGTGAAAGCTACCTTGACCATCATTATAGAGGCTTAGTTAAACAATAACAATAAAAATACATAAATATATGAGTAAAAAATGCAAATGCAAGCATGAATATTTGTTTAGTAGTTCAAGAAAATACGATTTTCTACCTATTTGTACATTTTTCGGAAAATCACATCCCTTTGATTTCTTCGTATTATATAAAATAAATTATGTCTTAAAGGAAATGTTTATTACATCAATTCCGTCCGAGGTTTTCCGAATTTCTGTGTGAGTAATTATGACAAATATGATCGTACCTTTTCATCTATTTTCTTGTCAATAAATAAACGTATAATAAAGTAATACATATCTACAAAATTTTATATACAATTATTGTAAGAAAATATAAAATTCGTATGTACCAAACGGATCTAAACGCGACTTTGTCGTGGAGAAGATTCAGTATGTAAAGACACTTTATATTTTCTAACAATGTAACAATTGTTTTATATGGTATCGATAAAATACCGAAATAGTGTGAAAAAAGCATTTCTAGCCGATTTCTATGTTGCAAATTTCGGCGCGTATTCTAGTGATAAATGGGGTAACAACAAATCTCCTGCAACTAGAACAGAATACTAAACTAACAAGTTTACTAGAAGACTTTATTCGGTCACTTACTGAATACAGCAAAACTTTATTCGGCTTCTTATATTGTACAGCAAATGTAATGATTGCAGGATAAATACAGATCCGAATAGTAAAAGAACTCCAGGGAGAGAATGTGGTTGTCAGGCTGTAATTCGGAAAGCTGGCCTAAAACAATAATGAATGACCTGTTGGAGAATTCCATGCTGTTTGGATGTTAAGGAACCCTTTGAGAGCCACTACAAAAGTCAAATAATTGTTGTCCCTACCCACCTCTCCATGCTGTCCGTGTGGCAATAAAAGTTTCCCGCCTATTTATCCAGTTTATTGTTGAATCTCTTCAACGAATCGTTCGTTCGTTCATTCGTTCGTTTGGGAAAACTTGTAATGGTTGATGGATTTGATCTGATTTCATTTGATATGGCAGAACTTGTTCTAGCCGTGATAGCTCACTAAAACAGACCAAGCAGTAAAAACAATCAAAACAATATAGAAAATTTATTTAAAAACAAAATTTTTGGCACATTGGTTGTAAAATTAAACAAGTAGTTAATTACAAATAAATAACAGAACATGAAACACAAAAAAAAATCATCAGATCACAGTAATGCATAAAGTAAATTACTATTTCTATACTATATTGAAGGATATAACTGAAAGGGGTGATAACTCTTAAGCAGTCTGGTTCATTAGTTCATCAGACATTGGGAATGTAACAGATTTATAGTTCATGTATTAAATTTAAGCAACAAAATCACAACAAATTAATGTCAACATTTCAGTAAAAATGTTTAGTTTCTTTATAACTTCATAAGATTCATCTTCGCTAGCGAAGTTTTACGATCCGATACTCTAAGTGGGACCTGATCGTAACACTTGGCTAGCAAAGATACATTAAGATTTAAATTTTAACGTAGTCTTCTCCTTAAAATCAAGTAAACAATTTAAACAAATAATATTCTCCAAAAAGTAAAAAAGTGAACAATTCTTAAAGGATAGCATATTGAATGCAATTGTCATTTATAACTCCAAATTATTAACAAATCCACATAAAAAACTTAAAGTCAAATGGTCCTCTATGGGTATCGTATCCACGCCTGCATAATATCTGGCTGTGCTGCTGACATGACAACTGTGTATGTTGTATCCCTAAAAAACATAGATAATAATTAGCACACTCCACACCAGGTATACGGATCCAACATCCACGGAGGTATCCAAATTCCACAGACCTAAACACTGGCAACTTAAAAAAATGTAATCCGGTAATCAAGGAGACTCTACGTGATAACTTGATCCATTATTTTTTTTTACTCTGCTGAGTTTTAATCCCTCCGCGTATGTTTGATCTTGCACCCGCTGTGGAAAATTATTTTTCTTAATAATGCTTAAAATCAAACTTATGTTTGTATGTTTCCTTCACATTTAGGTCTGTCTACTATTTTTCTTTACAATAAAAACCTGGTAATTATCACTGGAATTAACTGTATGTTCCAACTGTTTTATTCTTTTTTATTTCTCAACCACACGTGATACACCTTGCCATCACATTCAAATTTCCTATTTTTCATAAAATTAATCTACACCATATTCATATTTTATTCTTAATACTAAAATTTCAACCTTTCTCAAGCTTAAACTCAAATTTAAAATCCTTACAATATTCGAATTTTAATTCTTCATAAACACCGAATTCCAATTATTTCTAAAAATCATAAATCATAAATGTGACATCCCATTAAAATTGATTCCAGTTTGTTATGCTTTGCAATGGTAAATTTGACAATACACATATACTAAAAATGCAAAATTTTGAATGATTAAATCAGTCATAACCACAATTCCAGATAATGTTGTATTAAGAACAAGAATTATTACATATCAGTAATAAATTAGTACATTTGATTAGCTAACAACCGAAAAGCTGACATAAAGAAATACAAGTTATAAAAGCCAGAGGTCCAATTTTATGATATGGACTGATAGCTTACAGTGCATACAAGAAAATCTAGCTAAGGAATAAATTTTAGAGTAATTTCCCTTGGTTTTTCTTTTTTCAATTGAATGGCTACTAAAAAATCAACACACTACACAGAAAAATAATAGATGAAGAAAAAAAGACCTTTATCCAAAAAAACGAAAAACAGAAAAAAATTACATGCACAAATTTATCAATGGATTTACGATTCTTCAATGCAATAAACAGAACAGTTGAAGTTGCTGAATCAATATCACAAAATTTGGACAGCTCAGGTCGTGATATGGACCAAGAAACTATTATAACCCTGGCCTTCGACTCGGGCCATATCAGATTCTTGGTCCATATCACCACCCTTGGGCAGTCCAATTTTTGTGATGTTGCCATCATCAACATGAACTATTAATGCAGCGATTTATAGAAGAATTCAGATAAACACATTTCTGAATCATATCAAAGTTGTAAAGGTATTACAATTATACAATAGTTGCTTATAGAGGGCATTGTTATGATATCTTGACTGCACAAGGGAGAGTGGTATTGCCTGAAACATTGATAATTATCAATGTTGAAGGCAATACCACTTTCCTGAGTGCTGTCAAGTATCATGACAATGCCAGCTATGTAAGCAACTATTATATTTATTTCAGTGAAGAATTAAGAAACCATGTGTATTATTTTATTTGTAGATGCTTGCTGTATGATTTAAATGTAGGCCTCATTATATATCATTGTTTAAAATGTTCATGCAATATGCAGTTAGTTTTCTAAACTTTATGTGAAATTTTTTTCTTCATTTAGGTTTTACATGTCATTACATAAATTAAAAATAACAGTTTATGTTGCTTGTTACTGGAGAGGGCATTACCACGACGTGATACACGGGCGTTATAATGCCCTCAAGTCAAATTACTGCAAATTAATTAATACCAGCTGACCTTATGTACGCTTGACGGAAATTTTGTCCGACAGGTCTGAAAGTCGCTTATTTAGATAATACAGATACATGTATCATGGCTATTTCGGACGATTCGTTCGTTGTAAAAACACGTACAATACATTATGCCACTGTTCAACAATAAGAGGGACCCCGAACAATGCATTCGGTTTTCACTTTTGTGTAATATTATAAAAATAAACAAAGTTTCCCACAGGGAAACATAGTGCTAACGTACGTCTGATAACATTTTGACAGGGTATAACAAAACTTTACACGTGTCTTCTAGAATTAATCAAATAAAAGGAAAAATGATGTGACAACAAATTTACTGTAGGAGATATACGACACTGGACAATTTGTTGGTCATCTGATTGACCTTTTGTAACCACTAAATATTATTATCCAATTGAAACAAACATAATTTTACTGATATGAAATAATACAGATTAATGAAGATAATATCAAAATACAGAACACCAAGGTTACATATTCAGATAAAATATAATGCGGCCAGGTAGTCAACAACTATTGAACAGGCGCGATCGGGTATTTGGGTAGTGAGCTCTTTCTGATTTCGGGCTAACTTTAGGATTTCTAATTGAGACTAGATACTCTAGATGCATCTACTAACTATGAGGTCAATAGTCATCAACCATGGTATGCAATACACTGCGTTGAAATTATTTACCCAAAAACCTACCTCAAAAATTGAAGAATGTGTCCATGGGACACGGATGCCCCCGCTAAATGAAGTCCCAAACAGGAAGTAGTTGTCCGACAGGTCTGAAAGTCGAGTTAGGACGTACAACTTGTGATACTGAACCACCCTGCCAAATTTCAAATTGTTCTCAATTCTGGTTTCTGAGAAAAGCTTGACAGAATTTTTCATACTAGTGTTAACACATTTTCATATCGGCCAGTCGAAAACAGGAAGTAGTTGTCAGACAAGTCTGAAAATCGCTTAGGAGGTACAACTTGCGATACTGAACCACCCTGCCAAATTTCAAATTGTTCTCAATTCTGGTTTCTGAGAAAAGCTTGACAGAATTTTTCATACTAGTGTTAACACATTTTCATATCGGCCAGTCGAAAACAGGAAGTAGTTGTCAGACAAGTCTAAAAATCGCTTGGAGGTATAACTTGCGATACTGAACCACCCTGCCAAATTTCAAATTGTTCTCATGTCTGGTTTCTGACAAAAGCATGACGGAAATTTTCATACTCGTGTTAACACATTTTTATATCAGCCCAGTCAAAAACAGGAAGTAGTTGTCCGACAGGTCTAAAGTCGCTTAGGACGTACAACTTGTGATACTGAACCACCCTGCCAAATTTCAAATTGTTCTCATGGGATACGGTTTCTGAGAAAAGCTTGACGGAAATTTTCATACTAGTGTTAATACATTTTCATATCGGCCCAGTCGCAAACAGGAAGTAGTTGTCCGAAAGGTCTGAAAGTCACTTAGGACGTACAACTTGTGATAATGAACCAACCTGCCAAATTTCAGATTGTTCTCATGTACGGTTTCTGGGAAAAGCTTGACGGAAATTTTCATACTAGTGTTAACACATTTTCATATCGGCCAGTCGCAAACAGGAAGTAGTTGTCCGACAGGTCTGAAAGTCGCTTAGGACGTACAACTTGTGATACTGAACCACCCTGCCAAATTTAAAATTGTTCTCATGAACAGTTTCTGAGAAAAGCTTGACGGAAATTTGTCCCGACGTACGTACGGACGGACGGACGGACAGACGGACGGACATTAGTAAAACTTAATGCCCCCCGACATGTCGTCGCGGGGGCATAAAAAGAAACAAAGTTATTGCACGGACAATATTAATTTTTGGACGCACGGTCGGGGAGACCGATCACAGTAGGGCAGGGCCCAAATACATAAACCGTAATGGTTGATACAGATAACCTTTGGCCTTTTGACTTACTTGTTCATCACCGGTGGAGTTGACATTACATTGAAGAGTGCATCCTTAGATATATTACTTTGTCCCATAGCGTTCATAGCTTTGATTGCAGGATCTCTAAAAAGAAACCAACTATAACCATTAATAAATGAAAATAATAAAAATTAAAAAAATGATTGATTGATTGATTGATTGATTAATTGATATGCAGGAATTAAACTATATACAGGAGGATGTTTGTAATGTTTGTTTGATGGTGTTTAACGCCAATTTCAACAATTTTTTTCAGCTATATCATGGCGTCCGGTTTTTATTGGGGGAGGAAGTCGGGGTACCCGGAGAAAACCACCGACCTGCGGTAGGAAAACTGCCAATCCTTGTCAATTATGTTTGGAGTCGAGTACACCCTTCCTGCAGTGAGAATCGAACCCGCAATCTCAGTGTTGACAGACCACGTGATCAATAGTAGACGAACTACATTTACCACTCGGCCACCGAGGCACCCTTATATATACAGGAGGAGACGAAGTTAATAATAATATAATTTGCTTAATAAGCTGATAAAAAAGAAAGTAAATAACTCTAATATGTCTACCATAGCTATCATTCCATATTAGAAAATCGGACTGCTAGCTTTTATATCCTGTATTTCTTTAAGTCAGCTGATCAGTTGTTAACAAATCAAATGCATTTATTTATTAATAATATGCAATAATATCAATTAAATCAAATTTGAGCCCTTTCAGAATCCATTTGGGGTGTTCCATATAAAACCCTTGCAAACTAGAATACGAGCTTGGATGAAGGCATACTTTTGGTTGGTTTAATGTGATTTAGCATCACTTTAAACTATATTGTGAAGCCCAGTCTTTAGAGACCTTTGATAGATACACTGGTATTCCTTGCCAATTAAGATGCTTACTTTGGGCAACGTTCTAGAGTATATACAGATATATATCAAGACTGGTCAGAGGGTCAGTTTTGTCCATATAACATAACTCAAAACCAGGTAAACCAGAAAATTATATAAAAACAAGACATATTTTACCTCCGATCGTCATCCGCAGGCGGTGGCACCCAATGGTCATAATTTGTTTCTACATTAAACCACCTGAAACATTCAAAAATATATCTTTAAGTATATCTTTATAGTATCAACACAACCTTATCTTGACATACCGTAACTACACATGTATAATACGCATATAATATAAATCGTTCATTGAATGCAAATTTAGTTAACTAATTTATACATATACATTATATATGAATCACATGTATACGAACGCACCTTCCTGAATCTGCATCAATTTTCCACAGATCTACTGGTCCTAATCTACCCTTTGTAATTACAATGCCTTCTCCTTTCTGTGTACCTCCCATTATGGTATAAAAGGAAGCTTCCGTTGTTGTATATGCTATTTTGTTTACTGCCGCCGAAAAGTTCTGAGATGATGCAAGTGTCTGTAAAACATTGATAACTTATTATCGTGCAGTTCCTAGACATTACACCTAGTTATTAAAAAAATGTTTTTTTAGGAATGATGGCCACTTGGACCCGATATTGTTTAGGAATGATGGTAACTTGGACCCGATATTATGCAGATTCCATGTTCATAACTCTGCCCATTATTATTGCAGAATGAAAAATATTTAGTATAGTATATCCTTTACTATGAGAGTATAATTGTTTATTTCACTTATCTGAGATGAACGCCATTTTCTGCAATTTTCATCAATATTGTGGTGACCATTTTTACTTCGGAGGACGTCCCACCCCACCCCCTTGGAAAAAACTTGTAAACATCAGAGTGAGGGTATTGTGTGCAAATTCACACTACCGAAGTGAAAAGGTTCAGTGAATTGTACCTATAGACTAATCACCCATTCTACCAGCGAAGCATGTCCATTTAGACTAATCACCCATTCTACCGGCGAAAAAGGTTCATTTGGACTAATCACCCATTCTACCGGCGAACCTGGTTCATTTAGACTAATCACCTATTCTACCAGCGAACCATGTCCATTTAGACTTATCTCCCATTCTACTGGCGAACCAGGTCCATTTAGACTAATCACCCATTCTACCGGCGAACCAGGTCCATTTATTGGTTCGGATTTGTCAATCATATTAGTGACACTTACATCTCTTAAAAGGAAGCTAACAGGACTAGCCCGTCTATCAACAATTCCTATTAAGATGTTCATCCACCATGCTCCTTGATCTGCAAAATAAGTTACCAAAAGCCAAATGCTAAATCTTGTGCTTGTTGTGACTCGAAATACAAACAAAGCACAAATAAACGAAATAAATAAAGTAAGTGCCATGTGATATTTTTTTTTGCCGATCCAACAAAGATATTCGAAATTCTTTATTTACATTACTTTATAGTTTCCCCTTTTTAATTGTATTACTTCATAGTTTCCCATTTTTATATTTTACACTTTCTACACTTAATTGTGTAAATACGCTGCATAAAAACCGGGAACTAGTCCCAGCAGCTCAATGTCCGTCTGTCTGCATGCACGGCGTATGATACTATGTTTTGTCACAACTTTACAGTGAGCACTGTCAGGATATTAGTGTGATATTATTGTGATATTACTTAAGATCACATGTGGCATGAGCTCCACAATAAAAAATATAACAAGATAAGATGGGGAATACACAAAATTCGAATTACGAAGGACAGACAAAATTAAATATTAGAAAACAAGGTAAATCTCAGAGCTATAATAATCACTTATGATACCCCCGCTTTCACAAATAGTCTTCAGTAAACAGGAAGTAGATGACCAAAGAACATAAAATTGCAATACACAATATGTAGGATGAAGCAATGCAAAACATCAGGCTTCCGCATCTTATAGTTTCTTAGAAAGTGCGACATCAATTTTTTTACGGATGGACGAATGAACGAACAAACGGATTGACGGACGGACATACTCCCTCTATTCTTCGAAACGGGGTATACAATCGAACTTTAACAACCGGGTTAAACCAGATACAAAGGAAGAGTGGGCGTTTCCTATCAAGATTATTTTAGTCATATATTAAGTTAAGTCTAGTTTGGGACAAACCTACTGAGCTTGAAGTATGGTAGTACGATGTGGCATTTGCATCTATTTTTATTTGTTGATAACAAAATGGAATAGGCACAAGTAAATACATAATTGTAAGTCCTCTCTGCATTACAAGTATATACATATACTAGAACAAAAAATCACAAGATACAAGAACGTATTCACAATTTCGAATAAACAACAATAAAAATTAAAGTTTGTTTTTGCATACAAAAACGATGTCTACCCCCGTTCACCAGATTTAACCCAGAGGATACAAAATTCCTTGTAATATGCACAACGAAATATGATGTACTTGCTACATACCAAGTTTCATAAAATTTCGAGGAGTAATTTCAAAGGAGTTGAGCAGAAACCATGATTTATGATGAATTTTTGGAAAATTCTAAGGTCAAAGGGCCATAACTCCCACAAACATTTAAGGAACAGAATTTCCAGGTAATATGCACAACTACATACGGTGTACTTGTAACATACCAAGCTTCGTAAAATTTGGTTAAGTAGTTACAGAGGAGTTGAGCGGAATAACTTTGTAACGGACAGACGGACAGGACAAAAACAATATGTCTCCCCACCAAATGGGGGAAACATAATAATTACTAAAGAATCAAAATAAAAGTCAAGTCAATAGTAGCTGAAGGTGTTTCAGTTTGACTCTTATCACTATATCACACAATTAAACTGCATCTATTGTAGGGCAGACACAAGTTTATCTTTTGAGTAATCTTGACCCGAAACAGCTAAATCCTTCTCTCAGAGAAGTAAGGGCAATCGTAGAATGCCCAGGAGTAACATATCAATTTCTGTGATTACTCCAAAAGTGGCCAGGATGAAATATTTTCTGTCAACGAAACTTAAGTTTAGGAAGATTCAAATAATGCATTCGGTAATAATTATGAACGGGTTCAGTATTGAAAACATATCATGTTGTGTGAACGAACGTTTTGTTACACATTTTACTAAAGAATCTCAGTAACTGCATGGATTTCGTACTCCTCTTTATGCGGAAAACCACTTAACAGACAGGGGCAGATCCAGATTTTGTGATGGGTTAGCTACAATAATGTACCTAGTGATGTCTCTGATGGGTCTGTTTGGTCGCTGTAAGCCCTCAATCGACCCAGAACAGAACAATTGGTGGTGGACCGAGGGCGGATTCAGCCAGTGACACATACTCACCAAGCGCCTGTCTGAATCATTGACAGAACACTAACTTGACCTGTCCACTTCTGTTATCCAAAAAAGTCTAACGTACATTTTAAATTCTTTGTTTCCTATCTCAGTCTTTTCGAAAGAACCACAGAAATGGCGGATTTAAGATATCATAAAGGGAGTGCCGCTCTGGACAAATTTTTGGATCACATGGGCTTTTATAGATGCTACGTCGTAAAGGGAAACATGACCTCCATCCCCCCACTGGATCCCCCATGCACGGGACCTGACAGTCAAATTTTGATTTGGTACGACGAAGTATAACAATTATCAGACCAAATGTCTGACGCAAAAAAGTTAAAAGTCAACCAAATTCCATTGGTCTGTGATAAAACTGACAGTTTTTTTTAACCTGGTCTAATCAAATTCCATTTGTCTGCGGCAAAACTGACAATTTTTGTAGCCTGATCTAATCAAATTACATTTGTTTGAGGCAAACTGACAATTATTTTTAGCCTGATCTAATCAAATTGCATTGGTTTGCAACAAAACTGGCAGTTTTTTAACCTGATCTTATCAATGTCAGGCAGAATGTTTTCTACTTTGATCTACTTTCAATAAGTATGCTAAATGTATTTCCATCTCACCTCTTTCATCCATGGTCAATGTAAACACATTAGGTCTCTGTCCTGTAACAAGGCCAACGTACCCAGCATATGTTATACCACTGTACACGGTCTGCAATCATGTTGAAAAGGGATTAGAAACTGGCTTCAATTTCATTTCTTTTGTTAGTTTGACACAGTACCTATATAACTTAACATGTCAAGGCTTGTATTGACATGACATTTTGGTAAGTACATGCATGCTAAATGTATTTCCATCTCACCTCTTTCATCCACGGTCAATGTAAACACATTGGGTCTCTGTCCTGTTAGAAGGCCAACGTACCCAGCATATGTTATACCACTGTATACTGTCTGCAATCATGTTGGAAAGGGATTAGAACCTGGCTTTTATTTCATTTCTTTTGTTTGACATATAATAGGTATAGAGTTTAACATGCCAAGGCGTGTATAGATGCTGCCTTTTGTGGTCAGAACACCCGTTTACTTTGTTTAAGAAGCAACTGATTTGACATTCTTGATTCCAGAAAGCAAGACAAATTAAAATTGCGATGAACTTGTGGTGGGTTGGTAAGCACAAGAAGCACAAAAAACTGAAGATGTGCAGCAGGGACCTCAATAAGAACAGTGTTTTGTTTGTTTGAATGGGGTTTTAACGCCACTTTCAGAAATGAAATTTTTCAGCTATATTATGGCCTCCAGTTTTTATTGGGAGAGGAAGCCAGAGTACCTGGAGAGAACCCTCGACCTGCGGTAGGAAAACTGGCAATCCTTGTCAATTAAGATTGGAATCGAGTACACCCTGCCTGCAGTGAGAATCAAACCCGCAATCTCAGTGTTGACAGACCACGTGATCAATAGTAAACGAACTACCTTACCATTCGGCCACAGAGGCCCCCATAAGAACAGTGAAAAATAAGAAGTGGTTAGAAGGGTAAACAACTAATTTTTTCAACTGATGGAAAATTGCTAATTTTCCTGTTTTGTCGAAACTGCAGTAGTGATGTTTATTAATGTCATGCAAACAGATGTCTTCCATCTGTCTTCAATATTCAGCTATCTTGGTCTACACGTTTCGGTCATTTTGTTTACCTTGCCTCCTTTCTGGAAGTCCACTCGAATGGTAATGTTCCTCAATATGTCAGTAAATCCATAGTCCAGATTTCTGGCATGCCAAATTAGACCGTTAACATCTTGCATGACAATACTTGTACAAAAACTAAAAAAAACAATATAGAAATTTTGAATAAAATGTATATGAATTATTTATGGGGGCGTGTTCAATATTTAAATCAAATGTGTAAAATATTAAACAGATATTCAAACAGGCTTAGTTTAGTCACAGCTGACAAAAATAGTTTATATTTCGTTTGTTTTGTTTGAATGATGTTTAACGCCACTTTCAGCAGTCAGTTTTTATTGGGGGAGGAAGCCAGAGTACCCGGGGAGAACCCCCGACATTCGGTAGGAATAGTTTATATGGTACTCCAATGTTCCGAGATTAAGTTAACATTTATACTTACGCAGATATATCATACAACAAGTTACACAGTACCACATCTCCCACAGATATGTTTAAAGCCGTTGCTATACCTTAAATAAAAAAAAATCATGCAAAAATAAATACCAACTTTCAAAACAAAAGGACTAAATATAAACAAAATATTTTACATAATGGAATGTTAACAAATGAAATCTTGAAAGGATGGATTAATAAGTCCGCAATTTTTCAAAAGGTGTCTTTGCAGTTTTTCAATTCAATGTAACAGATTAAATAGCAGTAAGGTTAGTGAGAGCAGAATTAGCTACTCCTTTATTACAGCATTTGATGATTATACTAGTTGTATTTCGCATCACTGTTTTACATATCCATTTGGATAAAAGACTTCATAATTGGCATTAGTTTCTATGCTTAGCATAACGTTAAGGGGGAAGAGCAATGATATATCAATATAGCCATACGGAAGGATCACTACTTTTTTCAATGCGTGTCTTTAATAAATTATGCTAAAATAGATTACATCCTGAATATAGCTGAAATAATGCTTGCTGGACGTTAAACATCGATCATTCAAGCAATCAATATAGCCAGTGGCCTTACATGGCTATTTCCGGCTAGTAAAAATCCATACAAATTGATACTTCCTGCATTGCAGACTATATACATTTTGCAACTCTTAAAATATGTAAATCCTGTCATTTTTATTATTTATTCCACAGTTGAATGGGCTTTACGAAAAATGCTGCCACTGCTATGTGAACGGATTCTGCATATTAAATTCAAAGTTCACATAAATTAGTCCTTTAATTGCTGTATGTAACACCATAGGACAGAACAATTTGACACACTTAACCACAAAGCTTTTAATCTTGGACAACTTGTAGCACCAATATTAAATAATTTCTTCATACTGGAAAGTAGAGAAAGTTAGTAGAATTTCAAACTTTATTTGTAAAAGTAATTTGTTTAAGAGCTAACAAGTACACAATTGTGTTTATTATTTAAATTTTATTGTAAGGCTAAAATTATATAAATACCTCTCATTTCACCAGCATATGGTGCAGATAAATAATCATCTATACCTGCAGCTATCTTCTGAATAATTGGAATACTTATTTTAGGGTCTGGGAGAAATTTTCTGCAAAGTGAAGACAATATTCTAATATGCTTAAACCGAGTTGATGTAAAAAAAAATCCTGTTGTTTGCATTTCAGTTTAGTGTATGGTCAAATATTGTGCAATAATACCTTAAGTTTTAAAATATCCACTTACTTACTACATGTACTAACATTGTTATATAATCTGCAGGGTGGGGAGCAGGGACACTTCCACATGTACACCCACTGTTAAATGCACCAATGCTTTAAAATTAACACTTTGGAACAGTAGATAATATTATAAGTGTTCTAACAAAACAAATAAATTGTTTAGACCCCATTCTTTATCAACCAAAACACATTTACACCCGACATGATACGTAAATTGGGCGGACCCATAGTTATACGACACCCGACAAAATGAAGTGAACTTCAATTTGACAACAATATTTTACAGAAAACGGAGGAAATAGCTGAAGGGTGGGCAAGTTACTTCAAAAACTTAAGTAGGCGCTTGGAAAATGATAAATTCAACTCTAATTACTATGATTTTGTTCAACTTGACTTTGCTGCAATTGAAGAAAGGTGCTATAATAACTACAAAACAGATATTTAATTTGTTAGTCTAAATTTATTACAAAAGTTACTGTCTGAAATGAAAGCTGGTAAATCCCAAGACGAACAATCCCTATCTGCTGAACATCTAAGATTTGGTGGACTTTCACTCGTTGCAGCATTAAAATCCATTTTTAATAAGATTGTCAATAAAGGAGTAATACCTCAATGTTTAAAAACGGGAGTTATTACACCAGTTTATAAGAAACAGGATAAACCTCTAAACGATCCAAATTCATACAGAAGAATTACTGTATCCAGTGCCATTAGTAAACTTTTTGAAAAAGTAATACTGAATAAGATAAATCCACTATTGAAGGAAGCCAAGAATCCTCTCCAACGTGGCTTTACTAAATCTGTTGCTCCAACAAATGCGGGTCTTATCTTAAACGAAGCTATAGCAGAATCACTTGACAATAACAATACTTCATATGCAGCTTTTATTGATGCTTCAAAAGCCTTCGATGTGGTATGGCATGAATCAATGCTCCGTAAACTCTTCTATACAGGCGTTAAAGATGAGATATGGTCAGTAATAAACTTGTCATATAAGTAATTGAACTCTAAGTTAAATGGGAAGGAGTTATTTCTCAACCATTTGATGAACAAAAAGTGTTCCGTCAGGGTGGAATTTTATCTCCAGATTTATATAAAGTCTTCATAAACCCGTTATTAGACTTCTACAGAAAAAATTGTATTGGATTTCGTATTGAAACAATTCAAGTAAATAGTCCTGATTGTGCTGCTGACATTGTACTTCTTTGTCGTAGCCAATTGGAACTTCAAACAATGCTTCTTGTGCAAGAACAATATGCAAACAATGAATGGTATATCATTAATGAATCAAAAAGTGAAATTATGATCTTTAATGGGAAAAAACATTCTCTGGAGGAAAAGTTTTCTCTTCATGGCCGTCGTCTTGAACAAACTGATACTTATACACATATTGTAATTGAAAGAAACGTACGTAGTCATGACATGATTGCTAAGAGAATACAACTTGCAAGTAGGACTGCTTATGCAATGATTGGAACAGGAATGCATGGCTATAATGGACTAAATCCAAGAGTTATTATTCATATGTGGAATTTATTTGTTCGACCCAGAATGTTGTTTGGTTTAGACTGTATATTGCTTTCAAATAAAGATTACTTTCAAATTTCAACTTATCATAAGACATTCCTAAAGTTGATCATGAATTTGCCTAACCGTACGCGTACCGCTGATGCATCAGTCTATATACTTTCTGGTGAATTACCATTGGACTCGTTTATTCATTCTCAGATACTTTTAAAGCTGGGGTCAATTATAAGTAATGGGGGGATATAAAAGGAATAATGTATACGACAGATTTTGTTGAAGGATTCAACCTCTCATAGTTGGTTTATATATGCAAAAAACATTTTGAACTTTTACGATTTCCCTTCAATTTTTGAGCTATATGTAAATACGCCTACAAAGGCTGAGTGGAAGACAGTTGTCAAAAAGAAAGTGCAAGGACATTGGAAACAAAACAAATTGAACTTATAGCAACAAACAAAGGTACTTTAAAATTTCTAGATAGTAAAACTATGAAAATTGGGAAAATGCACAATGTATGGGGAAATGCAGGAATGAACAGAATTGCAATCATCAAAGCAAATACAAGTGATCCTCCTATCTGGAACCTATATGTTAAATGTCGGAAGAAAAAGATAGCTCCTTACTGTCTAATGTGTGGTAACGGAATAGAGGACACAACTCACTTCATACTCAGATGTCCCGTGCTAGAAACAGTCAGAAAACCATTTATTGAGAAAATCTCATCTACTTTGTCAAAGGTAGATAGTGAACTGTACGACAAAATTAGTGCTAATGACATTAGATTTACTCAGTTGATATTGGATATCACAAACCATTCTCTTCCATTTGTATTTCAGACAGATGACCTAATTTCTGAGGTCGAGTCCTTATCCAGAGGTCTGTGCTATGCACTTCATCATGAGATAAGTAGACAATTAGGGACTGCAGTCCGGTGTTTTTATACTGGGGTGCTCTTGGGGCTCTTGCCAGAATCCCTATCTTTTTAATATTTCATAATTTTTTTTTAAGAAATTCAATTGATTATTTGGAAGATAGAATTAGTAATATATGAATTTTACCTTTTAAATCTGAGCTAATTATTTTAAATTTTTTCTTATTTTTTTTTTAACTTATGAAAATAGATAAGCCGCCTTCACTTTTGATATCATAGTGTGATAACCCATATTCCTTTGATTCTCTTTGATACCATATATATATTTTAATTTTTCCTGGAAAACTGTTCTCTATAATAAGGGCAAAAGTAAATTGATTGCCTCTTAATTAGTACAACTTTTACTTAATTTAATGCTCAATTATATATACACAAAAGTGACAAATATAGCGTATTGGTGCTACAGTGATGATCTGTGTTGAGTAAGAATTTAATAACATTATATGCCTAGTGGACATGAGGTATCCGTGAATGATGACTTTCGGTATATGTAGATATAAATTTGTATATTAGATGATTTGCATGCTGACGGATCTTCAGTGTTTTCTGTATTAGTCTCTTATATAGACATAACAAGGTGGTGGTTTATATATATTTAATCAACTATGTAGTGTATATCCTATAGATTAAGCAGTGGTGAAATTTATAATATTCAGGACATTGCTAGAGCTTTGAACTTTAAGGATTGAAAACAGTACACATACAAATCAACACTACTTGATAGTGGTTCTCCAAGAAACGGAGAGAATTACAGAAGAAAGAAAGAAAGAGTGCGTTCTCCGTTCGGAGGTGTATTCGGTATCAATAAGAATTTGGTAATTAAAAAGCGGTCTTACAGCCTATTCGTTTACCGTATACAAATTCTTTTATCTTTAATTAATGTATCTCATGAAGGGTGCTTACTTCATTATGTCGTAAATATCCGGCACCAGCTGTTTATATTTCGTAACTACCTCTACCCATCTTTGTTCTTCAGGAAGATCCAAATTAATGGTAAACGAGGGTGGGGCGATGGCATCTCCTCCAGGGTCGGCATGAACAAAGGCAACACAAATAAGCACAGTCAAAATAGAAACCATCGTAACGGAGGTCCCCATGTTTATGTCATGTGATTGTGTATGACGGTCATATGACTAGATAAAAAATATTTTTGACAGTGTGCGTGTGCGACTATGCACTATTTCATGTTTTCACCGACTTTTAAAGTAAGGTGAATTAGTATATACCGAAAACACTCTTATCATGTTTAAACAGGTATAAATATATACATGTACGTATAAATAATAGATTAGAAAATAAAAATAAACTTGTTACTTTGGTACTTTGATTCCCTAATCTGCGGTAGGATGGAAAAACCGGAAGGGTTTTTTGGTATATTTTTGACTATTACTTTTGAACGGATAAACATATCGATATAATTTAAACAGATTCTGAAAGATAATACCAATTTCTACGCAATGAATATAAAATACATTTAATTATCTTGATTTTAATTATTTAAACCTTGACCGGAGGGTTTTTTCTCCACTAAAATTGAACACGACTTTTCAACTTTGGTACTAAATTGTGTTCAACTTATTGAACCCGTTCAAAAGTGGTTAATATATTCCTCTAGTAAATTTTATAGCAAATTCATTGATATATAAGTCCATTTTATTTGTAAAGAGAAAAGATGTAAAAAGTAGACGGAAGGGGTGTCCGTTGGAGTATTAATTCTGAGAAATATCAACTTTTGACTCAATTTGTAAAAACATGCAAAACTCCGGTCAAAATTGGTTAATACGTATTGCTCTAGTAAATTTTATAGCAAATCCATTGATATATAACTTAATTTTATTCATAAAAGAGAAAGTTGTCAAAAATTGACCGGAACGGTGGTCCGTTGCGGTATATTACGAACAGTGAAATTCAATCAGTTTGGACTCAATTTGTAAAAACATGCAAAACTCCGGACAAAATTGGTTAATATATTCCTAGTAACTTTTATAGCAAAGCCATTGATATATAACTTAATTTTATTAATAAAAGGCAAAGTTGTCAACAGTTGACCGGAAGGGTGGTCCGTAACGTTGGAGTATTACGTACAGTGAAATGTCAACTTTAGACTTAATTTGTAAATAACATGCAAAACTCCGCTCAAAATTGGTTAATATATTCCTCTAGTAAAATGTACAGCAAATTTATTGATATATAACTTAATTTTATTCATAAAAGGGAATGTTGTCAATAGTTGACCGAAACGGTGACTCGTTATGGTATTACATACAGTGAAATTTCAAATTGTGGAAACATGCAAAAGTCCGGTCTAAATTCCTCTATGAAATTTCATAATAAATTTATTGATATAGAACTTAATTTTTTTTTCATAAAAAATGAAAGTTGTTAAAAGTTGACCGCAAGGGTGTGCTTGTTCTGCGAAAAATCGACCACAGTACACTTCGTTAGAATTACTCTTCTACTTTGTTTTGAATTCATATTTCAGATACATGTATTAATTTAAAACACTAATTGTCAAAAGCTTAAAAAATTAAATTTTATTATATAACTAACATTTATCTTGATTTTGATTGGCCCAGGGTATCATGAAAAGTATTATGCAGACGGTAACCCTTTTGGTAAACTTTTTAATAATTTAAATCAAGATAATTTAAATCATTATATATTCATTACGTAGAAATTGTTATTATCTTTCAGAATCCGTTTAAATTACATTGATATGTTTATCCTTTCAAAAGTTTTCGTAAAAAATATACCAAAAAACAATTTTTTTCACCCTTCCGAAGATTAGGGACTATCACTACAGAGATTTTTTTATAGGCCCCACTTATTGGGGATATATGTTGAACGTGTAGGCAAGAAGTATATTTAAAAGATAAAAAGTCACAAATGTAGACTAATTAAAATTTTTTTTTAATGGCTTTTTAAAATAAATAATAAATTTTGTTTATGTTCAAATGACTGGAATAGATACAAAAACGCATTTTTACCTTGTTAATTTTATTAGGAGCTTTACATGTTGACTTTCAATTTTTATTTTAAGGGTTTTTTGGGACATTAACAATGCTTAAATTTGCAGCACTTGATATTTCTTACAACTTTAGAAATGTCTTCATTATTCATAGTAAGCCAGAAAAACTACTTCAACTACTACATAGATATAGATTTATAAACATAGATCTACAGTGCATATATAAGAATAGCTTGAAGTTGGTATAACTTGTGTCCAATCCTATTGCATTTACGCAATAATATAATATTAAACGAATTTATGAATAAGTATAGTAAATGATTTGTTCCTATTTTCTGAATAATATGCTGACTAAAGCATGGGATGAAAGTTTTGTATATGACTGCAAAGTCACTTGACTGCTGTATTTTATTACTTCATTTTATATACAGTCTGGTCCAGAGGAGGCTTTGTCCTTTTTCAATTTTTTACGAATCTTTGAAACTCTACACAAGTGAAAGGTTTGTCTGTCTCGCAGACACTCAAGTTTTGTTCCATATGTTTAAAATCGAGTACTATTTTGTTTTAAAATATTATGTTTGTACTGGTGCATTTGCCTTGCTTTTTAAAATGTTTAATTAATGACAGTTAACACGAGTATAATATGTGGTAGTTATTCTTTAGTGATTTCAAACGGAAGATTTCATTTCAGGACGATTCCACTTTAAATAACGGAAAATCTTTTAAGTCAATAGAAGATTCCTTACATGTACACGTCTTCCAATTACTGCAGGTAATTTAAATGGTTCCTCTTAATTCCACAATTATCCAATAAATATTTTTCTCGACTACTATTAGCGCAATTGACATTGCATACCAAAATGTAGAAGGTTTACAAGAGACCTACCCATGCGTCTCTTACCCTTCCTATGTGTACCTTCAAGTTTTTCTGTTTTTTCAGATGAAAAAAGCAAGCAGATGCTTTTAAAAGTAAGCCGATAATTTTTACATTATGCATAAAGTTTTTTCCATTGCGATGCTTTTAACAAATATCGCGATCCTTTTAATAAGTATAGAGATGCATTCGACAAGTATCGCGATACTTTTAACAAGTATCGTGATGCTTTTAATAAGTATCGCGATGCTTTCGACAAGTATAGCGATAGAAAAATGCAAGCCGATGTGACACATCACAATTGTGACACGAACCTTCACTGATAGATCGGTCAGGTGGATGAAAAAAGCAACCATATGCTTTTTAAAAGTAAGCCGATACTTTTTACCCCTTGCATAAAGTTTTTTCCATCGCGATGCTTTTAAAAAGTATCGCGATAGAAAAATGCAAGCCGATAGAAACATCACAATTGTGACATGAACGGCCACTGATACAATTGACTATCCCTTTCTTTTGACCTGTAGGAAAATATTTCCTTAATTACTAGACACGAAACGTCTTACAATAAATGCAACGCAATTCCTCGTTATCCATCTACGTCTTGAATTACTAGTACTTAGACCATAGTAAAGTGCTCTCGACCAATCAAAACGTCTAATTTTGTATGTCTTATTTGTGAAGACCATTAAAATTGTGAATTGCAAATATTATTTGATTACTTGTAAAATTTTGTTCTTGTTATTTCATTTTTACTATAGAATTTAAAATATTGAAAACAATCCTTAAATAGATGCGTGTTTTATATTAATCTACCTATCATGACTTTTTGGATCTACCCTAAACACTTTATTGTCATTTGAGCTTATTGAACCAATAAAGTCTGCATTGCTTCCACAAAAGCCTCTGTAAAATATTTAAAAAAATAACATATTTTTCTACCTACCTACAGTACCCATTTTTATTTTTGCAATTAATGAGAAACAGGCATTATTTTTGTCCTTACACCTTTTGTAAGTGGAATAAAAGGAGGCTTCAAGAAATGGGAGATAAAATAAATATGGCTGCTTGCGCGCCCTTTTGGGTAACAATAACTATTTTAGAACAAGATTTTAAACCAACAAACTAACTTTACAAATAATTTGGGCATAACAATCAAAACCGTGAAAAAACCAGTATATATCCCCCCTAAACCAATGAATTCTTTTGCTTCTAATTAAGAATTGAATGCATTATTTTGAAGTGTATGTAAGCGTTGACCGAAGCACATTCAATAAAGCAGCGCTTCGTGAAGCAAATGTGCTTCAGTCAACGCTTTCATACGTCAATGACACTTCAAAATAATGCATTCAATTCTTATATTTACATTTTATTTCATTTTAAAAAATGCCGGGATCTCGATTAAATCGTGCAAAATGTCTTTTTATTGATTTAAATCATTCCGCGTTGTTTCTTTACTGTGGACGTCAAGGAAGCGCGTGCTGTTCATGGCTACCGGTTTCATTGTGAAATGCAAAGAATCTGTAACGGGTTGAACCAAAAGAAATCATATATAGATATACGTAATTTAAATATTAGGACTAATTATCAACAACTTAACATTTGAGTTGCTAACCTGGTCACATGTTGCAATATTATACAATTACTGCACTTGAACGAGATCAATATGAGGTTTTATGGAGCATGGTTGAATAATATTGAACGAGGCGAAGCCGAGTTCAATATTATTCTACCCTGCTCCATAAAACCTCATATTGATCAAGTTCAAGTGTAGTAATTGTTTTATTACATAATTTATTGAGCCACGAAATGGAATAAACAGGATTTTTTCACGAAAGTGACTGTCTTTCATAATGTTTATTTCTCGAAAATCGGTAAAATATCGACATAATCCATGATGAAATGCTTGCAGTGGTTATTTCTTGTATAATGTCCCATCCTCAGTCCTTGCTGTGCATAAAATTTACAAAGAATAGAGTCCAATTCCCAAGGGTCTGCCGTTTCCAAACTAACTGACATTATCCGTTTTACGTAAATATTTCGTAAAAAAACTAATAAATTGCTCTGTCGATTTGCGAGTGTTGACAGCATCTCTTTACTTAATGAATTCATTAATTTCCAAGTTTTTAATATCTGCAAATCTTCGCTTATTAGCACCAGAACTATCCGTATCACGTTCACTCGATGGCGTTACCATGTTTACAAACAACATCGAGCATCATTCAGAACGATAATTTTTATTGGTTCGGGGGATTAAACAAAGAAGATTTGATTGGCTATCGTATTTCCGTTGCAGGAAACAGCACGTGCTGGGTATTTTCATTCATAAATTTCTCACGAGAGTGCAATATGGTTTTTTATTGAGTAGAATGAGTTTTTTGCAAACCAATATGATAGGAAATGGAAAGTCACGTGTATTGGTTTAGGCCAATAGGAAAAAGCCAAAAATATGTATTATGTAATAATTTCAATTACTGCACTTGAACGAGATCAATATGAGGTTTTATGGAGCAGGGTAGAAAAATATTGAACGAGGCGAATCGAGTTCAATATTATTCTACACTACTCCATAAAACATCATATTGATCAAGTCCAAGTTTAGTAATCGTTTTATTACATAGTTTATTGTGTCATGAAATAGAATATACAGGATTTTTTTATTCCTGAAGGTGACTGTCTATCAAAATGTTTTATTCTTCGAAAATCGGTAAAATATCGACATAATCAATGACGAAATGTTTGCAGTGATTATTTTTTGAATAATGTCTAATCCTCAGTCCTTGCTTCTACATAAAATTTACAAAGATTTGAGTCCAATTCCTTAGGGTCCTCCGTTTCCAAACTAACTGACATATCGGTTTCACGTAATTATTTCGTAAAAAAAACCCTAACGCTTGCTCTTTCGATTTGCGAGTGTTGACAGCATCACTCGATGACGTTACGATGTTGACAAACAACAAAATAATCTGAACATCAGTCAGAACGATAATTTTGATTGGTTTAGGGGATTAAAGAAACAAGATTTGATTGGCTATCGTATTTCCGTTGGGGAAAAGGTATTTTCATTCATAATTTTCTCACGAGAGTGCAAAACCGTTTTTTATTGAGTAGAATGAGTTGTTTGCAAACCGATATGATATAAAATGGAAAGTCACGTGTATTGGTTTTGGCCAATAGGAAAAAGGCAAAAATATATATTATGTAATAATTTCATTTACGCAAGCTGCACTTTCAAATATAACCTGAGATCACCACCAGTCTACGACCCAATTTTCATTGCGACATGTTTTAGCTAACTTTTCGGAAATTTTAATTTGATTACTGGACCCCGGACATTACGTCATAATGCTTTGTATCGGAATTACGTAAGTTACATTTAATTAATTTTTAAGGCAATAACAAAATACAGAACACCAAGGAAACTGCCAAAACGACAATCCAAACAGCAAAGTATAAGAAACTAGCAATCTTAAGAAACAACAACCAAAAATATAGTAACTACAGCAATGGTCCTGATTTGGTATAAGCATTTCAAAAGAAACGCTTTTTTTAACCAGTTTTTTTGTATGCCAAACTTCCATTACTGTAGTATATACGTTGATTTGTTGATGGGAATGGATGGGTATCATATACCACAAGACATAAATAGATGTATCCAACAATTATCGAAGCACAATCACTGTGTACTGAATTAAAAAAATTAATACTCACATAAATTTTAAGGAACTCCGAATGTTGCAACCCGGATAAATAATTTAGTCTGGATCTCAGATTATTGAGTTGCAGAACTTGACGGCCATGTAGGGCACAAACTTAAGTTGATTGTGACGTTGTTAAAATATGTGAAAAATCTTGCTGTAACGTCGCCATAAAGAGTTATGATCGTTTTACTGCAGGTGTCGACTCGAAGGGTTTTGGGCACTTCATATTAAAACTTGGAGTAAAAAATGCAAATATTATTAACACTGACCAGATCTAAAGCTGTTCGTTAAAAAAAATTATATTACCTTATATATGTTTAAAAGAAAAACTTAATTTACGGCTTATGGAATACCGGGCAATTTTGATAATTTATTGAGTTATTTCTTACTGTAAGAACGTCAATAATTTTATAAATAAAGGTTTCTTGTTTTCCATATTTCTAAATAAAAGAATGTTATAAAATATACTAAATCTATTTTTAATTTATTGTATCTGCAGGAGCTTCTAATGTGACAACTGTTACGGATTGGATCCTGAACAAACTCCGTAATTTACAAGGAGGCAAACAAGTAGGATCTTGTCCTAGTTATATGAATGCAGGTGAGAAAATACATGAAGTAAGATTGTAAGCAATGTTTTGAATACTAGTTTTAAATATATAAAACGATAACTTTTTGTATTTGCAGATGCTGACATTTTTTTATTTTACATTTACAAACTTCCAATAAATAAACAATGTAAAGATAACATGTTCAGTTTATATTACAATTTGCTCAAAGTGTAGTTTCAGAAGCAAAAGTATTCTAGTTATTATATGAATGCAGGTTTGAGATGTGTGGTTGTTTAAATTGGGATTAAGGCCACTTTCAGCAATTTCATGACGTCCAGTTTTATTGGGGAAGGAGCCAGAAAACACGTAATACCCGCGACCTCAACTGGTTAAGATATAGTCAAATGCATGTAGATATTAAATTTTGAAATAATGTTAAGCGGTCAGCAGCAGTTAAAATCAGCTCCCTTAAAATTTAATCCCTTAAAATAACAATTTTAATTTGTTTAGACTTTAGGTATTTTTTTCTTTCACTTTCATAAAATATGGAAAATGTAGTCATTATATCTTGAACGACACCTAATATTATAGGGTTATTGCATGAATATTGGGAAATATTGTCCCAAGCAAGTGTTATATTGCACGAGCTTGTGAGTGCAATATAGCATCTTGCGAGGGACAATATTTCCCAATATTCATGCAATAACCCTTTTATTATATAGTTATAATTTTTTGTGTGCTTTAAAGTGATTATTCATTATCTTTGCTATTTTGTAATATTTTACTAGGTCCAATATTATCATATTTCACTTGGTCAATATTACAGATATATATTTTGATGTAGATTTACATATATTGTTTTTATTTGTTGCTCCTTATTGTTGTGAATATATGGCCACACAATCGAATTTCGTACATACTCGATTCGTTATTCGGCGATTACCCTTCATTCGGCAATGTAAACAATGATCCCAAGGCTAAATTACTTTTAAAATATCTTGCATTTATTGCTCTAACCAAATGACTCCTAAATAATAAAATAAAATGCATTTCAGCGAAATTTACGTCCGTTAAAGCGACACACTTTCATCGCCAAAATTCGAGTGTACTGACATGAATTCCTGCTTTGAAACTGACGAGCCACTTGTGTAAACGATATTTAAATCCCATTTTTTATAGTTTACACTTGCTTTTTTCCTTTGTTGCTCTATGAAATTTACTTTTATCTACAAGCGAATTCACTTCCATTTGTTCAGTTCAAGCGGTTCTGCTAATTTTCCCCTCGAGAGCAGATCATGTATGTCTTTTAAGGCCGTGTTTTTTTACCAAACAACAGTAAAATGTAAAAAGCCGATGTTCGGAACACATCTGTACTTTTCCCGGAAATTACATAAAAGACCGAGATTCGGTGTAAAATATGAAAATATACTGCACTTTATTGCTATATGAAATACAATGGGGAAAAAATATTATTATATAATAATATACAATTACTGCACTTTAAATAGATCAATATGAGGTTTTATTGAGCAGGGTGGAATAAATGAACATGGCGATATTGAATATTATTATATGACTGACATTTATCTTGATTTTGATTGGCCTAGGGTATCATGAAAAGTATTGTGCAGACGGTGTGTTAACCTCAAAGTAGATAAAAATAGACTGATATAAAAGTTTTGACTTTTGAGTAGCTAAAAATAGAATATTTATCACTTTTCAGTAGTTAAAAATAGAATTCAACAATAGGAAATAAGCATTAATTTGATTGGTTGAATTAAAAAACATCAGCCAATCAAAATCATTCTTTTAAAACATTCTGTTTGTTGACTTGTTTCAAAATGGCTGATGAGCAGCAGCAGACAAGGTTTGCTGTCAATGAACAAGAACCTTTTTTGCCAATTTTTCATAATTGCTCTTATATTACTCTAAACTGTAATTGGAAAATGTTAATTTCTTTTAATTTAAAATGTGATGGTTAACTTTTGTTATTTTTGAAATAAATTATTATTGTTATCCTTTTTTATTAGAGACTTCCAGTGTAAAAGTCATATAATAAAACATTCATCGACTTTTATATAGGTTAATACCTGGTTTTATCAACTCTTAAAAATAATATCTCACTCGCCGTTGGCTCGGTGGATATAATTTTTTTCAGGTGGATAAAACCAGGTATTAACCTTACGGAAGCCGTAAGGGGACATGAAAAATAATAAGAATTTTTTTTTGTAATTCGTTATCTCGATAAAACAGTCTATCGTTATCTCGAGAAAACGATACTGTTATATCGTGATCTCAATATAAAGTTTCGTTATCTCGAGAAAACGAAATTGTTATATCGAGATCTCGATAAAACAATGAATTGTTATCTCGAGAAAACGATATCGTTATATCGGGATCTCGATAAAAAGATATCGTTATCTCGAGAAAACGATGCTGTTATCTCGAGAAAACGATATTGTTATATCGTGATCTCGATATAAAGATATCGTTATCTCGAGAAAACGATACTGTTATCTCGAGAAAACGATATTGTTATCTCGAGAAAACGATATTGTTATATCGTGATCTCAATATAAAATATATCGTTATCTCGAGAAAACGATACTGTTATCTCGAGAAAACGATACTGTTATCTCGAGAAAACGAAAAAACAAGTGTATCGTTATCTCGAGAAAACGATCTGGATATTGTTATATTGAGATCTCGATAAAATAGATCGTTATCTCGAGAAAACAATATTGTGTTATATCGTGATCTCGATATGAAGATATCGTTATCCCGAGAAAACGATACTTTTATCTCGAGAAAACGGTATTGTTATCTCGAGAAAACGATATTGTTATCTCGAGAAAACAGTATTGTTATATCGTGATCTCGATATAACAATATCGTTTTCTCGAGATAACAATATCGTTTTCTCGAGATAACAGTATCGTTTTCTCGGGATAACGATATCTTCATATCGAGATCACGATATAACAATTTCGTTTTCTCGAGATAACGAAATCTTTATATTGAGATCACGATATAACAGTATCGTTTTCTCGAGATAACGATAGACTGTTTTATCGAGATCTCGATATAACAATTTTGTTTTATCGTGATAACGAATTAAAAAAAAAATTTGTTTTCTTATTTTTCATGTCCCTTTACGGCTTCCGTATTAACCTATATCAAAGTCAATAAATGTATAATGTTTTGCATAATATTTGTATTTTAACAGTTTGGTGGAAGAACTTTCAACTTATTCTTTTTGCATCAAACATTGATATGGTGCCCGTAGACAATGATTTGGTTGAGCAAGTTTGGACTGAAGGGAGACCACTCCTACAAATGAAGGACATAAATGCATTAGATATTAAATTTGCAGGTATTTGAACACAATCTATGAACTTAGGTGAAATTCCTATTTATTCTTTATTGTTTCTATGTCAAGTTACAACACTGATATTAGCTTATATTTTGAAGCTACCTATAGTTTTTGTGTTTGTTCCAGATCTAATGGTAGAAAGATAAGTGGAAACTGACTCTGAACAATTTGGCGTTTTCACCACTCGAGAAAATTAACATTATTAAACCTCACTCAAAAGAAACTCAACTGATTGGCATAGAATACTATAACATGACGTATATACATAAGATATATTGCTAGACAAACCCGATATTTGATTTAAAAATGACATTACGGGTAACAATACTATTGTCACATTTCCAACGACTGATAGACAATCAGAAATCTACATTTACAAATTATGGTCAGCAATTGATTTTTAAAACGCAGACATAAGAAATAACTCCACTAAGGCGAATGATTGGTCTAAACTTTTGGTATATTTTACATGCTGGGTTAAATAAACCAACTTTGCATAGCTTCCTTAATCGGTGGACATCCAGAATTATTGACTTGCAAGTTGACTATTAAATGACCACATTTTAAGAAGGCCATAAGTAACTAACGACCAGATGTAAAGTAGGTTTCTGTTTAAAAATAAGATACATTATATGATCTTGTTTAAAGAATATCATACCTGTATGTGTGTGAAATAAACATAAAAATGAAATTTTAATAATTAATAGTGCTGTTTCATATATTTTGGTAGGCATTAAATTAAGTTTTTTTAATATAAATACATTTATGTTAATTTTATTTATTAAAGATTTAACCACACAATCATTTTTTATTAATATTTCACTTATTTTTCAAGCTTTAACACTACGTTTTTATACCCCGCAAACTTGTTTGGGGGTTATATATAGGAATCACCCTGTTTGTCTGTCTGTCTGTCACTGTCCGTCTGTCCACATCCCTTGTAAGTGCAACTCCTCCTAAACCGCTTGATGAAATTTAATGAAACTTAGCATAAAGGAAGTATATTATATGTAGATGTGCATGACGGATTTTTATTGACCTCGGATATCACTAAAGGGAGATAATTGGACTTAAAAACGAAGCGGTGGGTATCCCTTTGTGAGCGTGCTCACAGTCCACACTTGTTTAGATTTCTTAATACACATTACACGTGCATTTATGCACATGTAGATACACCACCATTCCATAACTGCAGAGAATAAATAATTATCGGATGAGTTACCGATACCATTCCTGGAGCAAGGTTAATAAAGTACGATTTTTTACTAGAAGAATTTTGTATTTTGCCTTTTTGCGTACTGGTGGGTTTCAGAATCAATTATGTTGTCTTTTTCAGCGTTGAACTACAAGGCAAAAATCATCTTGCCATTACCGAATGTATCGTAAATATGAAAAAATGTACCATAATTTTCTAATAATTCTCGTCGACTTCAATTTATTATACGTTTTATTGCGAGCTGACCATTTATTTGGTAATTTAACGCTTAATTTCTTTGTCGATCATGGCAGGAAAAAGTAAATGATGTTCGTGATGAAATGAAGAAACACAATGCTGATGTATTGGTTGTGACTGGAGTGGACGAAATTGCATGTAATATATAAAGCTATGTACTAAGGTTTATGTCGTACACTGCACACGTTTCATAAACAATGTTCGATATATATGCATCTGTAGAATCCTGATCTTCTTTTGGTTGTTATGTCACGTTTCAAACGTGTGAAATACAGAAAGTGGTATCCCACTCAATGCTCGTGTTCAATTAATGATGTATTTCACATTATAAAGCCTCGAATTGTTGTCTACTACGTCATCACATTAGTCATTGAAAACACTTTAAGTTTATTCTAACACACTATTAACACTTTGTTCAATAAAGTGTGTATGGTACTATAAAAAGTAGATGGATTGATAAAAAGATGGTGACAACATGACCCTAGCTAAATATTGAATTCCGTATAAAAGAATGAATTTTGCTTTGTTTATCTACCAGCTTGTATATTTTTTTATCTTAGTTGGTCGTAATGTCTTATCAAGACTCATCAGTGGCGCTCAAACTAAAACTGATGGATAACCAAATAATTGAGGTGTATTTCCTACGCAATCGGTTTATTTTCGAATTGATGAACTTAATGCCGCTAACTACGCCAGCTTATTCGTGCCAAACAACCAGTAGAAAAAATTCTTATTTCGTTTAATAAATCGTTGAAACGATTTAATAAACCGTTCAGACGAAATGAGATTTTTTTCTATTTGTTGTTTAGCACGAATAAGCCGTCGTACGCTAACCCGTGGTTACAAAATTTACCTAGGGAACAGAAAAGCATAAATTTTCCAACATGTTCGTGATTTTAGAGCTTGTATTTGTTTATTACTGTGGCATTAAAACGCCTATTTTCTTCGGGTTACATTTCACGTTGTCGCCAGAAAAATGCCCAGTCTGGTATCGGCATGAACCGGAAGAAGTTAGACAATGACTGACCAAAAACGGGTCAAAGTAAAAGAAAACTTTAAGACAGTATACTAAAATATAAAGCTGTGTGAACGGACCAGTTTATTTTTATAATTAAAACATCTTTCAATACGAGCAAAATGGAAAATTGTAATATTAATATATAAAACAAGATATTATATTACCAGTCCATTCTTATTGTTGAAATTTCTTCTAACCGTTACTATTACATGTATTAAAAATTATCTATATTTGCAGGGCTTTTTAACATAAGAGGGAAAGAATTTTTTAACAGACCATATTTTTATTCATTAGCTATTGTTGAAAAGGATTCTATAAGGTAAAGCATTTATATAGGTATCATGTTGAAATATGCTGTCTGTATCTGAAAACGAACGTAACAGTATTGCAAACAATTTATTCACAAACTCCGTTGAATCAATTGATTGGATTAAACGATTTAGACTTGCCTTTAAATCAGCTATGACCTAGATTTCTCAAAAAACATGCGAAACGCATATATCAGACTTAAGTCGGAGTGTTTTCTGAACCATTGTGGCAACATAAACATTTTCAAATTTTTATTGACAAGTATTTTGACTCGAACTACGCTAACTTTCACCTTTAAGTTTTTGGATATTGTAAATCCAGTTCGTAATTTTTCGGATTTAAAACATAAATACTCCTTTATTAACAAAACATAACATCTGTTTTGTTTTCAGTTTATATATAATTGATAGCCAGTCCAAATTATCACGTACGCCATCAGATCCAGAAACTAAAGTTAAATTGAAAGATCATTTAATGACCGGAACTAATGGCAAATGTACAGTACAGTGTGTACAGGTAAGAAGATATACTGACATATAATGGCAAATGCATATTACAGCGTGTTCAGGTATGATCACATGCATGAACTAATTGTAAATATACCACACATGTCGTGCAGGTGTGAACACTGGCATGAACTTATGCCAAATATACAGCACAATGTGTACAGTTACATTTCTAAGACACATAATAGCCTCATGAAACTTCGCTCCACCATGTGTAAAGGTAACATCACATTACAAACTGATGAAACAGTTTCAGACCGTGTATGCAGATGTGTGTACTAAAGGCAAATATACAGGACCATGTGGACAGTTAATAAAAACATAATGAACTAATGTAATGACAAAAGTACTGAACCGCATGTACAGGTTACAACTCATATATTTGAACTAGGAAGTTAGCAAAAGCTTGTGGTCAATCACTTAGGTGATCAGTTGTTATCCTAACAATGTCAGAGTCCTGACATTTTATATATGGTGCTTGTTGTTCACAAACATAATAGTATGTCCCTGTAGTAATATAAGATCTGATGGCAAAAGAGTGTTGTGTTTGAATTTCATTAATTTTTGTAAGGCCTAATGACATATATTGCTCGACTCAAAACTTAATTGACAAGGATTGGCAGTTTTCCAATCGAAAATAGTTTTTTCTGGGAATTCCGGCTTCCCGTTTTAAATAAAACTTGACGCCATTTGTTAAAGGTAATATACTGTTTTTGCAGGTTTATGAATATGATATAAACAAGTTTGTTTCGGATGTTGCAACAATAACAAAGAAAGAGGGAATTGAAAATGTTTGGCTCTCTTATGATTGCAACTACAAAATCTATTCTGCAATACCACAGGTAAAGTGTAACTCAAACATCGGTTAGTCCGTGAGAAACGTGCACAGGTTAATGAAGAGTCATAGTTTAACACTAATTGAAATCTATTTAAAATGAATGGTGTAATATTGATTGGGATAAAATAACTACCGATACTGTACTATTTGGTGAGCCCAAATAAGTCTTTATCTTTAAACACTATCTATATAGTACGCCGAAAATAAATTGCCCCTCATGTATGTCATTAAAATCTATACTGCTGCCCTCGGAGTAGCAGTTACTTATTTATGTTTATTAATATGTTTTGCTTTGTTGCTATGAGGACAGCAAGTGTTTATTTATGGGTTTGTTCAACTTTTGTTAAACAATTTGAAATAGTTAATTAGCGCTCATTTGCAGCAGTTCTAACGAAGTTATTTTAGCTAAATATTTCAATTTAATTTGTTACAATGGTACATGTATGGTAAAGAACGAAAATAAAGTGAAGAAAGCATGTTTGGTTTATTTAGTGGAGTTAATGAACTGAATTGTTAACACGCTTTGATTAGCTTCATTATTTCTGGTTTAAAATTTTAGTGCATTCAAATGCTTATACTCCAATACGTCATATATTGAAGATATAATCGCTCTCGTTAAGGGAGGTGTAAATAGTAATGCAAATTACTTGATTTCATAAAAATTTAAGGCACGTAAAACAAAACCTCATTAACCACATTAAACATAAATTTATGGAAGGAGGTCGAGCTCTATCCTTGGGTTGTGTATAGTACACTAAATATACAAATCACGTGATAAAATATGAGTTCCATTCACCTTTTTGGTTTAAGGAACGTGTTATCAGCTTGGGTAAGTTTTATACACAATAAGGCATTTCGGTTAAAGTTTAATTAATTGATTCACTTGTTGTAAAAACATCTGATACGGGTATACTGCGGTAATATTTTTTCCACTTTTTGAGCAATTGTTTTATTTTACAGAACAAAATCTATCAGGCCATACCTCATACTTCATATTTAAAGGTGCGAAAGAACTTTATTGAACGTGAAGGAATGAGAAATTCAAATGTAAGTGATGTCGTTTTTATTAAAGAACATGTACAACAACAATATAAAAAAGATTCTTCTCTGCAATATTGTGTGTTTCTATAATTTTTGTAATAAACATCATGACCAAATATGACAAAATCGTTAATTTTGCTATCAACGTAATGCAGAGTTAATATGCAGTTAAAACACATAGTAGAACAAATTTAAATCATGATGGTAGAAAACAAATTATATTACTCTTTTACCATTTGAGGTGACATTGTTATGAGATAGCTAACAGTCTCTTATTTATATTCGTGAATTGTGTCATTATAAAAGAATACATGTTCATCCGTGTTTGATATTATTTGTAATTGGTTATTTCTGTATTTTCAGCTGTTAGACTCGGTTGAGATCATTGAATTTTTTGCACGCTTAGAAAAGGAGGTTTGTAAAATTATATAAGCATCATATATTTTCATTGCTATTAAAAGTCAAATCATGGGAAAATTGACTCCTACATTGTGTTTCTATTCATGCACTTTGAAGCAAGAAGTAAATTATCTAATCGAACATCAAATAGTTTCATTTAAGAATACACAATTATACAACAGTTATGCTTTTTAATGTAATAAATGGTTGCTTAAATCAGTTTAAATATAAAGTACACATTCTTTAATTTAGGTGTTAGAAGGCGTTCCATGGACTGTGTATTCTGCAATGGAGGAAGCAATTAAAGTTCGAAGGTACAAAAGTGTGTTTATTGTAGGTGCGCTTACCTCTTGATGACTGAAACGATGTAAACACTGCAAAATAAAATAAAAAAATCAAACGATAAAAGCCTGACTGATCTTTGTTTTGATCTACTGAAGTATAGTTGGCATGTTTTTGAATGGTGTTTAACGCAACTTTCAGCAATTTATCTTTAATTTATTTTCTACATAAGTATGAAGACCCTTTATGTAATAGTAGCGGTCAAGGTAGTTCGTCTTCTGTCATTTTATTCCAGAAATCTCACATCGACATGAAAGCCGAATAATTGTGTATTGTAAAAGCTCATTAGAATCAATAAACATACAAACAGACTTTGGAATCTTGTCATATTTTTACATCTCTTTGTAAAAGGGTAAAACTAAATTAGTAGAATTCCGTTTATTATTTTCAAAATTATAGGGGATGTTAAGAATTATGAAAGTTTTATTTTTTATAAATTTAACGTTTCAGACAGTCTTTAAGTCTATACAGAGACCAAAGTTTTAATACACTATCAGGTAGTGGTCCAAGAGGTGCTGACTTTGGGTATCACCCCTCCCAAGAAACAGATCATCAAATCACACCATTCGAAATATTTAACCAAGATAGTGGAGGACAGTACTTGTAAGTTCGGATTTTAAATTGAAAACATTCCAGATGTTGATTCTGATACCATGAAAAACAATTTCTCTTAAAATCCAAAATTACAAAAATAAATATCTTGTGATTACGGGAGAGTAATTGTTTATATTTATTCCTATGTAAACTTGTGCTTATCTTGCACGACGAACAGAGATGCGGAATATCAACCGGTACTACCGTAAAACTTAAATAATGTATATATCATATTTAATTATTTTTGAAAACGAGTTAACAGCCAATTGCACAAATTATGTGCGTGAGGTTTTTGGATAAGCTAATATTTTGTAAACATTTGAAAACCACAAGGCAGACAGTATAACGGGTAGTTTTTGTATTATATGTATGTAACTAACGATAAAATTGTTTCGAAATAACTTTAAGATAAAAATTGCATTCAATCTCGAAATATAAAAAAATTAATTAATTCACCATAATTCATAAGATTTTTTTTTCAATTTTAAGGGATGGAACAAGTGACTTGACTAGAACATTTCACTATGGCACTCCAAGTCTACACGAAAAGGTATGATATTCCTAATGCTAAATACGTCGTTGTTTACAATTATGATATTTTCTTGAAACAAAAGTAAAATAAGGCAGAATAAACTTTACCACGACCTATATTTTATCACTATATCAATAGATTAAGAGGCTTTTATATGGGAGAAAACACTAGTCAAATTCTTTAAGATTTTCTACTAAATTTGTTATTTTTTCAATTAGCGCAGCTGTTTTACCGTAAGTTTAACTTGACCGACATCATATATATTCAGAATCGTACGTGACAGGCCTATGTTCTCTCAAAATTTCATGACCTCTTTAAAACCTTCTAAGAGAAAACCAGCTTCCGGGGTAAACCCCACTCTAAAAATAGCACTTTCTTTTTAGAAAATCTTGGTTTATAGGTTATGTAGTGAATGTGACATAAAACATACTAAACACCATTATAACAGAGCAAGTTAGGACTCAAACTTTTTCCAATGTATTCACCTTTCAGAAAAAACTTCCATTCTTTAAAATCCAGTTAGTAGTTTTTAATATACACTAAGATAAACAGGACTATTTTGTTTTTATGAGTACTATTTTCTTATATGTTCTAAATTTGATTGGTCGCCTTTAGTGTCTTGACATCCATAGTCAGATTTGATCTATATAAAACTAGTGTGGCTATGCCAGAATATATGACTGCTGAACATGACAGTCTTTCAAAGCTTTAGAAGGGAAAATTAAGTTTCGATATAAACCTTTGTGCGATAAAGCTACAGCTAAATAAATTTATCAGAAAAATTATAATACAAGAGCATAAAATGGCAAGTGATTAAGTTTAAACATCCAAATTGGCTTACATGTTATTTACTGTTATATATTTCAGGATAGATACACACGAGTATTGATGGCTCTTATAAATATGGCGAAACTTAAATTCCCAATAGGAAAATCTGGTTTGCACAGTATTAAATATTTGTTTTTAATGTTTACCATGTTGTATCCGTCAGCAGTAGTGAAACTTGATCTTTTAAATATTACGTTCATGACTTAAAAAAGATTAAAAACGGTATATCGATATGTGTTTGGTGTAAATTAATGTAAATCGGGTACTTAAACAAATAACTAATAAGATTCATTTTGAACGAGGCTCTAATTTCCACTGTTCCATGCAAAAACAACCAAATAGTTGTCATAGTTTAAGATACTAGTATATATTTATCCAGCAGTTGAGAAGCTCAAATGACAAGTCTGGATGCCGTTATATTTGTTTAAATCGGATAAGTTTACAATTTTCAAAACGAATATAATCGTGCCTCTTTAAAAATCAATGTTTTCTTTCAATTTGTTTGCAAGATTTGTGGTATTGCAAGGTCACCTATATATTTTTAGGACGTGAAATCGATGCCGTGGCACGGGCATCATTATGGGAAATAGGTGCTGATTATGGTCACGAGACAGGGCATGGTATTTCACATAATGGAGCCGTCGTAGAAGGTATGTAGTTTTGACGATCATTGGTACTAACATTGTACATATTTATGTACACACAACAGAAATAGGTATTTAATAATTATTATAACTGGAACATAAAAGATTTGATTTTGCGATTGCAATTTTATTAAAAATGATTTTGTAAAAAAATACCATTACAGGGTGTATTTAACAAGTGTGATATATCTTGGGTATAAAATAAAATTATATGATTACTTTAAATTTTCAGTATTACAATATTCATTACTATAGAGACAGTTAAAATTTTAAAATACATATATTGTGCTGATGCGTTAACCAAAAAATTATATGATTACTTAAAATTGTCAGTATAACAATTTTGCAGGACCAGCCACTTTATCTAGTGCTGAAGAAACTTTTATGAGCGATGTAAAATTAGATACAAGCTTATTTGGTGCAGGTTTGTTATATAGGAGAAGTTTGTTCTTAAAAAAGTTAAGTAAAATAGATGAAAATTACATTTTTTGAATGTCATAATCTGCATCTTAAAAATAATATATACATAATTTCTGATAATAGTTTTAGGTCCATTTGCATATTATTTATCGACAAGATACATCAAATATAAGTTGTAAAATACCTTTTATATAAAACGTCTTTGTAAAGAATACTTTTTATATAAAATTTTTTTATTACTATGATAACGTTTAATACTAGTAACTAGTTTGTGCAAGCAGTTCAGTAGAAGTTCTTGGTAAAATGACTGCTGCGTACAATGTTGCTGACTTTTCTACTCATTTAGAATATACCCGAGGGTATCACCAGCCCAGTAGTCACACCAGTGCTGACAGGAATATCACTGATTCTTTCTGTGATGTAGTCATTGTCTAAATTTACTGCGCTGATAATTTTTTTAATTCCAAGGTTTTCCTATTTTCAAGGTGTAGATAACCAGAGCCATATTAAGTATAACGTTTTGTAATGTTTGGGTTTGAGGGTCACTGATGAGTCTTCACTAGACGACACGCACTTCTGGTGTAGTAAATTCTATTAATCTTGGTATCTCTGATGACACTTTATATATAACTTGTACATTTACCAGTTGGAAAAATTAATCTGCTCGTTGATTTATATTACCTAAATGTATCACGATCCAAAAAGTCAAAATTGATATTATCATTGTAAAATTTACTTGCTTGAAGTGCGAAAGTGTTTACAATTCTAATGTTTTCTCCTTTCTGCAGGATAGTACATTTGTATTTGTTTTTTGTTTTCTTCAACATCATTATTATTTCTGATATTATTATGTTTGGTTTGAGCGCCTCTTATGCGTCTAGATTAGTTAATTTTATATTGACTTTAGTTATTATGAGATATGAACACTATGCAAAGGTGATAAACTTACTCGTCAACTAATAGTGACAAATTTAAGCGAGACTAAGAGAAAAATGTGACAAATCGCGTTATTAATGGATAAAACGTAATTATTAGAATCGATACAATTTATTTGCAAACGGTAGACGACATTAGAGGTTCTGCGAATTAATAATTATCTCTAATTTACTTTAAAGAATTATTAGTAACTTAAAACAACAGCGTAATATAAAAAATTATGTTAAAACATCATTATACATATATAAAGCATAAGCAACTTTGGATATTTTTATGAATCAATGTGTTGTTGAAAAATGCAGAGTGAAAGGAACAGCTAGTACTGTTTATTTAAAAATAATAACCTATTAATAATTTGTTTATTTTGTTTCGTTTGTCCTAGATTATCTCAAATTGGAAAAGTTACCAGATTGGAATGATTATCCTATTGATGAACACATGTGTTTCACAACTGGTTAGTGGACGATCCATCCATCGCATTCAAAAGAATAGTTCACAAGTATGCTTATAATTTTCATTTATAGCATGTATTTGTACTAAATATGTGAAATAACTCTATATTTTGAAGTCTTTATATAATAATTTAATTGCTGTGATATCCTAAATGATCATTCTTTTATACATGTAGCCTGTATATGGTATTGAATATTAACTCAAATGATACAGTCTTAAAAATAATGACACGAATGCATTTATCCTTGTCAAAATGATCCTAAAATTATATAAACAAAACTCATTTTTCTGATTACAAAAATGTTGTTGTTGTATAATACTTGCAAAGTTAAGGTACTTTGTAGCTTTAAAATGTTTATATTTTTAAAAATATTAGAACCTGGATACTACGAAGTCGGTTAATTTGGTATCAGAATTGAAAATGTCATGATAGTGAGAAAAGCAGACAAGCAGGTAATCAACATAGTTTGTCTGATCCTATACAAATATATTATTTGTTTGGTTTAATGGAGTTCTACGCTTCATTCAGTCTTTTGATCAACTATATCATGGCGTCAAGTTTTTTTATTGAAGAAGTAAGCAAGGGTACCCGGTGAAAATTAGGAAAACAATTTAAACAAGGAGAAAACAAACACAACTTCACATCCAAATAAGGACAACCAAATTTAATGAAAAAACAACTATAAGGACAAAAACTATGCCATACACCACAAGCATTAACTGTTTAATAAAATATGTGTCGTGGCAGAACAGGTTAACAGATCGCACATTTACAATTTACACCTTTATTGTTATACTCTAACAATACATACAAGCAGAAATTCATCAAAGATCCAATTAAAAATACAATACGCCATAACAAGACAACACCAACAGAAGCTACTCTTATTCTTAAAATATTACAAAACATGTAGCACGATTAACAATCAGATACAAATACATAAAGTGATGAAATACGTGTAAAGAAAAATAAAAAACAATATTAAGAAACGATAGAGATAAATGGTGCATTTCCAGTCCACATACACATACTGGGTTACTTGTTTTTTATTATTTACGATCTATGCAGTGAAATTTAAAGCGGAAATGCTCGAATAATTGCTCGAATAATTGTTTAAAACCTTATGGTATTGAAATTAAAAAATAGTTATCTTAAATCCTTTTTAAAAAAAAAATTTGGTACCAAAGTTAAATTTTGCAAAATCCATCGAAGTTTAGAATAGTAATGTGCCCCTTCTACCAAACACATACATAGTGTTGGAGTTTGGTGCACTGTTTTAAATAGATATGGTATGGTATGGTAAATACTTTTAGTATACTATTTAAAAAAGTAAAAATTGATTTGTGTCGTAGCCGCCGGGTAACAAATGTGTCCTGGTGAGTACATTTTAGTCAGTTAACTTAAGAAAATTATGATAGTGTTTTTAATCAGTGGAGAAACTACTGATGTTACAAAGACTTTCAAAAACAGAAAACGAATAGTTTAATAAGTTCTATGATTTTTTCCCAACAAAATATTTGTTTTTGTTAATAAATATATGATGTAAATGGAGCATGTTTGAGAACGCAACATATACGTTTTGTCATGGGAAATAACAACTTAATGTGTGTATTTCGTTGCATTTCACATGATTTGTTAATTATAGGGGAATGGACTGTTTGCTGGATTTTTGGAATTTGAGACTGCTACTTTGATACCACATTTAATTGTATATGATCTACTCAGTCAATCCCAGGTATATTGTATTGTTAATACTAAGGCAATATCATTTTCTGCTAAATTGGTCTAGATAGACCTATGAAATAACTAAATGTTGTTTCAGTGAAAAAATAATAAAACATACCGTAAAGGTCTTTTTCGTTTGTTTTTGGTTTTGAATTGGTGAAAAACGCTCTTGGTTATAAAGACTTATCTATTTTGAAATGTATCCTAAAGCAGATGACCTAGAATCTTTCATGATATTTTTAGTTTTTAAACCCCAATTCTTCTTATAAACAATATCCATGAATGCATATTTGCATCAAGTATATATTTCATTAGTTAAATTCTTTAAAGGATACATTTTTTATTTCATGTCTTCCGACACTATATCCAAATTAATAAATAACAGTACATGTATAATGTCCGAAAATATCAAATGTATTATATATTTAAGTTTAGAAGCAACTGGTAGAAACTTTTCTCTTCTATTTCGCATCGAGTACAAGTTATGTGTATACAACAAATCTTTGATATAATTAAATGTATTGATTTAAGGTTACAAAAAAGCTTTACTGTTTGTTTGTATTAATTATCAGTGCAAAAAAAAACATAACAACATCTTTAAATTTTAGGTTGATTGGATGAACGACTATCATAAAGAAGTGTGGAAAAAAGGTCGCCGTTCCTCCAACAAAAAAATAATACATTTGCATTAGACTGGCTTCAAAAAAGGGTTCAGCCTGTATTCCTCCAACATAATATTCATAATATATTGAAAGAAACAGATATAAAAACTGATTTATGACACAAATATAAAACATATTATGTTTTAATCAGCCATAATGATATATTCAATTTTAGTTATCTATTGTCAAAATGTTATTAACATAAAATACTCATTTTTATCATGTTCAATAAAAGAAATAAAAGAAGTATAGAGCTTTTTTGTCATGATGCATATCATATCATTCTGAAGCAAACGAGTTCACCTCTGTTGTAGTTAAATATACTGTTGGTTAAAAAAACAAAAAAAGACATATGAATGGCCGACTTCGTTCACTTCACCCAAGCAGAATCATAAAGGGGATTACAAGTTATATATCTTTTAAATAATTGCAGATTTTCTAAAATGCAAATATTGTGACAAAAAATCTACTAAAATAACTACCTCTCCTCTTCCCACGGAAACCACCGTACTACTTCCAATTTAACTTGGTGTCCAGAACATTATCAATTGCCTCCTACTGACAGGCTGCAAACCAATATGGTCATAATTGTTAAAAAGTAACAAATCTTCAATTTGCCGGTTATGCTTCATTATTTATGCAGTTCAAACTAGGTTCCGCGAAGAGGAGCTTAACAAATATTATGGTTTTTCCTGAAAAAAGATACTTTTACAGAATATGTAAATTAGACTTTTTTGTTAGATATTGCAGACTTAAAAATTTATCCCTGATATGGTATGGCACATCAAAAATTTGTCTAGCCGAACAAATATTTGCAGGACAAGAATGCAATTTTATTGACTTTTTGTTCCAGGCAGAAGGTTGGGTGGATAATACTTAGTGCTTTGTTGGACAGATTGACAAACCACGTTCACTATAACTTTAAAGTGTTACAGACTAAAATGACTAATCTATAACGTTTCCAACTGTGAGATAGATTATTTCATAGTGATACGATGATTCTGTTTCAGTATAATGCCTTTTAGGGGCCATTGTTGCACTCACGACCTGATTTCAATATATCGATTTTCTAATTTTTAAGTAATAATAAATCAATTAAATATAAACGTAAAATTAAATAAATTGCAAGTATTCGCACACATTGCTTATTATACGTAATTGCATGTGCAATGTCTGATTATGAGACATTACGTACTATAACTAAATCGAAAAATACTTTTGTATTTTCAGGTGATCTAAAGAATTTCTCAAAATGCACAAATCAATATAGCCTACTATTCGAATGCACCATAAATATCACTGACCATAACTCATAACCCATATATTCCAAAATATGCATTAAAAACAACAATAATAATCGAAACCAAATACATATTTAAAGACGAGGATCCTATGAGGTGCCTCACTTCTCTCCATTACAAATATGTTGTTGTCCTTGCAAACAAGGCTTCTAGTAACCTTGTGTTTGTATGTAAGTCACATTAAGAATTTATTAAGAATGGCTCATTAAGAAGCTTGGCATTAAGAATAACTCCACATACAAACGTACCACTTTCACATTCAAACATTACTTTGAATATTCTTTACGACAAAGAGTCTAAAGACTTACAATACTTGTACTGGATTCCAAAATTACATGAAAATCCTTTCAAGAAAAGGAACTTAGCCGGTTCATCTAAGTGCGCTACCAAAGAGTTGTCAATACAGTTGACGCTAAAGATTCTAAAGAACTTTTGAACAATTTAAATCAAGATCCCTCTCTCAAAATCTAATCAATTAGAACCTTTGAGTTTTCAACTCTTTATACCGCCTTGCCTCATTATAAACTAAATCCCGTCCTAAGAAAATCATATTGAAAGCCTTCACTTCCGCATATGTCTACAAATATGTAGTTTTATTTTACAACAATAGGTATGTTTCTTGTAGAGAACAAAGAGGCCAGTTATGCTACAACAGGGAACAGGTTTATAGTATGCTAGATATTTTGATCGACAAGATATTTGAGACTTTCAGAGGATGTGTTTTTCAGCAGGTAATTGAAATTTCAATGGATACAAACTGCACCCACTCTTCTTTGTAAATTTGATTCTGTATTTTTAATAACTGAATATCTTCCACATCTTACTGAAGACAAGAGAATAACAAAAGCTATCTCGATTAATATAGCTTTTAGATATATTGATGATGTTCTGTCAATCATTAACCCTCAATTTGGTAAGTGGCTTTGTAAATATATTCGGAACTGGAAATTGAAGAAAACAAAGAAACTTTTGTGACTATATGCATTCAATCTACCCTTAAGGGCTTAAAATTAAAGATTCCAACAATACACTAAGTTCGGCTTATTACTTAGACCTACTTCTACAGATAGACTCTACATAGAAAACTACAAACTAAACAATTCGCCAAACGTGATGACTTCAACTTCCGAATCATCGATAGCAACATTCCAGCATCTCCAGCGTACGGTATGTAAATTTCACAACTTGTACGTTATTCTAGATTATGCGATCGATACTCCGATCGTCTAGGCCGCTCACTGCTGTAGACTACTAAATTATTCAAACAAAGTTTTGTTGTTCGTAGGTTGATATTATCCCTTCAAAAGTTCTATGGTTGTCACAATGATCGTCAATTGATCGTTATGTGAAATAAATCTCTCAAATTTTTGCTGAGTCATAGGTATTTTCTTCCTATTACTGGATTTGACTTTTTTCTAGACATGAAAATGAGTAAATTGTTCCTTGACTTTCGACTCTTTTTATTCGGTCGGTTTCCTTGCTATTTTTGTTATCACACAAATTTAGGATAAACGAGACGATTTGATTTCAACATTTTAAATTTTCTTGTGCGCCTTTTCAGTCATTTGTGCAGCAATACTCCACCTCCTTTTCAGTCATTTGTGCAGCAATACTCCACCTTCCCTTGAAACCTGAAACCTGTATCTATATTTCCCAATTTATTAGGTATGCAAGAGCGTGCAGTAGAACTGATTTTTGCATACATCTTCAATTTCATGAGGATAAACTTATAAGGCAAGGTTACAAGACAAAATTATCGTCCTTCAATAAGTTTTATTATTGACAATATTTCTTTGTTGTTCGTGTGTGAAGATATAATAACATAAGCTAGATGTAATTTAAAGTATCTATGATGATAATGCTTCTAAAATTAAGAACAAATGCAAACATTATGTAAAATTGCAAACCAAAATATCACTAATAATCAAAATATCATTCATAATGATGATTATCATTGAATTGAACGGTTATCGTTACCATATTTTAAGTAGTTAAATCATATTGTAAGCTAAAATATAATATTAATAACATTATCATTATAAATAGTAATGATTATCTTTGAATTGAGTAAGTATCATTATTCTGACACACTTGTCAAATAGTTCGATATAGCATTGCAGAATAAACTAAAAGTGTTTAGCCTACATGTATCTCAAGGACGTACAGTGTTCAGGTTACATGCTGAAATGTTTTAATTGATTTTAAGACTTGTTTAATATTTAAACTATTTTGTTCTAATATTATTTCATAAGAATAGAAATAATCGTATTGTATTTAAAATGTAGCCTTAGATAATCGTGGATTTTACTTTTGCGGGTGTCAATTTCTCTGGATCCCAAATTGTCGGTAAGTTATCCCACATGTAAAATCAACAATTCTTCAAATATTGCAGTTGTCGTTGCTCATTTCTTCTAAAACAATGTCGGATGTTTTAGCATGACGTGCCACATAGTTTGCATACAAAAGCTTTTTAAAAATTTATAATATTTGTCAAGTGTCCTCATTCCATTACATGTTTTCTACATGCTACGAAAATTGTTTGTTCACCTCCAAAGCCAAAAGTCCAGGGTAAATTCATAAATTCATGATCGATATTATAATTTAAAATGTGTTTAAAAAGCAAAATACGAATACCATGCATTATTTTTACCTCGTGCATTACATTAGAACGAACTATTTATAACTGTGCAACTATTTTTGACCAGAGATTGTTTATTCAATTGCAAGAAACTATGTGTCCTCCCTCAAAACCAGATGTTAGTGTTCTGATTTCGGATGGAAACAGGGACTGTGATTTCTTGAACTGACAGAATTTTTTTCGTTCGTGTAACATGTTTAAATATGAACTGATAAATGATAACTAAAATAGATCACAATCAGATATCTATAATAACATTAGTATTATAAAACACTTATTTAACATGTTAATCACTTTCAAAACGGTATTTTTTGCCTAAGGATTTTGTTACTTGTCATTGTGTCATACGGTCTATTTTTAAGGGGGTAGGGGGACCAATGAAAACCCCAACCCCAATACTTGCAATCTTTGTCAATTAAAGTTAGAGTCGCGCACATTTTCCCCGATGTCATAGTCATTCAGAACCATAATGACAGGCGGGTGATCATTTATATGTCAAGCCTTATTCTCACATCTGTTCACTGTTGTTTAAGATGCTCGAAGTATTATTTTCGACTAACTTCAAATGTCGTTTTTATTGAGACATTTTTGTTGATTTGGTCTTTTGCCTATGTATTTTTTGAGTACGGTATTGTCCCCAATTTTTTATAACGCAGTATCTTAGGAATCATATTCGGTAAACAGAGATAAAATTGTGAATTTTGGTAATGTTTTAGTTGAAAATAATGTAAGTCTGATCTAGATGATTAGTTTATAACCTCTTAAAGTTAACCACTGAGATATTTTTTTTTTTTTGAAACATAAATAACTTTATTGCACTTATGCTGATAACAAGAACTATCAACTACAGCATTCATTGATAAAGCACCCTGTAATGTTAGTGCCCAAATAAGCAGGGTGTTATAAGGGCAATTTATTTCTATCATATGTTAGATGTTTACAATTATTTGATCATACAATAATTGTCTATAACGTTCTTTCCGGAAAGTATTCCGGTTTTGTTTAATATTATAATTTTCACTTAATAAACACGTGTGTTTGTTTACATATTCACTACACATGGCAATTTATATTGATTGGGATTTACCAATTTCGTTATTTGTCGGATGGAATTCTAATCGCAGGTTTCAATATAAAGGTAGTTTGTCAATTTTGCTGAGAAATATTTTACACAATAATTTAACACAAAATCCGTGTTTACGCGTCGTGTATGCAATCAGCATTATGATTATCTTCAATTACTTACTAGTACATTATTATGTATACATATTCTGCGGTAGCATGTTTATATAAGTTACATGCATAGTGATAAAAAAACAAAAAAAAAACATTATTACATCACGATGAACAAGACGACATTACTTTTACATCACAATCAACAAGACAACCTTACTGTTACATCACAATCAACAAGACAACATTTCTGTTACACCACAATCAACAAGACAACCTTACTGTTACATCACAGTCATGTACATCATCATGAACAAGACAATTTTACTATCACATCATAATATGCAAGACTTTACTCTTGTTATTATTTATATCACAATGAACAAGATAACCTTACTATTACATCATAATAAACAAAACACCTTACATCATGATGAACAAGGCACCTTTCTGTTAGAGTGACAACTTTACTATACATGTAACACCAAAATGAACAAGATCATTTTACAGTTACATCATAATAAACAGGACATTCTAAATTAATTGTAACAATTTACGTATTATAATTACTCAAGGTTTTTTATTACATTAGTATTGAAAGCACTGATTTTCTCATTCAGATAAACTTTCAATTCATGTTGTTTTTTAAATTCATTTTTAAAAATGTTATAAGGATTTACATGTTTTTCCTTACCATTTGATAAGTGATAAGTTTTATGAATACTGTACACTAGTATAACTAGAAAAGTGTTGATATCATTGTAGTTTTCATCTGTGATTTTATAACCAAAGATCAAAGATGAATAATTGACCAGTTGGTCACCAATCCGAAGATAATTTAAGAGGTCTTTTATTTTTGCCCAAAAGGCTTCAAAGTATGCGCAATGCATAAAACAGTGTTCATAGTCTTCTTTAACTTTGCATATATTACACTTATCATTATTTGAAATTTTCCAAATATTTAATAGTTCTTTACATGGCAATATAAAATTTAGTAGTTTCCACTTCACAATTCTTAATTTATTATCTTTTATAAATTTTGTAATAAATAAAAAAGAGGCAGTCAATTTTTGATTTATTGAATCTTTTTTTTGAAATTTTTTCTCCCACTTTACCTTTGCAAGGTGTTCATTATCAACTTCATTATTTTTCAAATATATATATAAATCTTTTGAGGTTTCGTATTGTTTCATAAAATTAAATACTACATGTACTTCAGTTTTAACTGTTGATTTAATAGAATCCTCAGTCTTTAAAGTTTGGACCCATTTTTGTGGGATACTTTTGATCAGTTTGGAGAATTCTGCAAACCAGTTACTTCTATTTAGTAGTTTTGCTAGGATAAGGTTTTGTGAAATATTCCCATTTTCATCGATTATATCATTTATAAACATTATTTTACTTTTAATCCAGTTTTCATAAATAAAACACTTTCCATTTTGTGTAATAAATTTATTCCCCCAAATGATTTGTTGTCTTATTTGTCTGAAGTTCAACTCTTCACATTTTATTTCATTTGTTTTCTGTGTTTGTTTTAATTTAACCCAGGCTTTTGTAATTTCTAAATAGAATTCTGGTAGAGAAACCTTTATATTTTCTATCATCTTCAAGTCATTAAAGTTATAATTAAATATCATGAGATTTGACCCAAATTTATTGAAGTAAAAGTTTGGGATTACTGCCCAATTTGGACTATTGGTCAAATTGTCTAATGAAGTAAATGCAAGTAGTCTTTGAACCCATTTGATTTGAATAGCTTGAATGTATTTATCTATATCAATCATCTTTAAACCTCCTTCCCTGTATTCTTTACAAAGTGTTGATCTTTTTACTTTTTCACCCTTTCCATTCCATATAAAGTTGAATATTAATTTTTTAAATTTGTCAACATTTGTTTTCTCAATAGTCATCACTGATGCTAGATAAGTTAGGTTCGGTAAAATTAAATTTTTTATTACAGTTATTCTGCCTATCATAGTAAGACTTCTTTTTTTCCAATCTATTATAATTTTTTCCGATTTAGTTAAAATTTTGTTGAAATTTAATTCTTTACACTTTTTCTTATCATGGCCAAAGTATATACCTAAACATTTGACTACATCTGTAGACCAATTAATATCTTCCCATTATCTTTACAGTGTTTCAACCTCCCAAGCCAAATACCTTCTGTTTTATTTCGATTTAGTTTTAGTCCTGACCAAGTTCCAAAAATTTCTATTATATTTAAGGCAATGCTTATTTCCTTTTTTGAACACAAAAACAGTGTAGTATCGTCTGCTAGTTGTGTTAGTTTGATACTTCGAGTTCTACCATCTAATTTAATTTGGATACCTTTAATGTTATGGTCTTGTCTAAGCCTACACGCTAGAATCTCAGCTGCTATAACAAAAATTAAAGCACTGACAGGACATCCTTGTCTTATGCCACGTAAAATTGTAAAAGGTGAAGAAATCCAGCCGTTATTAATAATGCACCCCTTAATATTTGTATACATTGTCTTTATCCATTTAAGCATTGAGCTTTGAATACCAAATTTTTTAAGTGCTTCATACATAAAGTTCCATTCTATTGAATCGAAAGCTTTTGAAAAATCCAAAAATAAGATTGCCCCTTTTCCACTGAGATATTCTTGTGCAATGCATACTAAATGAAAACAAGCATGGCTTTGGTAACGTAAACTACTGTTTTTCAAAATGTGCCTGGCGGCAGAACACGACTATTTAAATGGAAGTGACCTAGTGCTTTCCGAGGGAGTGGGAGACGGTGTGATTTTTGAATGATAATTTCTCACAGTATTTGCATATTAGGCAAACTCTACAAAAGTATCAAATTTTTTTCCAAAAAAGATATAAAAGTTATATATTACAAAATCGGCCATTCATAATTTTTTTTGTTTGACCAACAAAATAAAAACAGGTGTGACATCGTGTGTTTAAGAATAATAATAGTATATGCATTACAAAAATAAAACACTCTTTAATTTCCTTACTCGTGTGTTTAGACATTATAAAAACAATCGCAACGAGGATTTTGTGTCAATGAAATCAACAATAGATTGCTCAAGCTTACAAAATCATGTTTTGTTCAGATTTAAACTAAATATGTCACAATTCTCTTTTTATATCTGTTTCTTTAAATATATTATGAATATTATGTCGGAGAAATACAGGCTGAACCCTTTTTCTAAGCCAGTCTAATGCAAATGTATTATTTTTTTGTTGGAGAATGGGCGACACCTTTTCCCACACAGCCTTATGATAGTCGTTCATCCAATCAACCTAAAATTTAAGAAGTCATATTATTATGACTTATTTTAGCACTAGTAAATAATTACTAAGTACAAATATTACAACGTTCAGGAAATATGTTTTATTAAGTTAAGCTACAAAATACTCAGGTGGCGGGTTCGAATCTTATGGCAAAATGTGCAAGACTCCAATCGTAATTGACAAGGATTGCCAGTTGTCCTCCCGAACGTCGGGAATTTCCACCAGTACTATGGCTTAAAAAACTTTTAAAAATTGGACGCCGCCATATAGCTGAAAAATTGCCTAAAGTGGTGTTAAACCAAATTCGAACAAAACAGATTCATTTAAATGACGCTTTAACGGCGATATACATATAAATGCCAATTACAGAGGTAATAATGCTATCTGTCCAATTTACGTCCAACTGATTTAGCTTGCTTTCTTATTAATTAGAATTAGACCACTTTAACAACAATAAATGGTTCACAAAAATAGCACTTGTGTATTGATGCGCTGTGTGATATGCTGTTGTTTCTAAAGTTGGTTTAAATACATTTGATAATTTCGGATATTGCACATATATAGTTATTTATTAACTTGGATATAATGTCAAAGGATACACAATCTAGAATTTATCCTCTAAAAGAGCGCATTTTGTCTTGCTTAAGTTAATGAAATTTATACCGAAACAAAATATGCATGATTAATTCGTGAATATAGTTAATATAGAGAAATGAGGTTTGAAAACTATAAATTTTGACTAAACGATACTAGGTTCAAAAAATATAAACCATCTGCTTTGAAATACATTTTAAAATAAATACATCTCCAGTAACTAGTAACCAAGCATGTTTTCAGTGTTTTTCATTATCACTAGCTTGGAACAATAAAAAGGAACAAAACATAAACCGCTGTAGTGTTAATGTTAATGTTTTTCATTGATAACATTTACGTACTTCATAGTTCTACCTAGACCACTTTTGAACAATATTTAGATATTAAGGATAAGATATACCTGGGATTGACTAAGTAGATCATAGTCAATTAAATGTGGTTCGTATGGTATCAACGTAACAGTCTCAAACTCCAAAAATCCAGCAAACGCTCCATTCCCCTGTAATTCACAAATCGTGTGAAAACACAACTCAATACACTTTTAGTACGTCTTACCTAGTATGTCATGCAATTAATTAAAGGGTGCTTTCTAAAAAAAATACGCATTTAATTGCATGAGCATTAAATAATGGAAACGGTATATGTATGCAAGTAATAAGCCAGTATGTGTAAGTATACTGGATCTTCGCCAATATTAACAATTACACGTATGAATTTTTCTGCTTCTATCATCTCTTATTATTACCTTGTTTTCTTTCATTATTTCATGTATTTGTGTCTTATTGTATGTGTATTGGTTGTATTTACGTTTTCTGAAGTCTTCTGGAAATACTGGTTCCTTCTGTTGGTTCTGTATTTTAAATGTGTCTTCTTCTTGTGTCTTATAGGGAATGTTAATGGTAGATGCCCCTGTCCAACCCACCACATCATTTTCCATGTGATGGTTTCAAGACACTGGTTTATGCCATCGTTTTATCCTTTCATGTCCTTGCGAACTTTTGTTAATATGGGGTCATAAATTGAAATGTGAGATTTGTTTTTGGTTATTTACTTCATTTTGTGGAATGAAACATTTTGATTACCTGTTTGTCTGCTTTTCTTACTATCATAACATTTTCAATTCTGATACCAAATTTCCCAACTTCGTAGTACCCAGGTTCTAAAATTATAAAATATTAAAACTGGAAAAATTCGAAATTTTGCAAGTTGACACAACAACAACTTTCCGGAAGTTGTTGTGTTTGAATGATTGAGGGTCAACCAGACATTGGTGAATGTATTTTTCTGTCGTTTTTTAATTCCTCTTTGAAATAGTACTATATACATACACAAAATAAACAGCAATTAGGACATTTATACATATTAAGTACCATATATGGCTCTAACATAAGAGCCTTTGAGATATCTCTACATATCAAGTACACTATAATTCTCTACCATAACAACCTTTGAGATATCTCGACATATCAAGCATCATATAAGGCTCTGACATGAGACCTTAGTGTATCTGAATATATCAAGTACCGTATACATACTTTAAAAAGCATTTATAGCTGCATATCAAATATCATAAGCAGGCTGCAACATAAGAGCACTGGGACATCGGCACGTATCAAGCACAGAATACAGGCTTAAAGTAAACATTTTAAAAAAACATTTCCACATATTAAATACCTTATACAGACTTATAAGGCAGTTATGATATTTCCACATATCAAGAATAATATACAGGCTTTAAAAATACTAATGGTATGGATATCTTAACCTGGAAATTATCAAACGTCAAAGTATACTTGTGAACTTTAATTTTGATTTTGATGGGTCGTTAACTAACCTGTTGTGAAACACATGTGTTCGTCAATAGGATAGTCATTCCAATCTGGTAACTTTTCTAATTTAGGATAACCTAAGACAAGAGACAAACAATAAACACGTGATTAACAGGTTAATAATGCCTCTTATTATAATTGATTATCAATCATAACCGTTCCGTTTTCCCTTTGTGTTTTCACCAAAAAATTTAAATACATCAAAATATCATATCCAAGGCGACTAGCATGTATATTTTTTTGCTTCTATATGTGTAAGCTTCAGGTATTGAAATCAATTTCCTATATAATTTCGAAATACAGTTAATTCTTGTACAGGTAATTAGAAATAATATCTATTTCACAACACCTTTGAGATTATTTAGTGTTGCCGTTACTTGATATTATTCGCATACTGTTTATCCAAAAATAGTCGTATGCTCCTTAGAAATAAAAACATCTAAAATTCACATTTTTGTTTGCATCTAAGGTGGCATATTTATGGCTATTATAAGTGTGACGTCTTGCCTTTGTGATATTTTTGTACAGTCCACAAGCAGCGGCACTGACCCATTGTTTCCAAATAATTACATGAATTCTTTATTCTAGACAGCTCAGAAATGTCATCAATTTCAAGTTGAGCAGACGCACTATTACCGAAGACCTCTAATGCTTTCACATACTGATCATTCACATTTAATTAAGTTATTAAAATATTGACGATATTGTTTTGCATACAGAAGTGTTCAATCAAATAAAATAATTCACATCTTACATTTATACTAACATGGTAGATAAAATACTAAACCAACACTTTTATTAACACCATGTATATTCTCTTTATGTTATCTTAAGATTTCGAGAATAAAATTCCCTGAAAATGCAACTGAATTACTAAGAATTCAAAGAGGTGAATAGTTTTTTACAAACCTGTACGAAATAAGCTTGCATCTAATTTTACATCGCTCATAAAAGTTGCATCAACACTAGATAAAGCGGCTGGTCCTACAAAAATGTAATTCTAAAAATTTATTTCCCTTGATTAACACATCAGCACAATCTATATTTGTTTCCTACAAATAGTCATTGTTTATAATAATAAAAATATTAAACAATTTAATATATTTCGACTAAGATGGAAGATATCACTTTTGTTTGATAAAGTACTCAAGTATCAGTGGCCGTTCATGTCACAATGTCACAATGTTTCACTGACTCAAGAGCCTGCATTTGCTTTACATATCTTATTGATAGTAGCTGTCTGCTGACAAAAAAGCTACGCAACAAGGGATTTACAGTGGCAAGACTGAAAACATCTATTGAAGATGTTAAGACCGCCATTATTACATTGATGACCGTTACAGAATATCTGCGTAACAAATGACTTTCCTTGTTTTCTACTGGAGCATATCTACCCCGGGGATATATCACTTTTAATGGTTTCGTCTTACCCAATATTTGTTTTTGTTTTGTTTGTCTGTTTGTTTTGTTGTTGTCTCCTCTTTTGTTTAACCATGATTTTGTGTTTCTTTGAATTATCGTTTCTGATTACTCTTTGTTATCCGATTCTTTTTTTCAATACAATCTTCAATGTTATTTTTTTTACAAAAACATTTTATTTTAACAACATTTGCAAATCTTTGACATCAATCAAAATTAAATCATCTATGTTCAAGTAATATTTATTTCATTAATAAATACTTAGTACCTTCCACAACAACGCCATTATGTCCAATACCATGTCCTGTCTCGTGACCATAATCAGCACCTATTTCCCATAAAGATGCCCGTGCTACTGCATCAATTTCACGTCCTAAAATATATCAATTTGTTAATCTTGAAATTCTCCAAATCTGACAAAGATCAAAGGCATAGATTGTTAAATATGCATCATGGCATTTGTTTTAAAAAGTTAAACTGACAAGATTTTTATATATGAGCTGTAGCTCACATGCTTTAAATGAAAAATAAACTGCTACAACGTTATTCTGTTTTCACTTTATACATTTCCTCTTGAGCCACAGCAACAAACTAAAAAATTTTAACATGGCATCATCCATACTTGTTGTGTGAACAAACCAATGTCGTTTAATTGAAAAATAGTATCAAAATACTAAAGGAAATACATTTATATTGTTTTTATATGTTTATCAACACACAAAAAAACACAACCACTGCAGTAAATTTGCAGAATGTTAGTCCAGAAGTTAACAATATATGTTTCGTGGCGAATGTGAAACAAGTTGTATATGGTTTTTCTTCAAACCCACGAATATATCTTTCGCCTTTATATTTCCCAATATGTTATTTATATTCTTCTTATTTAGCATTTAAAGAAAAGGAATATACAATTCAATTTAAACGTGTTATCGAAGTCACGATGCGTTTTAAAGTTCTTTATTTCGGAGTTTCAAACTGGTTTGACATAGCCGAGTATACAAAGCAAGAGAAGTGTTTTGTTAAATTTTGTTATTAAACATCATCTTAGACAAGACGTTACATTTTGTATTGCTATTTTAGTAAATAATCGTTCTTTAGTAAAATCATTCTTGCTTACCTCGCGCAATGCAAATCACCAATAATGCCAGACCTGTTTGATACTGTCTGGAGCTCCGAATATAATCAAATATCTTTAAAATTCGAAATACAGTGTTATCAAACTGCCGTATAAAAAGATATACAAAACTTGTATCCTAAACTATAAGATTTATGTTTTGCTGCATGGATCAATGGAAATAAGAGGTTCATCGAATTTTTTTCATGTTTCTTAGCCTCGTATACAAATTTAATATTCTTTGGTAAAGACGCTTTATTTGTTGTTTAACTACCTATCTTACACGAATAATGCATCATACGTACATTAAAAATTTCAATCTTCTCAAAGGAATAAACGTAATTTTTAGACATATTGTTTTCCACCTACTGTTGACCGATATTTGATAGAAACATTAAAAACAAATATAAAATACTGTTTGCTTACCAGATTTTCCTATTGGGAATTTAAGTTTCGCCATGTTGATAAGAGCCATCAATACCCGCGTGTACCTATCCTGAAATATAAGATAAACAATATGCACGTCAATTTGGATTTTACAGTTTTTGTGTATGTCCTTTAAAGTTTCTGCTCTCATGTTATAATTTCTTCTTTTAAATCCATTTGGCGCTACAGCTTTTTCGCTTAAAGATTTTTTATCGACCATGGTTTTGCCTTCTACAACGCTATATTGTTATATTCGGCATATATACGTTACGGCAAAACATGAACTATTTTGATTGGTAGGAATTCTGACTATAAAATCAAATAAGTTTTAAAACATTATTTCACTAGCTGTTGTAATAAGGAAATACCTGTATTGTAGGAATGATGGCTACGTTAGAAATAAAATACCTTTTCGTGTTCACTTGGTGTGCCATAGTGAAATGTTCTTGTCAAGTCACTTGTTCCATCCCTCAAAATTGAAAAAACAGATATTAATGAATCAAAGTGAATGTGTATATTTTATTGAAATGTAAAATTACGTTCTCCTTTTTAAGTTATAGATTTAGGACAGCTGTTTATCGTTAAGTTGATGAAAAAAACTACCCGATATATATTCCGCGTCGTGTTTTGTCCAATTGTCACCAATATCAGTTTATCGAAAATCTAGCACTCATAAGTGGTCCTATTATTTCACAATTTCTGCAATTGATTTATTGGTTTTTTTATAATCAAATAGGATCTACAAATTATTTGAACGATGGTACGGATTGATGTCTCTATTTGTCATGCAAGATAGACACGGGTGCAAAAAATATAACTAATTAGTTTTGTATAAACTCAAGATGTGTTTTTTTTTAAATTTGAGGTTCTAAGAGAAAAAATCAAAACGGTTTAAAAATCAACATTTGGAATGCTGTAAATAAAAAATCTGAACTTACAGGTATTGTCCTCCACTATCTTGGTTAAATATTTCAAATGTTGTGATAAGATGATCTGTTTCTTGGGTGGGTTGATACCCAAAATCAGCACCTCTTGAACCACTCCCTGATACAGTATTAAAACTTTGGTCTCTGTATAGACTTAAAGACTGTCTGAAACGTTAAATTTACATCTAATTACCTAAACATCGCCAATAACATAATATTTTAAAATTAGTGAATAGAAAAAAACTACCTGAATTTATACCAATTAAACACAAGGGGGAGAAATATGACGAAATCGTAAAATCTATTTGTATAATTGATTCCAATGAGCTTTTTATGGTGTATTATTACTGGACTCTTGAGTGAACTTGAGTATTCTTTTATGTATTGCAATCGCTTGTTTGAGACTGTTATTGGCAATGTTACCGTTCCACTTACAATGCATTCAACTGACTATTGCCTTATTTTTGTAAATGTCAGTCCATACTATTTTGTCTAACAATATGTTTCTTCTGCCCCATATGCAAACCGTCTACAAAATCAGTTGATTCTTAAGAAAATATATTCAATAACATGCTCTATATTCTCAACAAAATTAAACTTCAGTCTTAACATCAAACTGGTTTTACCTTTTGATAATCTAATTTCATCGAAACATAGATTTAAATTATACCAGAATTATGCTGTACATTAAATTAGTTTATCTTGAATGTTTTTTGTACTTTGAACATTTATTTGCAATTGATAAATCTTGTGCAAATAATAAAGAGGTGGGCGCACTTAAAATAAATACACGTTCGTACCTTCTAACTTTAATAGCTTCCGCCATGGCAGAATACACCGTCCATGGAACGCCTTCTAACACCTAAATTAAAGAATATTTAATCATGTTGTTGTGCAAATTATTATTATTTGTATATAAGTTTAGCACCTGTTACGATCTGTTTAAACTGTATTTTGAAATTTCATTTCCTATATGAAACATATATTGATATTATATTATTTGTTATTTCTTAAAAACTATAGATATCTGCATAAAGTACCATGTTTCTTCTTATTGCATGCATTGACATATAATGTATATGTTGATAATTTCCCATTATATTGCCTTTAAATACTTTGCAAATATACTTGTGAAGATTATGTAATTTTACAAACCTCTTTTTCCAGGCGAGCAAACAATTCTATTATCTCGACCGAGTCTAAAAGCTAAAAAAACAAACGTAGCCAATAACAAATTATATCCAAGATAGTCACAATTATATTCTTATATAAAGACAAACTTTACAGAAATACAATACAGTTTAACTCGTGTATCCATCACCTGTATAATACACTTATGTATTAACAGTGTAAATACGATTTTGTCATATTTTTTCATTATAACAAAAAAAACCCACAATAATGAATACGAAAGTTCTTGCTCATTTTCTGATTCCAACAAGACCTTAATAATCATATTCTAAACTTAATTCTTCAAATATGTCATATTCTCTTCAAGTTTTTGGCAGTGCAAAATCTGTCATTTTTGGTGATGAAATGAAAAAGACCACACTTACATTGGAATTTCTCATTCCTTCACGTTCAATAAAGTTCTTTTTCGCCTTTACATATGACGTAGGAGTAATGGCCTGATAGATCTTGTTCTATAAAATAGAAACAAAAATATTCCAAGGTAAAATTAATTTTTATCGTTTAGGTGTTGTATATAAATTGATTGATCTAGTATGTACAGAACTAATCAGATGTTTGTATAACATATGAATTGATTTAACTTACTTGACTTCTTGTGTACATAATCCTACTAAATGATTAAAGCATCTTATAACAAAAAAGATGAATAATATACACAACTGATTGCCGTATAAGGATTAGGGTGCAATTTACCAAACCCAGACATAGTTAAAGCGATATTAAAGTGGGTTAAAGTTCATTTTCCTACAAATAATATAGACAACATATATAAATGTTTCAAAAGACACACGTACGTTACGTTTCAAATAGAATACACCAATCATGAGATCTTCAATAAATTATTCTCCATTATCATACCTTATTACGAATCAAATTTCGAAAATTAAGTAAAAATAAACTTGCTTAAAGCGATGTAATGAAATAAAATACATAACAAATTAATTCTACTAATCTAATTATTGTACAGATGTGTCTGCTTTTTGGACGTTCTTCAAAGTCTAAAAATAATTTGGCGTCCACATATGAACAAAAAGTTATTTAGCTCTGCTTTCTTACAAAGATTAGACTGTCGCTTAAAAAACTATGCCGAGGACAACAGTACATATTTGACAGAGTATTACAGAATTAGTACTTATTTTATAATTTTAATCCATTATACATAATATAAAAAAGCATTCAATCAGTTACCAAAAAAAAAGAGTCTGAAATGTTTACTTTACCAATGTCATATATAACTAATACGACTATTAGTACCGTGTGCCCATTAAACTCGCATTAACAGGGACTAACCTATGTTTGATTTACAATTTACCTTTGGTATTGCGGAATAGATTTTGTAGTTGCAATCATAAGAGAGCCAAACATTCTCAATGTCCTGTTTATTTGCAATTGTTGAAACATCCGAAACAAACTTGTCAATATCGTATTCATGTACCTGAAAACGTAGAGTAAGTACTTATTAGATTTATCACTTATAAAATGTCATTAAAGATTATGGGACAAAATTCGATAATCAATCAAAAATAAAATGAAAAAAAAATTTACTAAAGAGCAAGTTAAAATATTTTAAAATCATGGACAAGTAAATTAAACACACTACTCCTGTGTCATCAGAGCCTAAAATGAGGTAAACTTTATATTTAATACAGGGACATAATAGTCTATCACACAACAAGAACCAATCATTTAATGAGAGGACTCTTTCTCTTTGCGGATGACAAACAGATCATGGCACACTTGATTTATCACAACACGTGTTTCCTATCTTAGAAAGAACCCGTATCATTGGATTTCATCACCTCTTTTTGATATTTACCAATTACGTGGCGAATAAACTAATAAATTGTTTTTGTCATACTATACATTTCAATGTAGATTATTACCCCTAAAAAGTTTCATATAACACGAACGTTTATTATAAAGCAAACCAAATTTCTATTTGGTCACACTGTCACCAGGTCATCTATACTTTATTTCGCACACACCTGTACATGTATTAATATAATAGTGTATAATTGGACTTACCTGAACACATTTACATTTACTATTAGTTTAAATATGTACCCTTTGCTGTTCATTCGATGTACATATATGTCTCCTCAAATGTACACACGGTTTAGTATATTTATCATTTGTTCATGCATGTGTTCTTACCTGTATACCCTGTCCTGTACATTTTTCATTAGTTCATGTATATATTCTTACCAGTACACTACTGCCTTGTACATTTGTATTTAGTTTATGTAAGTGTCTTACATTAACAAACTGTCCAGTACAAATGCTATTATTTCATGTGAGTGTTCTTACCAGTACATCGTCCTTCATATATTTGCCATTAGTTCATGTAAGCCTCTTACCTTTACAGCATGTCCGGTACATTTCCCATAAGTTCATATAAGTGTTTTAGCAAGAAGCACGTTCTTGTACATTTGTCGTCAGTTCGTGTGTTCTTCACGACATGTCTTATAAATTCGCCATTAGTTCATGTTACTGTTTTTAGCTGTATGCACTGTCTTGTACATTTACCATCAGTTCTTGTGTTTTTCTTATCTGTAAATCTTTCTTTATACATTTGCCATTAGTTCCTGCAATCTGTCCGGTATAAGTGCCACAAGTTCATATAAATATTGTTACCTGTCCAAACGGTCCTGAATATTTTCTATCAGTTAAGGTGTTCTTACCTGTATATTTTCTTTTATAAATTGCCATTAGTTCATGTCAGTCTCCTAACTTTACAACATGTCCGGTATATTAATTCGTGCAAGTTTTCTTACCTGTTTACACGGTCCTGTATATTTTCCATCAGTTCACTTGATCTTACCTCTACATCTTTTTTTATACATTTTCCACTAGTTCATGTAAGTCTCTGACCTTTACAATTCGTCCGGGACATTTGCCATTAGTTCGTGCAAGTTGCCTTACCTGTACACACTGTCCTGTACATTTGCCATTAGTTCCGGTCATTAAATGATCTTTCAATTTAATTTTAGTTTCTGGATCTGATGGAGTACGTGATAATTTGGATTGGCTATCAATGATATATAAACTGAAACATAACAGATGTTATAATTATTATTAAAACCTTTTTTCTATTTTTAAATTGAACTTTGAATAAACATATATAAATCTAATTAAATCTTACGAAAATAGATTTATAGTATCCGAAAACAATACTGGTATATTTATTTGAGTTCATGCATGAATTAGTTTGCAATACTTTTGGTAGTTTTATACAGATAACAAAGTTTGACATAGGTGTAGTTCATGAAACAATCATTCACGCGTTACCTTGAAGAATCTCTTTCAACTATAGCTAATGAATAAAAGTATGGTCTGTTCAAAAATTCTTTCCCTCGTATGTTGAAGAGCCCTGCAAATATAGAGCGTTCATTAATGGCAAGCGTAAGAAGAAGTATAAATTCCTATGAGTAGTATATTATCTTCTTTAACATCTATGTATTTCCTGTTTTTTAATACAGTAGAATACACAAATTTTAAATGTATGTTTATCTCTATTGCCGTGCAGTTTTCTTTTTTACTTTGGTACAGCTTTTTCATTTTATAATTTATATTTAATATTTAATGGTCTGCCGTGTAAATTTACAAACTTAGGGAAAACACATCAAACATAATAAAACAACTTTGCGTGGAAGTGAGTGTAATTCTCAGTTAATGATTGTTCAGCTACTTTCTCCTACTTATTTCGAAACATTATTGGGAAGTAGAGTTGACGTTTCCGCCAGAACTTTGACATAACTTGAAGATCTGAAATGCGTGTAGTCTGTAATATAAATGTATAAATATAACATTAAATTTTACAGGCAATCTCATCTACACCAGTCAAAACTAAAACATCTGCACTGTGTTTCTTCATTTCTTCACGAACATCGTTAACTTTTTCCTGCCATGATCGACCTAGAAATAAAACTCCAGTTTTTATCCGGTGATAGCATAATCACATGCAGCTTATATAAAACACAGATGAAAACGTCAATAACAGTATTGCTTTGTATGTAATACTCAATTTCTTTAATATTATTTTATCATCAAAGATCGTTAATAATCTCCTTTTGACCAAAACTATTGCCTTTGATTACCACAATTTTTGCATACAACTCTTAAGAAAGAATTGTTTATTTGGACTGAAAATAAGACTTATTAAATAAGACTCCATTTTATCATTGTTTTACTACGGACGAAGCATTTAGGTAGCCTTATTTTAATATATTATAAGTTATATCCGTAGATATGGATATTTTAACACACAAAGTTCCCCAAGTACGCCCCGAGGCGTTGAAAATAAAACACATGTGGGCATTTTGTCAAAGATTTTATCATCCTATATATGACACAAACCAATTACCATTTTTTTTGTGCAACCAATGGTTAGCAACGCCCGAGTATATTGGTTTTGTAAAAACGTATAACTGACCAATCAAATTACAGGAATAATACTGATACGGGGATAAAATAAAAAATACTATAATATAATTAGTTAAATAAGGACAGAATCGGCAAGCTTCGTGTACATTAGAAGAAACTGGCACCTCTTTGTATTTATTCGATGCAATTGGACAATTACGGTACTCATATTTACGGAACCTTAGGATATCTTTATTTGTTGCTATATGCGGATGTTCCTTTAATTTAACAAACATTAGGATTGGAGTCAAGAATACTCTGCTCGCAGTAAGACTCGAAATCTCAACCTCAGTGTTTACAGGTACGTGATTAATAGTATATAACTAACTACCTGAACAACTCAGTCACAGAGGCATTAAAATATAAAGATTACACTCCTGTAATGGCATGGCATAACAAAAATAAGGAATGCTGTTTAGAAACAGAGAGTTCAAAGTATTACTCTAAATACCTGCAAATTTAATATCTAATGGATTTATGTCCTTGGATTGTATGAGTGGTCTGCCTTCTGTCCAAACCTGTTCAACCAAATCATTGTCTATGGGGACCATATTAATGTTTGATGAAACCAAAATAAGTTGAAAGTTCTTCCACCAAACTGTATAGAAACAAATATTTAGTAAAACATTCTTTATCATATCACCTGTCAAGATATAACATCAACATTTTCCATATTTTCTGAGTGAAAGAAAACAAATACCTTAAGTTGAGAAAAATGAATATGATTTTATACGATCAGAGATACTGATCGTTTTATATTAATGGAAAGATATAATATCGTCATGCGATTCTGCATGATTATATGTCTTACCTGCAATAATGTAAGTCATTAAATTACTAAGGCACCTACATTCTCAACAAATTTTAATACTTAATATTTTAAGTTTGTTGATAATTTCTGATCTTACATTTCCGAGGATACTAATACAAAAAGAGATGTTTCCACTGGGGAGATTTGCGTTTGATAGTAATAAAAAGAGTTTAAGTTTCGGGTACAATCGGACATGCCATTATATCTTACCTGCATTCATATAACTAGGACATGAACCTACTTGTTTGGGTCCTTCTAAATTACTAAGTTTGTAAAGAATCCAATCTGATACAGTTGTCACATTATCTCCACCTGAAGACAAATTAATTAAAACACGATTTGTTTTCATTTTAGTTCAAATAAGCTAATCATTATAGTTCCTAGTATTTTTTCTAACTTGAAAAGTTCATTTTCAAAGTAATTTAAACATTAAAAGTGAACTCGGATGCGATTTTAACTAAAAATGAACGTCGTTTATTTAAGATGCGCTAGTCTTCATAGAAATATTTTAAGAAACCATTAAGGATGCTAGAGGTAATTCTTGGGAACCGTCACTTTCTACAGTTTCTCAGCTATATCATGGCGTCAATTAGGGGAGAAAGATTGAGTATCTAGTGAAAATTTCTAAGATATGACGAAAATATGGCAAGAAAACTGTTGATCTTTGTCAGTAAAGGTTGAAATCTATGAAAATTAATTTTGACATCAGAGTGACAGTCTCCTTTTTATAAAGCCTTGCCAGTGTTGCTGATGTCAGTTGTGGGTTTTTCTAGCGCATGACGACGCTTATTCCGCGATGTGTTGTTGATCACCTCGACACATTAACGTAATAAAAACATAGTGCGAAGGACCCTTTTTGCTACATATTTTGTTGAATAAAATCTAATAATTACTGGGTTTTATCAATTCTGTCTCACCTTCCGATGATGTTTTGACAGATTGGATACGTCTCAAGTCGAACTCTAATTACGACAAGATTGTAAAATTTATGTTCAACGCGAGCTAGTTACCAATATGAATAATAATAAATACAGTTCCTTACAAGAATTTCTTGACTATATTCTGTCATTGACGGTATATGACACAAGTTTAGGGTCAATCATTTAAGCTGTTTGAATAGGCTGATTGCAGGATATTTATTTTTAGGTGGTAATAATACCCTACTTATATCCTGATAGTAAACCAAAAGGATGCGCAATCAGCTAAATTGATTTTATCTCAATACGATTATTTCTTGAAGTCTACAAAAATCCACTTATAAAGGTATTTGATTTTTTTAGTCATATCACCAAAACCTGAAATAGTTGATTTCCTCGTCTTACGCACCTATGTGCTCTAATGTTTAATAGGGTTTAGGTTATTTATGTTTGGTTTTTATTGTTTGTTTTGTTCCGTCTTTATGCCACGTGTCTTTGTCTCAATCAGGATTGTGTCACTATTCTGTGATGTTTTATTCTTGTTGACCGTTCTTTTACATTTAAATGTGAACATTTACCCTTCCTGTAGATTTGCCATCCACAGTCTACTTCATTAACGGCTTGTCTAAATCGTCTGCCATCTGTCCATAATGCTGCCGCATCACGTGTTACAACGCCTATTCCTGTAATTATGTATGTATATTATCCTTAGTAAATGCATTGCTCAATTGTGTGTGTACATAATTATCATAAAGTTATCTATAATTTGAATATAACATAATACTGTAAAATTAGACATTCATTTGAAGAATTCTTTCCCTTATATGTGATAAGCTGGTTCTCTACTTTTACAGCAGAAAGAACTACCTTCTTTACTTTTGTTTACTTTAAGTCATAAAATTTTAATATGGCATTGCGAACGTAGACTAATTGCATCCAACTTAGGATGATGTAAATCGTGTAATTTGAACAGGTCTGTAAAAATAAACTATGGTAACTTATTGAAGGAGAGGCCTTTTTTCGTTTTAGATCTTTTTCATAATTAACTATGTAAGATTCGAATAATATATATAATCTTTCAGAATATTGTCTGTAGAACATAATTAACTGTATTCAGTTTTTGATCATTTGATACACTATGATAAATACTTACCAAAATTTTTGGAGAATCCGGATACAGCATGGAGGCGTTTATCATGTGTTGATATTTCCCCAGAACCAGGATGCTTCAGAACATGACAGTATAAAAGACAGTATAAATATAAATCAGGCAGAAAATATAACCAATAAAGAGTGTGAATGGTTACTTGTGTACACCGTGTTCTTTATTGTGTAATTGTCGGTCCTTGTATTTATTTACATCGTGCAACAGCCTTGGCTCAATTTTTGGTGTTGGGTTATTTTCAGTGTTTATTTTCTATTCCAAAAATTCGGCAAAATTGATGTTTATCATACGATTGTTTGCTTCGGAAGAGGTGGAAAGAACACACCTTTAACAAATTGTATTTGCGATTTTGTTTTGGTGAAAAGTTAGGATTTCGATGACCAGTTTCAATGAATTCGTCAATCAATCAATCAATCAATCAATCTATGTAAAGTTCGAGTACAGACATTAAAAAAGCAGAAATAATAATGGGTCGATCTGCTTATTTTTTTTATATATATCAGCGATTGAATGTGTCTTTTTATAGGTAAAAATTGTAGCGTTACATTTTTACAGCAAAGAATTAATTCACTAATAAATCTGAAACAAAGTTATGTTCATGTTATCAGGAACATGTACAAGTGTCTGCTGTGTCACCCGACGAATGAGTAGTTAGTATTAGTCAGAACGTTAAAAAATGCATACATTCTTTTTTATTTTCCTTTAATAAAGTCAAATTAACTTACACCGATTCTTTATACCTACCATATGAAAGTCATCAGCTGTTATAATATACGCTTCTATTCTGTATTTATCAAATAGTTTTCTTATTTCTGACAAGCGTCTCGAGGTTACCTCATTCTTAAATAAAATAGATTTGCATATGTACATAACTTGCCGTGAGCCTCGTTTACAGAGTGACCAGGATAGTTTGCCATACTATTCATTACTGGCACTAGTAAAATGGGGAAATCAATTATGATTTTTGGCAAAATGTTGTCGACTCCAACCTTAACCATCAACGAATGCCAGTTTTAATAGAGCTAAATAATTTCTGAGAGAGTAGTACAACCTCAAACAAACAAACAGACAAAACATAGCTTGTCATTAACTATTTACATCAAGTTGCAAGTGTATTGAAAACTTATTTATTTTTGAATCACATTACATATTATTACGGGCTGAAATATTTTGTAAAATATTATACAATTACTGTCTTTTGATGAGGTAAATGTGTGGAGTTACTGACTTTTGAATAAACTGTTATTCACCAAGCCCAGCGGGCGAGGTGAATAACAAAGAGTTTTTTTCAAGTCAGTAACTCCACACATTTACCGAATCAAAAGACAGTTATTGTTTTATTCAATAATGCAACAAAAATCAAATATCAAATTTATGATTGAAATTACATAGTGACAAAATAATTTGGGTTTTTTTTTGTGTTTTGTTTTGTTATTTTTTTTTGTTTTGTTTTTTTTTTTATTTGGGGGGGGGGGGGATTCCCAATTTTCGGAAAAATATAAGACATTTGTATAACATTTATTCTGTTAACAATAACCATAATAACAAATTGAAAATATCACAGATTTACTAATCACATAAGTTTAATTACTTTGGAATTATATTGTAGTTTATATTGATATTTCCGTAATTGTTTGTAATGGATGGAATAGTTGGGGGGAAAGGAAAACAATTGAAGCTCGAATTTGAAGTGTTATTAATCTGCGATAAATTTAATGCTTGGGAAGTACATGTAGGAACAACATGGGTATGACTAGTAACAGATTGTACTAAAGTTTCCATCTGAGAGTCAGATAAAAGAAAATCTACTAAGTCGTGATCATTTTCAAACTCTGCTACGATATCATGTTCATTTTCAGTGGTTACATGGCTAGTGTTGATATTCATATCAGATACATTTTGATTGTAACTAGAGGTACATGTAGGTGTAGGTGCACTAGCGGTTTCCGAACGAAGGCCATCACTAATTATGTTTGACATATTTTGTAAAGCGCGATCACAAGTAAAGCCAGTTAGGTTTATAAAGAATTTTCATTCTTGTGTCCAGTAACTGACATAATGTGTCTTCCAGGAATGTTAGCTACATCCAACAAGTGCACTGTTGTTGCTCGCAAAGAGTGATTGGTATATCGAATTTCCAATCCAGCTTTCTCACATATTGCAGGCATCATTCCACCAATAATATTGTGTCCAATAGGAGATGCATCATACCACAGTGAATCATCCTTAATGATTTTTTTTGGCTTTTGAAAGAAATATTCACACTTGTCGTTTAGTTTTGATACATACTTCCTGAAGGTTTTGACTGGACAACGTAAATCCCCTATAAAATAAAAAAATATTCAAATTTAACGACCGAACAGTCCTGTTTTTTTTACATTATTTTTTACAATTTTTTTTCTTGTGTCACAGAAAAGGAATTATGCCCATTTGTGTCATTAATACTACTTGTTTTAGCTACTTTTTATCGTGTTCATTATTTTGTTAACTTTTCCCTGATGTGTGGCCATTATTTTCTTTTAACTTTTGTTTTTGGGGGAGATGATTTTTAAAGTTTGTTTTGTTTTGCTTTTATGTCATTTTTTTAGGGGGGGGTCTTTTAATGCCGTTTGACCTTTTAGCCTAATGGAATTTTAATATTCATACCTTTAACCTCATACATCTTTCCAACAGCTGTATTTTTGTCATTTCTGTGATTTTTTGTCAACTCGTCCTTCTTTATTCTTATGTATGTATGCTCCACGTCGCAACAACCTTGGTTTGATTTCTTTGTGCACATTTCAAAGTCAGCTTTTTTAGTTCTCTTAAGTTCTCCCTGCCTCTGCGTCCAAAATATAAAGGTACATCAACAAACACTTTTTGTTGCAAAGAAACTGGATCAATGTCACTCAAAGAATCATATATTGTTGTTAAATGTTCTTCATCGATAGGGGTAGTGATATATTCCTCCAAAACCTTCCCTTTTCAGTTGAACCGACACAGCACTGTACATTTTGTTTGATTTTTCAAAATCACGGTCTTTCAAAATGTTAATGTTTCTTGATTCACTAAAATAACGGTTAATACCATATCTCGTGTTTTGAGGGTGGAATGTTTGTATAGTTCGCCATCTTCGTTTCTGGCCTCGGCATAGAAAGATGATAAAATAATTCTTATTCACTGGGATTACACTCATCCAAGTTAATATCGAGTCCCTTTTCCTCAACATACCGCGTGAATAGGCGCATTGAACGAGCTGTGGCCTTTTTAGTGTTTGCTGAGTCCTTGTCTAGCATTATCTTTGCTAAAGCGTCATCGCTTAAGGAAGCAAATCTCGCTTTTTTGCTTACAATAGGGGCACTTTCGTCCGATTCGGCCATGGTGTAAATAAAACAGCAGACGAATTATCTGTAGATTTTATTAATAGATAATATCGCCGGTGTAAATCTAATTTGATTGGTCGAACAAAAAAGGGAATAACCGGGATTCTATAAATAACAATCGCATGCATTTTCCCACGGTGAATAACAATTTTATTTTTAGTGAATATCCTTTTTTATTCAAATTTTTCAGTCACATTATTTTTATACAAAATGTTTTATATATTATTGAATAATTCGATTGATTGATCACAATGACCGTTATTTCGTATCATAACGGGGCTTAGATTGCTGAGTTGTTTAGGCAGTCAGACGTCTACTTGTGCTCACGTTAACTCTTGAATTGCCTTTAATTAATTGTAATTAGTTCATAATCAGAGTTAAAGCGATTAAATAAAAATTAGTCATATTTTACATAAATTAATGGTAAGAGTTCAACAAAAGTTCGTACAATCTCGGTTATTTCTTGTATATGGATGAAGGTAAAAATATCGCAAAAAATTTATACCAAACAAGCAACATCGATTCCCGAGGAATTAGTTTATTGTTACGGGGATATTCCTGGGAGATTACTTGTTTCCTTCTCATCTTGTTCTTGTCGCTTAATGTGTTTATTGTATGCTTTAAGTGTTTGTAGCTTGTTGTGTTATACTGAGTTTTCTAATAGTCATGGCTTTGCCATTTCGTAGTTATTTGTAGTGATTACGCCTTTGAATCCACTGATTACTTCCCTATTATATCAACTGTGGGATTATTGTTACTTACCTTATTACAATTCTCTCTTTCTAGAACGTGACTGGCCCCAGGAAGAGAATTTGTGCGCGTAACGCTTATCTCATGCCCTTGTGTGAAAACGTACAGAACTGAAAAAAATGTTTACATATTTAATAATTAAAATAATGAAAGTTGAGACAAATTTTTGGAAGTACCTTTAACATTTTCGATTGCGCCGATAACTTTTTATGTTGCTGTCATGGTACATGCTACATGTAGCGTTAATCGTTTAAAATATGGGCAATTACTTTTATGGTAAAATCGTCAAAAGTTACTTGAGATCTATGGGTAGGAGAATACGATATGATATGATTGTTCCTGCGGATGTCATACGTTGCTATTAAACCATGAAATAAAAAACATGAAATATGTCGAACTTGCTGAATTGATTATATCATCTTCCAGAAACCGGATACGAATATTCAGTTGGATAACTTGATAAAATAAAAGCCAATTGCCTGAATATTGTTTTGAAAAATGTATGAGGTGATTCAAATTTTGAAATGTGCTGTTCTGAAATGGATTTATTTTCATCGCAGACTGTTCGTATATCGTGCGTACAACGTTCGTTTATCGTCCGTTCATCGTTTGTATGTTCGTTGCGTTTATACGTTACAAGGACTGTATTCCATTCCTGCCACACACCCCACGGTCATAGACATATGAGTCTCACGGCTCACCGCTGCAGACTGATTTGTCGCAAGTTTCTTAAGGAGGGTGAAACAAAACACCAGAAACTAAGTAAGACAAGTAAGCAAGTTTGTATGCACTTACGATGAAATCTGTTCTATTTCACTTATCAGTTTACATACTGCGATCAGATATACTACTCTAAAAAGCATGTACGTGATGGCTTGTGTTACTCTGTCTACTAGAACACAGCCAGTCCCCAAATATCAGACATTCCTTAAAGGGAGAATATTTTACTTAGCATGCTAAAAATACTAGTGCATTGAACCTATTTTCGGGCATTTCTTAGAAGTCAGTGTGTGTGGCTGTGTTACGAACTTTGATACCCATGGTTGGTTCATTGGATTATTCTGTTATTTAAATGTCATCTTCCAGGAAATCGCTGGACGTTAAGTACAAATTAATTTAATTAAATTTCACTAAATTATAACACAGTTTTGGGCTTTGAATGTCTGTAGACTAGATCGGAAAACTATCAGATTCTTCTTCTACAGTATTCAAGGGATAAGGTGAAGGTTGGGATTCTTTTTCTATTATTTTATATCCGGTCTGACCAGAAAAATTCTTATGCTCCAAATTTGCTGTTTTCTCTGAATACTCTATTTAACCATCTGGAAAACACCACAAAGTGAGACGGGTGGTAATAACTAACTTATTGCAATCAGTAGATGAATCTTTAGACGTAAAAAATGAATTAAATTAAAAGGAATTATTAAAAAGAATATTTAACCAACATGACGATCTCATATATATGTGACAGCGGTCGAGAGCAAATGACTATAAACGGACAGACGGATGCAGTGATGTTGGCTTTAGTCCTCAAAATCACATAAACACTAATTGTACTAATCTACAGTTTATTAAATATATCTACATCTCAATTATCTACAGTCAATTTTATAACATAGTAGGAGGAATGCCTTTCACAAAATCAGCACAAAAAATTACAGGATATTCTAAATCTATCGGCCAAACGCACATGAGGTAACGGTTGAATATAATTCAACATAGTGGAATAACTAACAAATAATCCACCACAAAACACCCATAAATCCCATAACACAGAACACAGACCTATCCAAAGTCACAGGTTAACCATTAAGTACATCCAAAAACATCTCATGGCTCATATCAAAATAACACCAAAGAACCTACTCTAACATTGCCACAACTGCCTCTGAACAAACAAACCACTTGGTACTTATATACCCAAGCCTTATCACCTGACCTCAATTTTTATCTCCTAAATTTCTCCTAATTTTTTCATAAAATTCTCCTAACTTTCTCCTAAAATTCTCCTTACTTCCTCCTAATTTCCTCCTAATTTTCTCCTAACACTTACATCACCATAATAGTAAACGAACCATAAATCAGTTTAAACATGCATATACAGAACCTACAATACAATAACACAAAAGAACCTACTCTGACATTGTCACAACTGCCTCTGAACAAACAAACAACTTGGTACTTATATACCCAAGCCTTATCACCTGACCTCCTAAATTTCTCCTTACTTTCTCCTAAAATTCTCCTAACTTTCTCCTAAAATTCTCCTAACTTCCTCCTAATTTCCTCCTAATTTTCTCCTAACACTTACATCACCATAATAGTAAACAAACCATAAATCAGTTTAATCATGCATATACAGAACTGATAAAAGATATCATATTACTACTTTCACTACTCCCAGACTAAGTTAATGACTTTAACACATGGACAATACATAGATTACACTATAAAGACTAAAAAAAAGTTTCTTATCAATTGGACACAAATTATAATTATGACATTCCTTCCCCTGCAAATAATGACTGACCTCAGTCATTGAAATAGTCGAAAGTAAATCAACACATAAAAATAAAGATAAGATGCATCAAAACAATCTATTCAAAAATGTAAACAAAACAAGCAAAATATTAAAGTAAAAATTAAACAAAATATTAACACTTAAAGATTACTTTCAGACCTTAAAAATATTATATTTAAAGTCACTTTGAAATTTGGAAGAAAGTCAAATGAATCCATTTTTAATTGTCTCTGTGGTCCAGACTTCAAATGTTCATTTAAATCATCCAGAAGGAATTCAGCTAACTTAGAAAAGTCCATATTTCCGGGTACAAGATTCAAATTTTGGTCTGCAACAATCCAACAAAACCATAAATTTTCGAAGTCTCAATTTTCAGCATTACCTAGTATAAATGCAATATTATATACCAAATGTCATGGCGCCGCCATAGGAACTCGACCATGAGCACGACTGGCCAATACATAAGAGCATTTCCACAGTCCTCAACACTTTCAGAGAACAACTGTTTAACTGTTCAAATATTTCAGAATGATTCATTCGTTCTAACTCTTAAGGAAACATCTCTCCTTTAGGCTGTGCACTGTTTTGTCAAGATCTTCTTGAATACTTGAATCCAGATCCTCAAAGAAATTTGCTACTTTCGATTAAAATGCAGGTAAAATTACTGCTTTCCTGTCCTTACTCCTGCGATACGCTTTGCTAATCCCTTCAAATGTCTAAATCCAACTTTCAAAGTCTTCGCCAATGTCACTCAAAGATTTAGATGGCGTAACATCAGATCGCTGTTCCGGAAAAAAACGTTAGTCTATTCCAACATGGGAACATTTTCATCCGAAGATATACTCCTATTTCTATGTCTAATTCAACCTGGCATGATTACAGAAAATTTCACTTACTTGGAATTACAGAATACAACTAAATCCATTTATTAGAAATTTCACACACAAAATGCGTATTTTAGAATCGGATCCCACTTCTGACACCAAAAATAAATGTGACGGCGGTCGAGTGTAAATGACTATAAACGGACAGACGGATGCAGTGATGCTGGCGTTAGTCCTCAAAATCACATAAACACTAATTGTACTAATCTACAGTTCATTAAATATATCTACATCTCAATTATCTACAGTCAATTTTTATAACATAGTAGGAGGAATGCCTTTCACAAAATCAGCACCAAACATTACATTCAGGATATTCTAAATCTATCGGCCAAACGCACATGAGGTAACGGTTGAATATAATTCAACATAGTGGAATAACTAACAATAATCCACCACAAAACACCAATAAATCCCATAACACAGAACACAGACTTATCCAAAGTCACAGGTTAACCATTAAGTACATCCAAAAACATCTCATGGCTCATATCACAAGAACACCAAAGAACCTACTCTAACATTGCCACAACTGCCTCTGAACAAACAAACCACTTGGTACTTATATACCCAAGCCTTATCACCTGACCTCAATTTTTATCTCCTAAATTTCTCCTAACTTTCTCCTGAAATTCTCCTAACTTTCTCCTAACTTCCTCCTAATTTCCTCCTAATTTTCTCCAACACTTACATCACCATAATAGTAAACAAACCATAAATCGGTGTAAACATGCATATACAGAACTGATAAAAGATATCATATTACTACTTTTACTACTCCCAGACTAAGTTAATGACTTTAACACATGGACAATACATAGATTACACTATAAAGACTAAAACAAAGTTGCTTATCAATTGGACACAAATTATAATTATGACATATATGTTTTCTTTCTCAAATTTTTATTTTTTATTTCTATGGTGTTGATGACGGCGACTACTTATGTCTATTACAACAGCTTTGTTAAAATATCTATTCCCGAAAGTGATACTATTTTGCATGGTATAATGTAAGACAAACTGCTCCATTCAAATAAGTTGATAACGTAGTAGCTACTTATAGTGTATTTCCAGCTGCCATGATATTAATATTTAAGTATTAAACAATCTGCAAAATATTGCGTTAATCTGATGTACTTTTTTTTAAATGACAAACTTCTCTATAAAATTGTGTATTTTTTCTGTTTATCTAATTTTATTTTTGTTAAGTGTTAATATCTTACCCACTTATATAGCACTAGGCCAGATATTTAAATGTCGACAATCAAAAATCGAATCTACTGCTAACTTTATACCCAAAAAAAGAAAAGGCTGCTTTCTTTAATTCCAAATACTCACCTTGGTAAAAGGCAACATGTCAAACGCATACATAAAATCCTATTTCTAAACTCTAGTATGTGAATTCTAAACTTTAGTATGTGAATTTTGGCAGTATTGTAAAATGCACACAACATCAACTATTTATAGATGCTGTGTACATGCTGTATTTACATATTAAACACATGTTAACTTACGATTTAAGAAAAAAATGATGCGCGACATTTTATACATTCTCTCCTAACCCAACAACGTTACAGGTACTTGATCTGTATATATATATTTATACTCTTTTTATACAGTCGTTTAAATGTTTATTGGTCGCAAATGTGTGTCACACATTACGATATACGGATGGCAAAAAGTATTGCAACACCATTTAAACAAAATAAAAGTTTAAATTTAGAATTTTTAATAAACGGTTAGTTATCTTTATTCGCAATGAAAGTAAACAACAATTGTATTATTTACCTGTTGAAAGTAATTAATCGTCTGCTTTATTGTGTTGTGCACTTCACTTGCACGTGCACAATTTTCACTCAAAAGGTTTTTTTAAAAGTTTTTTAATGCGTTTCATTCTTCATGCTCTATGTAAGCTGGTTTGTCTCAATCTTGTTCTAACATTGATGAAATGGGTGCTCCCAAGCTGTCCAATGTTGTTAAATATCCAATACTTGGGATGAGATATGCAGGGATGTGTTTCAGACAATAGCCCGTTGTGTGGGCAAAAAACATTCAACGATAAGCCGAATCTTAGATAAATATCAAGTTTGGCGGCAACCAAACACTGCTTATTCTGAACGTAACATTGCCAAAACAGTTTCATTTAATGATGGCTCAGTAATGGTTTGGGAATGTGCGTCATATGACTGTAAGCTTGACCTCATAAATGCCTACTGTAATTTAAATCCGCGATGGTACCAGCATGACATTCTAAAAACGAGTGAAGTGCCTTATTTAACAATTATCCACTACGGACAAAACGAAAAGATTGTTGATGACAACACCAGACCGCATCGTGCTCGAGTTATGACGGGTTTTGTTATAGGACGATTCGGTGAAACATTTCATGACCAGCAAGAAGTTCCGACTTAAATCCAATTAAGCACACATGGGATATCATTGGTCGTCCTGAGCGAGAACGAAGGCCTGTGGTCCCGACATTAGCAGAACTATACCAGGCATTTTATAAGGAATGGCAACAGTTCACACAATAGAAAAATCATCGTTCAGCTCGGGTTATGAGGAGGAGTTTAGAGGCGGTCATCTGTTTGGACAAAAGTTAATCACAACAGTAACACAGAAATTGATATCTACATCAGTGCAGACGTGTTTTGCACTTTTTCAATGTTCAGCAGAAAATGAATCACCTAGACCAATAGTTGCAAACAGCACATTTTTACGAAAACTCGTATATTTGTTTGAATGCAATGTTGTCATTAGATTAAAATGTTTTAATGCTTTCTATCACTGACAATGCTCTAATTTAGTATTAAATAACTGCATTTTTGCTGCAGTTTCCTGAAAAATTGACTTTAGTTACTCTGCAAATGTGTTTATTACAAAAATCCGAGTGTTGCAATACTTTTAGCCAGGCGTATATATTGAGCAACCTATCTGTACTTAATGTATCTGTGTCAACTACTATCATGCACGTTTTACGTGCTCATAAACCTGTTCAATGACTGATGAAGTACTAATGCATAAAAAAAGAAAAGATATGCACTACGTACACTTTTGATTTAAATATTGTTGAAATTTCATGTTTATCCATGCGAAGAGTTAGTATTTTTGTTTGTTTTTACGTACATGTATACTTCAGAGCAGATGAAGATTGTAATAAACTGCCAATTCATCACATGTTTAATTAATTATTTTATATCAACTAGTGTTTTGCAAGGATCGAAGAACTAAATATACAATATGTATTATGTTATTAAATGTAATACATAGTGGTCCAAACAATATGAAACGAACATTAATAAACATGTTAAGAGAAAACTTGCATCACGACATTTTTACATTACGTATGTCTTTCATCAATATCCTAAATTTCTATTGATTCAAACCGTTACAGATGAATTGTTCTTAGCATTTCTCAATAAAACCAGGTAGCCATGAAGAAGCACGCTATTCATTGACCACGTCCACGGTAAACATACAACGCTGGGTAATTTAAATAAACAAAAATACATTGTGCATGATTAAAATCAGGACCCCAGCATTTTTGTAAGTGAAACAAATGTAAAATAAGAGTTGAATTCATCTTTTAATGATTCATTGACATATGAAAGCGTTGACCGGAACACATTTTTATTATGAAGCGCTACGCTTCGGTCAACGCTTTCACACGTCAAGAAGCCTAAAAATAATGCTGCAGCATTGAATTCTTTATTGAAATACAGATAAAATTTTGTGCTTGAAGATTTTAAATAAAGAATAACGAAGATGCTACTTTATAATATAACTTATAAATATTTATAAATCAACCTGGTTCAGACACAACAAATGTCATTGTGCACGTGTTGAACTTTTATTAGTAAATGTATCCAGGTCAATAACCTCAGTTGTCTTCCTGATCTACTTATAGTGTTAATATGTACGTATGATTTATTTGTAGGTTATCAAACTTACAAAAACAACAAAGGCATTACTACATATTATGTTGAATAGTTGAGATTAATTATTAATATATATGTTAATTACATGTAATTGAACACATCACATAAAAATCAAATTGAGGAAAAAGAGTTGTCATTACATTTGTACCCTATTCTTAAATGATAACATTTTCATTGTAATCTTGTTTTACTATTGATACCAAGCGGAATCCTTCAAATTCTCCATAAATTTAGGGGTACTTGTTCTTAATTGCAGGATGCGCTTGCAAAATTAGAGATGACATTTTGCAATTGCGTCCAAATTTTCGAAACCCCATATTTCATAGCCGTATAATATAGGTTCTAGGACTAAACAATCAAACAACTTCAACAGAACATCTATAGTTATATTCAAGTTTCTGCTTTTATGAATAACAAAAAGTGATTTGGAAGCTGATTCAACTAGTTTTTTTTCTAATTAGTAACTGAACCAAGTATATTTTAGAACAAAATCTAAATTTGTGTAATTATCTACAATCTCATAAAACACGCCGTTTAATTTGAAGTCAAACTTATTTCTTACTTTTCTTCTGCTAAAGATCATAACCTTTGGTTTGCTTGTATTAGCAGACAGCTTCCATGTATGACAGTTTCAAATATGTTTAATGCAGTTTGCATGTTATCATGTTTTTCAGGAAAAATAACAGTGTCATTTGAGTAAAGTAAAGCAAAGACTTCTAGATATAAATGGAGCTGATCATTAAATGTTTCGGCTGCTTAACTTTAAGGCAAAGCTTTTAAAAAAGCCTTCAAGATAGCTCAAAAATATAGAAAATAGAAAGGGGAAAATATCCCCCCGGCGTACACCAATTAAACGAAGTCTCATTTTTGTATTGAAAACAAGATTTGATAATATTATACATATTATGTATCACTTTTCCATTAATATTAGTTTACTGGAGTTTTATTCTCAGACCCTTACGTCAAATAGCGTCAAAAGCTTTTCAATTAATGCAAGTTCGTTGCAAAAGAAATTCGGCTTTTCATTTACGAGTGATGACGTAAATAGTTTTCCAACTGCTCTATAATTATTGGGATTCTTAAGGTTTTCTTATTTTTTAAAACAAGTTTATTGATACTAATAAGCCAATTTTGAGGGATAATACCTGTGTTCAGTAAAATAATGTAAAGTTTACAGTAGATCGACATTGATTTCGAAGTTGTATTTTTTTAATATTTATTCCAAATTTTATCCATTCCCGGGGCTTTAGCTTTTTTAGTTTACTTATTGCATCCTTTACTTCCTCTCCATTTATTGGGCCATTTAAAAGTTCATCATAAATAGATTTTTGAAAAGCAACTGGGATGAAATTATCGAAGTTACAATCGCTTGTCCCATCCTCTGAATAGTTTGAGAATAATTTTTCAAAACACTCCAAGAAAGTTTTTTATATGTCCATACGGGCTATCTTCTTATAATTACCAAACTATTAAACATTTTTTCAGAACTGTTTTGTATCACATTTAGACTCTTTCAACAGCTCATTTACGAAGTTTTGCTGGTCATCGTTAAAACTCGAATTCAATTGATTCTCGGGGGTTCTCTGCGGGTACTCCGGCTTCCTCCCCCAATAAAAACTGGACGCCATGAAATAGCTGAACAATTGCTGAAAGTGGCGTTAAAACACCATTCAAACAAACAAACAAACAATCAATTGATTCTTAAATTCCTTGGCTGTAGTATTCAGTAAAGATTTGGTATTGTGAGACTTGTTGTACTTATATATTCGTTTTTAACTTTGTGAAATGTGTTATTAGGTTTACAAGATTTATCAAACGAGGGCTAATTGTCTTTATTATTCGCTTTAAAATTACAAAGATCCGAAAACATAAGCTGCCGTGTGAGTAAATGTAAAGTTCGTTGACAATACTGTTCAATTCACTAGAAGTAATGTTGTCGCTTTTATCAAGATCATTAATTTGACAGTCAATTTCATTCAGACGTGTTAATATCACCTGTTGAAATTGGTGTGCCCTTTGACTGACTGACTGAGTGCGGATTTTAACGTCCTACACTGACAACTTAAAGTCCTCCGTCGGAAGTATGTTTTAGATGTTAGTAATCCATGGCCTCCACCATGGTGGTTTTGTCGAAGCCCGGCCATAAGGAAACCTTGTCAAAGAACTCAGCAGCTTATGTCCTACTAGCAGCCGGGCTAATACGATGTAAGGTTGGCCCACTCCAGATCCTAATATGGATAGAAGGCTGTCCCCACTCTGACCGTCTTGGAGATCTTACATCCGCAGAGTGTGATCAGCCTTGACGCAGTTACACTTTTTAAAGGATTTATCTGGAACATTACTATCGTTAAAGTAAACTGGATTTATATGATTTTCAGCTCTGCAATTTAGTTAAGTTGTTGTTTACATCTGAAAACATGGCATAAAAATCTAAAACAATGAAATCTGTTACAAGTTTAAATACACCAGGCGACATAAATTTCTGTCGTCGTGTAATCGACCATTGGCTATGTTCAACGAATTCCATTAACTTCAACCCGAAACTAGCACGTGTTTTCTCCTGGGAACATCTATCAAGCAGAACATATTTTCTACTATTATATTAAATGAGTGTCGTCGTTGAACTCATGCATATCTAAAATCTTGAACAAGTTATCGTCTGGTATAACAACATCTGGAATGTTGCGGTTCCAGAGTTAAACTGACCGAGATTTGTGTAATTTCATCAAATGCGGTATAGTATAAGTATTTCGAGTATTCAAAGGGGGGATTTAGATTTTTAACCATTGTACAAACTCAGGGTTTGAATCTATAAATGTTATATTTTTACCCAACGTTTTTTATATACCACAAGAATCCTTCAATGCTTTGCAAAAAATAAATAAACATCAGGTAACTATAAGATATCTAATTCATCAGTTTTTGTTAAAAAAAGACACAACATCATATTGTTTAATCATGTCAATAAAGAAAGAAAGAAAGAGAGAGAGAGAGAGATTTTTATATAAACATAAGCACACATGTACATATCAATATACAGCACACTCACATAATTATACATATACAAGACAGTTGACAAGATAAGACATTACAATAGAGACATAAAACATAGAATTTTTACGGGTTGATAGAACTCTTAAAATAAATTTAATAGAAATGTGTATATATAATTATGTATATTATACTTGCATTGATATTACATCAGGGATAACCCATGAAAGCCAGATAGCTTATTTCCAATGGGGTCCACGTGTAGTAAATAACATAATATATAAAATATGAAAAATAAGGTGATAGCACGAGTTCATAAATATTCTAAAAATCAAACAAGGGTAGGCAATTGCCTCGTGATAGTAAAGATAATACAATGTAATAAAATCAAGTACTAAATTCACATTGATATTTAGACCTCAGCTTTTCAAATAAAAATTCTTTTACGCCTTTTTTGAATGGATCATGATTTGAATACTTTTATGTCATTTGGCAGACTATTCCAATCTTCAATAGAGTTGTAATAAAAAGTATTTGTTGCCATGCCCTGAACAGGTGATACAAAGAAGTTATGTTGGCTGGATCTTGTGTAATAGGAGTGACAGTCTCTTAGTTTAGTAAAATTATTTTTCATATATGGTGGGCATTTATTGAACATAATTTTATGAGCATGATTTAAGCGCAACTGCCGTACCTGTTTTCCACATTTAGAAAACCAATCTAATTAAACACAAGATATTTAATGCTCGAACGAAAGTCAAAGCTTTTAATAAAACGAATGAACTGATTTTGCGCCACCTGGGGTCTGTTTTTCAATGTTTTGTTTAAACCAGAAAACCATGATGAACATGCGTAGTCAAAATGACACTGTATTAGGCCATACATAACGTTTTTCTTGAGTTTTCTGAAAGACACTTCTTGTATCTGTATAAAAAACTAAGTCTTTTGTGTAAACATATTTTAGTAACTAATCATTAAATACATGTATATAAAATTTACAGTTTCACTCATCTATACAATTAATTAATAGGATTCGGAAACAAGACTTAAAGTCTTATGTTAATCCGTCTCCTGGATACCAAATTAAAATACCATAACATAACTCGAAGGTGAAACAAATAAATCAATTCATTATCAAATGCAAAAAATAAATGTACACACATGAGAACAATATGAAAAGAGAGAGTCAGGCGAAAGTGGTTAAGAATGATTTCTAGTTAAATTTAAGAGTGAAAAGTAAAAGAAAAAAAATATGTAAAGAGGTATAATATTATATATACATGTATTCTCAAAATCGCTTACTTACAAGAATGTAACGCTGAATTGATGTAAAAATATATAGATTCGTATCTGAAGGAAGATCAATAGAACCGTAAAGAAGCAAATCTGTCGTAATATTAACAGGCAGACGTAGTGATTGTATATGACGAGTTCTCAATTCGGTATACTTAGGGCAATGTAGCAAGAAATGGGATGTAGTTTCGACAGATCCACACTCACAAAGTGCGGAGGGGACCCATTTTTGTGTATACAAATGTTCGTTAAGATTGCAGAATTTCATACGAAGACGAGCGTATAGAATTTGGCTTTTACGATTGTCATGATAGTAGTGGAACAGTTTCTTTTTCAATTTATTTTTAAAATAGAATTTAAAGCTATTCAGTGTAGGTAATGATTGTACCGCCAAAGGAAGGGAATTCCAGGATCTGACTGTTGATGGCAGAAAGTAGTTTGAGTATAAGTAGGTTCTGGCTCGAATGGGTTGGATCAGGGAAGAATTTCGGGTGTTATAATTGTGAATTTCGTTAAACCTATTTGGGATTAAGTTTGATAAGTTTACTTCACTACCAAATCCTAAAGCAGAAGTTTTAAAAAATATTAATGACATTTTATACACTTTTATCTGGAACTCCCCTATTCAAAGAATTAAAAAAGAAATATTACAAAAAGATTATTGTGATGGAGGGCTAAAAATGATCAACTTAGATGCTTTCATTTTAGCAATAAAATCCACATGGATTAGAAGAATTTTTAATACAGAGGGTAACTGGCAAAATATAATGTATACAATTTTGGATAAAAATAGATTTTCAAAATGTGGAAATGGATATGCCAAAAGAAATCATTAACCTTAAAGAACAAATTTTGGATAGATGTTTTTAATTCATGGCAAAATGTTATTGATAAAGAAAAGAACAGTTCATGGTAAAACATAGTAAAAACCTGTATGCTGATGGGGCAAGTGACCATAACCTGTTTCTCCCTTCATTCCATCTTTTTTACAAATTATATTGAAAAAACAGCTGTTGAATCTTGGTTTTTGTCAAAAGGTTTAAGTGTTCCTTTTACAAAAAAGTTATTTCTTTTTGGAGACACAACAAGAACAAAAAAAGGTGATCCTCTTAATCTTATTTTTTTACACATAAAGCATTATTTATATTTTACCAGATATTATGGAAAAGAATTATCTTCGGCAGCAGCACAGAAAATGTTAAAAAATTCCTTTGAAATTGAGAAACTAATAGCAGTTAGAAAAAAACGACTGAATGAGTTTGATAAAATGTGGAATATTTTTATTAGTGTATTTAACTGACATGCTTCAATCAGTGTAAAGAAGATAGAAAATTCATGCTGGCAACATCCTTTTTCATATAAAATTTGCCCCCCCCCTTTTTTTAGGCCAATTTTCTGTAGTATCCTTATCCAGGCATTCCTTTTGAACCTCTATTATTGCATATAATTTAATTTTTTTATTCTAAATAACTTAACCTATACTATAGAAACCTATATATTTGTTATCTATTGACTTTAAATGTTACAGCATCTGACAGTTCAGACAACATGAAATTTCTATCTTAGAACAATATTATATACATGAATCTTAATGTGTTTTTCTATTTGTACAAGGTTGTATTTTCACTACATCTGATGTTGCATTGTAATAATTGTGTAACTAATATTTGTATTTTGTAATAGCAAATGTATAGATTTCAATGAATATTGAAAATTAAAAAAAAACGTTTGATAAGTATGAAGGGGTGAGTGAGTTTATCATCTTATAAAAGTAAACAAGACGATGTGTTTCTCTACGATCACACAATTTTTCCTGGCCAGTTTCTGTATATAAGCATTTAAGTGAAGTTAGCCTTGTCCCCCCTGTCACAATTCTGGCTGCCTTAATCTGAACGTTCTCAACTTTATGCTTCAGACTAAAAATTGCATTATCCTTACTAATGATATTGTTTACAATTATCTCTCCAGATGTAAACTGGTCAATATTAAGACCTAGATACTTCACACTATTTTGACATAGAATTGTATGACCATTACATGTAATTTTAACATTGTTTCCTTTTTTCAATTTCCTTTTTGAGCCAAATATAATGCATTCAGTTTTTCCAAGATGGAGAGACAATTTGTTGTCAACCAACCTCTCTGCGTGATTTAAGTTCTTTACCAAGTCTAAATGATATGACATCTGGATCTCTATGTGAAAACAAAATAGTGCTATCATCAGCATATAAAAGTAATTTACAATCAGAACTAATACTAGTATTCATGTCATTAACATAGTATAAGAATAAAAGAGGTCCTAAAATACTTCCTTGTGCGACGCCACATTTTACTTTTAAAAAATTTGACTCAATACCATTAATACCAACTTTTTGTTTCCTGTTGGTCAAATATGATTCAAGCCATTTGATAGAATTAATGCCCATAAGTTTAAGTTTTTTACATAGTATGCTATGGTCAACAGTGTCGAACGCCTTTTGTAAATCTAACATGACCATGCCAGTATAGAGACCTTTTGCTGTTTGGTATTTAATGTGATCTATTAGATGGATTATACAAGTGTCAGTGGAATATATGGATCGGAAACCTGATTGAAGTTGATAAAGTAAATTATTTTTCGTAAGATAATTTTCCAATCGATTATAAACAGCTTTTTCGAGAATTTTAGAGACAACAGTCAAAATGCACACTGGTCGGTAATTTCCGCCCTCCATTCTTCTGTCTTTTTTTTGTAAATTGGACAAACTCTGGCAGGTTTTAATTCTTCAGGAACTATTCCACTGGTAATTAACAAGTTAATTATATATGTAATTTGTTTGGTGAGTGCGGTTGCTCCATCTTTTAAAAATTTAGATTGCATTACTACTACACGAAAAAAATTCTTTTGCAGATGGTAACTTTTTAACCAAAGATTCAGCCACACTAGTAAAAAAGTGATTAAAATAATTTGCAATAGTACTTTGATCATGACAGTTTTCACCTTCTATATTGAGGACAATTTTTGCTGAGTCTTTTTGCTGAGTTCAGTAGTTTAGACTTTAAACCACATACATTTTAAAAAGTACATAGAAAGGTGTTATGTAACAGTTTGTGTATGTGATAATTATTATCTTGGTCATGGGGTACATTGTGGGCTGTACAACGCTTTAAGTAAGGTTGGCCGTCTAGAATATCAGCTTTTCAGCTCTTCTACCGAATCAAATGAGTTCTTTAAGTTTCGGGACAAGAAACTATTAATTTCTGGCGGATATTGTTGCTGCACCGAATTTCAGTTTTTCTGGGACAACTTTTTACACTCTCTGGTGGTAGAATGAGTAACAAAACATGCAATTATGCGTCGTCGTTTCGTTGCTTCAGCCTGTGTACGTTATGAAACTGAATTCTATGTGCATCGTCTGTTTCTTGATACTCTACTCTGAATGCATATTATCTACTTATCAGGAAACACTGAAAAAAATAATCAGTCAAACTGATGACTTCTTTAATCAAATGCTCCCTATACGATAATCAAATTGGCTTTTGACTTAAGACATAATCAAATTGATGATGAAGTTAATCAAGACTTGAGAAGCACGTGCTACAGTATCAAATATCACGCATGTGCAATAGCCGCCATTATTGACATGATATTGCCGCGACTGAAGAGAAATAGAATTTTACCGTGTTTAGAGAAACCTAGACTTGTCCGCATATAAAGAAAGATATAATGGGTAAGTTTTAAAACTCAATATATAACAAAATGCATATTCAAACAAAGACATTAACGAGACATTTAGCACGATCATCACGTGTCGATTCACGGCACCGGCGCCTCGTTAAGGAGTGTTTTACAAACACAAGTAAGACCGGTTTATTTTAATCTCAATTACCAAATCATATAGTTATCTTGTTTTTATCATTTATTTTACAAAACTGCACCACGGCACACCCGTTTGTCCACATTCGAAAGAAAAAATCTTCTGGCATAGAAAAATAGGTTTCTCTCCCTTCTCCTTAACGTCCCAATGTGTAACAATGAAGACAGTAATGTTCGAGCTCTCCACCGCCTTTCAGAACAACTTGTAATTACATGCAGGAACTAATATAACTACATAATTTTTACATGTTTGTTACTTTTGACGGTTAGCACATAATGTAAACCAGTTTCTGATTCACTCTTAGTGGAACTAGTCTATTGTCTATTGGTCTTTTGTTTCAAGACTAAATAAGTAAATTTATCACTTATTCTAAAAATGCAGAAATGAGAGTTGATGTCATCTAGGTATTTGTTTTTGAGAATGGGTGCATATCCCGGTGTCTCGAAACAAAGTGGGTGACTTCACTTTCATTATTGTACATAAACTTTATGGTTCGACCATATATGAAAATTAATATTTTTTGGGAGCTCAAATCTGTTACATATCCTAAAAATTTAGGGATGAGAGTTGATGTCATCTAGGTATTTGTTTTTGAGAATGGGTGCATATCTCGGTGTCTCAAAACAAAGTGGGTGACTTCACTTTCATTATAAATAGTTGTACCTAAACTTCATATGAAAATTAATATTTTGTTTTTTTTTCGAAGCTCAAATCTGTCACATATTCTAAAAATTGAGTAATGAGAGTAGATGTCATCTAGGTATTTGTTTTTGAGAAAGGGTGCGTGTCTCGGTGTCTCAAAACAAAGTGGGTGACTTCACTTTCATTATAATAATTGTACCTAAACTTTATACGAAAATTTATATTTTTGGAAGCCCAAATCTGTCACATATTCTAAAAATTGAGGGATGAGAGTTGATGTGTTTGTTTTTGAGAATAGTTAGATATCTCTGCATCTCGAAACACAAAGTAGGTGACTTCACTTTAATTATAAAATTAATTTCACTTGAAGGAAGTATTTTAATCTTTCTATTAATAAGATTATTAATTTATAGACTATTTAAAGTTCATAGTGTTGTAATTTTAAATTCAATATAAAACATAAAAAAAGCTAAACAAGGAGGGAGGGGTTGGAGTCTTTGTAATATAAACATGTACCATGAAATGTGCTTTTTTTTTAGAATACTAGTAGCATGGAAAACCACTAACTAAATAAAGCTAAATATGTTAAATGTACAAAATGCAAGTGAATGATCATGAACTGACAGAACAAAAAGAGCTGAAAGTCTTTAATCCAGAAAAAAAGTGTTTGTTTGTTTAAATAGTGCTTAATGCCACTTTCAGCAATTTTTCAGCTATATCATGGTGTCTAGTTTTTTTGTGCGAGTAAGCTGAAGCAAACCCCTGACCTTTGCTAGGAAGACTGGCAAGCCTTGTCTGTTAAGATTGCAGTTGAGTACACCCTGCCCACAGTGATACTCAAACCTGCAACTTCAGTGTTGACAGACCACCTGAATCAATAGTAGACGAACTACCTTAACCACTCGGCCACAACTGAGGCCCCGCAATCAAAAATAAAACAATACACGTAAATGCACTGCTGGATACAACACGAAACAAAATCCCAAAATAGAACGTGTTTAACCAAAACATCTTTAAAAAATTAGTCATAATATTTTGTATGTTTTTTTACAAGATTTTTATTTTACAGATTAGACCACAGTTCTGCAGTTTCATGTTTAGTTCCTTCAGAGACAACACATGAGATCTTGTAAAGACATCATTTCAACTTTGGAATACTGCATAGGTATGTAGTCTTTGTAAATAAATAAATAAGGAAATTAATGTAATATATATGCTTAAAAATAAAACCATGTTAGCAGTGTGCAGTTTCAACCACCTTTTACCATTCTGGTCATTTCCATGTCATTTGTTTTGGTTAGAGGGAAACTTTTATCTTTTGAAATATCATTGATATTTACATGTTATAGCATTCAATAGTTCAAAAGAGTGGAAGAGTGATTGAAGTAGTAAGTTGCCTATTTATGGATAACGTGCCTGTCAACACTTAGTTTTCCTGCTGAATGGGGGGAGGGGGGGGTTCTTAGTCCGGCTTCCTCCCCAATAAAAACTGGATGCCTTGATATAGCAGAAAAATTAATGTAAGTGATGATATAGTAGAAGTGACCTTCTGATATTGATGATATCATGCGATAAACATTTTATTCTTCCTAGGTAAGAACTTCGCATACTACAGTCAAATCAATTTATTCAATAATTACCATATTAAAATCAAAATAGTTATCGAAGGTATGATTTATTAGATATTTAACTAAAGTCTAGCATTAAACCCATAAAGGCTCTTACTTAATTTAAATGGATAAAATGCTGGACTTGTGGTAAAATATCCAATAAATCTAATTTCCTAAATTTAACATCAAGAGATTATTCATTTGACATATTTGATCAGAAAGATCTATGTTTCAGTACAATTTATTTTGTCTGTTGTACTATGAATTGAAATGATTAGGAACAATTATGAATGCATTTTTCTTTTTCTTTTCAGCCCTTATCATTGCCATCTGTTATTAAAGTCGTGCCATGAAAATGAGAAGTGACAACTTAAAAATTTTTGTTGAAGACATATATTCAAATGAACTAGTAGCTCCTTGCTTAAGGCAGTCCTTGACCAATTACCATGATCGAAATATGGTTGTTTCATGTAATTACCTACATGTAGCATATGAGGAGATACAATTACACTTTATTCCGAAAGAATGTGTTCTAAGGATGAGAAGATGAAAATGTTCTTGAAATTATTTCTACATGAGACATCACGACAAGATTGATAATGGACAAGACTAGAATATGTTGCATTTTTACTTTCATTTAATATGTAATTAAAAACAATAGGAACATATAAACTTTTAAAGATTAATTTATCCTGTTTATAGGTTATATTCAAAGTTTAATTATAATATTTATTCTTGCTTTTGAAATGTTTACTTCTAACAAACTTATGTTACAGATTACACTATAAAAATTGACTTGTCTGATGTCATTTTCTGTCATTAAGAATATTTTTATGCTGCTTTTATCGTTTTAGTACATTAAACAATTGAAATAAATTTTTTTATTTGTTTGTATGTTTTTTTATCTATATTTTTAAAAACCTATACATATTAAGCCGTCTTGGTGGTGAAAATTCTGTATTGATTGCGGTCTTCATTGATGGTTTCACATAATGTAAATGTGCCAATATTTATAAAATCAATATTATTGTCCTGCATTCTATGAATATACTTTGCACAGTGTTGAAAGTACAGAACATCACACACCAAAATTCTAAGAATGGCACTCTAATGAAACATTCAAACAAAGATGTTAATTTGTTACATTGTAATTTGCTTTATTGGTACTGATAGAAACCAATATTTTTGCGATCAGACCTTTTTTGGATAGATCAAGCTTTTAATCAACCCGATTAAAATAAAAATCAATTTGATCACAAAATTCAGCATTTTGATTATCTTGATTAGTCATGTTGATTGAAGTTTTCATCAAATATGATTACAAAATAGCCGCTGTGATTATATGATTAATCAATTTGATTGTTATGTTTAATCAAGTTGATTGTTATGTTTAATCAAGTTGATTATGTTTAATCAAAATGATTAATTGATTAATCATCTTGATTAAAATTAAATTCATTTTGATTAAAAGGGTCGTCGTCCTGGGGACAATCAATTTGACGACTTTTATCAATCAAGTTGACGACTTTTTTTTTTCAGTGAATAAATCTTCTGTTTATGTAGATTTCTGTTAAAGTAAGTTAGTATGACGCAGCTAAGACCATTTACGTCTATATATATTTACTGTATCTGTTTGTGAATATTTACTGATATCTTTTATCAATGCCTTTCATGGCACCTTTATATGTATATGGCTTGTAACGAGGTCAATACATTTTATTTTTATTTGATAATAGGACGAAATATAAATATCAGTTAATAATTTGTTGCGAGGAAAATACGTTTTATTTTAACCCGGTTATATATTGTACGAGGACGAATTATACAGTTATACATGTATGTATATTAACATGGCGTTTGATTGACTAAACGTTCAGTAAAAGTCCAGCAAACAATGTCTCAGTTATCTTCAGGACGAGACAAGTTAACAACGAAAAGACAATTATGAATGCTACTGTAAAAGTATATAGTATTAGGCCACCTAATACTATATACTTGGAAAAGTGTAGCAGTTACAATTTTCAAAATATACAAAGAGGTCTTGGTCGTGGAAGGAGAATGACACACTCGAAACAAGTTCCCACTATCAGGCTTAATGTATTACGTATTACCTGACAACACTCACTCCAACGAGAGGGCATTAACAATCCGCCACCTGTTGACACGCTAGGCAGATTTGTGGGTCTCTCTCAGTACAGTATTAGTACGAGCTCTTTACCACACGTCCGTCCGTCCCTCCTTAGGTTTATAATTGCTTTGAAGCTTACTCACATCTTCATGAAACTCGATACACAGTTACAACATAATAGGATTTCTTCACCAACAAAATTCTATAGAGTTATCCTAATTATTCACTCTTCAGTAAAAGGGGTTTTTATTTTACCCATGTGTGCCACGGGACATCAGTGTCGCCAAGAAACATTTTCTTGTTTGTTTTGTGTGTGTTGTTTTTATTGCTTTGTATTGTTTATTAAGTACTTTCCCACTTCCAGTGGGAAGATTTTATTGTTTTTGCTTGGATTATTTCTTTTTTCCGTGAACTTTCAAAACCAAACAGTTTAAAAAGTACGTGACATATCATTTTGGTCTTTCGCGACAAGTTTTGGACATGGAAAGTCTATTCGGAATTCACCGTGTGAAATCGAAACATTTTTCTTTACAGAGATTTCTACCCAAATACCGAAAACCTTGTTATCGCGTAATTTCTGGAAATATAACAGATAGAAGATAACTGAAAAGTGACAAATGTTTAGGAACTTTTGAGACAACTTTATGACATAATTTGGCAAACTATTTCTGACTAGTGGAGGCGAGCGGTATGACTCCGCTTATCACAAAAACTCACAAACCGTAAGTCTAAATTAAGGTCTTCACTATTTGTCGTCCTGCGACATGTCCTCAAAGAAAATCTCAAAGTCAAAGTTCAGAAAGACCTCGACCTTAGGCCTCCAATCTTGTTATCATTACAACTCAGAAACTATAATAGATAGAAGAAGACAATGAATGGGAAAAATACTCCTCTTATCAATACTCTTCTTTAGTACATTGGGTTCGAAACTGTGCTATGAACCGTTTTCGAGTTCGAGCCCTTGATTGATTTCGGTTATTTGTTTTTTTTTCTTACAACTTGAAAACGGTTCGAGATAATATAGTAAAGATGTATGTATGATCTTCTCGTGAAGTCCTACATTTAGTATACAGGATCGGAGACTGTTCTATGAACCGTTTTCGAGTTATCGACCCTGACAAGTTTCGATAATTCATTTTGTGGCATAAGTGATCCTATCATCACGTCCCAAATGTTGTATATTCGGTCAAAGACTGTTCTATGAACCGTTTTCCAGTTATTGGCCTTGACACATTTCGGTTACACGCTTTTTTGGCTTCTAACGTGAAAACGATTAGAGATAATATAGTAAACATATATACATAAAGTGATCGTCTCATTAAGACCTTCATTTAGTTTAATTAGGTCCTGTTCTATGAACCGTTTTCGAGTTATCGACCTTGACATGTTTTGATTATTCATTTTTTTGCGTATAACTTGAAAACGGTAAGAGATAATATAGGAAACATGATACATAAATGATTCTCTAATCAAGACCTTCATTTACAGTAGGGGTCCGAGAACCGTTTGAACCGTTCAATGAACCGTTTTCGAGTTATCACCCTTAACATATTTAAATTAGTCATTTCATGGCTTGAAACTTAAAAAGGGTCAGAGATAATATAGTAAACATGTATACATAAAGTGATCCTCTCGTCAAGACCTACATTTTGTATATGTCTATGAACCGTTTTCAAGCTATAGGCCTCGACACATTTCAGTTACATGGTTTTTGGCTTATAACTTGAAAACGGCTAGTGATAATCACGGGGGGGGGGGGGGTGTAACTTGGTATATATAGGGTAATACGGATGTGCGGCCCGAATAGGTCACTTTTTTACCTCTCCAAAATATATGAATAGGTAGCTTTTTAATTTTTTATTGAAAAATATATCATTGGGTAGTTGTAAATTATCTAAATATATCCATGCCTCAATTCTCATCTTAAGCATGCTAAGCCTATGTAAAGCACGGTGATTTTACAAACAAAGTGTTCCATTAACATCACTTGATCAATTTGATAGTGAATGGACTATTTTACCAATTGGGATGTGCTGTAATAAAATATATGAATAGGTCTGATTTAATCATTCAATATATGATTAGGTCTCGTTTTATAAGTCCGAAATATATGAATAGGGTGGGTTTTCAAATCTCCGTCCGCAGACCTGTACCTAAAAGTATCCTTAGTTATCCCCCCCCCCCCCCTCGTAGTGATAATAAAGTAAACATGCTACATAAAGTGGATCCTCTCATCAAACCTACATTTAGAATTAAAGGATCCGACACTGTTCTATGAACCGTTTTCGAGTTATTGGCTTGACGCATTTCGTTAACCCTTTTTTTGCTTACAACTTGAAAAAAATCAGTCAGAGATAATACAGTAAACATGTACGCATAAAGTGATCCTCTCATCAAGACCTTTATTTAATAAATGGGGTCCGACAGTTCTATGAACCTTTTTCGAGTTATCGTCCTTGACGCATGTCAGTGATTCAGATTTTGGTTTATAACTTGAAAATGATTAGCACTAATATAGTAAACATACAGTGATCCTCTCGTCAAAACCTTTATTCAGTAAAATGAAGTCCGACATGTTCTATGAACCGTTTTCGAGTCATGATCGGTCTTGACGCGTTTCAGTAATTCAATTTTTGGCTCATAACCAGAACAGTCTGCGATAATGTAGTATACATAAGGGTTAAATGCGATCATCAAGAGAAGAGGTTCAATATCAATTCAAGACCAAAGTCATATAATTGTGGGTTGCTATTTGCAAAATGTCTTTAATCACTAACTGTTTTTATGAAATACGATGTAATTTGTACAAGTTTAAAGTAGACAATAAACAGGGAAAAGGTTGAACCCTTTAGAATATAGCTAGACGCTCCAACTAGAGCCTGTATCGCTCACCTGAACCTGAAACCAATTGAACAACTATGCAATTCATTTTTATCTATCTTTTCTTTCCTATAAGGAATTGTCCAACATTTTGCAAAAATCATTAGTTTTGATCTTTTAAGGGAAATAACTCTTAAAAGGTGTTGTCCAACACATACGCATACTGAAAAATCTTGCCCCCCCCCACCCCGGTTCTATTTTGAGCCAAGGTAGCCATGTTGGCGATCAGCTGTCATGATTTGCACAATTTTGGTAGAGGATATCCTAAAGATGATGTGTGCAATGTTTCAAAGCACCCCTATCATTGGTTTGAGAGGAGAATATTTTTTCAAAATCAATTAAAATTCATCAACAAAACGTTCAAGGATAATAACTCTTAACGGTTCATCAGACAATCTTGAGTCATTTTTGTAGCTCTCATAGAGTGGAACAATTAAGCAATGCTAACGTTTTCTCGAGTTCTAATAATTTTCAACGTTTTTATGAAAAAATGGCACAAATCATCACTTTTTATGATTAAGGGGCAATATCTCCTATAATGGGTCGTCGTATTACTTCAACTCAACGGCGAGTTTTGTAGAGCTTTTGATGCCGAATAAAGAGGGTCGCCTTGGTTTTCCTATATCTGTTATACTTTTTTAACTATATGCCAAAAACTGTATTTTGACCCCTTGTTCTATTTTTAGCCATGGCGGCCATGATGGTTAATCTACGACCATGGTTTGAACAAACTTAGTAAAGGAAATTTGGCCGATGATGTGTACAAAGTTGCAAAGCAGTCCTTTCAGTGGTTTCAGAGGAGAAGATTTTTAAAAATCAATTAAAACTGATTAAAAAACAGTTCAAGGGGAATAACTCCTAAACGGTTCATCAGACAATCTTGACCACAAGTCATTTTTGTAGCTCTTTGGGTCAGGTGATCTAAAAATTTAAAGGAAACGCAGTGCAATAAGTCGTTTTTTGAGTTATTGCCTTTGAATGGCATGGAAAGAAGTTCTTGACTTACAATTTGTAAACCATTACAGATGATACTGAAATTAACATGCATATTGAACAGAATCGGTATTTGAGTCTTAGATTTGATACGCAGAACCATACTAGTAGATTTATGATTGTTATTTTTCTGTTCTATATGGGGTATTAAAGTAGGTATATTGAGGCACAAGAATGCAAATTCAAGTTCGTGTATTTATAAATAAAATGCTGACCTAATGCATGATTTATATTCATGTATCAGGATATTGCATTGTAATACTTTGTGGCTTAGAAATGGGTATGCATATAAGGCTTCATATTTTTCACTGATGGCTATTGAAAACCATATTTTTTGGATTCAGGACAACATTTCCTGTAAAAAGAAATAGACTAATAGTTTTAAAACGTCACTTTCGGTTTGCAAAAAGTTACTTAAGACGACATTAACTTCTGCTTTGAACGTCACTTCCGGTTTTCAAAAAGATATTTTTTGTTGACAAAAGTCCCTAGCAACCATATGTTTTCGGGTTCAGGACACTTTCGATTGAATAACTTTTTTCTTAAAGAATGTGGACAAGTCCTTCTAATTGTTCTTGAACATTTTTAGTTATTTATTTTTGTTATGGTCCTTCTAGGGGAAGATACTTTGTAATTTGTATAATAAGTATAACCGCTCACTTACATGCCATTTCAAAAATCGAAGACAGAGAGATTGTATTCATTAATTAGAATATGAGAAAACTGTACACGTACGTGTAGGTAGATGACTTTCTAGTTACAAAACTCCTACACAGCCTTTGAATAATAAACGAAATTTCCAGCGTTTTCCATTTTATCGACCGTATACACTAGGCTTTACTTTGAACAAGTGTGGACACAGAAAAACGTCTCGCCTGAATTCCGCATCAGTAACGAAAATAAATTTCGTCATAAGCATTACGTTAATAGCATTAATTATGAGCAGCGGCCTGTATACCAAATATTGTCACCATACTATGCATAGTTACAGAGGAACTGTCCTAATACAAAAACTTTAACGTAGTCGCTGGACTGTGAAATTGAGGTCAAGGTCAGGTGGAACCTACCAGACAGTCATGTACTATTAATCAGCAACCTATATACCAAATATTGTCATCCTACCATGCGTAGTTACAGAGGAACTATCGTAACCCAAAAACTTAAACGCAGTCGCTGTACTGTGAAATTGAGGTCAAGATCAGGTGACACCTACCAGACAGTCATGTACTATTCATCAGCAACCTATACACCAAATATTGTCATCCTACCATGCGTAGTTACAGAGGAACTGTCGTAACCCCAAAACTTTAACGTAGTCGCTGGACCGTGAAATTGAGGTCAAGGTCAGGTGACACCTACCAGACAGTCATGTACTAGTCATCAGCAACCTATACACCAAATATTGTCATCCTACCATGCATAGTTACAGAGGAACTGTCGTAACCCAAAAACTTTAACGTAGTCGCTGGACCGTGAAATTGAGGTCAAGGTCAGGTGACAGGTGACTGACTGGCAAGTACTCATCATAAGCTACCTCTGGACCAAATTTGATGGACCTAGGGCTTGGGCTTACAAAGATATGAAGCAAGATGTCAAGTGTTTACGCCGCCGCCGCCGCCGCCGCCGCCGCCGGATTCCCATACATATGTCTCGCCTCCAGCGACTTTCGTCGCAGGCGAGACAAAAATGTGATTTTTGCTCAATTTTGTCTCATTGTATGCCTGTTTGTCATGTTGATTGTTACAAGTTATAGAAAAGGGTAAGATTTTATCGTCGAATTTGATGAACAAGGCTAGAAGTTTGGTGTATTTTGACATTTTACATTCTTTCTACGAATAATTGTCCGAATACTGAAAGTCTCTTGAATATACTAAAATGGCTCTTTTTGAGAGGGGCTTAGAGGAGATATAAAAAATGCCGACTGAAAATCTATGCTTCTAGATCCGATTGCTCTGTTTTTTTTTCTAAAATACGTGTTATATCACATAGTAATTTCTTTTACATACAATTATCTGCAATATTTCTCCGGAAATGACCAAAAAACAGTACTATCGACGTTACTGGTACTGGCAATCAACCGAGAATTTCGGTTACCGTTTGTACAAAGTGTTATCTTGCAATATTGATCTATTTTTTTATCACGTTATATTACTACTTCTGTTTTTTCAAGCTTTAATACCTGGCTTGCTTGTGCCTGAGAACAACATCAATTAAGTACGTATTGGCTTACGTAGTCTCCAAATATATAATTCAAATGTTCATATTTGCAAATGAATGCATATAGAACATGAAATGACCAAAATGCTCTTAAATGCTCTACAAATATCAAGCATTCAGTTATTCTATCAAACACATTTACTGTATTAAACATAACATGTACCTAATTGCAGTGAAATTGATTATGAAAATATGAATATTATGTATGTATGTATAATTTATTCGCACAATAAATAGCATCGCATAAGTTACAGACATATATGTTAAACTATAAATAGTTTAGTAATAATAATAATAATAATTTAGTTTAATATTACATATTTATTACTGGCATACTAATTCACGACATTCATATTATTGTTATACTATTAGGCATGAGATCAAAAAGTTTTACGACAAAATCATGTTTCAGGACATAAAAACTTTTACGGTAGCTTTCACCCTAACTTGGCATAGTAAACAATATTTTATCGCTGGACCGCAGTCCATGCAGGCCGCTAAGTGACCACATGGCAAGAATGCCATTTCTGCGGGCGCTTCTTGACACAGTTTACAATTTAGTTTCTGCTTTAAAGATACGTTTTCTCTCTCTGAAAAGAAACAATAGAGATACATGACTGTTTTTATATTAACTGATCTGTATAAAAGGCTCAAATGGCAAAAAAAATGGATTCATTTTCCATTGTTAATTCAAGAAAAATATTTACATTTGTTTTTGATAGTACAATGCTTTTATATATTAAACAGTCAGTATAATAATAATTAATACATATACAAATGTTTTAGAATTAACTGCGAAAATCGTGGCAAAGATGGAAGACGCAATGCACTCCCTTTCCGGTCGTGCAATAACCCTGTCGTTAACCCTGGCTACTATCTTCGCATAATAAATGATAACCACATCATTTTTGTATAAATACTGTATGTTTTCAATGAATTCAAAACCAAGGACTAAGGTTTGAATAAAAAAATTAAGAATAAAAACAAAACAAATAAAATAAAATGAAATACAATATAATTGAATTCAATTTAAAAAAACCCCATAAATTTAAAAAAAATTAATAAACAAAAAGGAAGTTATTTTTCTAGTAATATAAAATGCTATATTTAACTCAAAGAAATTCCATGTTATGAGAATATCATTACATACAATTTAGCATTACAGTTTGTAGAAATGTCCGGTTTCAGTGTCAGTGTGTTTGTCATAATTTCCCGACAAAATATATTTATTTTGGAAGCAAACATATAATTCTAGGAAAACAGAACAATTTACTTTTGGTTTATACGATACCTATTTCATGAAAAGAATCGGTTTCTGTATCCATTTCATTTGCGTTTTGATCGCTGTTCTGACGTGTTATGGGTTGTAATATATGGTTTAGTTCCAGAATTTTGCACAAAAGTTGACGTGCATTTACAGGTTTTCCTATAAGAAAACAATATTTATGCGAAAATTATATATCCTACAGATAAAAGATCAAATTAATACATGTACAAAGGTCATACATATAATAAGATAGCACTGACAGCAATTTAGAAATTCAACTAGTTCGTTGTTACCTGCTCACTGTTGATTTCATTACGGTCCTCACACCTTCACTGGTTAGTTCTTTCATATGAATATGTAAACTACAATGTTTTCTAGCCATTTGCCAATGATCCCGATTCATTCACATGAATTTGACCCCATGTAGTATACCAAAAAAATTCCTTATCTGAAATTAGGCCAGCAAAATAGTCTAGCGAAAAAAGATAGTTTGACCCCACCCCCTGCTCTTGTCATAATGTTTACACTTGTAATTTTCACCATTCCTGTGGTTCATTGAGTGTAAATTGACTCTATGGCCAATATTTTGGTCAAGTTATATCTTAAAATTGCTTAAAATGAAAACACTGAAAAATTGTCTAGCTCTTTAAAAATATTTTCAATATTATTTGTAATTATACATACTGTTTTCTTTACTGCAGATCTGAAAGGCTTTACCGACATCATCTCTACTGTAACCAAGATGAAGGACTGCCTTAGCAGCGATTATATACTCTAGATTTTCTATTGTTGGAATTAAAGTCTGTCCATCGTGTCCTTCAGAATTTCTAGCTATATATATTGGTAGTTGAAGCTGAAACACAAATCAAAATGTTATAAAAGACAGAGTTATTTGTTACAGACAAAATATCATTCCATGTGCCCCGAATTTGTTATATAATTAATGTGTAACCCCTCCGGAGCACCTTAGTCAACTATCATTTATAGATTTACCACTTGTGCTTTCTTTAGAGTAAACATATTTATTCAAAGACAAATCATCATTAATAGTATAACAGCATTCTTCATATACAAGAAGGATTCAGAAACAAGCAATAAATGTTTATGTTAATCTGTCTCCTTGATACATAGTGAAAATACACAATATTGTTAACAACAAAAATGCACATGCTTTTGTAATAACACAATGAATAACTATTATTTCCTCAATAATAAAGGTAGAATAATTAGTGTGTACAATAATAAGAAGTAAAGAAAATTGAACTACATGAAAACAGATGGTAAGATAAATTAATGTGAGGAAAAACATGAAAAAAAAAGATCTAAAAAGAAAAAAAGAAAAATTGATGAATTGCAAGTAACTATAACATTAGATTTGAACTGATGTTAACCTTTTGGACTTGATGTAATTTTGAACAATTTTCAATTACTGTATGTTTTCTTCGTCGTTGAGGTCTTTTGAGCCGTATAGTAACAATTTCGTATCGAGAACATATTAGATTACCGAATGAATTTAACATTTCCGGGCGCAGTGCTGAGTACAATGGGCAGTGTAATAGATAGTGTTAAGTGGTTCCAAGACTTCCACATCTACAGTTAGGTGATTCAACTAAGTTTCGCAAGTATAAATCGTAATTTAAAGAACTTGAATGTAGTCTGTCTAGTATGCAGAATTTGTCCTGGTCTCGGTTCGGTATAATAATATTTCTGTACCTTGTCATTATGAGTCTGAATTCCTTTTTTAAATAATGGAAGGAATTTGCAGTTTTGTATGTCCCGTGGTAGGTTGTTCCATAAGTTAACTGTTCATGGAAGAAAAGAATTCAAGTACAGAGATGTTCGGGCATAGATTTGCGTAAAATTATTTGCTTGACGAGTAGGGTAATTATGTCGACTATAACTACGGTCAGGAAGTAAGTTATGTAAGTAATTTGGAGTATTTCCGTTAATTATTTTGTGAAACAGTATAAGGTTATGTGCTTTACTTCTGTCAGCTAGTTTTTCCCATTTGGTTTCTTCGTAAAGTTTGGATGCACTTTTGCTTTCTTTATTACCTGTTGTTAATTTTAATTTACATTTATCCGGTTTGTTGTTTTTTTTAATTTTAACCACGTGTTTGTTTTCCGATATTGATGTACTTTTATAAACCACATCTTGGTATAGTCTTCTTTTTTGATAAATAAATAAATAAATAAATAAATAAATAAATAAATAAATAAATAAATAAATAAATAAATAAATAAATAAATAAATAAATAAATAAATAAATAAATAAATAAATAAATAAATAAATAAATAAATAAATAAATAAATAAATAAATAAATAAATAAATAAATAAATAAATAAATTCCGTTTGTATACTGTTCACGCCCCTTAATAAGTTTGGTCTCAGTGGATGAAATTATCAAATTAAAATTTTGCTCATCGTCTAAAGCCCACGTCCGGTGGCGTTCTCATTTGCTACCACTTGGTGGCAAATCGAGAAAGCGACCGAACGTGAGTTTCCGACACGATGATTCTGGTATTTCTGTTAAGTATTATCATTTAGAAATAGTCGACCTTGTTCATAGCTACGTCTCTAAAATTATCTACACATAAAATATTTTAATACATTCAGTTTTTAACCAAAACGAAATCTCCATTATTTTCAATACTACTAGGATATAAGAACCACGCGTTTTACCGAACGTTCGTGACTGGAAGATTCCGCAGCCCTTTCGACACTTGGTTCCTGATTCGGAAATTTATTCAAGAAATCACATTTTGGAAACCATCTTTTGTGTTCTGTCCGAGGCTCATCAATAGTCTCCCAATTTCTTAGTCCACCTCCACAGTAAAAACACCTGACAAGGTCCCCTTGTCCTGAAAGAAACAAGTCCTGGTTTATTTCTCAAGATTTTTTAAATAAGATATTTTGATAACTTTTTTGCTTTTCAATCCTGCTGTAGCAGCCTCCCAAGTCAGGTGTTTGTGTTTATTCCGCGTTCGCTCCATTATCACGAACGTGGAATCAGAATCCCTGTGTTGGGAGGATGGCTGAATGCTGCTCCTTTTATAATAACAATTCATTTGCATTGAGAAGAGTAGACCTAATGACTACAAGAAGGTACATGTAATTGTATTCTTTTTCATCATAGTTACATAGTTTAATTTTTATGTATGTTAAATTAGTTTTTTTTTCTTTATAAGTTTTTTTTTTCTTTTAGCCAGTGGTATAGCTCTCCACTTTTACGCAAAAACTCATTTGCCTGAACTTGATTTGATAAAAATAAATAAACAAATAAAATAATACAAAAACGAAAACAAACAATAAAAAACAAAACAAAAATCTTGTCGATCTTAGCTATCACTAAATATTCAGCGTTCTCTGTATGTCGCTGAATATAAAGGGCCGTTAAAAACTTGATAACGGGTATTTTTTGTTGAAATTGGGCTATTTTAGTTATCTTAAATCTTTTTATTAGCGTAGTTAACGTGGGTCCGTCCCCCTTACAATGCGATATCGAGTAGGTTTGCTACAAAACAAAACAAAAATATAGTTAACACAATCATTCGTATCGAACTATTAATATAAACACTTAACTCATTTATTTCATTTATTGATAACGGTTAGATTGCAAAGCTAATAATACTTTATCTATCTATTATATATTCAGGAAAAACCAAATCAAAACCAAACAAGAAGATTCCTTTCGCATCAAACGCGAACAAAAAGTTAATGCAAAAGAAACATACGATTCATTCCATAAGAACGGCATTTAAAACTTATTATATAAAATAAATTGCCACAGTTCATCGTGTCAACGTTGGGATTTAGTAAACATCCCCATTACTCCCCAAAATATAAATAAATAAATTTAAACAAACTGTTAAAAACATTCTCGATCCCACGGGGTTGTATGGAACGCCAAATTAACATATATTCAATTAATTGTTCCTATCTTCAAATAATTGAAGATATCTTCAAATGATTGAAGATATCTTCAAATAAATTGAAGATATCTTCAATTCAATTGTACCTATCTTCAAATAATTAAAGATATCTTCATATCAATTGAACCTATCTTCAAATGAATTATACCTAGGTGCAATTTAATTGCACCTAGGTATAATTCAATTGTACCTATCTTCAATTATCTTTAATTCACTTGAAGATAGGTCTAATTCCAACATCTCCATAATTCATTTGGAGATATCTCCAATTCATTTGAAGATATCTTCAATTCATTTGAAGATATCTTCAATTCAATTACACCTATCTTCAATTGAATTATACCTATCTTCAATTGAATTATACCTATCTTCAATTCAATTATATAAATGAGTAAAATTCATTTGAAGATAGGTATAATTCAATTGAAGATAGGTTCAATTCAATTGAAGATAGGTTCAATTCGATTGAAGATAGGTTCAATTCAATTGAAGATAGGTTTAACTGAATTGAAGATAGGTACAATTGAATTGAAGATATCTTTAATTGTGCTGAATTGTACCTAGGTACAATTGAATTGAAGATATCTATAATTGAATTGAAGATAGGTATAATTCAATTGAAGATATCTTCAATTATTTGAAGATAGGTACAATTAATTGAATATATGTTAATTTGGCGTTCCATAGGGTTGGGGGTAACAAAGGATACTTTTAGGTACAGGTCTCCGGACGAAGATTTGAAAACCCACCATATATATTTTCCCACGTTATAAAACGGGATCTAATCATATATTGAATTCTTTAATCAGACCTATATATATATATATATATATATATATATATATATATATATATATATATATATATATATATATTTAGTCGATTCACTACAAAAATGATCAAGTGATGTTAATGGAACACTTAGTTTGTACAATCACCGTGGTTTACATGGGCTTAAGAAGAGAATTGTGGCATGGATATATTTAGATAATTTTCAACTACCCAATGATATATTTTAAAGTTTCATTTTCATATATTTTTCGAGAGCTAAAAAGGTAACCCTTTCCGGCCGCACATACGTACTACCCAATATATTCCAAGTTACCCACCGTGCTCGATTCGTACCTTCGAACGTAATGATTTATTTGTAAGCAAAAATAGGCAAAAGCAATACAAAAGTAATTTTTTAAAAACCAGGCTTTCAAGCACCTTTTGACAAAAAATAAGGGATAAATTTAGGGCACTTTTCCTCCAAAATAAGGGCAATTTTAAGGATTTTTAGGGCATTTTGTTGAAAATAAGGGATGTTAGTTCCATTAAATTATCACAAATGCACTCTAGGTTGATATATATACTCACCTACAGGGACAAAACACATACAAAATGAACTTCTTACCAATGCAACAACACCAACTCATCAGCCATCAACAGACACATTCAGCAACAGATGATCCAATTTTATTCCTGCAATTTGTTCTTTTGGATATCTGATGAATGTAGATCTGTTCATGTCTGTTGAGCTGGCATCTGTTAATAACACAAGTTCCTGGAAGTATACTAACACTAGAAAGTGAGTTAACTGCATTCTAAAACATGTAAATACTTGACCTTTTACAATAAATTATAGCTAAAAAAAAATTTAATATATTAATTTCAAAATGTAGGATTTTTCATGATTTATAAGGGCTTATTAGGGCTTTTCAGAAAAAATAAGGAAATTTAGGGATGATGATAAAAAATAAGGAAAATTAGGAATATTTAGGGCCGCTTGAAAGCCTGAAAAACATAAAACATACAAACATTGATACGTATGTAACAAATATCGATATATATGCATTACAAATTGCAAATATGTATAGATTTGACCATATACAGGGACACAGACGTTCGAAATAGTATGTCGAATGTATTCACAGATTACTTTATAACTGCTGTAATACGTGTAGATTTGGCAAGAAATCTGCATATTTTTAATTAACAATGTCGATTCCAAGAAAGAACTAAATACACTTTGTCAACAGCTTGGAATAGTTAAACCTGAAATTAAATCGATATCATATTGGTGAATTTGGTGGGCGATTTGTTACTATATTATTAATACCAATTAAATTACCTGCAAAAAAGAATCCAGCACTTGCTAGGGATTCCTTAGACTGTGAAACAGCAGACGACATGTTGCTGTAAGTTGACAGACGACTGTGATATGACCCATACTGTGGGTATTTAGCTGTAGTTGTAGTGATTCCAATATTAGCTCCAAACATACCATTTGTTATAGTTTCACTGAAATATTTAAATCGATAAAGTTGTGATCAGAAGAATAAATGAATAAATCTATAAGTGTTATACAAATACAAGTGAACTACTTACCGTTGTCATAGGCTAGCCATTAGTGTGTTTCTATAAATAGACATTAGTAAATGCGTGGGAAAACCCGGACTATAATTATGTTCTGCACACAATTCACTAAACCAATCCCGAAGATGTTTCTACTCATCAAAATAACATTTAATCAAAATACGATACACTATTTTTAGATTTACACAAAATACATAAAATATATTTGGTTATTACTATATTCTAAATTGAACAACGAAGTTATGTGTATCTTATAAATACGCCTTAGAATAGATGGAAGCTGTGTCATTTTATTTACAGATAGTTCAGTTTTGTTTTTGTACACAAGATAATCACATTGACATTTAGATTCTTCTGCCTTGGAGCGCCAAAAAAAAAACTGTCTTATCATGCATATATTTGTTTTAACCTTTAGTAGTGTTGTTATTACCTGCAGTGATATTGTCTTCATGTGCAGTTATTTTTTATATTATATATACTGATATTATATTCAGTTGTTCCATATTTATTTTATGTAAATTACTTTATGTGATTTCTTCTTTACTTTATGTGATGTTATCTAACCACAAAACGTAAAGATAACGTCACATAAAATAATGAAGAAATCACATAAAGTAAAGATGAAATCACATAAAGTAATGATGAATTTACATAAAATAAATATGGAACAACTGAATATAATGTTAATATAAGTGTATATAATAAGAAAACCACTGCGCGTAAGGACAATATCACTGCCTTACAAATTTTTAAAGTCCTTAAAATTGACATTCAGAAATTTTCTATGTTATTTCTAAGCTCTTATATAGGATGTTAAACCAATGGTCAACTATTGCGCATTTTCAGCCTTTCAATCACAGAAAAAAAAATCGTTTTATTTGAACTTACTCCGTACAAAATTGAAATCCCTGGTCAATCAATCCAGTACCAGTGATCCATTCATTTGCACATAAAAGTACAATATTTTAAATCCCAGTTTGTTTCAAAAGGGGGTTCAAAACATCATTATACAATATAAAAGAAGAGGGGGAGGGGGTAAATTATTGTTAGGAGGTTCACTTTTCCTTAAGTATTGTATTCGGCTAGGTAAAAAAAATGTGTCTGAATCTAAAATTTGTCTATAACAGCTCTAAGGCGAAAAACGTCTTTGAATTTATACCTGGAATATTCGTCATATTCACTTTGTGTTGTAGACGTATATTCTTATTTCTTCGAAATCTTCGCGATAATCACTAATTAACACTATATATACTATATAAATCTACCCATCTATTGTGTACAATCTATTTTTAAAACAAAATTATCGCGTGATATGGCAAGGTAAATAAAACAAAAGCACCTTTATGAAGTAATCCTTGAAAAAATACCTTGTTACAAAATGATCCGTTTTATTGTATGATATTATATTACGTGTACTGCGTAATGTAGTTCAAAACTTACAATATTTTCCACATCACGTGATGATTTTGGTTTAAAAATTCGATTACAAAATACGATAAATGCGATCTTCCCTGTTAGACATTTGACATTATAATAATATAGGAAGCTTTGGATAAAACTTCGTGTGGATTAGTTTCAAAGCTTGAAAGACAACCGAATAAAGGTTTTCTTTATAAGAAATATGAATGCTAACCCCTCGCATTGCGTCCACATCCGAAATTCGGCGAGTCATTCAGCAATATAAACTATATATTTAAAGCGATGTGTAATGTTAAAATATCTTGTTATTATTTCTCTTAACAAACGAATCCCTCAATAATAATATTCACGTTTTCAAAAATAATCTTCCGATTAAGCGATATGCCGATCAAAAAGTGTTGTCATTGCCGAAATTCAGTTGTCGTGGCACAGGACATTTTTAAGTTGAGAAAAAGCTATCCTTAAGTATGATTGCAGCGGTATAATTTTAAATCAAAAAGCTTGATAAAAGCTGATTTAAAGTTGACTAAAAGCAGTATATCAGCGTTACTTTTAATCAACTTATATTTACCTAATGAACTGCTGAAATACTGCTTTATAACAAATTTGCGTATTTGGTTAGGTGATTAGGACAATAAGTGATAAAGAGGTATTAAATAAAAAGAACTAAAACATTCAATGTCAATTAAAACGTAAGACGTTGTATGTTTATGTTGTGAATATTTAGTAAACAGTTATGAATATTAAAAGACTATTCATTTATATTGTATTAAATGTACCATAAATATCATAAAAACAAAAAGTGAAAAATGAAAATGAAATTGCAAACTTTAAGCAAGTCTTAAAAGTAATCTTTGTTTGCTTGGTATTTAACGCCACTTTCAGCATATTTCCAGCTATATCGTGGCGTTCAGATGGGGGAGGAAGCCAAAGTACCCAGAGAAAATCCGACCTTCAGTAGGAAAAATGGTTTGTTTGTTTGAATGATGTTTAACGCCACTTTCAGCAATTTTTCAACTATTTCATGGCGTCCAGTTTTTATTGGGGGAGGAACCCGGAGTACCCGGATAGAGCCCCCGACCTTCGGTAGGAAAACTGGCAATCCTCGTCAATTAAGATTGGAGTTGAGTACACCCTGCCTGCAGTGAGACTCGAATCCGCAACCTCAGTGTTGACAGTCCACGTGATCAAAAGTAGACGAACTACCTTAACCACTCGGCCACCACAGGAAAACTGGCAATCCTTATCAATTAAAATTGGAGTCGAGCACACCCTGTCGCAGTGCGACTTGAACTATTTCCAAAAGATTTAGAAAAACTGGATATTTTATCAAACAACGACTGTCATTAACACGTAAAATATATGTAGGGACTAGTTATTCTTTTATTGCTGCTACTCTGGTTGGGCTTTATTGGCTCATCATTTAATGTTGTTTTGACTGAATCGGTGAACAGGTTTGGTAGCTGTTCCTTGTCTTGATTGTTTCACAGCTATAGTAAGGGTGGCCTTTGGAATTCTAAGTCTACAAAATAAATTAAGACAAATGCAATATGACCATTCTTAAATCAGCTATACACAATTCTCGGCATAATACAAATTTAATATAGTGTAATTTAGATTTCTCAGTTAATTTCCCAAATATTCAAAATCTAATACTGAGATTTTGAACATGTAGGATTGTCACAATTAATGCTTGTACTTACAATACCCTAAAACTTGTATTTAACGATCCCTCCATAGATTAAATTTCTGTACATGTTATTTGATCATTTATGTCTCTCCAGCATTTCCCCAATTCATTTTTACCTTTTATAATAACGAGTCCCAGCATCACACACTAAGATAATATACTTATTGCTATGCTTATGTGTATATATATATTCCTGCTAAATAATTGTGTTTTAATTTAGACCCTTTATTAGCTTATGGTTTTAGTGCATGCGTGCTTAAGTTAGGTCTAAGTTGTCATATGAACCCTTTTAAGGGTTATGCCGCTTTAAAGGTCAAAAATTTTGTTTTTTCGTCTGTCGTCCGTAAACAATTTCAAAAATCTTCTTCTCTAAAACCGCTGTATCAATTTGACTTAAACTTTGCAAGAATGATATAATGCATGTTGGAAACAAACGATCCTCATTTTGAATGTATTCAATAAAAAAACATGTCCGTTATTACTAAAAATAGAACATATGGTTACTTAAAATGGCTTATAACTCAAAAACAATAACAGATAGGAAAATCCTAAGCTCTTTAGAATCAAAAGTTCTAAAAAATCTCCATTAGGTCGAAGTTGTCAGATGACCCCTTTTAGGCATTATGTCCCTTTAAAATAAAAAATCACATTTTGTTTAATGTGTTTGCCTTTTATAATGATAACTATTTCAGATAGAAAAAATATACGAAAAAGAGCGTTAGACGGCAGAGGATTCTCGGACTAGAAAATTAGGAGAGCGATACCGGCTCTTGAGAGCCTCTTGTTTATAATCCGCGTCATGTTTCATTAGCTGTTTACATATATTTGTATTAAGATCAAAATTGTTAAAAGCTTTTGGATCTAACTTTCATATCTTTACTACTGTGTGTCTTTAGTATTATTTCTCTTTTTTGTTTTCGTTTTGCTTGTTTCGTGTTTGTATTTACGTTACCTTGGTTTTGTATGAAGATGTTTTTCCGTTTGTGCGACCAGGTATGTATGTGGTAATATTAAAGAACAAGTTTGAGATCCGTTTAACCCTTTGGACCACGCATATATCACTGTCAATCCAATAATAAAATTCGGGTTGGGAAAATGTGTATTTATGGAGCCATTTTTTTATTCCATAAAAATACCATATTTCTACCAAGGTACGAAAATATCACGTCGTACTAGCCACTGCTCTATAAATTACTGAGCTGACGTAACGTAACAAATGAACCGTTATAACATCGGAAAAGAAGCATTACCTGTAAGACCTGTACATGCACTAAATTATATTAGTTATTTGCTTGAATCCAACAAAGCACTGTTATTCTTCCAGAACTCTAGGGTTTTTCCGAAGGTATTCCATAAACTATGTAATAACCGATATTTTTCTTAAATTTCAATCAAGCTTTTCTTTATAATGAAGAAACAGGTACTGTAATGTCAGACATTGCAATGTTCAAGTCATAAAATCCATCATTTCAGACAAAGACAAAACCCGAGGTGGCCGAGTGGTCAAGGTAGTTCGTCTACTATTGATCACGTGGTCTGTCAACACTGAGATTGCGGGTTCAATTCTCACTGCAGGCAGGGTGTACTCGACTCCAATCTTAATTGACAAGGATTGCCAGTTTTCCTACCGCAGGTCGGGGGTTCTCTCCGGGTACTCCGGCTTCCTCCCCCAATAAAAACTGGACGCCATGAAATAGCTGAAAAATTGCTGAAAGTGGCGTTAAAACACCATTCAAACAAACAAACAAACAATCTTATTATCTCTTAACGATATATAATTGTTTTCGGATAGGATTGACCATTTATCGCTTTTCAGGTAAAAAACCATACTCTACAATAAAGTTCATGTTGTAAGTGATAAAATGGCTACTTAAATACTAAAGAAAATATTTCATTTACAGTTTTTCGTATTTGTTAAATCCTTCAAGCTTTAAAATACATTTTTGTCCTGATCTAATAAGGAGTAGTAAAGATGTACAAAATTGTATATTAATGCGCTCTTGACGTCAAATGTCGTCGCTAGATAGGATGAGAAAGAATTGATCGGTTCAATTTTATTTCTTGGATTATTTCATGATTTATAGGGTATGCTTAGTATTTTTTTTAATGCATTCTTATCTTTGCATAATAAAATGTATATATTTTTGTTTCTTTTTTAAATTAAATAGATAATTTGATATCAAAAAATGCATTTTAGATTTTGTTGCGTTATATAACGTAATGTATATGTTAGAAAGATTTGTTCGGTTCAATTTTATCATATATATTTTGTTTTGTTTGGATTATTTCACGATTGATATAGCAAGCTTAATGTCTTTTTTTTGCATTCGTATCTTTACATAAAAATGTAGATTGATTATAAATTTGACTTGATCGATAATTTTCAATTTTATTTCTTGGGTTATGTCAGAATTTACTTAAGCGTTGTATTTTTGATGCTGTTTCTAATCTTCACATAATAGAATGTGAATCATTTGTTTTTATAAGAATTCATAAGATGATTTTATAATAATAATGTATTATAAAACTTTGTAGTATTAAGTAATGCATGACGTTCCCTTCGTGCATCATCATCAGCCAAACGATGAAGAAGTATTTTTAACGCGCTTGTAAACACTCGTCCAGAAAGCCTTGATCGATAATTTTCAGTACTATTTATGGGTTATTTCATAATTTATAGGGTCGAAAATGGAACTTTAATGTAGGAAATTAGTCAATCTTGAACATTAAATTTAATTTTCCAGGGTTTTGATAATTGACGATAATTTCGAAATCCCAAACTCTCGCGCACGAGATTGGCCGAGAACGAGGCGTATGTGTGTGTGTGTGTGTGGTTTGGCGGGAGGGGGTGTAAGAGATATTTCTGTGATGTAATTGTATATTAGATGTGCCTTGTTTATTTGCTAATTGCTTATTTATGACACTGAACTTTAATGAAAGGTAAAAATGCGGTGTGACTTTTTACCCAAACTTACCCAAACTATACCTAAACACACATTAAAAAAACATTTTTTGCATTTCTATTATTTTTAAACGTTTCATATACTATATTTTTTATGGGAATTGTTATAAAAGTGAAGTTAACATGACAATTTTAACTATTAAGGTCGATTTTAAGAAGCCCCTTATGATCGTGAAAATTGTATACCCAAACACTCATTAAAATGCCATTTTTTATAATAAAAAATGAATATTTAGTAGAAATTGCAATTATAAAACAAATAACCCAAAAATAATTAGGGATCGAAAGAATTGTGTGATCACGCAATTCAGTTCTTCGATGTTTTGATTTTAGTGTGAACGATGTGGTCTGAACAATTGCATATTATTATCGCCACCCAGGAGGGCGGCAATCCTGGGCGGCGATATTTGTATTCACTTTCGTTGCTAACGATGGATAAAGGAGAACATATTTTTAAGTACGCTAAGTTACCATAAATGAACAGAATTTTGCTACAAGAATGTTAATCATTTAACTTGAGTGAAAAATAAAGATAGTGTATGAGGTTCGACTTCAAAATTGCTTTTGTGATATCAAAGTTTCATGTAATAATAACTTTTTTAATATTCTATTTACGGAAGTTAATAATACAGGGAGACCATTTTATCCTGGTACTAAGTCTTTCGTTAATAGCTCTATCGACAAGCGTAGCTTTGAAAAATCGGAAACCAGAATAAAAGGCTATTTTGCGTAGACAATTCTGGAGTATGCCGATATTTGTAAGATTCAATAAATAAATATTTTGTCAATAATTTAATTGAACCACGTGAATATTAGTTTTTATTCAAGTATATTTATGATTTAATATATGATAAAAGATTACATGTGCACAAATTAAGAAATTGGCAATTGAAACTAGCCACAACAGCAGGGCTTAGCTTTACATAGAAACTTATGGGGAATAAGTTAAAGTGCCTTGTTTTTAAAAATCACTTTGACATACGCGTGCAGAATGTAGAAGAAATCGGCGGCGAACTGATGCTTTGCATCAAAAGTTTTCTTGTATACACTTGTGACAGGTGATCTTATTGATTAACAATTATTACTTAATAAACATTTAAGTAGTAACTGGATGACTTTGAAGTATTTTTTAAACACGGCTTTATTTTTGTTTTGTTTTAAAAAAAACTTTGAGGTGGTATATTGTGCCTACAAATTTAATGTAACAACTACAACTTTGTTAACTTAAAGTTTGATAAATTACTCAAATTGAGTTATATACGAATTCATATACATAAATGCATACGTGCATTATTTCAGAATTCATTTCTATTTTCACACTTCATGTTTACCTTATTCTGGGATTTTATTTTTTAAAAGAGCACTGATCTCATGTGCGCAGCAAAAGAGATAGAACACTATATACTTGTATTGTCGATTGCGGCGTGTGTGTTCGGACATAACCTGTTTTCATTTTTACTATTTTATGTGATATTTATACTATTTTCATGTGTTATATTTATCGTATTTTGTAAAAAATGAAATTTAATATGGAATAAATGTGCATTTTTTGTTGTTTATTTAGTACCAATAATGTCATTTTAATGAGAGTTTGGGTAATACATTTTCACGATCATAAAGGGCTTCATAAGGATCGATTTTAAAAGCGAAAATTGTCATGCTAACTTCACTTCTATAACATTTTCCATAACAAATATAGTATATAAAATGTTTTAACATAATATAAATGCAAAATAATGTTAGTGTAATGTGTGTTTGGGTAAGTTTGGGTATGTTTGGGTAAAAAGTCACACCCGTAAAAATTAAAGACCATTTAGACTCACATAATAAGCCGCGAAAATGCTAATTTACATTATGATTTTTATACGAAAATTAGATTTTAAAACAGGCGTGTTATTTTAAAAAAATGAATTCTGAATCAGTGAAGAATGTCATAGACATTGGTAGGGAAAATAAATTTATTCATAATAAAACTGAAAGCACAAAAGGTATGGATTTTTATTTAATTCAAGATTTATTATCACTTAAATGATTCCAGACACCAGTGAGGCAGGCATATGAGCTCTGTTCGCTTCTATAAATCGTATGTCCAAGCCTATAGATCAATAAGACCTAAGTTTTTACCTAAATATTTTTGTTCATGGCCAAATACGACTAAACTTAGATATTTATTGTCTGGCAATTCCAAAAAGTTAGTTATAAAATTGTGTAATTTTATAAAATTTGCATTTGAAAGTAGAAACTTCTTGATATAATAATTGTACTTTAATCAATATGTCTCTCCTGTTGTTCGTCATATGTCACTATTATATACTGTAATTGTGCTATAGCAATTAATATTTTTGCAAATAAAGGCATTCATTCATTCAATAAATTGACATTGATTGTCGTAAAAAGCACTTGCACTTTATTAAATCCAAAAAACAAAGAACATATATACATCTTGTCGTAAAGAGCACTTTATTAAATTCCAAAAACAAAGAACATATATACATCTTGTCGTAAAGAGCACTTTATTAAATTCCAAAAACAAAGAACATATATACATCTTGTCGTAAAGAGCATTTTATTAAATGCCAAAAACAAAGAACATATATACATCTAAAATAACAATGTAAAAAGACTAGGTGTCTTCCACCTACTCCCACTTTTTAAAAATCACTATTCCTCCTATTCCCACATGCAAATAGCAATAGATGTTTTGACAACTAAATTGTTTTCATAGCAGTTAGAATTAATTAAACTTTACCTGAGATTTACCTGTATTTAAAAACAAAATTTGTTATTAATTAAGATTTTTAAAAAAAATTATAGATATTTGCAGATGAGTACTGTATAAGCTTCGAAATAATGAGTGAAAACTTTTCACTTTGCTCAACTAGAACAAATGAACTTATAACAAATAAGTTTTATTAACTTTTACTGGCTTCTTCCAAGTTAAAAAACACGATTTGCAAGCTAATAAGTTAATTGGCATAAATAGTGGTCAACAGGAAACCTCGAGCTTCATGAACTCCAAGCTAAGTTTTGGTATATATTCTGTCACATTTAAATCAGGCCATCTATAATGGCTAGTGCATTATAACCAGTTAAATCTATTAGAAAAATACTTTGTGAACCAGAACCTTTTCCACAATGGTTTCAAGTTCCGGCAAAAAACAGAGGGGGTAAAAGAACTTACTGGAAATGCTCCACTGCAGACTGTCCTGCCACAATTAACACCTTAAACAACATACCAACCAAGGTTTCAGCAAACCGCAACCACTGCAGTTGAAAGTCATCCAGAGAATAAAAGATAGATGCACAGATGAACTTACTCCAATTCCCTCTATTTACAAAGAGGGATAAGTGAAACTAAGAAATGTTGACTGTGACAATGACACTCAACAGCTTGTAGAAAATAGCCACCAATGACCTGACCATGATCCAGTATGCAGTTTATGGTAATTAAGCGGCCGGTCCAAAAGAGAAAGTATGTTGAGATCTACAACAGAAAGAAACCCCTTAAGATTAGACACTGTAACCAGAGATCACAACGGTACAGTTTGGTGATGGTTCATCCCTCATTTTACACATCGATTTAATTCATAGACTTTTCCATAGTAAATTGTGCTACATGTGCTCATATGTATTTTATGTTTCAAACACTTAATGTGTAGCGACATTTATAATTTGAATGCTACATCTATTTTATGCTCTTTTATTGTGTATATTAATTTGCTTGACTTGTTGTTGCATTAATGCTGTAAAATAAATAAAATATTAACTGATGTTTTTTTTCATAAATCATAAAGAAGTGTTACATAAAAATCAAAATTCATACAAAATAACTTTATTTACCTGTACCAAACCAGCATTTAATTAAAAGTTAATGAGCTGATGTTTTTCAGTATAATCCTTTGTTTACACAAGTTTTCCACCTACTCCCACTTGAAATTTTACCTTTTCTTACCTGAATTTTAAAAAGTGGGAATAGGAGGAATGAACCAAAGACTAGTATAAAAATTACAGTTCATGTAAACGACTAGTATCAAAATTGCTTAATTATGCATGATTAAAGTTAATATAAAGCGAAGGTGGGGTCAAAACCGCCACCGAAACAGAACAGTTATAAAACCACCAGTTAAAAATGATAATATGTATATTATGTATTCATACCAAACAAGTAAATCAAAACCTAATGAATTTATTCTTGAAGGAGGAACAGTTATACAACCACCAGTTTAGAATGAAAAATATGTATATTATGTATTAATACCTAAAAAGTAAATCTAAAACTAATGAATTTATTCTTGAAGGAGGGAGGTGGGGAGGAACGTGGTTAAACAAAAAGTTTGTGTCCGGTAAAAACAAAACGTGTGTTTGTTGACAAACATGAAAAGGAAGCGTGATCTTAGGAATCTGATTGGGTGGCCAATAACATCAGGGTTTAAAAAGGCCTAGTATAAAATAAAGACTAGTAACGAAATAACCCAAAACATGGCACTCTGTAAAATTTTCCTAAATTTAAGGATCATAAATTTATTTATGACTATAAATTCACTTATGATCACTTAAATGATTCCAGACACCAGTGAGGCATATGAGCTCTGTTCGCTTCAATAAAGGAAGAGACATTGATAGTCGTAAAGAGCATTTTATTAAATGCCAAAAAACAAAGAACATATATACATCTTGTCGTAAAGAGCATTTTATTAAATGCCAAAAACAAAGAACATATATACATCTAAAATAACAATGTAAAAAGATTAGCATAAAAATTACAGTTCATGTAAACGACTAGTATCAAAATTGCTTAATTATGCATGATTAAAATTAATATAAAGCGAAGGTGGGGTCAAAACCGCCACAAAGCTCTGAAAAAAGAAGAGCTGCCCGCTCTGAAAAATGAAGAGCTGCCCCACCCAAATATGCCTCAATGAATGTTGTTGTATTTTACCAACAAGTAACACAAAGGAAAAACATTAAAAAATGTATGTGTAGTAGGTAGTAACAAATATAACATGAAAGTCATTATAAAAATGTCTTTAGTTTATATTCTTATTCCAACATTGTCAACTCTAAGGTAACCGATCAATCAAGCGGGTTGGCTTTAAGGGAACAGTGACGGCAATAATGTCTAAAGTACAACGCATGTGCCGAATAACACAGTAATCCAATTATGCAAATATCTTTGAACTGGTAAATGATCAGTTATATTCATCCATCTACGGAATGTCTGTAAGGGTTGTATATCCTTCTACTGCCGTAAATATTTTTGTACGAATGAATAAAAATAAATGCACAATCCAGTTTGTATTGTAGAAAATAGCATTGATCCGAATAGCTTTCTAGTCATCTAGTCCCTTCATTCACTAACTATATTGTAGGACCAGTCTAAACTTTTAATATGTATATGAGGATCATTCAGTTCAGGATGTAGAGTAAATCTTAGGAATCTGATTGGCTGGCCAATAACATCAGGGTTTAAAAAGGCCTAGTGTAAAATAAAGACTAGTAACGAAATAACCCAAAACATGACACTCTGTAAAATTTTCCTAAATTTAAGGATCATAAATTTATTTATAACTATAAATTCACTTAAAAATTTTGAGGTAAAACTATTTTAAAGAAGCCACTTATATTTAGATACTTATAGAATAAGATTAAACATACCTCTAGGATCTTTTATGAAGTCCTTTAAACAAACAAAAATTTACAAAGCTAAATGAAATTTATAAAACTGTATTTTATAATGCAATAGAAAAACAATTCAGTTGCATTCGGATAAAGGTCATAAACAGTTTAAATAGTTTAAAATAATTGTAGAAATTTGTATTTCAAAAGGTTACAGAAAAAAATGTTAAAAAATTGTAAACAATATTAATATTAAGAAGGCTACAGGATTTGACGGTATCCCAGCTAAAATTGTAAAAAATTGTAAAGAGGTTATTGTACCACAGTTAACAACACTAATTAATTTATCTGTAGAATGTAGTATTTTTTCCAGACCAACTCAAACAAGCCCAGCTAGGTTACTCCATTATTTAAGAAAAATAATCCACTAGAAGTCAAATTATAGACCAGTAAGTGTATTTCCAATATTTTCTAAGATTTTTGAAAAAGTAATGGAATCCAACTTTCAGACTATTTTGATACTATTTTTAACCCATATTTGTGTGCATTTAGAAAGGGACATGGATGTGAGACCACCTTGCTGAGGTTGATTCAAGATTAGCGTACTGCTCTGGACAATTATAATCAATATGTTGCAGCAGTTCTCATGGATCTCTCTAAGGCCTTTGACTGCCTCCCCCATGATATTTTGCTTGACAAATTGTCAGCATATGGTGTTTTACCAAATTCGGTCTCCCTCTTAAAATCATATTTAACAAACCGGAAACAACAAATTAAACTGAACAGCATCCTCAGCAGCTGGGCTAACATCCAGAAAGGAGTCCCACAAGGCTCAATACTTGGACCTCTATTGTTCAACGTGTTTATTAATGATATTTTTTCAGTTGTGAATCTGGTACCTTGTACAATTATGCAGACGACAACACTTTGTCTTTTTGTAACCCGAATTATGATTATTTAATAAGTGCCTTACAAAGTGATTCAATAGAACTTATTAAATAGTTTAAGATAAACAAAATGCAGGCAAATTCTGATAAAAAAAACTTTTTCTAAATATCATTGTATAGACATTCAAGGCTCAAATATCTCGTGTGAATCTACTGTGAAATTACTAGGTATAGATATTGATTATCAGCTAAACTTTGATGTACATATTGGCAACATCTGCAGGACATCACAGCAATTAAATATTTTAAAGCGTTTGGGACATTGTTTGGCTAGACTTAGTAAACTAACTATATTTCATACTTTTATCCTCAGTAATTTTAACTTTTGCCCTTTGGCTTGGCACTTCTGCACAGAGAAAAATTCTAAAAAAATTGAAAAAGTGCAGGAACGAGCACTCCGTTTTGTATATGATGACTACTCCAGCACATACGAAATGTTATTAGAAAAAGCCTTGATGCCTTCCTTACATATAAGACGCCAACGAACTATGGCTCTAGAAACATATGAAATTGTAAACAAAATTGCACCTGTTTGTCCACAAAATCTTTTAATTGTTAAAGAATCTAAATATTCTTTCAGATATAACAATATTTTGGATGTACCACGAGTAAAAACATCAACTTATGTTAAGAAAAGTTTTAAATTTGCTGCAGCTGTAATGTGGAACAGCCTTCTAGACCATTTCAGGACTGAGGGCAGTTATCATTTTGAAGAAACTTAACTATACTATGACGTCATCTTATTTTACCATAAAGAGACTTTACTATATGATTAAGACATCATAATATACCATGACGATGCTTGAGTATATCATGAAGACATCTTAGTATACCATGACGGTACCTTATTATATCACGAAAGCATCTAACTGTACCATGACGACTTTTTACTGTATTACAAAGACAACTTACTACATTAAGAAGATCACATGTTGTACTAGAAAGACATTTTAATATATCACTAAACCATGTATAAGTACCATTATAGCATTTTACTTTTCTATAATGTCACACTTCTCTGTCATAAATACACGCTTCCATAATAAATTCACATGTCAATATAATAGTTAGTGTGTACTAACAAACAAACAAATATTACAACAGTATTTTGTAGCGCTACGATGTCGGTTTTTAGTAGTACTGACTAAAGTTCTAAAAATAGCGTTTTAAAAGTCTATTCAAGACTCATCAGATGCGCTCTACCGAAAGATTGAAGATGCCAACTACTATATGAATACGAAGAGCAGACAAAAATAAAACCAAATATGCCGAACTGGAAACCAAATTATGACCAAGATTAACCTATGTCTGGGGTAGGAAGAACCTTAGGATTTGACAATTTTGAAATTTAAACGGAAAAATGTATAGCTTTGATATGTTCTTCAACACAAAAGTGTTGATACCGGCGTTAACGGAGCCTCCGTGGCCAACGGTAAAGTAACATCTATGTCTCACTCCGCTTCGCAGGCGAGACAAAAACTAGAATACTGACATTGCATGAAATTTTAATATTCAAATGACAAGCTGCAAAGCAACTATGCAAAATTTCAGAACTGTATTGTCAATAGTTTTTAAGTTTTACTGTTCACAAGAAATTGTTGATGGATGAACAGACAGACGGACTGACAAAGTGAAAACTATCGGGTGTCCGTATAATTGATACAGGGCCTTAATAATTAGATGTACAACAGCCTTTGCAACTGAATGCACAGTTTATAACCTCATACTTTAAGGTTGCATTGACGAAATTGATCATAAATGTGCTAAAAATGAAATCAAGTCAACAAATGTTTAAAAAGTGTGAACACTAAAAATGTGACATTCATGTGTTTGCCTGCGCCAACAATGAACTCATGAAAGGATCAGAAATCATAGTTGATGGAGCCTTACTGCAGTGCAAACATGCTTTTGTGAGAAAAACATGTCTTGCCTTCCACAAATTTTGAATGACTAAGTCAGTTAACAGGAATAAGTCATCTGATGAAACCTAAAATTGGTACTTGTGGACCTAAAAATATGTCACATATAAAGTTTCAAATGTCTACAAGAAGTAGTTGTTAAGAAAACTGTTACAAAAACTTTTAACAATGAAACACAAAAGCTCGATAAAAAGTTACGCTATAACATAATACAATATTCGTATACAAAAGGGGGATCTGTTAAAGATTTTTCCATAATTTTCCACTAGACTTGAAAAAATTGAAATCAGACAAGAAATTAAAAAGTTGCATTTTACCCCCTTTGGCCATTAGTTTCCTAACAGAAAAAAAGGCTCGGGGAAAAAAAATTCTTTCTCTGTTTAGTAACCAATATGTGTCACAAATTACCTTGCAGAAAATATTAAAAACATGACAAGGAATATATTGACCCAAAACCAATCCCATCATCCTTTTATAGTAAAAAAAATCACTATAAAGTTTTATAGCAATCAGTCCGCCATATCAAAAGTAATTGTAGGGGAAAAAACAAGAGTCTCCCAGGAGCCTGAATCGTTCACCTGGTCCATAAGGATCTCTATTTTCAGGCATAACACATAAAACAGATTAGTCAAACAGCTTTTTAAGCCGAATATTTCAGCGCAAGCAACACCTTTTCTTTATATGCAATAGTTTTCATTCTAAAAGCCAAAACATGATTTTCAACCTTTAAAAGGGCATCACCTCTAAAAGTCATCTGACAACTTTGAACTAATGGAGACTTTTGTAGAGCTTCATTAAAGCAGGCAACAGCTTTTCTCTATCTGCAATAGTTTTCATTCTATAAGGCAAAAAACATGAAAAAATAAGATTTTTTACTTTAAAAGGGACAACCCCCTAGATTTTACCATATGTTTTATTTTTAGTAACAGCAGCCATGTTTTTTGAGGAATCAAAAAATGAAACATATGTTGTCCAGTATACTCTAAGGATCAATCCTATCAAGTTTCATTAAATTCTGTTCAGTAGTTTCAGAGGAGAAGATTTTTAAATACGAACGCAACATGTTGAATCCTGTATGTTAGAGGCCCAATATGGATTGTCATATGCTGTGGACACATGCAGCCCATGGTGGACTCACAAAGCTTTTTGACATATGCATTCTGTGGTGGACTTTCAATGCATATTTGATTTTTTTTTATATATATTTATACCAACATTTAAGGAAAACTCTTATAATTGGCGTTTTTGGCCCCTTTGACCCATAATATCACAAAAACAGTAAGAGATATTGCAAATCTGATTGAAAAATGCTGTCAAGAATTTTTAAAAGGATTCCAATGAAAAAAAGATTTAGGAAATCAGACGACAAATAAAAAAGTTGATTTTTTGGGGCGTGACCGGATTTTGACTCCCTGTGGCATAGTAACAGTGTAAGATACATTAAAACCATTGACCCATTCAGTTGACAGAATTAATTAAGGAATACAATGAAAAAAAAGATCAAAATCAGATGAAAAATAAACGTTCTACAAGTTTTGTTTAAACATCCATTTTACCCTTTTGGCCCCTTTTTCTCTGAAACGGTAGGGGCCACAATCCCCAAATGCAAGAGGAAGCTTCCTTTAGTGGTTAATAACATTATATTAAAACTACATAACAATTGGCCGGCCCACGACAACTAAAGTTCTTGCATAAAACCATTTGTCCAGACAAACTCTTATAATTGGCGTTTTTGGTCCCTTTGACCCCTAATTTCTTTAAAACGAGATATTGCAAATCTAATTGAAATATGCAGGCAGGGATTTTCACAAGGATTCCAATTAAAAAAAGATTTTGAAAATCGGACCACAAATAAAAAAAATGTTTTTTTGCATGGGCAAGGCTCAATTTTGACCCCCCCTTACATGTAGAAATGTAACGGTGCAAGATACATAAAAACAGTTGTCACATTTAGTTGACAGAATTTACTGAGGAATACAATAAAAAGAGAATGATCAAAATCGGCTGAAAAATAAACATTCTACAGAAGTTTTGTCAATACACCCATTTTAGCCCTTTTTTCTGAAAGGGTAGGGGCCAGAAACCCCAAATGCAATACCAACCTTCCTTTAGCGAATATAAACATCATATCAAAATGATATATAGCATTTAATTTTCTGTTTTTTTATTTGGGTTATAACCATTTATTGTAAAAGTGTTAAATGTTATAATATACTCAAGCATCCTCGTGGTATATTAAGATGTCTTAATGATACAGTAAAGGGTCTTTATGGTATAATAAGATGACGTCATAGTATAGTAACGTCATGGTATACTAAGATGTCTTCATGATATACTCAAGCATCGTCATGGTATATTAAGATGAGGGCCTCGGTGGCCGAGTGGTCAAGGTAGTTCGTCTACTATTGATCACGTGGTCTGTCAACACTGAGATTGCTGGTTCGATTCCATCTGCAGGCAGGGTGTACTCGACTTCAATCTTAATTGACAAGGATTTCCAGTTTTCCTACCGCAGGTCGGGGGTTTTCTCCGGGTACTCCGACTTCCTCCCCCAATAAAAACTGGACGCCATGATATAGCTGAAAAATTGCTGAAAGTGGCGTTAAACCCCATCAAACAAAACAAACAATATATTAAGATGTCTTAATGATATAGTAAAGTGTCTTTATGGTATAATAAGATGACGTCATAGTATAGTACCGTCATGGTATACTAAGATGTCTTCATGATATACTCAAGCATAGTCATGGTATATTAAGATGTCTTAATGATATAGTAAAGTGTCTTTATGGTTTAATAAGATGGCGTCATAGTATAGTTAAGTGTCTTCGTGGTATAGTAACTGATCATCATGATATAATGAAGTATCTTTATGTTATAGCATAATAGTTAAATAGTGTAAAAGATTATCATTATGGTGTATTTCAACGTCTTTATAGTTTAAAAATGTTGCTTATTGATGTGGGTTAGTGTCAATATAGTATAACTAAATGTCGTAATGGTGTAGAATAATGGCTTAATAGTATGCTTGTTGCCTTAATGATATATGTTTGTGTATCATAAGGCAGCTGTGGCGTTCCATACACGTGGGTACTTCAGGCATTAAAATCTCTACATATTCGAATATGAAGGCATATAATTTATAATGTACCAGGATGCGTTTTTAGGACGGAGATAATGTTTTTACGGAGGATCATGAGCTTCGGTGGCCTTTCCAGGGTCTCCGGGTGTACATTTATGTCCTATACACAGGAGAACTGGTATAGTACAGATTTTTTTCGAGCATCGCACACTTTCAAATCATTTGGATTATATTTCAACATGAGCCAACAAAAATGTTACGTTAATTTAATTTTCTCCGCGAGTACTTACTAGGCATAATTAAGATTTTTGTCGAACTCTGTATTGAATCGACGCCTTGCTAAGAAAAAACAGTAAGTTTAACATTTTTGTAAAACGACCATGATACGCCACTAAAAGTACTACCTGAATGGTGGTTACGTTAGTTCTTCCACACGGCGATAGTTTAATGGGGAGTCAAGTGAAAGATTTAATTTAAATTCGATTAAGAAAACTGGTAAAATGACCTGACACGTGCACAAAATTATGGTTGACTTGACAACGCCTATCGAATATTTAAATCGATGCATTTATTAAGTACATTTAACTTTCTGCTACTTTTTGTGTGGACATTTTGCACTTCGTTTTAAATACGTTTCATGAACTGTGAGACGCTGCAGCAGTTTGTTATTTCATTTTGAATATGACATTTATTAACACTTTGAAAACTTCATGTGTGCCAACCCACAAATCTGTATCCGACTGACAAAGTTAAATAGCCTAATTAAAATCACATAAATATCATCAGGTAATACAAATTTCTATTAAGTTATTAAATATGCATAACTTATTACTTGCAAAATAGTATTGGAAAAAATTGGTAATAAAATAGGTGTGTGTCTAATCTATAGGATATACATTAATAAAATTTCCTGTATTGCTGAAAGAAGATATTTTTTCTGACTTGTTTCAGAAGACGAGAGATTCCTCTATAAATGGCAGGTCAGTTTAGAATTAACGTAAAAGTGTTATATTTTTGCAACATAATTTCTTCGCGAATTTGACATAGTTTTCCGAATATAGAACCTATATTGTGGAAAATGATAATTTTTTAACAGTTTGATTCGACCAAGATAGATAGTTAGCGGAAAAATGTATTTCATTAACTATTCTTAAGAGAAATGTTAACTTTTTTAGAACTTCAGAAAATCCATCTCATACGTGAACTCTAGTCTGGTTTTAAGTCATATTTAAGTCCCCCGACCAAAAGCCAGTTTGTTGATCTTGTTAAGTAGCCCAAAGCGAAGTTTTGGCAACTTATTGTTTTTGCACCGTTTCTTCTTATTATTATTCCGGTTTCTCCTTTTTCTAGATCGTGAACTTGTCCGACACATTTCTCAGAGACGCCTTAATATAATAAAATGAAACATGTCAAAGTTGAAGATCGACATATTGAAGGGTGCAGTCAATAGTCAGAATTTTGATAATTGCCGCCATTTCAAAATGGCCGCCACTTGACGTTTACCCAAAAATGTCAAAATGTTCCCGTGGTCCGATTTCAACGAAATTTGGTATGGAGGTAGATTTTAATAATTCGAGTGAGACGCTACATTTCAAAATGGCGGCAAAAAACGTGTATAATTTTCAACGTTATCCGATCTTGATACAATTTTATGTGCTCCGATTGCAACAATTTAAAATTTGGTGTGGAGGTAGATTTAAGTGTCCGAGTGGAAATCCACATTCGGAAATTGATATATAGGTAGATTATAATGCTAAAACTAAGAATGTTATAGAACCGACTATGTTTGTAGGCGGTTAGGAACTTTTTTTTACTTGCTTGCAATCACAATCAGCACTAGTTTAATTTTTCAGTTCCAGTTTATTTTTATGCACAAGAAACACACAACAATAGTTCATCTGTGATGGTTACAAGTGGTGCAATGTACAACCAGCTTATTGTTCGTCACTTTGTGTTAATTGTATTTAGACGTGATGTGAAAGATCCTCGACATTTCCAAATCCGATTAGTGCCCTATGAAGAAGAAAAATTAGGAATACAAGTATCCGAAGGAAGGAATGTTGAATAGGTAAATTAATTTACAAACAGTAACAATAATTTAAAACCTGAGTTAATGAAGATAAATTTGTGCTACAACATCACGTTGACAACAGTAAATAAATGCATGGCTGCGATGGCGTGAAGTCTTTATTATATAACCATCTGCGATTTTTTTTTGTATAATTGATTCTTTCTTTGAATGTAATTCATGTTATGTCACCATGTCCATATATTACTTGTATCATATTTTAAACGGAGAAGACTTCATAAGTATGCATTACTTGTGTCTGATCCTGTTTGTTCATTGTACAAATAAAATATGTTTAAATCTGCGATAGCAATAACAATAGGCATGGATAACATATGCCCGATGTTATGGTTTTACATCGAGTGGTATCTCTTAATAAAATACCCCTGACAGACATATCTGTTCAATATACTCAGAACATGATAAAATAAATCAATATGATGGTATACCAATTAGTGGGAGAAAAATGAGCAAATGGTCACCTATAATTTTATTGTCCAAGGAAAATGAGGAACGATGAATACTTTTGCAAATGTAACCTCACATCCAGTCATACACAGTGGAAACAACTACCTTGCTGCTTTTAAAAATTAAGTTCATACAGTTTAAACTATAACAACCCGGGATATTAGGTTTTCCGCAAATTAATATCTATACATATACCTATTAGTTTTTTGCAGAGAACAGAGAGACACAAATTCAAGTCAGCTGTGATGCGTTTATAAAAAATTACTTATTGAAAGCAGTTATCGGAATATCTGTTGCCTAATTATTTAATTTTGTAAACTTTTTGTGCAAGATTACTTCAACTTCGATTTCATTTGCATAACTCTGTGTATTGTTTTTTCTATAAATTTATCTTCTTGATTCATATTTCGATTTTTGTATTATTAGTATTATCCCAGGCGCTTTTGTATATCATATCGATATCATTTTTATTATTGTCTCCAAATAGTTTTAACGTCTTACAATGACACCCTAATGCCCTACGTCGGTCAGTTCCAGTATTGTAAGCTGCGAACATACTGGGAGGTTTCAAAGTGCTCAGCCACAGAAATACACAGCGCGTCCCCGAGTGGATATGGTAAGGCACCTCGTTGTCAGGTCAAAACAGATCAATCAATCAATCAATCAATCAATCAATCAATCAATCAATCAATCAATCAATCAATCAATCAATCAATCAATCAATCAATCAATCAATCAATCAATCAATCAATCAATCAATCAATCAATCAATCAATCAATCAATCAATCAATCAATCAATCAATCAATCAATCAATCAATCAATCAATCAATCAATCAATCAATCAATCAAGTGTTGTTAGTAAAATGAGGTGCGAAAGGTGTAGTATTGGTAATATAATGTGGGTTTTAGCCGAGATGATACATTCATAGACATGGGCAATAGGGTTAGACTGTTGTATTTACAAAATGGACAACATAATATTCAATGTACAAAAAGACGATAATTGCATATCGGTATTATAGTCTAAAATGTTATTGCTTTTTCTGGGGTCTGTTGTTCAACTTGTCGTTAACCCTGATCTGTCGTTTAATTTCAATAATCACCAAGTTAACATTAAATCAGTATCAAAGATTTTTATTTAACTTAGTGTTAAACTTAACGCCACGTCGACCTCATATTGCAGTGTTTAATCATTTAGTTATATTACACCCAATATGGGTGTTTCATGTGTCAGTTATAGAAGGTTTTAATACATTTGTAACGGATTATCGGTTGAAGAGATAAAAATAGTTTTAGATTTGGAAGAGCTACCATTGAGTATGACCGGTATTAGAAAAAAAAACAAACAGCCTTGACACCTGAGCAGCAGATTATGATTGCCTTGAAATTTTTGCCTGAAATCAACAAAGCTCGTCTCCTAATGTACTTGGATGTATTAACAGGACACATGTAGGTAACAACATACCCCTGATATTGATTGGCAGTACCACGAAAATATATAATTTTTCCTCGTTAAAAAGCTCACGAATGATTCTGAATCTTGTTGTCAGGCGACTCTTATTAACATAATGACGGAGAGCATTTGTGATTGCCCTAAGTATCATTAAACACAATTAAACTGAGGGCAATACTAGGAAATTTCGATCATGGTATGAGTAAGAAAAACTATGGTACCCGTGTGTCATTTTTTTTACCTTGGTCTGTCAAAGTTAAGTGGTATCGTCCACAGTATCATGACATATTGTGTAAATACAATATAAGTATTCTGTATTCAAGAACATCTGGAGAATCTATTTATCTTTTCTATGACGTAAGTGATTGCGATTGAAAGCGCAGAACTTGTAAGCATTGCAGTAGTCACCAAAAAGTGTTCTGTAATAATTAAATTACGCCAAACATGTTTATTTTAACTACTAAACATTGTAATATCTTTAGGATTTGTACTGTTTAAAGTTTTGCGTTCGTGCTGCACTTATCATGGACACATGTCGAAATTTGCCGAAGCAGCAAAAACTGAAAAATGCGAAGTTTGCGGACTTCGTAAATGCTAACGTTAAGTACCTTGTAATTCTTTTTGATTCCAGGAGCTTCTTGGTTTACATATCTGGATCGGCCTAAGACCCTGCGTAGAATGGTTGTGTCCCCTAACATGAAATCCTGGTTCCGACACTGCATGTTTATTTAAATGTATAAAATTTATTATTATAACATGTATCATAGATCTGTTTAATAGTTCTTGCATGACATACCATTTTAAAATCGAGATGTTTCAGTGAGTTTAATCGCAGTCTTAATTATCAGGAAGAGTAACAACGTAGGGATAAATATTGAAGAATTTAAGCAACGTTCGCAGTCTTCTTTATTCTTAGTGTCTCATCATTAACGTATTAGGTTCTACTTAAACTGCATAAACAAATGCAACGAAAACAGAAAAGAATCAAACGTAAATTTGCGATAACAAATCTGTCTTTAGACCAAATGAAAACAACACAAAAAATTAAGAACTCGAACCTAATTAAACCCATGGATGCACTCGGTGTTACGGAAGAGTTAGTAGTGCAGTGCCTGCCTCTAATTTAGTCACCCGTCGATTTACTCATTGGCATGTCTATAATAAATTCAAAATTAAAACAGGACTAAACAAAAAAGTCCGATTGTATTTGAGAGATGGATTTCCAATAACGATTAATTAAGATAAGATGCTGCGAAAAACCTTCTGGGGATAACATAAACCTAAGTCATCACGTTTGTCGTAGAGTCTGGTTTATAGTTTTCCATAATCTATTGATAGATGTAGGTTTATGTAAGAGTCCGACTTGTGTGTGTTGATGGTGTTCTGAATTTTGATGCTCGTTAGGGTACATTTAATTCAAGAACTCATCAAATTAGGCATCATTCAGAGACAAGATATCATACATATATCAAAATTTGTTAAACTAATGGCCTGGACCAGATGCTTTTTTCTTCTTTAGCAGGCCTTCTTGAAACCCAGCCTCAAAAGAGCACAAACACAGATTGTTAAGGGAACACGACAAATTATCAACAGGAATCAAAACTAACATTTCACAGATATTCCGTTTATTACATTCAACTGATATCTCAATAACACAACTATCAACATCAGTTTGACATTTAAATCATTAAAGATATAGACTGTGCGAAATCGATGATTTAAGCAAATATTACGTGACCAACTAATCTATCACAAGCAATAATGGCTTTAATTGGAACATTACTCTGCAAGATGTTTATATTACCTGGTAAAAATGATTTATATTTTATTAATCTGGCAGAGTTACACATTTACAAAGTTGAAAACAAATCTTCAACATTCAACAATAGAAACAGGAAGATGGAACAACACAGCAAAGAAACTTAAATTATAAAATCTTTATGATCTTGAAAATGGCTGTGAATATCACACATTGATGTAATGCCAAAATAACAAAAATATCGATCGAAAATACAAATATATTCCAACGTTTAACTTGATACCAAAAACACTGCAGTTTGCACATAGTAAATGCAACACGCAAGTTTTAGTTTTACAGATATTTCAATATTGTGTCTGTTGAGTTAATCATATATTTCATGTCAATTTTTTAGAAACCTATTGTTTTTGTCAGATTTCTTCTCCTTTTTGCTGCAAACAGCGCCATTTTGTAACGGCAGTGATTTGACCACACCTCACCAACCCTGCAAATGTCAATTTTACTGATTTTAACGCATTAATTTTTTATGCATTTTTTATGTACTGGTTTTAATCCAAAAAAATCACGGGGATTTTCGGTGACTGTTGTGTTGGCATCCTAACACAGTATTACTAGTCTATATTGTTTTTGATATTGCACCTGTGTTACATTGTATAGTATCTGAGCGCTGTCAATAAAGATATTAAGGTTCTAAATTGGTTCAATGCAACTCGGTTGAAATGGGTATGAAATTAATACATGTCGAGGACATTTTTTACATTAAAACGATAAATATATTTTAAATGCAAAAAATATTTTGTGAATGTATGAATTTTTTACGTGGTTGTTATAGCAATTGTGTGGTTTTTGTTTAGCCTGTTTGTAGAGTGTTCAATTGCAATTTTGTTATCTGTATTTATTGTTTTCAAAAGTAACAACACAGTAATTTTAAGATGCATGTACATTGTATATAATTTATGACATATCCAATACAATGGCAAAATAAAAAAATTCAGTAAAACGTATACATATTGTTTTAAAATGTTCTATGTGTATATGAAGTAACTAATTCTTGTTGTCTTAGCTCAAGTGAGTTAATAATTATAAATGTCAAAACCAGTGATAAACACACAAGCCAATTTTTTAAGGAAACATTTTTCTGAAATTAACGATCAACTCTTATATAATGTTTATTCCATGAAGGAAATACATTATATTCCTAAGTCAGTTTGCTTTTTGTTTAATGCAAAATTATATGACACATCACAAAATTATGATTTTCAACCAACACTACATGTATCTGTCCGGATTCAGTCATTTTATTTATTGTTTATTCACTTTCTCATCTATTCAAAAATCTTTCACTGTTTTGCTTAATACATCTAATGCATACAGCATGCCACATTTGGCCAACAACTTTACGAAACACCGAAAACAGGATACGCTTTATCGTAACACTTTAGTATAATATTCTCACATGTACACCCGAATTCTCGAAACTATGCCCACTCGACACTGTGGGCAATTTGTCAAAGCCGAAGAGCATTCCATACACGACGTGAAATGGCCACAGGGCATTATCACAGTATTTGCAGCCCTATCCATACATATTTTGCAAATCAATGTTTCTCTTAGCTGATGAACTTCCTTTTCTGTAAACAATAAAAGTTTGATATTGATTAGTTAGTTGAGCAAAACATATATATACAATTTACAGTACATTGAACGTGTATCCGTAGTTTTGTGGTGTAAAATATACGCTTTTGCAAAATTAATGCATGTACTTAATTTTCTTATTAATGTGGTATTTAAAAAAACTCTCCCTGATGTGCCGTTTATTATGCGGATTGAAAATACGTAACATACCGTTCGTTTAATGGAATAGTATCTCATCAAGGACGTTTTTGAACGGTCTATATTGCTGCTCCTCAGAGCTAAATTTGTGTCCCCATTAATATTTTCTATTCCAATGGACTATCCTATTGATTAATACTTCCCTTCTCACTTTGTTTATTAATTCGAAATTAAAAGTGAATTAACCAAAATCCTACTAAATTATGTTGCAATGTAACTTCATGTATTCACCTATTCTCTGAATATAAGAAGACTCCTCCGCGTTGATCTCTGTACTTTGAATACTATTATTACTCTGAGTTGATTGGTTTTCTTGTTCGATTAATTTCATGTCAATTAGCCTGTTAGTTAATTGGGCGACATCTACGGATCCTAAACCGGTATTTGTTTCGTTACAAAGTTCGTATGCTCTGCGAATGTCTTCTATTTCATATCCCATATTCAAAACAACCTGTATGGTAGATTCGTTGGACATTCCAGATATATTTTGATTTGACCTGGTTGTATCGAGTGATGTAATCTAAAAATGAATACGAGTCATTGTAAAAGTAAAGGAGCAAGCTGACGCTTTTATTGCAAATGCAAAAAAAAAATTGAATATGACTGATCACCTTCGTCCTTTTAATACTTGTAAACCTCTTACAATACTTAATGAATAATGTACTGCATATACACGTATTAATAAATGTATTGTGGCAACAAAATTGTTGGCGGAGCAACCACTATATGCGAAGTTAAACAAAATTGGTGCTACATCACATATGGAAACTTTTCAACTTAACAAGCCAAATGTGTGCAATTTATGGAAAGGGTAGTATTATGATATTCGACTCGCCTGACAAGTTGAGCTATGAAATGTACAGCCTTGAAAAGCATTAGAAACGCTGATACAACAATACGTTGTTATTAGCCTAGCTGGTGACTTGAACTTTTAATACTTACGTGATTCTCGCGGTTGTGTAGCCTTGGTTCATTGAGAAATCTACAGTTAGGCGACTTCCGCTCATGCTCAGTGTGTAGATCTTGTCCCTGTTGCAAATTAGTTACTAAAATCCCACAAAAAAAGCAGCGAACGTAATTCTTATGACCTGAAATTTTGCGAAGTAAACATAAATTGTAAATGAGTTTAAAAAATTATATACAAATGCATGGTTTTGTAATGGTGTATAAGGAGGGAAAATGTTACACCTATCTGAATATCTTTCATAACTTGTATTTTAATCGTGATCATGTATGTAATTAAAAGAAGAGCGTTTGTTTACAGATTATATTGATACAATTTTAGCAAAAAGTGCATGTTCCAGATCCTAAATATGTATAAAGAGGATCCATAACTTAAAGTTAAGAAATGTTATACAATTTTATACAATTAGCGGTAGTCTGACCCATCGATAACCCCGGATCGGATTACTTTATTGGATCATATTCAAGGTATTATCACTTACCGGCATAGAAAAATCCTGCTTGTGCTAGCTCTGAGTGAGTCTGGCCTGTTGTTATTTGGACGCCATTGAAGGATGATTGTCTGATTGTGCAAGATGAATATTCTCTGTGTTTTGCAGTCCTCCTGTCGTGACTTTGATTTGAATAAATCTACGATCAAATGAAATAAACTATTTGTTATAAACAAATAATTTAATTTGTTTTGTTAGCTGAAATATGATTGGCCAATTCAAATGTTGAAACCCATTTTATACCATTTGACTTGCGTTGGTCACGTGCACCCTTTTTACGCCGTTAAATTCAAACAGTTCTTTGAGGTCATCGTTAATTGTCAAGATTTATAGCTAAAATTAAACTATAAGGATAGTGAAATTGTGGAGTGTAGAATCTCGGAATCCTATCGGTAAAAAATTGTATCCGGTATAAAGCAATGAATATTTGTCTAATATGATCCAGAATGATATATTTTTACCAAATCGATTCCCAAATTTTGGAAACAGTTTACTTGCTGATAATATGCATAAAACCACTGGGTGTGAATCACTCCCGGCTGCTCCACGTGAAATGGGACCTCTAAAGAAATAAAAGAAGCTACATTATTGTAGCTACATGTTCATCCGTTTCCACTTATGTTTTTTGCTTTAATTGTATAAACATGTTTAAAGTTTTTTTTGCAAATAAAATAAAAGTTACTTACGTGTTGTCTCGTCATCTTGAAATTTATATCTCGAATTATTCTTGTAATTGTATATTATATAGTAAAAACATCGGAAATTTCGATCGGATAGTTGTTATATATAGGCTATTTAAAAATCCATGCTAATTTTAGAAAAGGGGGTTTCCGTTTACGACATTGAATCCGAGACTAGATTGAACATGTTGAATGAAGTTGTAGTGTAACGCTAAAGATTATACATGTAACGTTAATACGACAGTCAGTAAATGAAAGAGAAAACAATGTGACTTTGTGTTTTTATTTGTATGTTTTGTCAAAAATAAACATATTAAAAATACTCATTCAAAAGTGAACGTACGTTTGAATTTTCGACACTGATAAACACTTGTTGCATGAAAATAGTGTTTAAAAGTTTACTGTAAACTGGTAAACATTTTTTAAACTTTTCGACGTGCATTTTCCTTTTTTGTTTCTATGAAATTTTTTGTCCGTTTTTGTAGGTATTGGTTTTCGTTTTCTTAATGTAAAATTATATGACAATGTCATTTGTTAAATGCATAGCGAAAATCAAATGGTCGTATGGAAAAGAAGATCATATTTATGAGTTCTAAATTATTTGTTTAAAAAACTGTATGGACATGTATTTAAAATGTTCAGGTAAGTTGTTTAATAAATGATGAATCTGCCGTTAAACCTATACATTTTAAAGTCATATTGACGATGTTATTATATTTTTGCAACACACATTTTAATGTGTGTAAAATATTACTTGACGAGAGCGGATAATCAGCGCAGCAATTCTATAAATCTATTAATATTTCATATGTTTACAAACTTTTTCTTGTTTGTTTGTTTGATGATGTTTAACGCCACTTTCATCATTTTTCAGCTATATCATGGCGTCCAGTTTTTATTGGGGGAGAAAGACGGAGTATCCGGAGAAAACCCCCGACCTGCGGTTAAACTTCCTCTTCAAACATGTCAAAAGAAGACAGTTCAGGTTCCAATGCTCAAGGTATAAAGCATCCTAGCGAGTCCAATGAAGGGGGATAGGGATTGTCCTCTTATTGCGGGGGTGGGGGTGGGGTCATTATAGCCTGATAAAAAATTGCTGACCTCTCCTTCCTTTCTCAACTCTGCGTATTTTCAAGTGTTTGTCCAAATTCCATGGTCTTTGTTCCATATTCTATTTTAAAATTGATTTTCTCACCCTAAATATAGCTGAAATAGTATTCTCCGCATTCATTCGTTAAATGGAAAAATCGATACCAGAATTTATTTCTAGTAAGTGGTTTTCCTACATTGAATGCAGTTTGCCGTGTACATATTTAGACATGACTAAATATAGAAAATGTAATTCCACATATCTCAAAATCCAAATAACAAAAGAAAGAAAGAAAATAAATAGTACAGTTAGGTATACCCCGCTTCGAGAGGGGAAGTTTAGTGTTTTACCCTTGTTCGTCCGTTCGTCCGTTTGCTCGTCTGTCCGTAACAAAAAATTCTATCGCAGTTTTCTAAGCAATTATGATGCAGAAGCCTTCTTTTTACGTATTGCTTTATTCTATAGTACCATATGGTGTATAGCGATTTTATGCTCCTTGGTCTCTACTTCCTTTTTACCGAATACTTATCCCGGGTTCAAAAAGTTAATATACATGCAAAATTTTTGTGACAGTGGGGGTATCACTAGTGAGCACTAGCTCACAGTCCACACTTTTTATGACTGTTGTACTTATTCAACAACCATTATATACAAGCTACATATGCCTGAGCTGGTCAAGCTGTCGCTCGAGTTCTTATATAGTAAGCCTTCAAAGGTCAAGATAGTCACGATAAAAAAGATAACGTGTGGCCATTGAAAGTGTAAAAAACAGTCCACGTCAGCCCAGAACAAAAACATTTCTTGCTCAGGAACTATAAGTTCTAATTCAGTGAAATCACTTGTTTATCTGTTGAGGCTTATACACTAATACTGATTTTTGCATATCAGTAATAAATTCGTTAATTTTATTAGTTTACAACTGATCAGCGGAAAGAAAACATAAAGAAAACACGGGTGTAAATGAAACCAATGCAATACCAGGCAATTCGAACAGCAAGCGAGCAAATGTATTGACTAGGAAAACTAATATCAACCTTACCTTCGGCTCGGTCCAGAAAAATTGGCGACTGGATTTGTTAAGAATAGTATACACTTGTTTTAGTTATAATTCTTATCTGACATTCGTTTACGTTTAAAGTCATTTTTGATTGGTCAAAAGGCCATAAACCAGTACTTCCCAGATCCGTTCATACTTTCATGAACGACTTTTGGGGAACTACTTTTTTTTTGCTTAAAGTAAACAAATATGGCGGCCATGTGTCGTTTATGCTTCAGACAATAAATTAAGCCAGTACACTCGAAATTTGGCGATTCAAATATCTTGAGCGATGTATTGCTTAAACGGAAAGCTATTTAATTGAACCAGCTGCAATCATTTGTTTTATAGACAAATACATACAAGAAAATATTTTAACAGTACACTTCATTTTTGATTCATTGTACACATTGCTGAATGAGGGAAATAGCCGAATTCGAATGTGGACGAAATGCGAGTGTGAAGGCATATATAAACGATACTTTGAAATTGCGTTTCTTGTAATTTCAATTATGAATCATTTCAAATACACACAATAGCCGTAACGGTAAAATTACCTTTTTTCGCGGTCACAACAAATCAACGAAATAGCAAGATGCACGAATTTGTCACCAACTCCATGTCTCTGCACATCTCTAGCAATTTTCACTGATAAATCCATTGAACAAACGACAACTATTGTTTTTCCTCTTCGTATTTAAGAAAGAACGTCTAGCTAGGTTCCGATCACCAAAATTTGCTGTTAAATAACTGAAATAGAATAAAACTAAGCTAAGGGGTCAAATTTAGCCACCGAGTGATATAGCTTAAACATTGACGAAAGTGTCGTAAAACATTTTACAAACAAACGAGCAAAATCTGCATTTTTCCTTAAAAAAATTATCGGCATTTCTACCAGTTTTGGTTTTGTTTGTTAGTTTGTATACCCCGCCACACAAAGTTGCGGGGTATTATGTGACACCTTCCGTATGGATATGAGTGTCCGTTCGTCCGTCCGTCTGTCTGCGCCTCGGTATTTTCCAGATAACTTGAAAATGCGTCAACAGATTTTATTTGAACTTGAAAAGCTAGTACATACTACAAAATGAATATCAAGTGCAATTTTCAGCATAATCCAATTCGTAGTTTTCGACTTGGGCCAATTCAATGGTTTTTTGGTCAACAAGTGACGTTTTCCAGATGATAACTTGAACATGCGTCAACATATCTTTTTTTTTTTAACATTGCACATCTGTTAAGTATTATAAAATAAAGATCGGGTTGAATTTTCAGCATAGTTCCATTTGTAGTTTTTGAGTCGTGCCAATTTGAAATAATTTTTGTAGGTACAGGGTCAAGGTAAAAATAGTCTTCTGAGATGGACTGTTATCATCCTCAGCTATTCCTGTAGGCCGATTTGTAATCCAGTAAAATGTGTTCATGAACATTAAAAACAATGCAACGTGGTGGGGTATCATTTAATATCCCATTAAAGACCCTGTTTTTTTTTGTTCTGCTTTGTTTTGTTTGTTTGTTTGGTTTTTTTGTTTTTTGCTTTTGTTTTTTTTTATTTATGTTGTTGTTTTTTTTCCATTTTTCTCTTTTGTATAATTTATATCATAAAATAGGACGTCATTTCTGTCGCTTGTTGATGGCTTTTTTTAGTGGATTTATCCAATTACCTCGCGAAACGTTGAACAAGAATTTCTTACTCTTCCAGTGAACCTTAGTTTTTGTGTGGGTCGTTCATATTCTGTTTTTTTTTTGCACGATGATTGGCGTTCTTTTATCACACGTGTCTTTCCATATTGTTTATGATGTACTATGTCGTCAGTGTTAGTACCTACCGGTTTTAGTGTTTGTAAGATAATTTACGTTTATTTTACATTTTCATTAATATTTGTCACTTAACATATCATTCTAGAAATATTGTTAAAAATTCAATCCTGAATAGTTCATTTAAGAATTAAGTTAGAATATTTTTAAAGTTTACATGGATAATGCGAGGGTGTGGATTGGCATTGCGAGGGTGTAAACAAGAATGTCTACTGACAAAAATTACTTAAATCCGTCATTACCATTGTTTTATCCTGAGAAATATTTCAGCTAAATTCAAGACGAAAACAAGTTAACCAACAATAAAGAAACACAATTTTAAAGGTCACTGGAAATGTATGGACCATTTGGAACGGACATAGAATTTAGCCTGTTGTAGCGGAAAAATTGGAAATCTACAATAGGGTTTAAGAGCGTAATGTTCAGGCTCCAAATATGTTACCCACTATGTTCTGCAGTTTGATGATATAAAATATTAACCTGAAATCAACCTGGAATCACCTAATATCAATAGTTTTATTCGTGTCAGTAAAAAAAATCCAGATGAAAAATATTCCTCTCGCATTACTGTACATATTAAAGTATATAAATACCACAAACATACAAACCATATTTTAAAAATGCTTTCTTTATTATTTACAATAACAATAAATAAAAACAAAACTTTATAAAGTTCATTATAATATGTGCACACACACATATACACACACGCGCACACGAATACACACATCATTATATATTTTGAATAACATTTTATGTATTATTTACAAAACGATTCCTACTATATACATTTCCATGTAGTATGGTTGCACACACACTCGCGTACACGCCTCACACACACCCACATACACACACACACTCATACACGCACAAAACGCACATACACTATATGTACGGACATGGAATTTTATAGAATTTTACAAGCCATGACCGGTTTTTGCCTCTGACACAAGTTCGAATTTTGCACACAATGGTCCGTTAGCCATTCGAAGTCCTCCCCATGTACGTGCGCCTATTGGTGGCGTCATAGAGGATATACAACTCTGGTTACCCATTATCAAATTGCTGCTTTCAAAATTTTGACGAATCTTTCCATCGACGATACATAGTGGCTCCCATGTTCGGTACTCTGGCACCCAAGTACTGGTTGATTTCAAAGACGATTCAATCCCACCCATACTTGGGACAGACGATAAACTTCGGCCCACAGCAGAAAATGAATTCACTTTATCATATTCAATGAACGACTGCATTTTGTGTTTTGTGTAGAAGGATGTTCCCTCATCCTTAGATCTACTAAAGGGGCTTTGTGGTGTTTTGGTAAATTTTTTGTCCCATGAAAATTTCTTAACGGTCTTCGTGCATGATTGACTAGCTCTCTTTTTGTCACAATTATAATTAGTGTTTCCAGCAGAAGAATTATCTGAACTTTCGTACGAGTCCGTTCTAAAATCGTCATCCATTTTCATTTCATCTCTCACATTCACAGTTCTTTGGATGAGATCATTAGAACTGTCGGCTAAATCTACTATGAAATCTTTGTCCATGTTATGATTCTGACTTCCACTTATTTCATTCTCCCTTAAATAAAAGTCTTCGCCTAGTTCAAATGATGGCATCGAAAAAGACTCTGTGCTGGAGTTCCCATGAACCTCAACAGGTTTCGGAATTGGCTCCTTTATTACTGGCTTTTTCTTCAGTTTATCTTTGGTTTTCTTTGTGTTTTCCTGTTTCTTCTTTTTTGTTTTCGAGATAGGATCTTTTTGGTTAACACTATTGATTGGTGCTAACATACCTCCACGAGCATCTTTCTGATGAAAATTCGTGATTGGTTGAAGGGGTGTTAACATACCACCACGTGACAAAATTCTAACACCAGTTAAGGTATCATTCGACTGATTTTGAAAGGATTGCAAGTTATTGTAAACTGGTTTAATGGAATCCAAAGGCATTGGCTTCAATTGATGAGAAATTGGTTGTGGTGCTAAGGGTTCAATTTTAAGTAGTGGTCTTAAAGGTTGTTTTTGTGGCTGTCGTAAGGTATTTCCACCATCTACTGCAACTGTCCTTGTTTTGCAATCCATTGTTTTTTGGACAGGAGAATCATATGGAACGGGTTCTGGTGTGAAGTGTCCAACATACTCGTTCTGTTTATATTTGGTTTTGGATACTTTCCACCTTTCAAGTTCACTCTCTGGCATATCTATAACAGAACAGTCATCTGATGTTTCACCACAACCGTCATCGTTTATTACCAAGGCACCATTATACAAAACCCTTGTTCCTTCTGTTTGCATTTTCAATCCATACGTGCTTCGGTTATTGTTTGGAAGAGAATTTTTGCTCAATGAAGAATCTTTCTCTATCATATCACTTAAAAAGTGGTCAGCAGGTTGTTGGTCTGGATTTGCTTTATTTGATCTGTGGTCATCATGCACATCATTTAATTCTACGGCTACAAAACATTAAGAGATGTATGGGAAACACGGGAAAATTTCAGTATTCAGTATTACTTAGTTAAACTTTCTGATATATATAGAATATAGAATAACCTATTAACGTAATCATACAAGCATTACCATAGTGATTTTATTATTGTTAAGTGTCCAGTGATTTAATGTCGGTTTCTTCTAACTTACATTTTTTTAAACACTACACTCGAAATAATTGTATTGTTAAGACTATACAAAAAACACAATTCACCGGTAGCAGACAAAAAACTGACTAATAGTGCTAACAAATTTTCCCTTCTGTTTCCAACATGACAGAGCTTACATGGGCGTTTACAGTCGAAATATTTCGTTTTGGCAAAGTGGTTATTAAAATGTCAGTAGACAGAATATTATGTAAGACAAAATATTTTACTTTCAATAAAGACTTCAACTTTTTAGCTACTATCGACTCAAGAGAATAGTTAACGTCCTAAGCTTTTCAAGTCATAAGTATAGTCTGCTTACAACTTACTTTGATTTGATTTGTTAAGTATTCCACCTGCTCCAGCATGGCTTTTATCAGGTTTGAGCATTTCCCATGAGCCAGTACTTTCTTCAGAAGTTTCATTATCATTGTCGTTTGTTTCGGTAATAAAAGTTGTATTGTGTTTCCAGTCACCAGTAACATCACTGGAAAATGTTACATGCTTCTTCTTTTTCAATGGAGTTTCGTTTTGAGCTGGGACTACTGGTTGGATATCGAAGTAAGGTTTATATTCTGTAAAATGAGTAAATCGGATAGTTTAACATTTTTATTCGTGCCACCTTTTCATGAATCACTACAATCTTAGATTTTTGAATTATTGATAGAATTAGGTTATACGTTTTTAAAGAAATGCAAATGTGTTTGCATCTTTAAATAAACATATTTGATTTTTGTGTTAAAAAATGCAATTCATATAAGTTAGACAACAACTCGATATATCTAAAAGCACGAATAAAGAATCATATCATTTAAACGAGATTTTTACACTCTTAATACGTTATAAATACATTATAAATAAGTCAGTGAAACCGATGTCGGGTTCTTCCGAGATATAAGTACTTTTTCTGTTTGGTTTATACGTTATGCCAGGAGAAGGGATAAGTTATTTTCATTAAAACAACATACCTGTCTTTGGAACAGCCATTTGACTATCATCATTGTACTTTTCAATGTTAATTGCCACTGGATTATAATTGCCGGTTGATCTTTCTTTAGTTGCCATAACATCCATATCCAAGTCTGGTAAACTGACATGTGTGTCCAATGTTGGTTTATTGTCTTCTGTAAAAATAGTTAAGCATGTATAAATAAATGAACAATAATGTTGTAGTGGTTTTTTTTTTAAATTTTTTTATTTCTCTAGCAACACTTCTTGAGCACTTTATTTCATGGTACACTTCCAGAATGATATCCTGATGGAGCACCTGCTTATATATATTTTTTTCTATGTCTATTTATTTTATTGACCTTTTTGTTTACATATTGAAATGCATTATTTTTGAAAATAATTATTTTTGTCATTTTCATATTCCAATTTCATAGTTATATATTAAATTAAATAGTAGAAAAGGAATAAATGGTCTTTAAATTTACCTGACAGATCACTATCCCATGATCCCACACTACACAAGTAGAAAAGGAATAAATGGTCTTTAATTTTACCTGACAGATCACTATCCCATGATCCCACACTACACAAGTAGAAGGAATAAATGGTCTTTAAATTTACCTGACAGATCACTATCCTATGATCTCACACTACACAAGTAGAAAAGGAATAAATGGCCTTTAAATTTACCTGACAGATCACTATCCCATGATCCCACACTACACAAATAGAAAAGGAATAAATGGTCTTTAAATTTACCTGACAGATCACTATCCAATGATGCCATTTAAATTTACCTGACAGATCACTATCTCATGATCCCATTTACATTTACCTGACAGATCACTATCCCATAATCCCATTTAAATTTACCTGACAGATCACTATCCCATGATCCTACGCTACACAATGAAATATCATCTTCACATCGTGTAAGACTGCTGTCCGAAGAGCTCCTACTTATCTCATGTATTTCGGTGCATTTTAAAGCATCATCTCTGCTTACAATAAAATCTTTGCTTGTCACTGTATCATTTATATCTGAAATGACATTTGCTACCTTCGATTGATGTCTATCATCGCGTATGTTTTTATCATTGTCACACGACTTAATAGCTTGGTCTTTGTCATCAGCAATTACTCTATTGTCTGTGACAGTTGTATCATTATTTGATACGGCCTTTACGTCAAAATCGTTTTTTTCTGCTATGTCTACAATGTCTCTTTGAATATAGATATCAGAAGTCGGATTATCATGCTCTGAAGGATCGCTATCCCAGGATCCATCACTTTCCACGGACATCTCATCATCAGACACACCAAGCTCTTTGGTCATATCATATAAGGTGCTTTTGTTTTTCTCAGACAACAGTTCTTTAATAGAAGTAAGGTCAGTTTCCTCCATTTCAGCTTTCGCAAAGGAAGCAAATTGATTGTTTTCTTTTGAGGTCTTGTTTTCTTCTTGTCTGATAAAATCTGAAAGATTAAGCATTCATTGTAGTATGAATCATTTCACGATTACACACACAATCTACCCCGAAATGGAAATAACTCGAAACTGTATTTCTAAGGCCATATTTTTGCCAACACACTAATGTTTTATCCAGCAATTGAAAATGGTAGTTTTATATTTAATAAATGTATTATTTTGCAATTTTTTAACACCAAAGTTTCCCCAAGCCTAGTCGCAATAAAAATTTTCTGATTTATCAAAATTATTTTTATCTGATTGAGACGCCATGTCATCAATGTTAACGAACAAGAATTCATGTTGTGGTCATGGCTAACCATACAGCAAAGTACATGTACCACAAATACAGGTCGGTTGTACTTGACACCTTGTAATTGTCTAATACAACGGTCATTGCAGGATCATTTGCAATATTAGGAATGTAAATTAAAACGCAATACAACGTAAATATCTTGTAATCCACATCAGGATTACTTTTTAATCGAACAGTGTACATGCTTTCATGAAGAACGGTAGAAAAAAACATAGAGAATCTAAATACGCATTCTTGTTTACATATGCCTTCAGATTAAGAATTAATATTTATACCAGTATTTGATTAATACATATTCATGATGAGAAGAACCTGTTTGCTACCCTTCCGGATGACATGTTTCCCACATAGTTTTTTACAGCACTTTATTTTTATTTTTGTCTTGGAATGTTTCTGTATGCACCTTGGATAATGAGTTCTTGTCTTATCATTGGGTAAATAGGCTATATTTCACCTGAATAAAACGAAAATGTGTGTAATTTTTTTTTAACAGAATTTGTTTAATTCTTACCACCAATGTCGTTTGTATCTAATTCTAATGCACCTTCTTTATCCGGCTCGGGAATGTCATTCTGGATTGGTTCATCGCAATGATCTGTGAACTCTGTAACTCTGTCACACGACTTAATATCTTGGTCATTGGCATTAGCAATCAATGTATTTTCTGTGGCATTTTTATCATTATTTGATTCGGCTATGTCTGCAATGTCTCTTTGAATATAGACATCAGTTGCGGGATTATCGTGCTCAGAAGGATCGCTATCCCAGGATCCATCACTTTCCACGGACATGACATCATCAGACAAACCAAGCTCTTTGGCCATGTCATAAAACGTGCTTTTGTTTTTCTCAGACAACAGGACTTTAAAAGAAGTTTGGTTAGTTGCCTCCTTTTCGATGCCATCGTTCGCATAGGAAGCAAATTCATTGTTTTCTTTTGAAATCTTGTTTTCTTCTTGTCTGATAAAATCTGTAAGCATACATTGAAGTATTACTCATTTCATGATTCACAATCTACACTGAATTCGAAATAACTCGAATCTGTGGATACGACCAATAGACAATATTAGTATGTTCTAGAAACATAGCTATAAGGCTGAGCCGAGGATTCCCCTTGTCCCGCGCCGAATACAAACTACGAGAGCTATATTTTTCGCCAAAACACTAATGTTGCTTTTATTCTGCAATTAAAAATGCTAAAATGTTTTTTATAATTAGAGAATTGTGTTTTTCTGCAATAATTTAACGCCAAATGTTCCACAAGACTAAACTGACAATCAAAATTTTCTGATTAGTCAAAATTTACATTTTCAATGCACATTTTCAGTTGATTGTGAAGTCATTTTGTTTCCAAAGATAACCAATGAGAATTGATATTGCGGGCGTGCCAAAATATACAGCAAAAAAATGAATATGTACAAAAATACAGGTCGTTTGTATATGATACCCTGCATAGGTGTAATAAAATGATGATTGCAGGACAAATTGTAATAGCAGGGATTGACAAAAAGTAATACAAATTTTTCGCTTCCATAAGCGGAATATTTAGTCATCAATTTAACAGACTGATCTGTCAACGCCGAGATTGCGGTTCGAGTCTTACTGCGGGCGTGGTGCGCACAACTCCAGTTTTAATTGACAAGGATTGCCAGTTATCCTATTGAATGTCGGGGTTTTCCCTGGGTACTCTGGCTTCCCAACACACCCCACCCCGTCCTAAAACAAATCTGGTCGCCATTATATAGCTGAAAAATCGCTGAATGTACCATTTAAATAAACAAAATCAACAGAATTTATGAATCAACGGTAAAATGAACATCGTGTACAAAAATACGCATCCACGTTTACAAATGCCTCTAGATTTAGAATCCGTTTACATATAATTGACTTCTACACATGTATAATAGGAAGAACCTGTTTGCTAACCCGGATCACCTGGTTTCCAGCATGTATTTTTACAGTAGTCTATTTTTAGTTTAGTGTTTTTTGTATGTTTGTTCGATATTGATTCATTGTCTTATCAGTAGGTTAATTCGTTATTTTTTACCTTTAAACAGGAAAATGAAATGTGTCAGATTTTTTTTACATAACTCTTACCACTGATGTCGTTTTTATTTAATACATCTTCTTCGTCTGACTCGATTGGGTCGATGATGTCATCCTGGATTGGTTCATCGCCGTATTCCGTGAACTTTGTAATGGCGGGAACCTCATTATGATTCTGCACGAGTTTATCGCTTCGTACATCGTACGCCTTTAGGTCTAGTATTTTATTCTGGAGGAAGAGTTCATCGCTTTGAACATCATCTAGAAAGTTATTCTGTACGAGTTCATTTCGTTCATCCTCTAGTACGTCATTTTGGACTAGTTCATTGCTTTCACTGTTATATTTTGGAGGAGAAAGACGTTTTTGATCATTTGGTGCAGCTACATTCTCACTTTTATAAAATTTGCCGTCAGTGAAAATATCATCGTCATTTATTTCGCTATTTTTATCGCTCAAGTCATCACTGTAAGATGGACAATCAGATGAACCAGTTTCAGAACTTTCGTCTCTCGTATCACAGTTTTGTTCATCTTGTGCAAGTTTTGCACGTTTATCTTCCAAAATTTCTTGCCTTCTTATTTCATCTGCTGGTGGGAGAGGCGGACGACGTCTCAGCGGAGTTTTACTTTGGATTTCCATAGGGTTCATAATTTCATTGCATTCTCTGTTCAGTGCATCTTGTTTCTTATTAACATTACTGACTGGTGTCTGTGTTTCCAAGCTATCGTTTAACTGTATCTTAATAACATTCGTTGTTTCAATATCTTCTTTTGAAGTAAAAGATTCCCATGATCCAAGAGTAATAATATCCGGTTCATGATACGAACCGAAAGATTCTGTTCTATCGCTGTCAATTTTATTTACTAAGTTTAGAAAGTATGCAGGTGATGTTGGTGGAATTGTGGGAATATTTAACGAGCAACTTTCATCTTCAGCGGAATCACTTTGAATGTCAAGACTTGTCTTCTGTAACATCGTCTCTATACGATTGATCATATCGGGAACAAAATCTGTAATCGATGATACATCTGAAGATGAACTTGAACAGACAACAGTTTCTGATGCAATATGGTTTTTCAAATCTTCTTTGATGTCAACGTTTCCTGTAAATCTACTACTATCTAGCTGTTCTTTAGTATTCATATCACTTTGTAGACCGATGTTGTAATCAGTGCTTTCTTTTCCACTTCCGGTCAAGTCATCAGATGTAGTATCGGATGACAAATAAATTTCCAGCAATTTTAAACCATTACTTGTCTTATAATTCATTTTCATTGAACCTGTATCATCATTGTTGAAGGGTGGAACGCAATCAAAATGGTTTTCACCCGCTTTGTTCTTTTCACCTACTTCGTACCTTTTCTCTTTGTTACCGTCAACTTCGGTGTTCGCCATAAAATCCATTACAAACGGATAAATATCAGATGTTCCGGAATCTTCAACTACTTCTTGATGGTCTGAATTGCAACATTTGCCGTTTGAAGGTAGCATTTCAATGTCCGACCTGTCCGAATTACTTTGTATGCTGTCAGTAATTTGGAAAGTTTTTGACTGGTTAATATAAGATTTCATTTTGTTCTGTGCCTCAACATCAAACGAAGAACATGCGCTTTTGGTACTATCCATATTAAAGTCATCAAAGCTATAACAGTTGATGTCGCCATTGCTATTTCTACGAATGTGGTTGTTAACGGATTCTACCCACTGCGCTGTCCTCGTTATGCGTCTATAATATTCTTTCTGTGCGGAAGGGCTCAAAGGGCTCAAGCAAGTTAAATCAGGGTTTGTATCTTTTGGTTTCTGATTAAAAACCACAACTGACCGACAATCAGAACTTGCATCGCCTTGTTTAAATACTTCTTTTTTTCCTGCAAGAACATCTGATCCATTTTTATCAACTTTGTCAAAGCTTCTACTTTTCCGGCTCTTAAGCTTTACAGGTTCTATTGGTTTAACTTTGGTATCAGATGTAGACACAAATGCATCTTGGTATTTGGCGGCAACTAATTGAGCTTCTGCCCAAAGTTTCTTTCCAGACAGTTCATATTCTTGTATTTTCCTGTCGTTGTGGTTTACTCTGCTGCTACTTTCGTTTTCTTTCTTTTTTTTAACAATATTATCTTTATTGCTGCAATAGGAAGAAGTATCTTGCCATGAACACTCTTCTTCCATGATTGGTGGTAATACCGATTCATCATTCTGCTTATCAATATAATTGGCCTCTTGTACGATTATAGGTTCATCATGCAAAGCACCATTATATTTGAATTCTTCTGCGCTATATGCCTTGTGTTCGGAAATTGTCTTCTGTTGGTCCTCCAACAGGTCATCATCTGGGTCACTTGTCACTATTCCCTTTGACCTCAGCCATTCTTTGAAGGTACGCTCTGAGCATGGAGATTTTGACCAAACTGAACTGTCAGAATCATGAACGGACATCTCGATTGGCTGTATGTCCTCAAGAAAACTTAGGTCCAGTTTTGGAACGACTAGTTTTTCCCTAAAGTATTCATCATCAACGGAGTCTTCATGAGAATAGTACGTTGCATCTGCTGCCCAGTTAATAGGAATGGCACTCTCTGATACGTAGTATGAAAATGTAGATGCATGAGACAAGGACTGAGCTGGAATGGATTCTTTCACCTGTTTATCATGGTCCAAGTAATTTTCAGTAATGGATTCATCATATCCCGATTGGTTTAGTGTATTGGTATTCGATGGTGTCGTACCCTTTGTGTCCAATACACTAATAGGTTTTCGATTTTCGCCAGAAATATCTTTGTTCTTCAAAGTATGCAATACAGACTCGAAAACTGAAGCCATTCTCATATTAAAGGATTCTAGAATATTTGTTTCAATATTATTTCTCATTTTGTTGTCCCTATGGCTATTCGAGTTACTATTGTATGGCATGCCCTGGAAGAAAATGTTGCCGTTTGTCAATTTTAATGTATGCCAAAGGTTGACAAATAATATTTTTGCTTACATAGAATTGTTTTGTTAATAATTAATTGTAGTTTATTTTATTCTTGTGGTTTACTCACATGTAGACTTTTTTGCTTTATATTCTTGTCAATGGGAAAAGATGACTTAAATAATAAACATATGAAAGAATAGCGTACGTAAAAGAGACGAACCCGTTTACCGCGTGATTCTGTAAATCTTTTAAAGGGGGATAATTTGTATCTAAATAGCAGTTATATAAATCCCTGTGACTTTTTTTATCATTTAAGCATATATTATCTATATCTACCTGTTGCTGTTTTCTGTCCAGTTCATTTAGGCAGGACGTAAAGAATTTTTCTACATTTCCGGGACTTTGCTCTGAAAAAGAGGGAAAAGGCAAAACAGGTTTAATGCAAAATGTTAAAACGCAAGCGGAATTATAAAGAGAATATTTGAACATCGCATATATGACATTTTTATTTATTGTCCTGCAGTGGTTAGCGTATTTTGAGGATTGTTGGCAAATTTGTTATGTTAGTAAGTATAATGTAAGAAACCAAACGGTCAACAAAAATCGAAAACCATGAGACATTGACAAGTCTGGGAAAACCTGCGTTATATACTGTGGACACATATCAAAATTGATCGAAACTTTGATATGTTTCTACCGGCCCTCACAATTATCTGACATCTTTTTGTTTAGACTTACCAGGAACATTTGAAGCAGCATTCATCATTAGTGAAGTAAGGATTTCAACATTCGTGGATTTCTTTTCTGTTTTGCCTACTTTTTCGGAACAATCGTCGACATTTCTTGGGGATGTCTGTGTTTCATTATCTTTCATATGACGACTGAAATATTTCGGAAGCAGCGTTTCTAGAGTCTTGGTAGCCTTCAATAGTTTGTCAGAATCTGATTCGGGATATGAGTTGTATTTCCTGGGTGACTGCCATTTGACTTTGTCTTCTCTGAAATTCTGCAATAAAAGCATGAATGCGTTGTACTGACTAATATGCTGCTCTCTTGTTCCAGACAAGCCAGCAGCTGCTATACTGAGCTTTATTATGACATTTAGCATTTGTGTAAAGATTATATCTTTCTGTTAAAAAAATATGTGTTATCTAAAAAGAAAGCAAAACTGAATTAGATTCTAGAAAACCAGATAAGTACTGAAGTAGTTTTCGCTAAAATAATGGTTTAAAATTTGTTATTTTAAGCAATTTTCAACAAAATTGCACTGATTCAGAGTATATGGTGGGGACCCTTGATCAGCAGAGAAACAGTAATCTTTGTAAGTTAAGATAAGAGTCGAAAACAAATTTCCCCCAAAGTCATGCTCGAACTCAATTAACAAAATGCCCGCCAATAAACAAAGGGTAGATTTGATTAAGTAACCGAATCACTCGATGACATAGGTCGAGACGAGTATATGAAGTTATTTATAGTATGTCGAAAAGTATGATCAATTTTAGTATAGCAAAGAAAAATACATGTTTAATAATTAATCGGTATTATATTTATAGGTGTAAAGCTATTTTGTATTACCTGAAACAGCAGTTCTCGTCTTATTCGCCTCACTTCTGCGAGATTTTGTCTGCTCTCCTGTCTGTCTGCCAAATATTGAAATTGTTCCAACTCTGTAAAAATAATTAAAGAAACGGCAATTATTTTGATCTTTTCTCGAAAGCTACATTATTAATTACACACCATTTTGAGAGTATTTCGCCTGTCAATAAATAGACACTGAATTAATAAACTTGTTTCGGTAACAAATTTTCGTTGCCACTTTATTATGACGTCCAAAATATAAAATAAAATCATTAAAATAAATATAATTTAATATAGAACTATAGAATCTGTCACTCTAAAGAAACACACTATAACTTTAGTATTTTCCAAGTAAGAACTGTCCTATTTAAAATTGATTGTTACTGATTTATTTGTACCGATTGACAGAAGAACACTTTAGTTTACTTACGGCTTCGAGACAATGGGCCTGTGATCTTCAAAATATCTAACATATATTCAGACAATCGACAATCGGCATGCGGACCTATGTCTGTAAAAAAAAAGATAACATACCATTCTAATTTAATTGTTTGTTAGTCTTATTAGGGTTTAACGTCACTTTCAGCAATTTTCGGGCTTCCTAGCATCTAGTTTTAATTCAGAGATAAAGCCGAAGTACCCGGTGAAAACTAGCGATCTTCGGTGGGAACCTTGGCAACACTTGTCAATAATTTTTGAGTCGAGCACACCATGTCCATTTTAAGGATCATTGTAACTTCTGCGCTGACACCTAGCTGATCATTAGTAAACTTACTCCATATTTACATGTATAATGAAAACTTTATTAATAGTGTACAAAAACTATGTTCATGTACACTTGAATGTACAATAAAAAGAATACGTTTCAAGGAATTTCATTTTCAAGTGGAAATTATATCTTTAGAAATTGAGACCAAATACGAGACAGGTGAAATCTTAGCAATTACAAAGATCCATAACTATATAATTAGAAACTAAATATTTCAGAAATGCCTCTTAAATTTTTTATTGTGTTGGTAATAAGTTTTGGGTGTTCCCAGAAATGCTGAAGAAAATGGGAAGAAAAATAAACTTCTTTGAAATAAAAAGAATGTCACAAAAGATATGGATTTTTATTTTTAAATAAAGATTTATACATTTTGATGTAAAAACAAAAAATTGCAATAGATACTTATAGAATGAGATTAAACATACTAAGGATCATATAAGAAATCCTTAAAACTTACATTTACGATTATTTGAAATTTTGAAAAATGTATATGTAATAATACAATAGAAAATTCAATTACACATGAATAAATGTCATTAACAATTTTTAGCTCTTCAAAAAAGAAACGCAAAGTGGGTTTTTACATATTTTAATAAACGAAAGACAAATCAAAATTTTACAATTATACGAACGATAAGCACTTAAAATGTTTGTTGTGTACAAAGTAACAGTCATTGGCTATACATATCACAAATCACAGTCAATTAGTTACAGTTTAAAGCCACCTGCAATTTAATAACGTGTGTGACCACCTCGAGAAGCCAGCACTGCTCTAGCCTCTGAATCTCCTTGGCATGGACTCTATCAAAACGCGAACATTAATGCGAGGAATTCTTCGCTATTCCTCTTGCAACATCTGTCGAAGTTGATCCAGGGTCTGCGGTTGTGTTTGGCGCTGGCGCACACCTGTGTCAGTTCTGGAATGTCCAGACTCTCAACCTGTTGCACCATCTGACGCTTTCCCGCCGATGTAACGCCGTCAAACTGCTCCAAATACTGTTTCCTTGGTCTAATTCCATGTTGTCGGAGCCGGTTTCTGACATTTTGGGAGCTGATTCTTCGCAATCCAGGTATCTCAACTGCAGTTGTTGTTGCTGTGACTGTTCGATTCCGTAGATGGAATACCGGGATCTTGACGTGCTCTGGTTATGCGTGTTCTACCATTTCTTGGACGGTCATTAATCGTAACAGTCTTTTGGAATCTGTTCCATAGTCTGGAAATTGTACATTTACTCTGGTTCACATTATCGGCCAGTGCAACCTTACTTTGGGAGACTCGAGTCTGTAGTCGTCCGAAGATAATGTTTCCTATAGCAGTACGTTTACTTTACGTTTTGACGAATTGGACCATCAAACCTTTTCCTTTTATACTCTACCAATAGACGTTGAGTATAGACCAAAAACCTCATGGTCTTGGAAGCACTTTCAATATTTTGCTGCAATTCACGGTGTATGCACTTTTCAAGTGTCAATTTTATAATGTGGCAATATGCCACATCTGAAGAAAAGACGCTAAACCTTTTAAAAATAACTGTGCATTTAAAAGGTTTTTGTCATTTTAAATTATAATTGATAATTATTAAAAATTCATTTGTATAAATTAAAACGTAACTGGGAGTTTCTTTTTTTTAAGAGTATAGTTTGGTAAAATAATTAATATGATAAATTGTCTTGACAAAATACGGATTTTCTTATACATTTTTGGTTTATTTTAAATTCTTAAAATATTATTAAGGTCTTAACATTGTTTATCACACATAAATGTTAATTTGTCGTTTGGAATACATGTAATTGCAAATCTTTTGAAACAATATAAATAACTGTAAAATTATTTCAGTGGAAATGATCTTCCGACGATGCTCTACGGAAAGACACGATAACTGCCGATCTTACACCCCACCCCCAACCGAACCACGTGACTATAGGTATTTCGAATATTCCATATACATACACTTCTAGATTGCTATATGTATTCTCCGAGAAAATTAATATCTAGATTAGTTTGGCTAGAAATAATTCAGAACTGAAACTAAAATACTGAAACTGGGATTAATTTATATTTCAAAAAACAATTATTTCGCTCGGCCCAGGTAAACATACGCCACTTAAAGAAGCTGCATCTGTGATAATCTATGTCGGTATGCACCAATAAAACTATTGATTGAGTCGTGTAAACTTGACTGCTTAGCTTGCTCGTCTCAAGTCAATATGGGATTAGGTTTATTAAGATACATGTAGCAGCCGCTGCCTCTCTGTACACAACAATAAAGGTTTTTTTTAGACAGCTTGTATAATTATGAGTCTTAATATGATAAACTTTAATTTACTAATAATTTAGAATTCTCTGTTGTAGACAAATGCTAGCTTTGCGCCTACAGAAATTGTTACGCCAATCAGTTCAGTATATCAAGCCGTGTCATGAATCCTTTTCGTATTTTAATTCTTCTCATCAAATAGAACAAAAAATATTAGGAAAAAATCTTACCCATTGCGGATCTCTTTCTTGTGTAATCAACACTTATTTCTGTGATATGTTGTATCAGGATAAACCATTAACAATCACGGAGACGGTCGCTTGAAACCTGAATCTATCAAGATTTCTTTGCAAACAACGTTAGCGGAAGCTGTCGTATTTGTGGATACGTCTATGACGTTAGATGGACAATCGTCGGAATGAACCAATAGGATTTCTTCATAATTTGGCATACCAAATAAGGAACGTGTTCTTATATGCCTATGATTGTTAGACAACGGTCATACATTGGTTGTTAAGTTTCAATCGTCGGAAAAAGCCAATAGACTTTCTTCATAGTTTGGCATTAACAACGTATAACCAATAACCAGTATAACCAAATAAGAACCATGGCATTAGAGACCTTTAATTACAACTCCGGTCCAAAATTTCTTCATGAACTGGTAAATTTTAAAAACAGTTTTTATGTAGAAAGGCATAGCTGAACTTCCACGACCAAGAACAACTAGGTATGGCAAGAGAAGTTTTGGATACGAAGCAGAAAGAATTTGGAATGAGGCAATAAATACATCAATATCTGGGCATTTAACATTTTTTATGTCTTCGTGGTGTTTTTATGGAAATTGTAAATGCAGTGCCTGTCGATGAATGCATGTTCTTGCTGCACCGTGACCAATGTCTCAAGCCTGTGTCTATGTGTTGCTTTTTATTTGTTTTTAGTGCTTTAATCTGTATGCCTTCTTGTGCTTAGTTTATATGCTGTATGTGATCTTATTTTTATAATTGTGCTGCTTATAAAAACCTTATTCTGTGTGCTTTTTATGCCTTATATGTTTAAAGGCTTTTATGAGAGTATGCTTTCTATGCTTATGGCTTTTATTAACGGTCTCAGACCATTAATAATTCATGGAAAGTATTAATAAAAGTTAAAATAATAAATAATTTATGTTTATTGAAATTCGAGTAGAAATTAAAGCGCATACTAAAGGTAACTGCAGGTAAATTATGATGTACAATATATATCTGTCAACTTTAAATACGGCGATTAATCACTATTTTCATATTTCTCATTTAGTAAATATATCGATTATGTAGTTTTGTAAAATACTCACTGTATGTGATATAGAAACTTCACGAAAAGTAGTGAAAATCTGGGAATAGTATAACTAAATTTTTATTTTAGGCTATATTTATGAGGAACTATTTTAAATAGAACTATTTATTCAGAGACATTAACAATAGTTTAATATGTGTCGGATCCATTCCCGAAACAACGACTCATTGATACATGATAACGTGCATTTATGGTGTACGCAAAATCACACATTTTTTAAGTGAGGGATTCTATACTGAAGCCTCCAATATAAATTAGATTTCTATATATATACGGTAACCAACAAAAATATTTTACGGCTCGTTTTAATGAAGGCAAAATCGGTCGTCACATCCGGTGAAAACTTGGGACCATGCACAGAAACACGAGGTTTATGTTTGGTGGACAAGATCGTCCTAAGAGAGATAATTTCAAAGGACACAGTGGTGAAAAACGAAAGAAACAGTTGTTAGGCAGAAAGGAACGTAAAGTTGATGCTTTGGAGAAAGAGATTGCGGATATTCGCAGTAAATATTCCCAGGTTGGTTTGTCTGCAATAATTTGTGTTTTATTTTTAAGTCGGATAACACATGTTAAAACAGTAAATGCTGTCGTTAGCTTTCATTCCGCCTACATGCCAAACATGCACAAACTTATACAAGGAAATACTCATTGACAGTTGTACAGGGCGAAACAATCCAGAAGTGCATGCTCTAACAGCAACCTATAATAAACATTACCGTGTCTTTCCGACGGGTTTTGCCTGATAAAATGGAATACTGCTTACCGCGTTTGGTCAAGTTTATGGTCGTTTTGTAGATCTCATATTACAGTTTATGAAATCAACAATTATTTTCCACAGTTAAACGTCATTTTGAAATGCGGCTGAATTTTCATTTTGATAAAGCGATTTTCCATACTAACTTTGACCTTGTTTTGAACGGAAGTGTACATTAGGAAAATTCCAATGTTGTCTATTTGAAATCCTTCGAGTGATGTCGTCTGCAGTTGAGGCAGGAAAAATTTTGCGGTTTGTCCGAATACCATTGTACGTTACGAAAGCAGACAAACGGTTGATTTTTTTTTCAATGATTTAAACATATTTTATTCATGAAATACATGAATTGGATTGGATTGGATAGCAGGACCAGGCCTATATATATCCTCTCCATGATTGTTTGTAAACAACATAAGGCCCCTTTACAAACAAAAATGGCTGACTTCCTATGGAAAATCGCTTTATTAAAATGAAAATTCAGCCGCATTTCAAAATGACGTTTAACTGTGGAATATAGTTGTTGATTTCAAAAACTGTTATGGGAGATCTACAAAATGACCATAAACTAGACCAAACACAGTAAGCAATAATCCATTTTGTCAGACAAAACCCGTCGGACTGACACGGTAAAGTTTAATTTAATTATCACATTCTTGTGTGTGAACATGTTAAGGATCTTGAAAGAACTTTGAAAAAAAAAAAGGAAAAAAAAATGACATCTGTCCTTGTCTGCTAAATGTACCTGTTTGAAAGCAAAAAAAAAGATTATTCCACAGCTTGCAATGAAGTACAAATGTAAATTAAAGTATTCAAATGTATTCAACTTTTTTTTTGCAGATCGAGTCGGGTAAAATAGAAAAATTCACAGATTTTCCATTGTCCAAGAGAACATTGGAAGGTAATGATTGATTGGATGATTTGATGTTTGCTTTATGTGCAGCGAGCAGTATTTCAGCTATTTTCAGGCAAAGGACCAGTCTGTGAATATGTCATGCATTAAGTATAAAGAATAATTTTAGTGTCTTAAAATATAATTTAATATGCAGGAATAAAAAATTGGGGACTGGAGAGGCTTTAACATACACCATTTACAATATTTTTATTTTTTCTGATGAAAATCTGAGTTGGATATACATGTAGGTTAGAAAATTCCAAGCATGTATATGTTGCACTATTTAAATACTAGTAGCTTTGATAGTATTCATATAATTTAACAAATAATCTATATAAATTGAATAAAAAATAGAATTGTTAATAATATCCATTGGCAGTCTTCCTGAAAGTTAGAAAAATCTGCCTGACATGTTTAACATAGCAAAATGAGTAACTGGAACACTTTTTTGTAAAACATGAATGCATTTTTGTGTTGATATTTAAGTATATAACTTTTATAATTGCATAATTTGCATAAGTTTCTGGTGATCAGAAACATTTTGTAAAAAATGTAAGGACATAATTATTTTATTTCAGGCTTAAGGATTGCTAAATTCTCTGTACCAACAGACATTCAGAGAGAATCCATAGGGTTAGCATTACAAGGAAATGATGTATTAGGAGCAGCTAAAACTGGTTCTGGGAAGACACTTGCATTCCTTATACCAGTATGTTATATCACAAATATATAATGCCATCTTTAAGTTGTAGTCTTCAGATTGTCATCCTCAGGAGTCAGTGTTTCTGTTTCCACACGTGTCCACTAAACCCTGACACATTTAGTTTAAAATTCCTGAGCTGCAAGCCACTAATTTGATTGATTATATTAAACCTGCAAATCGCATCATGTTATTACATCATATGAAATCTTCTATCTGGGGAATTTCATAACTAAATATGTCAGTGTTTCTTGGACATCAGTGTTGATGTGAGATGGTATTTTAAGGAGTTGATACAACTTCACTTCCAATCAGATTTTCTAATAGTATTAGAGATAAATACACTGAGAGAATTTCGACATTAGGTTCCACACTCAGGACATAGTGATATATTGAGATGCTTTATACATATTTTAGACAGTTGTATTTTAATACAGTTCAGGCAACTATAAAGTTGTATATTTTTCAGTTCATTTAAAATATTTGACAGAAACATGCTTCATCATTCAATATAATCCTTTCTTTAATTTTTTAACATAAACCCTTTCTGATATGTTGGTTTTTATAAACTACTTGTAGATTTAATTGTCTCATGTAATTTCTCATCAAATTGGTTGAGAAAATTTAATGCTGCATTTTCTGTTAGATCATTACAGATACAGATTCTATCACTTTACACCATTACTTATAATACTTATTAACTATCAACAGTTTAATGTTCAAACTTTTAATGTAACTATGTATCTCGGGTGCATACATTTTGTAATCAATGGAGTGGTGTGGTAGAAACTGTTTATGAATGATTCTCCTTACAAATATCAGATGATGGAAAATAGATTGGAGCAGAAGTCACAAACCCTCATATCTAAGCTTATAAAATTATTTCTTCTTTTTGTATGTAAATTAAATAGAAGCAATGTTACAAAATGCCTATTGTGATTAGTATAGCTGAAATACCACTAACACTTTTATTTTTAAACCTACACATTTATCTTATACAAATGTACTGTCTTAGGATAAATACTGATCCATTGGTGCAAATTTTATGCAATAGATGTCAGGGTAAAATCAAGGTTGTTGTTGTGTTTTACTGTAGGTCTTAGAATGCTTGTACAGGGAGAAATGGAGCAGCATGGATGGACTAGGTGCACTTATTATCTCCCCTACAAGAGAACTAGCATACCAAACATTCGAAGTGTTAAAAAGAATTGGAAATAGACATGATTTCTCAGCAGGTCTGGTAATTGGTGGAAAGGTAGAGTTTTTTGCTCACAATATTTGTAATGTTACAAACTATGTTGTTCAGCTGTTGAGAACAAATTCAAAATAAAGTTTGAATATCATGTCACAGAAAATAAAAATCACTATATACATGTATCACAAGAGTCCAAATTAAAATAACAGATCACAGAAAAAAGGCCCAATAAAATATAATGAAAAAACCTTAAGATCCTTTTAAATCAATGTGTAATTTGCACACTGTTCATTACGTTTGAAGACCAATTTATAATTTTTACATGTACTACATTAACTTGTATGTATTATAATTTGGAACAAAAAAGCAGAAATGAATAGTTTAAAAGTTATCTGAAGTATGGAAAGAATTTTAAGTAAGTACTGTATTTATAGAATTTGGTAGAAGAGACTGGTAGAATAAATAGAACAAATATAATAATATGTACACCTGGAAGACTCCTTCAGCACATGGATGAAACCTTCAACTTCTCAGCTGATTCACTAAAAATGCTGGGTAAGTGTTCTAGTAATAAAATTTAAACCTAATTTTTGGGTTAAGTTGGTAGGTTTAATTTTTGAGAAAAAGAAATGAACTTTGAACCCACAGCCTTTTTCATTATCTGTTTGTTCTATAGTGCTATAGTATAATGTAAATTGTTTCTCATAGTATTTTAATCTCTAAGTTTAAATCCTTAAAATGTGTTCTTTAAACAAAAAGACATATTTTATAAATATTTCAGCCATTGGGTCATTTACATTCAAATATAATGAACTTGAAATTAAGGTATCCGACCCATAATTGAAATTACCGTTTAATTTTATTTTTCGACCAAGAAATGTGGCTTTATTAAATAAATATATTGCTAATTAATGATGCAAATTATATATATTGTGCTACTTTGAGTCAATGTTAACATTTTTGAGCAAAAATTTAGTTACTCAAATAGTATTTCCGATGTTTGCCGAAGATTACCGAGGTCTGCTCCATTGAAATACAATGGACATCCGGGACACCAAATATGATCACGTGGTGAATTGTGGTCCGGATACCTTAAAAAGTGTCTAATAATTAAAATTACCTAAAAGAATTAAGGTTACACATTATTAGTGAATAATCAAAGATACATTACACATTTCAAATAAAACAACATTTCTGTTAAAGAACTAATTGTACGTCTGAATGTGGTTACATGGATTATTAAGGCTGTCGTTTAGCACAACAGTCTAGCATAAAAGAGAGTCTTGTTGGTGCACTGATAATAACTCGTGATGTACTAAATATAGCTTGGGAGTTGCCTGAGCATTGTGCATGACCTACTAGTATTATAACAAGTTTATTGTTGGATTTTCATGTATGTGTTTTTTATTCATCTTGTGTGCATGTGTGTAAAATTGAATGGTTACCTTGAAACTTTATGATTCTGAGTATTTTGTTTGTTTTTAATTGTTTAAACAGCAAATTATTTATTAGCTGACATGGACACCTAAAGATCTTGTGTTAAATTTTTTTTCTATTGTATATGCAAACAAAATGTCTGCTTTAAGTAATTTAAAAAATTGCTCTAAATATATATTTATTGTTTATTTTTAAGTGCTGGATGAAGCAGACAAAATTTTAGATCTTGGTTTTGCTCATGCTATGAATGCAATTCTAGAAAACTTGCCATCAGAAAGACAAACATTGCTGTTTAGTGCAACTCAAACAAAGTAAGTCTAGTGATGTGAGTTACAAAGTCACTATCACAGTACAGAAGACACAATGCTGTTATTTCTGCAGGTTAAAAAGTTACATGGGTTTATTTCCATGTATTAGTGTGATCCTTTACAAAACTGATGCAAAATTGAAACAAATGAAAATATATACAATTACAATTCAGTCATTCACACACCACTGATTTCTCAAATTATAAAAGTCCATTCATTTTATCTTAAAGTGTATGTACAAAAACCCCTGATTTTTCTAACACCAGTTTCTTGAAAAATCGAACTTATTTGAAGGGCCCTCTGATAGAAAATTCATGTAAATTACCATAAATAACTTGAACTTATAAGCATCAGAGTGAAGCAATTTAAGTTAGGCACAAAGGACATAGAAAAATAACGCCATACAAATTAGCAAATGAATGTCTACTAAAATAACAGTAATAATTATGTCTTACAAGTCAAATAAAAAATATTAGCTGTTAGAAGCGGATTATTAAATCAAAAGGAAATCATTCCAATTAAAAATCAATTAAGAGCTACAGTTGTTCAAGTGAAGAATAGTTTTGAGAAAATTTGTTGCCCAAAAGTTTGGACATTATTTAATTAAGTTAACTGCGATATCAGATACATGTATAAACCTTCTACAACAAAATAGATTTTCGCACAATCAACGGAAGTAAATATTAACTGATAACAAAATACAAAATGCACAAACTTTTATACCTAAGACAACTTTATTCATAACAGAATTTATGAAATACAGATCTACATACATTCAAAGCCTTTTAGAATGAATAATCATACCCTCCCGGCATTTTGATGTCCAAAAGAAGTTGCATATACGACCAGACATTGTCGTTCTTGATATCTTTTGACAGTGTCACCATTTTTTCATTGGTTTCGTGTTTAAAATCAATCATTATTGATACGTAACGATAGTTATTGCCGTTCTTTAATAACCAGCTGTGCTTTGTGTATTAATTGACATTCGTGCCTCTTTTTAATTACGTTTACTACATGAAAAACATTGAGAAACCCGAAACTGAATGGCGTGTTGAATCTTGGGTAATACATATGTAAATTACTGGATTCTTACTACGGAATGGTTGTTAGAGTATGCAAATTACTAGTAGCATGATTTTAATAAAATTAGGTCACATTATCCATATACGGAAAAGTATCAACATAGGATTTTCCACGTGCAACTTCAAAGACGAAAATAGAACTTTCTTCAATTGTTTCCTGTTAGTTTCGCAATATCTAAAGCTTTAATAACGTAAAGAAGATGAATATTATGTTTGAATTTTGTATGAATAGGCCAAAGTTAGAATTTTTTATTTGCTACATTACGAGCAATAGGACTGAATTCTGCCGTTAATCCGACAAATCACAAAACTAACTTAGGATTATAACGGCTAACGGAGGTAAATTTCAGCCTAAAAGATTTTAAGTCCCCCTCCCAAAAAAATTACAACCCTGTAGAAAATTAAAGAGCAAAAATAGAATCAGCACTGCAATGATACAGAACAAATAAATATTTTGGAAGTTGTCCAATTTCGGTGGCTTGAACTGTTTCGACGACCCCTTCAAGTTCAAGTTATCAACATTCTACTGTACAAACTGAAAATGGCAGATATGCATTTTGTGCATGCTTTATGTTTTATTCATGTATTTTTTATATGATATACTTCTTATTTTTGTTGCTTCTGTCTTAGTTACATGTATATTTGTGACTGTAGATGGTTTACTGAAATTTATTAAAATCCTATTGCAAGTATATATACACATGGAAAATTTTTGTTCTTTTAGGCAATTTTTTAAAACATTCCTTTATTTGAAATTTGACTTTAAATATGAACTTTGTGGTGAGATGTATAGGCTGTGCAAGACCTTATTAACACCATTTATGAAATAAGTAAAAACAAATGCCATATATTTCGTTTAAAATGTTTTACTAAGAAACTTGTCCACTGTCCAGTCAGTTATTTTCTCTTCTAAATGGCTGGACATCTTTTTCTGATCGTTTGACAGGTAAAGTAAATCTGTATTAAAACAGAACAACTCTTCTGTCGATAAATTTTTGCAGAATTTGAATGGAAAATAAGTAACACAACAAGCAATGGAAAACATATGTAATGAAAATTCACAATATTTCTATGATTTCACCGTCTGTATTCACTTTGTGGTTTACTTCACAGATCAGTGAAAGACCTGGCCAGATTGAGTTTGTCTAACCCTATGTATGTATCAGCTCATGAAAATGCTGTTCACAGCACACCAACACAACTAGAACAGGTAAGACTTTAAGAATGTTTTTCATTGCAATCATGTGCTCTACTTGGTAGTACCTGAAGTTATGCCAGAATAATTCTATTCATGCTGTAATTTATTTATATTAAGTGCTTTGATTGGATAAAAACACTTAAATGGCGTCTTCACAGATAATATATATATTGATATTTCCTCTGAGCGGACTACTTTCAGTATCCAATGTAAACAAGATGGCGTCCTCCTAGCATATCGTCAGGGAGATGGGGGCAATGTCTTCTCTGTCCCAATGATTTCCAATTAAATCGATTGAGATTTAAAAAAAATATAATATAAATACAATTTAGCATTTCATTTTGGTTTTTTTTCCTATCAATATTCTACAGAAACGCGATTCCTTTGGTACTATGTTTTGCATATCCCTACGCTTTCCGGCCTAGGTAGTTTTGAGGTCTAGATGGGTTTCTGTAACTGTTTTTTTCTGTCTTAAAAATTTCAACGATTATTTCAAAGAGTTATAAGGATTAAACACTGGGTTTTAGGAAATTATCAATGTGTAAACTCCTGGGACTCCCTCACAAACTTGACATAAAATCCTTTATTTAGTTTGTGAGTGAGTCGCCGGAGTTTACACATTGATAATTTCCTAAAACCCAGTGTTTAATCCTATAGTAGTGTTGTCCTTGTTTTGGTTAATTGGTGCCGATTTCATCAATTAAATTTAATATAGCTGCCATGACTGTAAATGAGTTTTGATTTAGCTAAAATTTCACGATCTTATTGTTGGTAAATTGTATTGTAGAAATATACCTATATATATTGTTCTGTAGTAAATATAATTTTTTGTGCTGATGCTTAATTTAAGATTCCCACCATTTTTGAACATAATCTTTACATTACCATAAGGGAAATACTTGTATACTAACAGCTTCTTCTAAGAAACCATCTCACACACAAAAACACAATATTTTTCCTGAGGCTCACAAGGGGTAATTAACCCATTTACAGTGAAAAATACTGTTAATTTGTTATCATTGTATAGCTCACATCAAACAGTTTTTATTATATTGAAGTGACAGGAACGTGTTAGGGCAATTCCATGTAAACATCCATGGTACCACTGGAAATATAGTCACCAGCATCCGTATTTGCTTTTGTATTATTTCTGCAGTATTTATCTTGTATAGATAGTAATAAACACTGAGCTAATGAAGTTACTTCAAAGTTCCTTTCTTGGTGGCATGTACATTTAAATGTGGCAGTCCTTCAAAGTTCAAATCTTTTTTTCTTTTTGATTCAAATTTAAATTTATTTAAATAAAAGACAATAAACTTTTTCATTTCAGAACTACATTGTTTGTGAATTACAAGACAAGATGAATGTGTTATGGTCTTTTATAAAGAATCATCTAAAATCCAAAATTTTGGTTTTCATTACATGCTGTGCACAGGTCAGTTAAGCAAGTATTTTTTTAATGACGTCTCTAGTCACTACTGATGGTCACATTATAGTTTATAGGAAATACAAAACAATAAATTTTCTTTAAAAAACGAAATTTCATCATTCCTTGTTGATGTTGTTTGTTTGATGGTGTTTAACGCCAATTTCCGCAATTTTTCAGCTATATCGTGGCTCCCAGTTTTTTTTTTGGGGGGGGAAGAATCCAGAGTACCTGGAGAAAACCCCAGACCTTATTGGAGTCGAGTATACCCTGCCAGCATTGAGAATCAAACCTGCAATCTCAGAGTTGACAGAAAACGTGATCAATAGTAGACAAACTACCTTAAACACTTGGCCACCGAGGCCCCTCATTCCTTGTTGAGATTTGTAGTCTAGATAAGATGGTTAGATGCAATTTCATTCCAAACAACTAAGTAAGCAACAATCTTGGCATTGAAACAAAAACATTAAAATTTCAAATTGAAGACAGATGTTGTAAGGGGTAGCATTTTGCAGGAATAAGTCTAAGACAAATCAAATCACTTTGTCACACATAATTTTCTCCAGGCAAAATGCAAACATTGTCCTACAAACATATCTGGCATCAAGCCAAGAAGCTTAACAAACATGTGTAAGGGCTATTCCATTGATAAGTAGGATGGAACTTACCAAAAATGTCATGACTTCAGTCTTATCTAATGCACATAATGCCATTGACATGTCCAAAAATAAAAATCTACTTCTTACCACACTTTTAAATGAAAGAGTACAAACCATTTATTGAGATATATTCAGGATATTTTCTGCTCAAATAATTTGTTATAGTAGATTTCCCAGACTACACTGAAATTTAACGTTTTATTTTGTCATTTTATAGGTGAAATATGTTTATGAATGCTTTAGAAGGTTGAGGCCTGGAATGACAGTGCTAGGATTACATGGAGGGATGAAGCAGCCGAAAAGAGAAGCAGTCTACAATGAGTTTTGTAGAAAGCAGCATGCCTGTCTGTTTGCCACAGATATTGCTTCACGAGGACTAGGTAATATTGGGGGCATTTTTTTAACATAAATACAATGGCTACAACACCTTGCTCAACTGACATTAAAAAATGGACCTTTTCATTTATTTTATGGTGAAATGGTTTATATAATATTCTACAAATCTGAATAAAACATAAAAATTTACAATTCTAAATACTTTGAAGAAATTTTTTACTCTTTAAAAAATACATGTATATGATTTCATAGAAATAAAATTATTTAAATTTTAATAAAAGCAAATAAAAACTAGTATATATGGATTGTGTGAAGCATATAACTATTGTAAGAGCTAATAGGATAAGATAATAGGATAAGAGATAATAGGAGGTTTTGTTTTGGGAGTGGGGGTGTCTTGTTGAATGAGGTAACGTTAGAGACACACCACCTTTGCTTTTCATTACATGCAGTATGTTATGTATAATGTTTCAGTTTTTTCATGAGTACCCATTAAAAATACAAATCTTGACCATTTCCAACCTGCTTCCTCTATAAGTTCATTCTTTTTTCTACACTTCATGAATTTGGTCCTTGTGAAAATGATAAAACAATTTACTTATTATACCCCCTGCTTTAAAAGCGGTCGGTATATAGTGATGGGGGTGTCCGTCTGTCTGTCCGTTACACTTTCTCTTATTTGCAACTCCTCCTACACCTCTGAATGGAATTTGATGAAACTTACACAAAATCCTTGTCACATAGTGCCATTATGCAGGAGATATTTAACATTTTGATCAGAATGATATTTGGGGTTTCCCATAGAAAAACATGGACTTTGTCATTGACCTAAGGATATACCCATCTCTTATGTGCAACTCCTCCTACACCACTGAATGGAATTTGATGAAAACTTACATAGAATCCTTGTCACATAGCGCCATTGTGCACGGATTGATATTTGGGTTTTCCCACAGAAAAAAATGGACATTGACATAAGGGGATAACCATTAACATTTTGTTCGGAATGATATTTGGGTTTTCCCATATAAAAAAATGGACATTGCTATTCTTTGAGGTAGGGGAGGGATGGGGGTTCCCATGTTTTATCTGCAACTCTTCCTACACTAGATTAAGTTTCAGGTTCATAAGTAAGAACACGTGCATTTTTGAAGAAATCATGAAGCAGGGGGTATCAATGGTGAGCGTTGCTCAGTTTTTTTTACTCTAGTTGTATTATTGTATTCTAAATTCAGATATACCAGTTGTGAATTGGGTTGTCCAAATGGATTGTCCAGAAGATGCAACTACATACATACATAGAGTGGGTAGAACTGCAAGGTAAGCTTCATGTGGAACCTGGTGTGGGCATATTATGATGCTAATTACTATAAATCTGACCCCAGTTTCATAAACCTCTCAAATTTGTGGATTTTCTACACTTGTTCTCAATTCAATATTGACCAATCGGATTGCTGGAAAGTTAATATTAAGGAAAAACAAGGAGGATTCAGAGGAAAATATGAATTTGAGAATTTTTTTAAAACTGGACTTACAACTTAATTTTGCCTCTTTTGTATTGTGTGACCCATGCCAGACACATACATTTTAATACCTGCAGAAATGTGTAAAAAAACAGGATTGATGTATATTGATTGATTGAATGATGTTTAATGTCCAGCAAGCAATATTTAGGATTGATATTGATAATACCATGTATAAGATATCATACAATAAGTTGTTAATTTGTATATTCACTTTTATTCTTTTGACTGTTCAATTATGACTAAATATCTATTCAACCAGTATTAATGCAATAATCTATATATCTGTAACAGGTTTGAGAAGGGTGGAGAAGCATTATTGTTGTTGTTGCCATCTGAAGAGCAGGCCATGATACAGCATCTTAAAGATAAAAAGATACCTATTGAAAATATAAAGTAAGATATTAAGGTTATTTCTCTGTTATAATTGTCCTCCTAATCTATCACCAAAGGCAACAAGACTTACAATTGTGTGTCTGACTCCAGTCAACCTCCAAACCCCCCACCAGGGTGACAACACATAACATTTATGTCTGCAAGACTCCAACTCTAATTGACAAGAACTGCTTGTTTACCTGCCATAGTTTTGGGGTTTTTACAAGGTACCCCAGCTTCCACCTCAAATAAAACTTGATGCAATTATTAAGCTGAATACTTGCAGAAGTGGTTGTAAAATTTCATAAAAAAAAAAACAAAAATAAACATAAAAGTTCAATAGTAACAGTAAGGAACTTTGTAAACAATATTAACATTTTATATATTGTTAACAATGTTATTACCAGTTCAAGTTGTAGCAGGCTATCATTTCATATTTAATTATTTCAGAGTTAATCCTAAGAAGTTATTCAGTATACAAAGTAAAATGGAAGTGAATTGTGCAGCCGACCCTGCACTTAATCACATGGCTAAAAAGGTAATGTGCTAAAAACAATCATAGACTTCTGAAGTAGTGTAGATAGAAAAATGTTGGAAAATATTAAATTTATTTTGAGTGAGCTTTAGAAACAGCTATTCATCTGAGGTTCGCTAAGTGTCACTGCTATATAGCTAATGCCAAATACAATTTTCACCTGCAATAAAATGGTGGCAGCAGCAACATTTGACATTTTGCTGTATTTAAAGCCATAGGTCCAGTTGTGGCTTATGATGAGTACTTGTTCGTAACCTTGAACTCAACTTCATTTTTCAAGGACAATGTTAAAGACAAATCGTACTATTATTTTTGCACATTTTGTTTTTGAACTTTATTGTTTTGTAATTAATTCATGACATCATCATTGTTGTAATTCACAAGATTCCCATTTCCATACCGGTAGCCATCATGGATTGATGCAAAAGTCAGTTCATAAGTAATCAAAAAAGGAAAAAAAGAAATTTAAGAATCTGGTATGAAACACTTTATAATCACTTTACAACAGCAAACACAATAGAATTTTTGTTCTTTCCTGATTTTTATACCATTAACAAATGTTAAAAATATATTGCAGTTTGTATGATGAAAAAGGTGTCCTTTTTTAGCTCACCTGACCCAAAGGGTCATGTGAGCTATTATCACTTTGCGTCCGTCGGCGTCGTCGGCGGCGTCTGTAAACTTTTAACATTTTAATCTTCTTCTCTTAAACCACTTGGCTAATTGAAACCAAACTTGGCCATAATGTTCATTGGATGGACCTTTACAAAGTTTGTGTTTTTTATTTTGATTGGTAAACCAATATGGCCGCCACCTCAAGACTTAGTTTAACATAGGACCCTATGGGAAAAAAGTTTAAAGGGCTTCTTCTCTCAAACCGTTTAACCAATCAAAACAAAACTTACTAGCAATATTGTTTGGATGGTCCTCTATAAAGTTTGTGTTTTTGATGGGAATTGGAAATTCAAAATGGCCGCCACCGCAGGACTTAGTTTAACATAGAACCCTATGGGAAAAAGTTTTAAAAGGCTTCTTCTCTGAAACCGGTTAATCAATGGAAACAAAAACTTACTAGCAATATTGTTTGGATGGTCCTCTAGAAAGTTTGTGTTTTTTATGGCAATTTGAAATTCAAAATGGCTGCCACGGCAGGACTTAATTTAACATAGGACCCTATGGGAAAAAGTTTGAAAGGCTTCTTTTCTGAAACCGGTCAACTAATGGAAACAAAACTTACTAGCAATATTGTTTGGATGGTCCTCTATAGAGTTTATGTTTTTTATGGCAATTGGAAATTCAAAATGGCCGCTACCGCAGGACTTAATTTAACATAGGACCCTATGGGAAAAAGTTTGAAAGGCTTCTTTTCTGAAACCGGTCAACTAATGGAAACAAAACTTACTAGCAATATTGTTTGGATGGTCCTCTATAAAGTTTATGTTTTTTATGGCAATTGGAAATTCAAAATGGCCGCTACCGCAGGACTTAGTTTAACATAGGACCCTATGTGAAAAATGTTTTTAAAGGCTTCTTCTCTGAAACTGGTTAATCAATGGGAACAAAAACTTACTAGCAATATTGTTTGGATGGTCCTTTAAAAAGTTTATGTTTTTTATGGCAATTGGAAATTCAAAATGGCCGCCACCGCCGCAGGACTTAGTTTATCATAGGACCCTATGGGCAAATAAAAAAAATCTTCTCTATACAACCGGTTAACCAATGAAACAAAGCTTTCTAGTAATATTGTTTGGATGGTCCTATTTAAAGTTTATTGAAAATTACAAGATTTACTTTACCATCTTCATTGCCTATAAAATCAGGTGAGCGATACAGGCTTTTAAGAGCCTCTGGTGTCAAATATTTTTCCGATTTGGCAACCATATTTTAAGCTAGCCTCTATGGCTATGGTTTGTGAAAATAAGGTTTTATTGTCATAAGTGATTTTTCTTTGTCTGCGATTTTGTGTATTTAGAGTCCCCCACAAATATGGCAGGAAATATTAATTCCACGTTAACAAAGCTGACGACACTGGACAAAGTGGACAAAGTTCAAATCACCCTGTTATTTTGACACTCTCCTTTAAGTCGACCCAATGGTTCAGAGGAGATACTTGAATATCTGGCCACAGGAATTTGACCCCATATCATTTGGGGGGAAGATATGGCCAGAAAATGAAAAGCTTATATGTCATAAGTGCAGGAGTCTAACACAAAAAATTTGTATTCTGATTCCCCTTCTCTTGTTGAGATATTTACAGTGGTAATTATACCCCACGCAACAAAGTTGCAGGGATATAATGTTTTTGACTGGTCTGTGCGTCCATCAGCCCTTTCGGATTGAAAATTTTGTTATGCGTTGGACGTCCGTTAACGCTATACGGTGTAGTGTGACTGAAGCTATAAACAACTCGTTTGTGCTTATACTCAGAAACTACTGATCACAATTTTATTGAACTTGATAGGTATGTGGGAGCATGGGGTATGTGATCGTGCTCACTTAGGTTCTTTAACTTTAAACTGTCATCATGCCTGCGATTCTCTACACACTTAGTTTTCCTACCGAAAGGCGGGTGTTTTCCCCGGGTACCCTGGTTTCCTCCCCCAATAAAAACTGGACACAATGATATATTGCTCAGAGCTCCAGATAAGATTTTCTTAATTGGGTTTTTTACCCATCTGATGATTTATTTCATTGGGTATTTTTTTATATATCACTTTTATCATTTTTTTTTAACCCACTCCAAAATAAGTTAATTGGGTTTTTCACCCATCTAAAATTTATTGAATTGAGTGTTAGTTGTAAGATAGTTGTATATAGATATAGTATTGTTTGGCTTGGTGGATGTCACGAAAGCCCTTTTTCTTCCACGTCTATTCATCATGGTGCCAACAACAAAATACTAGACTGGTTCTAATTATAAATAAAATTTTGGAAGAAAAGTATTTATATTCAACAGGGAACGTGCATCTCTTCTTGTGAAATAAATCTCCATACCTGGAGCACTGTATCCTGGATGAAATAGACATTACATTCGGAATATCTCGGTTGTTACGTTGCAAAATAATGGGATCGTAAAACCTTACGCAACTTTGTGTATTTATTTGAATGAATTAACGCAATCACTGAACAATTTTATGCACTCAGTGAGTGAATTAAGCATGTTTTGAAAAATTTATTGGGTTTTTGGCCTTTGATATTGTGTTTTGCAACGCAAAGCAATAAAAATAATTGGGTTTTATGAAAATTTAATTGCGTAACAACGCAAATACGCAGCTTACCTGGAGCTCTGTTGCTGAAAGAGACAGTAAACATTAAAAAAATTTACTTTTACAGGTCACGTTTTCATTGGTATATATTTTTAATCTGTCTTTGGTAATTAATTCTGATCTGGTGTTCCACACCTACAGTCATACTCATTACATATAAAGACAGAAAAATGTGACTAAAAGCAAACTTTGCATGTGTTAGTAGGTGTTTTAGGTTCCTTGGTTTTTGCTTACTTAATAATACACTTTTTCTGTTTATGAGATCCTTTAATTCATCACATTGTGCTATTATTAGTAGATTTGAGCAGGCAACATGAAATATATTTATATTGCAGGGTTTCTAGCTAGGTAACTACAAATGGTATTTATCATTGGTTCATTGTTTATGGTTGTCCTAAGCTCCTGAATTGGTATTTGTTTTGATCTCTCAATTGAATTATCAATAAGGGTCTTGGGGTATCCCTGTTAAAGAAGAAATTATGTTAATTCAATTAATCCTTTATTTCTAGTATTAACATTGTTACAAACTGTGCATATTTTTTGGGCTAAGCAGTAAGGTATGTTTCTTTTTGTGTGGGATGGGTGACATTTGAAATTTAATTACTGATACATGTCACTCTCGGTAGTCGAGTGGATAATGTAGTTCATCTACTGATGATCACGTGATCTGTCAACTGACTGAGGTTGCGGGTTGGAGTCTAACTGCAGGTAGGGTGTACTCGACTCCAATCTTAATTGACAAGGATTGCCAGTTTTCCTACGGAAGGTCAGGGGTTCTCTCCGGGCACTCCGGCTTCCTCCCCCAATAAAAACTGGATGCCATGTAATAGCTGAAAAATTGCTGAAAGTGGTGTTAAACATCATTCAAACAAACATGTCACTCTCTTTATCGTATATGTCAGTTGTACATATAATATTTCAATAATGTAGTGTTTTTTTATAGTTTGCTCATGAAGAGGGTTTTTTTCACTACTGATAATAAATGCATGTGACATGTCCTTTCAATGTTGTACTATTAAAATACTACAGTACTGATTTTAGGTTTCCTTTAATTTTAGGTCATTTGGAATATTAACTAGACAGCATTATAGATTAGGTTTTTATTTCATAAATACTAGAATGCAGCTAAATTTATGACAACATCAAGAAAATACTACATTTATAAACATGATTTGTCAGAGAAACATCAGGTTCAGCCCATGCTTTTTCTTTTCATTCATTTCTGATGGTCTTTATTAGCACGATTGAAGTATACATGTAGGTGGTCCTTTACAAAGTTATCTCTTTTGTATATGTTAATAAAAATTCATTTATGGCCCCCATGAAAAATTTTCTAAAGTATTTGAGTACATTTGCAAAGGTTCATTGTAATTATTTTGTGATGATAAGTGTTTTTGACAGAGTAAGTAATGAAAGTGTATTATCCTCTTAAACTGCAATGCAGGGTGTACAGAATGTTACTTTGCATCATAGGATTATGGTTTTCCTTTGGAATAATTCCACCTTATATGCAACAAAATTTTTTCATTGGATTCGAGCTATGATATTTTTCTGCAAATTTTCTCTGTGGCATAGTATATTTTTTCCTGCCAATTACGCTGCCATGGTATACAATGGTAGGTGGAGAAATCATGGTTTAATAATAAACAATGATATAATTAACAATTGGCATCAAATATAGAGACATCAGCAGACGGATCAAAATGTCGGTACAAAAAAACAACACAGAAGACACAAAAACAAAAATTTCAAATACAAACAACAAAGTCAAAAGAATTTGAAATTTAATTCAGTTGTATCTGCATGTCCAAAATATTTATTACAACTTTTTCATGGATTTCATAAAGATTCAACAGTATGAAGACCTGTTTTAGATTAACAATAAGTATTGGAAATCAAAGCCTCATCTCTTCTGTTCATTACATTAATGGAAAATATTCTCTGGAATTAAAGGAATATATTTAAAAATCTTTATTAATTAAGGTGTGACAATGTTAGCTGAATTTTGGTGTAAATTTTGCAAATATGGAATATTATAATACACTTATCTAAAAAACATATTTAACTCCAATAATATATAAGGCGTTGTGATTCAGAATGCAGTACAATTCATGGTTCCGAGATAAGAAGATAAGCCCAGCCTTCTTAGTTATTGTTTCTATGTGCCACAAGCTTCTTTGAAAATGGCGGCTCAGCATCATGGTGATGCCAATATTACTACCGATTGTCTTGACAAAATTCCCGAAAATATAGGTATTTCGTACCTACCAGAAAGTAATTTCTTATCCGAAAAGGTTTTAGAAAAAGGGTTGAACTATTTCATCCAGGGTTATTTTCACGATAACGGAATATCTGAAATAAATTGTACCATCCGCATTGATGCAGATGCTGGCGATCTATGAGAAAAAGTTAATCGCCTTACAGTCGTAATATTGAAATTGGACCTGAACCGAAACTTTCAGAATCCTATTGCACATGTAAAGCTGAGTATGTTTTTTTCCGAAATTCCGGTTAAATTTTAAAAATGTATTCTTTTTTAACTGGTGGTGTGTGTGCACGCATATTTACATACGCTGTCAGAGAGTATTTCCTACACATCCACAGATGCTGAAAAATCGATAACTGCTAATTAATTGGATAAAGATGTATCTAATATAATTAAAAAAACCCAGATTTTTGCTAAAGAAAATTGTTTTGTCTGTGTGTTTTCAAGCGCAGACATTTCTCTAAATCTTTTTTAATCTTTGGAAATGGTATAAATATGTATCCTTGCATTCAATCTGGGTACCTTTCATTGGAATTACATGTACCACATTCACAACTAAGAACCATTTTCTTAAAACGTTAGAAATTTATGCCGTTCCCACAACTGTACAAGTAGTTTGCTTGTGGGACAAAGATGGCGGAAGCTTTGTTTACATATCGGCTAATTATAACGGAGCATTCTGATTGGATAGTAAAAATTAAATCGGAATCATGAATTGACTACTAAATATTCAAGCTAAAAGCACAAATAACAAACAAAATTTGATACCTAAAAGTAATCCAAATACGGGTAAATTAAATAAATTTCTTTGTCAGGAGTCATTGAGCTCAAGTTAAATTTACCTACTACAGTCAAAAAAATTTTATGATGGGCACTTTTAATATATTGTTGGATTGAACACTTACAGCAATTTTTCAGCTATATCATGGCGTCCAAATTTTATTGGGGAGGGAGCTAGAGTACCCCCGACATTCAGTAGGCAAACTGGCAATCCAATTAAGATTGGAGTCAAGTACACCCTGCCTGCAGTGAGACTTGAACCCCCAAACCAGTGTTGACAGACCATGTGTTCATTAGTAGATGACAAACTACCTTAACCTGTCAGCCACAAAGGGTGGTGTTGGCATTACTGTAAATGGCCTTTTTGTTATGGTGATGGATGAACAAGTGCCTTTTCCTGGGTTGGAGTGGGGGTGGAGTCATAGTACTTTCTGGAACAGCCTTGTTACATACTACATAATTTCTGAGAATAAAATATTTAGATTTCTAAATAGCGATGCAAAAATACCACTAAGTACACGTTAGGGGACAAATTAATAAAAAATAATAAAATTAATACATTTTTATATTAGGAAGGTATCCCATGGTCTGTGATCTAGGTTGTAAGCGTGAAATCATGGAAGTGATGTCCCTTATAAGAGTAATACATATTTCTGAATTTATTTTATAAGGACAAAAAATTATTCAATAACATCAAATCTTTTGAAAAAAATTGGTCAAAGTTGATGAAAGTGAAACATTGTTAATTATGCAATAAAATCAAAGATAAATTGTTATTTATACAATAAAATCAAAGATAAATTCATGTCATAAAACACAACTAAGATGGTCATTATTGTACATTAAAATTAAAAATATAAACAAAATTAACAGTAGATATATTTTTCCATTTTGTAAGCGGTATTGATAAAATCAATTTGAATGTTTCACACAATTATTTAATTGTGTTTTTACAGTCTACGTTTTTGTCCAATAATCCTCACCATTATCGAAGCATGTTTTCTTCATCCCTACAATAAAAATGAATTATAATGAAGAAAAAATTGTCATACACCCACAGTCTCAGTGGCCACACAGACACACAAATCATGCTAGGGTGAATTACTTAAGGACTTTATCAGGAAGATTATACCTAAAGAAGATGTAAATGTATGACATTACATCTCTATGACATGTTTTATGAACCCGAGACACCAGTATCAATCAGCCTAAGGCAGGATATGGTATTTAATACCATTTAACCATATTGAGAGGCATTCTGCAAAGAGGTGTGGTATGGATGGCTGCAAAATGTAGCTCTGATGGTCACTCTTTTTTTATAGTCGGGGGTATATAGTGGTCCTCCTGTCTGTCCTTCCGTCCGTCCCTCCTTTCGTCCTTCCACATTTGGTTTCCGGATGATAATTCAAAAAGTTTACATCCGATTTGAATTAAACTTTGGGATATTGTTATATATCAGGTTGATAAATAGCCTATCGATTTTGAGGGAAATCCGTCTAATTTCTAGGTCGCACTCTGCAAAAAAACTAGAAATTTTTAGAAAAAACGTTTCCGGACAATTACTCTGTTTGCAATTAATTTTTATGAAACTGTGGGATATTGTTATATATTTTGTTGGTAAGAAGCCTATCAATTTTGGGGGAGATCTGTCAAATTTCAAGGTCACAGTCCACGAAAAACATTAGAAATTTTTGTAAAAGCTTGGGTATCAGTGATCGCTAGATCGACTTTGTCTAGTATTATCTGGTCGCAAAAAAAAAAAGAGCAACCATCAGAGATATGTTTTGGCAGCTATGTTATAGAGTACTGTGTGGGGTGTCCATATGATACAAATGTATGTGATTAAAGGTACTTTATGAGGTTCTGAGAAAAAGGAGCGTATGATCTACTTATAGGTCTGGGACAATCAACAATGCAATTTCTTAGTCCAAATATATGCTCAAAATCTGTAATAGATAAATCATTGTTTGGGTATTATCAATACTGTTATATGTTTTATCCTTTACTATACATGTATATGCTTACTGTATCATGTCAATCAAACAGGAAGTAAAATTTAATTCCCAACTGCTATTTCAATGGTCATGGATTTTCTTCAGGTACTAAAGCTTCCTATCCCATTAAAAACTGGATGTCATGATATAGTTAATAAATGTGAAAAGGTACAACTATATATAAGCAAACAAAAAAAGCCAGCTTATAGCATATTTAGTTTGGTTTGAAAAGCAAATAAGAAAAAAGTACAAAATCATGAAACAAAATAAGAAACCGATTGTAAACATAATTTTACAAGCACAAGAACAAACATTTAAAAAATACAGCAAACAAATAAATAACAAGGACCCCTAAGAACAGGTATCTGTACGACCAATTCATGATGGTGACCAATTTACGTATAGTGACTAACATTTACTATTGGAAAATCTTGCTTTATCAGGATTTCAATGAGCAGCAACCCCCTGTCAGGGAAAATCTTAGGAATTGTAGCTTAAAAATATTGTAATCTGTGATGTATCTGTAGTCATTTCATAAGTGGACATTGCAGGAACATTACTACACAGAAAAGGGAAATTGAAAAACCATGTAATCTAGATTTTAGAATGTTATAAATTATTTTTATATTGTGGTGGTATATGTGGCACTTTGATTTCTGTAATACTTCTGAAAATATGCAAGGAAAACTAATTATAGCAACCTTAGGCTATACTTATAGGTAAAGTGTGGATGAGAGGATATATAAAGTATTTAAATAAATTTAGATATTGAAATAATAGCAAATTGTGTATGAAAGAACAACATACATTTATCATTCAGTCTGTTGTCTGTTATGTTACTGGTCCTTATACTAGTATCTGTGATTTGTCCACTTCATATAACTTGGCCTTGTCTGTACTGCCTGCTGGTTTACTACATCCTATATACAGCTGACCTGAGGTGGTGAAGCTGAAAGAAGATGGATATAGTATACCAATGTTGTTAGTGTCATAGTATGAAATGAGGTTTCCCACACTGTTCAGGATATGGAGGATGTAAATGTTTGCTTCAGTTACAATGATGTTGTCTAATGGTGTTGTCACAGCATGCACTGGTTGGAATGGTTCGTTATCACTATTGATCTTTGGATGGCCTGTGTAGGTATTGATGACATCACCATCCTGTCCTAGGACCACTACTCTACCTCTACAGTCCTCTGATAGCTGGTCTACCACAAATATTGTACTATTGGTGGTAGTAGTAATATGTCTAACATAAGTAAATATTGGTTGTTTGTTTCTGTCATGTTCATAAGTCTTCTCATGTTTACCTACTTTATTCATCCTGATTATCGCTCGTCTTCCTTTAGCTGGCCAATTCGGTCCCATGGTCTTGGCTCCTACCATGACTTTGTAATCACTAGTGACATAGAGAGCTGTAATATTTAATGGATCTACACAGTATACAGAGTCTGTGACCTGTCTACTGCTGCCACTGATCTGTTTTAAGATGTTTGATGATCCTTTAACTGTCATCAGGAGGTCATTAGATGGAGTTACTGCCATATCATAAATCTCCATGTTAACGTTAGATATCACCTTCAGATTGCTTCCTTCTGGTTTTACTCTTTGTATTACTTTTTGATCACTTATCCAGAGGGAATTGTCAGTGCATGTTGAGAGAAAATAAACACTGTCAATATCAGTTGTAAATTGTTGATGAATATTCAATTCTAAATCTATTGTAATCTCTTTTAATGATCCAAAATTGTATTCAGTTATCTCCCCTGGTATGAACTTGGGCATTGTACAGAAATCCAGCTTAACTGGTTCAACAGTTTGGCTCATCATTTTCCCCATGTGTTTACTTTCTTTGAAGACTTGATCTGCATCATTGGAGTTAATGATATAATCTATTTTTGTTTTTTGATCCTCCTCACTTGACTTCATTGCTGTAACTGTATGTTCCTCTTCATCTAGGGAATTCTGTAAAGTTTCCCATTTCTGATCTAATTCGTTGAGAAGTTTTTCAGTATACCTATCCACTTCTTTTTTCAAAGCAGCATTCTGAGCTTGTATTAGATTCCTGGTTTCTGTATATTTAGAACTTGCATCTTTTCTTAATAATTTGATTTTTAATTCTCCATTAGTCATCTCTTCAATATGACTTTCAATTTGCTGTTGGAATTTTTTCAAATTTTCAGTTTGGATTTTGTACCCTTCACTTATTTGCACTAACCCATGACCTTCGTGCACTTCAGCTATACACTGTGGACAGACAAGCTGTTTACATGACTTGCAAAACATGACAAAAGTTTGAGCTTCATGATCTTCACAGATAAGATTACTAAACTCCAATTCATTGGACTGTTGCCCGACCTCCTTTATATCAATTATTTTATGTTTGATAGCAGATTTAATCTTACTGTGAACCTTTTCCTTACATTTTGTGCACATAAGCAGGTTACAGGTAACACACTTCCAGTCAATTTTTATGTCAGATTCACATAAATCACATTTTTTGTGGAATTGTCCATCCTGCATAGATTTAGAGTGTGCCATTGCTAAGTAATCCAAGATGTCTTCCCTTTATTCTTCCTTGTTTTACAACAGGTAAATTTGTTATAAACATGTCAAGTCCCAGTAATAACAAGAAAAGATATGGGTTAAATCCATATCTAGAGATGTTTGATTAATATGTTATAGGTGTATCCGATTTGGTTTAAAAAAAAATTTTTCAATTTGTTTTATTTAAAATTTCATCATATGCTGTAAAGGGTTGCAAATGTAGACGATTGTGAAAGGCAAGAAATAATCATCTTGATTATAATATATCAACTTTGAGAAGAGTACTTTAATCAAAAAGGCAAAGTTTTGGAAAGACAAATGTTTACCAATAAAAATACATTGATCATAGTCACGTGGTTCTGTGGGGGAAAAATGTGAATGTAAGATTGGCAGTTATCACGTCTTCGGAAAATCAAAGAAAACATACCGACAAGTTACTATTTCTATTGATTTAATTTTACTGTAATTAAAATTGTTTCAAAAGATTTGCAATAAAATGTATTTCAAATGTCAAACTAGCATTCATGTGCATAAACATTGCTAAGAACTTTTCAGAATTAAAAATAAAAAAAAATAAAAAAAAGCAATTAGAAGAAGAGTCTTATTTTGCAAAACAATTTATGAGATTATTAACTTCTATGATGTTGATGACCTTTATTCGAACGTTACTGAATTTGTTTTCTTTTGTATTATTGTATATATAACTTGCTTCGTTAAAATAGCTTAACATCAAAATTTTTAAATCTTGAATTAAATAAAATCTATATCTTTTGTGCTTTTTTTTATTATTGAGAAATTTCTTTTCCCTACTAATTTCTACGACATTTTTCACTGATTCAGACATAAATTTTTTTAAATAACATGCCTATTTGAAAATCTAATTTTCATATAAAAATCATAATCCAAATTTGCGTTTTAGCGGCTTATTATGCGAGTCTAATTGGTCTTCCATTTTTACCTTTCATCAAAGTTCACTGTCAGGTAATAAATAAACAAGGCACATCTAATATACAATTACATCGACAGAAATATCTCTGCCACCCCCCCCCCCCCCCCCCCCTTTAAAACCATCACTACCACACAGGAATCGTTCACGAGAGTTTGGGATTTCGAAACCGTCAATAAACAAAACCCAGGGAAATTAAATTTAATGTTCAAGATTGATTAATGTTCTATGTAAAGGTTCCATTTTCTACCTTATAAATTATGAAATAATTTAGAAATAAGATCAAGGCTTTCTGGATGAGTGGTCACAAGCGCGTTAAACAAAATATAAAAATGCTCTTTTATTGTCAAATTATCCAAGTAACTAATAAAAGAAACAGAAAAATATGCACTTTATCATGTCATAATAAGAATGCATAAACAAATTACGAAGCTTACCATATAAATCATGAAATAATCCAAGAAATACAATTGAAGCGATGAAATACATTACATAATATAACATAACAAAATTTTAAAATGCCTTTTTCGTATCAAATTAAATAACTAATTAATAAAAGAAACGCAAGTATATTATATTTTATTATGTCAAGAATAGAATGCATTTATAAAAATACTAGGCTTACCCTATAGATAGTAAAATAATCACACAAAAAAAGTGAAGCGATACCGAGATAGACACTAGTATAGCACGCATTTATATGCAATTTTGTACATCGTTACTTCTTCTTATTAGATCGGGACAACAACATGTATTTTAAGGCTGGAAGGATTTAACAAATACGAAAAACTATAAATAAAATATTTTCTTTAATATTAAATTAGCCATTTTATCACTTACAACGTGAACTATATTGCAGAGTATGGTTTTTCACCTAACTACTCAATCGTACCCGAAAACAATTATATATCATTAAGAGATAATAAGAAGAGATCGAACATATGAAAATAGAGTGGTTGCCTTGATAACAAGTCAGTTCTAAATCATTTAACCTTGGGTTTTAATACTTTTTACTGGGGATGAGATAGCACTTGACCTTATTTTACGTCATCTACAAAAGACATGGAATTTATAAGCAGCTATTATAAACACTGAATACAAACAAATATTTTTATAAATCATGGCAGATAAACTCATTTATCATGCCGCTAGATATAAAATAATTTTATTGAAAATGTCACTAGATTTGTTTAAATATTTTGCTTACCATAGATGACATTAAATAATAATAATAATAATAAATTCTTTATTTTAAGAGGGTAACACTGTTAGTTTACAAAACTTATCTGCCCTGAGGCCCTCATTAAAACAACTTATTAAACAAAACAGCATATAAAATGGAATATTACAATATGTATTCATGCTACAGTACTATAGACAATTTGATCATAATAACATGTATATTGCACAGAACATTGGTATATTTCGAGACACTGTCTAGCAATAATCTTATTTGTGTAAAAAGTTCTTTATTTTTGTTTTAAAAAGGTTGTTGTTTGCTACATTATGCAAGCTCATAGGTAAATCATTCCACAATACTGAACCAGAATATAAGAGTGTTTGTACATGTATAATTCAAAATTAGGCTTGGGAACAAATAATATTTCTATTGCATTATTACGTAATTGGTACGGATTGTCAGAAAACTTAAACATATTTTTGAGGTAAATTGGTGCTTCACTGTTAATGATTTTATGCATCAGCAAATATTTATGATATTTTATTCTCATGTCAATAGTCATCCATCCTAGTTGTTTAAATAGAGGTTCTGATGGTGCTCCCCATACAATACAACAATAATCAATTAAGGGGAGAATATAACCATTGTAATATGCATTTCTAGTATTTATTTTTTTTTTAATTTCTTAATTTTAGTTAAAAGGTGTATTCTTGAAGATATGCATTTACATAAATGATCAATTTGGTTCTTCCAAGTAAGGTTATTATCTATTCTTACACCAAGCAGTTTTTCACAATCAGAATTTTGTAGAGTGGATGAATTTATTAACAGGGATGGTGGACTGTTAATTGACTGAAGTCTTTGTTTAGTTCCAATTGTCATACATTTTGTTTTATCAATATTAATAAACATGTTATTCTGTTTGCACCATTGTTCAACATTCTGTAAATCATCTTGAACTTTAGCTTGGATGTCTTGAATATCTTTTCCTGACTTATGCAAGGTGGTGTCATCTGCATATAATTCAGTTTTACAGCTTTTTTAGCTCACCTGACCCAAAGGGTCATGTGAGCTATTGTTATCACTTTGCGTCCGTCGGCGTCGTCGTCGTCGGCGTCTGTAAACTTTTTACATTTTAATCTTCTTCTCTGAAACCACTTGGCCAATTGAAACCAAACTTGGCCATAATGTTCATTGGATGGACCTTTACAAAGTTTGTGTTTTTTATTTTGATTGGTAAACCAATATGGCCCCCACCTCAAGACTTAGTTTAACATAGGACCCTATGGGAAAAAAGTTAAAAAGGGCTTCTTCTCTGAAACCGTTTAACCAATCAAAACAAAACTTACTAGCAATATTGTTTGGATGGTCCTTTATAAAGTTTGTGTTTTAGATGGGAATTGGAAATTCAAAATGGCCGCCACTGCAGGACTTAGTTTAACATAGAACCCTATGGGAAAAAGTTTTAAAAGGCTTCTTCTCTGAAACCGGTTAATCAATGGAAACAAACACTTACTAGCAATATTGTTTGGATGGTCCTCTATAAAGTTTGTGTTTTTTATGGCAATTGGAAATTCAAAATGGCTGCCACCGCAGGACTTAATTTAACATAGGACCCTATGGGAAAAAGTTTGAAAGGCTTCTTTTCTGAAACCGGCCAACCAATGGAAACAAAACTTACTAGCAATATTGTTTGGATGGTCCTCTATAAAGTTAATGTTTTTTATCCCAATCGGAAATTCAAAATGGCCGCCACCGCAGGACTTGGTTTAACATTCAACCCTATGAGAAAAAAGTTTAAAAGGGCTTCTTCTCTGAAACCGTTTAACCAATCAAAACAAAACTTACTAGCAATATTGTTTGGATGGTCCTCTAGAAAGTTTATGTTTTTTATGGCAATTGGTAATTCAAAATGGCCGCTAGCGCAGGACTTAGTTTAACATAGGACCCTATGGGAAAAAGTTTTTAAAGGCTTCTTCTCTGAAACCGGTTAATCAATCGAAACAAAAACTTACTAGCAATATTGTTTGGATGGTCCTCTATAAAGTTTATGTTTTTTATGGCAATTGGAAATTCAAAATGGCCCCTACCGCAGGACTTAGTTTAACATACGACCCTATGGGAAAAAGTTTTTAAAGGCTTCTTCTCTGAAACCGGTTAATCAATGGAAACAAAAACTTACTAGCAATATTGTTTGGATGGTCCTTTCTAAAGTTTATGTTTTTTATGGCAATTGGAAATTCAAAATGGCCACCTCCGCCGCAGGACTTAGTTTAACATAGGACCCTATGGGCAAATAAAAAAAATCTTCTCTATACAACTGGTTAACCAATGAAACAAAGCTTTCTAGTAATATTGTTTGGATGGTCCTATTTAAAGTTTATTGAAAATTACAGGACTTACTTTAACATCAGGGAAATGCCATCTTCCTTGCCTATAAAATCAGGTGAGCAATACAGGCTCTTAAGAGCCTCTGGTTTATTCTGAGAATGAATAAAAGCCATAGTTGATCAAGAGCTGAAAAAACACAAGTTCATATATATTAGAGTGCTCAGATTTTGATGGCTAAAACAGGGTAGTGTCTTTTATTCAAAAATTAGAATATCCTTTTGTAACGCTTTTTCTTCAGATTTGATTTTTTCAATCTTGCTCCATGTACTTTGTTTTTAATTAAAATTAATTATTATGTCTTAAAGATTTTAACGACAGTATTTACCACATGCGTCTATTTCTGCATAAATCTTTTTTTCCCCTTTATGAGCCTCAAATAATACAAACACTAGCAACTATTACACATGCATGCCTCAGATTACTTCATTGGAGCCTTAAATGAGTCAACACACTTGTAATGATCAATTCTGTCATGTTTGGCCAGAACTCTGAATTTCGTCTATACATGTAATGCGTCAATGGTAATGCATCTGCTTAGACCAAAATTTAAAATCTGAAACTACTAATAAACGACCTAATGATTTAATATGTACATACAGTAATCAACAAAAATTTTATACCAAGTGTTTAATACACTACATGAATATATGTAATTGTTTCATTTCACATCGTAACATTTATATTGACACTTGTTAAATTCAGTGGATGATATACTTACACTGACAAACCATAATAAAAATGAAAAGAGTAAAGGTACAGCATGTAGTATGCGAAACTAGTATAAATTCAATGTGGGTATGTTAAACATCATACACTTGGTGTTTGTAAGGGATGAACATCAACATCTTACCAATTAATTTATTAAATATTCCTCTTGGAGAAATAAAGCCATTATTATAACCTTTTTTATATGAGAATAAAAATGAATAGTTGTAATTTTACTTGTAACGATTGAATCAAGTGTGTTTATTTGCCAGTTCAATATGCCAACATTTGCTTCATTTTGCATGCTGGTTTACACCATCCATCTTGTGGTTTTATTGTCTCGCCTGCGACGAAAGTCGCTGGAGGCGAGACATATGTATGGGAATCCGGCGGCGGCGGCGTAAACACTTGACATCTTGCTTCATATCTTTGTAAGCCCAAGCCCTAGGTCCATCAAATTTGGTCCAGAGGTAGCTTATGATGAGTACTTGCCAGTCAGTCACCTGTCACCTGACCTTGACCTCAATTTCACGGTCCAGCGACTACATTAAAGTTTTTGGGTTACGACAGTTCCTCTGTAACTACGCATGGTAGGATGACAATATTTGGTGTATAGGTTGCTGATGACTAGTACATGACTGTCTGGTAGGTGTCACCTGACCTTGACCTCAATTTCACGGTCCAGCGACTACGTTAAAGTTTTTGGGTTACGACAGTTTCTCTGTAACTACGCATGATAGGATGACAATATTTGGTGTATAGGTTGCTGATGACTAGTACATGACTGTCTGGTAGGTTCCACCTAACCTTGACCTCAATTTCACGGACCAGCGACTATGTTAAAGTTTTTGGGTTACGGCTGTTCCCCTGTAACCATGCAGGGTATGGTGACAATATTTTGTATACAGGCCGCTGCTGATATTTAATGCTATTTACGTAATGCTTATGACGAAATTTATTTTCGTTACTGATGCGGAATGCAGGCGAGACTTTTTTCTGTGTCCACACTTGTGATGTGCAACAATGGAAAATTACGATCAAGGAGAACATTAGATAGTTTGGTACTTTGCAGGATAATGATTAAAGAAATAAAAGTTAACATTGTTCATATTTATCACTGTTTTCATATAAAATTAAACAATGGTATCAACAAGCACTAAACTGTTTGCAAACAGTTTTATAACATTTATGAGTCACTGCCTGAGAAACCATTAAAGTTTTTGCCTTCAGAGTCGCTCAGAAACAAGGCAGCTATCTCTGGTGTAAATCTTCTATCCATGTTACTCAGTGGCTCATCCTCATCTTCATCGTCTGAATTGGTCTCGGAGTATGTGTAGTCTGGTATGATCTTGGCCTTCCTAAAACCATTTGTATGTGTCATCAACACATGTAGCTCCCACCTTTCATGCATACTGATCAATACACTGATGTCCAGCGGCTGTAGAGTCTTGATCATTCCTCCTGGAATTACTCCAGGAGTTGTATTTACAGAATCCTGGATTTCTATTGCGTCTTCAGTAGTGTGGGCCCTCATGCTGTCCATTACTAATAACAAATGTTTGTAGTGAAAGAACCCATCTGGTCATTTAGAAAAACACTCTGAGATCCAGGATTTCATCCTGGCATTGTCCATCCAACCTTTGTTGTTACATTTTATTACAATACAGGATGGTAATTTTCTTTGGGCATAGTCTTGCACTTGAAAATTAACTGTGGTGGTAGATGTACTTCTGACACAGTACATGATAAAATACATGTTAAACTTGTCTTTTCTTGTCCTGTCGTCTATGCTTACAGAAGAGACACCCTTTCTGTAAACAGTGCAGTCCATCGGAATCTCAAAAGATAAGAGAACCGTGTGCATATTGATGATGTGGTTTGGACTTACTTTTCATGAATTAAAGGCAGCATGGGTGTCCACCAGTTCAGGAATCGCCATATTTTTTGCGATATTGACTACTTTAGGATGCATTTAAATAGTGCTTACACCACAAACCACTTGAATTATTTTTAGTTGTAAAAATAATTTGACATTGAAACATTGTTCACAAACATGGATCTGACAAAAGTTGGTTTCAATCTATCATAACGTTAGCTAAGCAGAATATGTATTGTTTTTATCCAAACATACAAACTTTGGAGGTTCTGGGTCAAAATGTTTGGACAAGTGATGTTTGATGTTTTCTTTCGGGCAAGTAAATTTTGAAAGTTAAAAAGTTAAAAAAGTTATTCTAGAGCCCTGGATAATGCTTTGATATCATAAATGCATAAACCTTGACATAAGTAATTTACACATCTGTGGCATGTGTTGCACACCAGCGTGGGATAATTACCTCGGGGGGGGGGGGGGGGGGGGGGGGGGGGGAAATGGTATAATAACAAGGACATAACAACCTCTTCTGGTCACTTTAATGGCTTCAATCAGTATTGTCTTTATATTATTTTATTAACAACAAAATTGAAACAAAATCACAACAGAGTTAAGACAATAGGAACTGCACTATTGTTTACAACATTTACAGACATGAAAGGAATGAAATACTAATTCGCTTTTATAAATATTTATTTGACACAACTAAAATATAAATATTTACTTCAGTTAATATTTTCTTCATCTGTTTCCACATTTGCTGAAATAAAAAAACAGTCCAAGACAATTATATGATACACTATCGATTTTCAGTTACCATTCATTGTTCTCCCTTCCTATACATGCGTCTTAAACGGTAGTGTGACTTATGTGTGGACTTAATATACTTTTGCTTTGAAGGCACCCTGCCCCTTATATGTACGAAGATGCCACATGATAAGGAAAGTACATTTAGCATGCCTGGAATGAATTATTGATTTTTGTGATTGTTTATGCCCCAAAGCATATTTGTTGTCCATCTTGGCATCATGACACAAACAACAATGCCACACACATGGAATTGTCCTGAATATATCCATGGTTTGCATTTTAAAACAACACGTTAACTTTAAACATATTTTCCACATCGGAATTAGCAGAACAACCCCCTTATGGCTTATGTTAAGGATGCATGCACGTAAGCCATTTAAACTAAGAAATTTTGTAGTGAAGTGCTTTATTTACTGTTTATTAGAGCATTTATATGTTTGAATCAGCATAGCCAAAAAAAACCCACCGCACATTGTCCAATAAAATTGACTCGCTGTTTAGCTCACCTGACCCAAAGGGTCATGTGAGCTATTGTTATCACTTTGCGTCCGTCTGCGTCTGTAAACTTTTTATATTTTAATCTTCTTCTCTGAAACCACTTGGCCAGTTGAAACCAAACTTGGCCATAATGTTCATTGGATGGACCTTTACAAAGTTTGTGTTTTTTATTTGGATTGGAAAACCAATATGGCCGCCACCGCAGGACTTAGTTTAACATAGGACCCTATGGGAAAAAAGTTTAAAATGGCTTCTTCTCTGAAACCGGTTAACCAATCAAAACAAAACTTACTAGCAATATTGTTTGGATGGTCCTTTATAAAGCTAATGTTTTCTATGCCAACTGGAAATTCAAAATGGCCGCCACCGCAGGACTTAGTTTAACATAAGACCCTATGGGAAAAAGTTTTTAAAGGCTTCTTCTCTGAAACTGGTTAACCAATGGAAACAAAAACTTACTAGCAATATTGTTTGGATGGTCCTCTATAAAGTTTGTGTTTTTATGACAATTGAAAATTCAAAATGGCCGTCAACACAGGACTTAGTTTAACATAGGACCCTATGGGAAAAAGTTTAAAAGGCTTCTTCTCTGAAACCAGTTAACCAATGGAAACAAAAACTTACTTGCAATATTGTTTGGATGGTCCTCTATAAAGTTTGTGTTTTTTATGACAATTGGAAATTCAAAATGGCCTACAACACATGACTTAGTTTAACATTGGACCCTATGGGAAAAATGTTTAAAAGGGCTTCTTCTCTGAAACCGGTTAACCAATCAAATCAAAACTTACTACCAATATTGTTTGGATGATCCTTTATAAAGTATATGTTTTTTATGCCAATTGGAAAATTAAAATGGCTGCCACCGCAGGACTTAGTTTAACAAAGGACCCTATAGGGAAAAGTGAAAAAAAGGTGTCTTCTCTGAAACTGGTTAACCAATGTAAACAAAACTTACTAACAATATTGTTTGGATGGTCCTCTATACAATTTATGTTTTTTATGACAATTGGAAATTCAAAATGGCCACCAATGCAGGAAGTAGTTTAACATAGGACCCTATGGGGAAAAAAGTTAAAAAGGCTTCTTCTCTGAAACTGGTTAACCAATCAAAGCAAAACTTTCCAGCAATATTGTTTGGATGGTCCTCTATAAAGTTCATGTTTTTTATCCCAATCGGAAATTCAAAATGTCCGCCACCGCAAGACTTGGTTTAACATTGGACTGTATGGGAAAAATGTTAAAAAAGGTTTCTTCTCTGAAACTGATTAACCAATGGAAACAAAACTTACTACCAATATTATTTTGATGGTCTTTTATAAAGTTTGTATTTTTTATACCAATTGGAAAATCAAAAGGCCACCACCACAAGACTTAGTTTAACATAGGACCATATGGGAAAAATTTTTCAAAGGCTTCTTCTCTAAAACTGGTTAACCAATGGTAACAAAACTTACTAGCAATATTGTTTGGATGTCCTCTGTGAAGTTTATGTTTGTTATGCCAATAGGAAAATCAAAATGGCCACCACAGCATTACATAGATTACTTAGTTTAATATAGGACCCTATTGGCAAATTAGAAAAATATCTTCTTCTCTATAAAACCGGTTAACCAATGGAAACAAAACTTTCTAGCAATATTGTTTGGATGGTCCTCTTTAATGATTATTGAAAATTACAGGACTTCGTTTAACATCAGGGAAATGCAACCTTAATTGCCTATAAAATCAGGTGAGCGATACAGGCTCTTAAGAGCCTCTGGTCTTTGATAATTTCTAACTAATGAAGCCATGGTACAAGTTATGGAAACCCTACATATTTTTTTAATTTCTTTTTATTAACATAAGGTAATAATGATTGAATTGTACATAAAAAGTGCTCAAAATTTATTTGAGTAATAATACATTTTTCATGTATTGGCTTGTACCTATTATTCACTTGTTATAACAAAAATTGTCAATACCATTCATAATGAAAACGAGACTTTTTTAACCTGAAAAAGAGAACAAATTGAGAAGCGAAATAGGGTGACCCATAAATAACGAGGCAACTTCCCTTCTCTTTAGGAGATTCAAAGTGTGAAGTGACACTGGTAAGGCAACTTTTTCTCCCCAGTGGCCCTTCAGCCGAGTCCTAGTTACATTTTATTAATTAGAAGCTTTTGTTTGATTCTTGGCTGTCGTTAACAATAAACATGTACAATTTTTCCCATCTCTATGATCCATGTGTTTCATTTGCAAACAAATAACCATAAAAACAATTTACTTTTGGCAGCATTTTAAATAAAATTAATAACTAATCAAAAACAACATTGGCAATGCAGTTGTTTTTAATTTCAATTGACAGATTGTAAGATCCATGTTAATTATAGACCTTTTAAAAACCTGTGAATGATACATGAATATTTTTTTATTGTGTTTATATGCAGATGTGCATGAAGGATTTTTTATTGACCTGAGATATCATTAAGGGGAGATAATTGGACTTGAAAGCGAAGCAGGGGGTATCCATTTGTAAGCGAGCTCACAGTCCACACTTGTTTAAACAGTTTTTATTATTCTGATCAGGTAACAAAAATGGATATAGGACTTAGTTACACATAGGACATAGAAAGTTTAAAAAGGCTTCATATATGAAACCGCTTAACCAATTGAAACAAAACTTGTTAGGAGTAATTATAAGATAGTCCTCAATGAAGTTTGGGTTTTTTATAGGAAATCCGAAGTGCTGCCACCACAAGACATAATTTATCACAGAATCCTATGGGAAAAAGATTTAAAGGCTTCTTCTGGGAAACCGGTTTACAAATCGAAATAAAACTTATCAGCAGTATTTATTGAATAGTCCTCTATTGTTTGTTTTTTTTTTATGTCCATCTAAAGTTCAAAATGGCTAAAATCTCATGACTTTGTCTAATGTAGGACCTGTAGGAATAATGTTCAAATGCCTTCTCTGAAACTACAAAGCCGATGAAGCCATATTGTTTGTGCATACTTGTAAAAGATTGTTTTATATTCTGATCAGAAATGCAAAATAGATGAAACTGCAGGACTTGGTCAAACATAGGATCCTATAGAAGAAAAAAAGGCTTCTTTAAATCTTGTGAGGGCTTGATGTAACTTTTGTTTAATTGCATCTACAAACAAAAATATCGATGTAATTTGAAATAGGAAAACAAGAATGCTGTTCTGTAAGGAGGATATTTGTCATTAAGAGAAGTGTGGTTGTCCAAAATGCCGGTTTCTTACTGTGGCAGTATGTTAGCACAGCTTTTTCAAAGATGAGTCGAAAACAAAAGATTTCAACCTTGAGGCCAACGTAATTAACAAGATTATGAATATTTAGCTCAGATTGGAAAAAAAATGTTTGTGAGACATCAATCCAAGACCATTTGTACTTATAGTGATTCTCTTTTCAGATAGGCTGATTGGCTTTTAGGGGCTCTTTTGTGTATAAACTATAAAATAGAAATGTGACAAAATTAGAAATCTATCATTTTAAAAAATGTTTTGAAAAAAATATTAATTATTTTCATGATTTATTTTATCATAGCACTAACAAATGAATACATAGAATATAGCTGTAATGAGTGCATCCCATTAAGACCTTAAAATCTATTGAAACCACACAATTTTAAATGTAATTACAGAGAAGAAATTATCACTTGATTAAAATTTAGTAACATCATTAATTATTATCCCTAATTGGTACCTAAAATATGTTAATTGCAGTGTCTGAATCATTTGTAAATTTGAGTCAAAGTTAGTTTCTTGTGTTTTTAAAGTTTTCAGTTTTAAGCACAATAACAATAAACAGGGCCACCATTAAAAATATTTCAGTTTGCCCAAACCCTACCCATAAGGCTTAGGAGTGGCTAGGTAGGTAGGTAAATTCTGTTTTATGGAATACCAAATTTGGGGTATTACTGTATTTATATGGACATCATGCCCACTTGACGTTGGTCATAAATATTATTATTCTCATCGTCGTCGCTGTCATCTGGAATACATGTTTACAGTGAACGTTACATATTTCAATCTTTTGTCAAATTCCTGAACAACTTGGATTGGACCAGTCATATCAGGCTCAAAATGTTCAACTCCTACACTTGTACAGAATCCTCGTCAGTTTTTTTTCATGTCTTGTTCTTCAGGATCAAGAACATCTTCAAAAACTTCATGCCCCCACGACGACATGATGGGGATGGGGCATTAAGTTTTACTCATGTCTGTCCCTCCGTACGAATTTCCGTCCAGCTTTTCTCAGAAACCCCGTACATGAGAACAATTTGAAATTTGGCAGGGTGGTTCAGTGTCCCATGGACACGTTCTTCGAATTTTTTGTTGTTAAATCTATACAGTTGTTGTGAAGCTATAGGCTTAACTTTCCTGTTATTACAGGGGTCACCACACTCTAAAAAAGTAGGGAGAAGCGACTTCTCCCTGGCAGCCAAACAGGGAGAAGTGAGGCCCTGATAGGGAGAAATCAGGGGGACAGTACAAATAATTAATTTTCGCAGTAGTTACATACATTTTTCATTATTTACATTATTTTTTTTTATAATTGTGGATTTCCAGGATTATTGCTTTTGTGTTTTTAAACCATAACACACTTAGATTCAGTTTTTTAGCTCACCTGGACCAAAGGTCCGTGTGAGCTATTGCTATCACTTGGCGTCCGTCGTCTGTCGTCCGTCGTAAACTTTTTCAAAAATCTTCTCCTCTGAAACCACTGGGCCAATTTTTTTCAAACTTGGCCACAATCATCCTTAGGGTTCCTAGTTTCAAGTTTGTACCCAGGGTGTTGATCAACAGACAAATATGGCCGCTGTTACTAAAAATAGAACATGGGGGTCAACACAGGTTTTTGATCATTATCTAAAAAACTATAATAGCTATAGAGAAAACCGTTACTTCAAATTGATCAGCACATTAAGGTCTACAATAGTTGCTATTAGTGCGAAGTTGTGTATTGGCTTCTTGTAGGAGTTATTGCCCTTTTTTGACGATTTTTGACCAAATTTTTGGTATTTACAATATAACCTGAAAAATATACGAGGTAGAGTGAAACTGTAAATGGCAAAAATGATCAGCAATAAAAGCCCTACAATTCACTTGATTGCTCTGAAATTGTCAGATGACTCCTTATATGAGTTATTGCCCTTAAATGGTAATTTTTTATGAAATTTTCCGTTTTTGTCCTGTAACTTTAAAACTATAACAGCTAGAGTAAAACTGTAAATAGCAAAAATGATCAACAATACATGCCCTACAATTCACTGTATTAGTCTGAAATTGTCAGATGACTCCTTATAGGAGTTATTGCCCTTAAATGGCAATTTTTTATGAAATTTTCCGTTTTTGTCCTGTAACTTGAAAACTATAGCAGCTAGATTGAAACTGTAAATTGCACAAATGATCAGCAATAAAGACCCTACAATTCACTTGATTGGTCTGAAATTGTCAGATGACTCCTTATATGAGTTATTGCCCTTAAATGGTAATTTTTTATGAAATTTTCCGTTTTTGTCCTGTAACTTTAAAACTATAACAGCTAGAATAAAACTGTAAATAGCAAAAATGATCAACAATACAAGCCCTACAATTCACTGTATTAGTCTGAAATTGTCAGATGACTCCTTATAGGAGTTATTGCCCTTAAATGGCAATTTTTTATGAAATTTTCCGTTTTTGTCCTGTAACTTGAAAACTATAGCAGCTAGATTGAAACTGTAAATTGCACCAATGATCAGCAATAAAGACCCTACAATTCACTTGATTGGTCTGAAATTGTCAGATGACTCCTTATATGAGTTATTGCCCTTAAATGGTAATTTTTTATGAAATTTTCGGTTTTTGTCCTGTAACTTTAAAACTATAACAGCTAGAGTAAAACTGTAAATAGCAAAAATGATCAACAATACAAGCCCTACAATTCACTGTATTAGTCTGAAATTGTCAGATGACTCCTTATAGGAGTTATTGCCCTTAAATGGCAATTTTTTATGAAATTTTCCGTTTTTGTCCTGTAACTTGAAAACTATAGCAGCTAGATTGAAACTGTAAATTGTACAAATGATCAGCAATAAAGACCCTACAATTCACTTGATTGGTCTGAAATTGTCGGACAACTCCTTAAATAAGTTATTGCCCATAAATGACAATTTTTAGCTCACCTGACCCAAAGGGTCATGTGAGCTATTGTTATCACTTTGCGTCCGTCGGCGTCGTCGTCGTCGTCGTCGTCGTCGTCGTCGTCGTCGTCTGTAAACTTTTTACATTTTAATCTTCTTCTCTGAAACCACTTGGCCAATTGAAACCAAACTTGGCCATAATGTTCATTGGATGGACCTTTACAAAGTTTGTGTTTTTTATTTTGATTGGTAAACCAATATGGCCGCCACCTCAAGACTTAGTTTAACATAGGACCCTATGGGAAAAAAGTTAAAAAGAGCTTCTTCTCTGAAACCGTTTAACCAATCAAAACAAAACTTACTAGCAATATTGTTTAGATGGTCCTCTATAAAGTTTGTGTTTTAGATGGGAATTGGAAATTCAAAATGGCCGCCACTGCAGGACTTAGTTTAACATAGAACCCTATGGGAAAAAGTTTTAAAAGGCTTCTTCTCTGAAACCGGTTAATCAATGGAAACAAAAACTTACTAGCAATATTGTTTGGATGGTCCTCTATAAAGTTTGTGTTTTTTATGGCAATTGGAAATTCAAAATGGCTGCCACCGCATGACTTAATTTAACATAGGACCCTATGGGAAAAAGTTTGAAAGGCTTCTTTTCTGAAACCGGCCAACCAATGGAAACAAAACTTACTAGCAATATTGTTTGGATGGTCCTCTATAAAGTTAGTGTTTTTTATCCCAATCTGATATTCAAAATGGCCGCCACCGCAGGACTTAGTTTAACATTGGACCCTATGGGAAAAAGGTTAAAAAGGGCTTCTTCTCTGAAACCGGTTAACCAATCAAAACAAAACTTACTAGCAATATTGTTTGGATGGTCCTTTATAAAGTTTATGATTTGTATGCCAACTGGAAATTCAAAATGGCCGCTACCGCAGGACTTAGTTTAACATAGGACCCTATGGGAAAAAGTTTTAAAAGGCTTCTTCTCTGAAACCGGTTAATCAATGGAAACAAAAACTTACTAGCAATATTGTTTGGATGGTCCTCTATAAAGTTTATGTTTTTTATGGCAATTGGAAATTCAAAATGGCCGCTACCGCTGGACTTAGTTTAACATACGACCCTATGGGAAAAAGTTTGAAAGGCTTCTTTTCTGAAACCGGCCAACCAATGGAAACAAAACTTACTAGCAATATTGTTTAAATGGTCCTCTATAAAGTTAATGTTTTTTATCCCAATCTGATATTCAAAATGGCCGCCACCGCATGACTTAGTTTAACATTGGACCCTATGGGAAAAAGGTTAAAAAGGGCTTCTTCTCTGAAACCGGTTAACCAATCAAAACAAAACTTACTAGCAATATTGTTTGGATGGTCCTTTATAAAGTTTATGATTTTTATGCCAACTGGAAATTCAAAATGGCCGCTACCGCAGGACTTAGTTTAACATAGGACCCTATGGGAAAAAGTTTTAACAGGCTTCTTCTCTGAAACCGGTTAATCAATGGAAACAAAAACTTACTAGCAATATTGTTTGGATGGTCCTCTATAAAGTTTATGTTTTTTATGGCAATTGGAAATTCAAAATGGCCGCTACCGCAGGACTTAGTTTAACATACGACCCTATGGGAAAAAGTTTGAAAGGCTTCTTTTCTGAAACCGGCCAACCAATGGAAACAAAACTTACTAGCAATATTGTTTGGATGGTCCTCTATAAAGTTAATGTTTTTTATCCCAATCTGATATTCAAAATGGCCGCCACCGCAGGACTTAGTTTAACATTGGACCCTATAGGAAAAAGGTTTAAAAGGGCTTCTTCTCTGAAACCGGTTAACCAATCAAAACAAAACTTACTAGCAATATTGTTTGGATGGTCCTTTATAAAGTTTATGTTTTTTATGCCAACTGGAAATTCAAAATGGCCACTACCGCAGGACTTAGTTTAACATAGGACCCTATGGGAAAAAGTTTTAAAAGGCTTCTTCTCTGAAACCGGTTAATCAATGGAAACAAAAACTTACTAGCAATATTGTTTGGATGGTCCTTTATAAAGTTTATGTTTTTTATTGCAATTGGAAATTCAAAATGGCCACCTCCCCGCAGGACTTAGTTTAACATAGGACCCTATGGGCAAATAAAAAAAATCTTCTCTATACAACTGGTTAACCAATGGAACAATGCTTTCTAGTAATATTGTTTGGATGGTCCTATTTAAAGTTTATTGAAAATTACAGGACTTACTTTAACATCAGGGAAATGCCATCTTCATTGCCTATAAAATCAGGTGAGCGATACAGGCTCTTAAGAGCCTCTGGTTTATGAAATTTTCCGTTTTTGTCCTGTAACTTAAAAACTGTAACAGCTAGAGTGAAACTGTTAATAGCAAAAATGATCAGCAATACAAGCCCCACAAATTACTTCTAAGTCTGAAATTGTCAGATGACTCCTTATAGGAGTTATTGCCCTTAAATTGCAATTTTTTATGAAATTTTCCGTTTTTGTCCTGTAACTTAAAAACCATAACAGCTAGAGTGAAATAATAAATTGCAAAAATGATCAGCAAAAAAAGCCCTACAATTCATTCAATTGGTCTGAAATTGTCAGATGACTCCTTGTAGGGGTTATTGCCCTTAAATGACAATTTTGTTATGAAATTTTCCATTTTGTTCCTGTAACTTGAAAACTATAGTAGCTAGATTAAAACTGTAAATTGCACAAATGATCAGCAATAGAAGCCCTACAAATGATTGCTTAGTCCAAAAATTGCAAGATGACTCTTTATAGGAGTTATTGCCCTTTCATTATGAATTTGGACATATGAACAGTTTTTTAATTATAAATTAGTCTATAACACACCTATTAGTAGAGTAAAACTGTAAATTTCTAAAGTACCCTAAAGGACAATGCCTAAAAACCATTTAATTTTCAGAAATTGTCGTTGGCACCTTATAGGAGTTATTGTATTTAACAAATTTTTTGAAGAAATGTTTAGTTTTTGCACAGTAAACTTAAAAGCTATAACAACTAGACTGAAACTGTTAATTTCAAAAATTTTAATATAGTCATTTGGATTCCAGGTGAGCGATTACAGGCTCCTGGGAGCCTCTAGTATTGATAATGGAAGGTCGTTGATATAAATAACAAATAAAAGAGGTCCAATTATAGAGCCTTGTGGAACACCATATTTAATAATCTTTTGACTAGAATAAGCACTACCAATCTTTACTTGTTGAGTTTGTTCATTTAAATAAGATTCAAAAAATGTAATACATGTATGACTGAAACCATACAGTTGTAGTTTATTACACAATAATTTGTGGTCAATAACATCAAATGCTTTTTGAAGTCAAGAAATACAGCTAAATTAATGTTTCCATTATTCATTTCATGCAGACATTTGTCTACAATATTAATAAGTGCTGTTTGACAGGAATGGTTTGGTCTAAAACCTGATTGAGCAGGATGCAATACCTTATTTTCATTGAGGTATTTATACGCATGGTTTGAAACATGCCTTTACAATAACTTTGATATGGTTGGTAAAACGGATATTGGGCTATAGTTGGTTGGGAGATTTTTGTCACCACTTTTATATGCTGGGGTTACTTTGGCATTTTTCAAGGTAGAGGGGTAAATACCTGTATCACTTATTCTATTAAAAATGTATGTTAGGGGAGAAGCAATATGAGAAGCACATACGGTATCTTTAATATTTTCGGACCAATATTATCTGTACATGAGGACTTGTTTACATTTAATTTAGTTAATTCATCAAAAACCTCATTTATCTTAACAGGTGGGATTTTGAATTTATCGTGATTAAGTCTTAATCATTAAGAAGATTTACCCTTGTTTCAATGAACATTTTAAGATTTTCATGTGTTTGTGAACTTGCTGAGTTATTCATATTTTTTCTTAAGTTTTCAACACATGATGTAAAGAAATCATTAAAATTATTTGCTATATCAATTTCATTAGTTATTCTTTCATTTTGATCATTGATGAGCTCAGTAGGCACTTTCTTAATTTTTGAATTAGAACTGTTTATGCATTTCCAAAATGTTTTTGAGTCTTTAGAGTTTTTCACCATGTCATCATAGTAGTTTTGTTTGGAGTTTTCAATGATTAAGTTTGTTTTATTTCTCCAAAATTTGTACTAATTCCAAAGTCCATGGGCTTTAAATCTATACCTTTTGTTCCTAGCAAATGTAATGTCATCATTGTACCATTCAGGCTGTTTATCTTTCTTCAACTCTCTTAGTTAATATAGTGGAATGCTTATCTAGAATCTTATTCATCAAATCATAAAACAGGTTAAGACATGCTGATGGGTCATTTTCATAAATATGTTCTATAGTACGGAAAGGGGCACTTTTAACAATATCTGATCTAAGATCATTAATAAAGTCTTTCTCATGAAAATTCCTAAAATTTCTGTATATTTCAGTATGGGCATATTTTTTCTCAAAAATCTTTTCTTGTCTCGAAAGACAAATAGGATAATGATAACTAATTGAATAAAGACTGATATGAGATTCACAGACCAGGTTTTGGTTTGTGACATAAATGTGATCTATTAACGTGCTTGAATCTTTACTTACTTTAGTTGCAAGTGTTATAAGTTGTTTAAGTGCATATGTGTTTTGCAGATCAAACCATTTGTGTGGAAGACTTCTTGGGTTAAACAAATTCATATTAAAATCTCCAAGGATAACAATATCTGAATTATAATCTATTGCTAATTTAATTTCCTCATCAAAGTCATTTATCCATTCAATAAGTGAACTTGGAGGTCTGTATACAAAGCATAGTAGAAATGGCTTTTTGTGCTTTGGTTTTATTTCTAACCACATAGTTTCAATTTTTCCTTTTTCAAAAACAGTTTTCCTAGAGAAAGTTATATTTTCCTTAATATACGTGTATACAATTTGTCCTCCACCATGTGACTTTCTATCTTTTCTCTCTATTACATATCCAGGTATTATTAGTTCATTATCAGCTGTGTTGTCAGTTAAAAATGTTTCACAAAACCCTAATATATCAGTGACATTTTCAGTTATTAAAGTGTTTTTAATTTCTTCAAATTTATGTTCTATTCTATTTATATTGTGTGAAACTATCATTAAACCTTTAATCTTGTCAAAACCATATGCTTTTCGACATGTGCTCTTGTGGTTTTCATTAATATAATACAAACGGGAAATAAACAATAGTGTAAAAATGGAAAAAGCATATACAATTTTCCCAATTGACAAATCAGCCTCAGGTAAGAATTATCAGAACTAACACTATTACAAGATAATACAGATAATTCACAGTTGGTTTCAAGTACATTTACATCTACTACAAATTCTTGATTAATCTCAACATCTGAAGAAAGTTTGTTATCAATTTGATCTAATTTAATAGAGTTTTTGCTTTGGTTACTTTTTATGTAACATTTTTGTAAACATTTACTTTTTTCCTTTCTAAATAAAATTTGAAGGAAAATCTGAATTTATGTTTGGATAAGTGTTGGCAATCTCTTCTTTGCCATCTCCCTAGTACATATAACAAAACCTTTGCTTGTGACCATAACTTTGACATTTAAAACACCTTACTTTTTGACCATGTTTACATGATTTGGAGTTGTGACCTGGTTCTCCACAGTAAAAACAAAAATTCATGTTTACAGCTTCAGACTTTATAATGGAAACAAATTCATTAATATTGTGTAGAAAAACTGATGTGCCTTTTCTTGAAAGATGGATTCCATCATGGGTGTACAATTGCTTATCAATATAGCCATATTTGTCTAAGAACTTATGAGAATGGTCAATAAATTGTACATTTATAGAGTCACATGAAAACTTTACTGCATCATTTAATTGTCTGACATCAGTATCAAGTCTTGGGGGTATACCAGATACAGAGATGGTTGCGTTTCTATCGGTTTTACTCCTGACCAACATTAGCAGATTTCTGTATGTTTCACTCATTTGGTTTGTAGGGAGACCTCTACTTCAGTCATTTCCTCCAATGTGCAGTACAATTGTTTTGAAACCACTTAAGTCAATTTCCTTGATGATATGCATAATGTCTTTAATGGTGGCACCCCTGTTTGTAAATACCGATGTGTTTGTTAGGCCTCTAGGGTCAATACTTTTTAGTAAAGAGCTTCCTATAATCAAAGTGTCAGTCTTTTTAGGTTGCTTTTTAAATGGCTATTTCTGAATTTGGTCTCGTTGGGTAAAGGATTTGCCATTTTTTATAGGTATGGTTTCCACATCAGATTGTTCAATACATGTAGTAGGATTTGTTGGTGTAGGAATCTTTAGTGGCCATCAAAAAATATTACTAGATTTTTTTGGAATGTTTATTTTTTGTCCACAAAGCTCATACTTTTACAAGCTGTTAAATATCGAGATAGTCGGATATATATTATCTTTTTTTTTTTTTGCCAAATCATCTTCAAACTGTACAAAAAAAGAATCAAAAGATTTCACACATTTATTTCAACTGAAAATTTAATCTGCACACAAAATATCTTGATTATCTAATAATTGTGATATAAACAAAAGCTCTAAAAAAAATTCTATCACGAGTGAAAGATCACACTGACTTTTCCCGAAACGTATGAAAGTACCCATTACTTCCGTAAACCAACAACTTTCACATAGCTATAACCTATAGACTCTCCATTGTTTTAGACTCCATTTTCTCTGAAGTCCAATCAAAACGCCGGAAACAAGAACGTCAAACAAGTTCCATATGCTTCCATAACAACGTTCTTGTTTCTGGCGTTTTGATTGGATGACGCAGCAAGTACAGATGTGCGCGGGTGAGCTCATCTGTACTGGGTCATCTGTACCAGAAATAGGCCATTTACGGAAGAACTGAGGATCTTAGGGCAGTTGTATGACCAGTTGGTCTCCCACACAGTAATATGTAGACAGTTAAATTAATATATTCAAGATTTTAAACAAATATTATATACTGTTGGATAAGAATTATTTGAAAATAAAACATTGGTTCAGAATGATTGTAAAATAAACTTTTTCTATTAAAATTATTTGAATATAAACTTTTGTCTCGTATATACAATTAAGTTCATCTCAGGATGTACTCAAATATTTTATTCTTTGCTTGTTTGACAGTTGTACGTACATTTTTATGAAAAAAAAAAACAAATACTATCCATTATTGGTGCAAGCTCTTAAAGGAGCGAGTTGTGGTGCCAACTTTTACTCCTAGATATGGCATCCATAGTTATATGACAACACAATGTTCGTGTTTGTATTGGTGAAGCATGGTTGTAGTTGTCCATCCCACCTCAGGTTTACATTCCTGTTGAAGCTTTTGTTTACAAAGGTGAATTGACATCTTCATGAAACGTGATACACAGTTACAACATGGTGAGATCTAACTGGCAAATTTCTGTAGTGCTGTACCACATATTTTACACTTGAGTGTACTTAGAAAGAGGTGGGTGTCAGCAATATGTGACAGCAGACATCAGTGTTGCTGGGACACATGTTCTTGTTTTTTTTTGATAGAATGTTTGCTTATCATCAAGCAAACAATATTTTATTATATTATTATAAATTATATCCAAAATTCTTAAATCTTTTCATTTTTTTATGCCCCCGTGATGACATGTCAGGGGCATTCAGTTTTACTACTGTCCGTCCATCTGTTCGTACACATGTACATATGTAAGAATGTCTCTACGAATTTCCGTCAAGCTTTTCTCAGAAACCGTATACGAGAACAATTTGAAATTTGGCAGGGTGGTTCAGTATCACAAGTTGTACGTCCTATGCGACTTTCAGACCTGTCGGACAACTACTTCCTGTTTGGGACTTCATTTAGCGGGGGCATCTGTGTCCCATGGACACATTCATTTATTTTTTTTAAAGGTTTTTATTAGGATGGGAGGAGGTGATTTAATTATTCAATTATGCATGTTAAATGGTGAAACTACTTAAGATTTAATTCTAAAAGAGTAGATACATTTTTTTCTTGTTTTTTTTTTAAAGAAAAGTTAAACAATGACCAGATTTTGTTTTTGTTATTTGGATAATTATTTAAATATTTTTTTTTTTTTCAGATTTTAATGGGATTTTTGTTTTCATTAGATTCTCTTGTCAGCACAATGTCAGGCAGTTATTAAAATAGTTATATATTATATCCTTTGCAGGCATTTTTACAATACCTTAAGTCGGTGTTTCTGATGAAGGACAAAAAGGTATTTAATGTTCATCAACTGAATATGGAAGAATATGCCAGGTAATTATACAGGTATTAAATACATGTATGATTTTCAAAATGTCCATAATTCCAGGAATTTCATGTATACATGTATATATTTACAACTATCATTTTATATTGATAATGAGTTCTAGTATCTCGGTGAGACTTATTATACCCCATGCAATGAAGTTGCCGGGTGTATAATGTTTTTAACCCACCTGTACGTGTGTCCTGCTGTTGTCGCTTGGATAGCTTTTTCATTTCTTTATGGATTTTAACAAAACTTGAAGAAGTTGTTACTTATAGTAGGTGCATGGATGGAATTGATTTTCAGGGAAATTCGTCAAGGGAGACCATATTTTTGGGAGGTGAACTTTGTCAACTTTTATGTGCATGTATATTCAATGTTTTCGCCTGGATAGCACTTTCATTTTGTCATGGATTTTCATGAAGCTCTTTCAAGTCAATTTAGGAAATTTTTACTAGTAGTCAATTCTTGGACAGTATTAATTTTCAGAGCAATCTGTCGAGAGAACATGCTGCAAATACCAAATACCACCTTGATGTAATGGGAACACGTGGGGTATTGTGAGGTTTAATTTCCTAACAAAAAAATTCAAATAGATTAAATATGAATAACAATGTCCATAAATTTATTAAAATCCAATGCAATTAATTACTGGTAAGGCAATGCAAATTACTTATCCAATAATGAAGTGAAATACGTGTAATTAACTTGTTATATCAATTCAAAATTGGAAATAACAGATTTGCTCAAAATAGTTGACTCACTGCTGTTTTTCTATATATTCACTTCTTTTGCTCTTGTGTTTTTTCATGTTTCAAATTTAAGTCAGCAGACAAGTTCTTCAAATCTTTTGTCAATGTACAAAACAGTCTTTCTGATATAAATGAATTCTGTTTCTTCAGAAATATGTTTAATTTGCAGATCTTTTGGTTTGGCTGTTACTCCAAAGGTTAGATTTCTAAAGAGAGAACAGAAAAGATTAGAAGAAAAAGCCATGAAAGAGAAGAACATCAAATATTCTGACAGTGATAGTGAAGGATTGTCAGGAAATGAAAGTGACCAAGTATCAGAAAGTGAAAGTAGATTATATCCAGAAATAGCCTCAGGTTCTTCTGATTCTGAAAATGAATCAGAGGAGAGTGGCTCTGTAAACACTGAAAATGAAAGTGAACAAAGTGAAAGTGAATCACATGATACAGATTTGACTAAAAAAAAATGTAAGAAGGAAGTAAATTTTGATTTGGAAGACGATAATGACGAACTATTTACAGTTAAACGCGTGGAGTTAAAGGATGACGACTCTGAAGAGATTGAGGACCTTGATAAAGAAATAAAGAAGGAAAAGACAGTTACAAAAGCAGCAATGGCCAAAAAAGCATTAAAGAAAAAAATTGTTGTTAATACTAAGATAAAGTTTGATGAGGAAGGAGAGGTAACAGTATTTCTGTATTTCTAGAACTTTACTATTTATATTTTCTAAGGGAATTTCTGTGTATTTTAGGGTAAATATAGAATTACTTAATAGAATAGTCCATAAACTCTCATGGCTTTTTACCATAAAATCATGTTTTATTTAAAACAAAAAATTGTAGGTTCTTTTTCTCAGTCAAAATTGAAATGCTTTACACTATTTTAATGTGAAAGTTAATAACATGATCAAAAAGGGACTAGAGTTGGGTGGCATGTCCCACGGAAAACGGATAAACCTGTGTCTTAGCATAAAACAAAAGTCTGTTTTGGAAACTGCCAATGTCACATTTAAAACAATAAAACATGATGTCTGGTATACACAATTTCAGATCTCATGCATTTGTTTACCACAAGTAATATTGGCAATGTAAAATAATTTCAAATGGGTGACTGGTGATGACATCAAAAACTATTTTTTTGTTTGTTCGATTGATGTTAAATGCCACTATCAGCAATTTTTCAGCTATATTATGATGCCCAGTTTTATTTGGAAGAAGACGGACTACCTCAGACCTTCTGCAGAAAAACTGGCAATACTTGTCAAATAAGATTGGAGTGGAGTACACCTTGGCCACAGTGAGACTCAAACCTGCAACCTCATTGTTTGACTGATGTTTGAGTAATAGTAGACTAACTACCGTAACCACTATAGGCCACCGAGGCCCCACAGCCAAAAATAGCCCAGTATCATAAACAATATACAATGGAAAAAAAAATGAAGTATCTGTCAAATGAATGTGAAAAAAGCTTATACGGGTTTTGATTTTTTCTATTTGACCCCAGGTTCAGCTCATGACTGTCCATTACAATTCAACCTTATATTTCGTATAAATAGCAAACAGAGATGTTTATTAGCTTTTTTCAAATAGATTTTACTCAAAGCTTTTTTCAAATAGATTTTACTCAAAGCAAAAGAAACAGCATTTTCAGTTTAAAGTGTACAAGGGAGACAACATCGTTTTGCCAACCCTGTGCCCAAGTCTCATTTTGCAGAGGTTGAAAGAAACTTGATTAACCTGAGCTTGGTTAATGCACTATATTATGTCTTTTTACCAGGATGAAATATTAGGTCAAATTTTATTAAACAATACTATTTTGAAATAGGCTATAGAAGATAAATTCAGAAAACGGACTGTAAAGAAAACATTTGATGATTATGACGATGAAAAGGGGATTGACATACATGTTGTGAAGCAACGAATGAAGCAGGAAGACAAAATTGACAGAAAGTTGCAGAGAGAAAAAAGGAAAGAAAAACAGAAGGTAAAACCTTTGAAATGTCATAGATGATTTTAGATTTTAGTGAATGGCAGCCTGTCCCCCACCACACAAGTTGGGAAATTTGGTACATAAAAGCAGTGAATTAGGAAAATATAATTTTCCATTATTAAATTAAAGTTAAAACTTGAGGTAATTCTTGCGTTTTACTCATTTTATGCCACTAATATGTACTACTCAAATGCATTGTAAAGGTCATCATGAATTTATGTCTGACAAAAGAACAACTCAGCCATAATATTAGTTAATAACTTACTGGAACAATGAGTGTAAAAGTCATAGAAGAAGTTATCCCATGAAATTTCGAAATTTCCACTTCAACCCATCAACTTTCAGTAAAAGACGTAACAAATCTAAAATCAATTGACAATAGATGTTAGTTTTATTTCTAAATCCCTCAATTTTATTCAGAAAACAATATTAAATAGTTTTCAAATACTATAGTAACGTCATCCCTGAATGCGTTTTAACTGCTATTAGTTCAAATTGGTTATGATAAAATGGTTACTTTTTTAGTTATTTCATTAAAAAGTCAAGTGTATTATAGAATTTGAAACTCATGCTTGCTCTTAAAATGTTTTTTGGACGATTTTTCATGATTGATGGGCGGGAGAATCAGTGGCTAAAATGGTTCACGTTATCATCTATTTTTGATCACTAGGGTGTCAATGCTAAGTTTGCAAGTTTGTGTATTAGTGTGGGGCATGTTGTGCTCGGCTGCAACTTTCAATGACAAAAATTTTTAGTTACAATACCAGAGGTCAGGGTTTTTTTACTAACAAGGGTGCCATGATATAGCAGGATACTTGCTGATAGTATTGTAAAACACCAATCAGACAAACGAAAACACTAAACAATACAAACATGACTTAGAGTATTTGTCTCAACTGCGGTCTTAGTGGCCAAGTGGTTAACGTAGTTTGTTCACTATTGATCACATGGTCTGTCAACACTGAGGTTGTGGGTTTGAGTCTCACTGCGAGCTGGGTGTACTCGACTCCAATCTTCATTGACAACAATTGCCAGTTTTCATATCGCAGGTCTGGGTTTTTTCCAGGTACCCCAGCTTCCTCCCACAATAAAAACTGGATGCCATGATTAACTGAAAAATTGCTGAAAGTGGTGGTAAACACCAAACAACCAACCAACTTAACTGATGTTACTTTTAGCAATTACCCTAAAGAACTACGGAAGCTTTTGATCGACTTCAAATTAAATAGAAACAGGTGGTAAATTTTAGAAAATGTTTTCCAAATATTTCTAATTTTAATTTATAGAGGTATATCGATGTGTACATTATAAAAACTCGATATAGATACCATGAGGTACATTTTTTCATGTTCATGATACAAGTAATAGTATTATATTTACATCAACTGATGGGCATCTCATTAATTTACCAATTATCAATTTTCAAATCTGGACCTGGTGACCGATTGGTTTAATCGGTCATCTACTATTAATTATGTACCTGTCAACAATGAGGTTGTGGTTTTTAAAGTTTACTGCAGGCAGGTTGTGTTTGACACCAACAACTTGGATTGTCAGTTTTCAGGTCCAGTTTACCAGGTACTCAGTCTTAACTGGATGCCATATTAGAGCAGAAAATTGCTGAAAGTGTTGTTAAACTTTTTAAACAAACTTCTTTCAGATTTATCATTTTGCATGCTAGTTCTTTTTAGTAAATTTTTGTAAGAATGTTTGAATGAGTTTTACAATTTAAAAAATCAACTGGCATCTGCATGAATACTTGAATTTCTCATAGAAGTAGTGTCCTAAAATGTCATACAGGTTATTGTTGACACACTCGTGACATGATGACATACTTAAGGTAATACAATATGAAACTATAACTTTACATTTTTTATTCAAACAGGCACGGGACAATAAATTTGGGAGAACATTTGATGATGATGACGATGAAGAGTATGAAGGTGGCATCAACATACAGGCTGCTAGGCAACGATTGATTGAGGAAGATGTAGTGGATAAACAGTTATTCAGAGAAAGAGTAAAACAGAAACATAAGGTAAACGAGCTGTCTGTGACCAGACATAACTGGAGAAATGCAGGTAAACAAACTGTCTGTGACCAGACATAACTGGAGAAATGCTGGTAAACAAACTGTCTGTGACCAGACATAACTGGAAAAAAGTTGGTAAACAACCTGTCTGTGACCAGACATAACTGGAGAAATGCAGATAAGCAAACTGTCTGACCAGACATAACTAGAAAAAAGTTGGTAAACAAACTGTCTGTGACCAGACATAACTGGAAAAAAGCTGGTAAACAACCTGTCTGTGACCAGACATACTTGGAGAAACACAGGTAAACAAACTGTCTGTAACCAAACATAATTGGAAAAAAGCTGGTAAACAAACTGTCTGTGACCAGACATAACTGGAGAAATGCAGGTAAACAAACTGTCTGTGACCAAACATAACTAGAAAAAAGTTGGTAAACAACCTGTCTGTGACCAGACATAACTGGAGAAATGCAGGTAAGCAAACTGTCTGTGACAAGACATAACTAGAAAAAAGCTGGCAAACAAACTGTCTATGACCAGACTTAACTGGAAAAATGCTGGTAAGCAAACTGTCTATAAGCAGACATAACTCGAAAAAAGCTGGTAAACAAACTATCTATAAGTAGACATAACTGGAAAAAAGCTAGTCAGAAAATGTTTTTAATAAAATGTTTAGCATGGAATAAGCAGAATTAATCACTTGACTGCTGAAAGATTACTCAGAATTGTTGATATATGTATTTGATGCTTGTTATTAAGAAGATGAAGAGACCAGGCATTAATGGCAAACTTCTAAGTTTGTTACTATTTGCAAGGTATAGATAACATTAGCCAGATTTCTATAACATCTTGATTATTTGGATTTCAAAGATGGTTTTTGAGTTTGAATGCCAATGATGTGTCTTCATTAGACAAAACACCATTTTTTGGTGTAGAAAGTTTATAACCTTAGTATCTTTGATGATGTTTGATTTGCAACCACTGGGTTGATTCGTCTGCTGGTGGACCGTTCGTCCCAAGGGTACTACTAGCTCAGTAGTAAAAATAGGTTGGTCAAGAATATTATTTAATTCTTGACGTGATATAGTCATTATTTAAATTTACTTCCCTGAAATTTCAAAACGAATTTACATTCTAAGGGTGTTTCTTTATGCAAGGTGTAGATAGCCTTAGCCTGCTTTGATAACACTTTTGAAAAAATGGGAGACTGCACAGATTACATTAAAAAAAACACACATCTTTTATTTTAACACAACATTAGAGTTGACTGTATTGTGATAGTTGAACATCCATTACCAGTATTGGACACGAATCGGCACAGGTCAAACACGTCAGGAATTGACCGAATTAATTCTATGGAAAAATCTCAACAGTTGATAATTATTTTAAAATGGTTATCAAATGTAGTAAATGTAGAACAAGTAATAAATACTATTTACAAAGTATTGGTAAAGAATTATTTTAGTCAGACCTCGGAGTAGAGTCATACAAGAAAACTGCTAAAAAGTTCATACAATCCTACAGCTGTCATGAATTGCAATTCTTCATCTATTCTATTGATGACTACAGTCCCATGTCTGCCATTTATCCTTAGTACTTGATGATGGTCACTGTAGATTGGGTCATTACATCCCACACAATGAAGTTGCATTAGATAATACTGTTTTGTACCTGTCTGTCCATTCATCAATATTGTTTTTGTCTGCACTTCTCCTATGAAACCATTAAACAGAATTTTATACAATTGTGTAGTTAATTAGGACATGCATGTACTGTGTATTTGTGCATATCTTAGATTATATATGGAATTTGATGATTTCTCATTTTTCTAGGAATTATCCCCCTTTGATCTCAGCATTTACTTCAATATATGCTACTGAAACGGTTTTTAACACCTTTCTGTTCAGTGTTGTAAGATAAGCCAGAATGTTTAAGACACATAGACAAAAACAAATCTACATTGCACATTAAATTAAATAACAAGCGTGATAAAACATAGCTAGTTAGATACAGCTACCTTGTTTTATTGCAGGAAGAAAAACTTAAAAAGAAAGAAAAAATGAAGCAAAAAAACAAGAAAGCAGAAGATGATGAAAGTGTAAGTTTATTAGGGAATATAATTTTTGAAGCAGGTAATATGACATACAGGGAATTTTTGGGGATTTTGTTGGCTTTAGTCACTTTATCAGACGCTCCATATAGGCATCGGAAGGATTTTAGAGTACTGGTGACATGCTTGTACAGTATAAACAACTATATTCTTTCAACTGCAGCTTATAAATTCATTCATTTTAAAAAAAAAGAATAAAATAAAATATGTTTTAAAATTTTGAAAGAACTTTAATTTTAAAACTTATTTAAAAAGCAATTGTTTATCAATCGGTTACATTTTTTCATTAAGGACTGTTGTACTCTTAGTTTTTAGCTCACCTGCGTCCGTCGTCTTCGTTGTCGTCGTCGGCGTCTGTAAACTTTTTACATTTTAATCTTCTTCTCTGAAACCACTTGGCCAATTGAAACCAAACTTGGTCATAATGTTCATTGGATGGACCTTTACAAAGTTTGTGTTTTTTATTTGGATTGGTAAACCAATATGGCCACCACCGCAAGACTTAGTTTAACATAGGACCCTAAGGGAAAAAAGTTTTAAAGGGCTTCTTCTCTGAAACTGTTTAACCAATCAAAACAAAACTTACCAGCAATATTGTTTGGAAGGTCCTTTATAAAGTTTATGTTTTCTATGCCAACTGGAAATTCAAAATGGCTGCAAACACAGGACTTAGTTTGACATAGGACCCTATGGGAAAAAGTTTTAAAAGGCTTCTTCTCTGAAACCGGTTAACCAATAGAAACAAAAACTTACTAGCAATATTGTTTGGATGGTCCTCTATAAAGTTTGTGTTTTTTATGGCAATTGGAAATTCAAAATGGCCACCACCGCAGGACTTAGTTTAACATAGGACCCTATGTGAAAAAGTTTAAAAGGCTTCTTCTCTGAAATTGGTTAACCAATTAAAACAAAACTTACTAGCAATATTGTTTGGATGGTTCTATATAAAGTTCTTTTTTTTTTTTTTTTATCCCAATCAGAAATTCAAAATGGCCACCACCGCAGGACTTTGTTTAACATTGGACCCTATGGGAAAAAGGTTAAAAAATGCTTCTTTTCTGAAACGGTTAAATCAATGGAAACAAAACCTACTACCAATATTATTTTGGATGGTCATTTCTAAAGTTTGTGTTTTTTTATGCCAATTGGAAAATCAAAATGGCCACCACAGCAGGACTTAGTTTATTATAGGACCCTTTGGGAACAATTTTGAAAAGGATTCTTCTCTAAAACCGGTTATCCAATGGATACAAAACTTACTAGCAATATTGTTTGGAAGGTCCTCTTTGAAGTTTATGTCTTTTATGCCAATAGGAAAATCAAAATGGCCACCACAGCATTACATAGATGAACAGTAGACCCTATGGGAAAAAATTTTATTAGGTTTCTTTTCTGAAACTGATTAACCAATGGAAACAAAACTTTTTAGTAATATTGTTTGGATGGTCCTCTTTAAAGTTTATCGAAAATTACAGGACTTACTTTAACATCACGGAAATGCCATCTGCATTGCCTATAAAATCAATCAGGTGAGAGATACAGGCTCTTAAGAGCCTCTTTTAAGTGGTTATCATTAGTAAAAGGACATATCTGCCGATTAAACAAATGGCCCGTAATTCATGTAAAACACATTAAATGTAGGAAAATTGAGTTAAATACACAAAATTTTTATTTTTTTTGCATATATTAGGGAGCTCATTGCCAAGTGGTTAAGATAGTTTGTCTACTATTGATCACATGGTCTGTCAACACTGAGATTGCGGGTTTGGGTCTCATAAATATTTTTTTTAATATTCTCTTAAATACATCAGACTTCAGTTTTAGATGTTGATGTCACTTTCTACCATGTATTTGTGTTTATTAGGAGGACGAAGGAGTATTATTTGAGGGAACAGAGGATACAGATGCAATAATAGCATCATTACCTGATCCTGAAAAGTTTTATGGGAAGAATGATGATGATGATGATGATGATGATGATGATGATGATGACGGGTATGATTGATTAAATCTTTTGTTTACAACCCCGTGGTGCCACCATTTAAAAAAGTATTTGGTTTGCCTCACAATTTAGGATGTGATAAGGTAGTAAGGCAGGCAATAAATAGTTACTTTCTAAAATTCTATTTGGTACAATAAGATTAAAAAACAGTAAATTTAAAATATACATAATAAAAGGATTATGTTCACTCAGTGATAATTTTGGTTTAAATATTCAATTTCTCAAACCAAGTAATTGACGAAGATTTCTCAGCATAAGGGAAATTTTTTTACCGATAATTTAAGCTCAGTAACTTAAAGTTGTATCTTTTTAATCCTTGTTTTACTGGAAAACATGAGCAAGTCCCATCAATCTAAAACACATTTGGTTGAAAAAGATACATGTATATCAGATATATATTACTGATGTATATGTGTTCCTGAGGCATCAGCTGATCTACATCAGTGAAACAGATAAAACTGGTTTTTTTATATTACAAGAGCATTATTAGTTGTTTTTAGTCTTTAAACATTCCCAAATATAGGAAATTGCGATTCTGAAAGTAAAATTGGGGTACTGATTAGCTATTTGTGAACCTACCTTTTTGTTGATGTTGTTGGGGGTGGGGGAGTGGGTCCAGTAAGGTATTATTCTGTAGGTTGGTCTGTTTGTTTGAATGATGTTTAATGTGGTGTCACTTTCAGCAATTCTTGAGCTTTATCATGCCATCCAGTTTTTATTACGGGAGAAAGACAGAGTAACCACAGAAAAACCTGACCTGCAGTAGGACAACCCGCAATCCTTGGCAGTGAGATTCCAACCCGCAACCTCAGTGTTGACAGACCGTGTGATTAATATTAGTTGACTAATTAATTAACCACTCGGTCACCGAGGCCCCTTGTAGGTGCGTTGTGGAAATGCATTTATTATATCCCCCGCTAGAAAAGCGGGGGGTATATAGTGTTCATGGTGTCCGTCCGTCCATCCCTCAGTTACACTTTCTATTATTTGCAACTCCTCCTACACCACATAGAAAAACATGGACTTTGTCATTGACCTAAGGGGGTCCCTATCTCTTATGTGCAACTCCTCCTAAACCACTGAATGGAATTTAATGAAACGTACACAGAATCCTTGTCACATAGTGCCATTGTGCAGGAGATATTAAACATTTTGATCGGAATGATATTTGGAGTTTCCCGTAGAAAAACATCGACATTGTCATTGACCTAAAGTGGTCCTCATCTCTTATGTGCAACTCCTCCTACACCACTGAATGAAATTTGTTGAAACTTACACAGAATCCTTGTCACATAGTGCCATTGTGCTGGAAATATTTATTATTTTGATCGGAATGATATTTGGGGTTTCCCATAGAAAAACACGGACTGTCATTGACATAAAGGGATACCCATTTCTTATGTGCGACTCCTCCTACACCACTAAATGGAATTTGATGAAACACACAGAATGTTGTCACATATTGTCATTGTGCACTAGATATTAAACATTTCGATTGGAATGATATTTGGGGTTTCCCATAGAAAAACATGGACTTTGTCATGGACATAAGGGATACCTATCTCTTATGTTCAACTCATTCCTACACCACTGAATGGAATTTGTTGAAACTTACACAGAATCCATGTCACATAGTGCCATTGTGCAGGAGATATTTAACATTTTGATCAGAATGATATTTGGGGTTTCCCATAGAAAAACATGGACTGTCATTGACATAAGGGGATACCCATCTCTTATGTGCAACTCCTCCTACACTACTGAAAGGAATTTGATTAAACTTACGCAGAATCCATGTCACATAGTGCCATTATGCAGGAGATATTTAACATTTTGATCGGAATGATATTTGGGGTTTCCCTTAGAAAAACATGGAGTTTGTCATGGACAAAAGGGGATACCCATCTTTTATTTGCATCTCCTCCTACACCACTGAATAGAATTTGTTGAAACTTACACAGAATCTTGGTCACATATTGCCATTGTGCACTGGATATTAAACATTTTGATCCGAATATTATTGGAGGTTTCTCATAGAAAAACATGGACTTTGTCATTGACATAGGGAATGCCATTCTTTGGGGGATTGGGGAGGGTTACATGTATTATTTGCAACTTTGCCTTCACGTTTAACTAGATAAAGTTTCAATTTCATAATTAAGAACACCTGAATTTTCTAAGTAATTGTGAAGCGGGGGTATCAATGATGACCCTTTTTTCACAGGTTTTTTTACTGTAGTTTCTTTATTGGTATATAATCTATTGCATGTTACACACTTGAAATTTTTTCACATTATTCCTTGTGAAGATACTGTGTAGTTGAAACATAATAGACTAAGAAGTTTTTACAAACGTGAGATTTTTTTCAGCTTATATCTGTTTACATGTCTTATGGTATTCTCATAGAAAAGTATAAAGTTTAAAATAAAATTCATTATTTAAAATATAAAATCAGAAATTTTATTTTATAAAAATATGTACTTGTATTTGCAGTCCAGTTTCTAAGAAAGCTAGAACAGAAGTTAATTCTGATGATGATGAAAGCTCTGAAAATTCTGACAGTGAAATTGACAATGAAAGTGATGCTGAAATCGATGATGACTCAGAAGATAATATGGATACAGGTTTATCTATAGAAGGAGATGAGGAACTGGCTTTACGACTATTAAAAAGATGAATTAGATGTATTGGGTTTTGTGCAATTTTTTTTATCATTAAAAATATAAACTACAAAAAGTACAGTCGAAACTTCAGTATCTTGAACACAGATTGTTGGACAACCGGGATTTCTCAAACACCTATAAAACTATGGAATTTCCCCAACAATAGTTAAGGTTAAAATGCATTGATTTCTCGAACACAGATTTCACAAAAACTCAAAACTAATTCAGCAGTCCAAGTTGTTAAAATCCAATGTAAAAACCATAAATAACTTAAACTAAAATTATTTAGGGCTTGGGTGATTAATTGGTCCTAAAATATGTGAAGATCGAAGCCATATCTGTAAAATGTTAGGTGTGGTCTTTTATGATGTAAAACCAAAAACTATAAATAGTAACAATAATCTAGTTTAACTAGTCCCCTATCGTCTCTTCAGAAGGGGAGTATAGGTCCGCCAGTCCATCGCACATGTTTTCCACCTGTTTCTATATGCTTGCAGATATTGAACTGATACATGTCTATTTAATATGTGATTCAACCATGACAAGTTACAGATCAAGTTTGAATATCATTCCAGTCAAATGTTTTGACAAAATTATGCCCTTGGACAGAAAATTTCTAAAGAATAACTGTTTTCTGGAACTTGTTTTCTAAATGCTTGCAAATATTTTGCTGCTATTTGGTATTTGAGTCAACCAAGAAGGAGTTACTGATAAAGTTCGAATATCTTTCTGCTACAATGATTTTTGACAAAATTATGGCCTTGGGGTCTTCATACTATCCACACTTATTATTGTTGGATCCGTCAGCTGCAGACTAATACAATTACAATTAAATATAATATAGTCAAATGAAAATAATTATAACAACACTACTTTATTATAACCCAAGCAAAGAAGTTGCCCAGGGTATAAAGTTTTGACCCATCAGTCCGTCCATCAGTCAGGCCATCGATCGGTGTGTCATGCTGTTGTTGCCTAGATAGCGCTCTAATTTTTTAATGGATTTTAACGAAATTTTGGGAAATTGTTACTTATATTAGGTGCTTGGATGGGATTGATTTTCAGGGAAATTCGTCAAGGGGGACCATATTTTTGGGAGGTGAACTTAGTCAACTTTCATGTACATGTATATTCAATGTTGTCGCCTGGATAGCATTTTCATTTCGTCATGGATTTTCATTAATCTTTGGGAAATTGTTACTTATACATGAAGTTGGTGCTTGGGTGGGATTGATTTTCAGGGAAATTTGTCAAGGCAACCATATTTTTGGGAGGGGGACATAGTCAACTTTCATGTACATATATATTCAATGTTGTCACCTGGATAGCACTTTTATTTCTTCATTGATTTTCATGAAACTGTGTAAAATTGTTACTTACATGAGGTGCTAGGATGGGATCGATTTTCAGGAAATTTCGTCAAGGGGACCATATATTTGGGAGGAGGATTTAGTCAACTTTAGTCAAGTCATGTATGTTCAATGTTGTCAACTTTAGTCAAGTCATGTATGTTCAATGTGGTTGCAACTTTAGTCTAGTACATGTATGTTCAATGTTGTTGCCTGGTTAGCCTTTTCATTTCTTCATTGATTTTCATGAAACTGTGTAAAATTGTTACTTATATTAGGTGCTTGGATGGGATTGATTTTCTGGAAATTTCGTCAAGGGGACAATATATTTGGGAGGGGGACTTAGTCAACTTTCATGTACATGTATATTCAATGGGTTTTAACAAATAGCAAAATTAAAAGATATAAAGACAATTTATAGAAAACTTACTATATTGGTAGCATATTTATATATGCAGGACGAGAGCAATTTAACAAACAATAAATCAAAGAGAGTAGATATGGACATACTGGAACAAAATAGTGCCACTGGAAAAGTATTGGGTAGGGACAGACAATTATGACTTGTAGTGGCTACACTTAGCCTAGTATTTGAAATTAACAAAAGGGATCTTCATTTTGCAGTGTTACTGATATTTTCCTATCACGTCACCAACTATGGTATATGGTTAAGCCAAGTTATCCGTAATATAATCCCTAACGGTACATGAGGTGTTTATGACGTGATAAACTACATTACTTAAAAAAATATTCCGGCTAACAAATAGCTAGGAATAATATACATTTGTATAGTTTTATGTAGGTTTTAATTTTAAATGTTTTTACATATTACTTTGGTTAAATGCTAAATAAAAACTGTTAAAATGATTAGGCTGACAAGTTGCTGTTTTTTTTAAACATTTCTTTTATTACCACACTGTTGAGAAATAATCCAGTAAAAATACTTATAATTGTATATATCTGTTTTATACCAAATTCACATTTTCTCAATGATAAATATTACATATATCAATTGAAATATATAAAAATTAATTAATGTTACCATTAGTTCTATAACATAGAAATCTTATGTTCTATAGTTTAGAAAATACATTTTCATTTGCATTTTAAAGAAAATAGTTACATGTAGATACTACAGGTATAAATCAATGGCAATATAGAAAAAGTTAGTAAAACTAATAATAAAAAATATTTTTGTTATTCATTTTACAGTAGATACCATTAACGAAGACACGGTGTTCTGAAATTTCAATGAAATATATATACAAACAGAAATTTATCCTAACAAATACAATCTCGCATACGATCGGACAGAATAGGTAGTGTTTCCTATTCCTGGATATGACTTTTTCCTAGACATGACAATGAATAACTCGATGGGTGTCTTATAAGACGCAGGCACTGCTCACTCGTCCGGAGCACCTAGGTGCACCCATGGCTTTTATTGATTTTGGATAACTCGTTTATCTCGTTGTGTTTTTGGTTTTTTTTCCTTGTATATGTTTGTGTATATCAGGATTTGTAATTTTCCCTTGACTCAGCTATTGTTGTTCTGTCTATTTACCTTTCTGTTTTTCTTATCTAAATATTCTCTCCATATCATAATTCTTTGATAATTCATAAAATAAATCTTAGTGTCATTCAAAATTACTTAAGTGTGACTTAAGAATATTTTTATATAACAGACAATTTAAATGAAATGCTGATTTTTGTTTCCCCTTACCAACACAAAACGAAAATGGTTATAATTTCCCTATATTTGTATATGACTGATGTAAAGAAAAGGTATGACATAACAAATAATGTCAAATTTCTAGTGAAGCGATGAAATAATGAGATTTCTCAGTGAATGAAAGTAATAACACAATACCAAACGCCAAGGATACTGTCAAAATGTTGCTTATATTTTTTATATATTCATTAACATATTTTACTGAATTAAAAAAAAGAGAAGGGAATTTTTACCTTGACCTTGGACCTATAAAAATAATTTCAAACTAAAAAACTACAAATGGGATTATGCTGAAAATCCAACTTGATCTTCATTTCATTGTACTTAATAGCTGTGCAAAGATTGAACAAAATCCATTTTTTATCTCTTTACAAAAACAAAATCAATTTTTGACATATTTTTTTTAATTGGCTTTACTAAAAAAAAATTGGATTGTCCAAAATTAAACTTAACTTGATCTTCATTTTATACTACTTGGTGCAAAGTTTAAAAAATCTGTTGACGCGTTTTCAAGTTATTATCTGGAAACCACCAACTGTTGACCAAAAATTGATTAGTCCTAAGTTAAAAAATTAAATTGGATTGTGCTATATATTGAATAATTTTCATTTTATAGTACCTAACAGCTGTGCAAAGTTTAAACAAAATCTGTTGATATGTTTTTAAGTTATCACCTAGAAACCACCGAGACATGGACGGATGGACGGACACTAATATCCATATGGAGGATATCACATAATTACCCCCCCCCCCCCCCCACACACACACACACACAAAGACAATCCACAAACCAAAGTGCAAGAAACCGGCAAACTTTAGAACCAAAAACCAAAAAATAGAGCAACTACAGCAATTGTCCAATGGTCCTAACTTGGTACAAATGGTGGGTATGGCATGCCAAACCTCCCGCTTTTATTACTGTAGTGTGTTATTTGGTGTGTTGATGAAATGATTGGGTATCAAATACCACTAGTCAGTAATAGGTGTATCAAATAATCATCGCAGCACAATCAATATGTACTGAAATTCTTTACATTCTGATGTATATAAAGTGTATAAAGGATGACCTATTAGAGTATTGTTTTTACAATAGATACAATTAACAAATAAACTCTTTTGAAATACCAAGTACTGTACATGAAGTTTATATAGTAAGAAGTGTAGCTAACAAAAGACTCACAAATTGAGCTAAAATAATGTTTATAATTCATGAAAAAAATATATATTCAAAATTAATACAAATCACAAAAATCAGGAAAAACAAAATATCAAATAGGAAAAAAATAATGCTACTTACTACAAAGTTACATAATAATGATAATGCATGTCAAACAGTTGATGATTAAAATTTGTCAATTGCTTTACTATTATTCAACAGGGCTCGTTGAGTACCATTACTCCCTGTCAAACAAACTGCTGTTTATTCAATATTATTCGTAAATATAGGTTTTCAGCTGCATGAGCCGGTAAACAAAACACTTAAAAACCCAATTATATTCATTTTTATGGTACAAGAAAGAGCAACTTCCTCTTAAACCACTAAAGTTGGTAGCCACAAGATGGAACGAATCCACAGTAATTGCTTATATATATGCTGGAAAAAACCCCAGCGAAGTGTAATGTACAATTTTACTATCTTCTTACATAATGAGTCATGTGTGGTTGATTGTGGAGGTAGTTAATCTGTTGATCACCCGCGGGTTTAATCTTTACTTTTAGCAGGATGTGTTTGACTTCAGCTTTTCCTGACAAGAATTGTAAGTTTCCTGTTGCAGTTCTGGGGTTTTTACTAGGTAATCTGGCCTACTCCCCTAATTAAAAAATGTTGAAAGTGGCATTAAATCCCATTTAAATAAACGATGCTTTTACTGCATTTGAATTTGACTCTCTAATTTGCATCAGAACGGCTAATATTAAGAATATTTCCTTCACCTATATATTTGTGTAATATTTTCGTATAAAAGTGCATTGTATGTCAAATCCAAGGCCCACTTGGTGCAGGTACATACATTTGATGTCACAGTAATTATTTTACATCTAAACATGACAAAAAAGCCGCAAAATACCCACTATTAAAAAGAATAAAATTATCGGGTATTAATGTGGAATGTGCTGTAGAATAATCTATAGGTATGTAAAAATCACCTTTGTTGTTAGTGTATACAAAGCATAATATAAACTCTGTGTTAGACAATAGAGTAACTCAATCTTGGCTTGTTATGTAAAATCTTGAAATTCAATAACGAAGGTTTAACCTTTTGTTCATTTATCACAATGTTTGAACCCAACACGTAATTAACTTAAAGTATATTTATCATAAAAATATATAATATAATCCAATCTTAATTGACAAGAATTGTCGTTTTACAACGCAGGTCGGGGTTTTCTCCGGTTACTCCGGCTTCCTCTGCAATAAAAACTGGACGCCATGATATAGGTTAAAAAATGTTGAAAGTGGGATTAAACATCATCCAAACAAACAAAAATATAATAAAAACTATGTGAGTGTTACTGAAATAATCAGTCTTTTTACTTTTTTACACATCAAGAATCAATATTATTCAAGACATTCTTCCTGTGATATAAATAAATTGACACAAATATAAATAAATGTCTAGTAAACCATGAACTTTTGTCTGTACTGTAGATTATTAGAAACTATTTTTTCATAACATTTGCAGAAGACGGTTCCTTTTTTGTGTAATCAACTTCTACAGTTTTCAACCCAGATCTCTGAAACTCACACAATGGTTGCACATGCATTGAAGTTGTACACATATAATTTTGGAATTGTTCGGGTAATTTTTTCCAAAAAATCCAGACTTGGGAACTTTGTCCTTTTTAAAAACATCTGCAAACGACGATACCTATATTGTGTAATCAACTCCAACCTCTTTTGGCACAGACCCAAAACCTTAATACAACAAATTGTAAACTATTCCATATTTATTAATGCTCTTGCTAAGCAACCAACCATTTCAGTCTTGCGATTTTTAATTTTTATAATATAAAAGTAGGGACGAGTTATTGAAAGAAAGAATATTGGTAATCAAGTCAAAATTTTCAGTTTATATCATAGCGTCGTTTGTATTGTGGTGGAAGCTAGAGTATCTAGTGAAAACCCCCGAATTTCAGCAGGAAAACTGGCAATACTTGCCAGTTAAGATTGGAGTAGAGCCCACTCTGTCTCAAGTAAGACCCGCAAACTCATTGTTGACAGGCAATGTTCTCAATAGTAGATGACTAACTTAATATAGTACTTGGTCACCTAGCTCCATAATGTCCAATTAATATAATTAATTCTATTTTCTTTTGTAAACACGTTGGCCAATGAGGATGACAGAATAATATTAAATTTCCTTATGCTTATGCAGAATAATATTGTTTAAAAAGTTGTCTTAAATTGGTAGTGATCTAGAATATATAAGTGCAATTATATTCGTATATGTAGTGTGACTTTTTCCACATACATCAAGAAAACAAATGAATGTTTCTTAATCCTATATTTTAATGTGGATAAGAAAACATTAAAAATTGAACGTTGAAATAAAAAGAATTAAAGTAATAGTAAATTGTTGATCATAGAACAATTAGAAATAATACTAGTCCCTGAATATGAATTGTTTGCTGTCAGTTGTCTTACTGATCTATATGTTTGATATGTCCACTTTATATAACTTTGCCTTGTCTGTACTGTCTGCTGCTGCACTACATCCTATATACAGGTGGCCGGAATTGGTAAAGCCTAGAGAATATGGATCTTGCATTCCAATGTTGTTAGTGTTCAGGAAGAAAATGAGGTGTCCCACAGTGTTCAGAATATGAAGGGTGTATGTGTCTAAGTCAGTTATAATAATGTTGTCTAAAGGAGTTGTCACAACATACACTGGTTTGAACGGTTTGGAATCACTATTGATCTTTGGATCACCTGTGTAGGTATTGAGGACATCACCATCCTGTCCAAGGACCACTACTCTTCCTATTCCGCTGTCTGATGACCAGTCTATCACAAATAGTGTAGAATTGGCTGTGCAAGCAATTTGTCTCGGGTAAGTAAATATTTTTTGTTTGTTTCTATCATGTTCATACGTTTTCTCATGTTCGCCTTCTTTATTCATCCTGATTACTACTTGTCTTCCTGTAGGTATGTATTTTGGTCCAGGGGTCCTAGCTCCTACCATGACTTTGTAATCCTGGGTGACATGGACCGTTGTAATACGTAAGGAATCTACACTGTATACAGAGTCTATGATCTGTGAACTGCTGTCCTTGATCTGTTTTAACCTTGAAGGTTCATCGGTAACCAGTAGGAGATCATTCGATGGAGTTAATTCCATTGAATAGATCATTATGTTAAAGTTAGACATCACCTTCAGATTACTTCCTTCTGGTTTTACTCGTTGTATTACATGGCTATCACTTATCCAGAGAGAATTGTCAGGGCACGATGAGAGAAAAAAGACTCTGATTAAATCAGTTGTCACTTGTTGAGGCGTGTTCAGTACCAAATCTTTTGGTGTATCTTGTAATGATCCAAAATCGTATTCAGTTATTTTCCCTGCTATGAACTTGGGAATTGTAGTGAAGTCTATCTTCACTGGCTCCATGGCTTCCGTTAAAAATTTTCCTATGCATTTACTTTCTTTGAAGACTTTATCTGCATCATTGGAGTTAATTATGTCATCTACTTGTTTACTTTGATCTTCCTTTCTGGTCTTCATTGCCATAACTTTTTTTTCCTCTTTGTCTATTGAATTCTGTACATTCATCCATTTCTCATCTAATTCTTTTATAAGTTTTTCAGAATATCTATCCACTTCCCTTTTCAAAGCAGTATTTTGAGTGTTTATCATATTCCTGCTTTCTATGTATTTAGAATTTTCATATTTTCGTAATAATTTGATTTTTGAATCTCCATTAGTTAGCTCTTCTATGGAAATTTTTATTTGCTGTTGTATTTCCTGAACATTTTCAATTTGAATCTTATACCCTTCAACTATTTGCACTAATCCATGACCATTGTGTACCGCAGCTATACACTGAGGACAGACTAGCTGATCACATGATGCACAAAACATTACACAAGTTTGTCCGTCATGATCTTCACAGTCAAGATTACTTAAATCTAATTCCTTAGAATGTTGTCCAACCTCCTTGATGTCTATGATGTTATGTTTGTCAGCAGATTTAAATTTATTATGAACCTTTTCTTTACATTTAGTGCACATGAGAAGGTTACAGTTTACACATTTCCATTTAATTTTTATTTCAGTTTCACAAAGATAACAGCATTTAGGGAATTGTCCTTTTGGGATAGTTTTTGCGAAAGCCATTGTAAGTTAATTTATCCAATATGTCTTCCCGTTGTTCTCCCTTGTTTGAATAAGGTCAATTATTTATAGTTTGATAATAACCTGTAAAGTCCCAGTGATAAAAATAGAGCGGTTAAAAAGACCATTCTGGAAATATATTACTTAATAGGTTAGTGTCAAATTTACAACATAAAGTAAGAAATGATTGCATTTGTAACATTAATGAAATTGTTTCCTTTGATCTTCTTTACCAATTAACAAGAGAAGATGGGTGTGTACGTTCTGAACTAAACACTTGGATAATATTGTATGAAGGGTCAGGTAAAGCTAAAGAACCCAATTTATAGCTAGAAAGATCACCCTTAATTCAAGTTAATTAAAGTCAAATTGTAACATCAATTGTATTTTGTTTCCCGCAAAAAGATTGCACAAGCTCCGAATAAAAGATTTTTTCTGATTGGTCAAATATCGGTCGCAGTTTTATTAGAGCGTAACTAATTATTAATGGGTGGATCTAGATATCAATTCATGTCATTAATAGTTGATTATTTGGATGTTTGCTTTACATCCAGCGATTATTTTAGCTTTATCCAGGAAGAGAACAAATTAACGAACAATAAATAAATCAATGAAAAGGGGTTAGGATGGACATACATAACACAATCTTGACTGCCACTGGAAAAGTATAGAGTATTTGGTGGGGCGGAGAATTTAAACTTTTTTAGCGCTACCATGAGCCTACTCTTTTTTGAAATCTACAAAAGGGGTCTCCATCATTCAAGAAGAGTGGCATTCTCCAAACACGACACTCACTGCGGTCCACAGCCAGGATGTCCGTATTACGACCTCCAACGAGAGTGTCTCCCCTATCCGCCACTCGGGGACGCACCGGCTGTTCTGTGGGTCAAGCATTGGGAACCCTCCCAGTATGGTCCCAGTACAAGTCAATAATTGCACCGCTTCTACGATAGACATAATCTAACTTAACATTAGTTTTAATACTTTAAGCTGAGGTTTATCTGACAATTGACCAGTTTTTTTATGTAAGGTGATTGTAACATTGTATAGACTATTTTGTTTAATTGCGGATTGCAGATAGACTATAATTTAATTTGTCGTTCCAATAGATTTAAATTATATTGAAACGTCAATAGATTTTTTAAAAATATTTATTTGGCATAAACGACTTAAAATCTCTTTGTTTCATCAATAAATATGATTATTTTTTTTTGATGTTGATTTATTTCTACAAAAATGGCTACATATCCATTTTATCAGGTTAATATTAGAATTGTGATATTTTTGCCTATATCATTTTCCGTCTGTTTGTATAAAAATAGAATGAAAATGACCCACAAAAAGGTTTAACTTGACTTCAAAAGGTTCAACACATTTATATTTTCTTTTTAATGCGATTTTGATTGGGATTTTTTAGCAGTGTTAAAAGTATGTTACTTTTCAGGCAAATTCCTTGAATAGGCGTTTCTGATAAGGATAAAAAGCAATATTTTCATTTAGGTATCCAATACATGAATGATTTGCAATATGCCTATAATTTTAATAAATATCTTGTAGGCTTCTAAGCAGCCAATAAGATCCAGAAAATCATGCATGTACAAAAACAAATTTAATCTTCAGTATATTTATTATTTAGTTTAGAGTCATTGATGACAAAGTTAGGCTAATTACCTAGGATTTATATTGGCGCATTCCGTTTTCTTGAAAAAGCAGCGTGTAATAACTTTTTAGCATAATTTAAAGCTGCATATGAGGGACGGCCTTGTAGAGTGTTGAAAAATCGAAGGTTATAATGCTGTTACATTGGAAAGAAATCAAGACTTTAAGATGTCTATCAGGTCGTGACATTTTTAGTATCCAATTTCATTTAAGCCATTCCTGGAGTAGCAAGTTACACTGTACTTTTGAAGCCCGGTTTTAATAGCTGTTAAAATAGTGGTTAGGAGTTTCGGTAGAAGGTTGGAGGTACGCTTAGAATATCCTGATATTAAACACTGTATCTATGGATTTTCGTGAAGTTTTGGCGACCAATATAAGGAGGGGAGATCACAATCTTTGATTTGTATATGGAAACTAAAGAATCCCAACACATTTCTGTGATTTTCAAGAAACTCCTCGTTTAAAGCACACTCTATTTAATGTTTCTTGCAAATAAAAAATATGTTGTTGGAGGCCTTATCTGCGGCATAACAACATGTTTGTCGTGAGTGTCACATTCACACTGCTGCAAGCTTGAATTGAAAGGTTAACTAACAAAATCGATTTATTCATTGCATCCATATGATATTTCAGTGCATAATTTTCTGATCAGGTTATTGTTTTCATAATTAAGGATTGTTAGAATGATGGTAGTGTTTTTATAGATGCGGACTATTAGGGACAGAATAGAGTTTCTCGACTGATTAAAATGTTGATATACCACATAAAATGTGCTAGTATTTCTGAACGGTCTTACATATTCGTTTGGTTAGTCGCCATTTAGTTTCTCCAACATAAATAAGTCCGCATAAGTTGTATTCTAACGCGTAGACAATGTTTTCTGATTTAGAATTCAGATCACCAAAAATTCTGGTGTGATAAGTTTTATTAGTCAAATTGCTTGTAAATTTAGTATATATAAGGCATTGATATTTTGATAACTCAAGGGTATCGTAATTTACATTTAAATTAATGTTTCCCTTGAATGGTTCTTCTTTAATGTTAAAGAACTTCAGAAGCCTTTCCTGGGACACCATTGGCAGCAACAATTATGAAACATTTAAAGCTATGCTATGATAGAGTTTACAACAGAGAGAACAAGCCATTGGTAGACTGTGCTGGGCAATCCGCTAGAGTTATACCCAACGACCCGGACCATTGAATCTATTCACCACGGCTACTGAAACTGCATGGCATACTGTCGTAACACAACAGTGACCAATTAGTGGTCATTCAGTTCGTCGAAGATAAGCTGCCAGGAACATCAGATATCGCCTTGACTTAAGCCATATTGTATTTGAATGTTTATTTTGTTATAAGGATTGCCATTTTTGCCGATGGTTGAGGATTTTACTGCTTTCTTCCGCAATAAAAACTGGACGCCGTGAAATATGTGGCTGAACAATCGCTGAAAGTGGTAAACAAATAGGATTGTTGTCGACATATGTGCATACTTGTGAAGGGTCGGGCGAAGTTTAAACCACATTGTGTATGTTCCTAAGATCGACAAACATTTTTAACTTAAATACCGTGTAACGTAATTATATGTGCATTCAACTACCTACAAAATTATCTTATTTCCACTAATATGCCATTTACAATTCACCTGTCTTTTCTTTCTTTGATGTTTGGTTTGTTTTGCCACTTTCAGCAATTATTGCAGCTTTTTTATGGCGTCTATTTTTTTTATCGGGGGAGGAAGCCGGAGTACCTGGAGAAAACTCTCTAAACTTCGCTAAGAAAACTGGCACACAAAGAAGGCACACAACAATCTGTATTTACAATAGATGCGTGTTTTTTTTTAAATGAAACCATATGCACGGGACACGAAGAAAACGAAAGTGGTATCAACATACAGGCTGCTAAGCAACGATTGATGGAGCAAGATGAAGTGTATAAGCTGTTGATTTTAGAGAAAATTAAGCGGAAACACATGGTAGACTAAATGTCTCTGTCAAGATAGATAAAGACAAAAAGGGCAATAATCATGTTTGTTTATAAAGAAAATGTGCAAAATTTATTTAAAAAGAATCCCTTTACTTTATATTACCGATAAATGTAGATCTAAAACAATTGACATGTGTTTCTCCAAATTTGACACGGAAATAACATTGTAGAGATATTACGTTTTCAAAAGAGTAAAATCATTAAAAAAATTATTTTTTTAAAATAAACTGCATTTCCCTAGATTATTTTGCAAGTTAGACAGATCTGTTTGTTTGATGATTTACTTGAAATGAAAATGATAAATAATACAATTGATATTAATAAACAGCTGCAGAAAAAAACAGTATTTCCGCATTTCAGATACGTGATGTTTATGTACTAATTTGACGTATTTAGTTAGTAAATTTCTTTTAGGATACATACTTTTTGTTGTGAAGGGTGTGTAATGTCTTAACCATTTTTAGAATAAAATAATGCCTCGTGTTGGGGGAATATTTCTCTCCTTGATTTGAACAGATCTTCTTAACAGACCTCGACATTTTGGACTTTGTTTACTAGGCAAGACATGGTACAAATTAAGTCAGACTTCATTTAGACACAAAGACTTATTTATACAAATTAAACAAAATCAAGACTAATCATAATGCTTTAGACAAATGTAGTACAATCGAGACGAATGTCAAGTAAATGTACGTAATTTTTGTGCAAATGTGGACTGTTCAGAAATGCTGAACATAACTGCATTTCTACATGTTTCTAATGCTTTTAAAAATAACTGAAAACTATTTATCGATATTGTCGAAATTTTTTATTCTTTAAAAAAATATATCACTACACAGTTTAGATATTAATATGTGAAATTTTTCTCTATATTTTTGATTGTTTATTAGGACAAATTCTATGGGAAAGATGATGATGATTTAGGAGGTGTAGTGGGCAATACATATTTTCTTACAGAATAAAATCTAACTAATGTTTTTACATTATTCTTTGTTGAGGATTTTGAGTACTTGAAACATGTTTATAGACAGAAAGGTTTATGAAATCATTCAGCAGATAACTAGAAAGATATAAGGAACTTTGCGACTATTACAATGATAAATTATATGAATTGTTTTGTGCAATTTAATTATTTTATCATTACAAATTTAAGCTGCCATGCATAAGCAGTAAAAGTTTGATCAAAGTATTTAATTTAAGTATTAAGTTCATTTTCTATAAAGTTATTCAATTATATCTTTAATAAATCTTTACAGAACGTTTGAGAAACTAATACGACCGTCGTACAAATCTCAATAGACATTTCACAAATACAAATTGAAACCATATACTTCTGCATGATAATTAAAATATTCGCTTTTTATCTAGAGGTTTAACATTTTTATATAGTTTAACCGTTCTGTTCATCTTTCATTATTATGGTCCAAAAATCTGTGTAGTAGCAGTTTGTGTCTGGCCTGCGAGGAATGTCACTGCTACAGCAATGCTACAGGAACGGCGGTTTGAGACTGGTCATTTTTTTGTCTTGATAGCTTTACAAGCTTAAGAATAGGTATATCGATTTGGGTCCAATAATAATTTATGGTACTTACTTATCAGTCTATTCTGTCACCTGACTGTGACCACTTTTTAATGACATGTTGACTATGTGAAAATCTAAGAATTTAGTAAGTACTGTAGTAGCCATACAGGGCAGGATGGCAATATTTGATATATAGCTTGCTGATGAATAATACAAGACAGTCTGAGCCCGCTTTCATAAAACATCTCAAATTTGAGGATTTCCTCAACTTAAATATTGACCTATCAGATTGAAGTTATTAGATGAGGACGGTTCCTCAGCTATCATGCATGTTAGGATTACAATATTTATACCCCCGCTAGGTGGTATATAGTGATTGGGGGTATCTGTATCTCCGTCTTTCCGTTTTACTTTCTCTTATTCGCAACACCTTCTACACTACTGAAAGAAATTAGATGAAATTTGCAAAGAATCTTTGTTACATATTGCCATTGTGCACCTGATATTTAACATTTTGATAAAAATGATATTTGGGGTTTCCTATAGAAAAACATGGACTTCGTCACTGACATAACGGATACGGGGGTATCAATTAGTGAGCATTTCCCACTGTTTTTCTGTTTGGTGCCTATGTTATTGATAGCCAGGACATTCAATCAGGATTCCGGTATAGGGGGTCGTTTACAAAGAGTTCGATATTTTTGCTGATTGAAATTTCATAAATGCATTAATTCGAATCACTCAGTTTAAAAGTCGGTAACTAGCTATATCCTCCAGTAAGAAGGGAGGGGTTGCGACAATGTTAGTTGTGACAAAAATATTCGAAACGCACAATTAAGTCATTATGGCGACTGCAAAATAAGCATAAGGTGAACTTTATACAAAGGCATCTTAAAGACAAGAACAAAAGGTCAGCCCTCTCGTTCCGTTATATTCCAAAATTATGTGATTATGTTAGTTGCATGTACCAAATGAGACACGACAGAGACAGCTAGGTCCGCATCATACCTTCATCTACATCTAGAAAATGACAATAAAGGTCTGTTGAGAACCATCATTTACGACAAACTTGGTAATTTTCAGTTTCCTATTGAAATACCTGCCGTTGGTTGTTCCTAAGTATTTTACCAGTCAAATCTAATAATAATGTTTTCAAGTTTAAACGTCATTCTGTCTAAAAATATAAATGAAAACTTGGAACAATGTATGATAGTAGAAAATCTGTTGTAAACGCGTTGAAAAGCTCCAAGATTTTTTTGTCATAAAAATAATGGATAATTGTTTTATTATCAGAATAGCCAGTTAGACCAGCTACTTGGCAAGAGCCTACATTAACTAGACATTGTCGTTTGGTCCCGCCTTAATGTCGAACTCTGTAAAGCATTATTCCAGCAGCACTAGCATATGGAGTATACATCTCCCAATTGATAAGGTACTAACGAGCCTGCTTTTCCTATCCAGATTTACTAAAACGTCTGAAAGAAAAGCTGCTTAAGCAAGTTTATAATGGCAAGAAAGAATTCAACCTTTAGACAAGTTTATGGTTGTTATCATGACTTAGTTGACCGTAACGGATTATCTGTGTAGTAAATGACCATTTGTTTGTTCCACTTGTCGTTACCACCTTCATATATAATTCTACTTGATTATGACTTCGAGCGGATGCGACTAATTACCAGATTTTAACCCGAGTGGTACGACGGTTGCCATGCGTGGAAGAGTTGTTACCTTCCGGGGCACCTTGAATCCCAGTCGGTTTTTGTTCGTGTTTCTCAATTTTTTTATGTGATCTGTTTGTTTTGTCGTTTTCTCCTCTTTTGTTTATGCATGGTTTGTTCTATCCTTGACTAACTGTTTTCTAACTACTCCTCTGTATCTTCAATTGTTTTTCTTAAAACCTGAATAAATTCGGCTAGTTCAAAACCCAATATATCGAAACATGATATACAAAATACGTAATCCCGATAACCGTTATATATTGCCTACCACAAAAGAATAGTTGAATGTAATGTACAGCTACATGTATTTGTCAATGACAATATACTAAAAGTAAGATGCATAAAAATATTATTATTTTTTTTTAAATTCACAAAAATATGTTGCTCTGCCGAACTAATGATAAACATGAACTTGATATAATTATGATTAAGTTTAACAAAACCCAAACTTCACCGTTAAATTAAATTAATCAGTCTAAGAAAGACAATAAAATTCAGGAAAAGCAAACATAACAATTAGGACTAATAATAAGGTCACACATATTCATCTTTCAACAGTTACAAAAAATGAAAACCACAGTTACGTATTCCCGACACATCAACTTTCTCTCAACTACCAAACTGGTTGTCACAGAAACATCTATGATATTACTAAAGTTCAATGCAGTGTTTTAACCTAGTCCACAATCATGCTGACTAATGAGTTTGAGTCGCTTTATTTGCAATGAATCTTACTGAATTGTTACGTCATTGTTGACTGGGTGACCGTTACCGTTAATATTTTGATGAACGGCTCTAGCGTATGAATACATTTTGCAATAAAATAGAGCATTCATTTAAATTAAATTAATTTTTTTAAAATTAAAACTTTAATATGTGGAAGTCTAAGAAATAAAAGCCGTTTTTACGCAACTCACATACTTTACATGAAAATTTGTAAATTAGATGGTCTCGTTCATACATCGATCAATTCTTCCTAAACAACAGTTTAAATCGATGTAATATTGTGTTAGTCAAAGGCTAGCTACAATAATGTAGCTCCTTTTTTATGGACAGAGCTACAAAGAGGTCCCATTACTCGCAATGGAGCAAGCCGGGAGTGATTAACACCCGGGGGTTTTATGCATATAATAAGCTATTAAACTGTTTACCTAAATTGCTACATACTTTTTACTGTATCAGGCGCGTAGCTGCCTATACGCGAGTACGCGGCTGAATCCGCATGATTTTAACCAAACAATGCAATTTATCACTGCAATAAACTTAAAAATATATATTGTCCTAATTTACGCTTACATTTTCAGTTTACCCCCTTAAAACTTTCAAAGATGTACCAAACTGCACATGGTTTTCAAAATGTTCCGGGGCATGCCCCTGGACCCCTTAGTTATTTTGCGAATCCACAATGTAACTAGTCTAGCTACGCCCCGGTTGTTTTTGAAGTTTAACAACACTTAATTCGTTAGTTTTACACTTAATTCGTAATCATGGCATTGTTGTGAAAATTAATTTGACTTCCGGAAGTGCAAAATTTCTGAATCGATTTGGTAAAATGATCATCCGAATCAAGTTTTTTTTTCGGATATTTTGCAATATTTTAATAATACATGAGCAAAGTTGGTTATTTCGTATAACCTAACTTGGTTTTTCAGCACGTGACTAATTGAGATGTATTGATGAGTCAGACGTTGACTATACATGAATTCTTCCGCAAACAACAAGTGACGACACTAAAATTGTGAATTGCAAATATTATTTGATTACTTGTAAAATATTGTTCTTGTTACTTCATTTTTACTATAGAATTTAAAATATAAGGTTTGTTTTCAATTGGTGGTTAGATTATTGGATATAAACGACTTTGGATCGATTTACGCAAAATAAACCGCTTCGAGGTGTATTCAGCGTAAATCGACCCAAAGTTGTTTATATCCAATAATCTAACCACCAATTCAAAATAATCCTTAACTAGCTGGGATAAAATTTTTACCGATACGATTCTACAAATCTACACTCCACAATTTCAATTTTGTCAACAATGTCATGATTACAAAAAAGTGTTAATTTAATTAGACATTGTAGAAATGTCAGCTGAACGGCAGAGAAAGGAAAAATATAAATTAAACAAAAATTGTAGTTTAATAGCAGAAAATATGTAGTACTGCCGATTTGCTCCATTACGAGTAATGAGACCTCTTTGAAGCTCAGTCCATAAAAAAAAGAAAAAAAGGAGCTGCATTATTGTAGCTATCAAAGGCCAAATTGTAGCAGGTACAAACATTTAATGAAACATGCAAAATTTTTACCCGTTAAACATCATGGATAAAATGAACATGTGTTCAAATATGATAGAACTGTAGGGTCTTAGTGTTTAATAAAAGGACATTTGGTTAAGACATAGTGAAACTTAATCTTAATTGTATACTAGAAATACAGGAATTATGCAAGCAAAGAATAAACGGTGACTTCGCTTTATGATAAAATGTGTCCCTGTGTTACTGAATTAGGTGTTTCACATTCTTCATTTCTTTCCAGTTGTAATTCTCACCATTATCCAACACATGTTTTGTCATTGCTGAAATATATATTAATATACATAAAATACAACATTTTCATTGGTTAGAGGTTAATTTTCATAGCTTTAATGTTTTACTCTATAATTCAATAGACAACTTTTGTTAAATGTTGGTTTGAACGTTTCGTTGCAATTAAAACTCTTTTAAGTTTAAATGAATAATATTGACTTGAAGAACTATTGGGTCTATGGATCAAAAACCTGAGTTTAATGTGTGCTATGCAAATTATACATTAAACAAAGCAAATTATGTTTGTTGCTGATTAGACCAAATGTTTATTAAAGTGACAACTTAAAAGACTGGGGCCTTACTGTCAAAGTGGCTAGACGCCAATCTTAACGAGGATTGTCGTTATTTCTGCCGAAGGTCGAAGGTTTTCATCGGGTACTCCGGCTTCCTCCTCAAGATGCTTAATGAAAACTAGATGCCGGGATGTTGCTTGGAAAATTGATCCCCAAAATAGGCGTTAATCCAAACAAACAAAAACTCAAACGTTTTTTTTTAAAATAGCACTGGGATACACATCATATCAAGTGTCATAGTGCATGTCAAATGAAATGTATTGGTAGCTGGAAACACTTTGCCTTCCAAAAATGTTTCACAGACATCTAGCGAAAAGAATGGATTCTACTAAATGCCTATTTAATCAGGGGTAATGAAATATTGACTATTTCAATTTAAAAATAAGATATTTAAGTAACTATTAATTGTTTATCAAACCTTTCACGACTAGTCTTTTGTATGTTATGTTACTGGTCCTTATATATGTGAAATGTCCACTTCGTATAACTTTGGCATGTCTGTGCTGTCTTCTGCTGTATTACATCCAACATACAGCTGACCTGTGGTGGTTAAGCTGAGAGAAAACGGATGTATGATTCCAATTTGAGTCGTGTTATAGTATGTAATGAGGTGTCCCACACTGTTCAGGATATGGAGGGTGTTAGTGTCCAGGTCAGTTACAATAATGTTGTTCAACGGAGTTGTAACAGCATACATTGGTTTGAAATGGATTGCATCACTATTGATCCTAGGATGGCCTGTGTATGTATTGATGACATCATTATTATGTCCTATGACCACCATTCTACCTGTGCCATCATCTTGTAGCCAGTCTACCACAAATAGTGTACCATTGGTGGTAGTAGTAATGTGTCTAACATAAGTAAATAATGGTTGTTTGTTTTTGTTATATTCATACGTCTTCTCATGTTTACCTTCTTTATTCATTCTGATTACTATTCGTGGTTCTGTAACTGGGAATCCTGGCCCAGGGATTCTCATAGCTCCAACGAAGACTTTGTAATCACTTGTGACATGGACAGATGTAATACGAAATGGATCTACACTATATGCAGAGTCCGTGACTTGTTCACTGCTGCAACTGATCTGTTCTAACCTTGATGTTTTGTTTGTCACTAGTAGAAGGTCATTAGATGGAGTTAATGCCACACCATAGATCGCCATGTTAAAGTTAGTCATCACTTTTAGATTACTACCGTCTATTTTTACTCTTTGTATAACTTTTTCGTGAGATATCCATAGAGAGTTGTCAGGGCAAGCTGAGAGAAAATAAACTTTGTCAATATCTGTTCGAAATGCTTCATGAATGTTAAACACCAAATCTATTGATATATCTTGTAGTGATCCAAAATTGTACTCTGTTATCTCCCCTGGCAAGAACTTGGGCATTGTCATTGTGCTTAAGTCTAGATTAACTGATTCCAAAGCTTCTTTCATAAATTTCTCCATGTGTTTACTTTCTTTGAAGACTCTATATGCATCACTGGAGTTAATTATTTCATCGATTTTTGCCTTTTTACCTTCCTTTCTTGTCTTTACTGCTGTAATTTTATGTTCCTCTTCAGTCATATAGGTTTGTAAAGTTTCCCATTTCAGATCTAATTCTTTGATAAGTTTTTTAGTAAACTTATCGACTTCTCTCTTCAACGCAGCATTTTGAGCTTGTATTAGATTCCTGATATCTGTGTATTTAGAACTTTCATCCTTTCTTAATAGTTTGATTTTTGATTCTATATTAATCAGTTTTTCTATTTGACTTTTTATTTGCTGTTGGATTTTCTTCACATTTTCAAGTTGGATTTTGAACCCTTCATTTATTTGCACTGTCCCGTGACTATTATGTACATCAGCTATACACCGAGGACAGACAAGCAAATCACACGACTTACAAAACATCACACAAGTTTGTCCTTCATGATCTTCACAATTAAAATTAGTGAAATCTAATTCCCTTGAATAATGCCCCAACTCCTTGATATCGATCACATTATGTTTGTTATCAGACTTAAATTTACTGTGAACCTTTTCTTTACACTTCGTACACATTAATATATTACAATTTATGCATTTCCAGTTTACTTCGATGTAAGTCTCACATAAATCACACACTTTACGAAATTGTCCTTTCTGTATATTTCTTGAGTGTGCCATTGCTATGTAATCCTGTTCAACTCAGGTAAATTATTTATAGTTATTACCTGTAAAGCCTCAGTGATAAAAATAGTGATTGGTAATAGGTTATTCATTTACTTTTAAATACTTTAGTGAGGTTTACCTGGCACGCATCTACCTCACTTGACAGTTTTTTTATGTCAGGTGATAAAAATATAAAACTAATTATTGGAATTTAAATGCAACTAAAAATAAAAATTGAAGACATTTTTTTAATCTGCGTGCAGTTAGACATGTTATATGTTGTGCTAGTATAGTTTTAAAATAATTTTATTAAAAAACAATCTAATTTAAATTAAATCATTCACTTGCTGTCTGCTCTTTTTATTGTCGATAGCTTGACAATGGAAAAAGGGGAGTGAATGAAAGATTAAATTTCAATGATATTGATTGGTAAATGGCAACTAATGTTTATTGCTCAATTGACAAATTAAATACTTAAATGAAGCGAAAAAACTGTTTCTCCATGCATGGTGACATCATCTACTATTAAATACTTGGGTCTATTAACGTAGATTGAATATAAAATTGAAAGGTCCAATTAATCAATTAATTCTACTTTTTTAACATGGGAAAATATTATATCCTCCCCCCTTTAGCTAAATGAGGGCTTGTTTTAAGGTGGTGTTATTTAAAAGCATGTCATATATATTATGGAATTTTATTTTTATCATTTTGTTAGCATTTGACACGTTGACTTTTTAAAAAACCGCTTTTTCTTTATCATTAACGGCTACACGTTGCAATAGTTGTTACAGTCTTCTATAGTGACTACTAGTGTTTCGTGGTGGCTTCACTTGTTTAATAGTAGCGCCCGTGTTAAATGTATGCTATCCGTGCTAAGTGGTGGCTACTCATGTTCTGGGCTGGCTAATTGTGTTAAGTATTGACCGGCTGCTCATGTTACGTAGTGACTACCCTTGTTTAATGGAGGCTATCCATGTTAATGATGGCTATACTTGTTAGTAGTGGCTACTCGTGTTGTTCAGAGACCACTCATAAGTTTTTACTGGCTACCCATGTTACATAGTGGCTACCCATGTTTAATGGAAGCCATCCGTGTTTAGTGAACGCTATCCGCGTTAATGTTGGCTATCCGTGTTTGTGGTGGCTACGCGTGTTAAGTAGTGACTGTCTACCCACGTTTATAATGGGCTACCCGTGTTTGGTTGTGGATACTCGTGTTACGTAGTGGCTTGTCGTGTTTAGTGGTGGCTACCCGTGTTATGCTAGATTAAAAAAGAACATGAGCTAAGACGTTCGAATTACTTGTAATAATGCTAAAAATCAAGACAATGTGCCCGGAACTGAACATAGTATGCGAATTATAGATTTATTAATGCAAGAGAGCAGATTTTCAAATTTTGAAAAAATACTTGTCTCCTAAAAATACTTGCATCAGATATGTTATAAAAAAGTGTGTGTCCTATATATAGTAACAGTTTATTTTATGATTTAGATTGTTTCATTAATGATATTGTTATTGTGCTTAACAAAAAGAACAAAACTTGGAGTCTCATAAATATGCAGGCATAAAAAGAATGTATCCTATTGCAATTTGAACCGGTCTCATCCCAAATAAATATTGACCGATTCTACCGAAAACGTATAATGGAGTAAACATCTAAAGTGCACTAAATGTACCTTTTATTAAATTTATTATTATTTATAATTTGTAAATAACCAGGGTTAACCATCATGGCAGTGACGACGATAAAAATGCCGATTTTTTTGTACATTTATAAACGAGCCAACTTGTTGATATTTGATAATATAATTCAAACAATGTCCATAAATAAATCTTAATAATATGTACACATTATCAAAATAAATTAATTAATAAACACACGTTCAATTCAAACACAAAAAAAGAACACAAGGGCATTGCACTTACAACTGACACGACTAAACAAAGCCAGACTACAAATAATGTGTGTTTGATAAAATTTCTGAAATTCTTTGAGCATAACGGCATCACCAATTTCTCTTAGTAGGCGCGTAAGTAGGTTTTGGAATATACTTTCTGAATCGACTGCACTCGGTTCGCTGTATAATTGAAGTTCAAATTTATCTATAATAAAGTCTCACCAACGCTGACATAGATCAAAATTAATCACAGTCGAACACACATGTACGTAGACATTAATGAGATATTTATTGTAGAATTGACAGAAACGTGAAAATTTTTCGGGAACACCCGTAATCAACTAAACAAAGAGTGAATTTCATATTTCTCTGAATGAGTAACTAAATCACAAAACCTTGAACTTGAGATAAAATTATGAATTAAACGAAAGCGTCTGAAATCTGTATCAGAAGACATGCTATTTACAAAGGGTTCTGAGTGAAATTGGTAAACTGCAGTTCTAACAATGAATTTCCACTGAAGTTTTGAACGGAACTGTCCGCCTAATGTAACTTAGGAGGTCTTATGTGTTTAGTATGAACATAATGTCGTGCTGTTTTCTTTCTGGCCCTGCAGGAAAGCAGGTTATGTAATATATGTGTGATCTAAGAGCTAAGTTTTTGCAGAAAGTAGTTTTCGTATTTCAGTTTTACTCATTATCAAACAATGCTCTCGCACATATCTCACCTCGTAAAAACGCTTAAATCCTATATATACTCACTCAAAAAAGAAACGCAACATACAAATGGGAATTTTACTTCATATATTTTTTATTTAACAATTTATCATATAAATAATTGATACAGAAATGTAAAAATTGGCCCACTTCTTGTTCATGAATTCTTTTACCATGGAATATAACATTTTGTCGCATATTGTCAATAAATCACGCAAAAAATGTCAGTACCTGTTGTACCCACCATTTGCTTGTAACACAGCTCTTACTCTTCTTGGCATGGATTCATGCAATTAAACGTTGAGTACGAACACGCAGTATCAATTGCCACCCATACTGGAGTGCCTGCTCTAATTGTTCCAGATTTTGCGGCGGTGGTTGTCGTTGGCGACACGCCGATCCAGTTCATCCCACAGATGTTCAATTGGGTTAAGATCCGGAGATCGTGATGGCCAACGGATCACATTGACATTCTGTTGCTCTAAAAATTCTACTGTTACACGTGCTGTATGTGGTCGGGCATTGTCTTGTTGAAAAAATGTCTCTTTGAATGTCAATTACGGGCAATAAATGCGGCCGTATAATTTCGTCTCTATACCTAACAGCGATAAGATTGTCTTGGATATGTATCAGCTGTGTGTTCCTGGCGTAAGAGATAGCGGCCCACATCACAACACTTTCTCCGTCAAAATTGTCTCTTTCTACAACACAGTTTTGCGCAAAACGTTCATTTCGGCGCCTGTACACTCGTATGCGACCATCTCGCTTTTCAAGATGAAAACGTGACTCATCGCTGAACCACACACTCTTCTCCAGTTATGTAAATTCCATACACGAACGGTAGTATACCATCTAACCGTTGCTCGGCGGTGTTGGCGTCTTAGTGTTGCTCCGACGTAAGGTCTTTTTGCCCGCAATCCATGACAGCGAAACCGATTGAGTACTGTCTGTGGTGATATACGGCGCAACCCAGGGACGTTTACAGCTGATTCTGTTGCAGCAATAGTCCTGTTCCGTAGATTGAATAATCTAATGTAACAATCCTGCGCCAGAGTTGTAACACGCGGACGCCCTGAACGTTGTCGGTCTGTCGTAGTACCAAGCTGCTGGTAGCGTCTCCAAAGGCGTGAAATTGTGCTACGATGAAAATTGTACGTTCTGGCAACATCATTCTGTGATTCCCCGGCCTCTATTCGACCGATAGCAATATTCCGGGTAGCAGCGTCTAACCTTGGAGAAAATTGACAAAATTCGTGATACTTTGAAGAGCTTTACAAACTTTAAACCGGAAGTGAAAAATGTATAAAGTCTTGATAGTTTTGAAGAACTAACCGAAAATGAGGTAAAGAAACTTATTTGTGATCTGAATACAAAATCCTCGGAACTAGACATTTTACCAACACATATATTAAAAGAATTTCTGGAAGATCTTCTACCTATTATCACAAAACTGGTAAACCTTTCTCTTCGGCAAGGTATTTTTCCTGATAAATATAAAAAAGCAATTGTTAGGCCACTTTTGAAAAAAGTAGGGCTAGAACTTGAACTTGTTAACTATAGACCAGTGAGTAACCTTTCTTTTCTCTCAAAAGTTATCGAAAAAGCCGTACTCTCAAAGTTAAACGTACATGCTTCTACACATAACTTGCTACCGAAGAATCAGTCTGCCTATAGGCGATTTCATTCTTGTGAATCAGCGCTTCTCCGACTAGTCAATGATATTTTGGGTGGAATGGAGAAACAGGAAGTGACGGCCATGATTGCAATAGACCTTAGTGCCGCATTCGACACAGTCGACCACGACATATTGCTAGATGTCCTCCATTGTCAATATGGCGTAGCGGACTCAGCTCTCAGTTGGATGGACTCGTACCTGAGACCACGTAGTTGTCAAGTCAGCGTAAATTCGTCATTGTCGTCATTGAGACCACTACAATGTAGCGTTCCTCAAGGCTCTTGTTTAGGCCCCTGGCTCTACCTTGCTTACGCTGGAACATTGTTTGACGTCATTCCACCGACTATTTCATTGTACGGATTTGCAGATGACCATATTGCAAATAAGCGTTTCCGACCATTAACAGAAACTGAATCAGGTGCAATTAAAGAACTTGAGCAGTGTGCAATTCATATAAATGACTGGATGAATAAAAGCAAACTCAAAATGAACACATCAAAAACTGAATTTATTATATTCGGCAGCAAGGCTCACTTACGTAAGTGCACTACAACCTCCATTGATATAGCAGGCGACATCATCAAGCGTGAATCACAAGTGCGTTACTTAGGTGCCTTCCTTGATCAAACTTTATCTTTTAAGGAACACGTAAAACAGAAATGCCGCTGTGCTATGATAAACTATCTGAGAATTAAGAGTGTGCGAAAGTACCTTACGAAAGCTGCTACAGAAATTCTCCTTCTATCGTTAGTAATTTCACATCTTGACTACTGTAACGTCATTCTGTATGGTATAGCCGATTCTGAACTACGCAAAATGCAACGCATTCAAAACATGTGCGCAAAACTTGTTCTCGGTCGCAGCAAATTTGACAGTTCAGCACAAGCTCTGTATGACCTTCATTGGCTACCTATCAAAGCTAGGATAAATTTTAAAATATTATGTTTCATGTACAACTGTCATATTGGTAATGCACCCGTCTACCTAACTGAACTACTGACAAAGCATGTCTCAGGAATACCCGGTTTAAGATCTGAAAATTGTGGGACATTATATAACATTCCGTTAAATAAAAAAAAAACTTTCAGTGACAGAAGTTTCTGTACCGTCGGCCCAGTCCTATGGAACAATCTCCCATTAGGTGTGCGACAATCAGAATCTTTAGATGTTTTTAAAAAGGGATTAAAGACATTTTATTTCTGTAATTTTAATTTATTGTTTTAAAATCAGAAGTATGCGTACATTTCTGTGAGTTTTACTTGGGACAAAGCTTTTTGTTTGTTTTAAATTTTATTGTATTTATTACATGTCTCGTGTGATTTTATTAGTTACTGTACAACGCCATTGAATATAATATTGTATAAAAATAGGCGTTTTATCAAATAAAATAGTTTCAGTTTTAGTTTCAGTTTGGCATAGCGTCACCTCATCAGAATTTTATTTTACTAATGAAGTCAAGAAAAGAAATAGCGGGGTTTTATACCGATTGTCTGAGTTAAAAAAAATACCCATGATTTGCACGTGAAAGTCAACCCTGTGTTTAGCAATGTGCAATTCAATGTGTATTCCAGATTTCGACCACAGGTGTTCACGGGTGGATGAACTGAAATGCTTTCACCTGGAAACCTTTAATTGAGGTTTAATTAGGATGTTGTGTATATATATTTGAATATTTATAGGTTATTTGTCCGCAAAAAAATTATTTGAAAAAAATTTATCCGATGTTGCGTTTCTTTTTTGAGTGAGTATATGTTGGACGATAAAATGTTGAAAAGAGTTCAATAAAGACAAATTATAAGATTGTTAATTGTACCATACTTCGCAAACGTACAATACACTTGGTAAAACAACTGGTCAATAAAGTTTAATTGGTACGGGCGGGTTTGTCGTTCTGGTCGATATGTTGTCTTTCCTACACGGATTGTATGTTCTGTTTCTAGTTGTGAAATTAACCAAATGCGTATACGATTCGTCTCATCCCGGATCCGCCACTGCAACAAATATCAAGCATATTTTGAAGAGCTAGCTTTCAGAGAGGTTGCAAACCATGATATGTCACTAGTTACTCAAAAAATACCTGTATTGTTACAACATATTTTGTAAGTTCTCACAGTAATGAATTAATAAATACATGTACCGTAAAGTATGCCGGACAAAATACTACCCTGACGTACCTCTTCCTCAGTTATGTATTGCTGGTAAGCAGCTTTTTGTATATTACTGAATTCACACATGGATATTTTATAATTTGTATACGACTCGTTCATCATTCTTCTCGGTTTTCTATGCAATATTCATAGCTAACGCATGAAACGTTCGTTTTGATGTGATTGTTTAACCTCAGATGTCCAATACGGTTTTGTACTAGAGTTAAAACCACACTTAGGAATTGGTTTTTTAGCAGAATTCAAAATGTTCAATAATTCAGAAACGGCATCGTGTATGTCTATACTGTTCGCACACATTTTTTTGAAAAAAATATTCTAAGGGTTCATCAAGATATTTTTAGTATTCTATTAAGTTGGTCATCAGTACTATTATGCCATGCTGGGAATTTTAAAATAAGATGTGACAATTTTATGGGGAATGAAATGGAGAGACAACTCAACGACTATCGACTTCTTTTTAAGGATGTCATAAGATTTCAATTTACTATTAACCTTTCACTTATTAAACATAGTATAACATGATTTGTTTGCTAATGAAAGTATAATCATAACCTGCATACTATCGGGGGGGGGGGGGGTGGGTGGGGACCAAGTTATTACTATTAATAAACGACCAACTCGGCATACTCACTATAATACAATACCTATTTATCTAAGAATCCGAGCTTATTTCTATAATTTACACCAAAAAATATATTGATCGATTACCTTAGCTTTAAAATTCCAAACATTCAATTCTATCAGAACTGATATGATTTAATTCACCAATTAAAAACTGCATTGATTCCTTGTACATTATACCCCGCTTTTTTCTATAATACGCATCGTATAGATGACATTATTCCTCGCACATTGCATGACAGTATAACAAATAACTAATACGCCATATACAATATATACAATATATATATAAAGGTTTATTGCAACTAATCTGCTTTTTCTGTCGATCTCGGACTCCATTCGTTGTTACTGTACCACTTCCTCGAGGACAAATGATACTTTCTACAGTTTCAGCACAAGCCTCCGTAAAACGTTTAATTTAGCTGATAAATGTCGTATGCTTCTATTCTGTGGTTTAAATAGTCTTAAATAATTAACATGAACATTTCCAAGTACGATTCCTGATCTCGTAGATTAAAGATTCATATGAATATAGGCACAGCCTAAATGCTAGTCCGAGAATCCTCTGCCGTCCAACGCTTTTTTTAATTTTTTTTTTTGCGTGGGCAAAAAAACAAATTTTTAAAAAGCGTTGGACGGCAGAGGATTCTCGGACTACCTAAATGCGAGCATCGCATATTTTATGGTTCTATGACGTTCATGACTTCAGAGCACCCTAAGAGTGCCTGTGCATTCCTTTTGTGACGTGACGTCTTTAATGTGTTGGTGACGTCACAAAAATATAAAAATTAAATAAAGCGTTTGAAATTGCAAAACAATTGTCGGACTTTTTTGTTGTTATTTCAAAAATAAACACTTTAAATTTGTAAAATTTATTTCTGTCTACTTTCAATTTTTTTTGTGCTCAACCACAATATTTCCTTCTGACAGCTCAGTTACCATCCTAAAAGTGTTTGTTCATATGGATCACGTGACCTTATTTACACACATGCATGTAACCGTATGCGATGCTCGCTAATACCGGATAAATAATTTCGAGCTGATGCCTTGAAAAAAAAACATCCTTGTGTTTCTCATTTAAGTCAGCAAGTTCTTTCTTAAGCTTTACGTTTGCAGATTTAAAGCTCTTTTATTGCTTTTTTTTTAATTTTCACTGTCCGACTTTTCTAGCTGTGATAATACGATAACATGGTAAAAATACAATCTTGTTGAGTAGAGCAAAAACCATACCTGCGTGTCCAAAAGGGAAACTTTATAAGTGGAAGAGAACAAACAAAATTTCAGCCGCACAGAAGTATGCTAAGAATTGCTATATGTTATTTATGTACATACATGGTGATAACTCTGGGTTATACGAGGTGATGAGGAAAGATGATACCAAATCGGTAAGTGAGCCCAAACCGCTACCGGCTATTAACATGGTTGAACTTCGACCGACTTTATATACAAAACAATCCAAAGCACACTTCTACTTTTCTATTCTGATAACGATACCCTTGTGTCTCCTCTTCAACGCCTGTCGGTCCGCGTTACGGTCTCAGATGTTTTACCAAAATCAGGAATATATAGACCCACCTTTCATACATAAGTTTGAACTTCCGATTTTCGAACATGACCTCTACTTTTATAACGTAGCCTCTATGTCTCTTTTATTCTGCCGTCATAAACGGTATCGTCCCGATGCAACTGAACATCGAAAATCATTTCTCACTTATATATGTCTTGATGGTGGTCGCTTTTAAAGCCCACTTTCATGTAAAATGTTTGCAGTACAATTAATTCGGAACCCCTTTTATAAATTCGGTTTCCGGAATAATTTTTATAAATTTTAATCTTAAGATCCTTCGGTATGCCCTACTAAAAAATTTTAAAAAGAATAATTTTCTGTAAATCTAATATTTTTCTTCGTTAAATTATAATTAAATACAAAGTATTGCTGAATCCACTACTTTGATGTCTAAAATAAAACACACTGCTTAGTATTGGAGCATGTCTTGTTAATATGTACTTAATTTCATTTATAAAATTCCCTTTCCCAATATACAAAAAAGATGTATTTGTTCGCTATCTATTCCTTATTGTTAGGCTACTATTGGTCATGTTGTCTGTCAACACTGAGGTTGCGGGTTCGATTCCTTCATTAATGTGGGGGGGGGGGGGAGGGGGGTACATAATTATAGTGCTATCAACAACACACTTGATGTATCGTATATTAAGTCGAAAACAAATTAATTAACCTTTTAAAATTTTTAACTGCACCTATCAGCTTAGGAGACAAGTTTGCCAACTCACATTCTCATGCACTTAATAGAGCAAGAGTAAAAGCAGATGCGGTAATTAGGCTATTAAGGTCCGATGCCTAAATAAAATAAAAAACAATCAACGAGGAAGACAGAGATAACTTCGGTCCACTGGCTACATCGACACCAAACCATGATGACGTTATTGCTGAACTGCAAAAATTGTCACGCATGTCACTATACAGACATTTTAAATAATACAATTGGTATTTATAAACAACTGCTGAAATAAAGAGCATATTTCAGATATATAATGTTTATGTACTCATTTTCTGTATTTCTTTAGTAAATTTCTTTTATCACTTTTTGAACAATAAATACTGAATGAGGCAAAGGTAATAGTCAACGTCGATGCGAGTTTTTTTCTATTTTTTTTATTTTTTATGTTTTATAATTAAAAAGGGAAAATATTTTGAAACAACAAATTTTAAATTGCCAATTTAGGAAAAAACACTTAAAATAATCTGTAAATTAGGCGATTGTTTATTGGAGCGACCGGTTTGTTTTGCCATCTGAGCAGATGTTTCTCCGAAGAAGTTAAATTTTACCTTGTACAATAGGTTAATGATAAACAGCTGTAGAAATAGACATTATTTTAGATATATACAGTTTGAGTGGTACTATAATGTAGTTAGTTCAAACAATATTTAGGAATAATCATTTTCAAAAAAATATATACAATTTTTTTTTAAAGATGGACATAATCACTCATGTAAGTTTTAATGTTTGTATTGTTAACGTCAACGAATTGGGTAAAATATTTGAACAAAAAAATTACTTAAATTTTAGAAGCTTAAGAAGTTTTCTTGGGTTTAATGATACTTTTATTCCTTAAATTGTAATCTATAAAAAAAGACCTCGAAAACAAACAAATTTCTTTCAACGAGTTATAATTAACGATCTTTAATATTATTAATATTAGCTATATTATAAAAATTAAGGACCACAAAATATCGCATGCATTTTCAAGATTTTTTTGTATCTCGTACTGAAGCAAATTTATGACAAATTTATAAATTAAACTACTAAACTTGGTTTATATAGAAAATAAAAGATAATGCTTGGTATAGCAATTATTAAATTTCCCAATTTATTTTAATACAGCAAACGCTCATTTAGGGCTCTAGACGATGAACAACATTTTCGTTTAGATTGGAAAATATAAGATATTATTGTACACATTTAGGAGTATAAAGGTTAAGTTAAAAAATATATATAGAATAAAATAAACCTTAATTCTAGTATCGTCCAAGCATTCTGAAACTTAATGAATTAATGAATGGTAACCATCCACTAGATCTCGTTTTATTTCTCAAATTACGCATATTCATTCGTATTATTAATAAAAAATATAATCTCTGGGGAAAATAATATGCAATTTAACAACATAGTCGAATCATAACTGTATGGTATTGTTTTTTAACTTTGTTAAGTTTCTTTTATTTTTATGTTTTCTTTCTCTGTACCTTTTTATTGACTTTTATAGTACATTTAGATATATAAAATAGTATTCTATTTTTTTAAGTTCTACTATACAAATGGGATTATTGCATTAATATTGTTCAATTGCAAATATTAATTTTAATTGCACTTTCAAACTCGCGCAATATAGTATTCTTTCGTGAAAATATTCACTTATTGTGCAATAACCGTAAAATTTTAAATTTTCTTGTTTATATAAATATTTAACAATGAAACTTTTAGTTGAACAGTTATCTTTATTCAAACATTCTAATTACTTGTCACCAAAAAAATTATGCTTTAATCATGTTCTTTAGTACATAGCTAGTTTCCGCTTAATTCTCGTAAAGAAATTTTTTCATTTGCATTTAATTGATGTCTTCCCAATCTGAATTTGTATTTCTCATACAGCCAACAGTACATTGGCACAGAGAAAAACAATTTTCCCACTTTTGAAAATTTCGGGAAAACATTTAGAAAAAAAGTTTGTATCTAGTTTGTGTACAAATATTTATATTTAAAATTAATGCTGAACCTAAAATCAGAATAACATTATACAATCCGGAAGGTTGTTTCTAAGCGATTTTTTTGCAAATATATTTAAAATTAATTGTTTCCAAGATGCGTTCTACACTCCTGGCAAAATGTTTAACGATAATTAATAACTGTAAATTAACTTATTTATTGAAGCTAAAGTTTCATTGTTAAATATTTATATATATATATTGTTTTACTTGTGTTTGTTTGTTTAAATGGTGTTGAAGCCACTTTTAGTTTTTATTGGGGAGGAAGTTATAGTTCCCGTAGAAAACCCCAGGCTTCGGTAGGAAAACTCGCAATACTTGTCAATTAAGATTGGAGTCGTATACACTCTGCCCGCAGTGAGACTCGAACCCACAACCCCAGTGTTAACATATCACGTGATCAATAGTGGACCTTAACTACTTAACTACCTTAACCACGCGGCCACCGAGGTCACTATATTGTTTTAAAGAATAATCATATTTTCAGTAATTTATTAGATTTAAATTTTAAAATACACAGGGGTAATAAATTGCATTTATAAAATGATGCTAGACGATCCCAAATATATTTCATATTTAAGACCCGTTTCTTGCCAAATTTGGCACATTGCTTATATCTCACAAATATGCGAATTGACCTTTATTTGTTTATGCCAATAGTGTACCCTGTATCAAAACTCTTTGCAAACTTCTCATATATTATCCACACAAAAAATAGTTAATTATGAAGCTTTTAAAAATATTCTTGAGACGTTTAAAAGAAATCGCTATAGAAAATATTACATTTGATTCTTCTATATAATAATCTCAGACAATCGGTCGCGTGGAGAGGTTAGTGTTTACATAAAGTATACGGAATTATGACTGTCTTCTACGGAACTTGGTGTTATAAAGGGATTACGACTAATAATCGTGGCATTATATCCCAATAAATTCTCAATTTATTTAACGAATTAGAGAATTACATCAACGTTTTTTAAATGGATTTTAATATGTTGGCACTATATCACATTTTTCATAATGTTTATTTGGTAGATAAATACATACCAACGAAGTATAGCATTTATAGTTATCACATGTACATATTTTTTTTAACACTCTAACGTTTAACTTATAACGCATTTCGATTTGATCATAACTTAATAAAATATTGATATAAAATAAAAAAGATTCTTCCTGATGAAAATGACGCAATTTCTACTTGTTTGTTTGGGGTTTAACGACACTACACAAGAGATTGCTAATAACCTTACCATTTCGCACTTTATATATGTCTTGGTGGTAGTCGCTTTTAAAATCCTTTTCCATTTCTACATGTTTGTTTGGGGCTTAAAGACACTAAAAGAACATTTTCAACTATTTCATGGCGCCCGTTTAATTATGACGAGGCCTGGAGTGCCCAATGATAACCGCATACCTTCGGCGGAAAAAATGCAAATCCTTATTAAGTTTGCAGTCGAGCTTCACCTGGTCGAAGCTAAAAAGGCAAAACTCCAATGTTGATACTCCGGTGATCTACAAGAGATTGCTAATAACCTAGACCTTTTGGTCACCGAGGTCTTTTATGGAGTACTAGTATTGGTTTTGTTTACTTTCATGTATAATTTCAAATAGTATATATGCTGATTGAAGAGTAAAAACTTATCGTACATTTTCTTTATATGATTTCGAATGCCCTGATATGAAAACTGTTTGAGGGAGACAGAAACTTCGGCTTGTCTTTACCTTGCTGACGATACCTTGTTACAACTTGAATTTCTCGAACTTAGTGTGAGCAATCACTTTTTGAGTATATTAACCAAATTTTGTCGAGCAATTAAAGACAAAGAAAATTTTCCTTATTTAAACATGCAGAATTTTTAGCCCATGCATTTTGTTTGTTTGTTTAAAAAGGTATTTCAAACTAATTACAACAATTTTCAGCTATATCATGGAGTCAGGGTTGTTTTTAGGTCGGAGTTCTTCGGCAGCATGTAACACTCACATGTAGCATTAATCCCCCTTTCCACCAACACACACACACACACGCTTGTTTGTACAGTAGTAAAGGGCTGGTCTGATATGGTTTTTAGTAAATGTAGTTTTTTTACTTAATAACTTACGATACACAGCGATAACGGAATTAAATTGGAATCTTACATTTCTCTGATTACAAAACCGCATAGTTACACTACAGCGATTGGAAGGTCGAAGTGCGAATGTGCGTTCATTTGAGGTTAAATAATTTACAGACCGGGCGTTCTGCAAATTGTAAATGTCCAACTATAAATGTTCGACAAAAGTACATTTGAAGCACTTGTGTGTATTGTCCCAATTTATTCGTAACACTAATTCCCGAAATTTGACAAAAGTGAGCAATTATTTAACAAGTTTTAAAACCTTAAAACAAATATTGTTCTGCGTCATCTACCAATAAAAACTTTGAACTGTCAGTGTTTAATTGTGTGAAAGGAAAGTTTTAGATTATAAGTGCGAAAATAATTAAAATCCTCTCTCTCAATTGAAATAAAGTAGCTAACGGTAAATTAAGAAAATTAAATGATCTGATGACATATATGTGACAGTAATCCAAATTTTACTGGAAGCCAAGACTAACGCTGGAATTTTGGAAGTATGAAATTTTATTCTTTATTACTGCGATGTTAAGATTTCTTATGTTATTTTTTTAAAAGAAACTCGGTTTAAAAAATATAGATGTAGAGTCTTTGAAAAAAATTGTCAATTGAAATTTTGAAAATATTAATGACAATAGTTTTATGTAATTAGGTTCTTTGATTATTTTAAATTTAAATAATATTTGCAAGATTATTCGTCTTCTATTGATCACGTGGTCTATCAACACTGAGATTGTGGGTTCGAGTCTCACCACGGCAAGGTGCGCTCGACTCCAATCTTAGTTGAAAAGGATTGACAGTCATGAATTTTCTCCGGGTATTCCGGCTTTCTCCCTAAATAAAAACTGGACGCCATGATAAGCTGAAAAATTACTGATAGTGGTTTTAAACATCATTCAAACAAGCAAACAAACATACCATATGATGTGGCTTTCACCGTCCCTTGAAAGATTAACATTTAAATTTTATAATTGGGTTCCAAATAGTCCCGAGGTAACAGTCCGGATTCCAGAAAGCAGGCCCTGGGATCCATAGGAATTATGAAGCCCACGGTGTTACCCAACCCACAATATATGATCATATATTATTATATCATATATATTATAAATGCACATATCGGCATATAAGTTTTAAACGAGTCAGAACTTTCCGTTCATAACATTTTTTGAAGTTCCATTATATTCTATAATTAATTTTAGAACGAACATTATTTTTTAGCAAGCAACCGGATTTAAAAATCACATCAAAAGAAGAACAATTCAGTTTAGCACTCAAAATTATTTCATTTCCGCATTGCGTGATTTTGAACGTACGGCTTGATCTAACTAAAGAACACTTCAACATCGGTCAGGACAGGACTATGATACGCCTTCAGTTTCTGGAGTAGTTTTCTGTCGATAATAGATAACTTAAATCGATGACATCAGATGTAATACCATTTTATGGAACTAAACCCAGCCTTTAAGTATCTTGATAGGACCTGTTTTTGTTTGTTTACTGTTAATTAGAGAAATCTGAACAAATAAACAGAGAGGATTACATTCGTCTCAAACTAAAAGATATTTATAAAATGTCAGAATGCTAAGAATTGAATTGCTTTTTGGTGATCTCGTGATCTTCATCTTTGTCAAACATTACAAAATGGAAACGGATACCTGCCATAAACACAATCAGTTCTTTTTATCGAGCAGTACACGTTTTTTTGAACGTTTAATTAATTTTTTATGGACAAAGCAAGTGTTAAAATGTTGTTTTGCCGGACATATCACATTGGCCTTGTTTTTAAATATAGAAATCTAGTCTATAAAATTTTCCAGCATAAATCTGTAAAGTATAGAACAGATCATTCCAAATTTAGCGATAGCCACTTTTAGATGGAAAGTATTGGAATATTTTTAATTTATTTTTAATATTGCGAAAACACACACGTAGTTTGTGAGGTTATGCACACCGATTTCAATTCACAGCGAGAACTTGTCTGAGAAGAACACTCATATTACAAAAGTCGATAATCCGGAATGATGTCTAAACAGGGAAGGAGCAAAAAAGATACCACGAGTAAATGTTTAAAATTTTTGCCTCAATTTAAATTATTTTATTTTTGTTCACTAAATTGAGTAATTTCTAATTCATTTTTTCTACATATTCTTTAATGCACAGACTCAAACTATATTGTGAAATAAATTTTAAGATTAAAAGCACCCGTAAGAAATGTTTTCATAATTCTCGAAAAAATAGATTTCATTTGTATTAATTTTATACTACAGTGTTTTGTATTTAATGATCTGATGAATCATATAATATACATAAGATGTTTATAAATATATTTTTGACATACGTTCTTTAAAATATGCAATAAATAAATATTTAATTTCATATTTATACTAGTAATAATAAAAATTCAATAAAATAAATTCCTCTCTAAGATGGCGACTTTGGACAAGTTTAATCGGTATGGATTTAAAAGTGACTAATATGAAAACAAAAGAACAGACATACAAATCTTAATCGGTTAAATTGATTTATAAAATATTTTTGAACATTTGAGATTTATTTATTTGCGGCAGCTTTCATGTCAAAAAAGCCGAAATATTAGTTATTTTTTGTTTTTTTAATGGCTTATTTTTGTATATTGTTTTAGGTGTTTAATCTAATTATACAAAATAACTTACTATTATGCGAACACAAGTTCATTCTTGTGATTTATTGATGAGAAAATACAATTATTTGGAAACAATTCATCCTAAACAGAACTTCTTATGTGTCCAGAAGTTCGTCACAGATATTTATCATATTAAACTAAAATTTTGCAACATATTTTTATAAAAGTTATTTCATTTAAATAAATATATAAAAATATCGAAAATTATTAGCAGTTTTCCAAATTTCATATAATATTTTGCTGTCTGGAAAAGAAAGAGAAATTCACTACATCCTTCGTGCGTTTTATAGCATGTTAAGCTGCTGTACCTTATAGAAATCTGCGACTAAAATATAGGAGGATTAATTTAAACGACATTTTGAAGTTTATTTTCTATTTATAATGCAAATAACATTAATACAATTTTGTAGAACTATTTTTAAGACATATTTTGTTATTGTATTGAAAAATGAAATTTCTGCTGTTTGTATATTTCAAACAGTTGTAAACATGTCATTGAGAATTCTAAATAAATATAATTAGATCCCAACAAAGTTTAATATGATGTTGTTTATTCCGTTGTCTTTCAATGGTGAGCTACTATATTTACTGACAAAAATATTTCCCAAAAAAAACTAGAAATATTCAGACTTAATAATATATACATATGCATAAACCAACAAAACCGATAAAAAATGGTCTCTTATGAAAACCCAAAAGTTTTAGTTAATGACGACTTAAACACTACCGATGTGCGCCTTCTTGTTGACCGCAAACCCATATCGCGGGGTTTATACAAATATTTAATTATTAAAATTCGTTTAAAACCATTAATTTAAACATATTTATTCATAAATTCAATAATGAAATACAAAATATCTAGACAGGATCTGGTAACAAGCACTTAGCTTTTGTCAAAACCATTTCCTGGAATATAACTCACAATAGTATTACATACACATTTATGCATACTCTCAACATGTTAATTTTCAAAAGTGAAAATTTTCTATCATTGATTTTTTATTCAAATGAAATAAATTATTAAGATCAAAGGAAAATACATAAGTAATGATAAAATATGGGAAAGATTAAAGGGAAAAAAAGTGTACAATAATAATAATAGTAAGAATAATTATAACAATAATCATGTCAAAACTACAATGGGGGAAAGTGCTATGAAAAAAAAATGAAGAAAAAAAAAATAATAGGGACAAAAGATATATATATGTATTAAAAAGATGCAAGGAATTATTCTACGAGTTGAATCGTTTGCTGTTTATGATGAACTTCTGAACTGTCATAAAAATGTTCATGTTTTGTTCATCGTCTAGTAGAAATGATCCATAAAACAATAGGTTTAAATCTATTGCAATAGGAAGATCGAGACTGAAAATAGTTTGCTGACGCAGTTGTGTATATTTATAACAAAAAAGTAGATAATGTGAAACTGATTCTATAGAACCGCATGTGCAGTTGGGTGTCTGAACTAAATTTCGAGAAAAGAGATGTTGATTTAAGGAACTACAGCCCATTCTTAATCTACAATGTAATATTTGACCAATTCTTGACCCAACATAGTAATATATAGGACATTTTTTGTTGTGTACTTTGATATTAGCCTTAAACGAATGTAAAGACCTAGAGTTTCTGACGTCATTTGGCAACTTATTCCATTTAAAACCATTAACTGTTGTTGTCTTGCTACATTGATTGAACATACTGGCAATTCAGTTAAATTTATAAAACACGCTTACATAATACATAAAAATATATATAAATTATGTCGTATCGTTTAAATTAGGAAATTATTTAACAGTTATTTTTTTATTCTCAGCCAATTACAAATTAATTCTCGTGTTTTTATAAGTGATTATAATGGATAATCTCCCCTGACACATAATGTGTAAGGAGACACGCGCCTAAGGATTTCAGTTAATTTGCATATTGACGAAAGTACAAAACAGAGATAATTTTCACAAAAAGTTTATTGTAAAAAAATAGGACAAAGCGGATGTATTTCTTTAGTCAACTGTAACACGGTAAGATATTTTGTTGGACTTTACTGCAGTTTTTAGTCATTATTGTTTTAAATTAGTTTTTGTTGAAGTTAGTAAATGGTTTCAACTAATTAACATTAGAGTTATAAACTGTACTTATGTCTCTGATCGTATGTTCTTTAAAAGTACTTTAGGGTTTGTCAAAAATTTCATTTTAGAAAACATGCAGTTTTTCAAACGTGACTGTTTTCATTGTAAATTTAGCGATTCATGCTGAATTGGGTATTTGTCCAGTCTCTGTTAAAGCTTATTCCTTAATGTTTCGTTATTGCAATAGATTATTAGAATTTGAGAAAAAAATAATGGGAAAAATTCCCTTCTGAGATCTGCATTTATAGAAAACAAAAAGTTGAAATCATCAATTTGTAAAACTGTTTAATTTCTAAAGAAAAAACTTGATATAAAATTTCAGGGTGTATTTAATAAAATGGTTGAACAAAAACTAAAAGAATATTATACATGTAAATTAAAAATCAGTTTTGAAAATATTAAACAAAAAAAACAAGGTAAACTTTTCTGTTATTCTACCATCTATGATTCAAATAGGGTTGAATTACAAAAATATCTTCAACTTCATCTCCAAAAACATTAAGAGCAGCAGTGCTTTTCACAAAAAGTCGAAAGAGTAAAATACATCGTAAGTACTGACGTCACGTCAATGGATGTTCCTTTGATCTTCAAACACTTACGATGGAATTAACACTTACGAATTTTTGTGAAATTGACTGCTGATCTTACAAAAATTAGAATCAGTGCTCCTTCTTAAGAAAAAGAGGTTGGTCGTTATAACAAAATACCGTGCTACAGACGTTTTTGCAAATTCTGTAAAACTGAAATAGAAAATGAACAACACTTTATTTTAAAATGTCAAAAATATTATACATCGAAACAGGAAACATTCTATAACTTTATAACAAAATAAAAGAATCAGATCTCATAAGGGAAGTCCTAAACCCCCAAAATCCTACTCTCACAATTTGTAAAAGAAGTAAATACCATCAGGAAAGGAAATTAACGAAATTCTTTATGTCATATGTGAAATGTCGTTTGAATTTAATAGTTCATTTATCTTTTGGAACAGTTCATTATATTATGTAACTTTGTTGCATGTTTACTTATTGTTTATGAATATGATGCTCACCAGAATATGGCCTTTCATTAATAAAGAATTTGAATTTGTTAATTTGAAAAAAAATTAGGGTATTGTTAAAAAGCAGAATTGAGTAGGAATGTGTTTGTATCAGTTATAAAATTTAAATAACTGTTCATGCTTGCTGAGACTTATTTTAGTTTAATTTTCTAGAATATACCGACAAAAATAATGATTTTAAAATTCATGTTGACAAAAAGTTAAATAACAGAAAACATCAGAATATAATAAAATTGACTGAAGTTCATAAAAAATATTGCTACTATAATCACAAAGAAATTTGCATAACTGTGACTATTTTAACTGTACATATGTTCTGAAATTAAGTCTGGTAGTATCACTCCTGATAGATCATACAGTTTATGGATAGATTTTATAAACTTACATATGTTATGACACCAACAAAACATTCACTTAAGCCCAAAGAAATAACCAAACTACTCTGTTTAATATGCAGATTTGAATGTTCTGTACCATACATTGTATCTTATGGCCTATCATTAATAAAAACATTAATTTGAAAAATTCTGATGTTTTCTGTTATTTAACTTTTTGTCGTTTTTTTATCCAATATTTTGAATCAACAGGTGGTAAATGAGCTAGTACAGTTTATTTTCCTGCTTCAAATATCATCTTAAACTATATAGATTTCATGGGCATATATTTGTGACCATTAATCTTTAGTTTCACCAAATTGAAAACAAAACAAACAAAAAACGAAATATGTCTTGATATTTAACATTTTAAAACTATGAACGAACTTCGTCTTAATTTTTTATTTTCGATGTTGCAAACCGTAAAACAAACACAAACAAATAAAAAAGATAATAAAAACCAAACACACACGGAGAGCTATATTTCTTTCGATTTTGTATTTTTGTTATGCAGAAAAAATGAGAAACAACATTGCGTCCATTTTATTTAATTTTTAGTTTTACCAAAATCGAAAACAAAATAACTTCATTTTTTCACATTTCGTTCTTCAGTCAAAACAACAAACTACTTCTTTATTTTTCGTGTCCAATGTTGCAGAACGTAAAACAATAAAACAGAACCAAAACTTAAACAAAACGGAATAACAGACGAAAAAAAATCACACACACAAAAACGACCAATATTCTTTAATTGTTGTATTAATTCCCTTTTTTTAAGATACTGAAATCTTAAAACAAAAAGCTAAAACGAACCAACATTCATTCGTCCGAAAACGATGACTTTATTTCTAAATAATATAGACCCAAAATATTTGGTAAATATTCACTTCAAAATATTATTTTTATATATGTAAAATCTGTACTATTTTTGTAGACTTGGACATGCAACACCAAGAAAGTTTTATTTGCACAGAATTCATTCCGGTTAAAATATCATCACCAACTTGTGAAGACCTTGGTATTCCGAAAGATAATGATGATATGTGTGTTCCTATTTTTGCATCTCGTTTTATAAAGAACCCTTCTCTCCATATTGACGGCATCAGATATGAAGCGACATTGAAGGGATATTCAACAAAGGTCGACCCATACTCTCCTATTTGTATGATTCCGCTTCCGCTACCATTCGGAGCAGAATATGTGGAACCAAGCTTTGTAAGAAGGAGAAACGAACGCGAACGGGACCGTGTGAAATGCGTAAATGAAGGGTATGCAATTCTCAAAGAACATTTGCCGATTGAAAGGAAAAACAAACGCGTGAGCAAAGTCGAGATTTTACGCTTTGCCATAGATTATATTAAACACTTAAAGGATATTCTAAAAGACGACGAAGGCGATGAATCATCGGCTCGAAATGAAAACGATTCCGATAACGTGCAAACACACGGAAAGCATAACACAAAGGAAGAGGATCTCGACGTTCGACCGACTAAAAGAAAATGTGTACGAAACGCATAAACGTCATTCAACTGATTATTATGTAATATGGAATAACGAAAAAAAATGGAAATCAAGAGTTAATGATTTGTTTTCAGTAAAGATAAAAGGTAACTGTTTATAGTGCTATATTATTCTAGTCAAAACGTTGATGAGTAAATTTAAATAATTTTGTTGTTAATTTTGTTGTTTTATGAAAAATGAAAAAATGTGCACCTTTACGCAAAAATGTAAATAGTGTGTTTTTGTGTGTGATGTTATTTTCGTGTTTTGTTTAATAAATTGTAAATAATTACTTGTCTTTTATATTTATTTTTAATTTATCCCACGGAGGGTAATGAGATTGGGAAAATTAAGGAACCAATCTTGATTTGACGATCTATACGAACTGCACAAAATAAGTTTAAACCTAACGTAATAATACATCTAAAAGACACCATGTTTGAGTTTAAACATAAGACAGTTATGGCGTTCCATAAATTGTGGATTTCACGCTACTTAACTATTAAGCTGCCATACAAGGATAAACTGTAGGAAAAGACTTCCGAAGGCTAGCAGTTGTATAGTGTACACAAGAATTCGAATCGCCGTTCCTACCAAATAATAAGTTTTGTTCCAATTTACAGCCTTTTTCTATCTTCTAGTGTTTCGAGTATATCAATAATAACATCTACTTATAAGAAAATATCTACTGTCTTTAATATCAAATAAACAATTAACCAATCCGTTCTATAAAAATAAATATTTTCTTGTATATATAACACACATTACATTGCGAGTTATAATAAACATACGTATATTACAGAATCCATAGCGATATATTTTTATTTTCCAAAACAAAATTAACAAAAATTACGCGGCTTCGTTTCATTCTCAACACAATAACATTAATATATAATAACGACATTGTATGTCCTCTGTGTGGGTGGTTTTTCTTCTTAAAAAAATTAGTAGGAAACATAAGAGAATGAATCATATAGAATCTGAAAAGTACTGCAATTGATTTGCCATATACCCATGTCAAAACATGTACGTGTATTGCCATCCTTACAAGTCAGGGTTTCTGTGTCAAAATGTGTCCACAAAATCCTGGCTATTCCCGGGCTAGAAGATTTTCATATGACGTCAAATCTTCAAAATATCAACTAATGAAATTGCTTGAAAGCAGCAAGTGTTTGACAGTATAGTCATTCTTGAGAGGGAAGAAAACGTAACGCAACTAAAAAAATAACGCGGTAATAACACAACTATTAACACTACTGTACAAAATACACTGATTTTCACATGGTCTATGCAACACATCCGTTTGGTTTATTAACAATCGACATCGGGATATCCCCTAACCTAGCTACATTATTGTAGCTACCTCTAACCAAGTCGTGAATGAAGGCGAGCTTTTGATTGGCTACATTCGCGTATGACAACGATAAAAAGTTAATGTTATATTTAAAATTCTAATATGACGTGCTTCAAAGGCTTTGAGACCACAACTGTGGTAAAAAAATGATTTATCTATGAGCAACACGCGCTAGAAGGGCGTGTTTTAAATGGCTGTTCCAATTACAAAACTGTAACTCCCACCGGAAAGCTATTGCATATGACGTATAAATCTTATGGTTACAAAAGCGCAATTATTTACAATGCATTTCCCATATGGTACCCCTGGCAATTAAGTTCATTTGTGCGAAAAACCTCAAAAATTTTCCCCCGGAAAACAGTTTTTTGTGTAAATTGAATTGAAAAACTTCATTATTAACAAATAAAAAAGTATGGGTCATGCAGCAAAAATGACCGAAAATTTTGGTTGAAATAATGACATTTAAATGGCACTGACACAATTTCTAACCTCCCTCTTTAATCGTTTTAAGCTCAATTTTCAAGGCCCTTAAAAATTTCCCTTCAAATATCGAACATTTTCAATCAATAATGTTTATAATTTTTTATTTTGCTATTTTCAGAACTCCAACATCCAATCAGATGCCTCCGTGTATTTTCTTCTGCATACTATCTTGGGGTAAAAAATTTCCCGTTGTCATGTAAACAAATAATTGCGCAATTGTAACCTTATAAATAGCGACACGCGCTATAATTATCCGTTGCAATATATTGTGTGTTACATTGACGGAACAGCCAGTTTATGGCGGAAATGATGTTTTCTATAGGTACGAAAATATTATAAATGTATTTTAATTGTCTTATTAGAATAGAAATAATTCACGGAGGCTGTGATTTATCATTGTTTTACCACGGGATGACCATTTATGTCGTTATTTTATCCCTCGCTGTCGCTCGGGATAAAATAATACGACATAAATGGTCACCCCGTGGTAAAACAATGATAAACCACAGCCTCCGTGAATTATTTCTTAAATAACAACAAAAATTGCATACTATTTTTTGCAATCTCTAAATCGATCTTTAAAAACTGACAATCAAATTACATTCCATTACAAGAAAGACGTCACGTGACCACTGGATTTAGAGGCACATTTAGGGTGTTCGGAAGTAACGTCAATTATGAAATGCACATTTATATTGATAATAAAGACTATATTGTCTGTGTTCGCATTTTGGCAATGCCTACTCCATATTAGTTCATAGTTTATAATATTGTAATTATTTTTCTCTAATTTTGAGGTAATATTTCAACCGCTTGACCGGTGTGGAAAATATAGTTCTCGTCACTAGTGAAATTTTCGTTCTCAGCAGTTGATTGGTTTAAAATAATAACGTCATAATAAGAACTCATGACGTCATAAACAAAACACCTTCCATTTACCGCGTATTCAAGTCATGAACGTAAAATTGGGGTTGGGAGAATTTTTACTTCATTTCGCAAATTTACTACTTTTTAAAATTAGAGAAACAGAATCTTACATTAGTACTCTTGGATTATCGGATTTCTCCAATCTCAATAGTTAAATTATGGAAATTTAACTATCTCGATTGGAGAAATCCGATAATCCACTCGTACCAATGTAAGATCCTATATTTATCATGGTTAGTCTGTGGAATGGTCTGATCTCATCTCAACTTTTCGTCTAGCCAGGAATCACCAGTGGAGTTTAAACTAAAATTAATTCAGATCTTAAGAGATTATCAGTAAAATTTCATAAGCTATGCAAAATCCGACCAGACGCCCTTTGCATAGAAAAACCCCCAGAATTTAAACATTGTCGCAATCTCAGGGATGGAAATTTATAAATTACTACATCAATGAACATATTTTTAATACTTGTACTCCATGTCATCGCCGAAGTGCTCGTCCGAAGTGTTTGTGATGCATTCGGGGTCTAACGGTTCACCAGCAGAGTCATTAACCCATAGGTTGCAAATAAAATGTTATTTTAATACTTAGGTTATAAAATTACGCCAGGCGCGATGTTATGCAACGCACCCCCTTTCCGGCTTTTATGGCTTCCATCACCAGAAATTTTTTTCAAAGTGACTCTCGAATATGACTATTTTATCGAACTTAAAACATACAAAGGGTAATAATGATACTATGCGATTGTTGGAATAGAATGCGCGAAACCGCTGTAGTAATAAAAAGCATCCTCACAAGTCAGGGTTTATGTGTCCACGTGTGTCCACGAACCCCTTTCGTGGACACACGTGGACACAGAAACCCTGACTTATGAGGATGAATAAAAGGTAAAAAATCGAAATGTAAAAGGTTCTTACATACTGTTTTTGGAAAGACCGGGTGATCTTCCACACGTGTCAGAAATTAAATATCTTTTCGCGAGTAGAGCGCAGCGCAACAAGAGAAAATATCAACAAATTTTTGTCACGAGTGGAAGATCAAACGAGCTTTCAGTCCAAAAAGCACACGAAAGTACCTATATTTTCTGTAAGCCAACAACTTCCGCATTGCGGAAGAATATCTAATCTCGATGTCCAATGACAATAACTAAGAATGGCAAAAACTATATTCAGTGATTAGCTTGCCTAGTTTTCAACAATATTCGAAATAAGCCAAATGGATAACAAAACCTTGCAGCATGATTTAAATCAAAGTGTAGTCTGGAATACCGATTAAACAAATTCATAGCCGTGTTGACAGAAAACATCAGGTGAAAATATAAATTTATGCAAATTATTACCATACGTTTATTTGTGTCAACTGAATTTGAAATCAGATAGATGAGTAACTCTAACTGATATTGTCATACGTTTACATAAAGTATAGTGATTTTTAGATGTCTTGTACATGTTCAGGGTGTTCAGCTACAAAACAATTAAGGAGATGCAGGACACCATCCGGCTTTTTCCTGAAAATCTATGCATAGATATCATCACATTTATGGGATAATTAATATACCTGTTTTCATCATAATCTCTAAATTTCGATAAAAGTAAAATAATATTGAAAGCCTTGTACTGTCACATCAATTTATAAATGGTTTAAATACCAAAAGTTTCGCCTAAACTAGATCGGTATAAGCCAAAATAATAATCATGACATTTTAACAAGGTAGATTCTCGATTACGAATGGAGAGTAGCTCAATTAAGGTAAAACGGGACTTGTTCGTTAAAAAGGTAGTTGATTCGCCGCTTTGTCATTGTGGAGAGGTTGAGACAACAATCCACTACCTATTACACTGTACACTTTTCATTCAACATCGTCAACATCAACTTAGCAACATTCTGAACCATTTGCTCGTTCAGTTCGTTCATTGCCTCAAAAATACGTTCGATATACAACTCGAGGTCGATATTATACAATTAATAACTTTGATATGGGTCGCTATCAGGATTGATCAGCCAGAGAAAATGTAATATTTACCGAGCCGCTAGGCGAGGTGAATATACATTTTGAGGGCTGATCAATCCTGATAGCGACCGTATATCAAAGTCATCAATTGTTTTATTACATGAATAAAACCACCATCTCCAGAGAAGGCCTTTTCTACTGGAGCACTTACTTACATTTTGGACTCAAATCTTAATTGACAAGGATTGCCAGTTTTCCTAGAGCAGGTCGGGGGTTTTCTCCCCCAATAAAAACTGGACGCCGTGATATAGCTGAAAAATTGCTGAAACACCAACAAACAAACAAACAAACAAACTTACTTACATTTTGTAATTTTTCTAATACTAGTTACCCTTAATATTTTTATTTAATATTTTAGTTTGATATCAATTTGCTAATAATCCTGAAATTCCAGTTTCAAATATTGAGAAAAAGTATAAATGAATCAACATATCGCAGGTCCGACGTTTCTCCCATTTGTTGTTGACCCGCACAATATATGTGTAGCAGACGTCAATGAAATACAATACAATCAATACAATCCAATCGATTTGATTGGACGAATAAATTTATTAAAACGGCTATTCTGATTGGCTAAAAATAAAAACCAGGTCGATATCATATTCCGCTTGACTACTATGCTGCGGAATCGTGCAGCGTACAAACATTTTATGTAATTTTAGTACTGTTGCGATTTATCGTGACTCAAAATTTGTTTTAGACCAATCAAAAACACGCAAAATTCTATTCATGTAATAAAAAACAATATATTACACAGGGCAATGTTTATTTTTATATTTATACAATTTTCCGTTTTTAAACTGCTTAATTATTTTTAAAGGTTTGTGTTTCAGAAATCGTTTGGGGTAGTTAAACAACATATATGAGATTTATTGTTTATTTGAGTACTAGGAGGGAATCGATTCGGCAGACATCTTTGCTAGCCAAGATTAAAATTGGTAAAGACTAGGAAGACCAGCACGTAATCTTCGATATTTTACTTTCCAAACGTAAAAACCCAGTTTAGAAAAGCCAGTGAAGGAAAGCATAAGTGCTACAAGGGATATTAAAGAAATATTTTAACAAGTTTGTTCAATGTCAACAAATAACCCTTTACATAATAGAAATAAATGACGGGACATTAAAAGCAGTAGAAGAAATTGGTGGTGTTCGAGCAATCTGAGGTCGAGCTACCGAACAGAAAATGTACCCGTTTTACATTCCGAAATTTTTTGACAGGCGGTTCAGTTTGAAAATACTAACAATCTGTGATTTGCATTACCTTCTTACATTGACAAGCATGTACATGGGCTATGAAATTTAGAAACTTCCATTCAACATAAAAATATATGTACTATATGTATGCTTTTTGAACATTTCGGACGACCCCATTTTTACATTCAATTTTTCTACTGCAGTAAATGTAGGAAATGCTAAAGTGTTACAAAAATACCAAAATGTCATCTGGAAAGATTTGATAAATTTTTTTTATAAATTTTATACTGCATGCTTGAGCTTACCTGTAGACAAACAATTTACATTTATACATTATACTTTATGAATTTTCAAGATATAATCACTCTCGTTAAAGGAGTTGAAAATTGTAATGCTGATCACATGATTTTATAACAGTTTGGACAATTTCAGTGGAAAGCGGCAACATTTGAAACGAAATGGGACGGCTCAAGAAAGACGATGCAAAACGAAACCTGCGCAGTGTAGTGCGGGGCGGGGTGCAAAGCCAACACTTAACAAAAATTTAAAACGGCCTTTTGGCCCAATCACACAACATAGCTATTCCTAGTAATCCTCTACTTTACACAAGGTCATGAAATGGAAAGGAAATTTTATGGCAGTATCTAGCAGTAGTTCTGTGCAGTTCTATTAGGATAAAATTTAGCATTTGTATTCAAGTCATTCAGTGTGCTGGTGTTCAATATAACAAAGTTGAAAACTGTTGATGCAATTCGCCGCCGATTTATTCTAATGTGTTTGTCTGATTTTTATGATAATATTTTTTCGGGACGCATTTTAAAGCTTTTTTATATCTATGTTTCAGAGTGTATTTTATGTTCTTTGCGATTAAAAACGATGTTTCTGATTAAGTTTAAACCAAAACAAGCGCAACAACTGGAATTCGTGTAATTAAGGTTAACAAGTCGGCTACATCCGGGTAGTCCGACAACCAATAGTCTGACAGCCCATTGGTCCGACAACCAATAGTCTGACAGCCCATTGGTCCGATAACCAAATAGTCCGACAGTCCAATAGTCCGACAATGCGTGTATATGCGATACTATAAACCTTCAGACATAATCCAAATAACAATAAACGTTGGTTGTTCTGTAGGAATTTCTTAATATTAGGAATACTAGCTATGATTTGGTTATATTACATATATATGTAACAGGGAATGTGTGTAATTAGGGCTGATTTTTTCTTCCTCATGGAGTTTGGGGGGGGGGCAGGTATATATGTGCAAATGATGTTAGTTCATAGGTTTGTGCATATATGTATAAAGTTTCGTGAAGATTTCATTAACTCTTTCATTCGTGCGTGCCCCTAGTGGTCCGCAGCTTATTGTTAGAGGCGACTATGGGGCTTTAGAATCTGATGGCGGTGCCCAGACCACGGATCAATTAAGGCGTGTATTCTAGTTGGCCTAATAGGTTGATCTTCGTTCTCTTTAAAATGACTGTTCCTTTGTTTTCTATTCCATCCTCATATTTCTCATAATTCCATGTTCATCGGCCGAATTTCTGGATTGTGAATGTCGGGCGGGCGATCGCGGAAAATATTTTCGAAACAGTATTCTCAGCAAAAAATATCAAGGCCTCTTGATATTTGGAATGTAGCATCAGCGTGGAGTCCTATACCGTGGGATTTAATTTCAGGCATACTTCCTGTATTAAAATCCAGCCGTTCTTGACTTGGACAGATTGTAATGCCCACGCGACGACATATAGTTTGACTCATGTCCGCCCGTTCGTCCGTCCGCCCTTCCGTACAAATTTCCGTCAAGCTTTTCTAAGCGCGTAGTAATCGTAAATGAGAATGCCTTTAATCTTAGGGTGGTTCAGTATAACGAACAGTACGTCCTAAGCGACTTTCAGACCTTACGGACTTCTACTTCCTGTTTGGGGCCAACGGGGGCATCCGTGTCCAATAAACACATTCCTTCTTTATTAATTTTTTTAACGTTTTTCAGGGCGTACAAGACCAACTTACACACCCGCTAAACCTGAACGTTAATTAAATATGGAATAAACGTGCGGACGCAAAACAGACCCAAACGCTTTATATACATGTACGTAGGTGGAGCATAGAAATTATATACATATTTTTTTTTAATTATTTTTTTCGGTCCGACCTAATATTTGATAATTCGTGGGTTGTCGGACTATACTATTGGACTGTCGGACTATCGGGTTGTCGGACCATTGGGCTGTCGGACTATTGGGCTGTCGGACTACAGACGTGTAACCTATTTATTTATCACAATTTTGATCCAAGGACGTCAAAACTATTTCCCATCATGCAGTTATAGCTTATGAATGAACAATTTATACCAATTGAAGAAAATTCATTTCAATACAAATGAAAGAAATTATCGCATATAAATGAAAAATTATACCAACTGAGTAAAATTTATTGCATAAATGAAATATATTTGAGGGGTTCAGAAAGGTACCCCGGAGGTACAGTTTCCTGCACAGTCAAGATAAGTTACGAATTTAATATTGTATCAACCGCAGATTCTTTGAATATTAAGATTCCATAACTAGCATTTTGACTATTTATTCAGTCATGATGTTATCTTTGACGTCTTTGGAAAATAACTGTATTTAATTTATCGTTAATGAAAAATGCATACAGGCCCCATTAAGACCTTTTAACCCCGAGATTTCCGAATAACTCACTATAGATGAACTCGACTGACATCTACGCATTCAATTAATTGAGGGTATACAGGAATTGGTACATTCATAATTGAACAAGTTATAAACGAGGGTGAGAGGATAGTAAGTTGAATCGCTCTACGCTCTACAATTTAATGGTTAAAACAGACAGTCGCCTATCCACAATAGAAACAAATATAACAAAAATTGATGAACTGAAAGAAAAACATGAGATAAATACCCAGCAAGTAAATTAACTAAAACATCTTTTGACAAATCAAGACAAGAATTAGACGACCACGCTTGCGAAATACGACTTGAAGTAAAAACAGCTCTACGTGATGCGCAAGAACAAACAGAAGAGTTGAGAAGCAAAGTGCTAGATCTACAATGTAGATCAATGAAATGCAACTTAATATTGATCGGCCACACAGAATATGACAACGAAGATACGGAATATGTTATTCATTCATTTACTAAAAGAGAGCTAATAAAAGAAGACCGAGACCGACCATTGCACGATTTATTTATATGAAAGATCTTGAGGCAGTCCTTTCAAACACATATTAACTGAAAGGCACTCCATTCGGTATAAATCGTCAATTCACAGATGAGATCGAACAAGCTAGACGAAGTTAGCATCCCAAAATAAAAGAGAAGAAGGATCAAGTGTGTAGAGTAAAATTAGTTAGAGACATCCTTTATGTTGACGGAGTAATCTACGATGACAACCCAGCCAATACTGGTTTGAAAACTCGTACACAAACTTATAGTGATGCGACCAGGAGAACACATTTAACCCGCCCTGGAAATAAGCGAAGGTGAATATCATCCACTCCTCAGAAAGATCAATACAAGGAAACCCACGAAAAGACTATGATAACATTTTGAAAAATAAACTCATAAAACCTAAGTTATTAAATTTAAATTGTGGTGGTTTAAAAAAAAATGAATTCCCGAATTTATAAATATGATTAATAATTATGATTTTATTTGTACTTCTGAATCTAAAACAGATGAAGCAGATAAAATTGTTATCCCGGGTTACAAATTTGTAATGAAAAACAGAAAAAGCTATAGCAGAATTAAATCCGCAGGGATCGCATTTGGCTACAAATCTAAATATGAAGATTTTGTCCACTACTTAGAATCTGAAAGCAGACTAGTCTCTAAATTTCTAAAACCCGTTTTCATTTAAATGAGGAGATAATGGTCATAAATATTTACATTTCGCCAGAAAATTCTGTTTACAAAGCAGAAGATGCTTTTGATGAATAAGAACAAGAATTTTTGAAATTTTCTCAAAATAACAACCTAATTCTCCTAAATGGAGATTTTATTAGTAGAACGGGTACTGATAAAGATTTTTTTAAATAGCAGACAAGACGTCCAATTGACAATTTATTTAATTATGCAAATATTTTACCTTATTATGAATTCTTAGAATTAGAATTGGTATGGAAAGTATGAAAACAAATCATGGTAATAAACTGTTGAATTTTTGCAGCTATAATAAGTTATTTATTCTTAATGGTAGTGATATAACTGGTAAATTTACTTGTAGACATTCAAGTGTTGTTGATTATTTTATTTGTACAGTTGATATTTTATTTATATTGAAAATGTATTTGTTTATGAATTCTTTTCATTGTATTCAGACGTTTACTGTCCAATTTCCCTATCTCTTAATTAGTATAGTTTAAGCATATTTTATTTGTAATAGAACAAATGTATTGGACACGAGTAAAATTCATACTTACAGAGTCTTCTCCTTAATACAATAATAGACATTACAATGAAATATATAATATTAATGTACATCGTGCATTTTAAATGAAATAGCAAAAAATATTACGAGCTACACGCAAATAATAAAACAAAATAATAAATTTCACAAAAAGTAAAAGAAAGAGTGCGTGCGAGAGGAAAACCGACAAAGTGCTTATGAGATGTTTGTCCACTTGGAAAAATTAGGTAATTGTAAATCTTTTGGATCGTTTAATAAACTCAAAAACATTTCTAAAAATGAGAATATTTTCATCATAGGATAGATCTTTACTTCCTTGGGTAAGCGTATTGATATCAATGTTTATTCCATTCGGAAGCTAAGTTAGGTTATTTAACAGTTGAATTCTGTTTTTGTTATACAGAGGACAGGCAAAAAAGTAATGTTGTTTTGTTTTCGATAGGGGCTTCGTATCTGCAAGTAGGTTTCACAACAAGATTTGCGCTAAAAAGATCATAATTAAGAAAGGAGTCAGAGCATCTAAGTTGTGCTAAAATTATATTGATTTTACGGGGACCATAAGAAAAATGTTTTGGCACTTCTAAACTGGTTAGACCGGATGCTTTCAAGGCATTCTTGAAGGCACCAATAGAGGGTGCTTTCCGAACACTTAGATCAATATTAATCCACTACCTTATTGTATTTGGAATAAATGAGTTCGAAGTAATCGACAGTCTGCAAAACGGAAGTATTATATCTTCACCATTTCTTAGTGCATGGATATGCACTCAGTGTTTGCACCTTAGGAGGTACCAGTCTATTAAGATAATGTGGAGTGTCAAGGTTTTTGATGTTATAAAACATGTTTAGTCGGCGTTTGAGTCGTCTATAAGCCAGAGGTTCCCAAACAATTTCTCTATATAATGTTTCTTATTTTGTAAAAAGAGGAAGTCCTGTTACTACACGTGCTGCCTGAAATTGTAATTGTTCCAACTTTGAGGCATTACCAGGACCACAATTATTGCAAACTTCTGATGCCTATTCCAACAATGGTCTTATGAATACTAGATATAACCTTTACAAATCGCCACGACTTAACTGATATGTTAGTTTTCGGAGCACGTTCAGATGTTTTGAGACACTACCTACGATGTTTTCAACGTGGGTGTTCCATTTAGCATCACTGCTTAACATTAAGCCCAGGTGTTTATGACTATCGGATATAAAAATAGGAATATCATTTAGATTAAAATTTATATCATTTACATCCGAGTTCGAAAAATGACAATTTCCGTTTTGTTTGGGTCAAATGACATTTGCCATTTTTTTTACCAATCGTCCAACTCTTGCAAATCATGATCAATAACCGTTTTAATGTGTTCTCGGTCATGATGGGAATAATTAAACGATGTATCATCAGCAAATAGCCGACATAAAGATTTTAATCTAAGTGCAATGTCATTAATATAGATAAAACAATAAGGGTCCTAAGACGGATCCTTGTGGTACACAAGGTAAGAAGCTCATCAGAGCTTGTGTTGTACCGTTATGTATGTGCCGATTTAAAATAAAGCATTGTATTGTATTGTACACCAGCTGTTATATTATTTAAGACTCCTAATATTGCAGCTGAAGTCAATGACCCCTCAAAAAGGGATGGTAATTGTAATAGTTGTGATAGAAGGAAAATAAGAAAATGGGACAAAGAAAGCCGAAGAATATAACGAAAAAAAATTCCCCAAAAGTCAATAGTATAATACAAAATATAGATAAAAAAACTCTGAAAGCATGTCACAGAACGTTATTAATGCATTAGTAGATGAAATTAGTCAAGTCCTAACCGAGCCTGCTGAAGAGATTTTTGGCATCTTTATCCCAGGAAACTGTCCAGATTCAAATGTACACAACATCGATAACAAACCTTGGTTTACTAAAACTTTCACAACTAAAAAATTTCACATGGCAAAAAGGGTGTCACAAAAATAAAAACAATCCGACGAAAGTCGAAACGAATTTCGGACTAGAGAAAAAAATTATAAACAAGAAATGAATGTTTTGTTTGTTTGAATGGTGTTTTAACGCCACTTTCAGCAATTTTTCAGCTATTTCATGGTTTCCAGTTTTTATTGGGGGAGGAAGCCGGAGTACCCGGAGAGAACCCCCGACCTGCTATAGGAAAACTGGCAATCCTTGTCAATTAAGATTGGAGTCAAGTACACCCTGCCTGCAGTGAGAATCGAACCCGCAATCTCAGTGTGGACAGACCACGTGATCAATAGTAGACGAACTACCTTGACCACTCGGCCACCGAGGCCCCAAGAAATGAATGAAGCCATTCTAGAACATAATAGACAAATGAGAAAGAAGCTAAAATCACTAAGAAGAAGTAATAATAAAGATTATTAAAATATAATAAATACAAAGCGCTCAACTATAAGTAAACGGTTTATTCCACTTCTGCCCACTTTTTAAATTTTATATTCTTGTTCTGCCCACTATATAGTCTTGTGTAAACTTAATTGGTGTGATTGTTGTTAAGTGTCTATAGTCTGTTTCATAATTAGCATAATTAGTAAATAAATCAGGTAAATATGATAGCTGCTCAGTATCAAAGGAAAACTTAAACACGACACACCTATTGAAACTTTTCGGTTTTTTCAAAGATTTAAATATTGGGACGATGACGAAGATTTGAGTCCCAACGATCATAAATGATGAGATTAGATAATACGAAATTATGAAATGTATTCAAAATTTAAAAAACAGAAAATCTTGTGGTGAGGATCAAATCATTAGTGAATATATAAAAATACTTGCCATACACTTAAGCCGATTTATTCTAAGCTGTTTAATTTAATTTTTGATTCTGGAATTGTCCCTAAGATTTGGCTTGCTGGAACTATACTTCACTTTTATAAAAACAAGTGCGAAAAGGCGGATCCAAAACATTATAAACCTATAACGATTTTAAGTTGTATGGGCAAATTATTTACTTCTATTTTGAATTCAAGGTTAAATGTTTTTTTTAGAAATCTTCTTGCTGAATGCAAATCAATTTGGTTTTAGATATAGGTATTCCACAATGGACAGTATTTTCTACACTTCATAGACTACAAGAATTCTTACGGAGAAAGAAGAAAAACTATACTTTGCATTTATTGACTGCAAAATCGTTTGACACTGTTTGGAGACCTGGTGGATTGGTCAAACTTATTAAATTCATCTATAGATGGCAAGATGTTTTAGTAATATTATTGTTAACATGTATAGTGATATCAAACCCCGTGTCTTTAATGGTAAAGATTACTCTCCTTAATTTCCATGTAATATTGGTGTATGGCTAGGAGATAATTTGCCTCCAGTACCTTTTTTACTCTATATGTTAATGACCTTGAAAGTTTTATGATCAGTGGTCATATATATATATGGTCTATCTAGTATCTCAAACAAAATTAATTCTGTACTTAGTCTGTATGTAAACCTTTTTCTTATTTTGTGCACTGATGATACTGTACTTTTATCAGAATCTGAAGATTTACAAAAACAACTTATTCGATAAAATTATACAACCTATTTTACTCTACGGCTGTGAGGTATGGGGTGTTGGTAAAACTCTACTGTAGAACGAGTGATACGATGCTTTATGTCCGATATTTTCTTTTTGTCCGACGTCGCTTTTTGTCCGATAATTTTGCTTTTTGTCCGAACTTTTGCTTTTTGTCCGCCAACCTTTTATCCGATTAGCTTTTTGTCCGATATTTTTGCTTTTTGTCCGATTTTTTGCATTTTGTCCGAAATTTTGTATCCGATTAGCTTTTTGCCCGATCGCTTTGCTTTTTGTCCGATATCAGTTGTATTTGGTGACCATATGATATTTTTGTTCACTTATTGCGTTTGACCGTTATAATACTCTTCATGTAATGTCCATTCTTTTTTAAGCTAAGCAGGGGGTATCTGGGAATAAAGTAATCATTCATTTTGCTTTGGTAATCATTAATCATTTTCTGAATATTACGTCATTTAACAAATCTTCAAAAAGTGGCAATCGAGTAATCAAGAAGGAGGTGTTTAAAATCAAGTAATCACTAAAAATGACCCTTGTAATCAAGTAATCACCTTAAAATGCAGCAGTAATCAAGAAACATATGACGAGGCTCATCAATAACTCTTATCTTCAAAATTCTAACTCGTAAATGGCTAACTTGTTCCTTGCCACAAAATTTGACTGTCTCATTATAGTTGTCCGTCTGTAACCAATTCTTGTCGGGCTGTTGCTACATGTATACATGCGGCTGGAGTTTGGGAAAACCCACCCATTCCTGTACCTGCAATTTTATTGTATAAAAATTACTTAAATTGAATAAATGACTGTCAGTATGCGTAGATAATCAAGGAAGACTGACACCAGTATCAATTCTGTGGAAATGTACCTATGCAAATACAATATTCCAATGTTTAATTTTCTACCCAAAATATACTTAATATTACCTAAAAAAGTATACCTAATCATATACCTTTAGACCCGAAAAAGTAGACCCATTCGAGCCGTACGTCTGTACATACCAATATATAGGTAGTGACCCCACCCCGGAACATTTTGTCTTTTTCATGTTAAATGTTCTATGTTCAGCAGGGGATCATTGTTTGACATTTTTGGATCAGATTTGAGTAGTATGCATGATATTTTGTTCCAGCAAGCAGCGCCCTTGAGTGACATTAAAGGCTACTGTCTCTTTCCCGTTTTGGAGTTTGTAATTTCATTGTTTATGTAGGTTAAGTCGCGTAAATTTTCTTCCATACTCCTATTTGTTAACATTATCTATAATACATCACATAATACGCTTGGTGACAATTAAGGCTGCTGGCTCTTTTCCGTTGAGGTGTACCAGAATTTTCTTTTTGCAGTCCATGTGATAAAGGCAATATACGATGAATTCTAAATGATAGGGATCAAATTAAAGATAATACAATTGTAACAACCCGTTTTGCAATAAAATTTTAAAAGATGTACAAATTATTTGTTATGATGTTGTTAGTTTTCTATGCTCAAGTACATATATAACTATATACTATTACAAGTTTTTTGTAGCTCACCTGACCCAAAGTTTGAGTTGTTGGTGCTGATCAAATATTAAACATAGCTGCCAGAGCCTTAAATGCGTTCTGATTGGCTGAATTTCAAAAATCTTCTCATCATAAACCGTTTGTCATATTGATTTGCAATATTGCAGAAATGTAACTTAGATGGTCTTCTACAAAGGTTGAGTTTTGTGTGCCAAAATCCAAGATGGCCGCCATCGCAGGACATAGTTTAACATAGGACCCTACGGGAAAAACAAACAAACAACTTCTTTTCAGAAACTGTTTCACACAATGAAGCCAAAATATGAAGAAATTATGGTTGGATATTTATTTTATTATTTGGGTTTTTCGAGCCAATTGCAAATTGAACATGGTTTCTATGGCCACTAATGGGTTCTGATTGGCTGAAATTTCAAAAATCTTCTTTTTACAAACCGCATGCAGATTAATTTGAAACATAGCAACATTCATAAAAACAGCATCATCATGTTAAACCTTTAGCATTTAATATCAAAATAAATAGAAAAGTAATGTCTCTTAAAATTATTTGTAAGTCAGCAGGTGAGCGATACAGGCTCTTAAGAGCCTCTAGTTTTATTCAGCATTAGAAGTTTATTGCCAAACGTGTTGGAGTAGTCAACGCGTTTTGCAATAAGAACGCATTTTACAATAAAATTGTCAAAAATGTACAAATCGTTCTTTATGATGTGGATAGTTTGTGGATTATCTATTCACAAGTAAAAATAAAACGATATACTATTATAAGTATATATTATGTTTCATTATATTTTTTTCAACATCAGAAGTTTATTGACGAGTGCATCTGAAATTTTGTAAACTTTAATAAAAATGCAAAGAAAACGACTCACGATTTCATGATCTATGGTAAACTCGGCAGACATTCGATTGACATCTGTATTAAACTTAGAATGATTAAGTTTTTGGGCAAAATTTGTTACTGGTAAAGGGAGTAAGCTTACCTTCGTGTTATACAAGTTAGCCTATTCGAACTACGGTGACTTCTCGTGACTTTCTTATATCAAATCTATACTAGATAAGTGTGGTAAATCAAATCTATGGCTTTCTCAAAACCTCCCAAGTATTTCATGGTTACAGGGCTCAATTAAACAAATACTGTTTGATAATTTTAAACAGCAGTGGCTTTCCAATTTAAACGACAGCCCTAAAGCTACTAATTACAGAATGTACAAAGAAGAGTTCGAAAATTATTTTAGTATACCCAATGATAAAAACTACATTAGCCTTTTTGGTTTAAGAATCACGAATTAGAAATTACCTGTAGAATCCGGTAGATGGCACAATGTACCAAGACAAAATCGAAAATGTATTTTGTGTCAATTGCAGGATATAGGAGATGAATTTCGTTATATCTTGGTATGCAAATCACTTTGTAAAGAAAGAAAACAGTTCGTTAAATCTAAATTCTATACGAGCTCAAACGTGAGAAAATTAAAGAATTAATAACTTGCCAACATTTACGAGATCTTATCAACCTTTGTAAATTTATCAGAACTATAAACAACAAACTAGAATCTTCTAGGTAGAGTGAAATTGAAATTTCGTATTATTATTTTATTATGTATTTTAACTGTATCTCTGTACCTTTATTTTGATTATATTATTCATCGTTTACATATATTATGCATATAATTTTACATGTCGTACTTTTTTATTTATTTCTCTGTACCTGATTTTGGTTTTGGAGAATATATATATAGAATATAAATGAAAAATTATAAGATTTAAATACAAAAATATTCCATATGATAACCAAATTAAACGATGCAGCCTAGATGGCTGACCCATCACAATTTGGACATATAAAAGGATGAACATTAGGTAATTAAATTCTTTGCAAATTACAGATGGGATATATTGCTATAGGTCGACTATCCCTTCAATGTCATTAAAGTTATTTCATTTTGTTTTTTTTCTCATGTAAAATACTTTAAAAAACAACTGCGACAATGTAAAATGATCTTCTCAATAACGGATCATCTATGTGTTTGTTACCTATTTACACAAATCTATCAGATTGGCAACAAGTAGTGTATGCTTGTTATATAGATATTTGACTTAGACAGGTTTGTCGTCCTCCGTAGACCTGTTTTTTTTGTAGTACATTGCATGGTATAGCCATGGTAAAAACTGGCAATAAACCACGACTAACATAAAATATTTAGAAACATTCAAATTAATTCAGTATTCAATAAAAGTGCCAAATCTTTTTCCATCCTTGATCATGAAGGTGACGGCAATTACTTTTAACATACACCAACCTTTATTCGTCCTAATTAAGCTTCAACAAACGTTTTTGAGTATTTTTAGCATAAAATTATTTTTTAAAGTTAAAAAATTCTTTATTACTGTTTTTGTGTTCTGTTTGGTGGTTAAAGCACTAATTTAAAGAGTGACAACTCTTACAATTTTTTTTTACAAAACCAATTTATTATGAAGTTATCTTTCTTAGTTCACTGAACATCATTTGACCGTTTTTTTTATTTTCATAACAATTATTAATAACAAAAAGCTTCTTCAAGTGAAATTGCGTCATTTCAACACTTTGAAAATAATATCGTCGAATTATTCGCCGAAATATTCAATTCTCACTGAATGATTGGAATTTGTTTAACTTACATTTAATTAACATATACTTTCATAAATAAAATTATTTATGATCTGAAAAAAGTGTACGTGTTTCTTCAATGTTAAATCCCTAAAATATCTACATAACTTTTGTCGTTTTGATTTCTGGGTTTATAAATTATAATTATAGCAAGTATCAATATACATGCTTAATCTTTTGAAAACATGTTCATCATCTTTTTTTGGCCTTCAAATATTAGACTTGAGTGCCACTGATGAGTCTTCTTGATTAGAACAAAATTTGACAACCTTAGTATTTCTTATATAATATAGTCTACTATTGATCACGTGGTCTGTCAACACTGAGGGTGCGGGTATTAGTCTAAATGCGGGTAGGGTGCATTCGACTCCAATCTTACTTGACAAGAATTGCCAGTTTTCCTACCAGAAAATCAGGGTTTTCTTCGGGTTCTCCGGCTTCCTCCCCCAATAAAAACTAGATGCCATGATACAGCTGAAAAATGCTCAAAGTAGCGTTTAACACCATTCAAACGCCATAAGCAAACTGTTTTTGATGGATTTTATATTATTTAAATACATGCCTTCAAAATTCGATAAAGATCTGAAAATTGTAAACCGCACAACGTAAATAATGAATAATACTTTCTGTCATCAACATTCACTCCCGTTTGTTATAAGTCTTTTTTTGTCTTGATACAATAACATTTACCCCCACACAAACGGTCCTTGACATAATTATAAAATTCGACCTCGGACAAAATACCATTTATCATGAAATAGAATGGAATGAATGAACTATAGCTTAACAAAGATAATACTAACCATCAATATCGTTGACGTCTTGTACATTTCACTGACGTCTAATGTCACGAAGTTATACTCATTATATATTCAATCTTTTCTATGTAGGTATCAATTTCTCGTCGATAAATGACCTTCAATGTCAAGGTAAGCCGTAAATGGCCAAAGTGTTGTTAACCCGCGTAACATGACGATCTTCAATTATGTCCTATACACTGAGATTACATATATTTGTATGTATTAATTTTTCTTTGATAATAAGCCTTCAGTTTTATTGAATGGGCGTAAATGGCCGGAATGTTGTTGACCTCTATCTCCATCCGTTTGATATTACATTTAATTATCTGTCAAACCGATTATACTTCGTTCATACCTTTGATTACAAAATAAATGTAGGTATTAATTTATCTTGTTAATAAGCCTTTAAGGTCATAACCTGGCCGAAATGTTGTTAACCCATAAACAGTCTGACTTGACATTTAGTTCTTTACATCCGATTAACTGTTTTCAAACAATTGCGAAAGTAGGATTGGAGAATTACAGGAATTTTAGCTGCTCCCAGAAATAAAATGTATGTCAAACAGAGTAAAAGTTTGACTTTTTTAGCGGCTAAAATGCCACTACTCTCTTTTGACATTCATTTACAAATTGTACATTAAGAGGTATCACTCTCCAATGATGTCATAACGATCAATTGCTACTTCTGTGCTGCATATTGGATGTTTTTTTAAATGACACACCGATTCGCTTGCATTATGTCTAGCGCAGGCAAAATCTGGTTTTATACAAATACTGCCTTTAGTGGAATATATCAAGTAAATCTGTGAGTTTGTTTTGTTTGTTTGTTTGAATGTTGTTTAGCGCGCCACATTCAGCAATTTTTCAGCGATATCATGGCGTCCAGTTTTTATTGGGGAAAGAAGCCGGAGTACCGGAGAAAACCCCCGACCTGCGGTAGGAAAACTGGCAATCCTGGTCAATTAAGATTGGAGTCCAGTACACCCTGCCTGCAGTGAGAATCGAACCCGCAATTTCAGTATTGACAGACCACGTGATCAATAGTAGACGAACTACCTTAACGACTCGGCCATCGAGGCCCCTCTATGAGTTTGACCCTCAACTAAAGACAGTGAGTGTTTTGCTATAATAAATACATTTTTTCAATCTATAACATTTTATGTCAATTAACTGAAATTAAATGTAAATCTATGCATTTCAACAATTTTATCTTTATTGTTATATAAATCAAAATTAGGTTGATCAGTGACATAAAACAAAGAAAAAAACCCAACTAATTGCAATAAGAATAATCGACAAAATATCGACTTAGTCTACTAGTCCCCTTGTCCTCAGTTCCCATGGAATGTTTAATGAAAGAGCCAATACTCGGAACTTGGCGATATTTTTCTGGGTTTAAAACCCTTTTAAGATTATCAACATATTGAGAATTTATATTAGAAATGTTGAAGTCAGATAAGAGATTGGTACAGTACGTAGCTCTGAACGCGATGCTATGTTTAAAGTTGTCTCCCATAACCAAGTATATACTTGCAGAATGACAAATGTATTTTTTCAAATGAGTTTTACCTATGAAGTTAAAGCGATCAATGAAAACATTAATCAAGTAACGTACAAGAATAAAAATAACAATATGAATATGTAAACTTAGTTTTGTGAAATTGTGAATTTACCGGGGAGATTTGACGTCCATCTTTTTGTTTTTATTTGCGTCTTTGTTTGCTATTAATAATCGTGGATTTCCTTGTCGTCTACATATAGGTAGAACAGTATACAGTTATTTCATATGTCATTTGGGAACAGTCAAACTGTTGGCCCGAGGTGTAGGGGATAGTGTTTTGAACTGTTGCCCAAGGCCGTAGGCCGAGGGCAACAGTTCAAAACACTATCCCTGACACCGAGGGACAACTGTTTGACTGTTCCCAAATCACATATGAAATAACTGTTTTATTACCTGATTAATTACTGTTTTAACAGTATGTGCAGAAAAAAAAGGAACAATAAAATAGCTTTGCAAATATGTTAATAATTAAACTTTTCTCACGATTTAACAATCTTTTAACTATGTCATACCGCCAACATTTTATGTGTCTGTATGTTTTCGTATTGTTTTTCTCTGTTATTTCGTCCAAAAGAATTAAGGAAACAGTCATTTTGCTATTTTAAACTGACAAAATGACGTCAGAGCACGCGAGGGAAACAGTCAAAACTATTGACCGGTCAACAGTTCGCGAACATTGACGTTTTTATAATTTCAGAAAACAGTAAAAAATACCAAATTACATTTATATAAGGTATCAGGTAATAATAGTAAATGTTTGGCTACAGTCGAAATACATTTCTGTGATTTTCATACCATTCTAACATTGATCAGCATTCACCTGTGATAGGAAATTAATAAATTCTCATTCAACATTAAAAAGTATATGCCATATATATCCGTGACCAATTCCCCTTTTCGCTAGTTAGAACATTTTGAGACGCTCCCACTTTTACATGCACATTCTAATGCAGTAAATGTAAAAATACTAAATTGTTTAAAGGATTACCAAAGTTTTATCCTGTAAGATCTGAGAAAAATTTTACCGCTTTTTAAACCTGGTACACATTTTCTACTGTTATACCGTTAGTAAATGTAAGTGCTAAATATTATACTAAATCAGGATTGCGCATAGGGAGCGGGAACGCAATATCCTGTCACGAGAGCGTGTTCTTCCTCTTCTTTGTGTTACGTCCACGACTTCAGGTTACTGAAGATTAATAGGTTCTTTCATACTTTTTTGGGAAAGACCGGTTGATCTTTCACGAGTGATAGAAATTTTATGTCTTTTCGCGAGTGGAGCGCAGCGGAACGAGCCAAAAGACATCAAAATTTCTATCACACGAGTGAAAGTTCACACGGACTTTCCAAAAAACGTATGAAAGTACCTATTTCTTCCGTAAACCAACAACTTTCACATCGCTATAACATATAGACTCTCCATTGTTTTAGACTCCATTGTCTCTGACGTCCAATCAAAACGCCGGCGACAAGAACGTCATAGAAGAACGTTGTTATCCTTCCAAAACAATGTTCTTGTTTCTGGTGTTTTGATTGGATGACGCAGCAAGTACAGATGTGTGCGCGTGAGCTCATCTGTACTGGGTCATCTGTACCAGAAATCAGCCATTTACGGAAGAAAACTTGAACGGGTGTCTTGAGCATACGTGACTAAAAAAATTATTAGCATGTAGCCAAAATGATAAAAAAAAGATAATAATAACTAATCAAAATATTTACACAATCAAATAATTTTGGTAGTGATACTATAAAAAAGGTGATTGAAAATGAAAATGTCAAATTTGAATAATTAAGGATTGGAGAGAGATCAGCTATAGTAAGCTGTTTCCTAAAACTGTCCAGAGCTGCAACCAATCATGAGACAAGAATGTGAAGTTAGAAGGTAACTGTTTGAAATAATAATAATTACTTATTCTATTAAAACATGATAAGATTTTAGTATTAAGTATAATATACTAATATTAGCTTAATTTAAAAATAGGCAAAGTACAGCTGTACTCGCGTGTGATAGATTTCCTTAACCAGTACGTATTTATCTGACAGTAATGAAACTCCGCATTTTTGGTATATATAATATGTAATGTCAAAGTAACTTGTTATACAGTCACAGTTAGTAAATGATATATATAGTTCTAAATGTTGCGACAGGCATATATCTATATCCACCAGATTGTTAAGTTATTAATAATACGGGTATGATAACAAATTTACGTCTACAAATTGTCAAATTTTTGCTAACGTCTACAGGATTTAAACTCCGTTGAAACACCGTGGTACCCATTCACCCGAAAGAGAATTAATGCAAACGGTATAATATATTTTGTATGGTATAAGTAGAAAACTTAAAACAAACTAAAACATTCATGTAATTCAGGGCTCGAAATAAGCGGTAGCCCGGTAGCCCGTGACTCCCTAAAACTTGGAAGGACTCCCTGGGTGTTTACTGTAGGAGCCCGTCGGGCTCCTTAAAAATTTAGCAGGGCTCACGACACTGGGCGAAGTGGGCGACATAATCTCCCTACGGCTACAGCGCCTCAAAGTAGCTCTGTTCGCTGTTATTTCCCTGAAGTCGCCCGATGGTTCACATTAGATACTTGCATATGATCTGGTCCAAATAATTCACACAGACTTCCAATTTATCATTTAATGTGTAATTCCAATAAAAACGGCAAACAATATGCGTATTTAACATTGTTTCAAAGGATTTACGTCTTTCAACTGGAATACGCGCCATTTGTTTATTTACCGGATGTGACTAATTACCGGAAGTGAACAACGAAGAAAAGTAAAGTACAACGGCCCATAATGAAAAATCGTAAATTTTTTTTATAAACAAACACTTTCAATTTGTTTCAAACTTCAGTTCTTGCAGTGTATTGTATTTTAACAATTTTCTTCGATAAATATGTCAGCTGCACTTGAAAGAATAAAGATAAAGAATAATTATTAACATTATGATAAGTTCTGTAGATGGGTGTCCCATGAAGCAATTTTGATCAGCACAACTTTGTCCAAGTGGAAGTGTGTTGAACAGAATTATTTCTGGGTTTAGTGTAATGTTAATATATCTATCTTCTTTGGAAATTTTGCTTTTATTAATTTAATAAAATTGGCCACTATACGATACGCAGCTCTATTGGTTTGATGACAACATCAATCTTAGTTTTAGAATTTGTCAGTTTGGACGCTGGATGTTTAATATTTTAGCTGATGCTTTGGCCTTCTACCTCCACCCCTAGCCTAAAACAATCAAGGGCATGATACAGACGAGCAATTGAAGCATACTCTCTCGAACAGACAACCTAAAGGTGTTTAATAACGTTGTACATATGGGTAAAAATTAGACAGTGATTGTATTTTTAATATACGAAAACTATTTGTATAATCTGTCATTCATTATTGATTGACAAGAGAAGAGAAACCAGTTTTTTTGTTCTTATATCCTTTAAGTTTGCACACATGTTACATTTGCATACGATTTTGTACTATGTTTGCGCACATCAATACGGTGTACCTCTCGGTTAGACAGATATGAAAACGAGCTGAACATGTTAATGAAAATTAATCCAGTCCCCAGTCCAAGGACAAGTTTGGTCTCTTGTGATAGTTATAGGAAATGATCGTTCCTCGTCTGTTCATCCATAACTTGATTTAACATCTAATAAAATCACCGTTTATAAACTAATTTACTCAATACTTATTTTTGCAATATTTGTAACTTACATTTAAATTATGTTGATTTACCAGATGTCTTACAAAAAAAAAGGTTCAATCTTTGGACATAGATGACTTGACGGAGCCAGGGAAAGGACGTATTGAGTACACTGAAATTAGGAATAGCCTTAACCAGTGAATATAATTAGTCTTCACAGCAGCTATATATATAGTGTGTGTTTTCCTCTGTCATTTATATTTCATTTGTCTATTTCCTAAGTAATTGTTGGAAGATTGCCAATGTTTTTGCATTTTATAAAAAAGGTGTTTTAAAAATCAATCGCTCACTAATTATCGTCCTATTGCGTTACTGAACGGCGCGGAAAAGTTTTTGAAAGAATTGGTCCCACGTTTATTTATATTTATATCCTAGACCACAAATTTCTGTACAAGTTTCAGTCAGCTTTTGTTCACACTCTCTCTATATATCACCAGCTTATTGAGTTGTATCACAAAATCAGCTCGGCATAAGAGTACAGACAAACTACATGCGAAGTTTTTTGTGATATGTCCAAGGCATTTAGCATAACGTGCTTTTATTAAAACTAAGATCTTTGGTATTAAAGGGAAATTGATTAGTTGGATAGAAAATTATCTCTCCATCATCAAGAATGCGTCGTCTTCATGTGGAGTTTTAATAGCAGGTGTTCCTCAAGGTTCAATACTCGGTCCTTTATTATGTCTGCTCCATATTAATGATATTTCAGAAAGTGTTAAAGTATATCCCACGATTTAGGTGACATTACGCTTAAACATTGATGCTAACTATACAATATGTTACATGCAATCTTCTCATAATATTCCGCAGCTATATAAGTTTGTTTGTTTGTTTGAATGATGTTTAACGCCACTTTCAGCAATTGTTCAGCGATATCAAGGCGTCCAATTTTGACTGGGGAGGAAGCCGGAGTAACCGGAGAAAACCTCCGACTTTCGATAAGAAAGCTTGCAATCATTGTCAATTAAGATTGGTGTCGAGTACACCCTACCCGCAGTGAGACTCGAACCCGCAATCTCAGTGTTGACAGACCACGTGATCAATATTAACCAATCGCCCACCGAGATCCCGCAGCTAAATTGTCGGTCATTATTAATATATTTTTTCATCAATCGTTATTCTTGTTTTTTAAATTAAAATTCATATATACAGTCACCTTCACATTAATCTTCGAAAATTAGAACAAACAAAAGGGGATTAATAAAGCTACTAATTTCTTTTGTGCAGGTCGATATAAGATTTATTTCAACTCAACCAAGAAATTTTTTACCTCGGACTTCGGTCTATATTAATATTGGTTTTTGTGTTTATGATACCTTCGTCTGAGAATCCTCTGCCGTCCAACTATTTGTGTTTTTTTTGTTTGGGACGACGATTATTCATAAAGAAAAAATATCTAAAGAAGCGAATTATATATAGTTTAACTGGACGAAAATATTTTATAACATCTGGACAGGATGGAATATGCCGACTCAGGCCCGTGTCGCAAAATCCGCTGTTTTGCTTATTGAGAACTCTCTGCCGTCCCACGCGAAAAAGCTTTGACGTCATAGGATTCTCGGACTAATTGAAACTGTATATGTACAACAAAAAATGTATAAGACAATAGAGTCACATGCATCAGTTGTATGCTAAAACAAATTAAAATATTTATCAAATATGGACTTTTTACGAGGTCAATACGTAGTTATATGGACCGTGGAGGAAAATATTGACCGAGGACGACGTCCGAGGTCAATATTTTTCTACAGGTCCATATAACTACGTATTGAGAGAGTAAAAAGTCCTTAGTTGTTATATTACATATGAATTTTTCTCTATTTATTTAAATTTAGAATAATGAGTCGGAAGAGTATATCCGGATCTATTTTTAGAAACAAGCCTTAAATATGCTTTATAAATAGTGACATATCCGGATCTATTTTTAGAAACAAGCCTTAAATATGCTTTATAAATAGTAACATGCCTTAAATATGCTTTAAAAATAGTAACAAGCCTTAAATATGCTTTAGAAATAGAATATATACACAGAATATTTTGGGGGACCACGTGACTAAATAATCCAATGAAAATGTAAGAATCATAAACCATATGTAATATTAATTAATATAGATTATGTCAAAGAGCATGAGAATAATTGAATTCCTTTTTAATATAGATACTTTATCAAAAATCAAACAGATGGCCCATTGTAATTCTATTTTTAAATTTGCAATGTCAGTATCATATATATGTTGCTTATTTTAGATAAAGACGCTAAATTTATACTTTTGAAGTTTAATCTTGTCATTTGATAGATATATTCTTGACCCATTTTGTGTATTGGAATGCTAAAGGTTGTTTTAACACAAAAGATAATATCTTTAAAACCTTCACGTGTGGGTAAATCACATGCGTTGAGTATCATATCTGAATGTTCGCGAAATACTAAAATAAATGACTGTGTTTACTCGATTACGGCGACTACAAAAGTGCGTTTGTCTTCAGCCAACTTAATTTGGAAATTATCGGAACATAAACGACTGCATAACAGGGGTCAATGTTTTTATATTCTCGCCATTTATCCAGCAATATAAATGCACTTTTATAAAACAAGACTGTCTCATCTTTACTTCCTTAAAAATATCAATTATTCGTTTTTTTAAACACTGTTACATAATATGTGGCAGTAGATCGTATTAATTCGTTTTAAATGTTAAATGTTGTGAATTTATTACAAAAGATTCCCACATGCAAAATTGTAGTTTATTACGTCAACACAAAATGACACTATACTAGCATATCACAACTTCTGTGAGGTGTATGTCTCGAGTAAATTTTAATCACATCGCTACCGACAGTCGCTGATATTTTTTAGTCGTTCTCTTTGCGGTCTCTGGCATATCTGTTCCTGACCACTGTTTCTTTCATTAGAAATACGCATTTGTTAAATCTAACAACATTGCATGATAAACACAAGACAATATTTATTATGAAAAGCTCCACAGAAACTATTTTCATCTTGTTTATTAAGTATTTACAAATAAATTACTGGAATATATTTTCAAATTTGTAATGGTGACAGTTTCAGTGTCCGACCAGTAGATTTGGCCCAGTGCGCCCCCAGGTGGCAGATAAGGAAGGTTGTTAGATTAAAATTTAGAAAGCCTTGCGGTTCACAATAGTAGGTGCTGTGTTCGAAGAGTGCTACTCAAATTACGCGTAAAAACCCATTAACAAATAGGACTTTTAGTAATCCATACAAAAAGTATAATTTACCCGTACTGGTCTACTTTTACTTTTCAGGACAAATCTACAATTTGCTGTCAATATTCTGACCAATCTCGCCTATTGATTTATTGAATGTACTTATTTTCGTGAATTAATGCTCGAAGACAATCAATCAATCAATCAATCAATCAATCAATCTGAGCCAATATATACATTGTATATAAAGTGTCTATCGAATATCTCTTACTCTATGATAAGTATACCTATTTCATTATTTTCGAGTTAATACGTGTATGTTCATATGACATTTGTCGTGTGGTAGAACTAGTTAAATTCGGTTTTACCTCAGTCTTCACTTTATAAATCTGCTTTTTACTGGACCAAACACAGTACGTTTATAAGATTAGTACTTGTGTACTACAGTAGCAGTCCGCACATAAAATTTGCTCCTACTCACGGCGCATGTTAATCTGAGTTTAGAATCGCTGTGCTAGCAGTATAAGCATTACGGAATAGTTTATAGTAAATGATCTGCCGTTTACCCTACATATTCAAGACCTTTACGGCGGTCCGAGAGACAAAAACTCGTACCTGTGTTTACAACCAAGCATACGGTACATTGTAGCAGCCCTCTCCTTAGTAGGACATACTGTAGCTGAGCTTTTTAGCTTTTTTTGGAGATCGGGTTTCGACAACTACCAGAATGACTAAGTCTTTCGAGTTACTAACCCTTACAACCACCCGAGCTAGGCCATTCATGTTGTACCCTAAACAGCATGTTAGTTGGTTAGTGGTTATTCTGCAGAAAAGTTTAATCACTTTAAATACATATACACATATATAACAGAAAATATAAGCTAAAAAGGTGTTTTTTCAGCTATATGTCGTCTAAAACTCGGATATGTCTACAGATTAAAAGATAAACAAAAAAAAAAGACCAGAAAAAAATGAAATTCGAGAATAATAGACGAGTGCGTCTGCAAAACCGTCTAAAGATTATTTATGTCAATAAAAAATGCACCCAGAGTAGTAGTTCGTGCATAAACTCGAATGACATAACAAAACACCTTTTCATTCAAAGTTACTAGATTTAGAGATAAACATCCATTCATCTTTATTAAGAGATAACCAGCGAAGATATTTAATAAAGATCTTTATTTATTTAAGTCGGCTTGTAAACATTCTTCGCATATCTAATGTCAAACAGCAGAAAACTAAAGTGCAATTTATATGTAAATATTCGAATTAAATGCATAAATAAACAGCGAGAAAAGCTATCCTTTGTGTACAGGTCTATCAGACTACCAAATAGCTGGTATTATGATATAACTTCAATGTGTAAGTAAAGTACAGCCTTACCCTTTTACATGCCATTGGGAAAAATGGGTCTATTTTCTCGTTTTGTCGAGAGTAACAATTTTGCGGAATAATTTCCTCTTTGGAATCAGCATTCTAAATATGTAGTTCTATATTCTAAACTTGTTTTGAGGAGAATTTTTTGTAAATGACACAAATTTTTTTTTTTATTTGCTGCGAAACGGACACGACGAAAGCTCCTGGATACCCTCCTTGTTATGGTGTCTAAACTACTTACCCGAAATTATATTTATTTCCACGGTGCATATTAAGAGAATAATGTAATGGTAGTACCCATATGACATCCCATATCAACCTGAGACCTCCATATCTTCCTGAAGGTCTTTAGGCCCGAGGGCAGATATAGTTCGAGGGTTGATACGGGATGTGATATGGGTATTGCTATATTTTTATCATATATACATGTAATTAAAATCGCAATAAATCCATATCTTGCCCTTCAAAATATATAAAATATTCAGATATTCCCCGGAAGGGATGTGATACGGCATCCGTATTACACCCATTTGGGATATGGTTCTACCTCTATCAGTATCACATATGCAAACACAATCAAATCTTAACCATGTATATGTATCTTACACGCACCTAACGAAACGACTATTGAATGTGTTATGAAATACTTATATCAATATGTATGATTTGATTTGTTATGATATATATCATATGACATTTGTCATGTGTTAACAAGTAGTTTTAATTTGATTTGCAAGATCTTGTAGTTCGGGTGGCACGCTGATAAAGGCAAATGCACTTAAGAAACCCAATAGACTTTGCATTACACTTTAACTCGAAATCGCGTTTGTTAGCACTTAAAGTGTAGTTTTTGTGAATTTCAAACATTTAAGACTTATATTCCATGTAATAAACATATTGTTCTACCCAGTGTGAGGTTGAGACCGTTCTAAAATGGTTCCAACATAGATTCCCACGTCGTCCAAAGGTAGAGGATATTGGGGCCCTCTCATTTGGGTTGTCAGATTACAATAAGGAAAGGCTGGCCACAGACCATAGTGGGTAACCTGTTTAAAGTGCCGCGCTCTTTGCTCAGTGAAGGCCCCTTGATAGATTTCGACAAAGAAGGCTCATTGTAGCCTCTATAACAGCTAATTCTCCGTCCCTGCACAATACATCATACTTTTTAAGTGGGATTTAATATTTTGTTCCAGGTGACTAATTCAATTTTTTCACAGATTTATAGTTCGTTGAACTTAAAGCAAGCATATAATTAATTTCATCAACTCTAGACTTCATAGCGATAAAGTATTGTCCGGCCGCGTCGCTAATTTAGTTACAGGAAGCTTACATTGTACCAATATTTAACGTCCCTTGTTTTATACTAAATTCTTCGTTTTTTATTTTAGATCTATTAACAACAAATGCTGCAAATACATTTTGACTTCTTCTTACTGTTTTAGTGGTTGTTCTACGAATAAATTATCACGAAATCTCTAAACACGTCACCCACTGCGGCCCGCGGACAGGATTTCCGTATAATCACCTGATTCCCGCCTTTCTCTAAGCACCTACTATCCGCCTGCCATGGACGCGCTTGGCTGGTCTGTAGGTCGGGAACTGGGAACCCTCTTAGTATGTTCCCAGGTAAAAAAAAGACTATTATTTAATAGCCTTTAAGAAGTCACATAAACACGATTTCTCGACCCACACAGCTTGACTTAAACACTGAACTACATATAGTTCAGTTCAACAAGGTAAAGATTAAAATACTTTCTTAAGAAGTCGATTAATGTAATGCTCTAGACTGTACAAAAAATATGCATCCAATTAAAAAAACTAATAATTTATATAAGAAAACTATTATAAATCGAGCAAATAAATCACAAGGAAATCACATTAAAACACTTTATGTAGGGAAAATGACTGTGGTGTTTGTTTAAAAATATTTACTGTAAATGTTTGTGGAATATTTGACATTTTATTTGGTATATGGTATATTTTATGCTTATATACTATTTCAAAACATCATAATTATTACTTGGGGATTAAAAGCAAGACTTCAAGTTCTATTGGAAAGAAGCATTTAATCAATTGGGCGAGATAGGCGAGAGAAGTGGTTAAACAGTCCTACTACCATTTGTTCTATCTGCCAGCACCTAACGAAACATAATCTAACATGTCTGTTGTCAATATAGTCAAGGTAAAGATTGACTCACCGACTACACATGTAGGTAGTTTGCTTTTTATCACTGGAAGACTACCACCGCGGTTCCGCATTAACCTTAAATGACTGATTGAACGTTGTCCTGTCAAAGGTCGGGGGTTTTCCACTTCTTACTTCGGCTCATGTCCCCCTTTCAAGTACAAAATCATATAAACTAAAAAAAAAACAAATAAAATATTTATGTACATATAATCTACATTAAAATTAAAAAATATCACTAGTGCATTTTTTTTTCTTCTCCGACTAGGAACGTGTTAAATATACATTTTCATCATAATTTTCATGGAATATATACTTTTTAGTTACAATACGATAATTAGTCATTTCAAATAAGTTTTTTTAAAGAAAGTTTTAGGTAAAAATTCCACGAATCCTAGAACACAACAAGGCTAAAAAAGGATGTATTATTTCATTGTCTAATTTATGTGCTTTAAAAAAATTTTGTCAACAAACGCAAATAATTGCTCGTAAAATGACGAACATTAATACTTTTTTCAAAATTGTTCTGAATATTTTACACAGTTTTACACAAATTTTGACATTTTGTGGCGTCTTGTTTGATGTTTATGTCACAGATATGTGAAGAATGCATAGAATGTACTGTCTGAAGAATGAAAGTGTCATTTTATATGACTTAAATGTGACTTTGTATCATAAATTAAGTATTATGCTCCTGTGTGTCTCTGTTAAGTACGCGACCTGACAAACAAAATACGTTAAAAATCATAATATTTTATATCTCTCAATTTGGTTCTCATTGTAAAACGCATTTCATTTTTTGGTAAGGTCGAAATTAATAAACATATACCATATATTAATATTATTTATGTTCACGATTTTTTATCACATCGATGATTTTATATCATCAAGTTCTTGTCATGAAATGTAGATAAATTTTAACACTGAAATTGGCTACTTTTCAATTATACGACGGAAGAGTGAACTAGAAAAAGGACACCTAGACGTTTTCGGTACATTCGGTACATGCAGGATAGAAGACGACACACAGTCGTGAATCCAGATTTTCATTTATCCAAAGAGGTGGTGGGGTGAGTTTCATTCCATGTTTTGTCAAAAAACACGGCTGATATAATATATTTTGTAATCTGGGGATAAAAATACTGAATACAACACAAATACTGTAGTTATGTTTGAAATGTGTGGTCTTTTAAAAAAAAAACCTCTTGGAGGTCACTACATATTTGTGTTTTCAGCTAACCGTTGGTATACCAACGGGTTCAAATTGTGATCTTCTTTTCGCCATTTCTGTATACAACCAAGTCAAATTTTATGAAAATCCTTTATGGCAGAAGATACACAAACGCTGTAACAATTGATCCCTCGTTATTATGCGATACTGATGACACCGCTCTTCATACAACATACAGTTTAAATCTGCACCGTTCTAGACCTTGATCTTGAAATCCCCGTCAAGACCCAACTAAGTTTTTGCATTATAGACTAGATATTTATAACGATAATATTCTCCCGCCCATCATGATTCTAGCCGTGCAGTGATTTACTCGGTCTAGAGTTGTTACTAGAAGAATACACCATGGAAAATTCGACCTGTCAAAAACGCCCCCACTTTTTGCAAAATCGCCCACTGCAATGTTTCAGCGATAACATGGTGTCCAGTTTTCATTGGAGGAGGAAGCGGGGTACCCAGAGAAAATCCCTGGCTCAGTGTTGATAGACCATTTAATCAATAGTAGACGAACTACCTTAACCACTCCGGAAAAGTATGTGGAATTACATGTATATATCGCCAAGTTAATGTAATCAGTGTATTGACTATATTTTCAATTCTTTAGGTTTATATCAAGGTGCAGTTTGTCGTTTTCAGTATTTTTGATGACGTTTGTAGCCACTGTGTCGATACTTCTGTTGGTCACACTTCGATTTCCTTACAAGGATATTATTGATTCTTTGGTCGGTTTTAGTCATTGTCTTAATTTACTGCCTTGGAATTTCCAAAATCATTAAGTTATAAGACTTTTCTTTTCGCAAGCTGTAGATGGCCTTAGCCGAATTTGGTATAACATTTCGTAATGTTAATGATAAAAGCCGTACAAGATGTGACAGGTAGTTGTTTTGATATTTCATATTTTTAGGGTTTTAGCGCCACTGATGAAAACGCTCGTCTGACGTAGTAAATTGTATACCTTGGCATCATAATATTCAGGCGGGAAAATATATTTTTGAAAGCAGAAGATGCTATGACTTGATAAAAAATTGTAAATATATATGTACATGGAAAAAAGTGAATAGAAAAAAGATTAATTATAAAGAACAAACACACAATCATATAAAACGATGGTAGAGTCGCTTGCTCTTACGTGTTCTTTGTGTTGAGAGGTTTGACGACTACGGTAGTTATATTTCTGTACATGTATAAATAAAGCCGGAATGGACCACAACTTCAAACAACAAGTTTAGCTGTTCTAAAAAGCTAACCGTCTCTTAGCTGCATTGCAAATTTCATGGATTTATTAATAAAAGTATCTGTTTTTTTGTAATTTATATGTAGGATAGGTAAACAATGTACATGTACCTTGTAAGGACTTTGTTTTACGCTAAACTATTATCCAATGGTGCTTGAGAGATTTAAATGCCTGTCGTCACTTCATACGTGCTTTTTAAAAAATAATTTAACAAAAGTTGACTCCCTAAAAAAATGTTCAAAATGAGCGGTAAAAATATGTTTTGTTAAATTTGAATCAATATCAGAACGAAAATAAAGATACTGAACATATAGTTTTGCCTAACCCAAACAGCTTTAAAGAGTAGGGAGATTTTGGTACAATGTTTACCTTTTAATTGTTCATTGACTAATGCATTGAATGAAATAGCAGTCAATTTGTGGAACGTAACATTACTACACTAAAATACTGATTTAACGAAAATAAAGATAAAGAACATATAATTTTTTCCAAAACAGCTTTAAAGTAGGGAGATTTTGGTACAATGTTTACCTTATAATTGTTCACTGACCAATGCATTGAATGAAATAGAAGTAAATATATGGAACGTAACATTACTACGCTAAATACTGATTACAACCCCGATTTAACCTAAGAATATATCGAAATATCAGTACACATACTAGTGCGATCCTGACGTAAACCAATGAAATGATAAAAATATTTATAGATTTAGTAAACCACCCTATCAAGTAACAGAGAGTCATTTATTCCGAAGACTGATCGTCATTTGACTATGTATACCGTCTCCCATGGGATGGGAGACGGTAATAAATCATGAAGACCAAGGGTCTTCACCTTTGATCATTTCGTGGCATGACCTGCTTTCAAGGTAAAGGTTGAAGGTCACTTTTACTAAATTAAGTAACCTTATTATATAAATTCTTTTCACCTTGTTCAGAATTTTCGATGGTCGACTTGCTATCGGAGTGTGATGTTTTTTTTAATTTTGGACCCTTTAAGGTCAGAGCCAGCCACCGTAATTCGCACAATCTTACACGGGAAAAACTCTATGTTGTTTGTATTTTTAAGTCCGCAGGTGGCCGAGTGTTTAAGAATAATCATCTACTATTGATCACGTGCCTGTCAACACTGAGGTTTCGGGTTCGATTTTCACTGCGGACATGGTGCGCAACTCTAACTGACAAGAATAGTCAGTTTTCATCTTAACGAAGGTCGAGGATTTCAGTGGCGTTTTCACCGGTCCGCAGGCCTCTTACCCCAATAAAAACTGGACGCTACAATATAGCTGGAAAAAACGCTTTAGTGGCGTTAAACTTCACTAAAACATGTATTCCTATTTCGTTTATTTTAACCAATACAATGCTTTGCCTCCAGGGCAGTTTATTATACCAAAGGGTTGTTAATTTATAGAGTGAAATAGCAAATTTTAGATCAGATTGTCATAGTTCTATAATTAGTTTTAAGTCGGTGAAGGCTCTTTAAACTTGTGAACAAAAGAAAATATTGAACTAAAATAATGGTTTTGTGCAATTATTTCAACTCTTTGTCCAATATCAATGTCAGCCCTGGAACGTTTATGAATAACTTTTAATGTACTTTTAAAAGCTATTATTATCTAAAGAATAACGGGGGCTTTAAAACGTACTAAAGAATTAAAGTCAAAGACGAGCTGGGAGAAATATTATTAAATTTAATTTTGATATTAAAATGTGATTTTGTAACAGCTTCGTGTAATTGTGAGGTAAACATGTATATTGTATTGCCGAAATTGTTCCCCTATTAAGATTTATGAGTTCTTCATTGATTGATTGGTTGATTGATAGATTTCCAACTAGCAGTATTACAGATACAGTACTAAGTTTTCTGTTTGAATGTGTTTGACGCAACTTTTTCAGCAATTGTTTAGCTGTATTATGGCATGCTGTGTTTATTATGGGAGGAAGCCAGAATACCCGCAGAATACCACCGATCTTCGGTGGAAGACTGGCAAGCCCAGTCAATTAAGATTGGAGTCAAACGCACCCGCAAAGAGACTCGAACCCGCATCCCAGACATGTGATCAATAGTAGGCTTGCTACCTTAACCACGCGGCACCCGATATATTGTCTGTATTATTCGTCATCTCTTAGGAAAACCATGTATTGAAAAATGATGTGCGATTGTCCGGTTTTGTTATAAAATTACAGTTCTGATCCTATAGAGTGGGTAACCTGGATCACTGTCAATGTTTGCCAGAACAAATAAAACACAGTACTAAATATACATTATATTTTTATTTATAAATTACAAATTCAACAATATTCTCGTTTAACAATAAAACAACAAGACATTCGGCATTTTAAAGTAGATCTAAATTTAGAAGGGAAATAAATTCCTACAAGATCAATTATTTTTTATGGTGAGAAAATAATTAACAAAGGAACAAGTTTTTCTTTCTTGTCTGGTCAAAATATTTTCGATCGGTTATAACAAATATTCGAATTCTGTATCAAACTAAATCCCACCACGAATCCCCTCTATCTAGACAGGGCAAATAACACCCCTAACCTGTATCGAACACAATCCCACCCCGAATCCCCTCTATCTAGACAGGGCAAATAACACCCCTAACCTGTATCAAACACAATCCCACCCCGAATCCCCTCTATCTAGACAGGGAAAATAACACCCCTAACCTGTATCAAACTCAATCCCACACCGAATCCCCTCTATCTAGACAGGGGAAATAACACCCCTAACCTGTATCGAACTCAATCCAACCCCGAATCAAATCTATCTAGACAGGGAAAATAACACCCCTAACCTTTCCATCTAGACAGGAAAATAATTGATCTCTAAGAAAACAAAAATTATATATGTTTACAAAGCTACTTTTCGGAATGACGGTAAAATTGTCCGTCCCAAGATAATATTTGGTATCCATGTCGGATAAAAAACAAAAATGATAAATAATAAATATATTTAAACCTGACAACTTAAATCTTGTACACTGTACAAACAAATACCAAATATATAATATTAACAACTTAAATAATAACCTACATATAACACATCCTATAAATAAACATATATGTAATATATAAAGAGCTGCCAAAAACCAGTCACAAATACTCGCAAACATGAATAAATACTTGCAAATAAACTGTCAATGTATGCAAAATCTGACCCTTTCACACTCCTACATACTTATTGAACACAGAAAAAGTTATATTGCACATTGTTTTTGCTATGGACGGAAATACATGTTGTTTTTAATATTTATTTTCTTTCTTCCAAGTAAATTTTGAATGGAAGGGGTCGCATTGTTAATCCAGAAAGTCCTTTTGTATCAGGCAGTGGTTCCTTGTCTGGACATTTTAATGTGTATTTGGACAACAAACATCCGCAAAACAAGAACATCTCCATTTTAGCAATGACAGAACCGAGGCACACTCGATTACCAATTCCAAAAGGTAGATAGCTGTATCTTTCGTTTGGATTTGGCTGCAAGAATCTCTCTGAAAATAAAAAAAAACAGGGTCTTCATAATAATGTAGAAAATATTAGGATACCAAAAACAATTAAAGAACAAAATCATTTAAAATCAAAAGTTCAAAGTGTATAAAAACGTGGCGATTAACTACAGCAATTTAAGTGTCAAACTTCCATTAATATCTTCTATGCATCATATGTGGTTAAAAATCAGTTTTTAATTTTGTTTATTATTGCAATTTTGTTTATCTTCCCAAGACAAGGTTCTGAGTCCAAGCTCGCTCATCCCTTTATTTTCAGACATTTATCATTCATAATCTACTAGCTTGAGTGTCGCCATTTTACACGTCTGTCGACCTGAGAAGCTGCAAATAAAAGCTGTCGACTGTAAACCGGCTAATTATGCAAAGTCAGGTGATGTCCGGGAAAATGAGGGAGACAATGTTTATTTTAGGCATTTTGTGTTATGGCAATCGTTGAACAATATTTAATCTTTGTCCGACATTTGTGATTCGTTTCGTATGATATTGTTATATTTATACATACCTGGATCGAAAACATACGGGTCCTTCCAAGACTTTTCATCGTGGTGAATTCCCCAAATATTCATTATAACCATTGTGTCCCCTGGTATGTCATAGCCATCTAGCCTGAAATAAGAGTGCGAACATCTTTAAATACATTTATGATTGTTGCAACTTAAGTCTTAGAACAAGAAATATGTATAATAAAAACTAGTGTTTCCTTTGACTAGTTTATCTCCCCTCTAACTATTCTTTGTCATTCTTGTATGAAATTATAACAGAAGTTTGTAAACAAACAACGAAAAATGCGTTGCTTTGTGATTTTACCTAAGAGTCGACATTTAACAAACAACTATAACTCGCCAGGTTGCAGTTATTTATTTAAAAGCTTAATGTATATCTTCTTTATACGAGATTTACCTTGAGTACATCTGTACTAAGAAAAATAGACTATTTGTTGTTAAGTTCACCGATTTTATAAGCGATGTCATTGTTTATTCAAGGACATAGATACAGCCATAGAAAAATAAACGAATGGTGTATCTTAGTCGTGTATACTAGTGTATTTATTTTATCATTACATTTTTTTAATAATGTGACCAACCATCAAAGTAGACTATTTAGAAGACGAATGCACAGTAATTTGTTAATTAAAAAACTGTATCTCCCTGTATGTTAAAATCAATCAATCAATCAATCAATCAATCAATCAATCAATCAATCAATCAATCAATCAATCAATCAACGTTTATTTTCTATACTATTTACAATATCAGCTTATTAATGGCGGGAAAGTCTACAAAGTGCACTATTTCTCAGTCTGTTTTATCAAATTTAATACAAAATACCGAACACCGAGAAAACCGTCATAAAAGACGATCTGCACAACTCAAAGTCCAAGAAACTGGCTAACTCGAGAACTATGAACAACTAAAATTTGATGAAACTACAGATAAAGTCCTGACTTGGTACCGCCTGGCATTTCAAAAGAAATGGTGGAGTTAATCAGGTTTCATGCCATGCCAAACCTCCCGCTTCTACTTCTGTATATCACTGTAGCATGGGCGTGAACATCCTCACAAGTCAGGGTTTCTGTGTCCACTTGTGTCCACGAACATGTGGACACAGAAACCCTGACTTGTGAGGATGGGGCGTGAATGGAAATTTATGATCAAGGGAGGTAAACAAGTACATTATGTTTTACTTACGTTGTATCTGACATTGTTCTATGCGGAAACCCGACCGGCAAAACACTAACTATCCGTAAAACTTCTTTTATACAAGCCTCTAGCACAGGGTAACTGCCTCTATCAAACGGGGAGGGAATATCTCCATTTTCGGTCGTAGATTGTATTTCTTCATAAATACGATCTTGCCACTGGAAAAAGACGTGGAGAACACTTTAAGTAATATGTTTTGAAATTACTTGTATATTGAAGACAAATATTAGACGGCGTAGATTCGATTTTTGTTCACTTATCGTATCTGTTCCTTTAAGATAAAACACAATACCAGGATTTTTAAGGTCAGATATACAAAATATGATATTGAAACATATTTTTGTCATGTGTGTCTAATCCGTTGAGTTTCAAGGAGGTTTCACCATCCTTGAGCCATATCAGGGCACAAACCTGGGTCCGATGAGAGCCAGACCCCCGGCTGGTATTTATAACGCCCTTCCCTACTAATTGCATAATTAGCTCCGCAAACAGACCCCATGTCGTTTTTATTTTGTCCCAATCTAATTAAAATTAAATCTTTCACTTGCTCCCCCCTTTTGCTATGGTCGCTGCCTTACAACGCAGCGACCTATAACAAAAAGGGGGGAGCAAGTGAAAGATTTAATTTTAATTAGATTGATTTTGTCCCTACTAATTGCAAATATGAAAAAAGGAAACAGAGTTACCTACCTTTGGGTGTCGTATCATATAGGTGATAAACCACAGTATTGACATCGTTGTAGATTCTATTCCTCCTCCAAATAATTCATATACTATATGTCCAATGTTACAATCAGTTAGTCTGTTTAGTTCCTCAGTATTGTTGGTCCTTTTAGCTTCGGCTTGTAGGAACAGCATGGTATCGACAAGATCACGACTGACACCGTCAGTCAAGGTATCCTGAAGAACAAAGCATTTATGAGGCATTTATTCAGCGTTTCAAAAAAGATACAGAATTGTACTAACTTAAATGAAAGCATATCAGAAAACAGACCAATTTGTCGTCTGTCTTCGTGAAGTTAATGTTTTTGTTTTTATTGATTACGGTTTTACATAATTGGTATCATGTATATTTTAACATTAAAATTTCACTCCAGAAACGTTGAAAGGCGAGGCAACTACATTTGAGAAGAGATACAACATTTAAGCAATAATTGTGTATGAGGTTGCACTCCATTGTTAGCTATATCACGGTCCCCAGTTTTTATTGATGAAGCCAGGTCACCTGATGAACCCAGAACCAATCGTTCGAGCACACTTTGCACAAACGTGAAATCAAACCCCAAAGCCAGTTGATAAACCAGTAACTAATTACACTGACCACTATGCTACTCTATCCGAAAAAGTAAATAAGTTTTTTTATGTAAGCTTACTCTGTGTTCTTGCAGTACATTTGCCATCCACTCGTTCTTTCTAGCCAGACTATTCTTGAATCGTTTCCAGCTTGGGATTGGAAAATGCTGAAAATTCAAGCCATATATAATATTTATACCAACTATAATTGAAACTTTAAATCGAACATTTGTTTTCAATGAGCGAAATAAATTCACGACAATTGTTTTATTAATGTGAACCCATTTAATACGTAAAAGAGGCAAATACTATAAACATGAAGCACAATTGAAAAGAAATCTTACAACCACAACTCGAATAAATACTCAAAACCCAGTTTCATACACAAAACCACCAAAACAGCTTTTTAAAAACAAAACTGACATATACGTGAAAACTAGACATAGAAACACAAACCGCGAATTAATACTATACACCTATTTATTTTTAGCGGGTACCTATTTTTACGGATCATGCGATGTTCTCCATTTCGCGGGAACTTTATTTCCGCTGTTTTATAATTAGTTCCATATGTTTCAGGAATAAAATTAAATATTGCAATTTCGCTGCTGCTATATTTTTCGCGGCGTTTAATGGACCGGGAAAATTAGTAATTCACGAATACGCATGACAGTAACACATGAAAAGGTCCACTCTAACACTACCACCGTTGAAAGTGGTAAGGGTTAAATGTGACGTACTTCATTCCCCCAACATTGTTTAATTTGAGATTATTCGTAAGTTGTTATCAAACCAACTCCTCACTAAAGATAAACAAAAACTACGAATAACAACATTTACAAAATACACATTCAACCGTCATTTAAGATTTACTCCTTCACCCACGCAATATCAATGATTAATTCCATGGATAGTCTATTTGTTGACCCCATATCAAGTCCGCGACATATCCTACGCCTCTATCTCGACATGTTTGTTTACCAACAGTCTAATAAATGAACTAGTTTAGTGTAGATATTAAAGGTCATGTATTAGAAATGACCCTGATATTCAAGGATTAATTCAATGAAACTTGACCTGAAAACTATCACGATATTCAATTAGAACTTTAAATAATCCATGTTTTGTTTTGTTTATATTATATTTCAGCAATACAAATTCGAACACAATAAAAGATTATTTTAAAAATAGCTTCTAAAAGTCTCAGAAATTAGTTTTACAGATTACTGCTTTAAACGCATAGACGCGCTATGTCCAGAGCTTAAACCCACAGAAATACATGCCCAGCAGTTACGAGATGCGTTTCGTTCGGAAGAGTATAGGTTTATAATATGGACGCCTGTCGCAGAACATAGGGGTGCCGAATTTGGAGAGCGAACTTATTTCCTCCACGATAAAAAGTCTATGTTGATGTTAGCAGCTTCGTCAAAAGACTAAATTGTCCGTCACTATACCTACACCATACTTTTTAATTGTTAGTTAGAATTCCCTTCCTATTTTTAAACTAGATTTCTCATTTGTTGTTGTTAACTTGTTCCATCCTTAATATAGTTAAAATGCTACTCACTGGACGTTAAAACCAACAACCAATAAATAAATAAATAAATAAATAAATCAATATGGTATACGTTGTAATTTTGTTTAAAAAAAATACAGTTATTTGAGGTCCAAAATTTATGTGATCGAGAGTTGGTTTTATATCTTGTTTGAACTCTACAATATTTGTTTTGAAAGAAGTTTAATGTTAGATTTTTATACACAAACCACCATTCTCCCTCATTCGTTAAAATTATTTGAATGAGATATAGTTTACTATACTGGACTTTAGTCGTAGGTCATGATATTTTTAACGAACAAAACGGTCTATATAATTTATATTTAGTTTCATTCATGTCAGCTCAAATACTATGTTAATGCTTTTATTTTTTTTCTTAAATTTTTGTCACGATTTTTATTCATATGACAAACTAAAAAATGTAATCCCCCAATCGTGTATCATGTAACACTATTTTCGTAAAAGGAGAACGTGAATGATTTTAAACCTGGAAAAACCCTATAATCTTTGTTGTTATCCACACTGGGAGATATAGAGGGATCGGTTCGGCAAACAAAACAATTTAATTCAAAGGAAAACCTTTCCTCATAGTTTAAATATCATGTTCAAAATTTTATGAATGACTTTCCCGCTGGTATGTTTATTGATTATCTCAAATAACAAAAGAAAAAAAAATTCGCGCTCCCATCCTTTTCATGAATGTAGCCTGTACTTAAGTCCCTACACTAACGTATAACCTTTATCCTTTAGGGATGGGTCCTAAAATTACATATCCAGACAATGAGCAATAAAAGAGATAATTGCGTAAAATCCGTCGTATTATAATTTTTTTCTGAACAGAGATGTTTTTCCTCTAAATAGATTCCATTGTCTATCCATCAAAGAATTAGATTTTCAAAAATGTAATGTGTTTCATATTTATTTAAATAATGTTGTTTAAATAAATGTCTTTAAATTTCATACGTATTACAGTTAAGATTCAAGAAAATTTTAATATATATTATGTTGATTTCAGAAGCATTTTTGTTTTATATTATATATAATATATTATATCGTATTTCAACTGTTAATTCGAAACAATAATACAATTTAATTCATCTCAATAAATGATGCGTATGGAATATATCAATAAATTATGGCGTCTTTAGACTAATAGGAAAGTGATGCTCGTCAAACTGTTCTTCAAAACATTAATTTTTTTAAAAGATTTTAATCTTACACACGTAACACGAACAATTCGAGCTCAATATTACCTGCGATAATTCTCACTTGGGTATACAATTAAGACATAAACTTTAAAGAATCACGGAAAAACTTAATGAAATTTGACTTACCTCTAACCACGGAATCATGTCAACAATGTTGAAGCTTTCTATATTGTCTACAATGTCCTGAATAATTGTAAGCTGTGCATGGAACTCTTTGTCAACTTTCGGAAACCTCTTGTTTAGAATACACTGACATAAGACATTTGCAACTACTCTAGCAACATCGAATTTAGGATCGAATGGATCCCCAGCTTTGGAAAATTCTTCAAGTTTTTCACAGAAACTCTGAGCTTCTTGGTTTAAAATATTCATAAGTTTATCCTTGCCTTCCTTCGTTTGAGAAGCAAGAAAATTGTGAACAATTTTTCTGTGGAATTTCAGTTCCGGACCGATGTCGTTCATGACAATATCATGTCCGTCTTCCAGCATTACTTCAACAGTTTTACGAGTTCTTGGTCGTCCCGAAAATACTTTTCCTTGTCGTACGAAACTTTTGACAGCGGCATTCATAGTGTTTATGACAATAACATTGTCTCCGCCTAGTTTGAGCCATACCAAATCTCCATATTCCTTGCTCAAGTCCGTCAAAGCGACGTGCAAGTCTTTGCCAAAAAGCTGGATAATGTTGCCCAATAACGGTAATGCCCTTGGGCCGGGAGGAAGAAATCTTCTAGATTTACACGATTTCAAATAAATAAAAGTAAGAAGGAATGTAATGAGTCCGAGCAAAAACGTACATGCCCAATCCAATAGAAAATAATTCATTATTTTATCCATAGTATATGTGTAACACAATAATTTAAAAGTGTGTATATTTATCGACAAATACTAAGTTCACGATCTGTTCTATTTCATTTATAAGAAACTTGTAGTAATATAGTAGGAATCACATGGCATTTTTATAGGTGTGAACCTCGATCGACAATTTGATTGGCTAAACTTTGCATGTGACTTTTGTTTATAAACATTTCAGATTTCAATGTCAAACATGTGACTTGTCTAGGTTAGTGGGTTAGATAAGTTGTCTGAAAATTGTGAATGGATTTTTTCAAGGTGAACAACGTTCTAGTATATGTTTCGTCGTAGTTTCGTCTGAGTTCTGTGTATATTACAAGAATACAATAAAAACAATATTATTTCTAAAAACTGCTATCTTGAACGCCTCGTATAAAGTGTTGACCGGGGCTTTTTTTTATATATTATTATCTACTGGTACTTTATGTTAGTGCCATTTAACAACTAATGCAGTGTGAACTTATGTTACTATCTCCTTTATGGTTATGGTGTGTGTGGTCGGGGGGGATAGGGGGGGGGGGGTTGGTAACTATTTAAGGCAATCTGAAAATTAAGTTTTTTATTTGTTTTTGAAAGATTTAACTTTAATTTAGATTTTATTCAAGAAAAATAAAAAAAATTAAATATCACAATTCACAGGACAATAAAATGTCGCTATATATATTTTAGGCGCCCAAATAACATAAATGAGATCTCAAAATTAAAGCTAACGAAAATAAACTTAGGTAAAAAAACACAGATCAAGAAACATACCTCTTCTCTTTTGTTATGTAAATATTTATGTAGTACCATTGTTTTGAAGGTTATTTATATATTGCCCCGTTAACTAAGAAACGAAACTCCGTCCACAACTAAATAGACGTGACAAATGACAATAGTCTATGCGAAAAAAAAAATGTCAAGATGTTGTCACGTTACTTCAATCGATTATCAACCTCACACGGTACTATTAGTTTTGTAAGGCGCACAGTTGTTTTGTATTTTCTATATTTAAGATGTGACAAAATTCTACATTCGCATTATTATTTTAATTAAATAAAACAAACCTAATTTATGGATATTTAATAAATAAAATATCACAAAGATTTATTGTGTATTTACATATATTTTTATGATTTTCTTACGTGTACAAATATTCTGTCATATATTTGTTTTGTGAAAAATATGTAAAAGATGTGTTAATTGATATGATAGTATTTTAAAACTAATTTTAATCAAAAGAATAACATTTTAATTTTGTTTCCATCGAACTGCTATAAGAGATTTATGTTTTTTCTTTTAATTTCTAGATCTTTTCCATTGTCTGTCTATAGAGGTATAGGATTCGCTGAAATTTACACGTACTGGTTCTTCGCTTTTCTCTAAAATCCGTACAGGACACCACGCCGTTGTAGCGTGATTTATGATGTTTAAATGAAATTGACAACAAATTTGCATTTAATATGTTTTTGATGGGTTAATGACCACGATGACTTCAAAATATCGTAATTAGTGCATCACATTTGAAAAAACAACTTAAATGGCTGAAACGTGATTCGCATCGGGTATGGCGGTTAAATTCTAGTGAAATAGATGTGTTAAAGTACACCGATGTATCGAGAAAATATAATAAAATGTACTGATTTTTCTACTGGTTTGAGAAAGGATATTGATTGATTGGTTGATTAATTAATTAATTGATTGATTGGATGTTTGCTTTACGTCCGGCGGGCAGTGTTTAAGACGTATTCAAGACGAGAACACGGTAATAAACATTAAATCAATTCGAAAAAGATGGGCCAAGAGTCAAACATTTTGACTGCCCAAAAGTATTCGGTATGGGTAGGGTGGAAAATTAAATCTTTTGTAACGGCTTCATCGAGCCTACTTATATCGATATCTACAACGGGGTCTTTATCGTGCAAGGAACATGGCACTATCCAACACGTTACCCACTGTGGTCCGCTGTCAGGCATTCCGTATTATGACCTGAAAACCCCCCACAACGAGAGGGTATCCCCCACCTGGTGACGCGATGGGCAGCTCTGTTTGTTGAGCACTGTGAACCCCCAAAGTATGGTCCCAGTTGAGTTGACAAATTTTGTCCCTGTTGTCGTTTTAGTATTTTTTAATCACATAGCACACCCCTCCCCCCCAATTTTCCACACACATATCCCGATAATAAAACGGTATTATATAGTAATACGTCATAAACATTTTTGGGGGGTTTTTGTCAACTGGTTTTTTTGTTTATTGCGGTCAAGGAATGCAATATATATTTGCATATTTCTCTTTCTTTTCACTAATACGTTAAAAAAATACGTGGAGATAACTCTATTGTATTTGAATGGCTGTCGACATGAACTGTGTTTTCTTGTCGCATATCGTACCAAACAACGTCATGCAATACATACAATTTGCATTTCAATAGTGAATTTGATATAAGAAATTATAAATTCAATAACGGTAGGGGAGATATCAGAACTTTATTATTAATTCCCAGTATTATGTTGTTCAATGAAAAAAAAAATAACTTAAAAAATGTTGTATCAGTTGGTCATACAAGTTTTGACATTCGAATATAGTCTGTTGATTAAACGACATTTTGCTTTCAGTTTTATTTCGTCTAAGTTTAGGGTTCGGCAGACATTCAAAATATGCCAAATCAGCAATGTCATTGTGTTTTTAGTTTGGAGTATGGAAAAATCACAACAAGATATTCGACATAATTGTTTTAGTGTGTATTTGTTAAATAAAGCAAAAATGATGTTTTCTTCATTCAAATATTAGTCTAAAAATTTTCCACAGGTAACTATTTGTAGCGTATTTCATAGAATAAAAGGGAAAGGCCGTTAAATTTTACACTTCTAGGAAGCAATCTCAGTTATTTATTCTAACTGACATTAAAGTATTATTATCATCATCATCAATTAATTGATTGTAAACATGTTTACAATATTTTATATCTTATTTGATCAAGCAGGGGACCACGACTTGGCCTTAAAATTTATCTTCCAACACAGGATGGTCTATATACATATATAAATCTTCGTTCCCCATAGCACCACGCTTGTGGACGTTTATATAAACATACAGTTATGACGTGGGAGATTGTTTATTCAATAATTTACCAAATAAAGCAATTTTCCACCTTAACCGGCGGAGAAATTTATGAAACATGGTCACAACAACATGTGTCATTAGATCATTAAATACATTAAATGTGAAGTTTTATGGTGCTAACATGCAGTAATGGACAGCCGGAATGAGGACACGTCAAGTTTCTTGTAATCTTTTTACTTTAAAACTATCATTCGGCTCTTTTGCCGTTAGTCATCTACTATTGCTCACGTAAACAATGAGGTTGCGGGTTCGAGTCTCAATGGGGGTGTACTCGATTCCAATTGCCAGTTTTCCTTCTCGGCGATCAGGGGTTTTCTCTAGGTACTACGTCTACCTCATCGATAGAAACTGAAAATGCTGAAAAAGGAGTTTAACTAAAATAAAACCTAAAACTAATATTCCTAGCGCTAACTCGTAAGTGCACCCTGCAAACAAACAACGGGTAATAATGATAAGATCTATCGTGTTAGTCGGACCTGAACGTAACATTGAGTTGAGGTAGATATTCTAACTTTAAAAACTAAACTAAAATTAAATATACATATAGTGTTAATTATGTTTTATCTTTTATCTTAAAAGTAATCTATTTAATATTTTTGAATAATTGATGTTTTCTTCAGAGAACTATACAATTTTATTGTTGTCTATATTAGGGGCATTGGTGGCCGAGTGGTTATGGAAGTTCGTTTACTATTGATCGCGTGGTCTGTCAATCTAAGATTATTGGGCTGTCGATTATGGATTCGAGTCTCACTGCGGGCAGGGTACACTTGACTCCAATCTTATGTGACAAGGATTTTCGTCGGGGTCGAGGGTTTTCATCCCCCTAAACAACTGGACTTCATGTTTTAGCTAGAAAATTGCTGGAAGTGTCGTTAAACAACATTAAAACAAACAAAAACAAACATGGACCAGAACTAAGTCGTGCTAAGTGTGCCTCCACTCGACCATGTGCACCAAATTTGAAATTAATCCCTTTAGTAGAATCCGAGAATCTGTTACAACAGTTTGCACCGGACGCACTGACAGACGGACAAGGTAATTGCAATCTAGCCCCATCCCTCTTACGAGTGCATGGGTTATAATTGCCGGAAAATTGTGAAGACAAGTCCGTAACATAGTAGAAGAGTACGTGGATAATTTGAAATGAATACGAAATTTAAAAACTGTAAGTAATGTTCACCAATTGATACCCCCCCCCCCCCCCCCCCGATTCCCACTCTAAATATCATTCGATATAATGTAAAATATCAGTTGCACATTGACACTATGTTACAAAGAGTTTGTAGATGTTTTACTAAATTCCATGCATTGGTGTCGGCGATGAATAGCGGAGACGACATGGGTACCTCCGAGTGTTATGGACGGACACCCCCTCACTATATAACCAAACTTTTCACAAGATCAATTGAATAGTTTCTTTGAAACATTTAATCACTACTATGGTTCGAGGTTTATAAAGTATGTCGAGTTTGATCAGCACATAAAACAATACATTTCCGTAAACGAAAAAACGAAAATATAGTACGTCGAACTCGCTCGTTAAAGTATATATGTAATGCGTTCTACTTTATACGATTGTAGTAAATACGTTGAATATTGTACGGTTATTAACAAGACAAGCGCTAATGTCTTTGAGTATGAAAGGGTCATAAAGAATATTTGTAACAGAAATTACTTATTATAATTCTTGGCACATCTTACTGTGGGAATACACATAGCGACGATGATTGTAATTATTATGCCGCATTCCTCATGTAACCTTAAGCACGTGAGGGTTGTCTTGGCAAAAGTACAACTATTTCAAAAATACTAGACAGTACTAGATAACTTGCTTCAAGATAAAAACTTACAAGGCGTATTTTACCTAATTTTACGCCAATGAAATGGATTTTTAGTGAAAAAAGAGATTATACAAATATATCAGTTTGTTTTACATGTTGAGACGTACAAATGTCACATATGACAGAGCTATTTCCATCACGGAGACTAATAGTATACTCTAATTTGTATATTTCAAAAATTTAAATAAAATTACCATTTCTTGAAATTATTTCAGCGTTAATATTTTCCATGCTATAAAAACGTTTGATATAATATAGTTTATAGTTGTTTACATTTCGGAATGCAAGAAATTCCACTAAAACAAAAAATGGTCAAAAATGCACGTTAAATGGAAATACCACTGTACCCTTGTGTTCGCCTGGACATCCCATTCTGGCAACTATGAAAAAACCATTTAAATCTTATTAAAAATGAACATGCGCAGAAAAGTTATATCCGCAAGTAAACGGAGAATAGAATGCGACACAGACTGACTTTGAGAGCTATTTATCGTCTTATTGTTTGTTTGAATGGTGTTTTAACGCCACTTTCAGCAATTTTTCTGCTATATCATGACGTTCAGTTTTTATTGGGGAATGAAGCCGGAGTACCCGGAGAAAACCCCCGACCTGCGGTAGGAAAACTTGCAATCCTTGTCAATTAAGATTGGAGTCGAGTACACCCTGCCTGCAGTGAGAATCGAACCCGCAATCTCAGTGTTGACAGACCACGTGATCAATAGAAGACGAACTACCTTGACCACTCGGCCAACGAGGCCCCATTTATCGTCTTAAGTCAACAACTTAATGCCCTTGGTCGGACGGAGGACACCGATAAGTTTGAGATATCCCAAGTTCTTGGTCGGACGGAGGACAACGATAAGTTTGAGATATCCCAAGTTCTTGGTCGGACGGAGGACACCGATAAGTTTGAGATATCCCAAGTTCAATTACAAATGATACAAATTCGCAATGCTTAACATGGGTGATTTTCATTACAAAAACAAACATGGACCAGAACTAAGTCGTACTAAGTGTGCCTCCACTCGACCATGTGCACCAAATTTGAAATCAATCCCTTTAGTAGAATCCGAGAAATCTGTTACAAAGGTTTGCACTGGACGGACACAGACGACAAGGTAATTGCAATATACCCCTCCTCCCTCTTACGAGTGGGGTATAATTACCGGAAAATTGTGAAAAAACCATTTAAATCTTATTAAAAATGAACATGCGCAGAAACGTTATATCCACAAGTAACCGGAGAATAGAATGCGACACAGAATGACTTTGAGAGCTATTTATCGTCTTATTGTTTGTGTGAATGGTGTTTTAATGCCACTTTCAGCAATTTTTCTGCTATATCATGACGTTCAGTTTTTATTGGGGGAGGAAGCCGGAGTACCCGGAGAAAACCCCCGACCTGCGGTAGGAAAACTTGCAATCCTTGTCAATTAAGATTGGAGTCGAGTACACCCTGCCTGCAGTGAGAATCGAACCCGCAATCTCAGTGTTGACAGACCACGTGATCAATAGAAGACGAACTACCTTGACCACTCGGCCAACGAGGCCCCATTTATCGTCTTAAGTCAACAACTTAATGCCCTTGGTCGGACCGAGGACACCGATAAGTTTGAGATATCCCAAGTTCTTGGTCGGACGGAGGACAACGATAATTTTGAGATATCCCAAGTTCTTGGTCGGACGGAGGACACCGATAAGTTTGAGATATCCCAAGTTCAATTACAAATGATACAAAGTCAAAATGCTTAACATGGGTGATTTGCAACGAGGCCCCATTTATCGTCTTAAGTCAGCAACTTAATGCCCTTGGTCGGACGGAGGACACCGATAAGTTTGAGATATCCCTAGTTCTTGGTCGGACGGAGGACAACGATAAGTTTGAGATATCCCAAGTTCAATTACAAATGATACAAAGTCGCAATGCTTAACATGGGTGATTTTCATTACTTTGATGTGTAACGTCTTAATCAGTAGAACGTTCATTTTCCTAATTAACCTGGAACGATTTAAAAAAAGACTACTTAGATTTTGGACATTTACTGAAATTAATGTTCTTATTCACAGTAGTCGTTTTAAATAGTTGTCACGGATGCCCGATGTGACCTTGGGATACACATTTAAAGACAAATGAATAAAAAATGGAATTTGTTCATAAAGTGCGTTTTTTTTTTTAAATAAGTCTTGAGAATTACTAGAAAACTGGTAAATACTAGTCACAGATAATTTGAATCAACTTTAAATATCAGAATTACTGGTAAATTATTATTATTATTATAATTATTATTATTATAATTATTATTATTATAATTATTATTATTAAATGTTATGCAATTTATAGTCAGTTTGCATCATTATATATTATGTTGAAATACTCCGGTAATGCCCGGTCATACCATATTCGTTATTATTTGCCTGTCATTCCCTGATCGCGAGGTTATGTGGCATTATTGATGTTCCGAAACAAACATAAGACTTATGTTTGTTAATTGAAAATGTTTCATTGTTTTATATTGAGGTCATATAAATTCGCCCATTTTTTCTTTGAAATGAAGCTAGGGTGTCCGACGAGAACCACAGAATTTCTACGAAAATAGCACACCTTTTCCTTTTTCAAATAAATAAATAAATAAATAAATAAATAAATAAATAAATAAATAAATAAATAAATAAATAAATAAATAAATAAATAAATAAATAGTGTTCCATATGGTAGCTATTGTTTGGAATAAATCCATTTGGCAAAAAATGAAGACTTTTTAAATAACAAATTTGTTTTTTATTGAAGGTTGTTTGTTTGTTTAAATTGTGTTTAACGCCACTTTTTTTAAAACTATATCGTTGTGCCTAGTTTTACTGGGGAAGAAAGCCACAGTACCCGGAAAATCCGCCCCATATTGAAGCTAAAGTTATCTCAGATTATAATTGCACATATATAAAACACAATTATTTAGACTTGCCATACGTTTGTTTGACTTTTCGTTATTAGAAATTATCGACATATCTATGTAGGAAATTTAATTTTAATAATAACGATGTATCTCTCTAATAGCGAAAATTCAAAGGGGATATTGGCAAGTTTACTTTAAAAGCAGTAACGTGCTAAATGTTCCAGTGGTCCATTTGGTACCAAGCGCTACTAAACTTCAAATTGTCTCGATTATTTCTTTTACTTTATTGCACATTAACAAGTAGATTGTCAAACGATATTGGCCTGTTTACCGCGGATTCTTTAGGTCAAATTATTTGGGTCAGTATTACAGGATTAAACCTTGGCATTAATATTTTATAACGTGATTTACCTGTTTTGACCTAGTAAACAGCGAAATAACGATTCATTCTTGATTGGCTTAGATAGTGTTTGATATGAAAATATAACAAACGTACACTCTATAAACATTTTAAGTACAGTGATAAAATAGAAACTTCAAAATAATGCTAGTGCTCGTTACAAGCTTTGTTTTTATTGGCTAAGATTGTCTATTCCTACTTCGTAAACTATTGTCCAGATATGTTCAAGTAAATGTATTTGCTAAATGCAAAAGTAATCAATATTCGTGGCTTTATCATGGAGAGAGTGCTGGCCGTAAATGCTGTAATTTTCATTTATTGGCTGCTGACCAAAGCTAATAATATGTTCTAACACTGGAGCAACAGTCTAAACTGACACCCTTTCTCGACCTCATTACGACCGCATGTATACCCGAGGGAAGAAGGATATCATAGCGTACAGAAAAAGTATACCTGTTATCTAATTGCATGTTTGCTTATTTTAAATTAAATCATTTTTGTTAGTATTAGTTAGTGCTGATTATTTTAACTAAAATTTCCGGTTATTTTTACCGCAAAACACCCAAGTTTTCAGTGATTATAGACCATCATAATTGCTGGGGTACATTGCACAAGTACATGTAACCAGAAAAAAAGTGTTTAATAACAGAAAACGAAACCGGACATTACTTGGATACGTAAGGAACAACCGAGTCGGATTTTATTAGTTTTAAGGATCTTTTAAGCAGACAATGTCGAGACAATTATTGTTTTATTCAATTATGCGGTTCCCTCTAGACACAAGGTGTTACTTTTCAAACGAAATGACCTACATACAATTGAAGTAAATATCTACAGATAACGTATACTTTTTTACTCAATTAAGATAATAACACCGAAACTGATTTTTGTCTTCACGTGTTTGTCTTATGACGCAAATACTTGAACACAATATCAGGTTTTGACATTGTATGCAGACCATGTCTTGTGACCACGTGCTTGTATGAGTTGGCAGTTGACATCATTTTAACAAATTAAAATGTGTCTGAAATTGGCAATAGCAGGTCATTAGCGCGTCATCTATTTGTTTTCTGGCGCCTTTCTGACATGGTTCCCAGTGCTATACCCACAGGGCGTCAACAGGTTGTAGATAGGGTAGTCCTTTTCTCTTGGGGAGATGGGGGTGTCAGGTGTTTATTCGGAAGAATAGCCGCGGACCATAGAGACATATTTTGAGAGTGCTATGATTCCTGCAGATTCTAACTTTTTTTTTGAAGATTTCGAAAAAGATTATCAGCTCCTAGTAGCCGATACAAAAAGCTAAATTCTTTCTCCATACCCAATACTATATGGATAGTCAAATTTTGGTCCTGTTAATCACACTGCTCTTTCATAAAAACTATAGGTGGCATAATTGGTCTTATCTTGAATTCCCGAAAATTCATGAATACTACATCTTTACTGAACTGAAAAGTCTCCAATTTTATGATCCTCGAATAGATTCATTTTAAACATTGCGAAAAAACCGGTAGAACATTTTAAGAATAGCCATTCTAAACGCAACGTGCGTTTCAATATATTGGACTAAAGTGCTAACGTAATATCAGGCTAACGGGAGTAACACATATTAGGCTAACGAGAGTGACAATATATAAGGCTACTTGACAACGTATTAGCTAACGTGTATGAAAACATATTGAGCTAACTTATTAGTTTGTTTGTTTGATGGTGTTTAACGCCACTTTCAGCAATTTTTCAGCTATATCGTGGCGTCTAGTTTTTATTGGGGGGGGGGGGGGAAGCCGGAGTACCCGGAGAAAACCCCCGACCTGCGGTAGGAAAACTGGCAATCCTTGGCAATTAAGATTGGAGTCGAGTACACCCTACCTGCAGTGAGAATCGAATCCGCAATCTCAGTGTTGACAGACCACGTGATCAATAGTAGACGAACTACCTTGACCACTCGGCCACCGAGGCCCCAACTTATTAGTCCCTGACAACATATTAGGATAGCGTGCGAAATAACATATTAGGATAGCGTGCGAGACAACATATTAGGATAGCGTGAGAGACAGCGTGCGAGACAACATATTAGGATAGCGTGCGAAACAACATATTAGGATAGCGTGCGAAACAACATTATTAGGATAGCATGCGAGACAACATATTAGGATAGCGTGCGAGACAACATATTAGGATAGCGTGCGAGACAACATATTAGGATAGCGGGCGAAATAAAATATTAGGATAGCGTGCGGGACAACATATTAGGATATCGTGCGAGACAACATATTAGGATAGCGTGCGAAACAACATATTAGGATAGCGAGCGAAACAACATATTAGGATAGCGTGAGAGACCATATAATATGATAGCGTGCGTGACAACATATTAGGATATCGTGCGAGACAACATATTAGGATAGCGTGCGAAACAGCATATTAGGATAGCGTGCGGGACAACATATAAGAATAGCGTGCGGGGCAATATATTAGGATAACGTGCGGGAAAACATATTAGGATAACGTGTGGGACAACATATTAGGATAACGTGAGGGACAACGTATTAGGATAACGTGCGGGACAACATATTAGGATAGCGTGTGGGACAACATATAAGGATAGCGTGCGGGACAACGTAGCAGGATAACGTGTGGGACAACCTATTAGGATAGTGTGCGAGACAACATATTAGGATAACTTGCGAAACAACATATTAAGATAACGTGCGGGACAACATATGAGGATAGCGTGCGAGACAACATATTAGGGTAACGCGTGGGACAACATATTATGATAGCGTGCGGGACAACATATTAGGATAGCGTGCGGGACAACATATTAGGATAGCGTGCTGGACAACATATTAGGATAGCGTTCGGGACAACATAGAAGGTTAGCTTGCGGTACAACATATTAGGATAACGTGCGAAACAACATATTAGGATAACGTGCGGGACAACATATTAGGATAGCGTATGGGACAACATATTAGGATAACGCATGGGACAACATATTATGATAGCGTGCGAGACAACATATTAGGATAGCGTGCGGGACAACATATTAGGATAACGTGCAGGACAACGTATTAGGATAGCGTGCGAGACAACATATTAGGATAGCGTGTGCGACAAAATATTATGATAGCGTGCGAGACAACATATTAGGATAACGTGCAGCACAACGTATTAGGATAACGTGTTGGACAACATATTAGGACAGCGTGCGAGACAACATATTATGATAGCGTGCGGGACAATATATTAGGATAGCGTGCGGGACAACATATTAGGATAGCGTGCGGGACAACATAGCAAGTTAGCTTGCGGGACAACATATTAGGATAACGTACGAAACAACATATTAGGATAACATGCGGGACAACATATTAGGATAGCGTATGGGACAACATATTAGGATAACGCGTGGGACAACATATTATGATAGCGTGCGAGACAACATATTAGGATAACGTGCAGGACAACGTATTAGGATAGCGTGCGGGACAACATATTATGATAGCGTGCGGGACAACATATTATGATAGCGTGCGGGACAACATAGTAGGTTATCGTGTGGGACAACATATAAGGATAGCGTGCGGGACAACATATTAGGATAGCATGCGAGACAACATATTAGGATAGCGTGCGAAACAACATATTAGGATAACGTGCGGGACAATATAGAAGGATAGCGTGCGGGACAACATATATAGCGTGACCTACAACATAGTAGGATAGCGTATTTTGCCTGGTGTAATGAAATGAATTTAATCTTTGATTTTTGCAGGTAAGTTTTTTAGTTTAAAGGTTCTGCGAAATGAGGACTGTGATTCCCTAAAATAGCACATCGATTCTATCGCTTTGAAATTCGGATGACGTTTTCACGTCATCGTTGTTGTTAATTCAACCGTTACGTTAAAGTGTAAAAAGGACCAATCTGATTAAAACTAAATCTTTTACTTCCTCTTACCTTTTTGATATAGTTTGCAATAGTTTGAAGTTTGAATTTATCAAAAAGTTCATATACTGCCATGCCAGGCCGGAATATTTCAAAGAGAGATTGCAGGAACTGAAAACGTTAATAAGAGCACAATTTCGCGGCTGTGGAATAGATTCCAGCAGACTGGCTCTACCAATGACCGCGCGAGAAGTTGGCGATCGCACATAACTACTCCAGGTAAATGATCGGTACATTCGGGTTTTTCATATACGGAATCGAACCGTTGCCGCAACAGCCATTACAGTCGGAATACCTGCATTGAGAAGAAAATCGCAAACAGTCTGCAACCGAAGACCGTATTATGGAGCAGTTTTGAAACCGTTACACAGACGAAAAAGAGTCGGATAGTGCAACAACTGAGGGGATGGAAATTAATTCCGCACTTTGAGTAGAATCTGACTCAGTGACGAGTTCCGTTTTCTGCTAAAAAAACGTGTATACCGTTGCAGGAATCAACGTTTCTCATTTTCACAACGTGTGTCCATGAAATGGATAGCTTTGGTGGGAGGTAGTGGGCTGCAATCTCTAATGACAGTAAAACAGAACTGGTACATATCTCATGCAATATAACCACTCAAAGGTACAGAGACAAAATTCTACAACAACTCTGACCAACAGAGAGGAAGTTGTTAAAAAAAAGGACAATGCCAGGCCTCACACAGCATTCTTAACAATGAACTATCTTGAGCGGCACACCATTAATGTGCTACCATGGTCTTCAAAATGACTGGTTTTGAATTCAATTGAACACTTGCGGGGCAAGCTGCATGGATAAACGTATGCAAGAGCGTCAACATCCGCATCAGACTCTCGATCAGCTCCTTCAAATTTTGCAACAGGAATTGCGAACAATTGAACGTAATAACGTAAGAATACTGGTTGACTCTATGCAAAGATGATGCAGAGTAGTGTTGGCAGCTCGAAGTGGTCATACACGGTACTAACTAAAACGTGAATGGAAGTATTTTTAACTGTGAAAAACTGACTTTTATTCACCAATCTATACATAACTGTATAATATCGAGGATTTTCCTTGAAAACTAAATCATGAAAGCCAGTACAAAAAGTCCTCTTAGTTTTTGTTTGTTTGAATGGTGTTTAACGCTACTTTCAGCAATTTTCAGCTATATCATGCGTCATGTTTTTATTTGGGGGCGGGGGCGGGGGGGGCACCAGAGTGCCCGGAGACAATCACCGATCTTCGGTAGGAAAGCAGACAATCCTTGTCAATTGAGTGTCGACCCTGTCCGCAGTGAGACTCAAACCAGCAATTTCGGTGTTGACAGACCACGTGCTCAGCCACCGAGACCCCGTTCTCTTAGTGGCAATAAATTACAAACTATTGTTGACTAATGACCAACGGATTCCAGTTTTCCAATAGGACTGGGGCGACCAAAAGCAGCCCATCCATGAAGGTAAAAACAAAATTCCGAACACACAGACACACACACACAAACTTATCAAAAAGACAATATACAAATCAAAGTCCAAGAAACCGCCGAACGTTAGAAGCAACAATCAAAATTATAGCAACTACAGCAAAACCACGTTGAATGGAATGCCAAACCTAGCGCTTCAATTACTGTAGTATGTGAGTTGGTTGGATACACCACAAGTCGGTTGTAGGTTTATTTTATGATCATCGCATCATAATCACTATGTACTGAATTCAAACATTGGGAAAACTATCGCCAATCAATTTGAGGGCTCGTAATCGAAAGGATTTCATAAATATATCTATAAGTGAAATTAAAGAACAAGTGTTTATTATCTTCTTTTCTTTAATAAGACGTTGATGAAATTTAGCCTTATAAGAATAAAGGAACAAATCGGCAAGTGGGGCACAGTTGTAACCATTGGAATTCCGATTACCTCCTGAAAAAAAATCATGCCGTACACAAATACCTCTGTTATCAATCTGACATTAAAATACGTATGAACCAAGTGCAATCTACCCTTCGCAGTTGTATATAAATTCGTCTGGACATCACTTGGCCAGTAAATATTTGTTTTGACAAGTAGTTGAGTGTTAAACTAATGGAAGGTAGAAAAACATATAAAAAAGTTATTTTCACACCTAAACACCCATGTTTACAAGTTAACATTGAACATTAAGTTTACGGTATAAGACTGTATAATAAACGAATTTTATGCCTCAGCGTATTAAAAACTACAAATATTCTCTTAATAAATATGCTTATACGTACATGTACATAAGCACGTAAACATGCGCATATCTAATTTTTAAAATGTGCATTCGATCTAGGTCGTTCACATGTTTTACTCTGTTACCTTCAAACATATTTACAGAAGAAGTATATTGAAGTCTGCTTACTGAACCATACCAGATCAATTGAGCAAACGCCATGAAGTTTAAACTATAACTGCGAGATCAACATTTATTTTTACTCTCTATGAACCGATGGTCACGTATACCTTAAATAAATGACCATGTGAGTAAATATTTATATTGCTTGGTCACGTGCTACACATCGGGAAGGTCTCGGTTATAATTTCCAGTATAGTCAATGTAATGACGGCATACAAATTGCTGTTTTGTATACTCGTGTCGGGTGCTCATGTTTTAATCAGGATACAAAAAATAAGCCCAGTGTGAAGTTTAAAATTTATTATCAAACACAATTCGTCTACTCCAATACAGGCAAATCCCTACAAAAAGTCAAACCGGAACATCGAGGAGGTCGCGGTTATAATGTCCAGTCTAGTCAGTGTATTGACGGCATGCAAATCGACACGTCACCTTCTAAGTATGAATGCACTCTGCAGAAAGCTGTTTTGTATATTCGTGTCGGGAGCTCATGTTTTATTCAAGATACAAAAATAAGTCCAGTGTGAAGTTTAAAATTTATATTTTATCAAATCAACACAATTCGTCTGCTCCAATGCAGAGCAAATCCCTACCAAAAGTCAAACCGGAATTTCGAACCGATTCGAATTTCCGGAATAAAAACTTACTGTTGTGTGTGCAAACAATAATATAACAGCAGAACCGGTCGGACACAATTACTTTACCTTTGTCAGCCCTGTGCACTCAGACTTTCTAGCGCAGGTGATAATGAAGCTACAAACTGCATAGAAGTAATAAATTTAATCAGAAATAAGGAAATACGTTAGACATTTTGTGATATTAAAAGATTTTTTATGTTAGCTGTTTTTTATGTTTCCATCTCGTTTCTAATAACTACAATTTCATAAAGAAAATGAGACTTTTTTCTGTCATTGCCATTATTTCTAAAAATACTCGAAGAATTCCAAACTTCAGTAGGTCAGTAGTGCTGATGGGACTAACTTTATCTTGAAGAACGCAAAAATATATATTAAAACCTACTTTTGTTCTAAAAATATATCGATTGCATTGAAAAGCGTGATTGGAATTCCATCTGATCTGCAACTAAAAATAAAAATTTGAACGAAATAGAAAGCTGACGTAGGAACATACGTCATGTTATTAAAAAAATTCTGAGATATATTAATGATTGTTGAAGATGCTGATTTTGCAAATTAAAATACAGAGCAATGACCTGACGTAAATATATTTGTTTAATAAAGACAAAGCAATTTTTTGAAATGAAAGAGGAAGCAAGTAAATTGAAATTCTTAGTAATTCTTAGTGTGGGAGCGCCTATATTTTTAGTTACAGCTAATTCTTCTCGGGCTCTTACGTCTAAAGTCAGATGTACTGTTGAAATCACTTTGCAAACGTCTGTAATGTATATTTTTACATGTTGGAAGGAAGTATTCTTTGTTAGAAGCGATTTAATGCTGATTCTACAATTGGTAGTATCAATCTATTTTCTAAAAACATAAGTATGATATTATATGTATTGACCTAGTCAGAGGTTAAGGCTTGTTGTATTAGCCTGAGGCGCCTTCGAAGGCCAATACAGCTGGTCGAGGTGCAATAGCTAGGTCACTGCAGAAATTATTACGCAATGCTACCGTTTATTAATTAAATAGGCCAAAACAAACATGCACTACATGTCAGAACGTATTTTATATTAAAATATAACATATTGGCCGTTTTACTGTTATCGAAATCCTAATAGGCTCACAATTAAAAAAAAATTATCTCGTATTAACGAAATAACCTTTCCGTAATAACGAGATAATTTTCTCGTAATAACTGTTCTTGAGTTGTAGTTGTAGTCCTGTCTAAACATTACTATTTTAGACATGGTTTTAAAATTATAAATTTTTGCATAAGCTATTTTATAATGCTGTCATGTTAAACGAAAAATACCATTAATGTATTTTTTGACTTTAGTTACTACTGATCATATACTTACTATAAGTGTACTAGTTTTGAATATAGCGAAAGTACACTGTCCACAAACTTGACACTCTGGACTGATAACCTACATCAAGATTACCAGTGCTACTAGTTACTTCACGATTCTATCATGGGGGCCTCGGTGGACGACTGGTTAGGTAGTTCGTGTACTATTCATCACGTGGTCTGTCAACACTGTCTGAGATTGCAGGCAGGGTGCGCTCGACTTAAATCTTAATTGACAAGGAATGCCAGTTTTCCTACCGAAGATTGAGCATTTTCACCGGCTACCTACCCCAATATGTTTCACATTTTTTCCCGTTGATTAGTTGTTTGTTAACTTGTTCTAGATCTGAATATAGCTAAAGATATTTCTTGTTTGCAGTTAAGCAAATATTCAATTAATGTTTTTTATTGATTGGAAATTAAAGGAGACCGCCGTTAACAGTTTGAAAACACATGAGCCTGTTTATCCTGTTTATTATACAGGTGTAGGACCACCAAATACTGGGAACCAGTCCTGAGGTTGTACGTAAAAGTAGTGCTTTTTAAAAATAGCTGCTGACTGTTATAATTATAACTTTTGAACCATAATAGATATTGGAAAAAACTTGGTATTTTTGGAAAGCTGAATAATTCAGGAAAAAAGAGGATAAATTTGAACTGATGTGTACCAAAGATGAAAATTATGTGAGTCATTGAATGACATGCACTATTTTGGGACTGAACTTGAAAGTGAAAGTGGATTTTTTGAGTGATTTTACTTCCGGTTGGTCGTACATTCTTATATGCCATGAAAGTGGTGCTGAAATTTTGAGAGAATACTCAAGGGTTACATGTTGTCATGTGACAGGAATATTTCTTTATTTGAAACAAAGGTAAAATGTTCAGAAAAATTCAAAATCAACTAATTTTATATAGCCGAAGAGTCGATAAACAATGGTGGTCCTACACCTAGTATGGGAAAGTGCACGTGCATCCTTGACCTTATATCACTGAATTTAAATAAAAATTTCTGTATTATTATAAAATGGATACTGAAAAGTGGATTAATGCTCAAAAAAATCGATTGAAACAAAATTCTGTCATTGAAGGACCATTTAATTGCTGGTTGTGCAAGTTTGGGGGTGAAAAGAGGCCTTATTCAGTCCTCAGTGTGAAATTTCCATGGGAAGGGAAAAAAAAGGTCATTTCAGCCCATAGATTTTCTTATATGATACATAAAAAGTTTTTTGAAATGTCAAAAGATGTTCACGTATCCCATCTTTGTCACAACTCCAGATGTGTAAACCCAGATCACCTATCGTATGAACCAGAGAATGTAAACAAAGATCGCCAAATTTGTCGTGGTACTTTTCCCAGAAAATGCAGAACACATGCTCCTTTTGAGGATTGTCTTTTAGAAATTGGTAAAAATTAAAGCATTATAATAACATTTGTTAATATTTACAAACTATTTACACTATTTACAAATATACATGTACACCCCTCCCCCTTCACTCAAGTTTCTTGGTATAGCTATGATCTACTGTTGCCAAAGGGTTTTTAGGCCTCTGGTCATATGTCGGATCAGCAATTCCTTTCTGATAGAAAATTGGATGGGGATAATTAATACGGGCATGCATTTCAAACTTTCTGTTTCTACTATTTGCTCTTTTAAGTTTATATGACTGCAGGAGCTTGCATTTACTTGCATACACTTCATTCAAGTTTTTTCTTTTTAGTTGTTTCGCAACTGAAGATCCCTTTGTAATGCCTGCCCCCAGTTTTTCAGTGAGTAGCAGTACTGAGTTTGCAAACCGGTTATTTCGCATATGTACTGCGGTATGTGCTCTACCAGGGAAATTACGGGAGAATGTGACATTTTTTGGATTGCAGCGACTAAGTGAGCGATTAAAGGCTTCACTCTTTTGTGTCGAGGTAAGATACCTTACAAGATCTAAGCTTTTTGGACCAAGTAATATTTTTATGCAATTTATAATTTTTTCTTCATCATCACATGTCATTTTACAAGTATTACCATTTGCGATATAGTTTCTTTGCCATTGATTTCTTGGGACACCTCCACATACATAAGAATTAACTCTGCAGCTGTAACCGCAGTAACCTTTGTAACACATTAGTATTGTTTTAATCACTTCTGGCATACGAGCCTTTATTATATCTAAATTACCATTGTGGACTGAAAAGCTTTTATTTAGTTCTGCAATACACCTAGCTTTAAGATCCATTGCAAATCGACTCTTTTGGTTCATCTTATTTTGACCTTGGAAGAGACTCGTGCTAAATGTACAATTCATAATTGCCTTTTTCAAACTTAGTGACAAATGTCGCACATCTCTTAATGATTCAACATTTGGGCCATGGACCTTTTTTACACCTAAGAAAGACCTACTGTCTCCATCGGTTGTAATGTGTGAAATTTTAAGGTGGTCATTTACTTCTGAAGCACACCTGCTACTATATTCCGACTCGTTACCAATAGGGGCATCTTCTGCTATGTTAGCAGTACATATACCTGCATGATTAGGACATGTCACCTGTAAACCTTTGCCCCTTAGTCTTGCGGCTACACTACATAGCTTATTACCAGTGAAGAGGGATACTATTTTTTTACTTTTGGTCATATTTTCACACATTACTTGTGTTACTTGTGTACCTGCTTGGAACGGTGTTGTTCCACTACTGAAAATAGGGTTATTATAACGGGCATCTGTTTCAACTCTAACTTGCTCTTCATGTTTTAAACCTAGCCTTTTGTTTTCGAGTACAAGTTTAGCACGAATACTCTTCATGTTATCACGGTTTATTTGTACGACCTCATTTGACACCTTGTTGGAACATTTTTGCATACTGGATTTGCAAGGGGAGATAACATTTGCTGCATTAAGAATTTCTCCAAAACTTTTATTTGAAATAGGAGTGTGCATTAATCCAATCTGAGCCCCTATATTTATTTTTGCAGCTTTTCTACCTCTTTTATTAGACTTTACTTCTTCATATAATTTATGAAATGGACTTTTAAAGTCACAAATATCGCATTTAAATCTTTCTGACCATGCTAAGCCCCATTTTATCTGAGCAGAAGTGTCAAACTGCAAATTTCCTTCACAACCTTGTTTGTATGATATATGATTTTTTATTTCAGTATTAATCATGACTTGAAGGGCATTTTGATTAAACAGTTTATATGTATTGAGATCAGGATCTTGAACAGATGGCTTAAGGTATGTATCAACTATATCCATGCTTAGACTATTAACCTTAGGACGCAGAATTTTGGAACCCACAGTAGATCCGTCAACATTAAAAATTGTCATTACCCCATCTGATAACAGGCTTACACGATTTTCAAATTCTTCTTTTGTAGGTCTGGAGAATGGTAAAGGGGAAGAAACTTTATCAAATTCCATTTTTTTACCAGCATTCCAAGGGACATTACCCATTTTAAACCCATTCTTTGGTATTTTCTTAATGCTTTTTTTACCCATGGCTTACCTTTAAACTTCTTCAATCTCCTAATAAAATAGAATAAAATATTAATTAATTAACTGGTATTTTATACCCTAATTGCATATTGGGACAAGGTGGCATAATTTTTATATTACAGACTTTTATTGCCCCCCACCCCGCAGTAATCAGAAATTTGCATTTGGACACCTGCTGAGTAAAAGTCATCTTTCTAGACTAAAGGTGATAAGATTCCAGGTGAAATGTGGATGATTTATTCTAAACACATATTTTTCTTTGTACTGAACACAAAAATATATAAATAAAATGTAATCTGAAGTTTTTTAAGCTTGGAAATTATGTTTTTTAAACAATTTTTTTGGTAATTTTTGTTATTTAACCCTTTAAATTTTTAAATATTACAAAAAAAATTGTCATAAGTTAGTATAAAGTACTCTTTTATGTATGATTTTCAAGAAAAAATGTAAAAAAAAGTGTCAATTTATCATTTTTAGATAAAATATACTGTTTGGAAATGCACCATGAAAGTGAAATTTATTTGCTAAAATCTACTAAGATCAGCCCGAGAAGGCATCTCACATTTGTATCAAATTTGCAAAAACCGTCCAACAGAATCACATGAAATTTTAGGTTTTTACTCGAAAAATATTAATGTATACGCAAAATTTTTTCCAGCCACATTAATTGATAATAACATGTTCTTTAGGTGTAGGACCACCAAATACTGGGAACCAGTCCTGAGGTTGTACGTAAAAGTAGTGCTTTTTAAAAATAGCTGCTGACTGTTATAATTATAACTTTTGAACCATAATAGATATTGGAAAAAACTTGGTATTTTTGGAAAGCTGAATAATTCAGGAAAAAAGAGGATAAATTTGAACTGATGTGTACCAAAGATGAAAATTATGTGAGTCATTGAATGACATGCACTATTTTGGGACTGAACTTGAAAGTGAAAGTGGATTTTTTGAGTGATTTTACTTCCGGTTGGTCGTACATTCTTATATGCCATGAAAGTGGTGCTGAAATTTTGAGAGAATACTCAAGGGTTACATGTTGTCATGTGACAGGAATATTTCTTTATTTGAAACAAAGGTAAAATGTTCAGAAAAATTCAAAATCAACTAATTTTATATAGCCGAAGAGTCGATAAACAATGGTGGTCCTACACCTAGTATGGGAAAGTGCACGTGCATCCTTGACCTTATATCACTGAATTTAAATAAAAATTTCTGTATTATTATAAAATGGATACTGAAAAGTGGATTAATGCTCAAAAAAATCGATTGAAACAAAATTCTGTCATTGAAGGACCATTTAATTGCTGGTTGTGCAAGTTTGGGGGTGAAAAGAGGCCTTATTCAGTCCTCAGTGTGAAATTTCCATGGGAAGGGAAAAAAAAGGTCATTTCAGCCCATAGATTTTCTTATATGATACATAAAAAGTTTTTTGAAATGTCAAAAGATGTTCACGTATCCCATCTTTGTCACAACTCCAGATGTGTAAACCCAGATCACCTATCGTATGAACCAGAGAATGTAAACAAAGATCGCCAAATTTGTCGTGGTACTTTTCCCAGAAAATGCAGAACACATGCTCCTTTTGAGGATTGTCTTTTAGAAATTGGTAAAAATTAAAGCATTATAATAACATTTGTTAATATTTACAAACTATTTACACTATTTACAAATATACATGTACACCCCTCCCCCTTCACTCAAGTTTCTTGGTATAGCTATGATCTACTGTTGCCAAAGGGTTTTTAGGCCTCTGGTCATATGTCGGATCAGCAATTCCTTTCTGATAGAAAATTGGATGGGGATAATTAATACGGGCATGCATTTCAAACTTTCTGTTTCTACTATTTGCTCTTTTAAGTTTATATGACTGCAGGAGCTTGCATTTACTTGCATACACTTCATTCAAGTTTTTTCTTTTTAGTTGTTTCGCAACTGAAGATCCCTTTGTAATGCCTGCCCCCAGTTTTTCAGTGAGTAGCAGTACTGAGTTTGCAAACCGGTTATTTCGCATATGTACTGCGGTATGTGCTCTACCAGGGAAATTACGGGAGAATGTGACATTTTTTGGATTGCAGCGACTAAGTGAGCGATTAAAGGCTTCACTCTTTTGTGTCGAGGTAAGATACCTTACAAGATCTAAGCTTTTTGGACCAAGTAATATTTTTATGCAATTTATAATTTTTTCTTCATCATCACATGTCATTTTACAAGTATTACCATTTGCGATATAGTTTCTTTGCCATTGATTTCTTGGGACACCTCCACATACATAAGAATTAACTCTGCAGCTGTAACCGCAGTAACCTTTGTAACACATTAGTATTGTTTTAATCACTTCTGGCATACGAGCCTTTATTATATCTAAATTACCATTGTGGACTGAAAAGCTTTTATTTAGTTCTGCAATACACCTAGCTTTAAGATCCATTGCAAATCGACTCTTTTGGTTCATCTTATTTTGACCTTGGAAGAGACTCGTGCTAAATGTACAATTCATAATTGCCTTTTTCAAACTTAGTGACAAATGTCGCACATCTCTTAATGATTCAACATTTGGGCCATGGACCTTTTTTACACCTAAGAAAGACCTACTGTCTCCATCGGTTGTAATGTGTGAAATTTTAAGGTGGTCATTTACTTCTGAAGCACACCTGCTACTATATTCCGACTCGTTACCAATAGGGGCATCTTCTGCTATGTTAGCAGTACATATACCTGCATGATTAGGACATGTCACCTGTAAACCTTTGCCCCTTAGTCTTGCGGCTACACTACATAGCTTATTACCAGTGAAGAGGGATACTATTTTTTTACTTTTGGTCATATTTTCACACATTACTTGTGTTACTTGTGTACCTGCTTGGAACGGTGTTGTTCCACTACTGAAAATAGGGTTATTATAACGGGCATCTGTTTCAACTCTAACTTGCTCTTCATGTTTTAAACCTAGCCTTTTGTTTTCGAGTACAAGTTTAGCACGAATACTCTTCATGTTATCACGGTTTATTTGTACGACCTCATTTGACACCTTGTTGGAACATTTTTGCATACTGGATTTGCAAGGGGAGATAACATTTGCTGCATTAAGAATTTCTCCAAAACTTTTATTTGAAATAGGAGTGTGCATTAATCCAATCTGAGCCCCTATATTTATTTTTGCAGCTTTTCTACCTCTTTTATTAGACTTTACTTCTTCATATAATTTATGAAATGGACTTTTAAAGTCACAAATATCGCATTTAAATCTTTCTGACCATGCTAAGCCCCATTTTATCTGAGCAGAAGTGTCAAACTGCAAATTTCCTTCACAACCTTGTTTGTATGATATATGATTTTTTATTTCAGTATTAATCATGACTTGAAGGGCATTTTGATTAAACAGTTTATATGTATTGAGATCAGGATCTTGAACAGATGGCTTAAGGTATGTATCAACTATATCCATGCTTAGACTATTAACCTTAGGACGCAGAATTTTGGAACCCACAGTAGATCCGTCAACATTAAAAATTGTCATTACCCCATCTGATAACAGGCTTACACGATTTTCAAATTCTTCTTTTGTAGGTCTGGAGAATGGTAAAGGGGAAGAAACTTTATCAAATTCCATTTTTTTACCAGCATTCCAAGGGACATTACCCATTTTAAACCCATTCTTTGGTATTTTCTTAATGCTTTTTTTACCCATGGCTTACCTTTAAACTTCTTCAATCTCCTAATAAAATAGAATAAAATATTAATTAATTAACTGGTATTTTATACCCTAATTGCATATTGGGACAAGGTGGCATAATTTTTATATTACAGACTTTTATTGCCCCCCACCCCGCAGTAATCAGAAATTTGCATTTGGACACCTGCTGAGTAAAAGTCATCTTTCTAGACTAAAGGTGATAAGATTCCAGGTGAAATGTGGATGATTTATTCTAAACACATATTTTTCTTTGTACTGAACACAAAAATATATAAATAAAATGTAATCTGAAGTTTTTTAAGCTTGGAAATTATGTTTTTTAAACAATTTTTTTGGTAATTTTTGTTATTTAACCCTTTAAATTTTTAAATATTACAAAAAAAATTGTCATAAGTTAGTATAAAGTACTCTTTTATGTATGATTTTCAAGAAAAAATGTAAAAAAAAGTGTCAATTTATCATTTTTAGATAAAATATACTGTTTGGAAATGCACCATGAAAGTGAAATTTATTTGCTAAAATCTACTAAGATCAGCCCGAGAAGGCATCTCACATTTGTATCAAATTTGCAAAAACCGTCCAACAGAATCACATGAAATTTTAGGTTTTTACTCGAAAAATATTAATGTATACGCAAAATTTTTTCCAGCCACATTAATTGATAATAACATGTTCTTTAGGTGTAGGACCACCAAATACTGGGAACCAGTCCTGAGGTTGTACGTAAAAGTAGTGCTTTTTAAAAATAGCTGCTGACTGTTATAATTATAACTTTTGAACCATAATAGATATTGGAAAAAACTTGGTATTTTTGGAAAGCTGAATAATTCAGGAAAAAAGAGGATAAATTTGAACTGATGTGTACCAAAGATGAAAATTATGTGAGTCATTGAATGACATGCACTATTTTGGGACTGAACTTGAAAGTGAAAGTGGATTTTTTGAGTGATTTTACTTCCGGTTGGTCGTACATTCTTATATGCCATGAAAGTGGTGCTGAAATTTTGAGAGAATACTCAAGGGTTACATGTTGTCATGTGACAGGAATATTTCTTTATTTGAAACAAAGGTAAAATGTTCAGAAAAATTCAAAATCAACTAATTTTATATAGCCGAAGAGTCGATAAACAATGGTGGTCCTACACCTACAGACATGTACATGGACAAGCACTTTCTCGGAAAGCGTTTTGGAGAATTAATCAATGTTTGTTTGTTGTTTGATCGATGTTTAACGCCATTTACTGCAATTTTTCAGCTGTTTCATGGCGTCCAGTTTTCATTGGGGGACGCAGCCAGAGTTCCCGGAGAGAACCCGCGACCTTCGGTAGGAAAACTGGCAATCCTCATCAATTAAGATAGGAGTCGAGTACACCCTGCCCACAGTGAGACTCGAACCATCAACCTCAGTGTTGACAGACCACGTAGTCCATAGAAGACGAGCTTCCTTAACCACTCGGCCACCGAGACAACGAATTAATCAATGATTAATAATCGGCGTGTGAGTTTTAATTATTGTATCACAACTGAATTACATGATGGCTACCACGGAACGTTGTACGGAGTAAGCGTATGAACACTGGGGAAATACAAACAGCTTCATTTTAAAACTGTAATAACGATTGAATTAATAAAATAACCAAATTATAATGGTCATTGTATTAGTCATTATTGAAAAGCCAAGATGACGGTCATAACGGTAACAGAAGTTCATAAAAATGTGTACAGACGTCTTTTCATCTGAATTCATTTCACAGATTGAATCGATAATATGCCTGCAAAAGGATAATTTGTTGGTCCTTCACCACCACAACTAACTTGCTTAACTTGTTCAACGAGGAAAACATTTAAATTAATTTTTGTAACTAGCGTTTTTGTGGCATGTTTAATGGAATGAATACCATGATGATGATGATGATGCTCCACTGTACCTCTGGCCTACAACTGAACCCAACATAGACCCGAGAGTGAACCCCACATAGGCCCGAGAGTGTTCCCTCTCTGATGAAATGAGATTGTTCATTTATTTTCGTCAAGCATCGTGAATTGTTGAAGAGAGATATTTTTGTATTGAGTCTTGTATTGTTTAAGACAGAACTGAATATGACCATTTTACTTGCATGAACAGAGATTGTTATCTATTTTTTTTTACTTCTATAGAACATCTGCTGTAATTTTTATACGACTTTTTACAAAAGATATATTACACTTCCCATTTGTTTTTTAGTTATAAACAATACATTATACACGTCATGTGTTTAACCAAATGACATTTCAGATCATTTCAGGAAAAAATTGACAAAAGAAGAAAATGGCAACATGTGTGAGTGATACCATTGGTCAATTTTTACTTCCTGGTACATGTAAGTTTATCAATACAAAAATGATGTAGGTTAAAAACATTAACAATTAAATAACGAATATCTTAACAAAAAACAGAAATACCATACTACAGTAAAATTTGTTTAAATAGAACAATTCGACAAATAAAAATTAGAATAAATAGAATCATAAGGTACAAAATCTCAAAAACTGTCATTTTAATGAAAATTGTGCATTGTTACATGCAACATTATTAGATAAAAATCGTTGACAAGGAACTTTACAAATGCCCTGTATAGATGGCGAAAGGAGAAGCTTGGTTTAATTGACTGATTTCCGTTCGAAAATTTTTTCACGGGGCGAAATTTTAGTTACTAATCATATAGTAAAAAATTACAACTAATTTCTGGATTGCAGCATTTTGTAAACCGGTTATAGCGTTAACTTAAGCCTGAAGCAGCTGTGAAGACGGCTTTCATCGCCTGATAACAAGACACAAGCGAAAATTGCCCAGCGTTATAGGGCGGGGACATAAGTCTCAGCGGTTTGTTCTCAACATCCTGAATAAATATAAAAGACAAAATATAGTTCCAACAGAGAACAAATTTTCAATACCTCTTAAAATAAGATTCAGATATCATTTGCAATCGAATGCAAACAGATTCAACAGTTTGTGTTCTTTTTTCAAAAGAAAATAACAAAATTATGTATGTACGTCTTTGTATGATCAGAGAAAGCAAACGGCCATTTCAAAAAGACCTCAGAGGTAAGTGATCTCCACTACTTCCAATTATCAATGAATAGTTTACCTCATGACTTTGTTTGTGAGGTTGCGGTTCATTCAATTGATTGGTTCGTGAATGACAGTTAGCTCATTGGTACTGATGACGTCAGATTGCATACGAATACTTCTTGTCAGAACCTATCTGGGAACAAATTTTTTCCATTATTTCAAGTTTTACGTTTTCAAATATACACTGAATTATCTAATTTTTTAGTTGTGATAAAATGTTCTTTGTATATTTTAATAATTAAAGGGTTATTAATTTCATCGTAGTAAAATTATTTGCTGTGTAAACTCTTGGGGTTTATTCTGCAATAAAGTATAAAGTATATAAACAGTCTATCCGTTTAACATTTAAAATCGATTTTTTGTCCATATCCTTACACCTACCTTCGTGTTCGCTTTCCGATATTTTTTTGGAAATAGCCGAAGTGCAAAGAAAGGTGCACTCAACTTGTGAAATGATAAAATTTACTTGTTGCCTTTCCGAGATTTGCATTTCACGTCCTGATCCCTCTTTTGCTGGTCAAGGCGATGCCAATAGTTGATAATTTGGGTAATAGCCATTGTATTTTGTTCAAAATACGTCTTATCGACAAAAACTGCAAATATGTAGACGAGCAGTTTATTCATGAGTCTCTGTGGAAAGCAATACGTAGAATATTAAACGATTTACCGTTTATGTGACTAGTTTAGTTTTTCTGTTAAGTGCGTCACATGGACTCATTAGCCTTGGAAACCTCCGTTGTTCTTTGGTTATACTCGCGTTTTTGCAACTATTAATCGCTAGCGGAAGTTTTTATGAACCCATATGCACTCCAGGCGACATCCGTATTTTTTTATAACTTTTGAAGGATTGATTCGTTGGTGCAACAGAAAATTACTTTAACATATCAGGTGTTGACGATCTGTGAAAAAGTTTCAAGGGGGATAATTCGAAAGCACTTAAAATCAGGGAAATCTATTTGGTGGAGCTGAGTATAAGCTGCATTTTTCAAAAGAAAAAAAGAAAAAAAAAGATAGATACCGTGATAAAAAAGATATAGTAAAATGTTGAATTGTGTAAGAAACAATTTTGAGCAGGCAGTCATCCAATTTCATGTTTGTAATGACTGACAGAGTTTGCACTAATGGTAGTGTAGTTAACAAATATATATGGTATTTATTAATTGCTTTTCGCTTTTGTTGGCTAATGTACCAGTAAGAAAGTTTATACATGAATTTGAGTTCGGTATTTCAGTGCTAGTACCGTACAACTGTGTTAACTTAGTACAAAACAGACAATACTTTCATCCATACATTTCTTTTCACAAAACAGCAGCTTTGCAACATGACTTGACGTCTCGCTCACTCGCTTGACCTTGTAATGTTGACACGTTTTTGGTTATTTAGCCTATATTTGTCAGTTGAAGCATAAATATTATTACATAACGTCGTCTCATTTTTCACTTAATTTAATTTATTTTGATTCATAAACATGAATTTCTCTCTACCTGAAAGAAATATGATATTTAATTTGTAAACAAATACGAAATTTGATGTTATTTTTACATCACTTTGTCCCAAAAATTTCATTAAATTGTCAAGTCGTAATATTTGTCAAATGAAAATTTGACTTATCTATAACGGGTCAAAATACATTATTGAATACTTTTGTGTACTAGGTACCCGTTCTCATTTAATTCGGTTGTAAAACATTATTCATATTAAAGTCTTTTTGATTGATTGAGTGTTGGTTAACATCCAGCGATTAGTTTTCAAGAGAGCCTTTATCTCTCACCTGGTTAATAAAACAAAACCAGTAAATTTTGACAACCTTGTAAGTTCAGCTTGTATGCATGTACCTGAGATTAATGAATTTGTTTGAAGTGGCACTTGTCCATGTATTACCCATACAAAACAAGTCTTTACTTGGCCTTGGTTTTTCTGAGAATACTTTTTGTTAAGTCAATAAAATATTAGAGTGGCCATGTTTGAAGTCAAAATAGCACAAATTGATGAAGCTTTGTTTAGGATATCTTTTACATCTATACTGCAAAGTCACTGCAAGTTATTAAGCCATTGAATTTTGTACTTTCGAAGATTATTAAATTTCAGCCAATCTGAAGCAAAGATCGAGTGTCTATTGCAGCCATATTTCTCATCCGATCAAACCGAAAATGGGTCTTTGTAGAAGACCTCCCATTTATCATTTGCATCACGTTACATATAGACTTGTACATTTAGCAGCGAAGATCATCTATTCGGAATATTAAGACTAACATATAATTGCTCATAGAGTTTTTGTGTAAACTTTAACCTCCTCTTACAGCTATTTTCAATTTCCGTTCGGCACCAAAGGGGCATTTTTGAAAGAACTAAGAAATAACGTATCTGCCAATTATGGTTTTAATTTTTTCTGCGTTTTTTCGAGATTATATTCTTCAAAGTTCTTGCAGTAAGAAACAAGAATGTGATAAAAGTTAACACACACACAAAAATAAAATCAAATAAGAAAATTGAATAAGCTAAAGTGTCGAAAACTTTGCCACTGATAAATAAAGAGTATTATGCAGGAATGGAAAAAGTAGCCTTTTGTGGCGGCTCTTTTTTGAAATATATACAAAAAGTGGTCTTAATCGTGCAAGATGGGCGCATTCGCCAATCATATTACACATAATTGGCGGTCAAGCTTTCGCTAACATGACACCTCTTTTTATACCCCCCGCTTGAAAAGCGGGGGGTATATAGTGTTCATGGTGTCCGTCCGTCCGTCCGTCCGTCCTTCCGTCCGTCCGTCCGTTACACTTTCTATTATTTGCAACTCCTCCTACACCACTGAAAGGAATTTGATGAAACTTACACAGAATCTTTGTCTCATAGTGCCATTGTGCAGGAGATATTTAACATTTTGATCGGAATGATATTTGGGGTTTCCCATAGAAAAACGTGGACTTTGTCATTGACCTAAGGGGGTCCCTATCTCTTATGTGCAACTCCTCCTACACCACTGAATGGAATTTAAAGAAACTTACACAGCATCCTTGTCACATAGTGCCATTGTGCAGGAGATATTAAACATTTTGATCGGATCGATATTTGGGGTTTCCCATAGAAAAACATGGACATTGTCATTGACCTAAAGGGGTCCTCATGTCTTATGTGCAACTCCTCCTACACCACTGAATGGAATTTGTTGAAATTTACACAGAATCCTTGTCACATAGTGCCATTGTGCAGGAGATATTTATTATTTTGATCGGAATGATATTTGGGGTTTCCCATAGAACAACACGGACTGTCATTGACATAAGGGGATACCCATTTCTTATGTGCGACTCCTCCTACACCACTAAATGGAATTTGATGAAACTTACACAGAATGTTGTCACATATTGCCATTGTGCACTAGATATATAACATTTCGATTGGAATGATATTTGGGGTTTCCCATAGAAAAACATGGACTTTGTCATGGACATAAGGGATACCCATCTGTTATGTGCAACTCATTCCTACACCACTGAATGGAATTTGTTGAAACTTACACAGAATCCATGTCACATAGTGCCATTGTGCAGGAGATATTTAACATTTTGATCGGAATGATATTTGGGGTTTCCCATCGAAAAACATGGAGTTTGTAATGGACATAATGGGATACCCATCTTTTATTTGCAATTCCTCCTACACCACTGAATGTAATTTGTTGAAACTTATACAGAAGCTTGGTCACATATTGCCATTGTGCATTGGATATTAAACATTTTGATCAGAATATTATTGGAGGTTTGCCATAGAAAAACATGGACTTTGTCATTGACATAGGGGATGCCATTCTTTGGGGGATTGGGGAGGGTTACATGTATTATCTGCAATTCCGCCTTCACGTTTAACTAGATAAAGTTTCAATTTCATAATTAAGAACACCTGAATTTTCAAAGTAATTGTGAAGCGGGGGGTATCAATGGTGAGCATTGCTCACAGGTGTTTTTACTCTAGTCTAAGTTTATTTGAGATAACCTATTGTTATATTTTAAATTTAGTATCCATAAATTTAATTATTACATAATAGTTAAGTATCATTTTATTAGATACCTAGTTACTAGTTTAAACCCTTACAACACACTACTGTTTCATCGCCTGGTGCTCTATTGCCCGCTAACCTTTCTTCTTTTTCTAATTGGACAAAAAAGTCATACATTATTCCGATAGAAATTTATTTTACATTATTTAAGTTCCAGTCTGTTTTATCAACTACACCTATATTAAAACCAAACATGATTTTTCATAACTTAAAAAATTTACATATGTATTACGATTAAAATGCTGTTATTCACTTACATGTATAAATGTTTTTCATCACATTTGTACACGATGAATTAGTTACATGCTAATTTTGATAAAGCAAGTTCAGGTGAAACTTTTTGTTTACTTTACCCTATAATTGTCCTACAATTTTAATTAAGAAGACATTAGTATATAAATTTTGTGAGAATACTGACTTGATTGGCTGGAAAATCTTTTTATATCAGAGGATGGAAAAAAATGATCGTCATGGAGACACGCCCCCTCAGTTGACGTCATATATTACTCAGCGGGAAACTACTGACAGTTTTTGTGTTGATCTCTTTGCAAAAAAAGTCCAGTTACAAAAATAAAAATGTTGAGTTTATTCTAAAGTTTGAATTTATTTATAAATATTAACTACAAAAAATATTTAATCCATTGAGGGATAACAAAATTTCCGTTGTGCACATTTAATATAATCCTTCGATGGAGAAAATATTTTTGTAGTTAATACTTAAACAGTGTTCGTTTTTCTGTTCTATGAAAATTAATGTCGATTAGAAAATAAAGCATATATTCAACGGGTATTCAGTCTATTGATCACATGTATGTTTTTCCTTGCTATTTGGAACAGCTTAGTCTATTGCATGAAGCCGTTGGCTTCAGATAATAAAACACTACCTCGGGGGAAATATTATAGTTTGTTATACTTCATTTTATTTTAATTGATTATTCTTTATTTGCAAAATACACCCTTAAGGGTCAAGCAAACACAATACAAATGACATGTGTACAAAACATCAAAACCAAGATACACAATATGTATTAAACTTCTGACCAATGAGGATCCTAGCTTCGCAAAATGATACATGTAGATTGCTTTAAAAAGTTTCCTAGATATGTCAAAAGTTCAGGTTCAGGAGTAAGGATAAACCCCAATTATTGTCTCTTCATATTTTAAGGAAATGTTGTAAATATTTTAACTGTTTTTAATACATGTACATGTATAATGCTAGAATCAATGCAGTGATAAACAGTTTACGGAATTGTTGATTGGCTCTGAGCTGTTGACTATGCTGGACATTTTTCATTGGCTGGAGCAATATTTATTATACTATTTGATTGATGATAGATTGATATGAAAAAAATCAATTTACATGGCTGTATATCTTATCTAAAGCATACAATTCTAAAACTATTTAATTTTGAATAAAGAATTTATTAAAACGACAACAATGTGTTTTCATATTCTTTTTTAAATCTCACAATGTCAAATCATTCATTGTAGGGGTAATCATCGGATAAATCAAACTGACGTGAACGTTGGTCAGAAACTGATCTGACAGAAAACACGTATAATTGCATGCACAATACTAGATGGAACTGGAAGCACAAACAGAATCAGTTTATATGTAGGGTACAATTTCCATTTTATGTAAATTCGTAGAGGATCGATAAGTTTTTTAAACAGAATTTTGGCTGGGTAAAAAGGTTTTTGAAACTTTTTAAAATATAAAAATATATATAATTTAAGCACTAATAAAGTTTAAACCGTATTAATGAACAACAACATAAAATATAAAGTCTGAAATAACGCATGTACATGTACTGGTATTAATATTACCAATGTATGTAATGGTGTATTGTTTTTTCTATCAGGGCATAAACGTATTTCTGTAGTTACAGCGGTGCAACTGTTTTAATCTTTAAAATTAGAGCAGGACAAAGACATTTCTGATTGACCACTATACAAAGAGGAGTAACTCTGACCAAAAGCATAAACAAATTAAAATTTGGCTTGTTGTTTAAGTGAGACACATTTTACATACATAATTCGTCCAGCTACAATTACTTTTAGTTTTATCAATAGCAATAAAATGCAAGCCGTCCTGTCGAGTTTTTTCTAAATTTCTGAAGATTGAGTCTGAATCAATTTTTTACCAGTTCCCTATTCACATTGTCTCCAATGGGAGACACTGAACCCGTGTTGCCTCAAATTTCCTTTTGGGCCCCATTAAATAAAAATAGATTTGTGTCTTTGGCCAAGCATGACATAATGAGTAGCAATTCCCCTCTGACATTTTTTCAAAGATATTTCAGGTAAATTCAAAACAATTTTCAACATATAATTTAATACTTGCACGTTTGCCTAATTACCATCATTTTTAATACCCTAATTCCACAACCACCATTCCCCCTCCTAAAAGAGACAAACAAACGGAATATTGTCTGTCGATTGCACAATAACTTCATAATTCTTCCTTTACCGCATTTAAATTTGTACATTGTAATGTCGAACCGACTTCCAGCAGTTAGTTCGATATAATAATATCTAATATTGTCCGCAATGACAACTGCACAGTTACTTATTAGGAAGTGATGAGCAAATGAACGAAATATTTTTTATTTACTTAGGCAAGAGTTCATACAATTCATACAAGTCCAGAAAGCGTTGGACGTCTTAAATTCTTGGCCTAATAGAATAAGAACATAACGTGGTATTGGCGTCAATTGATCCTAGTTATTATTATTAGATAAATATTAAGTTTGTTGTTAGGACCACTTGAAACCCTTAGTATGTAATGTGTTTACTTGATCTTGAGAAAAGGAATTTTTATATCATCGTGATGGCAGAATTCATTTAAAAGATATTGCATTATTACCTCTTATAAATGTGTGTTGTTTAAGAAATAATTCACGGAGGCTGTGGTTTATCATTGTTTTACTATCGGGTGGCCATTTATGATACTGAGGGATAAAATAACGACATAAATGATCATCCTGTTATGGTCATCCCGTTGTAACACAATTAAAAAAGACAACATCCGTTAATAATTTCTATTCTAATAAGACAATTACGGTACATTTATGATATTAACGTACCTATAGAAAACACAATTTTTGCCATAAATTGGCTGTTCCGTCATTGTACCACGCAATATATTGCAAAAGGATAATTATAGCGCGTGCCGTTATTTATCAAATGCAATAGCTTTCCTGTGGGAGTAACAGTTTTGCAATTGGGAATAGCTTTTCAAGACACGCCCTCGTCGTCGGTGTTGCATTGCTCATACATAAGTCATTATGATTGTGGTCTCAAAGCATTTAGAGCGCGTCATATTAGAAGTTTTAAATTACACTAATAAAAATTCCGATCATTTGTACAATATTACTCTTGAAATTTCCTTTCACATTCTGGACAGCTGCAATTTGTTTGCTCGTTACTTGTTAAAAGCATCGCGATATTTTTTAAAAGCATCAGTGCTTAGCTGTGTCTTTGGCCTTCATGGTAGCGACCCCCCAATATTGCATTGTCGAAAAAAGAAGTTATGGGCAGATTTGGATCTGATTTTAAAGTGTTGTGACCTTGACGTTTATAGCAGCTACCCGAATGATACACGTTGTCTTCACGTCACGATCTCTGTTCGACGTAATTGAAAACATTTGTCAACAACAAGTATGGACTAGCTAGGTCATGAATGTAGGACACATGGATGTATGGATGGACAATGCGGTAACTAAATTCTCTCCGTTTTTCACTGAGCAAGCACAATACAATCAGTAAATGTATTTACCTTTTTCTATATAACTGATAATTAAATTTTCTGTAAGTCGAGAGCCCCCTAGTTTCTGCTTTTTTGGGTCAGCTATGTTTTTCTTAATTGTTGCTATATTTCTTAATATCTGGAATATTTGCGGTGCAGATGTCAGATTTTTTAAAAAGAAAGTGCACAGAAATCAGAATAAGAAAAACAAATATTGTTATTCAGGTCATCTTAGAATTTGTTCTCATAATGGTGTGCTGATAAAATTCATAAATTTAGTTGTATTTGCCAGTGTTTTAATAGTGTTTGGTTAATTATTTTCATACTGGACAATTATGGCACAATGGGTCTATAGCAAGGCCAAAAAGTTACACTCCGCTGCGCTCAGTGTTTTGCTTGCATTTTTTTATTATTCCATATTATACCTTTGTAGTGTTAAAATCCAATTTGAAACATTTCTACACGATAAAACGTCCATATTTTATATTATGCCTTTGTTGTTAACAAGTTCCAAATCGTCCTTGACATTTGCTACGGGAATTTTACATAGGAAGTCAGCCATTTGAGTTTCTACAGGGACCTCGCGTTATTTTCAAAAAGATCGTCTGCTTTCGTAACGTTCAGTGGTATTCGGACAAACCGCGAGGATTTTCCCGCCTTAACTGCAGACGATATTACCCGAAGGATTTCGAACAGACGACAATGTACTCTTCCAAACATACACTTCCGTTGTAATTTAGGTCAAATTTTACTATTGAAAATTGCTCTATCACATTGAAAAATACGCCACATTTCAAAACGCTAAAAAACTGTGGACAATAAAGTGATGAATTCAATTTACACATTTTTTGATCTACAAAAGGAGCGTAAGCTGGACCATACGCGGTAAGTAGTTTTCATTTGTCAAGCTAAAACAATAACCAAAATACGTCAACATTTAGTGTAGTTTCGTGTCATGTCCATTGATGGCTGGGACTATGTTGCATGTGATCTCTTACTATCAATTAAAAATGAAGCATACACCAATGTTCTTGTTTCTGATATATTTGTCCAAAATACACAGAAATCTGAAAAATAGTCATTTCAGTACAAAATCTCCTTAGAGGAGGAAATTTACGAATTTAACTAGTTGACCTTTTGTTGTGCACAACTTTACTCTTTTCATTTTTTTCTCCTACTTACAGTTTTCAGAAAAAACATAAACAAAACATAAGATGAAAAAAGAGTCAAGGAAAAGCAGCGACTAAGAGTCCACAAATAATTATTCATGTGAAAATCTGGTCTTGCTGATCATTTTTGCCATTTACTATTTTTCTTTATCTATATACCAGTGGCGTTCAAAAGGTAAACAAATTCAGTTATAATGGAAACTCAGAGAATTTAGAGGATTTAACGCAATCACTTTGGGCTATGGATGATGGTAAAGTTTACTACGAATGTGATTTAGTCATTGCTTGCATTGATCGTCTCAAACATCGTAATAAGCTCATCAAAATAGCCGATTCTTCAGACGGTGGATGGGATACTGCTCGCCAATATGATGCAAACCCTATTGCAAGCGACTCTGATGACGAATCGAAAATTATTCGGACTGACGACAGGGCACTCCGCAAGAAGAAAGCCAAGAAGCTCAACAAGAGACAGCCAGGAACTTCTGGACCTTCTTATGTTCCTATTCCACCTCCACCGCCCTTTCAGTACGGCCAGCTGCCTTACTACGACGCTTCCCCGCTTACACACGGACAGGCAGCTGGCAGGCCACAAAGAGGACCCTGTTATAACTGTGGATCCTACACTGGAGGGCACAATGTCCATTTGCCAATAACAAGACAACAACCTCCGTTACAGCAAAAAGGAAATTAACTTTGTAAAAGATAAGTATGTTATTGGTAGTGAGTCTATTTTTATTGATAACCAGAAATTTACACATGATTATTATGAATATGAACAAGGGGATGCAGAGATTATAGGAAAAGGTAGATTAAAACAAAATTTACAGTTTTGGATTGATATTGGAGCATACGATTTTATAATTGATACAATTAAAAACGGAGACAAAATTCCGTTTTATTCTGAGCAGCCGTCAGAGTGTTTAGCTAACAACTTATCTGCGCTTAAGAACATTGATTTTGTTAACACTGCTATTAAAGATTTGTTAGATAGAGGTTTGATAGTTCAATGTCAACACAAACCCCATGTTGTTAATCCATTGACCGCCTCAACACAATCTAACGGCAAGAAAAGATTGATTCTTGACCTTCGGGCAGTTAATAGACACTTGTGGAAACAAAATGTTAAATTTGAGGATTTTAGGACTGCTCAGCCACATTTTACTACAGGCAGCCACTTATTTAAATACGATGTTCACTCTGCATACCACCGACTCGACATATTTGATCCTCATACTGATTATTTAGGGTTTTCATGGATGATTGACGGATGTTGCAAATATTTTAAATTTTTAGTATAACCATTTGGCCTTAGCTCAGCTTGTTATATTTTTACGAAATTGACAAGACCTTTGGTCAAAAAGTGGAGGTCAGAAGGTAAACAGGTATTTATGTACCTAGACAACGGCTTGGGTATTGAACCAGATTTATCCAGGTGTATCGAGATTGCCGAACAGGTCAAGAATGACCTAATCAATATTGAATTTGTACCCAATGCTTCAGTCACACTAAACCGTATAGCGTTAACGGACGTCCAACGCATAACAAAATTTTCAATCCGTCCATGTCCGTTCGCATGCGTTTCTTTTCCGTTTATCATGCGGCGTTTGCGCTTCTTGTCCAGCGATGTCCAGCGGTGTTCGTTCCGTTCGGTGGAAAGTTTTAAACATGTTCAAAATTTGGAACGTACATCACTGGATAAAGTTGTCCGTCAGATGTACGGTAACCATGCGCTGGTATGCGTTTTGTTCGTTACTCGTACGTTCCTTATTCTGTACTTGTCCGGTTCGAGTCCGTTCTTGCCCGGTGGACCTGATTTACGGCCGGACTACTAACGGACATGCAGCGGATGTAACGTAAATACGCTCGTCGAACGTTCAAAGAACGTTTTGTCAGTTCTTCATGCGCTGCGTGTACGTTTTGTGCAGTACAAATCCGTTACTAGTACGTTGAAGTCAGTTAACTGTAGGTCGTTCATCCGGTATATGTGCGTTGATCGTTCGGTCATTGTGCGTTTTGCACATTTTATGCGCCCCGTACAGCGATCATGAGAGCACCGAGCACCGAGCAGCAGCGGGAAATGCTTTTCATCACCGGATAACTTTCTTTGCGTTTGGCGTCCGTTAACGCTATGCGGTGTAGTGTGACTGAACCATAAAGCAGAGAAGTCCACGTGGTATCCAACTAGACAGTTAATTTGGTTAGGTACTTATATTAACACTGAGTTGGGTTTTTATCAAATTCCAGAGCATAGGATTGACAAGATTACATGTACTATTAGTAAAATCATAGAATCACAAAAAACCGAGAAGTCTATTTTTGTTAAGACGGTTGCCTCGTGAGTTGGACAAATTACTTTCCCAGTTGTGGGTCACATTGCATATTTAATGACTAGACATCTAACTATTGATGTGAATCAAGCTTCGTCGTGGTATTCATATATACAATTAAGCGACGAGAGCATTTATCAGTTGGTATTCTGGAAAGATAACTTAGGTAGTGTCAATATTAAATACTTTAGTGCAGATGAATCATGCCAGAGTATTGTTTATAGTGACGCTAGTGATACAGGTTTTGGTGGATATACAGTGGAAACTCCGTATCATGTTGCGCATGGTATGTGGTTTGATTTTGAGAAAGGTAACAGTTCTACGTGGCAGGAGTTATCTGCGGTGCACAAAGTTTTCAAGTTTCAAAGAAATTTTTGTCCGGAAAACGGATCAAATGGTTTACCGATAATCAAAATGTAGTCAGCATTGTCAGCAAAGGTAGTACAAAGTGAATCCTACAAGCTATAGCTTAAGACATTATAAAACTATGTTTACAGTACAATGTTAATCTTGACATGGTTTGGATTTCTAGGGCTTTCAATGATCGAGCAGATTATTTGAGTCGCATTATTGATTATGATGATTGTGGAATTTCTGATCCTATTTTTAGATTAGTAGAATCTAAATGGGGTCCCCATGAAGTTGATTGGTTTGCGTCTGATCATAATTACAAGCTGATAGTATTTTATTCTAGGTTTTGGAATGAGCTCTGTGCAGGATTTGATGCATTCACAGTTGACTGGTTTGGGATCAACGGTTTGTTTGTTCCACCGATATTTTTGATACCACGAGTTCTGAAGTACATGAGACAATGTAACGCTGTAGGGACTTTGATTGTGCCTTGTTGGACTTCAGCCAGTTTTTGGCCTATGTTATCTCCTACGGGTGTCGGGTTCATTAGTCAAGTGACTGATTATGTTGATTTACCCACGGGTAAATCTGCTTATATAAGAGGCAAAAGTAAACATTCCATTTTTAGCAATGTTGATTTGACTTTCAGAATGTTAGCTTAGCGATTAGACTTTAGATTTTAGCCGTCCTGTAGTGACGTTATATGCGTTTATGCATTTGTCCTTGGTGGACGTATTTGGGTTGTATGCCCGGGTTTTATGCCTAGTAAAATATGCATTTGATTCGTTAATATTAGTACTTGATTATTTGTATTATAGGTTTCTGTTACATAGAGTATTATTTGTTTTATACATGTTTTATTGCAGGCGTACCAAACCGATGTTGAAAGTCTGCCACCTACTTTATTAGAGACAGTGAATTTACTTCCAAGTTTATTATCTGATGCCAGAGCCGATGCTACAGTTAAATCATATTATGCTGCGTTTATGCGTTGGAAGAAATGGGCTATTGACAATGGAATATTACTTTCTGATATTTTCCGGCTAAACCTTTTTATGTAGCTTTATATTTGTGTTCTTTAGTTCAGTCGTCTCGTACATGTAGTCCGATTACAGCCGCGTTTTATGGTATAAATTGGGCTCATAGATTAATCCGGAAATTGTCTCCTACTGAAGATAATGTAGTTAAGAATGTTTACGATGGCGCTAAGCGTAGGTTAGCAATTCCTACTCAGAAAAAAGAACCTATTACTCCCGAAATTTTAGAATCGATGTTTAAAGCGAGGTTTAAAGAATTTGATTTGATGTAACAATGGATCATATGTGGGTCTTTAATTGGATACGCTGGGTTTTTGAGAGTATCAGAATTACTGCCAATTCGCAGATCTGATATTACAGTCGAATCGTGTTATCTTTCAATTTTTATTCCTAGAAGCAAAACTGATGTTTATAGAGATGGTAACACAGTAGTTATTTCAAGGACTAATTCGAACCTATGTCCCGTGAAAAATTTAGAATTGTATTTAGAATGGGCGAAATTCCGGCTTCCTAACACGAATACATTTTTAGAAATATTACTAGTTTCAAAGGTTCTTATGAGCGTCGTAGAGACGATAAACCGTTATCGTATTCTCGATTTAGAGAGACATTTATTGATGCGTTTCAAGAGTTCGTCCCTGATATTAAGAAATTTGGCGTTCACAATTTGCGATCTGGTGGTGCGACTACTGCTGATAACTTGGGTATTTCAGATCGCTTGTTCAAGAGACATGGGCGTTGGAAATCTGAGACCGCTAAGGATGGCTATGTGAAAGATAGTTTACAAAAGCGCATGCCCGTTTCGGCTCATTTAGGTTTATGAATTGGGCAAGACAAAAATTTTAAGCATTTCCCGTTCTTTGTTTCAGCATATGGCTTAGTCGTGTGGCTATCCAAATTGATATTGGTGTTTGTGTTTTATTTCTATGGTTCTAAGCATTGGGTTTTTGCATATAGGATATTCTAATGGTAGTTGTTTTTTTGCTCTATGGGGGTATTGTTGCCAAAAGAAATATAATTTCAATCGTTTGAAGGGACTGAATTAGAGTGAAATTAATTTCTTTTGGGTTATCCCCCATAGAGGGTAGATATTCCCGCGGTTGCACGAACTGTTTCATTCAGCACGACAATTAAGGCCTTAGTGTAACCCCGTCTTATATTTTTTCATAAAAATTTCTGCAATTTTGTCTTGCGTATATATTATTATTATGGTTGAAGTGTTGTGTGAACATAGAAAATTGCGAAGAGACTGATTGTGTATTGAATGTATTTTGAATATATATATAGATTTATTATTAAAATTCAGCACATGGCTTTGTCGTGTGGCTATCCAAATTGATATTGGTGTAGGTGTTTTATTTCTATGGTTCTAAGCATTGAGTATTTGCATATAGGATATTCTAATGGTAGTTGTTTTCTTGCTCTATGGGAGTATTGTTGCCAAAAGAAAGCATAGTATCAAATATGGACAGGCTATCATGGAAGGATTTTTTCCATTGGATTCTCGTAATAAAGAGGTACAATTTGAAATAATAATCAATAATAATTGCAAGCCAAAAAAACTGAGCGCACGGTGGGGGTGTGACTTTTAGTATAGATAATATGCATACTTTTATATTCTAATCGTATTCTGAACGAAAAAATCGTAAAGCCAATTGATTACCACAGGTTCTTAATTCATTTTCTTGAGGTCTAAGTAAATTTGTAAAAATTTTGTAATACGTGTTTTTTTTTCAAACACTTGACGACGTCTCTCTGTCTACTACGAAAATAAATTAAAGTACTTATAATTTGCAGATTATTATTTTAATAGTTTTTTAATTGTGACGACCAAACTAATACTAGTTTGTCCTTTAATTCGTTTTATATTTTTAGGACAGCTGTATGTTGAGGTAAACGTCGAATAGAACAAATCTCCTTAACGTACCTAGAACTACGTTGACACTTGACAACCTAAATGAAATATAAACGATTACAACTTCATGAATTACTTACATCGAAAATTGTATATAGTGTCATTACTTGCATTACTTTTCACAAGAATGCTTTAGAAATTAAAGTGTTTATATATGTCATACTTTATGCTCTATAGAAGCTGGTTTATTTAAATCCGTTCTTATATTAATGAAATGGTCTGATCAAGCTGTCTGCTGTTTATGGCAACTATTTGGAAGCAGGGATGTTACTAAGACAATTGCTTGTCGTGTGAGCCACCACTAAATAATGATTAGCTAAATCGTAAGTTAACATCAAAGACAATTCTGTTAAAGACCATGCAAGATCTAGAATACCCCAGTCGCAGTGACATCTGACCCAGAATATACGGTTATCGGCGACAAACCCGGTTTATTATCTAAAATGTTTTGAAAATACAGTGGTTGCCTTACCGTATGCTTACATAAAGATCATTACCGGATAGACTCAGAGCTGTACATTACCGTTCAAGACGGCTTGAGAAACGTCTATTGCTCATACACAGACATAAGCAGCACAGCATTTGTAAAGCGAATGCTCAAATTTAGGATTTCGATAATTACATGTACGTGGTGACGGTCTCAACTTAGTGCAAAAAGAACATTTTGCAAAACAAGGATTGCCGTCAAATTAAAATTCTGTTTGTTCAGTATTCTTAGTTCTATGTTAATAATTTCTGTTTCTTTATTTTACATTAAAACATCGGTATATCTAATCTTAAATCTATTACTTTTAATTTGAAATTATTTTCCTTTTTCTGCCTCTAACCATGACCTGCATCAAGAAACTGACAACGGAGGTCGGCTGAGAACCAAAATTTATTACAAAAGGGATGACTTTCCTTTTGTAAATTTTCCATTGTTATGTGGGAACATTCCAGCAACAATTGCATTTGGAGTATAAATCTCCCAATTAATCAATCAAGTACTCCAAGCCAGTTTTAATACTGTGTGTTTGTTTATTATGTTGTTTTCTCTTTTTGGTTTAACCGAATCCCTCCAGAAGCCTTAAATTCTTTTTGACATTGTCTTAAGCTATTTAATGAAAACATTTTGCCAAGTTTCATGAAGATTGGGTCGTCTGGAGTTGTGCATATTCACACTTAGGTGATTTTTTCCCATTTCGATACTCAAATATGTTCTTATTGGGATCCCTTACATACCGAACCCCTCCAGATGCCTTAAATTCTTTTTGACATTATTTGAAGCTATTTAAGGAAAGCATCTTTGCCAAGTTTCATGAAGATTGTAAGAGGGTGAAGGGGGTCGTTTTAAGTTGTGCATATTCACACTTAGGTGATTTTTCCTATTTCGATATTCAAATATGTTCTTATTGGGATCCCTTACATACCGAACCACTCCAGATGCCTTAGATTCTTTTTGACATTATTTGAAGCTATTTAATGAAAGCATCCTTGCCAAGTTTCATGAAGATTGTAAGAGGATGAAGGGGGTCGTTTTAAGTTGTGCATATTCATACGTAGGTGTTTCTATATTCAAAGTTGTCTCTGTTTGGCTCCCTTACATACCTATCCCACCTAGATGCCTTAAATTCCCCTTGGTAGTATGTATAGCAATATTATACATCTTTTTATCTTGTATTTGATATTATGATTTTTTAATAACATGGTGGATGCGTCTGAGATCAGACAGGAGGCACGGTGTGGCATTTTTATGGTCCAATTATATATCAGAAATTTGTAACATGTTTAACTTTTTAACAATAAAACAAAACAAATTAAGAGTATTTGACTTACAAATACTGTCATTAGAAAGAGTAGAATTAATTGCAATTGCTTCGTCTTGTCTTGAATTGAAAAGGTAATAACTTTGTTATAAAGTATTTCTATTTCCCATTTGTTGGTCGCATTTTTATTAGTCATAAAGGCAGTCAAGATGCAAGTTTTTAGGAATAAGCTGTTCAATAAACATCTGTGCAGAGAATACAAGTTTAAGGCAGTACAAGCTTTATCATTGGTTAAATTTCATGTGATTTTAAAATTATAAACTTAGTATTAGTTTTTGATAATACAAATTAAAAGTAAATAATAGCAGTTTGATGTAAAGTCGTTCATTGAAAAATAGAGTTATCGAACCTAATTATGACAGTAGTAGTTTTTATATGTTCTATTTCTGATATCGAACTTACCGCCAGCAGTTAATTCAATATAAAAATGTTGAATATAAAATATTGACCCTAAGGGCAGCTTCTTAATGGAAAAGACATAAGAGATGATTATTACAGAAAGGGTAAAAAAGTCTAGCTATAAATGGCCATTATGTTGTACAATAAATATAAAAAAACAGCCTCCTCGAATTAATTCTCATTTATTTAGACAATCACAAACTTTGTTCTAAGCAAGGGATTAAGAGATTATCTCTATTGAATTATTGCAATGAAGAAAGTACAACCCTACAAAGGATCAAGACATGTACGGATAGATCAGTGAACTGTAGTTACTGTTATATAAATTAAATCATTAACAAGTAATGAACTGAACTGAAAATTCTATTTTAACCAACATCGTAACAAATTTGTTTATGCTATAATGTAAAATTGATGTCGCACTGCCTTGGAAAAACTCCCTTTTCATCAAAACAGTGCAGTAGTGAATCAATGTTAATCTGCTGGTGCAGGTACCTCTAGGGCTCCATTGCTGCGCCCTCTCACAATGGCAAATAAATCGTCTCAATCCATCATCAAAAAGTGGTACCACTTAACATTTTTCAGACATAAGATGTACAATTCAAATGATAATTGGTTTCCATTGATGAAAATGACCGTTCGATTAACAAAAATTAGTCGTTAACTATATTGATCACGTACCTGTAAAGACTAAGGTTGAGGGACTGTGGGCAGAATGTGCCTGACTCCAACCTATAATAATAAGGATTGAAAGTTTTAATACCAAAGATAGGTGTTTTTTTAGGGTACTCCGGTTTCAATTTACTCTCTCAATAAAAACTGCTCCCTATTTGCATGATATAGTTGTAAAAATCCTGAAAGTGGCTTTAGACCTTATTTAAACAAACTGTTTTTAATACCTACGCATAACTATTAATTTTAATATTTAATACCATGACAGAAAAGATGCTAACTTGGAGAACACACATTTCGTGTCCAAAAGGTCAGACTATCATGACTTTACCCGCTTTAAATTTCCTGTTTAAAAATGTTTGAAATAAAGGAAGAAAGTTAACTTTTGACCCCACACCAAAAATTCTTTACAAACCATTGTCCCATGTCATGTGATATGTTTTTTTAAATTGAAAAAGAAAGTAGCAAGGTGTCAATGTAAAGCTAATGCGTTTTGAATAAACGTTTCGAAACATTGTCTTCAGTATTTCGACCTTAATGAAATTCACATTGTATATTTGATAAAAATTTGCTGGATTTTAGAAATCAGACAAGGCGATTGTTGATAATCTTTCCCATGGTTTTAAAGACGTAATGCCAATAGTGTAGTGTCCGGTTTTAGAATAGGTACATATCGACAGCCCATTTCCAAATAGATGGTAAGTCTTCCCGCTTAGCTCGCACTTGATTACAGTTTTAAAATTTATGTCAGATGAAATGTTGATAAGTTGTTATTAACAAATGTTGATAAGTTGTAATTAACAATTAAGAGTGTTCAATTTACAGAATTGGAAATAAATATAAATAGTAGAAAGTAAACTGGTAAATAATTTATCGACAATATCTTGTACGTATTGTTTTAGTTTCTGAATGAAATTTTTATAAATATCATAGCCAAGGGGTAAATTTTATAAGCTTGATTAAAAATGAATATTTTGTTGGCTTATTTTGGATAATAAGCGCACATAAGTTTAAACCAGATAACTAAAACATAGTTTTTTTAGAATCAATTTTTTCTGTATAGTTTATGTTTTGTTTTTCCTTTAATCAGCAAATTCATTTATGCTATCAGATGCAACTTACATTCACCTTGCTATTACTGCTTTCATTGACAAAGTAGCATGTTATGTTAACAGGGTTTTAAATCGCTAATAAAGATTTTATATAGTAATATTACAAATAATAAATTACATCATATATAATGATACGATGAATTTAACTATATTCGGAAATTTACTAACTTGTGTCCTTCCCTGACCTATTTTTATAAACACCTGCCATGGCTACGATACATATTGTTTAATGTGTAAGTATTAAATGAATCATGAATTGTATGTTGTGCATAATGCATTAATTTATCAGCATGGTGAGTGTTTGCGTTAATTAAAAGTAAAGTATTGATATTTCACAATTATCTCAAATTTGATTCAATTAAGTTTGATGTTTCAAAGCGGATTTAAAAAAGGAAGTAAAATTCATAATAAGTATCATAGTAAACTACATTGAAATACTATAAGTCGGCCTTATTTATATATATATCGATTATTGGATGTGTTATATATTATTAAAAAAGTTAAGTTCAATTGGTTCATGTTTTTCATCTGATCGTGTTTATATGTGTAAATTTTAAAATGTCATAAAAAGGGGATCGACAATTAGGACAGACGGAACATAAATTGCTTATTCAGCCGTTGCACAGTGCACTTGTCACGTGATATTATTAGTTATATACGTTCATGTCCGTAGATATGGAGATTTTAACACCTGAAGTGCCCCAAGTTCGCCCTGGTTTGACGTCGTTGTTTGCCAAACTGCATATCCTTTGTTTCTTTTCCTTTGAAAATAAAACACGTTTGGACCTTTTGTCCAAGATTTCATCATCCAGTTACCATTTCTAATATAAATGCATCTACTATTGTGAAACTAACGGTTAGAAACACCCAGGTATATGACCTAGCAACGCCCGCGTATATTGGTTTTGTAAAGATGTGTAACTGACCTATCAATTTCCAAGAATAATACTCATATGGGGATAAAAAGTATTTATAATGAGACTTCTTAATATACCATTAAAAATAAAAAAGAAGGATAAATAGGCTTGTTGATAATACTTCCCAGGAACTGTTAAATTAGTTTTCCCATTTTTAAGTTTTTAATTGAAATGATAAAACTGATAATTTCTGAAAACAATGAGCCTTTTTCTAAATAGAAAAAATAAACATAACCCCATGGGTGTTGAAACAGCAAACATGTATCATAAATATTTATGTCTGTGTATGAAATTTGATTAAATGTACTTTATTATTATTATCATCTTTAATCATAAATATTCGGAACAATATCATAAAAAATAACATTTAATTGGATCTCATAAACAGTCTTTCACAACTTTTCATCTGTACAAAATATAAGATGTGTCCAACGATTGCATTTGTTACACTTAACAAATAGATAATTTGTTGGGCTGAATCAGGCCTAATATCTCCAGAATTCATTATTGTCTTATCCATTTCTGAATCTCACCCTTTCGCATCTTCTTGTTTGTACTTCTCCCATACCTCACATGTCTTTTACATAATAACTCTACTGCTTGCCTATAATATCAACAGGTCTTGATCTATAATATCTAAACAACTACTAGTATCGTAAGGAGAAAGAAGTCATCAGTCTCTATTAAGATGATTTAATCCAGTCGTATTGAATTCTGATATTTAGTTTCAGGAATTGTGAGTTTTGTAATGGGTTAATTAAGCAGCAAAATATCAGTGTAAGCAAATACGGCGATTTTATGGCGTTTGTTTTAGTCTGCAATTAAAATTAACATATATTTTCGGCAGAAAATTAGATTTTGCTGACAAACATGCTATGGATAATTATTTTGTGGTGTTGTACTCGTCCAAGGACAGATAACAAAACTGGTGTCTATCCAACAACATAAAGACTTGTATTATTAGACTATGGTAGAAACATTGTAAAATGACTTTAAAAAAACAGCTCCCAGGTACCATTCTAAAAGCACAAGTAAAAGAACCATCTATTTATTCACCTTGTTCATCCTGAAAACGTTGACGAAATCAACGCGTATTGCTCTAAATGCTTTTGAATTCAGGATTTTCAGATCTTGTCATCTTTGTATACATGTTGTTTGCATTTTCTTTACTGATTTGTGTGAAGGGTGCACGTGAGTTAAGCTATATTAATGTAAACTAATGTTAACTGTTATTTGTCTTCTGCATGATTGTAATTTTATTTTATGTGAATACATTTTATCTAATCATTCTTTCAACTTCAATATATATTTATGTAATGTGTTCTTTTAAAATTGTATCAGTCCACTTGACAAAAAGTCGTTAATTTTCTAAACAATGCAAAAGTGAAAACATGATAGAGGACACATTTTTCCTGCAAAATCCAACTGTTTTTGTAAACAACAACTTTTCACAGTTATTCAAAAGAAAATTTATCGTCTTACATTCCAAACAAGATCATGGTCGGCGTTCACTGTTTTGTCAACAAGTCTGAAACTTAAGATAAAAAACCTACTGATTATTAATTAGAATATTATAACAGCATTAAAATTAAACATATATTTTCTATAAATAATATTTCATTTTTTGTTTTTGTTTCAATCGTATTGTTTTATTCTAATTTCACAATTGTTTAAGTGTGTGCTAAATTGAAGTCACGGTTCTTAATGCGTGACATTCTAAACACAGCTCGACTGACTGACTTTATGTAATAGCCGAGCATAGGTTAAACCACGATTCATACTACTATGATAAAATAGTATTTAAAAATATCAAATTTTAGTATTCATTCAGATTGTAAGTTTTTCATGAAATGAATACACATCTTTTGTTCAACATTGTTCAGACATCGGTCGTCATGCATTGTTAAATATTTACAAAGTACTAAAACATTTATTAAAATAATTTGCATAAGTTCTACTCATCATTTTCATAGCATTAATTCAAGTGACATTTGTACAGTTTTGTTCTACGTTGTGTTTCTTGTAGTACATATTGATTTTCTATTTTTTGCGCAAAACTTTATTAAAGTTTTTCATTTTGTGTATAAATAAAATAAAGGTCTACCGTAAATTAGGTCTTGGCTATTATACCATTTTCTATGTTGTGATGTGTATGCTGTTTTTTTTTGTTTTGTCTCCTTCTTGCAGCACATAGCTAAATAAGGCCAACATTATTTTCTGTTTCTGCTGAAATTCTGTGTTTGCTAAATATCGCAATTACTTTCGGTTTTTCCCTTATTTGTGTTGTCCAGATCTCACTATGGAAGGTGGATATTCCATCATCGTGTGGTCTGATTGAACTTCAATCCGTTGGGATAGGTTCTTATAGTGTGTCCTGCTACTGTACAGTTATTATAGTATTCTTTCTCTGTACTTTATTATTTTTGGAAAAGGGTTTGCATTATGTTGCACAAAAGCAATTTATCACGAGTTACACACTAGGTTAGTCTACCTCATCCAATAATTTCTTTCCAGAGAGATATATATTTTCAACAGAGTTTTTTTTCTATTTATTTTCTCATTTACAGATGCAGCTGAAATGGGACATTTTTATTATGAAGTTTTCTTAACTGTGATATCTGTAAGTATAATTTACTGATTTCCTCTCTTTAAACTATTCACCGTGTCAATTATATGAAGTTGACATCTTCGTTATATAGAATATATTTTTACATATTTTGCATTAGATGTATTATTAATGCGTTATGGTTAATGAACATTACATCTCGCTTTTGTCTTTCTTTACTTTTTGGCTAACAAAGTGATAGATGCTATAAATCTTGGTAATATCTTGCATCACAAGTCTGTCACTTCCCAAAATCCATAATACTTCAAAGACAAACATATTCCAATTATATTTTGTACCTACGCTACCCACTGCACCCACAATGTTCAATTACAAACGTTTATAGCAGTATATTTTGATCAATGACTTTAAAGCCGAACATTTTGACTGCTCTTGCTACAAATTCCCCATTTCGGGATATTTTGTCCAAAAGGAAATAGTCTAGAGGTCATTAATTCAAATAAGAATAAGTCGTTTAAGAAGGTCTATGAGAACTAATGCATCATCAGTAGTCAGAAATCTTTTTGATGCTAAACCATTCATGACAAAAATGTTGTTGTGACAGCAGATAAGGTCCTTAACAACAGTATTTTGTATCCCCAAGAAACATTATATAGAGAGAATAAATTAGGCATGGGGAGTCCACTTGGCAATCCTACTTACTGATCCACTACAGTGTCATAAGAGGAGGAGATTCATGAAAATCACAAATCGATGCTGGAATCATGTGGTCTTTAAACTTCGAAAATTGTGATCTATCTTCCTTATATTGGATACCACATTTTACAAAAATAAGAAAAACTGCCTTTCATTACAGGATCGTCTAAGTGAACCACCAAACCTCCATCGATACTTCTGACCACTATTTTAACTACTCAGGAGTGGCATAAATGAAATGGATACTAAAACATTAAACAGGGGTTTATTGTGCATAGGTTGATGTTATCCTTTCAAAAATTCTATGGTTGTCACCATGACTAATTTGGTCGTTACGGAAAATCTATCTCTCAAATACGATTAAACATTTTAGCTGAGTTATATGTATTCTTTCATAACATTGATTTGACGTTTTCCTAGACATGACAATAAGTTACCAGACAGGTGTTTGTTTAGAGGCAGGCCCTTCTTACTCGTCTGGAGCACCTGAGTGCACCCATGGTTTCTATCGGTTTCGGGCTACTCACTGTCTGTTTTTATGTTTTTGGTTTTTGTTTGTCTATATCCGAATTTGTAATTGTTCCTACGACTTCCGGCTCTTTTTGTTCTATCGGTTTCCTTGCTATTTTCTTGCCTCGAGCATCAAAGTCATTTTCTGACCAACCATTATAATTTTTCTCACAGAGGCAATATTACAAAAGTTTTTTTTTACTACAAACTGTAGTAATGGGCAATAACTCTGATTTTTCTGACACAGTATGTTGTTGTATGCCACTGTAGAATCGTCCACCTATTAGGTTTTGCCTGACAATATGAGTCTTATGAACCTTGTATGTAGTTAGAAATGCGGTGTGCTCATAGTAGTACTACTACAGTAACTTGTTTTATATTTCTGATTTAAATTGCTCTTACAATTGACTTTAGAATTAGCTAGATCAACAATTTAAAATTTTAATTTTAGATATATTTTTAGACATAGTATTAGAGTGTTAAAAATGTCGGAAACGACCACTAAAGAAGATTGTATTGGATTTAAGCGGAAAGACACAGAAGAGAATAGTGATGAGGAAAATAGCGGACCAAACAAAAAGCAGAAAAATTCCTACATAGAAAATAATTATCTTTTAGTAGACACAGAAAGCAATCTAGAGACATGCCTTAAAAAACTTTCTGAAGTTATAGCAACAGAACCTCTAATTTCTGTGGATTGTGAAGGCGTCAAATTATCTAGAAAAGGAACTTTAACATTATTATCTGTAGGATCCCGTAATCAAGTATACCTATTCGATGTTTTAAAGTTAAAAGAGGCTATATTTGACGATGGATTGCGAGCTATTTTGGAGAATGAGAGTGTTAAAAAACTTATGTTTGATTGCAGAGAAGATGCAGATGCATTGAAACACCAGTTTAATGTAACTATAAAAGGTGTGCTCGATATACAACTTTTAGAAGTAATAAAACGTCCTCGTCAAATTCAATCTCACAAAAGGCGTTCGGAAAGACACGATGAAGTCGTTCGTTTGTATAGTTTGTCGAAATGTCTTGAAAAATACACGGATGACGAAATAATGATCAAAAACAAAACAGAAATAAATGCATTAAACCAATCTAAAATTCTTTGGAAATTACGACCTCTTCCGAACAGTCTGTTGAACTACGCAGCTGCAGACGTTTCATCACTCTTTACGCTATATGATAAATTCGATCCAAATGATGAAGAAAAGGGTAGATGGAAATTATCTTCCGATCTGTACGTGGATTTAAAGCGAACAATTGCAGAGAGGAAGTACGATATGTTTGAAAATAATGGCTATTTGCCCATAGATATTATACCAGAAAAATACGCTTTGACATTTGAAAGAGGAAATGTAGAATGTACGGCCTGTCATAGACAATTTCCGAGGTCTGAATTTTCCACCATACAGTTCCGTCAAGGGATACAGAAATGCAGAACATGTAAAAAAGTCAAGCTAGATTATGACGTACAAAAAAACAGAGAAGATAACTGGACCAGAAACGATGAAGACTACGATGACTATGATTATAATTACATGTTTGTTTATAACTTATCGAGTGATGACGATTAGTTTGTAAGACTTATCGAATTCGAAGCTTTACATATTATTCGTCCGAAAAGAAATTACTTGTCTTAAATATACCATATGTAATGTAGAATGTAGTATTTTACTGTAAACTTGTATGATTTTATAAAACTCCCAAAATAACAGATTAATTATTTAATTGTATTTGCATATTTTTAAATTGTCTATCTATTTTTGTTTTCACACATACATTTAACTTTGAGGCTAACAAAAAAGACACATATACGTGGGCTGCCAGTGAGTATGCAACCCAATGTAAAATAGATGTCAGGAAAGGTTTTCAATGACACTTTTCACATCTGTTTTCGGAAAATCGTACAATAGATGTCACATTTATGGTAAAATTACTTTAAAGGTCTTTGATCAATAATTTTTTTACATTCGATAAAATTTAACGATTTATACATATCAATTTATTGGGGGCCTTTTATTGATCACCTGGTACATGTATGTCAACGCTGAGATTGCGGGTTCGAGTCTCACTGCAGGCAGGGTGTACTCGACTCCAATCTTAATTGACAAGGATTGCCAGTTTTCCTACCGAAAGTCGGGGGTTTTCTTCGGCTTCCTCCTGCAATGAAAACTGAAGGTCATGATATAGCTTAAAAATTGATAAAAAAGGCGTTAAACATCATTTAAACAAACAAACATCAATTTATTTATTTTTAAATACAAACAAGGTGTTTCTAAAACTAGTTAGGTATAGCCAAAAAAGGGAAATAATTCTGTCCAAAAATGTATATTTTTTTTCTATTTTTTGACTAGTTAGTTTCAACATACAGAAAATAAAGTACTGTAGTTTTTAATTTCCGAAAATGAATTAAAACAAATGTGCTGGTGTCAGTAGGACAACGATGACTCTTTTAAAGAAGTATTTTTAGTACAAACATATATAACAATACTATATTTTTAAGTATATGAAGTAATGGTGCAAATCCTTGAAGAAAGGCAAAACAAACACATAACACAGGTTTTATGCTTTACTTGAAATAAAATTTTTTTACTTTTTTCATCGTTTATTTACTACATGTAGTCTAGTAGGCTAGGCACTGCTCTTTCAGCTACCCAGGGTTATTTCTTTGATATTTTTACAGTTGTCGCTTTTCAAACATAATTAGAATTTATTTTGTATTCTATTGTTTTGTAACAAGGACCTGTACGGTTGTAGATTTATTTCCTTGCATATTCGCAGTGATTTACAATTACAGTTAATGTTGACTGTTATTATTGATTTTTACATGTTTTCAGGTCCCCAAGAATGTGTTCGTGAAGTTTGTCTATTACCATTTAGGTATTTTAAGTAATTTTTCTAGCTGGTTGATTAACCTGACTTTGTGTAGTGTTGATGTCTTTGCAACCTGCACCAAAGTATGAACATTTTGTTAAAGGGATACAGGACATCATCTGAATTTTTTTCTGAAATCCTATATAAATACATATTCAATGAATGGTAAAACTAGTATTCCTTTGTTTTATTGTTTACTCTTAAATTCCATAAAATTAAAAGTATTAATGAACAACATACCAATCAATCTTTAACTGTTTAAAGCCGAAGTTTTATCTAAAATGGGTACACATGTTATTTTAACCAGAAATCCCACTTTTACTACTTTGTAACCAACTATTTTCAAAAATACAAAATTTAACAAATGGACCTCTATTTTGTCCATCAATAACATGTGTACCAATTACTTGACATTATATTTAAAAAAATTCAGAAAACTTCATCGGACAGAATTTCTTAAAATAATAAATTGTTTTAGTGCTTCTCTATAAGAATTTGTTTACAGCTAGTTTTAAATTTGAATAAAATATAAATCTTACCTTATGGTATGTTTGGAGAAAATTATTGACAAATCATTTTTAGTGTCCTGAACCCCTTAGGTGGCAAATGCATTTTCAATTATTTATTGTCATAGCATAGTGATATATAATTATGATAATTGCGATAATATTGTTTGATGATGTTTTTATTCAACTTTAATTTTTGTGGACTATTCTAGCGATATAGCAAGCAATATTATAAGCAATATGCCAGCAAAATCAGCAACAAGATGCTTTGGTTCTGCAGGAGACAATGTTGATAAGGGTTATGCTTGTTGTCGCCAAATGTTGATAGTTTAGATAAATCTAGATGTTCCTTTCCCAGTGATTACCAGGTGATATTTTGGCGATGGAAAATGCAAAGGAAAACTTTCTTGAAAAGTCTAAGACATTTTTTTATTTATTCTTTTTAGAATAAAAGGCAAAAATTTTTTTTTAATAATGTTTTATAAAAAGGTCCAGACAATTTCGACAATGTATTTTTTACTTAGGACATAATATTGATATTATTTGTTTGTTTTAAACGCTACTTACAACAATTTTTTTAGCTACATGTTTAACATATCATCCATTTTTTATACTCCGCAACACAAAGTGGTGGGGTATTATGTGATACCTTCTTTTGGCTATGATCATGAGTGTCCGTCCGTCAGTCTGTCCGTTTACCGGTGATTTCCAGATGATAACTTAAACTGTATTTTGTTTAAACTTTGCATAGCTGTTAAGTACCACAAAGTGAAGCAGAAATATAATTTTCAGCACAATCCAATTTGTAGTTTTCGTCTTGGGCTCTTTGATTTTCTTAAAACTGCACAGCAGTTAAGTACTATAAAATGAAGATAAAGTAGAATTTCGAGCACATTCTCATTTGTAGTTTTTGAGTTATGACAATTTAAAAGTATTTTTACAGGTCCAAGGTCAAGGTAAAAACTGTGTTCTGGAATGGACTGATAACATGTTTAGTTAATTTGTAATATAATTCAGTAAAAAGTGTTCATGATCAAAACAATGCAACGTGGCGGTGTATCATTTAATGTCCCATAATATGCACTATGTTTATGCGAGGGGAAAGCGGGAATACCACATGACAACCCCCGACCTTTAGCAGGAAAGTGGCAATCTCTGTAAATCAAAGTTGGAGTTGAGCACACCCTGACAGCAGTAAGACTCGAACCCGCAACAATAGTGTTGACAGACCTGTTATCAATGTAGACTCAATCGGGCAGGGTGCGCACGACTCAAATCTTAATTGACAAGGATTGCCAGTTTTTCTAACGAAGGTTGGGGATTTCTCCGGGTACTCCGGCTTCCTCCCCAAATAAAAACTGGACGCCATGATAGAGCTGAAAAATTGCTGAAAGTGGCGTTAAACACCATTAAAACAAAACATTTAATTGTACATGTCAAACTACGATAACCATTCGGACCAAACGGAGTTGATTATTGTAGCAGAAAGTATATATATATATGTGTGTGAGTTCGAATCCCGCTGAGGGAGAGCAAAAATTTGACAGTGTTAAAAATCTAATTCAAACAGTGTTGGGCTTAATTTGTAGACGTATATATAAATATTTGATATTAACCCTGTATTTCTGATGTTTCAGAAATCCGCTGGATAGATATATTATATGGTTGTCACAATACTTAGACGTTTGTATATAATTTACTTACTGTGACTGCATGACAAGTAACTTTGTCATCCTATATAATATATACAAAAATGCTGAATTAGATTACTGTCAGATTAATACGTGTTGGTTAAGAAAATTCCATCGTCACACGCTAGTACACATGTACTATGTCTATGTCTAAGATTCACCCCGGTTAATGAAGCTATATTTTTATATAGCGGATTTGGCCGAGGGGTCTAGACCGCAGGACATAGTGCAGGCGAATTGGTGCCACAGTGTCACAACGGTGTGAGTTCGAATCCCGCTGAGGGAGAGCAAAAATTTGACAGTGTTAAAAATCTAATTCAAACAGTGTTGGGCTTAATTTGTAGACGTATATATAAATATTTGATATTAACCCTGTATTTCTGATGTTTCAGAAATCCGCTGGATAGATATATTATATGGTTGTCACAATACTTAGACGTTTGTATATATATATATATATATATATATATATATATATATACAAACGTCTAAGTTACTTACTGTGACTGCATGACAAGTAACTTTGTCATCCTATATAATATATACAAAAATGCTGAATTAGATTACTGTCAGATTAATACGTATTGGTTACGAAAATTCCATCGTCACACGCTAGTACACATGTACTATGTCTATGTCTCAGATTCACCCCGGTTAATGAAGCTATATTTTTATATAGCGGATTTGGCCGAGGGGTCTAGACCGCTGGACATAGTGCAGGCGAATTGGTGCCACAGTGTCACAACGGTGTGAGTTCGAATCCCGCCGAGGGAAAGCAAAAATTTGACAGTGTTAAAAATCTAATTCAAACAGTGTTGGGCTTAATTTGTAAACGTATATATAAATATTTGATATTAACCCTGTATTTCTGATGTTTCAGAAATCCGCTGGATAGATATATTATATGGTTGTCACAATACTTAGACGTTTGTATATAATTTACTTACTGTGACTGCATGACAAGTAACTTTGTCATCCTATATAATATATACAAAAATGCTGAATTAGATTACTGTCAGATTAATACGTATTGGTTACGAAAATTCCATCGTCACACGCTAGTACACATGTACTATGTCTATGTCTAAGATTCACCCCGGTTAATGAAGCTATATTTTTATATAGCGGATTTGGCCGAGGGGTCTAGACCGCTGGACATAGTGCAGGCGAATTGGTGCCACAGTGTCACAACGGTGTGAGTTCGAATCCCGCCGAGGGAAAGCAAAAATTTGACAGTGTTAAAAATCTAATTCAAACAGTGTTGGGCTTAATTTGTAGACGTGTATATAAATATTTGATATTAACCCTGTATTTCTGATGTTTCAGAAATCCGCTGGATAGATATATTATATGGTTGTCACAATACTTAGACGTTTGTATATATATATATATATATATATATATATATATACAAACGTCTAATTTACTTACTGTGACTGCATGACAAGTAACTTTGTCATCCTATATAATATATACAAAAATGCTGAATTAGATTACTGTCAGATTAATACGTATTGGTTACGAAAATTCCATCGTCACACGCTAGTACACATGTACTATGTCTATGTCTCAGATTCACCCCGGTTAATGAAGCTATATTTTTATATAGCGGATTTGGCCGAGGGGTCTAGACCGCTGGACATAGTGCAGGCGAATTGGTGCCACAGTGTCACAACGGTGTGAGTTCGAATCCCGCCGAGGGAAAGCAAAAATTTGACAGTGTTAAAAATCTAATTCAAACAGTGTTGGGCTTAATTTGTAAACGTATATATAAATATTTGATATTAACCCTGTATTTCTGATGTTTCAGAAATCCGCTGGATAGATATATTATATGGTTGTCACAATACTTAGACGTTTGTATATAATTTACTTACTGTGACTGCATGACAAGTAACTTTGTCATCCTATATAATATATACAAAAATGCTGAATTAGATTACTGTCAGATTAATACGTATTGGTTACGAAAATTCCATCGTCACACGCTAGTACACATGTACTATGTCTATGTCTAAGATTCACCCCGGTTAATGAAGCTATATTTTTATATAGCGGATTTGGCCGAGGGGTCTAGACCGCTGGACATAGTGCAGGCGAATTGGTGCCACAGTGTCACAACGGTGTGAGTTCGAATCCCGCCGAGGGAAAGCAAAAATTTGACAGTGTTAAAAATCTAATTCAAACAGTGTTGGGCTTAATTTGTAAACGTATATATATATATATGTTTGTTAGCATATTCCCACTGATGCAGTTAAATTTTGGTGTTATCGGTAGTCAACAGTGAATATCGTGTGGCTGTATAGGTACAAATTTTTTCTCTCTGGCACGCAATACATCTTCAATAGGAAACACTTTGTTATATCTTACAAGATAAATTAGTATTTTATAACAATTTGTTTTTTATATTGTGGTATCTGTAATAAAACATAACGCAAGAGGTATCTTACAAGAGATACGTTGTTTTCACTTCAGAAACTGCATAGTCAGCATTTAAACATTTTTTTCTGAGTACACACATACAAACCAGTAGAAAGAAAATGATTCGCCTGTTATGATCTTTCATTTTGGTTGATATTTCATCTCAACTGTCCAGTATGAATCGATAACAATAGTAGGTTTAAAAAAGTGGAAGGTTTAACAGTAATGCTAAACGGGATATTGGTACAAATTTCTCGTAAAGGCTTGGCATTCACAGGAAACTTTTCTCAAACCTTGCTGTTCAGACACACAATAAAGCAAAATAATGAGAATTGGTAAAAAAAAATATTGATGAACGTCAATTACATTCAGCCGATACATATTAAGTCTATACTGAATATGGAGTCGGATCAATCTACTTCGAATCAGTATTGTTTTACAGATCAGATATTTGTCGTATTTAATCTTTAAAATTTGTTAAAAGTGTAACGGGTACTAGGTAAAAAATAACATTGTTGATCAATTTGATCAATACAAACCTAAAAACTGCAAGGTACTTGTGTCTCCTCATTGGCTCTTGAGAAATTGCTTATCAATCACAACATTTCTCTTTTCTTTTTTATGACAAATCCTTGTCACCTTTTTGAATGTATTGTTGGAAACATCGTTCGACAAAAATGTCAGCATTTTCAATTCACCATAAAGTAAAGCATGCAAAATTTTATTTTAATCAATATGTGTATAAGGAAATGTTTGAAGTCTGAGTGTACTTGATAGATTGGACTGACAAAATTAAAATGTAATCAATAAGTGCACAAGTAAATGCCTGAGGATCTCAGTGTGCTTGATAAATTGGACTGATAAATAGTTTAATGTAGGGCTAACATATTTAAAGTGTACGTGTTGTAATTCTCGTTTGACAATGCACTTAGCAAATATGCCAACAGAAAACCAGATTGTGTATTAAATTTTCAATATCAAATTAAACATATGTGTTCTGATTCGGCAAAAGTTTGTTTCCTTGATTAGCTGTAACACGAGAACAGTTTAAAAGTTTTGTTCAGATGAAATGTTGGTAAGTTGTAATTAACAATTAAGAGTGTTCAATTCACAGCATTGGAAATACATATTTACAGTAGAAAGTAAACTGGTAAATTGTAGTTGAAACATTTTGTGCTGCCTTTTGTTGTTTTATCTACAGACGTTGGGTTACAGTTCATCAGTGGCTTAGGTTGATCATTATTTTCTGTTTCTGATGCAATTCTGTGTTTGCTAAATATGGCATCTACTTTCGTTTTATTTCTAATCTAGAAATTCCATCATTGTGAGGTCTTTTGCACTTCAATTCAGTTGGTTATATCGTTTGAACTTCTTTTGTGTGTCCGTCTACCGTACAGTTATTACAATAGTCTTCCTCTCCAATTTTCTACTTTTGGGAAAGGTTTTTTAATCTTTTGCATACGACTAATATGTCACCAGCTACACAGTTGGTTAGTCTTCCTCTTCCAATAACATTTACTTGGAGACATTTTTTTAAATTTGCCTATCATCCACTGCTGTAATGGATTATTCTGATTTCTTTTCTTTTCTGTAATATCTGGGCTTCTGTGAGTATAATTTATTGGATTTCTCTCTTAAAACAAACTATGTTCCGTGTTCATTATACTAACTTAACATCTTCGTGATCTAAAAATATTTTTTACATATTTCACTTTCAATGTATTCCTAATGCGTTGGGGCTTATGTACGGTACTTTGAGCTTTGTTTATGTCAACGTATTATATTTATCTTTTTTGGGGGGATGAGTCTTGTTTAACAAACAATATATCTTTTATTAGGATCGGTACAACGATGAGATGTTTTAGCTAAATAAGTTCGAACGTCTACTCGCGACATACTGGGAGGACAAGATCTACCGTATAGGTAATCTTTCCAGTACCGGTTGCAAGTGTGAATGTAATGGGCTCTTTCAATCATAATCGCAGGCGACAACGTGGTCATGGTCATCGTCATTATAATCACCTATGTTGCATGATGTATCAATAATTGGCCTACTACCGTTTGTTAAAAACCACGAGGACTTCATCTTATATTCTTACTAAATCGTACTCTATTCCACTCAAAACACTACAGTCTCTTCATAAGGAATGTCTACAGCCACTTGTGACAGATTGTTCTAACCGGTTAACACACACAAAGATGAGCAAGAACCTTGCTCTTTTCTATCAACACTTTCTTTCAACATCCGGCGTTAACGTGTTCAAGAACACATCAAAGCTATGAAATTGTCCGTGTAAATTTCACAACTGTCAAAACCCTAATATTCTTTTTATCGCAGGTATAGGTTGATCTTAGTCATAATTTGGTTTTCAGTTCGGCATACTTTAAGTTTATTGTTATATGATCTTCATATTCATATGATGTTTGGCATTTTTAATCTTTTGAGCGCTTTGATGAGTCTTGAATAGACGAAACGCTCGTCAGGCGTAGCAAAATTTATTGCCTAGAACTTTGTTGTATGTTTTATTTCTATACTTTTCGCTAGCAAAGGCATAGATGCTTTTAATCTTGGTAAAACTTGCATTTAACAAGTTTGTTATTTCCAAAATTCCATCATACTTCAAAAACAAAAAACCAAATCCGTTTCGATTATATATTATACAGCCCCCAATGGCACCCAAAACGTGTATAGCAGGATCATTTGATCAATGACAAAGCTGAACCACCTGACTGATCTTACCACAATTCCCCATTCTCCGGAAATTTTTGTCCAAAGGACCGAAATACAGTGAATCTTAATCCTTAACTGGAATTACATCTTTAACTATTGCTGGATTCAATACAGAACTATGACACAAAGGGGCAAAGCAAGACGACCAGAAGTTAATACTTTATCAGAGTTGGTAAAGGCCTTGAAGTCATCGATTCAAATAAGAATAAGTCGTTTATGCGTACTAAAGCTTCATGAGTCATCATAAATGTTTATGTATCTAAAACTATGTCCAACATTTATGACAAATGTGCTGTTATTGCAGCATATAAGGCCCATAACAACATTATTTTTTATCTGAAAGAAACATTTCAAGAGTGTTTAAAAAGTGAATTAGGCAGGGTGAGTTCACTTGGCAATCCTACACACAGATCCACTTCGCTGTCAAAAAAGGAGATTCTTGAAAATCACAAATCTGTGGACTCCATTTCAAAGTCGAAAAGTGTGAATTCCCTTTCTTGTATTGGATACCAAACCTTTAAAACAAATCCACAAAAACAGCCTTTCAATTGTCACTTACTACTATAGGATTACCAAACATTTAAAAGACCGGATAGACATCTTAAGGTCTAATTCTCTTCTCAAATGTAACATCATTAAAACCTTTGATTCTGCACAGCCATCCCTCAGATGTAGCTTTAAACAGTGGTTCAAGATGTTGTTAAAAGCTGCTTTTTCAAGTAAAACACAAAGAGACAATATACATATCAGGTTAGTGGCCATGATATAACCTATTTCTAGAAATTGACTCGGAAAATTTCAAACTAGACTCAAAGACAAACGTGATGACTTAAACTGTATTGTCAATTTTCCGTTCATCGATAGTAACATTACAGCAGCACCAGTGTGGCGTGTACATTTTACAACTTTTTCTGGATACTGCAATATTCTAGACGGCTCACTGCTGTTGACTCCTAAGCTACTAAAACAAGGGTTTATTGTACCTAGGTTGATTTCCTTTCGGCTGTTCTATGGTCGACACAATGACTCAATTGATTGTTACGGGAAATTCTTCTCTCAAATACGATTGGACATTATTGCTGAGTCATGAGTCGTATTTAGTCTTTCCTAACCTGGATTTGACTTGTCTAGACATAAAATGAGTAACCGAACGAGTGTCTATTTAGTAGCAGGCACTGCTTACTCGTCCGGAGCAACTGAGTGCACCCACGGTTTCTATTGGGCTCGGATTAATCACTCTCTGTGTGTTTTTGGTTTTGTTCTGCGCAGTATATGTTATTCTACATCCGGAATTGTAATTGTCCCTGACTTCTGGCTTATTTTGTTCTGTCGGTTTCCTTGCTATTCTTGCCTCTATCATCAAAGTCATTTTCTTACCAATCATAAGAACTTTCCTCGCGGAGGCACTATTCCACAATTTTTTTCACTACAAGCTAGTATAGGGCAAGAACTCATTCTGACACAGTATATGTTGTTGTATGCCACTGGAGAATTTTCCACTTAATAATTTTTGCGCGAAAAAACGAGTGTTATAAAGCAAGTATTCTGCCGTTTTTACACGTCGGACATTAAGTTGCATGTATTTAAATATTTTCTGACTTAAATTACTTTAAAATTGACTTTAAGACAGATAAGTGCAACAATTTAAAACCGTTATTTCACTTATATTTTTAGACATAGTATTAACGTATTGTGCACAAAATGTCAGAAACGAACATCAAAGAACATTGTTTTGGATTTAAGCGGAAAGACACAGAAGAGGATAGTGATGAGGAAAATAATAGACCAAACAAAAAGAAGAAATATTCCTACAAAGAAAACAATTACGTTTTAGTGGACAAAGAAAACAATCTAGAGACATGCCTTAAAGAACTTTCTGAAGCTATCGAAACAGAGCCTCTAATTTCTGTGGATTGCGAAGGCGTGAAATTATCTAGAAAGGGATATTTAACAGTTATATCTGTAGGAACCCGTAAGCAAGTATACCTATTCGATGTTTTAAAGTTAAAAGAAGCTATATTTGACGATGGATTGCGCGTTATTTTGGAGAATGAAAATGTTAAAAAGCTTATGTTTGATTGCAGAGAAGATGCAGATGCATTAAAACATCAGTTCAATGTAACTATAAGAAGTGTCCTCGATATACAACTTTTAGAAGTAATAAAACGTCCTCGTCAAATTCAATCTCATAAAAGGCGTTAGGAACGACACGATGAAGTCGTTCGTTTGTCAAGTTTGTCGAAATGTCTTGAAGAATACACGAAAGAAGAAATAATCATCCAAATAAAAAAAGAAGTAAATTCAATAAACCAATCTAAAAGTTGGGGATCACGGCCTCTTCCGAGCAGTCTGTTGAACTACGCAGCTGCAGACGTTTCAGTACTCTTTACGCTATATGATAAATTCGCCCCAAATGATGAAGAAAAGGGTAGATGGAAAGTAGCTTCTGATCTGTACGTGGATTTGAAGAGAACAATTGCAGAGAGAAAGTACGATATGTTTGAAAATAATGGCTATCTGCCCTTAGATATCATACCAGAAAAAAATACTCTGACGTTTGAAAGAGGAAATGTGGAATGTACGACCTGTCATAGACGATTTCCAAGGTCTGAATTCTCCACCATTCAGTTCAGTCAAGGGGTACAGAAATGCAGAACATGTAAAAAAGTCAAACTAGATAATGACGTACAAACAAACAGAGAAGATAATTGGGCCAGGGACGAAGAAGCAGAAAATGATGCCTGCGCAGGCTACGAAGACGATTACATTTGTTTATCATATAAGGACTATTAGTTCCTAACAAATGTCACAGGTTATCGAACCTGTACATATTTGTAATGATGTTAGTTACTTGTCCTAAATATCTAATTTTGAATATAGTATTTTAACGTAAACTAGAATGATTTTAACAACCAAAATAACGGATTAATTATTTAATTGTAATTGCAAATTTTTTTAATTATCTATCTATTTTTGTTTTCACACATACATTTAAGATTGAGTCTTACAAGGAGGACATATGTGGACTGCAGTTAGTATGCATCCCAATCTAAAACATATGTCCGGCAAGAAGGACATATGTGGACTGCAGTTATTATGTATCCCAATCTAAAATAGATGTCCGGCCGGGTCGTAAAGTAGATAAAAAGCTCACTAGAGCTTATGTTATTGTATAATGTTATTGCATAATCGACTAAAAATAAAGCTTATTTCATTTTATTTGATTTGACACTCTTCACATTCGTTTCTGAAAATCGTAGAATAGATGTCACATTTATTGTAAAATTACTTTAAAGGGTCTTCGTCCAATTTTTTTTATTAAATTCCATAAAATATAACATATTTACTAACGATTTAGACATATACTATCATATCAGTTTATTAATTTTTAAATACAATGGTGTTGCTAGTTAAATATAGCCAAAATAAAAAAGGGAAATAATTCTGTCTATAAATTTAGTTTTTTTGCAGTTTCTGACTAGTTAGTTTCCAGCAAACAGAAACTAGATATCATTGAGATGGTATCCATCTATGTGAGCCCAGCCGACCTTGAGGTCAAAGTTGGTCAAAGGTCTTCAACCACGGTATGCAACGCATCGCCTTGACATTATCTACACACCTACCAAATATCTTACCTACAAAAAGTTATGGGTCGGACACGATTTTGAACGGACGGACGGACAGACTGATCACTATAGGGCGTTCGCAACATACTGGCGGGGACCTATTTAAAGTCCTATTTTTCTTTCCTGTAAAATTTTATAAGGTAGAATTTGTAGAGAATCAATTGTATGAATAGAAACCCTGTTCAATAACGATTTCTTTTGAAGTACTGTATTTATTAGTTTATGAAAATAATGGTGTTAAGGTGTTAATATGACAAAAATGACTGTTTTAAAAACGTCTTTGGTAGTACAAAACATATCATATAGCAATACTATATTTTTTAAGTATATGAAAAAAATGGTGCAAATCCTTTGAAAGACAATAGGAACACATCACACCGTTCTACATGTAATTTACTTTATTTGAAATAAAACACAAATTACAATGTTATAATTTTTTCGAGAATTATTCTGTTTATCACGTTTATATACTTGTTTAGTAGGCACTGCTCGTTCAGCTACCCAGGGTTATTTCTTTGATGTTTTTACAGTTGTCGCTTTTCAAACATAACTATAATTTACTTTGTATTACATTGTTTTGTAACGAGTACCTGTACGGTTGTAGATTTATTTACATGCACATGCGCAGTGAATTACGCATTTTCAGTTTTACTCATTTTTTGTAAAATTTACAATTACCGTAAAGTTGACTGTTATTATTGATTTTTATATGTTGTCTTTTAAGTAATTTTTCTTACCGGTTGATTCACCTGACTTTGTGTAATGTTGTGTAATATTGTCTTTCGGTGGTGGCTCTACAATCTGGCGCCAAAGTATGAGCATTTTTATTTTATTTTAAGGGATACAGGACACTATCAGGATTTTTTTATCTAGAAATCCTATATGAATACATATCACGTAAATGGTAAAATTAATATCAGTTTGTTTAATTGTTTACTCTTAAATTCCATAGAATTAAAAATTTTAATGAAAGACTTATGCCAATACCATCTTTTCAATCTTTCAACTGTTTAAATACGACGGTTTAGCTTAAACTAGTTCGCTATAGGCAAACTAATGAAAATGAATTTTTAGTAAGTGCCGTACACATGTTATTTTAACAAGAAATTCCAATTTTACTACTTTGTAACCAACTTTTTTCCAAAATACAAAATTTTACACATGGACCTATATTTTGTCCATCAATAACATATGTACAAAAAAAATCCAGAAACTTCATCCGATAGAATTTCTTAAAATAATCAAAATAGTGCTCCTTTTCTATTGTTTACATATATTTTTTAATTTAATTTATATATAAATCTTACACTATGGTATATTTAGGGGAAATTATTGAAAATAATTTTAGTGTCCTATATAAAAAATGCATTTTTAATTAATTATGGTGATAGCATAGTAATATATAATTAATTGTAATAATTTCTAATATTGTTTGCGGGATGTTTTCTAATATAATTTCTAATATTTCTAATAATTTCTAATATGATAATTGTAATAATTTCTAATATTGTTTGCGGGATGTTTTATATATTTTTAACTGTAATCTTTGTAGATTTTTCAAGCAACACAGCAAGCAATATTGTAAGCACAATTCGTAATTGTGAAGCTTTAATTATATTTATGTTATGTCCCTTTTCATGTGAAGGCCCTGGTGATATTTTGCTATTCTGGTAGGGGCGAAGCAACATGCAAAGAACAACTTTCTTGGAAAGTCCAAGACATTTTTAATTTTTTTAATAAGAGACAATATCGATTTTCAATAATGTTTTATAAAAAGGTCCTGAAAAGTTCTACAATGTTTTTTTCTTAGGACATTATAGTAATTGATTTTGTTTGTTTGTTTTTAACGCTATTACACCAATTTTTCAGCTACATGTATACCATGGAGTCCAGTTTTTATTCTTCGCAACACAAAGCGATGAGATATTATGAGTGTCCGTCCGTCTGTCTGTCCGTGTATCGGTTACTTTCCGATAACTTAAAAACGCGTTAACGGATATCGTTTAAACTTTGCAGTGCTGTGAAGTACTATAAAATGAAGCTAAAATTAAATTTTCAGCACAATCCAATTTGTAGTTTTCGCCTTAGGCCCTTTGATTTACTATACTATAAAATGAAGATCATGTACAATTTCTAGCACAAGGTCCAATGTCAAGGTAAAAACTGTGTTGACATGTTCAGTTGATTTGTAATGTAATTAGGTAAAAAGTACTCATAATTAAAACAATGCAAGGTGGCGGTGTATCATAATGTCCCATAAGATGCACTAGTTTTATTGGAGGAGAACGTGGGAATACCCGGTGATAACCCAAGCTTTGGCAGGATAACTGGCAATCACTGGCAGTCAAGGTTGGAGTTGAGCACACCCGGCCAGCAGTGAGACTCGAAAACGCAACAATAGTGTTGACAGACATGTTATCAATAGTAGACAATGCGGATAGGGTGCACTCGAATCCAATCTTAATTGATCTGGATTGCCAGTTTTCCTACCGAAGGTCGGTGGTTTTCTCCGGGTACTTCTGCTTCCTCCAACAATAAAAACTAGACGCCATGATATAGCTGACAAATTGCTTGAAGTGGCGTTAAACACCATTCAAACAAACCATTCAATAGTAGATGATGACATACTACGTTAACCATTCGTACCAAACACGGGGTTGATTATTCTTATCGAAAGTAAATAAATTTCAATGCATGTGATTTTATAAGACAATATTTGAATTGTAGAACTTTTAATGATTAATAGCTTAAATTTCTACATTAAAATAACAACTTCTAGTTTAGTCTATTTTTGTTTTTGTTGACTGTTGGCTCAAATATATTTATTGGGTACATTGAACTACCAGTTTTAATTTGTGTTTTGCAGCACATTTCAACTGATGCAGTTAAATGTTGGTGTTATCGGTTGTGAAATAATTTAAATATTGTTAGCCTTTGAAATAACAATTTGATTTTGTTAATATTTTTGTCACACAAGCAAATACTGTATTTTTAAATTGACATTTCAAAATAATTTTTAATAAATGTTTAAAACTGACCTGACTGATGGAATGACTAACAAAACGACGACACTATGTTCATCTGGAATCAACCGGATTGTATAAAATTACAATTTAATTAAATTTACATTAACGTGGTACCCGTCAAAAGTCATGTGCGGACTCGTGTTAATCTAAAGAGGATTAAGTTTTGCTAAAACAATTGTTATTGCTTGCACTCCAAGTGTGAATTGCAATCATGTTTTATGGGGCCTCGGTGGCCGAGTGGTTAAGGAAGTTCGTCTACTATTGATCACGTGGTCTGTCAACACTGAGGTTGCGAGTTCAAGTCTCACTGCAGGTAGGAGCACTCAACTCCAATCTTAGTTATTTAACCAGTTTTCCTACCGAATGTCGATGGTTTTCTCTGGGTACTCCGGCTTCCTCCGTCAAATAAAAAAATGAACGCCATAATATAGCTGAAAAATTGCTAATTTTCGCGATTGAAACACAGTTTATGTTATGTCAATTGGCTAGAACAAATAATCGTACTCTCGCGTTTTTCTGTTAATCCTGACAATCACAAAATTAACTTAGGATTATAACGGCAGTAAAATTTGGCATATCGAATGGCGAACTGACATGTAGTCCGACTTGGTCCAAGACCTCTTCGGCCAGGTTTGTCTGCTCGTAAAAAGAGTACCTTTTTGTTTGAACACCTCCCTACAATTTTACAAAAAGTTTTAACACCTATTGACAACTGCTTTCGTTCAATTGTATATAAAAATTACAATTGTTAAGCACATGCTTTTAAAATTAGTCAGTATTAAGAAAGACGACACAGAAAACCGGTCTTTTCTCTTTTCTCTTATCAACCTTAGCAATATCTTACATAATTAATAATCATTGAACTCTAAAACTTCACAATTTAATAATCTATCGGTTCCGTTCCGAATAATTTTTTTTACCTATACCACACCCATTGCAACTAAACTTTTCAACTGCAAGATCTCAATACTAACCACTGTAAGTAAACCCGCCTCCCGACTGGACTTTTTGCAAATTTTCCCATTTAAAGATAATCATGCTGGCCACGTTATCATGGTGCGCCTAAGCATTATGGTTAACACCGCTCCGATCTTAGATATGTGTTAGCTAAAGGTCAAAATGCCGCAAGTCCAGGTCCATAAAAGGGAAAATGTGAATCAATGAAGGCGGTGAAGTCATGAATCAAACAAATCAACTGGTGGCCATCAAGTCAAAGAGCCCATGTCTCACGTTGCTTGATAAAGTAACTGGTTATTGACAATTCAGCTAGTAACCTAACATACACTCCGACGAGGGAGCCTCGGTGGCCGGTTGATGGTCATTTGTCTACAATTGATCACGTGGTATGTCAATATTACTTAGGCACAGTGTTCAAGTCTCACTGCTTGTAGGGTGCGCTCAACTCCAGTCTTAATAGACACTGATTGCCCAATTTTCCTTCCGTAGCTGTTTGAGGTTTTTTCTCCGTGTAATCCGGCTACCTCCCCAATATAAACTGGACGCCATGATATAGCTGAGCTGTAAAAATGCTTAAAGTATCGTTAAACACGATTTAATCAAGTAATATACCCCGGACGACATTTACGAAATAGGATATTGTGCAAAAGCATCAATCTGGTTTACATTCCTTTGACATTTCTAACACAGATTGATTGATTGATTGGATGTTTGCTTTACGTCCAGCGAGCAGTATTTCAGCTATATTCAGGACAGGAACAAGTGAACACACAATACATTAATTGAAAAAGGGGTGGGATGGGAAAGTACGGAATATTGGGTAGGGTGGGAGATGTTATCCTTTTGTCCTATTCTTTTTCGAAATCGACAAAAGGGATCTTTATCGTGCAAGGAGCGTGGCACTCTCCAAACACGTTACCCACTATGGTCCGCGGCCAGGCTTTCCGTATTATGACCTGACACCCCCCCCCCAACGAGCGGGTCTCCCCTATCCGCCACCCGGGGACGCGCTGGGCTGCTCTGTGGGTCGAGCACTGGGAACCGCCCCAGTATGGTCCCAGTCTAACACAGATGAGGAACTGGATCTTGCAATACCCTATCGGATTCACAAGTGTCCTTATAATCAACGTGATACTGCTCCACTAAACTCCATTCCAAACTTTTAACATCTATGTCAGAGATACTGTGAAACAAACTACTCTAGAGTTGGCGTGAATTGGATGTGGATACTAAACAATTCCAAAGATCTGTTAAAGAACCCGCTGTCTATGTCACTCTCCACTCTTCGTGCAATAACGTTTCAACTATGTATACTGTAGTTTAGTTTTTATATGGGGGGTTTCAATTTCGGGGTTTTCGTCGGTGAGGATAAACAACGAAATTTTTTATTCAACAAATAATAACCTCCAGACACAATCTATAACGGTTTTTAGTGTGGTTCGATTTTTTCTGTTGTCTGTTTATCTGTTTATTTTGTTGTTCTCTTTTGTTTAACCATCTGTTCCTGACTTTTCTATTGAATACTCCTAGATATCGTGGATTCTTTTTCTAAATTACAAAATACTGTGTCACGTTATGTAAGGACTGTTCTGTTGATTTTTAAAATAAAATGTTGTCAGAGTTACATCTCTTTCAACGATAAATGATTGTAACTTAATTGTTTTGATTGTAAAAATTATCAATAAGGCAATGAAAAGAATCTTTCTTTGTTTTTTTTAAATTAAAAAAATAGGAAGCGTTGCATATATAATAGGCTAAAAATAGTAACAAATGCATATAAACTGTAAGGAACATAAAGGACCAAAGAGGTTAAAAATAGACTCTACCGCTGGACAATTTGTTTATAATTTGAGATCTAATTTTAAATAGTTTGTAAAATGGCAGACTTACAACAATAGCACGAAGTTATAATTTAAACAAGTATATAGCTTTTCAAATTAAACACATTTTAAACGCAACATTATGAATATAGACATAGCAGAAGAAATAAAGGATCTCACAGGTAGGAGGGCAAGACGGCAAAATCTTTGACTCGCAAGTGAAAAGATTTCTTGTTTCCAACTAGGCTCTGCCTTGCCATTTACCGCTCCCTTGGAACTTTGTTGTATTTTTGATTTATAACATCCGTGATGGTTAGCGCTGCTGGAAGAGTTTTATTTCCCCGAGTTTAGCCCGCTCCGGCATCCAGACTTTTGCGTTGAAAACACATCCAAGCTATGAAATTGTCCGTGTTAATTTCAAAATTGTCAAAACTCTAAGGTTCCTGCTACCCCAGGCTTAGGTTGATCTCAGTCATGATTTGGTTTCCAGTTCGGCATATTTTGGTTTTATTGTTAAATGCATTTCATATTCATATAGTGTTTGGCATTTTCAATGTTTTTGGTTAGAGCGCCTCTGATAAGTCTTGAATAGACGGAACGCGCGTCAGGCGTAGCAGAATTTATTGCCTGGAACTTTGTTGTATTTTTTATTTCAATAGTACCCAGCTAAATCCAAATTCATATGTTTTTCACGTTGAAATTAATTTATATTAATGAAGTGTACCACAATAGCGTTATTGCCACAGAAGAATGTTGTCTGAACAGTGTTTACCTTCACCTACCATTATTTTAGATAATGGTGCATGGGTCAGATTTTTTTAAGAAAGCAACGGAAGTACCAGTTGAAAACACTCAACATTCGGTAGGAAAATTGGAAATCTCTGTCAATAAAGGTTGAGTCAACACAACCGCTTCCGGTGACACTAACAAATCGAAACCTCCTTGCTGACGATACGAAGTCAACAGTATATGATTCGTAACTTTATTACTCGGCATGCTTAGCCCCAAAATTGTATTCGAACAAATATCGACACTTTTCCCTCTTCAACAGCAAGCCAAAAAGCCCGAAAGGTTTCGAATACACAAAATCCACTGCACTTAGGTTACACTTCCGTTCTAATTTAGGTCAAAATTTACTATGGAAAATCGCCCTTTCAAAATGAAAAACAACCGCTGCATTTCAAATTACTAAATATTTTGAGGAAATAATTGTTAATTTCAAAATATTTTTAATTCCTATAAATACTCAAAAGCTGAGCAACATTGTCCATTTCGTATAACCTAACTTGGTATTTCAGCACGTGACTGATTGTTGATGTCATAATTATACAAGTATAGCTCACATAAACCATGCATTATGATTGGTTAGCAAGCCGTATACATCAGGCTATGTATACGTCTACAGCCGTATACGTGGGTGTTCTGGCTCAATAATGTCGGTCACATGTCACAATCCTGTATTTTGTTGTGCCCCCTATCAAAGTGTGTCAATGCACAAAACAATAAACGAAAAACGTGATATCAAGCGCACTAAAAGTTAACAAACATGTATCAGCACTAACTGCATCCTCATGCATTCTTCAGTCATGGTCAAAATCCGTTGATATTCATTTTGATTCCATCGTCCATCAACGTGGCATTACCGTCAATTACTAGTTTTCTTAATTTAACTTATCAACGTCCACATCCACGCATCAATTAAAACAAATACAAGCTCCAGTTTTCCACCGATATTGAATTTGATGATTCGCAAACTTTTACATTGACACTTCCCAGTTTATGGATACAACTGGGTGTTTTATTTAACAGAAGACGATTTACATTTTAAAAAGATAAATTTTCGCTGTTATTCAATATATGAAAGTGTTTTCATATTTGTATTAATTTGAAGTTTACCAAAAATATAATTTGTTTTTGAATAAACTTTGGTTATAAATCCCGAATGGGCTTCGATCGTCGAAGCGTCATAAAAGTAATGATGGGGTGCCACAAGGGATAATATTTATTGAAATATTTTGATTTTAACCCTCTGTGCCATGGTATTAGCAATAAAAATAACCCTCGCATATTATTATCACAGAAAAATTCATTCGGAAGTTTTGACTTTTACTTCAAAGTAAACGTAACATCAGTAATCGATTTAAAAAACCGGAAACGTTCCGAAAGTAGAGAGTCAATAAACACCACGCAAGTGGTCTAGTATCAATGCTCTTTGAAATCATGATATATCTGTTTAATATACCCTGTCTAAGACCGGAATAACATATAATGTATTGATGACGTTGACTATACATGAATTCTTCCATAAACAACAAGCGACGACACTAAAAATTGTGAATTGCAAATATTATTTATTGTTTTGTTATTTCTTTCCATAATATTGAATTTAAAATATAATAATTGTTTTCAATTGCTGGTTAGATTATTGGATATAGACGACTTTGGGTCGGTTTACGCTGTTAAAAAAATTGGCATAAACCGACCCAAAGTCGTCTATATCCAATAATCTAACCAGCAATTGAAAACAATCCTTAAATATATTTTTTTTTGATCTAACAAAAAGAAGTTGTCAGGCAAAAAACCTTCACCAAACCACGCTGACTTTTACTGTAGTTTACTTGATCTTAAACGTTTGTTTTAATGTAATACCTCATAAAAAAATCTCAAATATATTAATTAGAGACCATATTCTGCGAACTGTTATATATTTCATCTCATTATATGACAAACAGGTTAGGCGTCACGTGGCAGAGTGGTCAATGTATTTACTCCTCTACTTAGGATCACGTGCCTGTAAACATTTAGCTTGCAGCTCGACCCTTAACCCTATTGCTGCTAAAGTGACATTTCTGTCATTCCCGCTAAATTTTGTTTTTCTGCGTAGAACGTACATGTAAGTGGTATTTGTGACGTCATAAAATTATTCTTCCGCAATGGACGTCAATTATGGCGGAAATGGATCATAATTTGAAACGAAATATAAAAAGATAAAATAAATGTAGTATAAGAGATGCATTGAGCGTTATATAAACGTCCTATTGACAACTGTTTGATGTAGACAACAAAGTTAATTTATTTTGCAAAAGGTTCCAGCAGAGAATCTTCATAAATCCGAGGAACTTGTAACATTTAAAATGCACTTTAAATAAATAAATAAATAAATAAATAAATAAATAAATAAACCACAAGAGTTTGAAAGACAGAACGAAATAACGTCTTAAAATTATCGGAGTGACACACGTAAGCACTCTACTTGTTTTTATTACATCAACCATCCATTCATTATTTTAAGAGTAGAATTTTCTTTTTTTTGTTTCAAATAGTAATTTGTAACTGCATAGTGCACATTAACTGCCGTTTTTCGTATTCATCAGTGTTCGGAATTTTAATATCTGACTCTAATAAAATGGTTTATGTCGGGTCCTACTTAAACCGCTCTCTTGAACGCCATGGAATATGAAATAAATACACAACTTATCAAATATACTTTTATCCCCCAATATTGTGTTCTGGCGTTTCTTTACCAAAGATTTTATTGTTTGAAGCTGGGACTAGCTAATTAATTATGATATGGGATTATGTGTCAATGATTTCTGTAAAATCATACAGTAAAAAGGGGTATATAATTTGAACAATAAATTCTTTTAAATCTGCAACCTGAAAAGAATTTGTTTTTATTTCATTTCACAAATAACTATGTAAATACGCACTAATATATCATATAATACACTACTTGAAAGCGTTTCTGTCGTTGCTCTGATAGTTTATAGATTATATGTTGAGCACTATAGTTAGGTTTAAACAAAAGATAATTGTAAAGTATGCTTACAAATCTGTTAAAAGAGATCTCCGTACACTCTGTACATTGGAAATAGTAAATATTCAAGCTCAATGTCTTCCGTTGCATTTTCGTTAATATATATTCATTTTTGAAACTGGTATTGATAAATTTAAGTCTATAATTAAACAGCGCGGTCCGATATCCAATTAATATTTGACGTCCTGAATTTAGCTGAAATATTGCTTGCTGGACGTAAAACAATCAATCAATCAATCAATCAATCAATCAATCAATCAATCAATCAATCTATCAATCATGATGTGTAAACGGCGGGAAATGGATGAACATTAAACCCGTATAGAAGGTGTGACAGCGCAAATTTTGCCACGTCATAGAACAAAGACTTGTTTTGATATTTGGAGCTATAAATCGATAAAATATATTTTAGAAATAGTTTATAACGAGCGGGCTCTATGCGAATTAGAACATCGTCAGACCTTATATATTGTCAATATTTTACCGAGCTATAGCTATTCAACTACACGTAACCATGAAATTTGTTGGAAATGTCGTATAGATGTATAAATTTTACACACAATTAAAACAATTAGGAAGTATATATTACAAGTGTAATCCAACTTGTGAAGTGTGTATCGAAATGAGCCAAACGATTATTATAGAATCTGGTGTTAATGTGGTAATCTTATTACGTGACAGTCAGTGTCTAAAAATCAAATAGTCATAAACTTAATGTGTAAAAAAACTAAAGCTGAAATGTTTAAGGTGGAACGCTAAGCAAACATTCAATGATCTATTAACCCTTTCAGAGCCAAATTCACATTATTAACGTTTGTAACGTCGCCGTAAAAATATCATATATGACGTTTCGGCGCCAAATTTGTTGAGACGACGTCTTGAGTTAATTGTTGCCTCGGGAATGCGGCATGTCACCGGTACAGTGATTTACTCATATAACGAACTTGAGGTTGGTTTATACCATTTTTGTGTTTTTATGTTTGATATGTAAACATACGTTTAATAGTTTAATTCATATAGGTCAAGTAGCCTAAACTAAAGTATGACCACATACTCGAATTTCTGCGATTTTCCTTCATTTAGGGATGTAAAAAAATTGAATCCAAAGCGAAGTGAACTGTTAAAATATTTTGCATTTATTTCTCTGAATAAATGATTCCTTAAAAATAATAAACAGGTGTTTGAAAGCAAATGACCGGCCGTAAAGCGATGCATTTTCAAGACATGTTTATCGCCGAACTCGAGTGTACTACTATACATACAACAATACCACCGAAATACATGCAGTCATTTTTCGCTGCAACTTTTACTGCTTGACAAAAATCCTAAAAATATAAGAGAAAATAATTGTTTTTCAACGAAAATTGCAATATTGAAAATTGAGTTTGTAGATAATAATAAAAACACTTGTGTAAGAATTTTTGACCATTTATAATAACATTAATTATTTATGTTTAAATTTTGTTTTAATTATTTATTTTCTGTTTTGAAATAAATTTTTCTGATGTATGAATTTAGCATATTTTGTGATATATGACATTAATGCTTGTAGAAGTCTATTTTCTGAATAGTTGTCGTGGTTTTCATGGATAATTTGTCTAACTTATACATGTATATATATTTTATGTAAAGGAAACTGATGTAACAGAAAAAGTCAGATCATATATACAGTCCGCCATAAGTTAAGCATCACCTACTTTTCCGGATCTAATGTTTTTTCAATAACATAAACAAATGAGAAACTGTTTAATTTGTATGAAAATGTATATATCATTAGGAAATTTGAACCTGTAAAATTCTTTATTTAAATCCTCAAATTGTAAAATTAAATTCTAGTGGTCTAATAATGATCACAAAAAATAGGCCAAAAAACAACAAAACAATAGGTGATTTTAAGTTTTAGTTTGACACAAAATTGTTCATTGTTTACAAAATTACAGTCATTCAACAAGTCATGAGGTGAAAGAGTAACAAATGGACTGTCGTTTGGCGTATTTTCCATCAATATCGGGTGTAACCTCCACGCTTCCGTTGTAAATGTTCAACAAGCCGCCCCATTCCAGCAACCAAACGACTAAGTCTGTACTGTGGAAATCTCTGCCATTCTTCCACAAGTGCGACTTCTAATTCTCGAACATTTTGGCATCTTGGGTTCCGTTGATTGACTTTTCGCCCGATAAAGTCCCACACATGTTCAATCGGATTCATGTCCGGTGACATGGCTGGCCATGGAAGTGTGTCAATGGCTTCTGTTTCAATAAAGTCCCTCACAACACGTGCTCGATGGGGTCAAGCGTTGTCGTCTTGAAACATTGGTCTGTCTGCAAGAGCATGGTTGTCAAATGTGGCCTAACGTGACCATCCAAGATGTCATCGCGGTATTTCAGACCATTCAATGTACCGTTGAGAATCTGTAAAAGGAGCTTGGAGTCATGTGAAAAGCATCCCCATACGGTAACGCCACCACCACCGAATGCAGTTGTTCCTACAATATGGTTTCTATCCAAAGCTGTATTCCTTTGCCGCCAAACATGTATCCGACCATCAAAAGGCTTCAACAGAAAGCGGCTTTCATCTGACCAATGAATACGTCTCCAGCTTCTTATATTCCAGTGACGATGATGTCTTGCTCACTCCATTCGTGCTTGGCGGTGCCTTCTTGTCAGTTCTGGTCGTTTCAAAGGCCTGCGTCACGTAATCGAGATCTGTGAAGCCTCCGAATAACTGTTCTGTCACTGTATTGACCACCAGTAGGCCACATTCTTCGTAACTGGCCTGCTGTTGAAAAGGGGTGCAATCTGGCTTGACGAGCAAGGAAGCGGTCCTCTCTAGGGGTTGTTTTACTGGGTCTCCCAGATCTTGGGCGGTCCTCGATTGACCCTGTCTGTCTATGCCTCGCAACAAGTCTGCTAATAACAGAGTTGTTCACCCCAAAATTGGCTGCTATTTGGTGGTTACTAATTCCAGCATTTTTCATTCCAATTGCTTGCCAGCGTTCGGCGATACTTAATTTTCGTCTTCCCATGTTGAAAAGTCTTTAAAAGATAATAACACCACAATATCCACGTGCAATTGGACAAGGCTATTTCATTCAAAGTCAGTCTGTTAATTAGAAGCGGGACAAGTTTTTGAAACCGGTTTTTACACTTTAAAACTCTAATTATTGACATCTTACCTGTATGTTTTATAAAGGTATTGTTTGAAAGCATTGCATAAATGCATCAGATGCTTAATGAATCGTTTTGTAATAAAATATTTAGGTGATGCTTAACTTTTGGCGGACTGTATATAAACAAGTGTGTTTTTCTGCCTTAAAAAATGCATTGTTTTATTTAAACCAAACAGACAAGACCGTTAAAGAAGATACTGGTATTGTAGACAAAATGTTGATAATACACATATGAAGGCAACTATTTTGTTTTATTGACTCTTTTTTTAAAAATGTCTGCTGAAATGATTTGTTTACAATAAGGGATGAATCCACAGGATGCATTCAAAACGACAAAATTTCAGATTGCTGCTTCCGTGTTTATGTTGTTAAAAATATCAGCGATTGTTTATTTGAAAGGATTTAACACATTTTCAGCTATATCAGTTTCTATCGGGGGTAGGGGGAATTAGATTAACGACATATCTAAGTTTGATTTAATATAGACTTCATTTTAGGAGAACAACTGATGAAAAGATCTAGGACATCTAAAGTGATAAAGATATTTTGAGTGGAATGCATAACTTTTGCGATCTCCTACATTTACATTGTTTCTATTTGAAAGTTTGCTTCGTTTGTTTTGTTTGTTGTTTTATTTTATTGCTGATGGGTTGGGGTGGGGTTGGGATGGGGGTTGATTTGATATTGGAAATTGTTTTTTAACATTATCAATTAAACTGAGTATTCTTTTTTCTTAACCTTTACATACTGAACCCGTCCATTTGCCTCAAATTCGTTTTGGTTTTATTATTAGAATTTGATACATGTCAGCTGTCATACCGAATTTCAAAAAAAGATTAAAGGCGGTAAAGGTCCAGCTCAAAATGCACAAGTTTTTATATAGTTGATTGTTTTACTATTTCAATATTAAGATTTGTCTCTGTTGGGATATCGAACTCGTTCAGCTGCCTCAGTTTTTATTTGGGTAGTATCTATGGCCCTAACTAATAATTATATTTTGCACCTCCTACCTTTACTATGAACGTAACTGAAATTTTCCACACTGTCCGAGCTAAATAGAGCATGATATCCATGAAAACTTCACACTGCAACTGTTTTGGATCATAAATGTTCAAACTGAAGTAAGCTTTATGTAAATCGGGTTTTCTTTATAAGCGGATAATGTTCGACGCTACAAAATCTCTGGGGTTTCAAATCTTGGGATATTGCTTTAAAAAGAGATCTGAGATTTTTTTATAATGTCAATATCTAAACCATTGTTAATATAGCCTGACTAACCGTATCTGAATTTTATTAGCGAAAATTTTTTGTATTTTTGATTTTTCTAAAACTACTTTTTTGTGATGTTTAATCGCAACAATAAGAAAATTGTTATATCTGTCCACTTCATTGTGTCCCTGCACAAACGGTCAAGCGGAAACCAATATTAACTTTTAAATAGAGGTCAAAAAGCATAATTGTTCAATAACCAATCAGTAACAATGGATGCATCTGCTGTCAATAGGATATGTTGGGGTTTTATTCATGTAATAAAATAATATCTGACTTTTCCGTATTTCTCAACCAAAGAAAATGTAATATTCGACAAGCCGATAGGCTAATTGTATGATATATATTGTGTAACTTCTAACAAACGAGTTTGTAAAAACAATTAACATTATGTAATAAATTAAAAAAAATTCTTGTATCCTGTTACATCTTGACTGACAGTAAAGGTACTCATTTTCTTGACAACTACTATAAAAAATAAAATATGTTTCTTCTCACAGTTAAATTAATTTATGTAAGCATGCATACATTTTTGAGTCACTTCAGGTCCTTATGTTTGTAGTAATGTTTAAAAATGGAATAGCTCTTTTGCCAATTATATACCCCCTCACGATGACAGATACAATTTAAAGGAATTTCAGCAAAATAAACTGTCGTTCCTATTTTGATGAGTGATAAAATATAAAGATCCCTTAACAACATCTTTGTTATATACGTATTATTAAATCGAAAATGTTTAGATGTCACCCATTTAATGATTTGATATAACTATGACATGGACCAGGTATAAATAAAATAAGTTTTATGCCCTAATTAACTCTCTTTACTTCATATTTACTTTGTGAAGAATATACGCTAGTTAGAATACATTCGATTTTATTACGTACGAGTAATTTAATGTAACTCAGAATTCGTCCATTTGTTAATAAATAAGTTGCTTATAGCAACTCACTTTCACTCCACAAATAAGTTGATTGATCCACGGATATTCTGAATGAATACAATGCATATGGAATTCAAATATGACGAAATTAAACTCTTCGGGACCACGAACATGCTAAACAAAATGATTTATGTATGAGCAACACGTGACCAACATATAAAAGTCGATCAACACATTTCATTACGTCTTAGTCATTTTTTAAGAAATATGTTACGAGTGCAAGATCACACAGGCTTTCTCAGAAACGCTTGAAAGTGCCTATTTTCCCGTAAACTAACAACTCTCCAATCGCGATATCCTATAGACTCTTCTTTGTTTAAAATCCGACATCCAATCAAAACGCTCATACGTTAATGAAGAACGTTGTTATGTTACCACAGCTAAGTTCTTGTTTCAGGCGTTCTGACTGGATGGCGCACTACGTACAGATGAGTGTGCGTGAGATTATCTGTACCGGGTCATCTGAATTCACCCGCTTTATTTTCCTGTTAGAAAACAATGTTTCAAATATCGGCAGGAAGTTTACCTTTCACCACATACCAAAATATTTAAGATACCATTTTTCCAGCAGGAACAAAATTTTAACATCCAATGGACAAGTTTTTGGTAGGAACGGAGAATTAAGCCTTTATAGCTGGTAGCCTTCACTTTTTGAAGTATGTATTGCAAGGAGAGTGGCACTGTCCACTATGGCCCGTAGACAGCCTTTATGACAACACCCTAATGAGAAGACGCTCATATATGCCACTTGAGGGACGCACTGACTATCTCTGGATGTCGAGCCATGAAAACCCTTTATAGCATAATATCCAATTTCGATTGAAAATTAAGTTTTTGCAAATGTCTCAACCAATTTGTATGAAATAATACCAGTCGCAACACACGGCAAACATGTTGCCTCTGGGCACCGAAAAATCTTTTGCCGTCAAGCCACTGCCTTCTTTGCCAAAGGTATAGGAAAGCCGTTCATTAATCGCAAGAATATGATTAAGGATAATCAAATGGAAACAATTTTTTTAAAATACAAAAGGTTAGATTTTGGTAAGAGGTTTAGTTGAATGCTAAGGTCAACCAGCGAAACAACCGTCTAAATTATCTACTACTCTGACAAATGACCAATGACCTATGACTTATCGCTTTCTACCTTTAACTAAACGTACTTTTATTGGTTTTGTTTGTAAAAGCTTGAAATGCCGATTTATCTATTTATTTGGGCTAAATGTATTTAAAATGCATGTATTATAACTTATTGACATGTTTTGTTTGACAATGCACGGCGACAAACATGCAAATTTTCATTCTGATGTTTTCATACACATGTTCAACAGAAAATTTTTTGGGGTATGTCTAAAACTACAATAATTTTACAAAACCATTATTAACAACAATATAACTGTCATTTATTTTAAGTTGATATGGTATACGTGCGTGCATTATAAATCTTGACTTAATTGAATCTCACACACATATGGTATAGGTAGATTGCATACTTGTAATGGGTTACCATATTGCGTATTATATACTTTCAGTATCACAGTTAATATCTATGTTCTGATTCGATATAAAATTTAAAAGCTCTCACTTTAGTACAGTTTTAAAGTCTATGTAAAATCTTTCGGATAAAATGCTTGTGCTTGTTGGTATGAAGGTCGATCGAAAAACTTAAAAGGCAAACTGCAAATTATGCAGAACAAAGTTATAAGATTTATTTTAGATTTGCATCAAAGAAAGCGTATTACTGTAGGAGTCCTTTATTTACTGCATAGATATTTAAAAAAAATATTTTCTCCATCTCAGTGTTGTTTTAATTAATAATGTATATATTACTTTTAAAATCTGTGTGTCCAATCTAGGAACATGTTTTTTTTATGTACTTTTATATTGTGTACTTCAGCCAATTAATTTATGTACCACTTTTACTGGCAAGTGGGAATAACATCAGACGACAACCACATCATATTTATTTAATAAATACTTCAGATATATGTAATAAAGTTTAATTCAGAATCAGATTGGTAGACAACAATAACTAATATTGATTGTTAACCACGTGTTCATGAATGTCGTCTGCTATAAATGTACAATTGTTTTAAATTTCTAATTGTTCTGTTAAATTTCATGTTGTAAATCCATTATTGATGTTATACTGACACTAGTTCGCAGATTTCACAAACCTCACATTTTGGTGTTCACATCTGGTCTTTAGTTTTATGTTCCAATCATTTTTTTTGTCTTCATTTAAGTCGAAATTCAGCGTCTCCTCGTTTCACGCACCTGTCTAGACTATAGCTAGGTTAAAATTGGTTTACGTGCGTAACAAGCGTATTAGTCAGTTCTGCTAAAGCTTTTGACTTGAACAGTTAGTATTTTTGGCTGAGATTTTTATTTTAAGGAAAAGACAAAATTTTTCATAATTTCACTTAAATTTCTTTCGGAAACTGCGCTAAAGTAAATTTTGACGTTTTTTTTATTTCTGTAAAGGTTAAATTTTGTTTTTTAGCGGACTCTTTGGAGCCGGACTCTGTTATTTTTGTTTAATTGCTAAGCAGTAGATTCATTTAAATTTTGGAATATTTTCAAAAGCATTATTCATAAATTATTTACTTTTGCTAAATTTTGCTGTCAAAACTTCAGTTAAAGGTTAATTTGTTCTTGTTGTTCAAAGTTATGAAGTTAATAGTTTTGCCGTATTTGCTTTAAAACAATTCACAATTGTTTTTTTTATAAATAGGAATAAATAGGTTCTTTGGCTTAGGTATAACTTCCTAAAAGCTTGGAGGTTATTAAAACAAACAGATTATTGGAGGTCAATAACTGTTTCTTTGACTCTGATTAGTAGAGGTTACTAACAGTGTCAAATTAATAAAATATTTTGTTTTAAACTGAGAGGTTCAGTTTACTGTGATTAAAATATATCAGATGAGGAATCTGATCTTTTCTGAAATTCTTAAACACATATTATTAAATCTTTGAAATTTGTGTAATTATATAGCAGGACTCAGCCACCATTGTATTTTTTTTTTACAAATGATATCTAAAATATTTACTGTTGGGTAATTATACCCCTTGTTCACCTCTTGAGGTAAGAGGCCTTAAATTTTTGTAACTTAGATTCTTGCCTAAATGTTCAAACTCTATAAATGTTAAATGAGTTGACTTTGTGCATGAATTGTTAATGTTAAACTATAATTGAACTAATGAGATAATAATAAAATTTTAGAAAGCAATCAGTGAATTGAAATATCATTGCCCACCTTGACTACATCATATCATTTCAAGAGTTGGTTGAATTTAGGGTTCAATAAGAATCCATTTCATAGCCCCCTTTTTCCTGCATCATCTTTACGTTTGAGAAACATGAATTCATACTAGGGTTGACTAGGTGTACTGAAACCCCTTGCCCGCTACAGAGAAAATTTTGGCATCCTCGGCGGGATCCATAGAAATTTATTGGATCCAGTGAAACGAACCATTCAGAATATCTAGTAAACTATTAATTTAAAAAAAATGGTGAAACCAAAGTCCACATGTAACCCTGATAAAAGAGGTGATTCACATGATAAAGGCAATAGTAGTCAATACGAGACGGTCACTGAAGAGTGACGTTAATGCTCTCCAAATCTCAGACTCTGAAAGACAGGTTCATGAAACAACTGAATATTCAGATACTGATGCTGAAGACACAATGGTGTTAAGATCAAGATCTAAAATCCAGTATAGAAAAACTCTAAGTCCTTTTAGAAAGCCTGGCTCACCAAAGAGGCCTATTAAGGATGTAGGAGGGTCAATTTCAAAGTGATGTCATTTTTTCCAAAATGGGTTTTATAAAGTCTTCAATCATAATACTTTTTATCAACAATGTTTAAAACTAGTGTTACCGAATTCGTTTTCGAGATATCCCTCACCAAACAAAGGACCCTTTAAAATTGTGAAAATTCTATTTTTGGCAGAATTTTTAGGTGTCATTTACAATTATTCGTTAAAACTAACTTAATAATAAGCTAAATTAAATATAAAGTAACTAATTGTTCAAAGATTACATCTAATTTAAGAACAAAACAGCTAAATATTATTTTTTGCTTACATATATATGAGATAAAACTCAAAAATTTAGGTTAGAAGCATGGCAAACTACCAGGAAAATAACCATAGGGGGCAACATTTTTGAAATGAACCAAAATATGTTAAAAAGTGATGTCAATTTTTTCAAATGTATAAAATTACTTTCAATATATATGGTAAATTAAATTTCTATAACATTTATACGGGGTCACCATGCTTTTAAGAAAAAGACAGAAAGAAACTCCACAAAATTTACATTTTTGACCTTTATTTCAAAGTTTTATCTCTTGATATTCCATGTAAGATTAGTCTTACTGTATAGTGTTTATTAAAAGGGGAATTACAAGCATACCTTAACAGCTATAAACAGCAACCTGACATTTAAACCCCCAAAAAGTTCCAAAGGTACGATCATATGACCTTGACCTTTGTCTTCAAGGTCAGATTTATGCTTAATTCACGCATAGAAAGGCAAGATCATAGCTATTTTATTCTTTGTGGTCATGGTGGTATGATTTTAATTTGTTGATCATCAATCAAGATAATACAATAAGTTAAATAATAAAATGACATTCATATTTGACCTTGAACTTTTACCTCAAGGTGAAACTTTTGTAATGTACCATTAAGCTTATTTTACATGCAAAGCTCGTCATCGAAATTTTTGTATACCTGTGGTACAAGTCAAGTTTTGCAACAGAGTTGCATGTTATCTTCATATATCCTTGACATTTGACCTAAAGATCAATTTTAGGACAATGTAATACACAATGTCTATAAGAAAATGAGATCTGGAATAAGTTATGTGACAAACTCCACATTGTACCCAATGTGTTTCCCCATGATTTCCTCTATTCTGTTATTTGTGGGTGTATCATCATGAGATGATGTATGGTGTTCTAGAGTCATTGTAAGTCATGTAAGCTGCTACATTATATACTGGCATATAACAATTTATCATTTTTTGGTAATTTTGGCAAATTTAATATAATATTGTACATCTCAACTTCAGAATTGACCAGTGAAATAAAGTACTGAAAAAAGTACGGGAAAATGTATCACCCACGGATGTTTTTTTAAAAATTCAACCCTTTCTTTTAAATACAAAGTCCCAAAATTTTAACAAAATATTCATATTACCTTTATGTTTGTATACATGAAGAAAAAAATCTAGGTTCGTGTGCTACATTTTTTAAGAAGTACAGGAAAAACGATCCATTTTTTATATTTTTCCCATTATTTCAAGTTTTGCCCTTAAAATATCTGTCAGTGTATTTATTTCGGTAAACTAGCTAATTTATTTCATATAACATGTGTTTGCTAAAACTAGGGGCTTTCTATAGCCTGATAAGCATGCACAGCATGTCAAGTGCTTAAGAGTCAAAAAGGATAAATACATGTACCTAACAAAAAAGACATTTCAGGTACATGTACAAGAATTTTTACATCAATGTTTAAATTCGAATACAATTTTACAAGAAGGTACAGCTGTTTTCACAGGTTTTATTGGTAATCCATCCAATACAATTTTCTAAATAATTAGCAGAGTGTAATACGATAGCAATATGTTGAATCTTGTATGCTGGGGGAAGGGGGGGGGGGCAGGGGGGACAAAGTGGATACAAAATTTATATTGGAATACACTAACATTGGCGGCCAAGCGGTTAAGGCAGTTCGTCTAGTATAGATTACATGGTCTGTCAACCCTGAGGTTGCAGGTTAGAGTCTCACTGCGGGCAGGGTGTGCTCGACTCCAATTGACAAAGATTTCAGTTTTCCTACCAAAGGTCGGGGTTTTCTCCTGTTACTCCTTCCCAATGAAAACTGGACACCATGATATAGCTGAACAATTGCTGAAAGTGGTGTTAAACACCATTACAACAAGAAAAAAAACCTTACCAACAAACAATCTAGCATTAAATGGACGTTATATTTCAATTTCCTAAAAATCAATCCTCTATTTCTCAAGTTACAACACTGAAACCAATATTGCCCTTTAACACTAGTAGATAAAGAACCATATGCACCAATTTCAATAAAATCGTTCAACAATTACTCAAGTTAGAGCACGGAAACTAAATATTTAACAATAACCACACCAAGAGTTGTACCATATGCGCCTTTCACATTCATGATTGTGGCATAAAAACTTGAACTTGAGTTGCATAGATTTCGTAATTTTATATGTTCAAATAATGACAACAAATAGCCATGTTAATGTCAACAAATTATAATCTAAATGTTATGCTCCTTTTTACTCAGCATTTTCACAAAATAAACTACAGAGAAGCTTCAGTTATGCCCCTTTATATATATCAGTGTTACATTATTGATGGATGGTATTGGTGGCTCAATAGGTAATCTTGGTGCAGGTATTTCAGCTACATATAATTCATCATTCGCATGTACTTCTGTCAAGTCTATGCCTTTTTCATAACAGGTACCCTAACTCAATTCACAACTTGTAGTTTTCTGATCATTACTGAAAAAACATATATAAAGAGCATTGAGTATCACTATAACATATGAAATGACAGACAATTTTACTCATCTCTATAGCCATTTCAATAGAAATGGTGGATTAAACTATGTTTTATGTGCCAAACCTCCCTCTTTGAAAGACACAAATTAAAACAAAGTGATCAACAGATTCCAAAATACAAATGGCAAGTACCTGAGAAAAATTTCGTATAACCCTGATCTAAAAGTTGGTCAAAAAAATTATATATAGAATTTAAAAATTCAAAAAATGTGTGGTACCAAAAGAACTAAATGATCAGACCATTCAACATTTCTGAAGGCCATATTTTTTGTTATATTTACTAGTAATAGTTATGGTAACAATTTATGTGGGATATGATTTACAAAAAAAAGTGTTGCTTAGTTTCAGACTACCATATCTCTCAGGAAACAACCTCTGTATAAAAATTAGGAGATAATCCAAACTTAGTATTTACAATGTACCTACAAATTATAATATAACGTGTTTCAATGTCATTGATAAAGTGTATACATGTATATGCTAAATCGTGAAAATAAGCATCAATTTAACAATGATTTTTATCGATATACTAGTACTAGTACTACTACTAGTATATCCAAGTTAACAAGTATACAATCTTTTTTTTTATATAAAACCATTGAAACTAGTAAACGAGAGAAAATGTGACATTTACACTATATCCCAAATAATGTATTGTGAATTAATAAATACTAGTATTAAATTAACATAAGTACTGTACAATAAATAGTTTTTTTTAATACATACATGTAGTGCATTTCCAAATTTGCTTTTCTTTTAATTTGAACCACTGTGTTCATTTTCCTACGTACAATGAGTTTTCTTTATCATTTTTATCTAAGTAAAAATAATAACGGTCAATATACATGTATGGTATGAACTTCTCACTTTCCCCATGACACCATGGAGATGGTTAGCAAAATTTATAATGTTATAGATATTACATCAATATGTATTTCAATTTTTACCTCAGACAAGGCCATCGTCATGTTTTTTCTCTGTTGGTATGATGTTTACACGTTGGCATTTGCTGTTTACACAAAGTATTTTCCAAGTAGCAGCTCAAGTTTTTATACATTTTACACAGTTTTGCTGAGTAATAAGGATGTGCATATTCCTTGCAGACTGATCGTCAGTCGGCAAGTACAGCCAATTCACCAACCCTCCGTCCATCTTTCCACTCATCTTAAGCTAGGGTTAAGTGATGATGATTATGATGGGGGTTTTTTACGTCCTACACTGATAAATTAATACCCTCGGTCGGACGGTTGTTATGGTTAGTTGTCCATGGACTCCACCAAGGTGGTTTTGTCGAAGCCCGGCCTTCGGGATACCTGGTCGAAGTACTCGGCAGCATATGTCCTACTAACGGCCGCTTTTGACAGATATTTTCTTCTGCTTTTCAGAAGACAAAAACACAATCTTACGTCTAGCCACGGAATAAGACTACATGTAAAAAGGTTAAAATCTTATCAAAATTCTTGTCTGACGACATCCCGTGTTTATTCCGGAAGTTGGCGGGTATTTACAATAAATGTCGTATTTTCTTTGAAAATCAAGTTATTTGTTTAAAAATCTGATTTCTTTATATATTATTATTTAATTCATAACAAATCTTTTGTATTTCGTGGATTTCTTTAGTCTATATTAATTTTTGTGAAGTTTTACTGATAACGACATCAATAATTTTACGGTGCGCAAAGCATAACAAAAATACGACCCGCGAACTAACCTGGTCCCCTGGTGCAATATTTTTCATTTACGCAAGCTTCACTTTCAAATATAACCCCAGGTCACCACCAGTTTACTACCCAGTTTGATTGGTTGTTTAAACCGCCATGTTTTACCTAACTTTTCGCGCGTTGAAAATTCTTTCAGAATACAATTTAAATAAAGTAACTACCTGCTGCTTGTTTTACGGCTTTCAAGTTAAACTGACAAATCTCTGTAGAGTTATTTCCACATTCGAGACATAAATCTATAAAAGCATTCTTTTTATAAACTGTATTTTTATTTGAGTTTGATTACCAGACGCCGGACGTGACGTCATAATGCTTTGTATCGGAATTACGTCAGTTACAGTTAATACTGACGTAAATTTTGAGGCACTCCGAATGTTGTAAAACCGGTCAAAATTTTGACCGGATTCATTGCTGGTGACCTGACTGTATATTCGAACCGGAAGTCCGCTTACGGTATTGAGAATATTTAGTCAGGATCCCAGACTACCCGCGAACATCCTTAAGAGTAGAAAACAAGCTGAACAAATACAAAGTCAAGGTGATTTTGGAATGTATGGTATTATCAAAAATGCTATACAGGATATGACTGGTCGGGTGGTAGCAGCTATTCAGACTGCTTTTAAGGGTCTTAGTAAACAGTCAGAATCAAAGACTGAAAATGGCCTAATAAAATCTAAAGAAAATAAAAGTAAAGAAATTAGAAAATTACAAAATAAAAGACAAGAGTCAGTTGAATCATCAGCATCCGAGGGAGATGAGACTGATGAATATTTTGATGGTTCATGCTCAGATACTGATAGCATAGATACCAATGAAATAACAGAAAGTAGATCTAAATCTACTAGTAATAAAATTAGATCTGGGTTTTCAAATGCAAAATTACCTCCTTACACAGGAAAGGAGAAATGGGAAGTATGGATAAATAGGTTTGAGGCAGTTGTTTCTTAACAAAATTGGAAGAAAATACATAAATTAAGTGATTTATTGACAAGGCTCCAAAGGGAAGCCGGTGACTTTGCATTCGATCAACTGAATGGCTAAATTTTGACAAGTTACTCAAAATTAGTAAATGAGCTCAAAAACAGATTTGGTGTTTTTGAAAACAGGCATACCTTTAAAGTTCAATTTAACAGGGGAACTCAAAAGTCAAATGAGACTCCAGCTGAATATTCATCTGAGCTAAAAAGAATTTATGATAAAGCATACCCAAATAGGGATGCTAAGACAAGGCAGGAAGACCTGCTTCAAAGATTTGTAATGGTTTTAAATGACCATAATGCAAGGGTTCATATTGAATTAAATAAGGATCCCAAAACAATCAAGGAGGCTGTATAGGAAGTAATAACCTATTTTGAAACAACCTCAGAAAATAATGAGAATTCAAAATAATCAGGCAATTAAGGAAACCAAATCAACGTTATGGTGCTATTAAATCTTCGCAAAATTCTGATCAACTTAACCAAGTCAATAAAAAGAAAGAAAATGATTGGCAAAACAAACAAAACCCCGAAAAAGGAAAAGAAATTCTGACTTTGACAAAAGATGAATTACAACAAATGTTTAATAAAATGTATGAAGACAAGGTCAAAAGTGAAGGAACAAAAACACTAACAAATATCCATAGACAAAATTTTAGACATTTTGATAAAAGTAGTCCTGATAACCATTTTAAAAGGAATGGGGACCAAAATGTACCTATATGTTATTTTTGTGGACAACCTGGTCATTATGCCAGAAATTGTTATAGTTATCCTCATAGACAAAGTGATAAAATTGTAAAACCAGTTGAAAATCCAAATACCCCCTTGCAAAGGAACACCACACAGAGACATTTGAAGCCAGAAGGATTCGCTTTAAACTTTAAACTGAAGCGGGTTGACCCCGTTGACCAGGTGTTGACCCCTAAATTTGATGTTACATGTAATGGTCAGCAAATTGAAATTGATAAAAATAGCAATGATACTAGCATCATATCTCCTGATAAAAGTACTGACTGCACTGTTAAGCAAGAAATTAGTAAAGGTTTAGTAAATAGTGAAGGTGACAAAGTAAATAGTAAAAATAGTGATGTAAACGAATTTTATGTAACCCAAAATTCCAAGAATGTTTTGGAATTGGGTAATAAAGTTAAACGACAAATACTCCGAAGTGAGGGAGTTTATGTCGAGGGTTATGGACAAGGATACGAGGTTAATTTTACAGTAGATACTGGCGCAGTCAGAACAGTTCTGTCTGTCAACACATTTAATAAAATTCCCCTCTTTAGAAGACCAGATTTGGTCGAGTCCTGTACTTTATCCAGTGCTGATGGCAAACCCATACAAGAGTTAGGTAAAGCCATATTTGAAATTAAATTTAGGCGATTTGTGATTTGAGACAGAGCTTATAGTTGCTAATACTGAGGACGAAGCCTTGCTTGGCTTAGATATTCTTATGCGGTCAAATTGGGGATCTGCAGAAATTAGTTTAAAAGATGGAAATATGATGCTGGGTGATCATGTCATTCCCTGTACCCAAATGGGTCGTACCAAAACTGAAATTAGAAAAATTTATGTAGCTGAGACTTATGAAATTCCCCCTCAAAGTGAGGTTATAATAGATGTTTTTGTGGACCATAATGAAAATGACCTTGTTGCTTCCAATGAAAATTATTTGCTAGAACCTAATGAACATTTTTCAGACATATTCTCTCTTATAATGGCACCAAATTTAGTTGATCTAAGTTGTAATGTTACATGTAAAGCTAGAATATTAAATCCCAACGACCAAAAGTGTACCAAATATCAAGATACAATAATCGGTACTGCTGAACCGATTACTTCCGACCCCACTATTTTATTCAAATGTGAAGACACTTCTGAAGTCAACAATTACGACTCTATGAGGCTATTAAAATTAAATGAAACCAAACCTGTAAAATGGGAAACAAATGAGGGCATAATAAGGTGCCTCAGCAAAAAGGGTACAGCAGATGGTGGAAAGAGTGGAAATGTCCCATCTCATCTTTACAATATGTATGAAAACATAGCTCCTGGTTATTCCCAAATTGAAAAACAGGCTATTGCTGATCTTTTGGTCAGTCATTCCAGTACATTTTCAAAAGACGATACAGATTTGGGTAGAACAAACCTTATAGAATTTAGCATTGACACTGGTGATGCTAAACCTATTAAACAACCGCCTAGGAGGGTTCCCTTAGCATTTGCAAATGAAGAAAAAGTTCTCATTGAACAAATGGAAAAACAAGGCATAATTAGAAAGTCCACCTCACCATGTTCCAGTCCACTAGTATTAGTTTTAAAGAAAATGGCAAGGTACGGGCTTGTGTGGATTATAGAATGGTTAATTCAGTTAGTAAAAAATGGGCATGGCCCTTGCCCAGAATACAGGACTGCTTAAACAGTATAGCAGGTGCTTCTATCTTTAGTACATTTGACCTTACAAGTGGTTTCAATCAAATTCCCGTAAAAGAGGAAGACATTCCCAAAACTGCCTTTGTTACTAAATATGGCCTCCACGAGTATACCACTTTGCCCTTTGGCCTATCAAATGGGCCGGCCTGTTGTCGACGACTTATGGAATTAGTTTTAAATGGACTTCAATGGCAAATTCTTTTGATTTATTTGGATGATACAGTTTTATTTGCATCAAGTTTTGAAGAACACCTTGAAAAGTTAAAGGTTGTTCTAGACAGAATGAAAGAAGCTGGTTTGAAATTAAAACCAAAAAAAATGTAGGATTGTCCAAAAAGAAGTTACTTTTCTGGGACATGTTGTTTCAGAAAAGGGTGTTAAACCTGACCGCGATAATGTTGCTAAAATTTTACAATGTCCCGTTCCCAAACAGTCAAAGATGTTCGCCACATATTAGGCATGGGTAGCTATTACAGACGCTATATTAGCCATTTTTCGGAGCTAGTAAAACCCTTAACAGAGTTGCCAAAGAAGTCAACCAAATGTGTATGGTCTAATGAATGCCAAGAAGCATTCGAAAAATTAAAACAACATTTTGTCAGTCCTGGTATACAAGTGCAAGATGGAATGCCATGAGTCATATCATATGGCAGTAGCACTTTAAATAAGGCTGAACGCAATTATTGTATTAATGACAAGGAATTGGTAGCTGTCAGGTATTTTGTCGAGTATTACTGACAATACCTTTTCGGTCGAACTTTCACAGTAAGAACAGACCACCAAGCTCTTATTTGGCTTTTCAGTCTTAAGGAACCTAAAGGACGTATTGCACGGTGGATAGAGATTCTATCTGCCTTTGACTTTTCAGTAGTATATAGACAGGGAACTAAACATGGCAATGCCGATTTTATGTCTAGATATGCAAATCCTAGGGATTGTGATTGTCCATTGAATGACAACATGGAATACCTAAAATGTGGACCATGTAAAAAATGCACCAAAAGGTCAACTGAAATGTTCAGTACCTTCAAGTTTTTAGACCAAAGTAATGAAATTGACCCAAACACAGAAAACACAATAATTCCCGTGAAAACAGTTAAAACAAGACAACAAACCGCAAAGAAAGGAAAGTGACTTTACAGAAAGGAGCACGGGGTATTCCCATGAGCAGTTAAAAAGAAAGGCAGTCAAAAGATGATGATATAAACCCAATTTTACAATGTAAAATTTCAGGATCAAAGATACCTGCAGAAATTGAAGTACTAACGAAAAAGCCAGCAACTCGCCATTATTTTCATTTATGGGACAGTTAGTCCTTAGAGATGGTTTTTATATAACAGTTCAATAAAAGGGATGGCACAGGAAACTTTTTACAGTTCTTTACACCAAATAAATTGAAATTACAAGTTTTGCACAGTATGCATGACGACTCCATTGTTTCTGGTCATTTAGGAAAAAGGAAAACCACTGAGAAATTATTACAATGGTTTTATTGGTTTGAATTGCGTGAAGATGGCCGAATATGGATTTTAAAGTGTTCAATCTGCAGTGCAAATAAACCCCCCTGCAAAGACAGCAAGGGCTCCTTTAGGTAGCATGCCTGTCGGTGCCCCTTGGGACCGTCTTGCAACAGATATAATGGGGCCCTTTCCCTTAACTCCCAGAGGAAACCGTTTTATATTGACAATAACTGATTATTTTACCAAATGGGTTGAAGTTTTTTGCAATTCCTGATCAAACAGCTGCCACATGTGCAGACATTATTTTGAATGAAGTCATATGTCGTTACGGGTGACCATTGTCCATACACTCTGACCAGGGTAGAAACTATGAAAGTGACCTTTTCAAAGAATTATGTCAATTGTTGAACATCAAAAAGACTAGAACAAGTCCAAGAAATCCCAAGGGTAATGGACAGTGCGAAAGACTTAATCGCACTTTACTTGGAATGATAAAATCATATATAAAAGGGGAACAAACCAATTGGGACAAAAATTTAGGGTGCTTGGCAGGGGCATACAGAGCCACGCCAAGTGAGTCAACTAAATTGACACCCAACCTTATGCTTTTCGGCAGAGAAATTTTACTACCAAATGAAGTTATAAAAGGGGACATTCCCTTACCCACAAAAGAATTAAACTCCAATATGTTTGGAAAACATACTGAATATATAAGAGATTGTTTAAAAGCACATTCTGTTGCTAGGCGACATTTACAAAATAATGCAAAACGTTGAAAGGACTATTATGAGAGAAAGTCAAACCTGACATTGTTTGATAAAAATGAAATAGTTTGGTATCTTTCCAAGAGCCAACAACCCTCAATGTGCCCAAAACTGCAGCCAATGTACACTGGTCCATGCATAGTAACTAAAAGTTCAATGATATAAACTATGAAATACAAATAGATGAAAATGGTACCAAAAAGACTGTCAACCACGACAAATTGAAATGTTTTCATGGAGACACGATTCCAAAATGGATGAAAACCATATTGAAGAAAAGTCATACCCCAGTCATAAAGAGACCTATACATTAATTTTTTGTGTTCAATGCATTAAATGATTGACTTAGCGGACGGAGTAAAACTGGTTTTTTTAAAACATATTTTCCAATACTGTTTCCTTTGGAATCTTAAAGAGCATTGAAGCGGTTCGATGGCCAATAAAACTGTAATTTACTAGTGTATGAAATATATAGTTATATAACAATATATCCTACGAGATACATAGGAGTGCTAGTTCTAATGGTAGAACTTAACAAAAATATAAATATATAGAAAAATATAAAGATATAGAAGTAAAAGCTTCTAAAAAAATATGGAAATATGAAAATAATTGTTTTTTTAAATATGACAAGAATCTATGTATAAATTTGCTTAAAAAATAAAGAAAGCAAATAATATTTTTTTTTAAATGAACCTATTCCTGGTGGCGAGTCCATGCAAATTGGTTGTCATGGGACTCAACAATTTTACAATTTGTATCGTTTAGATGTCTGCACAACTGAGTGTACCAGCCAATAAGAGAGGCTTGGCACACCAATGTCTTCATTGTCAGGACCCTATATTTATAGCGGAAAAGTGCAGGATTGAGTCTCACATTTGGAAGTTTCATATATCTCTGAGCAAGGCGAGGTTCTCCTTCAGGCTTTGTATGTACAGGTGTAACACCAGAAATGAACTTGAGAGACACCTGCACAAGTTTGAGGCCCATTTGAGGGCTCACAGGGAGAGATGTATCCTGGGGATCAGTACTACCTGCAACAGAACACAAGAGATCCTCATATAATTAATGTTACATCCCTCGACTACGTTGCACTTACACCAGCTGAGAGTGCTCGATATTGGGCGTCTATAGCCCGTGTGCCCACCCAGCCTGTACAGTTTCAACTACCTCAATCTTCTGTACTTATGACCATGATGCCTCCAGCACCTAGATCTGCACCACCTCAAACCTCACTGTACATTCCAGAAATATCCACACTTAATCAATACCGTCAACCTCTGCCTACTCCACCGCCACCACCACCACCAACATCATCGGTTTCCAGCTCTCTTCCACAGGCCTCCAGTTCTATTGCATCCTCAGACCTAACTCCATACATGCCTATTGATTTTGACTTCGACAACATTGGCACAGAAACAACCAATCCTCCTTCATATTCAGCATCTCCATCACCCATTGAAAATATTTTGCCACAGTTACTTGGAACTGATGCAGTCTCTACCCTGACCACAACTGCTACAACTGTTCCATCTACAACCATGTCTTCTGCATTTCCATCTTCTACCATTTCCCAGGATTGCACTCAACAACTGTTGGAATCTCTTAACAAGTTCACACAAACTCAAACCACATTATTAAAAGCCATTCAGCAGCACGACACTCTGATAAAGAGACTGTCATTTGATATATCTTGCCTTAGAGGACAATTTAGAAACTTTGAACGTAACAGGACAAATCCAAGTCGACCCATACACAGAAATGGAAATAGGAATCCCTCAAGAACAACAGCTTTCAATACTACAGCTAGTATCACCCCGTAAAGTAGACATGCATCCAACCCACCCAGCCCGAAGATTAAATCATTTGTATCAAAGAAGGACAATTAGAAAGTTAAATAATGTGTTATATGTAATTAATATTCAGAATTATAGGTAAATTTTATTCTTACAAAAAAAGGTGGGGGTTTAAATTTTAAAATTTGATAAATTTTATGCAAGAGACAAAAATTGTAAGCATTTTTATGAAATGATTATTTTTGTGATTCTCATGGCACTTATTCCTGGATAATATTCATTTTGTTGTTACTTTCATCTTCTCCACATACCATCATTCAGCATTTATCATGACCAGTCCTTTAATAAATATTTATTTCCATTTATAGTATTTTCATAGTATTATAAACAGATACAGCAGTAATTAATGAAATCTGAATATATATGTGTAGATATATATATATTGTTACATACACAAAGAAATGAATACCTTCTATTATACTCTGTATATAGTCATATAGTCTGGGATGTAACATCAGTCAATAATTACTTCTGATTATAGTATGTAGTTCAACTTGTTAACTGAAATCTGGGACTAGTATAACTAACGGGATTGGACACTCGCTAAGTCTTCAGCTAAGGAAGTACGATTTCTTTGTCGCGACGAGACCTGAACGAGATTAAGCGAGAACGCAGAAGTGACATAGACGAATGTAATACGATACCAACATTTTAGTTAAATTTGTTGTGATAGTAAATATGTTGTAATTTTTTAGAATTTTGTGTGTCTTATTTACCTAATTGTATTACAATGACCATGTTTTATCAATTAAAAAATGTTAAAATCAGCGAAATTCATGAGGCACTTTTACCGGTCGCCATTTTGGTATCTCATTTTGGCGAACTTTATATTTTATGACCATATATTATCAAAATGCAATATTACACATTTAAAAGGTATAGACCAACCAATTAGGTTTTTTGTGTTGTGTTGCAGCATATAGTTTTTTTGTTGTGATTCCCCGTATATTTTCGGATTAGGTAGCATGAAATATTTGCAGGTTTTGGAAAGTCGACGCAGATTTTTAAACGGTCCCCTTGAATACAACCAATATACTTCTGTATTATGAAAGCAGTATTCATTTTTCTTTCATATTCTGAAAGATAAATGTTTTAAGATTGTAAACAGATAGGTCATAATTGAGGACATGAAAAATCACTTTATGTTTTACAAAAACTTAATTACAGTTCATGATTGTCCATTATTAAAAACATCTCTATTCATTTTGTGTTATGCTTATGATTGGTAATAAGCATAATAGAAAAACTTGTATACACAAACAAACATTGGGGGATTAATATCAGCAGTTACAAATTACCCTTTTTATACACCTATTAATTAATTTAATTTCTCTTGATCTTGGGAACTCCGATGAAAAGGGGCTATTTTAGCAAATTTATTTAAGTTAGTACTGTAATTACCCTAATTAAGTTGTAATTAATTAATACTACAAACGCAATTTTCAAATTTTAATTAATATTTATTACTCCATTCTCTTAATGTTGTGCCCACATGTTGCACTCGTTATGTAATCACAGGTGTGATGAACACATGGTTTAATAAACAACGATGTCATAAGGTGTAAATCCCTAGGTAGCTAATACCCATGTCATTATATTATTTGTCTAATTGGTTAAAGCCATAAAAATCTAGCACTAGTTTAACTGGCAAGTTGATTTATAGGTTCCTGTAAACACACAAAAAAAAAAAAAATACAAAACAGTTTCGATTTTAACTCACTGGGACCAGTTCATATAATTTTATAATTCAGAAGATCTGTAAGGTTTTTTCTTTGTTTTTTTTTCTTTTTTAATTATCTTTCATTAAATACGCAAATTTATTAATATATAAACATAGTGCCGGTAACCAGAGTCTTAAACAGACAGCTTATTTCCGAGAGGCGTCTTTCGAAAGCCGAAAACACGATCATATCCGTGTCGACACTTGTTCGGTAATCAAGTATTGGCGCGACAATGAAAAGTAGACGATATCGTTAGATTCCAGTCCCGTTGATTTATAGGTTCCTGCTGAAATTAAAAATACAAGCTTATTATTATGTGTAAGTAATAATATATATGAGTGTTGGTTTTTTTGCGGGAGTCCTTTATTTACTGCATAGATATTTTTTTTTCTCCATCTCAGTTTTGTTTTAATTAATAATGTATATATTACTTTTAAAATCTGTGTGTCTAATCTAGGAACATGTTTTTTTATGTACTTTTATATCGTGTACTTCAGGCAATTAATTTATGTACCACTTTTACTGGCAAGTGGGAATAACATCATGACACATCATATTTATTTAATAAATACTTCAGATATATATAATAAAGTTTAATTCAGAATCAGATTGGTAGACAACAATAACTAATATTGATTGATTGTTAACCACGTGTTCATGAATGTCGTCTGCTATAAATGTACAATTGTTTTAAATTTCTAATTTTTCTGTTAAATTTCATGTTGTAAATCCATTATTGATGTTATACTGACACTAGTTCGCAGTTTTCACAAACCTCACATTTTGGTGTTCACATCTGGTCTTTTTTTATGTTCCAATCATTTTTGTCTTCATTTGAGTCGAAATTCAGCGTGTCCTCGTTTCACGCACCTGTCTAGACTATAGCTAGGTTAAAATTGGTTTACGCAAGTGCACTCGAAATCTTTTCCCGTTGTCAGTTGACACGCATTTGTAATATTCAATAAATCTCAATTTTTACGAAGTTACCATTTTGTTTACATGATTTCTGTAAATCCTTATAGAGTTTGTAAACGATCTTCAACTTGTTTCGTACATGTCAGTTCTTTATATCGGCGAATTTTGTTATTTTTCCTCGCCGCCAACTTCAACGTTTTTTGTTTTATTGATGTCTCAGGTAGCTTCCGGTGCGCATGCTCACACATTGTACAACTATTTTTATCACAGAAATTTATTTGTACCATATAGAGAATCTTACTATGTCTTAATATTATTAAATATATGTAATATTGTAATTTTGAAATTTATTAACAATTTTTGTTAAAAGCTTGTTGGAACCAGCGGGAATTCTAAAAATTTCCAGCTTTCAACAGGATTCCAACGTTGACGTAATAACAAGCGTATTAGTCAGTTCTGCTAAAGATTTTGACTTGAACAGTTAGTATTTTTGGCTCAGATTTTTATTTTAAGGAAAAGAAATTTTTTTTCATAATTTCACTTATTTCTTTCGGAAACTGCGCTAAAGTAAATTTTGACTTTTTTTTTTATTTCTGTAAACTTAAGGTTAAATTTTGTTTTTAGCGGACTCTTCGGAGCCGGACTCTGTTATTTTTGTTTAATTGCTAAGCAGTAGATTCATTTTAAATTTTGGAACATTTTCAAAAGCATTATTCATAAATTATTTACTTTTCCTAAATTTTGCTGGCAAAACTTCAGTTAAAGGTTAATTTGTTCTTGTTGTTCAAAGTTATGAAGTTAATAGTTTTGCCGTATTTGCTTTAAAACAATTCACAATTGTTTTTTTTTTATAAATAGGAATAAATAGGTCCTTTGGCTTAGGTATAACTTCCTAAAGGCTTGGAGGTTATTAAATCAGACAGATTATTGGAGGTCAATAACTGTTTCTTTGACTCTGATTAGTAGAGGTTACTAACAGTGTCAAATTAATAAAATATTTTGTTTTAAACTGAGAGGTTCAGTTTACTGTGATTAAAATATATCAGATGAGGAGTCTGATCTTTTCTGAAATTCTTAAACACATATTATTAAATCTTTGAAATTTGTGTAATTATATAGCAGGACTCAACCACCATTGTATTTTTATTTACAAATGATATCTAAAATATTTACTGTTGGGTAATTATACCCCTTGTTCACCTCTTGAGGTAAGAGGCCTTAAATTTTTGTAACTTAGATTCTTGCCTAAATGTTCAAACTCTATAAATGTTAAATGAGTTGACTTTGTGTATGAATTGTTAATGTTAAACTATAATTGAACTAATGAGATAGTAATAAAATTATAGAAAGCGATCAGTGAATTGAAATATCATTGCCCACCTTGACTACATCATATCATTTCAAGAGTTGGTGAATTTAGGGTTCAATAAGAATCCATTTCATAGCCCCCTTTTTCCTGCATCATCTTTACGTTTGAGAAACATGAATTCATACTAGGGTTGACTAGGTGTATTGAAACCCCTTGCCCGCTCCATTACTGTAGAAAATTTTGAAAAAAATTGGGATTTTTGAATATTGGTAATAGAGTGATACAAATACGCCTTAATCATGTTTTTAATATTTTTCACAACAAATGTCCGGAATATTTGAAAGATTTTTTTAATAGAACTGCTGATACTGGAAATACCAGAACAAGTCAATCCATCTTAATGTTTATGTACCAAGAGTAAAATCGATCGAATCTTTATCTTTTTATTTCAATGGAATTAAAAATTGGAATTCTTTACCAAATGCACTTAAATGTATACATGACAATTTTAGATTAAAAAAAGAGGTAAAGAAATTTTTAATGACCGAACTAGGATCTCTCTCCGAGTCCGAATTTATATATTTTTAAAATGTTTAAAGACTTCTTTGATCTTATACTTTTTGATATAATTTGTTTATCACGTTTGAAATTTTTTTTAACTTTGCTGCTCTTAACTGGCATATATTTTTTGTGAAAGGAAGGACCCAATTGGAAATAAGCTTTGTTAAGCTTTCATTGGTAATCCTAGGTGGAAGCATTAATTATGTACTTCAATTATAGCACTTTGTTTGATGTAATATTGTACACATATGCTCTTTTACCTGAATAAACATTATTATTATTATTGAGTGGACTAAAAACCGTCGGAAAAGCTGGTATGCAACAGTCACTAGTTTTGTGCAGACAATTAATGCTTACGATATAATGGAGGATGCATCTATTTCTACCAAGACTGTTAAGCGACAAGTTAAAGAACGTTTAGACGTTATTGATAACAATGATTTCATCAGACATACATGTATGCGCAATGACAATAACAATCCAAATGGAAATAAATTAAGAACTTATCGATTATATAAAACTGGGGTAAAAACAGAACAGTATCTCAAGCTCCAAATTCCAAGGAATGTGCGTCGAACTGTTGCACTGTTCCGTAGCGGATCTCTGCCGTTGGCGATTGAAACAGGACGATATGCCTGGCCTCGTACACCAGTTGAACAGAGACTCTGTCGGTTTTGTGACACCAACAATGTAGAAACCGAAAAACATTTTCTGATGACGTGCCCTTTATACGATGATTTCAGATACGAACTGTTCACAAAAGCCAGAAACTCGATTATTGACTTTGATATTCTTGATATGGACAGTAAATTTTCTCAGATAATGTCAAAGATGAAATTCAAACTTGACTTTTATATCTTATTTTTAACTCATTTCAGAGGCGAAAATTGTTTATTTAAGACAAAGTTATATTTTATACCATTCACAAAAGAAGATTTGAAAGTATTAATTCCATGTATAGGCTCAAAACGCATTTATTTTAATGGTTTTTGAAGTTTAAAAATAACACATTTTGTACATGTATTGCATATTTAACTTTTTGCATTTTTAAATATGGCGAAAATGTAGGTTTTAATAAATAATTATTTTTAAATTAAGTAGTAGGTACTTTTGAAGTCCTGATCAGTTATGGTATATAATAGATAATTATCCTTAGTTTAAGTAGTAGGTACTTTTCATGATCAATTATGGTATACATTTTAATTTCTAAGGTTTTAGTGAAGTCTGTACATACACTAAAAAAATGGTGTTTAGATCCTAAACACAATTCTAAACACATTTTCTGTGTTGAATTTAAAACGTGTTTAGGGTCTAAACATGTTTAGATTCTGGAAGTGTTTAGATTTTAAACATGTTGTGCTCCTGAAAGTGTTTAGATTTTAAACATGTTGTGCTTACGTGTCTTTGCTTAAAACAATGAAGATGAAAAACATTCATACAAGCAGGGCAAAATACATGTACATTTTAACATACGTCAACTTCAACTTAATCGGCCATCTTAACCAAGCTGTTGTAACAACCAGAGAGGTAGATAAATTTATCTAAATAATTCGTCTATATGAGTAGAAAGTAACTTCACTGCAAGTTACATGTACACAAAATAAGAATTAAAATTCAGAACAAATTATACTGTTTTAAACTCATTTTAATATACACTTTTTACTTGAAGCCATACTTACAATTATCTACATGAAATATTATCAGTGTTTGCACTAATACAAATATACTTTGATAGTCTGAATTATATAGAAGGCACAATGGCAAGGATTTATCAAATTTTAGTGACAAAACGGTAGCATGATTTACAGCATCATTAGTACCAAACAACTCGAGCCATACAAGAAAACATTTATGTTGAATCGACATACAAGTGGCTACTTCACTAAAATGCAAAACAATAGGTTTTCTTTCATGAAATGCAAATTCCTAAGTTTCACAGAAATCTCATTTTACTTCATTAAAAAAAGTGTTAATTTATGAATACAAATTTGTCAACAAATAAAAAAATTGTACATAAGTTATTATCAATCATATTCCCTTTTTCTCAACTCTAGTCTTTACGGATATGGCTGTACTCCTCTGGGTGTGCAGAATGACGAAACCCTAGTAACACTTTGTCAAATAATAATAGTATGGCATTACAAACACCATCAACACAAATTCAATGTCATTCCTGCTGGAATTGCCATACAATCACAAACCATATTGCAACTGCACTTTTGAAGAATAACAGCTCTTGGCAACGTTCTGCTTTTCAGGTTAGCATTTGCGACCTAAAATAAAATAATACGGATTGGTTTTTGGGAAAAAGAAGAATTTAAAGCCTGCAATATATCTATACTAGTATCAATCAAACCTATCACATTTAAGGCAACAGCATTTCAGATTATGGTTTAAGTAATTACTTACATGTAAAATGAATTACACATAAAAATTTAACACAAGGAGTTGTCAGCACTGTCAGTCTGTATAAAATTGTATTCATTTATAAAAAAGTTTGTCAGAAAGAAGTTATCCTGTTTATTACCAATATGCACTTTTTATTACAACAAATAATGCAAGCATACATTTTATGTTTGTTTGATGGTGTTTAACGCCAATGTCGGCAATTTTTTCAGCTATATCATGGCGTCCAGTTTTTATTGGATGAGGAAGCCGGAGTACCCGGAGAAAACCCCCGACCTGCGGTAGGAAAACTGGCAATCCAGATCAATTAAGATTGGAGTCGAGTGCACCCTATCCGCATTGTCTACTATTGATAACATGTCTGTCAACACTATTGTTGCGTTTTCGAGTCTCACTGCTGGCCGGGTGTGCTCAACTCCAACCTTGACTGCCAGTGATTGCCAGTTTTCCTGCCAAAGGTTGGGTTATCACCGGGTATTCCCACGTTCTCCTCCAATAAAACTAGTGCATCTTATGGGACATTATGATACACCGCCACCTTGCATTGTTTTAATCATGAGTACTTTTTACCTAATTACATTACAAATCAACTGAACATGTCAACACAGTTTTTACCTTGACATTGGACCTTGTACATGATCTTCATTTTATAGTATAGTAAATCAAAGGGCCTAAGGCGAAAACTACAAATTGGATTGTGCTGAAAATTTAATTTTAGCTTCATTTTATAGTACTTCACAGCACTGCAAAGTTTAAACGATATCCGTTAACGCGTTTTTAAGTTATCGGAAAGTAACCGATACACGGACAGACAGACGGACGGACACTCATAATATCTCATCGCTTTGTGTTGCGAAGAATAAAAACTGGACTCCATGGTATACATGTAGCTGAAAAATTGGTGTAATAGCGTTAAAAACAAACAAACAAAATCAATTACTATAATGTCCTAAGAAAAAACATTGTAGAACTTTTCAGGACCTTTTTATAAAACATTATTGAAAATCGATATTGTCTCTTATTAAAAAAATTAAAAATGTCTTGGACTTTCCAAGAAAGTTGTTCTTTGCATGTTGCTTCGCCCCTACCAGAATAGCAAAATATCACCAGGGCCTTCACATGAAAAGGGACATAACATAAATATAATTAAAGCTTCACAATTACGAATTGTGCTTACAATATTGCTTGCTGTGTTGCTTGAAAAATCTACAAAGATTACAGTTAAAAATATATAAAACATCCCGCAAACAATATTAGAAATTATTACAATTATCATATTAGAAATTATTAGAAATATTAGAAATTATATTAGAAAACATCCCGCAAACAATATTAGAAATTATTACAATTAATTATATATTACTATGCTATCACCATAATTAATTAAAAATGCATTTTTTATATAGGACACTAAAATTATTTTCAATAATTTCCCCTAAATATACCATAGTGTAAGATTTATATATAAATTAAATTAAAAAATATATGTAAACAATAGAAAAGGAGCACTATTTTGATTATTTTAAGAAATTCTATCGGATGAAGTTTCTGGATTTTTTTGTACATATATTATTGATGGACAAAATATAGGTCCATGTGTTAAATTTTGTATTCTGGAAAAAAGTTGGTTACAAGGTAGTAAAATTGGAATTTCTTGTTAAAATAACATGTGTACGGCAATCCTTGTCAATTAATATTGGAGTCGAGTACACCCTGCCTGCAGTGAGAATCGAACCTGCAATCTCAGTGTTGACAGACCACGTGATCAATAGTAGACGAACTACATTAACCACTCGGCCACTTAGGCCCCCATATATTTTAAACATACTTCACTAAGAGGAGTGATTGGGTGCATGTACGAATGCATAATTACAAAACCTGATGTACATTTATACTTACTGTCAACTTCCATATCAAATGAACTTCTTCTTTTGTTTTTAACATATGAACGTTTCTTCCACTTTAATCTTGATCAAGCTTCTAGTACTTCACAGGTACCACCTCTTGGACACTATCCTACAGGAAACAAGATATGCATTACAGTTAATAGTGTGATTTATGTCTGGAACGAGAATGGGTTGGACAGGTTTTGAGTCGGTATGTTTTCAATTCAAAAGGCTAAAATGGTAAATTCATACATGTACATAATACAAAAATTGCATGTATACCTAGATTGATCTCTTTATAGATTGTTAGTTGATTTATAGGTTCCTGACGATGCTTAATAATAAACAAGAAACAATAAAAGTGTTCACGCCACTCCCCCTTTTATTTGCTTCAAAAAGTGACCGTGTTCAAATTTTCTTTTATATTTCAATTTAATATTAAATTACAAACCTCCATCTGCCGTAATAGGTGCAAAATTAAGTGATACATCTTTTCCTTTTACCATCTCTACTAGTTCTTTTGCAGGTTTCAGTGTGAACATGCCGTTTTCTTTGTTCTTATATTATGGCGGGTTCTAGGAACGATTACTCTACATCAATTATAAAAAAAGGATACGAGCCGGACCGATCTTTTTACAAACGCATTTTTTTTTTTACGTTAGAGTTAAGTGTAAAATAACTTATTATATGTTTGTTTGTAAACAAGTTTAAATAAGCAATTCATTATATGTGTAAATGCCAAATTTAAAATATCATCTAAAACAATTCATAAATATACATTGTAAGTGTTTAGATGTTTAGGAATGTGTTACCAATGTGTTTCAAATGTGTTTAGCTATAGTTTTATGTTTACATTTGTCGTTATAATAGTACGTAAACATGTTAAATTTCTGAACGTGTTTAGAAAAAAATGTGTTTAGAAGGCTATGTGTTTTGATTTAAAACACTTTTCTAAACGTGTTTAGACCTAAACATGTTGTGGAAGTGTTTAAAACCTAAACGTCATTTTTACAGTGTAAGTGTCTCATAAGTCTTCATAAGGCTGGATATTTGATCTTTTTAATTATGCTGTTATTGTAATTGTACAGATATGTTTGATCGAATATGTGACACTCTAATAAAATATTTATTTATTTGTATTATTAAAATGTTGATAAGTTATAATTAACAATTAAGAGTGTTCAATTCACAGCATTGGAAATAAATATTAATAGTAAAAAGTAAACTGGTAAATAATTAATCAATCTTTTGCACGTATTGTTTTAATGTTGAATACAATTTTTTTAAATCATAGCCCATGTAAATTCTTCACAATGTTAAAAACAAAATGTTAGTATTGTTGACTATGGTGAATCAAATACTTAAGTTCTACCTGAATAGGTTCATGTAGATATAGTGTCCAAATAGCTTAATATTTTCTTTTGAACGTAATGACTTTAACATGAGTAGTAGATGTTACGGGTTATTGCGATATATAAATTGATATATAAAAAGATTTAGTTGGCTTTTATTTTGATAATAAGCACAAATAAGTTTAGCCCAAAGATCTAAAATATTATTTATTTTAAAATCAATTTTTCTGCACAGTATATTTTTTTCCTTAAACAAACAATTTATTTATTCTGTAAGCTGTAGCTTTCATTCACCGGGTTTCAACGGCTAAAAATAAACATATTTAAATATCCGCAATTAAATCTATTTCAGAAGTTGAAGACAACAATGGTAAATAATTAAAAATACAGAAGTTGAAGACAACTATGGCAAATAATAATGAAAAATATCAGCCTTTCTATGTACATGTATATCTCGGAGTCATGAAATTTTGTTTTTGTTTTATTGCATACATCGTATATATTAACAAAGTTAGTTAACATTTTAAAATTGAAAACAACATCTTTATTCATATAAATTTCATAAGTACACTTGTACTGACATGTATCAAGTTATAATCATTACAATTTGCTATATTTTTTAATTGGACTATTTTTTCAAATAAGAACTTAGAAAGTGAAATATTTTTTAATTAGTTTAAATAGAATTGTGTTTAGCTCACAGGAACATAATATGTATTTCAATGCTTATTAAATGTGAATTGAAATCTTTTGTGTGTTCACTGGTTGTCTATTCTAAAACAATAGGGGTTACAACACTTAATATAAATAGTATGGGTAATTGAGTCCCAATAAATACTTGTAACGGAACCATACGTGTATTGTTAAAAAATGAATCACGTATTTTGTCTCATACAAGTCATTATGGCTTTCTGAAATTTTCTAATAACCTATATAATACCTTTGTGTATGATCATTTGTATGGAAATAATTTCACCATAGAGATTGAGAAAATGGGTAATTGGGGTCCCAATAAATAATTGTAGCGTATCCATAAGTGTATTGTTAAAAAATGACTCACGTATTTTGTCTCATACAAGTCAATATGGCTTTCTAAAATTTTCCAATGACCTATATAAATATCTTTGTGTTTGATCATTTGTATGTAAATCATTTCACCATAGAGAGTGAGAAATTGTTTGTCAGAAGGTCAAATCAAGAAAATATGGCGTAAATACATCAGCGGCTTGAGGATTGTTTACAATTTAGATGGTCAACTCTACCCCAGAATTGCGCCAAAATTACACGTAAGTTTTATCATGTAGTTATTGTATAAACAGTTTTAAATGTTATTCTTTGGCATAAATATTATTTTCTAAAGTGTTATTACGACCTCCAATTGTGTTAAAACACCAACCTTGTGGAATGAATAATAAATGAAAAAATGCTAATTGTTAATGTTTTTCAGAGTATAACATAGTAAATTGTTCATCAACAGTTTTATTCTATCTCTAACGAACATAATATAATTTGTATTGCATTACCATGTACGCTGCTCTATCAATATTTTTTGTAACATACTGTATACTGGAGAAGACTTCATAATTTTCATTATTTTGTGTCTTATCCTATTGGTATATTTCAGCAAATCAAAGATGTTTAAACTAATTGTTCGAACGCTGAATATTTTACTACTTTTGTCAAATCAGAATGGAGGTTTGTTTTCAATAATCATTTGTATACCACGGATAAGCGTCTTGTATTTCACAGGTCACAATTCAAAAATATACCGTCTGCGTCGGAATAAGACCCATATCGTTGAGCTGAGTGTATTAAATGAATTACGAATTCTCGAAAAAAACAACAAACAGTAAAAAACTATTCAAATATTGTGCAGTTAGTTTCCTTTCTTTAATTATAAAAAAAAAAATCTTTATTATTATTAGATTGGAAAAGAAGAAGCTGCTCATTTGGGGATATGGGGCTGAATGTAACATATGCATTCACTTGTTTCACTTAAGGCAGTAATATCATTTGTCCACACTGATTGCAGTTTAAGAGATCATTAATGTTTGCTTAGCGTTCCACCTAAAACACTTTCAGCTTTAGTTTTTTAAACTTTAAGTTTATGAATGATTGACAAGTTGGATTACACTTGTAATAAAACTTCATAATTTTATTTTAAAAATATACATCATCCAACAAATTACATGATTACGTGTAGTGTGTTGAATAAATGATGTGTATTCATTTCATGAGAAACTTACAATTTAAATAAACTAAAATTTGAAATTTTGTTAGACTCAGATCAAAGTACGTCCTCAAATCGACAGCATATTTTCAGATCTTTGACAGATGACGTAGTTTCTCTTGAAATGAATACACATCATGTATTCAACACTGCTGAACAGAACATTAATTTTACTATTACTAGAGTAGACAATGGTTGTCATGCATTGTTAACTATTTACAAAGTACTAATATATTTATTTACATAATTAGCATAAGTTTTACAAATCATTTTCATGGTACTAATTTAAGTGACATTCTTTACAATTTTGTTCCACGTAGCGTTTTCATGGTAGTACATATTGACTTTCTATTTTTAAACAAACTTTATTGAAGTTTTACATTTTGTGTATAAATAAAATAAAGGTTAACACTAAATTAGGTTTTGGCTATTATACCTTTTGATATGTCCTGATGTGTACGTTGCGTTTTTTCCTTTGACTCCTTTTTTGCTGTAGCAGAATGCTGTAATGGAAATTCTTATTATGATTTTTTTTCCCGTGATATCTGGGATTCTGTGAGCATAATTGACTGGTTTTCTCTCTTAAAACTATTCTCCGTGTTAATTATAATAACTTTGTATCTTCGTTATCTAAATATATTTATTATATATTTCGCATTGATGTGTGTTTAATGCGTCAGGGCTTAACGTAAGTAGAGTAGTTTGGGCTTTGTGTATCTAAACGTGTTTTATTTCAACTTTTGGAAGGTTTGTTGTTCAAAAAACAATATATTCTTTTAGTAAGATCGGTTACAACGATGAGATTAAGTCTACAGGTAGGACAAGATCGATAGTATAAGTTTTTTTGAATCCTGGTTGCAAGTGTGAGTGAATTGGTCCCTTTCAATCATAATCGCAGATGACAACGCAGCCATGGTCACCGTCACTATAATTACCTATGTTGCATGATGTATCAATAAATAGTCTACTATCGTTTCTTCGAAGTCCACCATACTCTATTTCACCCAAAACACAACCGTCTCTTCATAAGTAATGTCTTCGGTTATCTGTAACAGAGCCTTCGTCCACTCTAGAACGGTAGCAATTATATTAGACATTTGAATACACAGATTGTTCAAATTGGTCTATTTAGAGGCAGGTACTGCTTACTCATCCGGAGCAACTGAGTGCACCCATGGTTATATTGGGCTCGGGTTACCCATTTTCTGTCTGTGTTTTTGGATTTTGTTCTGCGCTGTTTGTCTACATCCGGATTTGTAATTGCCCCTTGAGTTCCGGATCATTTTTTTCGGTCGGTTTCCTTAATATTTTGTTTAGCCTCGATCGTCAGAGTCATTTCTGGCCAATCATTAGAAATGTTCTCACGCAGGCACTATTACACAAGCGTTTACACTGCAAACTATTAGAGGGCAATAACTCCGATTTCTTCTCTGACACAGTTCGTGTTGTTGTATGCCTCTGGAGAATTGTTCACCTATTAATTTTTTGGTGAGAAGACGAGTGTTATGAACCATGTATTCTTCCGCTTTTATACAAGTCCGACAGTAACTTGTATGTATTTAAATATTTTTCTGATTTAAATTGCTCTTAAAATTGACTTTAGGACTAACAGTTCAACAATTTAAAATTAAATTGATATTTCAGATATATTTTAGGCATAGTATTAGACTATTGTGCAAACAATGGCGGAAATGACCACCAAAAAAGATTGTAATGAATTCAAGCGGAAAGACACAGAAGAGAATAACAGTGGACCAAACAAAAAGCGGAAACATAATTACATTTTAGTAGACAAAGAAAACAATCTACAGACATGCATTAAAGAACTTTCTGAAGCTATCGCAACAGAGGCTATAATTTCTGTTGATTGCGAAGGTGTGGAATTGTCTAGAAAAGGATCTTTAACATTAATATCTGTAGGAACCCGTAAACAAGTATACCTGTTCGATGTTTTAATCTTAAAAGATGCTATATTTGACAGTGGGTTGCGCGTTATTTTGGAGAATGAAAGCGTTAAAAAACTTATGTTTGATTGCCGAGAAGATGCAGATGCATTAAAACATCAGTTCAATGTAACTATAAAGGGTGTCCTCGATATACAACTTTTAGAAGTAATAAAACGTCCTCGTCAAAGTCAGTATATCTACACACGCAAACGTTCCCAACGAGACGATGAAGTGGTACGTTTGTATAGTTTATTGAAATGTCTTGAAGAATACACACAGGAAGAAAAAATGATCCAAAACAAAAAAGAATTAAATGCATTAATCCAATATAAAAGTTGGGAATCACGGCCTCTTACGAGCAGCCTGCTGAACTATGCATCTGCAGACGTTTCATCACTCTTTACGCTTTATGATAAATTCGACCCAAATGATGAAGAAAATGGTAGATGGAAAGTAGCTTCCGATCTGTACGTGGATTTAAAGCGAACAATGGCAGAGAGAAAATACGATATTTTTGAAAAGAATGGCTATTTGCCCATTGACATCATACCAGAAAAAACACTGACCTTTGAAAGAGGAAATGTGGAATGTACGACCTGTCATAGACGATTTCCAAGGTCTGAATTTTCCACAACTCAGCTGAATAATGAGATACAGAAATGCAGAACATGTAAAAAAGTCAAATATGATGATGACAAACAAAAAAAAGTGGCCCGAGAATTCGAAGAAGAATGTATGCGTAATGATGACATGTATGAATATTAGTTCCTTACACTTGTCACAGATAATCGAGGCCGTACATATTATTTGTCCGAATGTAAGCTACTTGTCCGAAATATCCGATCTAGAATGTAGTATTTTACTGTAAACTTGTATGATTAAAAAAACTAACGGATTAATTATTTTATTGTAATTGCATATTTTTGTTTTCACATATACACTAGATTGTGTATTATAAGAAGGGTATATATGGAGTGGAGTTGGTATTCATCCCAATCTAAAATAGATGTCCGGAAGGGTCTTAAAGGCACTTTTCATATTTGTTTTCTGAAAATCGTAAAGTAATTATCACATTTATGTTATAATTACTTAAAAGTTCGATGTTCAATTTTTTGTGTAAATTCCATAAAATTTAAAATATTTACATATACTATCAGTTTATACATACAAAGGTGTTGCTAAAACTAGTTAAATAATAAAAGAAATAGGGAAAATAAAGGAAGTAATTCTGTAAAAAAAACTTTCCAGTTTCTTCCTAAGTACTTCTAACAGACAGAAATTTCTCTTTCCTGTACAATTACAAAACATATAGAATCAATTGTAGGAATAGAAACCCTGTCCAATCACAATTTGTTTAAAGTACTGTATTTTGTTTATTAATGAAAATGAATTAAAACAAATGTTCTCTTGTTAGTAAGACAAAAATGATTATTTTTAAAGACTGTTAGTACAAAACATATCGTAAAAATACTATTTTTAAGCATATAAAATAATGGTGCAAATCCTTGAAAAAAAAAACAATACGAACACATCGCACGGTTCTAATAATTTTCTAGTTTAGTTGGTACCGCTTTTTCATCTACCCACGGTTATTTCTTTGTTTTTACAGTTGTCAATATTCAAAAACATTTAAAATATACTTTGTTTTATTACAAGTACTGGTACGGTAGTAGATTTGTTCTCGAGCACCAAAAGTGCACATATGGTTTTTATTGGGTTCGGGTTACTCACTTATTGTTTTTGTGTTTTTGGTTTTCGTTTTGCGCCGTATATGTTTGTCTATATCTGGATTTGTTATTGTCACTTGACTTTCAACTCTTGTTGTTTGGTAGGTTTCTATACTATTTACCTTACAAGCATATGCGCAGTGAACTACCGGCATTTTAAATTTTGTATAAAATTTACAAGTATGGATATTTGATTGTTATTTATGATTTTAATATGAAAGGTTATCAAAGATACCAAGGTTGATCGAACTTAAAACGCTAGACGCGTGTTTCGTCTAATCAAGACTCATCATTGGCGCCTAAACCAGACTTTATTGGTTGTCAGGTCCGTAAGAATGTGTTCGTGAAGTGGACCTATTAACTATTTTTAGTAATTGTTATCGAAAGTTTTAATAAGGCAGGTACACATGTTATTTTATAAGAAATTTCACTTTTACTACTTTGTAATCATATATTTTCCAAAAGACAAAATTTAAATAATACACAATCTATTCGATCAACAACACGTGTACCAATTGCTTGACATTATATAAAGAAACATTATCGACAGAATTTCGTAAAATAATCAATTAATTTAGTGCTTAGTTGTTCTCTTTTCTGTACAATCTATTACAATTTGTTTATATCTATTTTTTTTAATGTAAATAATATAAAAATCTAACTATATGGCACCAAGAAACTATTATTCTAGTTATACTATTCGCAGATGGCATGTTTGAAGAAGATTATGGACAAATCATTGTGCAGTGTCCTCAACCCTTTAAATAAAAACGTATTTTGAATCGTTTATTGTTGTAGCATATTATATATACACAATGTATAATTTTGATAATTACAATAATTTATAATACATGTATAGTTTTGATGGTGTTGTTTCAATTGTAATCGTTGTAGACTCTTACATCAATATAGCAAGCAATAATGAAAAGTATATGCCATTAAAATCATTAACAAGATTTTTTCTGCGGTAGTAAGTGTTGAGAAACGGCTATTTGGATAGTTTGAATAAATTGTTGGTACATAATAATGCAGAACTAATCTCTTTTTTAATGGGAGGCTTAAAGTATATTTATGTTGTGTCCCTTTTTCTTTGAAAGCTCAGAAGATCATTTTGCTACCCTGTGAGGGCGCAAAAAAGTGTACAGAAAAACCTTCTTGAAAAGTACAAGACATTTTTTATTTATTCTTTTTTGAATAATAGTCAGTAGAGATTTTTTTCTAACGTTTCACAAAATGGTCGAGAAAATTTTTACAATGTATTTTTTCTTTAGACATAATAGTAAATGATTTTGTTTGTTTGTTTGTTTGCTTTTAAAGCTACTTACAGCAATTTTCCAACTATATCATGGCGTCCAATTTTTATACTCCTCCATACAAAGTGGTGGGGTATTATGTGATACCCTCTATTTGGATATGAGTGTCCATTCTTCCGTCTGTCCGTGCCCTGGTAGTTTCCAGATGATAACTTGACGTCAACGGATTTTGTTGAAACTTTGCACAGCTGCGAAGTACTATCAAATGAAGATCAAGTAGATTTTCTACCACATTCCAATTTGTAGTTTTTGAGTTAGACCAATTGAAAATTAATTTTTAGTTCCAATGTCATGGTAAAAATTGTCTTCTTTGTTGGACTGTTATCATGTTCAGCAGATCTGTAATTCAGGTAAAAGTGTTCATGGATATTAAAACAATGCAACATAGTGGGTTAATATTTAATGTCCACTTAGATGCACTATTTTTCTAAGAGGGGAAACCGGGAATACCCGGAAATCCCCTAATGGCATAAACATTGCTGAAAGTGGCGTTAAACACCATTCAAACAAAGAAAAAAACCTGTTTTATGGTTTCCATATGGACTCTGATAAATTTGTGTTCAAGTATTTCTTATTGACTTTCTCTTTGTAAGCCCTGCAAATAAAGAGCATGAACCCCTAGTAACTACTTTTAATTTATCTCGATTGAAACGCAGTTTTATTTTTTGTCGAATAACGAACTGACATATAGTCTGACTTGTTCTTAAACTTTTTGGGCAGGTCACAGGAAGTGCAACATTCAGTTTTAATATGGTTAAGTCGGGTGTCTAATCGTAAAAAAGAGTACCTGTTTGTAATTATACCAACTCCCATACACAATAAGATTTAACTCCTATTGACAACTGCTTTCGTGGACCAGTTAGTATTAATATTAAGAAAGATGACACAGATTCCGGTCCTTTCTTAAACTATCGTTTTAAACATTGTTATTGATTTCTTAACCTTAGCATTATCTTACATAACTAATAATCATTAAAATCTAAAACTCTTTCTGAATTTAAAGATCTATCAGTTCCGTTCCGGTAAATTTTTTATACCTATACAATATCCCTTGCAACCAAAATTTTTAACTGCAGGATCTCAATATTAACGACGTCAAGTCTAAACCGGTCTCCCGACTGCTCAGTGCTAATTTACCATTTAAATATTATTATGCTGGCCACGTTATCATTGGTGACCCAAGCATTATACATCGCTCTGAGATATGAGTTAGCTAACGGATCAACAAACCGGTCCATAAAAGGGCTGTTCCCTTGAAAACAAAACCGTGTATTAGAAACATAGAGTGACAATGTTTGTGAATACCGGAAATTGTCGGCTTTTCATCAAGTTTGATACTACGAACCACGAATTTAAGAATCTCACGAAACGACATATTTTTCCTACAACAACAAAAATTGATGCCCACTAACAAATGAATTCACAGTAATATTATTACCACCTAATAAGCTAAAAGAAAAATTCAAAGAATTTATTCGATTTTGCTTTACCAAAAAAGAATGGCAAACCTAAATGTAAAAAATCGGGTTTTAGGTCGTGACAAATTATATTTTGCAAAGGACCACACTGATTCAAACCAAAGTTTTCTGTTACTTCAAAAATCAGAATGCTGGACTTTCTGATAGTTTAACATATCTGTCGTGTTTGTTCGAATTGTTTTCCAACAGACCGCCAGCATTTCAATTGGTATCAACTGTGCTTTCCTTCCTGGTGACTTGTTTCTCTATACGTATGAGGCGAATTTTATACAAGGGCTTCTAAAAAAGAGAAAGCGTTATTTCACTTTCCGCTATAGTAATTTTTTTTGCGGTGATTTAATTTTCGCTATATTTGCGGTAAAAGTTGGGACGCGAAAATATAAACGCGCGAAATAATAGTATAAAAGCCATACAGTTATTCATTCTTATTGCGGACGGCGAAATTGCATTACGCAGAAATAAACTTACACAGATTTTTAAATAAAAACGCTAAATTTTCCCCACACTAAAAAACGACTTACTTTCATTGAATAATCCAGAATTCGCTGACCATCGCATGTAGCCCATTGAACTTGAAATGAAAGGAAACTACAGAGACAGCTAAGTTTGTCTCATACCTTGATCTACAGCTAGACAATAAGGTCTAATGAGAACCAAATGTATGAGAAAAGGGATGACTTTAATTTTCCAATAGGAATTTCTATTTTTGGGTTTCAACATTCCAGCAGCAGCACAGGCGAATGGAGTACACATCTCCCGATTAATCAGGTATTTTTTTCAGGTTTCTTTGATTGAGGGTGTCTGCTGACGGCACAGCTACTTAACCAGGGGTTCATCGTGACCAATTATTTGTCCTTTTTAATGTATTATGAATACCCCGGGATATGACTAATTGCATGATCTAACCTGACTGATACCAAGGGTGCCAAGCGTGTTGCCAAAGTTGCATACGCTTCCGTTTTTTTTTGTTTTTCTGTTGTCTGTTGTTTGTTTTGCTGTTTTTCCCTCTTTTGTTTAACTATGGTTTTGTCTGTGCCTGACTTTTCTATTAAATAGTCCTCGGTATCTGATTCTTTTTCTTATTATTAAATATTTGTGTCAAGTTGTACAAGGACGGTCTGTTGATTTTAATATAAAATGTTATCATAGTTACCTCTCTTGCAATGATAAAGGTGTGTAACTTTATTGTTTTGGTTGTGAAAATTATCAATAAGGCAGTGAGAAGAACTTTCGTTGTTTTTTTAAAGAATTCAAAAATTAGGAAGAGTTAATAGGCTAAAAATAATAACAAATGCATATAAACTAGGAACAAAAGGACCAATTTCAGATCTAATTTAAAATAGTTTGTAATAAATGGCAGACTTACCACAACAAAAACGCATCAAAGTTATAATTTAAATAAGAATAGCTTGTCAAATTTTATGCATTTTAACGCAACATTATGAATTGAGACATTGTATTATTTGAAAGGAGAAGAAATAAAGGATTTAACACAAGTAGGAGTGCAAGACAGCAAAATCTTAGAAACCCAAGTGAAAAGATTTCTGTCTCGAACAAGGTTCTGCCATTTACCGCTCACCTTATTTCAATAGTATCAGGTTAAATCCAAATGCATATGGTTTTGTGTTAAAATTAGTTTAATTCATGAAGTGTACCACAGTAGTGTTATTTCCACTGAAGAATTTGTGTCTGAAGATGATTTATCTTCAAAAGCAATTTTTTAGCTAATGTTGGTGCCACATTTGTAAGTACCCTGTGAAAACACCCAACATCCAGTAGGAAAAGTGACAATCTCTGTTCAAAAAAGGTTGGAGTCGAACACACCCTGTTTCGGTGAGACCTCCTTGCTGACAGCACAAGATAAAGTGATGATTCGTAACCTTAACTACTTGGCCTTCTTAGTCCCGAAATTGTATTCGAACAATCTTGAGACTTTTCCGGCTTCAACATCAAACGACAAATCCGGAAGAGTTTCGAACACTCAAAATATACTGCACCTAGGTTACACTTCCGTTTTAATTTAGGTTAAAATATTCGATGGAAAACGGCCAAATCAAAATGAAAAACAACCGGTGCATTTCAAAACACTGAATATTTTGAGAAAATAATTGTTAATTTTTAAATAATTGTTTTAATATTCCAGAAGAGCATAAGCTCCACCATACCCGGTAAGCAGTTTTTATATGTCGGACAAAAAACCTCCACCAAAACACGCTGACTTCTTCTGTAGTTTATTTAATCTGAAACGTTTGTTTTAATGAAATACCTCAAAGAAAAATCTCATATATTTCAATAAGAGACCACATTCTGCGAACTGTTATAGAATTCAATGGAATAGCTCATTATATTACAAACAGGTTTAGAGTCACGTGGCAGAGTTGTCAAGTTATTTACTACTCCTTTACTAAGGATCATGTGCCTCTTAACAGTCAGGTTGTGGCTCTACCCTTAATGCGGTCCAGGGTGTGCTCGAATTCAACCACAACTATCAAGTCTCGGCAGTTTTCCTGTCAAAAATCGTGTGTTTTCCACGCACTTAATAACACTATAAATACTGGACACTATGATTTAGCTAAAAATTGCTAAAAGTATCGTAAACATTAAGCATGCAAACACACCACCTTTTAATATAACTTATAGCTTAAAATAAAAGGAAGTTTGTATGTAATGGTCAATATTTTCTAATTAAACGCCAGTAAAAGGGAAATATTCAATCTAAATTTGTGGTGCAGTTGAATCAAGTTGCTTGTTGACTTCTCGGCAAGAAATGATCAATCATCGTTACGTCAATCAGGAAAATGAAAAATCAAAACTTGAAAGTTTATCTTGGAACTGACAAAACAGATATGTTCTATTTGGAATCAATAATGAACAAGCTTTATTTGATATTTGTTATAATTTAAATTCCATTCCCGTAAAATTAGATTAACTATAGTACTCCAGAGTGAAATATTACTTTTGTCAAAATTAATTAATATAGAGTTCATCCTTTGAGTAATCATTTTAATTTTCTAATAACTAACATTTGGTTTTCCATCGTTCACTCAGAAAACCGCATGATGTAAAAATAGCAGTACTTGAAATTTTCCTTGATTTTTTTCAAAGACGACCTAGAAACATACGATTATATATGTAACAAAAAATGGTTTATTTTACAGATCTACACATACAGTCGTTGTCTTTATTTCTTTTCTACAAACAGTCGCACAAATCTGTCGTCTTTCCCTCTCGGTGGAAATCAAAAGAGGACGTTCACGTCACCATAGTGATAAAACTACTGGGTTCCACTTATAACCAAAAGATTAATTTTAAACAAAGTAACCCTCTGATAACTGAATAGAAGCTTAATTATTGAATTCCTCTAATTCAGCTACTATTATTATTATTAGAAACAGACATTGCAAATAAAAAAAAATATTTACCATTATTCTACATTAGTGCCTGCGAAAACAAACATTATAATACAATACCCTATAATACAAATACAATAACACAGTTATGGCCCAGGGTAGTGTGATACTCGAATGTTTCACTGACGAATGTTTAACAATAAATTAAGTAACCAAGACAGACGACATTTTGGTAATGTCTTTTATGATCCGACGACGTTTGTTAAGGGTTATTATGATTCGACGACGTTTGGTAAGCACACATTACATACATAAGGTGTTGGGTAAACTTACCTGTATCATAACGAGGCAGTGTACATTGTATGAAGGTTTCGAGACGCGATATAGGGATTTGTACCTACACTTATATGTATGTAACAAGTTTAAAATTTAAAATTCAACATCTTTTACATAAAATATAGTCCCTAACATTGAAAGTATTATGACGTCACATTTCATTGATGGAGTAATAGTCATAGAGTTTTTCAATAATCTGTTGTCAAAGAGTAGTTCAAATGTGCATATTGTGTCACATTGTATATAGATTATACAAGGTTGTGAATCACCTAATTTGTATCAATCTCTAATTTTCCGCTTTTGTCTAAATACAAACTTAATTTTAGATCATGCTTATCATGTATACAAGATAGTGAAATAGTGTAATCGCAAAATTAATGAAGAAAGAAAAACAAGGAATTGTGTGTAAAAATAAAAATAAAATTAATAAAGGACTATATTATCATTGCTCGTATTTTGGCAATGCCTGCTCCATATTAATGCTAATTATAATGAATCTATGAATTACTGTAACAGATATGAAGACTTAGTTTTACTTAATATTTGTCATGTTCATCCTTAAAACTAATATTTGAAAGATTTACTTTGTCAATAGAAGATATGTCCTTTATTTTGTTAGTTGTATATATCCGGCTTTATAATAACACAGAGATAACAATGTCTGTCCACGGTTAATTACAAGCGGATAATATTACTAAAAGTCATTTTGAGGAATACTCTTGAGAATGCGTGGAAACACATTTTTTTTCGACGCACGTGTTACAACCGCATGTCACTCGCCCAGAATCAGCGTATCAGAACTTAATAAAAGTACGATAATGATTTAAAATCGGTAATTCAGTAAACATGTGGCAAATAACAAAATAGCATAGTTTTTAGTTACTCGTTATCGTGTTAAGTCGCGTTTTATGACTTCTAATTCATACTAGTCTCTACCGCAAAAGGGCGGGGGGGGGGTGTTTCTGCTGGTAATCCGGCTTCCTCCCCCAATAAAAACTGGACGGAATGATATAGCTTAAAAATTGCTGAAAATGGCGTCAAACACCATCAAAACAAAAAAAAACCAATCTTGATAGTTATTTCTGTCTTCAAATTTGTTCTGTTGGATTTTAAAAGATATTTGTCGATTTTTTAATTTGATAAACATTTTATTTCGACTAAAGGCAGCATTAATATTAGTAAACCTTTTGCAATTATTATTGTCACATTACCACAGTCATAAACCTGTTTAGAGCAAAGTTGTCTCCTTGTTATAAGGGTAAAGGTATAGTGGCCAACACATCATGCGTAACCATTGAAGAAAAAAGCTTTGAAGTGCATGCGAAGTCATTAAATCGTGTTTAGCATTATACATACATGAAATTGATAATAACATAAACACTAAATCATCGTAATTAGACAAATAATATCTTTCATTTACATACAAAGAGGTGGATGCATTGACTGCTGATTCTTCTATGAACATATTCATTACTTGTGTGTTAATTGTAATTGCGGTGGGGGCGAGAAATTAGAATTAATTACTTATCAATCATCAAAGACTTCCAAAGTTGAGTGGTTGTATTATTTCTAATAGCGACATCAGTTATCTATGACTTTCTTCGTCTATTACGTTTTATTTCTTCGTATTTTATTTAATTCACAGTACGCTTAAAGCAGAAAATGTACAGAATGTAAACAAGCAAAAGGTATCACACATACACACACACACACACACACACAAATAAATAAATAAATATATTAGTATATAAATCTTACAAAAACCGGAAGCATTTGATTGTTTATATTATTAACAAATGCTTTTTTGCTTGTTGCTGTTGGACTTTGCTTTCTTTTGTGTGGCGTTGTTACATTCGTTACAAATATAACAAACAGTAAAAAGTTATTATTTCAAACGTGTCATTTGTCTGAAACGATATCATTTTATTAACTAAATGTCAACATTCTACATGATTACAAATCCATTTCAGATTTCTGATAACCTATGAGACTGTATTACGTCCAGCCGTTAATGAGGTGTATACTTTTTCCGGTGTTATATAGAAAGTAATTACATGATTCCGTGTGAAACTTTACAAAAATTCTGCAACAAAAAGATATAAACAGAAAATTAATGTCTTTTCCCACAACAGTCTATGTCTGTACGTTGTTGTAGTGATAACTGAAGCATTATTCTACTAACAATGTTATCGTATCCTGTAAATGTCCCTTTAAGGTGTTTTAAAAGATAACATACGAATAAAGCAGTTTTATTTTATCAAGATGTTGCTGTACAATGCTATATTCAACGATTAATACATTTTGTTATAGGAATCCCACAGACAATTTACAATTTTAGATACATGTGACAGGATACCAATGGAAACTGGTGATGAAAATGTAATTGAAGTGTTTAAATTTCCACGTGTATCAGACAAGAGATAAGCTGGTACAAAATAATTAATATTATACAAAACGGCCAATATATTAGTAAAATGATTTACACGTCGTTATTTTTTCAGGGTTTTTAAGTTCTACATACCGAACATTGCCTTTTGAAGTAATGTATTTGTACATGGATGATATGATACAAACATTTTGTCCATGTAAAGCATTAAGATACAAGAAATACATACTCGACAAACCATTAAATGGCTCAATGTGCCAGTTAGAACCTTCTTCTACGTTTAAATTATCCGCCAATGCGGTCGCATGTTATTGCTGGACATTCATACATATTATGGCTTTACGACGCTCCAGCTTGTCTGAATGGAAAAAAAACTTTGACGAAAGAACGCATAATTTTGATGACCTATATCATTAATATAAGGAACGGATGTTTAGACAAGGGCGATATACGGCAAAGTAATAAAAGACAACAAATTTAAGAATATAATTGTTCTTATCACAGTTTCTCGTTGTCCTCTGTAATAGTTACCTAGATTTTCCGGTCTATTGGTTAGAAGTCAGTAGGAATACATTTGGGTACTAAATTACGTCAGATTAAAGAATCTGCATACAACCTCAAAAATTTGTTTAGAAAAATGATTATGTTACATGTCAACTGTCCTATGAAGCACACAGAATTCAAATATGTAGTTGTTGAATTAGTTCTGGGATTTCATTTATAATTACTAATATCACGATGCGATTAAACAAAAATAAAGGTGTTCTTTTTATAAGCAAATCAAAAAGAAGTTACACCACGGTTTCACTGTGCCAACTGATGAAACCATATATACATCTTGTCTTTAGGGAATCGCGTTCATTATGCTTAAATTGTCCAGTTAAGCATAATTGATTAAAATAAGTGGCTATTAAAAGAACTCTGGGACTGTAATTACTATTACTTATACAATGATGATATTAAACAAACAAAACTGTGTTCATCAAATCGACTGCAGTGAATATTACACTATTTACAAGCGTTTTACTCCGAAAATATGCATGGGTGTCACACAGTGCCGTCATACTTAAAGCAAATTCATATAAAAAAAATATCATTGCAATATCCATTATTAAATGGAATTAAACACAAAAATAACACTCTTTGAACTTAAATGTTTAACGAAAGATTTTGTAATGTTTCATTAGTAGGCTTGTTTGTGTTGTTAACGACATGATCCTCTGACGTCATAGTATGATCTTTATTGGTTTTAAGTACATATGAAGTAAAATTAACCACTCTCAATGCTTTATATTTTTAAATGTACTGAGGAGCGTCATAATATAACAATTTCTTTTTTAAATTTAAGTGTTGTAACAAATCATGCTTCAATTTATAATTTTGTCACGAAGTTATTAAAATCACATACAGTTCCTTAAAATTTGTGTTTTTCATGTCTAGAAAACAGAACAAACTAAGTCATAACATATTAGTTTGCTCATGTCTTTTGCAAACTGACGATTGAGTGTAAAATGAATATTTGAAAATAGACCAAAGAGGAATATTAAATCACTGACATGCACAAGTTACATTATATTCATTAAAATAAATGCTGCCTTAATTTCTCGCAGAAAAATATTATCTAGGACGGATCAACAGTAGGCATTAACTCCATGTTGATGTTATCATAAAGTAACACTACAATTAGCCGTGCCAAAAATGAATAAATATTACATAAAACTTCCAACAAATTTGTATAATGATTTAGACGTCATTATTTGTTTCAAGATTTAAAGTTCTACATATATCACTTCCTCTTAAGTAATGTATTTGTACATGGATAATATGAAACACAACTTTTTTCCATGCAAAGCATTCAGATATAATAAATACAGACACTACAAATCATTTGATGGTACAATGTGGTAGTTAGAACCATCTTCTACATTTACAATTATCCGACAATGCGTATGTATATTATTTTAGGATATTTATACATATTATGGCTGAAAGACACTCCAGCTTAGAGATTGTCTGAATAGAAAACAAAATAAACACTTTGACGCAGGGAAACCGGAGAGTTGTGAAGACTTATATCATTCATACAAGAAAACCAACTGTTAGACCTGGGTCATATATGACAAAGAAATAACAAACAAAAACTTGTAGAAAATATAACTGTTCTTATTACAGTTTCTTTATGTCTGTTGTATTACTTTCTAATAAGATAACTGTATTGGATAGGCCTCAATATGAATACATTTGTGCATACAATTGCATCAGAGGAAAGAATCTGCATACAGCCGCAAACATTTGTTCAGGAAAATGAGTGTATTGTCCTTTGAAGCACAGAAAATTCAAATATGTAGTTGTACAATTAGTTTTGGGATTGCATTTACTATTACTAATATCACGACGCGATTTAACAAAGATAAAGGTGCTCTTTTAATAAGCAAATAAAAAAAAAGATATTACATCACGGTTTCACTGTGCCAACTGATAAAACAAAATATACATCTTAACTTTAGGGAAACGTGTTTATGATGCTGAAATTGTCTAGTGTCCAGTTAAACATAACTAATTAAAATAAGTGGTTATTAAAAGAACTATGGGACTAATTACTATTACTTACATAATGGTAATATTAAGCAAACGAAAATGTGTTCATCAAATCGACTGCAGTGAATACTACACTATTTACAAGCGTTTCACTCCGCCAATATGCATGGGTGTCACAGAGCAGCGTTATACTAAAGCGAATTCATTTTATAAAATATCATTGCAACATCCATTATTAAACGAAATTAGACATAAATTGAAACTCTTTGAACTTAAAATTTCCACAAAAGATTTAGTAATGTTTCATTAGTAGGTTTGTTTGTTTGTTAAAGACATGATCCTGTGACTTCATTATCTTTATTGGTTTAGGTACATATGGAGTAAAATTATCTACTTCCAACGCTGTATATATATGAATTTATTGAGAAGCGTGATAATATAAAGAATTTTTTACATTTAAGTGTTGTAACAAACTAGGTTCTAATTTATTTATTGGTCACGAAGTTATTAAAATAACACAGTCCTTACAATTTGTGTTTGTCATGTCTAGCAAACAGAACAAACTAGGTAATCAGATATTAGTTAAATCATGCCCGATGCAAAATGGCGATTGGGTGTAAAATGGATATTTGAAAATAGACCAAAGAAGAATGTTTAATCACTGATATTCACAAGTTACATCATATTCAATGAAAGAAACACTGACATTCTTTTTAGCAAAATATTATTTATAGAACCAACAATAGCGTTAGTATCCATGTTGATTTTATCATAAAGTGTCACTACAATTAGCTGTGCCAAAATAAATTATTGTTACATAAGACTTCCAACAAATTTGTATAATGATTTAGACGTCGTTATTTGTTTCCAGATGTGAAGTTCTACAAAGACCACTCCCTTTGAAAAAATTAATCTGTACATGGATAATATGAAATACATGTTTGTTTCATGCAAAGCATTAAGATATAAAACATACAGACACTACAAACCGTTAAATAAATTTTGCTAGTTGAACCATCTTCTACGTTTAAAATTATCCGACAATTAGTGCGTATGTAATTGTTGAACATTTTTATATTCATTATGACTGTGAGACACTCCAGCCCAGACAGAGAGTCTGAATAGAAAACAAAATAAAATCTTTGACCCAGGGAAAACGAAGAGTTATCAAGACTTATAACATTCATACAAGGAAACCGAAAGTATACATTTGGGCCATATATGGCAAAGACATAAAGGACAAAAAATGTAGAAAGTAGAAAGAATTACTGTTTTTATTAGAGTATCTGTTGTATAAGTTAATAATAAAATGACTGTATTGAGTAGGAGTCAGCATGAATACATTTGGGTAGTAATTTACGTCAGATTAAAGGATCTGCATACAACCACAAACATTTGTTTAGGAAAATGGTTGTATTACGTTTCAACTGTCATATGTGGGCACACATAATTTAATTGTGTTGTTGTTGAATTAGTTCTTGGTTTGTATTTACTGTTATGAACATCCCGATGGGATTAAAAATAAGGGTGTTCTTTTACAATATATTGTTTAGGGAAACGCGTTTGTTATACTGAAATTGTCCAGTTAATCATAATTAATGAAAATAAGTGGTAATACAAAAAAAACTATGGGACTGTAATTATTAATACTTATATAATGGTGATATTAAACAAACAAAATTGTGTTCATCAAATCGACACCAGTGCATATAACACAATTTACCAGCGTTTCACTACGCCGATATACCTGGTTGCCACGCAGTACCGTCATACTTAAAGCGAATTCATTTAAAAAAATTATCATTGCACCATCCATTATTAAATGGAATTAGATACAAATTAAAACTCTTTGAACATACATTTTCCACGAAAGACTCGGAATGTTTCATTAATAGGTTTGTTTGTTTTATTGACCACTTAATTCTCTGACGTCATTATCTTTATTGGTGTAAGGTACGTATGAAGTAAAATTATGTACTTTCAATGCTGTATGTATCTGAATTTATTGAGAAGCGTGATAATATATTGAATTTTTAAAATTAAGATGTTGTAACAAATCATGCTTTAATTTATATTTTAGTAAGTTATAAATATCACAGACAATTCGTAAAAATGTGTGTTTGTCATGTCTAGATAAAATGAAGGCATTAACTAAATACCGATGAATCTGTCAAAACAGACAATCCACAAATCAAAGACCGAGACACCGGCACCGCAACTCCTGAACCAAAAACACAGAAACTACAGCAATGGCCCTGACTTGGTACAGTCATTTCCAATCTAATTAAAATTATATCTTCACTTGGCTCCCCCTTTTTGCTATTGTCGCCGTGAAGATCTAACAACATCCCATTACAGGTCATCTCAGATTGAACTTTTGATATAAATATTATCCAATGAAAAATTTGGGTATTCCCCAAAAAATTAACAAATCAAACGTAAGCTTTTATCTTAACTTGGGGTTTAGTTATGAAAAAGGTACAATAATGCCAGAGAGATTCCGAACAATGACAGAGGATTCCCCAACATTAAAGGTTGGGGAAGACAGTTTTTGTTTGGTCAATACAGAAGTTCAATCTGAGATGACCTGTAATGGAATGTTGTTAGATCTTCACGGCGAAAATAGCAAAAAGGGGGGAGCCAAGTGAAGATATAATTTTAATTAGATTGAGTCATTTCAAAAGAAACGGTCGGTTTAACCAGGTTTTATGGCATAACAAACCTCCATAACTGTAGTATTTGAGTTGGTTAGTTTATTGAAATGGGTAGGTATCATATAACGCTAGTCAATAATAAGTGTATTCAACAATAATCATCGTAGCACATTCACTGTACACTGAATTTAAAAACGAAATAGAATATTTTTCGACAAGGAAGTGGTATCTATAGAGATACTTATTAAAGGCGTGGGCGAGTCGTTTTTTTCTTGTAACCTTGGTTTATAAGTTTATCCCGAAGAAATATATGGTGTTGCATACCATATATCAATATACACCGTATGCAGAAGAAGCTGGAATATTGCTGCAATAGGTGAGGAAAATTTATAATTTTGTAATAAAAATCGTCTCACTGTCGTAAATTCTTGCGCTAAGATGACCATTGGTGTCATATTAGAGTTTTTAGTCTAAAAATGATGTCGAAGAAGCTGTTTCCGTGGTTTCGTTAATTTCGAGTTCTGAAGGATATATTAACGGAAGCCAGTCAGCAAATTGAGGGTTGTTAATTTAAAGGACAACATCAATATATCTATATGTAAAATTAAAGAACCTAGGTTTTGATATCTTCTTGTCTTTAATAAGACGTCGAAAAAATTATGTTTCATAAGAACAAAGGAACAAATCGGCAAGGAGTGGGGCACATTAGAATTCCGATTGTCTGCTGAAAAACACATCCTCCAAAAGTTACAAATGTTGTCGATAAGAAAATCTAGCATACTATAAACCTGTTCTTCGCTGTAGTATAATTAGCTTTTTAGTTTTTTAGATGAAAACACGTACTGTCGTAACCTAAAACTACATATTTGTAGGAATATGTGGAAGCGAAGGCTTTATGTAGGATTTTCTTAAGACGGGATTTTAGTTTGGAGTGCGGCAAGGTAGTATCAAAAGTTGAATAATCAAAGGTTCTAACAGATGACTTCTTAGATATTGATCTAGCTTTTAAATTTTGTAAAGTTATTTTGAATGGTTAAGATTTCACATATGATTTATATTTCTTCGCGAAAAAACAGTTTCACGGTATTTGTGTTGTCCTTCTTTCACTGCGGACAATATCTTAGTCTAGCGTTTTGACAACTCTTTGGTAGCGCATGTAGATGAACCGGCTATACGACTCTTTGTCGTAATTAATATTAAAAGATGTCATGAAGAACTTATGGTTAGCCAGGATTTTATCTTTCTCAAATATGGTTCGTTTGAATGTGAAATTATCTGAGTTGTCCTTTATGCCTAGTTCTTTAATGAGGCATTCATAGTAATGTGACTTACATACAAACACAATGTTGTTAGAAGCTTTGTCTGCAGGGACGTCAACATATTTGTCATGGAAAGAATTGAGGCACATTATAGCATCCTCGTGTTTAAATACGGATTTAGGCCGATCATTAATGCAATGTCTTAGATTCATTATTCGATGTTGTACCAAAGACCTTAAAGATTTTACGGGCAATTGTGTTGATATATTTATAAGACACACGATAGGAGTCGTTTAATTTTTGAAATATGAAGAGATAAGATCTTTCACTTAGGAATATTGCTGATGTTAGCTGCATCAATTCCTTTATTTCTGAATTTCATGTGAAGGAATTTTCTATTCTTATCAAGAAAAGGCTCCGTCCTTACGGGTTTGAAAAAACGGAAAGACGGCATGTCGCAAATGATGCTAGTCAATCTATATTAAGATGTAAATGATCTATTCCTCCAACTTGAAGTGCATAATCACTAAGAAGTTTTAAACATTTGACAGACGTAAAGAAAAGAGTGGTACTAATGTAATGTAAACACAACGGTTTTTCAAGAGAAAGAAGGTCATTATACTTGTCGGAGGAAGATTGGCACTGCGAATTTCTTTGGTGGTTAGACGTTTGTATATTGTATGACCATGGCTTCGTTTGTCTCTAGAATTTGTGTTAAAAAGGCTCATTACATTTTCTCCATTGCATGAATAGGTAATGAGATATTAGTCTGGTCTTAGCCGATACAAAATAGCGATTTAGTGTAAAATTGATATTTGAAAATAGACCAAAGAAGAATTGTAATAAAGTAGCAAAAAAACCGACCGAACAACTAAAGCCAAAAGCCAAGGGACAGTTACAAATCCGGATATAGACAAACACAACACAAACACCAAACACATCAAACACAGAAAGAGAGTAACCCGAACCCAATAAAAGCCATGGGTGCACTCAGGTGCTCCGGACGAGTAAGCAGTGCCTGCCTCTAATTAGACAGCCGTCGAGTTACTCATTGTCTTGTCCAGGGAAAAGTCAAATCCAGAAATAGGAAACACTACCTATGACTCAGCGAAAACGTCAGATCGTATATGAGACACTGATTTCCCATAACGATCAATTAAGTCGTGGTGCCGACCATATATATTCTGGAGAGATCAACCTAGGTACAACAAACCCTTGTTTGAGTAGTTTAGCAGTCAACAGCAGTGATCGGTCTAGAAAATCGGAATACCGATCGCAGGATCTAGAATCATTGATATGCTCAAGTTACATCATATTCAATTAAAGAAATGCTGACTTTATTTTTTTAGCAAAATATTATCTCTGGGACGAAACCAACAGTAAGCGTTAGCATCCATGTTGATGTTAGCATAAAGAAACACTACAATTGTTTCAAATGTGTTGGTCTTTTTAGATATAACCAAACATACCTAAATATCATGTTAATGCTGCACTTTTATAATATTTTTAGTAACATTTGCAGTGACTAGTTTTGTATAGATTTACAAACTAAGCCAGTAATGTACAGGATCCAAGCCCACAACATACGTCAGATTATCCACAACTATGTTTGTTTATGCAAGTACATAGAATAGTTAGTATACACTTAAAAGGTTTTTTCTGCACTATAATTTACCAGGAAATTAACTATTCTAAGAAATTACAAAGGAGTGTTTAGACGTTAAATCGGATTAGATGCATTCGAACTGGTCTCTTGTTTCCTTGTTGTGAAACATATTTAAAACAATATTTTTTATCTTCTTATTCAGTTCTTTTATTGTTTTTAGACACATCTATTTTTAGCTTGATAAATTGTTATACTTTATACCGAATGTCTAATAGAAGCGATATTGATGTTGTTGAATTATTTTGAACTTACATTATTCTTTGCTATATTAGACATTGGACGTTGTACTCTTGATATGGGAATTTTAATTTGGACTTTAAATTACTTTTTCCGGTATGCAACAGTAAAAATCAGCTTCTTTGTGACCATGCTATCTTAGTAGTTTAGCACGAAGAGGAATTCGCCTTTGATCCAAAATAATTATCTATGTAAACAAGAACTGTGCAAATATTGCATGTATAACGTTCATTTTTGTTGTTTGCTTTAGTTTTTTGTCAGCCTAATAAATGTCACAAAACTAAAGAGTAAACATATTTTCGTTATATTGCCTTTTGAAATTTGCTCTTCTGAAATTGATCAAATAGACGTAAAAGTGTGTTTACATTATTGCTGGTTAACCACAATTCTGAAATAGGCATTAATTTAACAGTCCTCAGAGGAGTTAAATGTTCGTTAGTTCAAATAACGAAAGTCTCTCAGACTCTTAATAATTCATATATAACAATATTTTATCTAGGTATTATAAACAAGGAAAGAATGTTCTTCACAACATGAACTTGTAGAAGACGCGTACGTGAAGTTTTAGTACGCGTACACTGAGGTTTTTGTAGACAGTGTGACACTCGAAAAATGTTTTTCTCAAAATATACATTTTAGAGAATGATTGATTCACATTGTTTTTTAAGCGAGATTCGAACTTTCACCATTTTTATTTTCATTTTACAAAAACTTTAAATGCTAGTTATACGGATACTTTTCATTGATTTACAAAAAATATCTAATGAAAATTTAATTTACATTTATTCTAGCTTACTTAAACTATTTTTATATCTTTTAATATTTTGATCCTAAAAACTATATTAAAAGATAAAGCAATAATAGTTTTGTTATTTGCTTCAAGCAAGTGCCATGATAACTGATGTTGAAGATGCTTTTGTCATTTCGGCGATCGATACCTGGCTGTTAATTTAAGTTATTTTTGTATTTTTATTGTTTGTTTGTTTGTTTTATGGTGTTTAACGCCACTGTCAGCAAATTTTCAGCTATATCATGGCGTCCAGTTTTTATGGGGGGAGGAAGCCGGAGAACCCGGAGAAAACCCCCTACCTTTTGTATTTTTAATATTGAATTTCAATCCGTCATAATTTATTAAATGTGTTTGAAAAAGAAAACTGGGATGAGAATTTTAAAAATATTTAAATCTACATATTTTAGGTCTTCAAATGATCGATCAGTCATAAATAATACAATAATTGTAAATGTTATTTAACATTTAAATTTTTTTTTAAAGATTTGAAATGAATTATCTGAAAAACTAATTATATCTCTGATAGGTATGAGTATATTTATGTAGTTCAGGTTTTCTGTAAGACCAAAAAAAGACGACAAAGTTGTCAGTCAATAATAGAAACACAAGTCTACATTTACAGATACAGTTCTAATTTCGTCTCTATCTACAGTAATTGAAATACAGCAATATTGTATTTCCGTTTCTTGTACTCTTCTTAGTCTTAAAAACTGGCTGATAGATACATTTGTAGTCGAATTCCTTGATAAGATTAATGAATTTTGGAACATATAATTAATAGAGAGATAAATCATATCAACCCATTCATTTCTTAATAACGACGTTTTCTTAATGCCCAGAGTACTGTTACGCTATTTTGCAAAACATGGCCTATCTTTTAAATCTCCTGCATCCACGTTGTCTAGAATCAAATGACCAGACAACTGGTCATTTGTTACAAACAGAACAATCAGAAAGCTAATAACACAACAGGAGGAAATTATATTACATCCCACGATCGCAATAAAACCAGGACAATGGTCAATTGGTATTCTGTGAAAAGAAATGAAAATTATTAGGTTTGTACTTTCGTGCGGTTAAATTGATAAGGAAATATGTTTTGTATAAATGGTTATTATTCATGTGTTCTGCTGTAGTGTTTGGCAAGATTTGTCACATAAGACAATGTGTATACACAATATAAACCGAGTGATTATGACTTAAGTTTATAATTTATTAGGATTTAAAAATGTTTTTGATAGCTGGACACTGTAAACATACTTACAAAAATATAAACTAACATATGTTAACACGTGAGGTTTATTATTTAAATATTTATTTCGTTATAGGCTAAAATATTTATTTAAACATCTTTTTATCATTCACGGTACATCCGACCAAATTTGTCTGCTTATAAAATAGATACTATCATATTTGATAGGTGATTTATGGAACGTTGTTCATCAATATAGCGGTGATTATACTGGCGTGTAAAACACATATTGATTTCCGCTGCATACAGGGATGGTCCATTTTACCATTTTTAGTGGAAATGATCAAAGAACTGATTTATAATTGTCAAGTTTTTCCTCGTTTGTTAGCGTTAGAGGTAAATTGTCATTAGCAAATTACTTACAATTAAATGTTTATATCAGAACAGTACTATCTGCTTAATCTTCGTAATATAATCTGGTAAATGTAGACAGCTGCCGAAGTCTAACATTAATATTAAAAAAACTCGAACTGTTTTCCTTTTGCTTTTTACAGTTATATCAGATACAAATAGGAATAATTCCATTGATAAAACAAACAGAACTATGATGGAATATGGTAATTGTTGTTTATAGTGCATTTTATCAGGGATTATCCATTTGTTGACGTTGATGGTTATAAACCAAACAATGTGCACGTTTGGTAAATTATGCTCCTATATCCGACAGTAAACAGATGACCAGTACAATGGAATGAAATTCGTTGCTGTGCTGGTCGTTGTTTTATATTTGTGTGCTGTTTTGCTGTTTACTGGTATTCAGTCTCATTGTAGTTAAATATTTCACTAGTTTGATATTCTCATATACATGTTCGTGTATCAAAACTATACCCCGCTCAGCTGTACATACTGAAGTAAAACAGCCCATGTATTATAATTACCACGAATACATCTGTCAAAACAACGGGAAGATTGGTTATTGAAAACAAATCCACCGGTGTTCCCGCTACCCATAGCAATTAAAATATTCCTTGAATTGTCGTTCAGTGGCATTTTGTCATTAAACGAAGTTTAAATAGTCAACAAAGCAGCCAATCGTCGCTTTGTTTTTATACAAAAGTTGGCAGATAAATCAGGATGGTTTTTTTAATACCAATCGAGAGCCATCGAATGACTTCAAAATAATCGTGATCGATTAAAAGATTTTGTCTCTTTGTCAATGTTAAATTTGGTGATTTTTATTTTAAGAAAAAACGAGCTCTGTCTTCAAAGCTCCGTATATATATACATCTAGTTTGTAAATAATCAAAACATATAATAACGCCAGTCTCAACATTTACTATAATGGACGCTTTTAGTGAAAAATGAAAAGTGCATGTACATGAATGCTGTTAAATGTGTTTGTAATTAAAACGTTTTTCTTTGTGTTTTTAGTACCATGTATAAAGAAATGTATTCAATTGTTAAAATAGACCATTTCATATAAGACAACATTCATATTATTTCCATTAAATAACATCAACAAAACAAAAGGATAAGATCCTCGTCGAATAAAACTTCTGAAATGAAACAAACTTTTAAACGAAGATTAATTTTTTCAAATATTAGCTTCCAAATATGTATTTACTTAAGGAATAATTTTGTATAAAATATATCACAGTTGCGTAATTCTGCAGAATAACTCAATACAAATGCATTTGTTGGCAATCGTTTTTTAACAATGTCTATTTTTATCTTAAAACAAACATTTTCCATCTGCCATTAAATTCGACCGGTATGGAATTGTATTAAAAGGAATATGTACACCTTCATGTACTGGGAAATTGCGGTATTGGATTGATAAAATACGGTGGGTAGGTTGGTCGCATCACCATGTAAGCTGTATCTTAGCAACGGCTGAACAACACGTTTTAGGATCCTGAATGCCAGCAGAATGTAAGGGATAATTTGCTTAAACCTTTGTAATTTTAAAAACAAAAAAGTGTTTACTATGTTGAGAGTAAACTTGGTTAGAAATGTCACTTTAGTTGTGAAGGTAACACTACACTAAATCCCGGTAAGTGTCAACATCGAAAGGGCAGAAATATCGACGGTTACAAAATGATTAATACTCTAAAACTTGAAGCAGTGAACTGTTTTAATTACATTGTCACCATTGTGATATATAAAGGATCACAACCCGCAAACAGAAGTGCATGTGCAAGATTGCAGACCATCTGCAATGACCGAATGATCGCACAAACTGAACGATCAGGATAATGTGAACCTCTACATTTCAATACGAGTGCAAGTCATGGACTCGCACATCAGATCTTGAGAAAATGATACAATCTATATAAAAGAAATCTTTCCAAAGACGGCAAGAGATCATATAAAGGACGAAGTGGAAAACAGTATCGGGCAAGATAGTCCTTATGAAGACCTACTTTTTTCTGCATTCCGTTTAAAACCAGAAGGATAATACCGAGAGGTCATTTTACGAATGGGACATATATAAAATGACTAACAAGTGACTACAATAAACAACAAAGACTAACGACTAACGAACGAGAACGAACAAAGTTCTAAATACATAAATTAGTAATTGTGCTATGGTTCACCAGTATGGTATGGTTCACATAACTGTACATCAATCTCCACGCAAAGGATTCTGGGTATCCTACGTCAACCACAATCACCTCTGCCATACCATTGGTTGACACTGTGAGAGATATCTCTCATGGATGATAAGCTTCGCGTACAAACGCAGTAATTTCAATGTAAAATTGTATCTGAAGTATATAAAAAGACTATATAAAAATAAATAAAATCTTGTGTATTATTTTACAAACATCGATATTTGTTTACAAATGTCACGAGCAGACGACAAATGTAGTTCCACAGTAAATGGAGGATGACGTGTGGCAGAGGTTATATCTGGGAACCAGTTATGTTCTCTGTGCCGGAGAGTGACTGTACATATGTTTGCATTAATTTCCAGTATTTCCTAATAAAGCTTACATGATATCAATCCGCGAACAAAGAGCAGATAGCATGTTCTATGTATCTTAGTCTTTAACGTAACATTTTTGAGTTAAATATAAATAAGTACATAACATACCACATTCGATAGCTACGCCGTCAAAACGAACGGATCATGCTATTGTTCAACGAATTTTAAAAAAAAACTTGGCGGAAAAAATATGATCAAATTACTTACCAGTTTCAAAAATAAAGCACAACACGTATTAAAACACCTACGTGAGAAACTTATATACATGAATCTATAAGTTAATATCATATAATTGTCTTCATTATTCAATAAATACAATAATTTTATATTTTAGTTTCGTGTTTCATAGAGAATGTTTGATTGTTTAGCTTGGCTGCCTATAGTTAATTACGTTTTAGAAAATTGAGTATTGTAGTAAGCGCTGGATTTCGTGTTTACAAAAGCAATAAGCGATTTATCTTTTTCTGGCAAATATTTACAGAGAAAAATAATTAATGGTGTAATTATTGCGGTGTACATGAAAACGATAGCATCAATAAAAATCATTAAAGTATTTATGACTCAAAAATCGCAAAGGAATGATTGTTTGCATGTTTGCATAAAGTTTGGCAAGATGTATATAGCTAAATTCGGGGCAAGAACAAGTTTACGAACAATATATAACGAGCTAAATGGATAGGTTAACTGAAAAAATGTTAAAATGTATGGAGCAGGTTGTGGGTACGATGAATATATCCTTTGTAGCGGGTACAAAACACCTATCCATTAAGATCTTTGTAAATGGAACTTATCACTTTCCAAACACGTTGCAAACTATAGTCCATGGTAATGGTATATATCGTATTGGCAACCCGTAACTATAGGATATACAAATATTTGAAAAAACTAATAACAATCACGCAAACAAGAAAAGAGAACTATGACATGTAGTTAAAAAACACAGTATAAAGTATTGCGATGCTTTTAACCGATAACGCGATTAATTAAACTAGAAAAAAAACAACCAACAGAAAGGTCACGATCGGCAATGTAAAGGAAAAAAGCAAGTCGATGCTTTTTAAAAGTAAACATTTACTTTTTCTACATGCCTGTACCTATCGTTTTTTTATCACCGGCTTAGTTTTTAACAGTAAGCCGATGCTTATAACTAGTATTGCGATGCTTGTTAAAAGTAAGCAGATGCAGATAGAAAACAGTATAGCTGATATAACATGACATAACAAGAACGGCCACTGATACTTTGCTATATCTAGTCTTGTCTAGTATATGATTTTCCAATGAAGTAAGTTCTAATGTAAAATTAATGAACCATGCAAAACAATCATTGATCTAAATATGAAAATAATTGTTTTAAACTGTTATGTACTATCTTATATAATGTAATAATAAAACCAATTGAATAAACATCATACGTGAATTGCAGTGCTGTTATTTCTCATGCATAATAGACGGATTTGTTTACAGTATAAAACAATAAAACAAAACGATGTACACGTATATATGTATTTAATGTTTGATTTCAGAAATCAACCTTACAATTTGAGATTGATTTGAAAAAATTACTATTATTTATTGATTATTGATTGCTTTGATTTAATGTCTTCTTAGAAGCAATCTAGAAATATATTAGCCATATTCAAGAAAATTAAAACAATAAATTAATAGGTGCATGAGATGGCCCAACGGAAACAAATTTGGACTGACACTAAAAACGTATGGAGCCTTTATGAAGCTGTAACTATAAGCCTTTTATTTTCGAAATCGACTTATGTTTTCATCATGCAAGGAGCGTGGTAATTTTCCAAACAATTTACTCACTAAGTCTGTAGTCACGTGTTCCGTATTATCCAACAACCACTAAGAAGAAAGTTGGGGAGCTCGTCCTTTCATTATGGTTTCAGTGGTCTCGAATGAAACAGTACTTTATTAATAACAATCTATATTACAATGGTTCTACACATAACAAATTTACTTTATAAACACATTTTAACTTTTTTACATTTATTTTTAACACATCAAATAATAGCAAATTTAATGTTAATCAAATAAGGCTTGTTTAAACGAGAACATATGTTTTTTTTTCAAGAGAAACAGAACTGATAGACTGTACTATAAAAAAACTATTATCCGATATCTTTAATCTTGTAGAAATGGAGAATGACACTATATCGAAATGTTAAAATACGGCCTGGATAATTAATGGCATCACCAGATCTGTAGAATTTTGTCTAAATAAATAAGACGTTGTACAGCTTTTCCTTAGGACTAATACCATACCGCCATGATTATTGATAAATTGGCTCCCAAGGAATACTATATAAAATCAATCACCCATTAGACTTAATTAAACACTACCTTTCATCTATAATTTATAAGATCTTTCACTGAGAATTAGAAAAGATAGTTCTTTAAGAAAAGGGCGATACGAACAAATGTGATATGTCGCAGTCAAAGGAATATTTCGTTCCGAGCGGTCTTGAACTCTCAAGAACGACAAAAAGTAATTAATACTAAATTGGACATATTTTTAATCAAGACTAAAAGTTGGTAAATACAGAAACTGTTTTATTGTATTAATAAATATATCCTTTTACAGTTAATATTGGCTATAGTATTTATTTTTAAAAGCTGTAATTTTTATGTCATTATACTTAATAATATTGACGTCATATTCAATGATTTTAGCTGCTTCAACTGATGTTTGAGTCGTATGGTCGTCTCTATCTAACATTATTTTAACGTATCTATGCAGCTATAATTATAACATGTTTAGCTAAGTTTTCGAAAAAAATAAACGCTTCACAATTTGAGATTCGTTCTGCTACATGCTAAATTACTTTTTTGAACGGTACATTTTGTCGACCCTTTAGTATACCTACTTCATTCACTTATGTAGTTTTTGAGTATGAGTATTGCAATTTGTGGTCATTGGTCATTGATCAGGTGAATTTTCATGTGTCCTTCAGTATAACGGTGGAATTTACACATGTTTTAAATCGAGTCATAATAATATTATTCATAAACGTTCAAATATACTAACCGAGGAAAAATAAAATTCTTCTCTTCTCCCTCCCAGCAGATACCCTTAAAAAACCCGCATTTTTTATCAGAATAATGTTACTGCTTGGATGAAAAGGAATAGGAGTATAAAAAAACAGCTACAACCAATTGTTGTTTTTTCACGAACAAACATTCAATTATATTACAGGGTTATGGGGATGAAATTAAGAAAATCAAAATAACTGTTATTTAAAGAAAATTAACGGATTTGCGGAATAACTTTACCCGACTCTTATTTATTAAGGAGAACTTGAAACGCGAAAAGTATGTATGTAATTAGAATTAATTATTGTTATCTTGAATTTATGAGAAATCGCAGGATCATATTAGAATTTATCTTTGATGTAAACAAACATTTAAGTCAAAAGAAAACATAATAATGGCTTTATGAAGAATGGTTTGATGTGATTAAAGAATCAACTCATTATTCAGATTGTAGGTTGTATCATCTATGGTTAATACTTAATTTCCATGAATCCTGATCTCTGATGGCAGTAAACTATTTCTATTTACAAAACCAAAGGGGAAACAAATCACTGGTCATTTATACTAAAAATTCGGATCAAATGCATATACAACGTAATATGGAGTAAGCATTGCCAAAAATGCGAGCACAGACAATATAGTCCTTTATTATCAATATTTAATGTACATTTCATAATTGACGTAACTTCCGAACACCCTAAAAGTGCCTCTTAATTCCAATGGTCACGTGACGTCTTTCTTTGTAACGGTGACGTCACATGAATGTAATTTGATTGTCAGTTTTTAAAGATCGATTTAGAAATTGCAAAAAAGTAGTATGGAATTTTTGTTGTTAATTTTATGTTTTATGTTTATTTTTTATCGATGTCAACTTTATTTTCAAGTCTTTCTTAGAATTTTTTTTAATCAATTCTTCATTTTTTTTTGTTACAGTTTTTTGACGATATAAACTTCCGGACGATATCAGCATTAAGCAGATGTTGATCACGTGATTAATTTTGATCACATGACACATAATTGCCGTAGAGCTCACCGCTCTTCGCGGGCAGCTTAGTTGCCCGCTGCGAGCTGTGCTCGCTAATAGTAGAAAAAGACTCATACAACACGACCAGGTTGCATGTGAATTGTAAATTTTTAGGTAAACCCCAGCATCAAGATTTGATTGCGTCTATTACGAGTTAAATTGGTTCGCACACTTTTGAAATCATTTATCTACAAAAATACATTTAAAAAATTTTCCTGGGATTGGTCATTTAAGTAACCCATTATCCGTCTCACGGCAGAAACTGCACATGATAACGTACTGCGTAAGTTTATATGGTTCTGAAACATTATTATAACTGCCGACAATAAATTGTACATATATGGGCATTCTCGAAATGTTGGTTGTGTCTTGTCTGCCTGCCTGCTTTGATTTTGTATTCTTTTTCTTGAAAGTGATATTGTTGCATAATCGATAACACCGAACAGGAACGTTTAGTAGAAACGTGTTGCGAGTTTTATGCCTTAAAATTTGTTAAAATTCTCTGATTGTTTCTTGTTTTTGTTTTTAGTGTTGTTAGAAGTTGCTTTTGCCACGTGTTTGTCGTTTTTAACATGGTCTTGATTCATATTTGCGGCTTAAGATTTGTTCTGATTTCGATGTGAATTTGTATCAGACTGTTTTTAGAAAATAGGACACATAGTAAAAACCAAATTAGTTTTCGTATCTTTTATCACGTCCTTACATAAAAATGAAGAGCAACAATCTCACAATAACAACAAAAAAATTAATGCACGGTACGCATAATTAAAATATAACCCTCATTCCATTTGATTGATTTGATGTGTTTGTATTCGAATAGTGAGTAATCAGGAACTAATCTAATTCTTTGTCGTATATAAAAGCCGGCTTTGATTATGAAATACAATCGTTTAATTATCAAAATTAAGTTCTATATGTATTTATGTAAATATCTGTTTAATCAGAAATGTCATAGTAATAAGATATATTGTTGTTTGAATATCGTGCGCACAAGCATATCTTTGAAAATTGTTAGGTCTAAAATGTCTTTTTAACGAAGTACTTTGTAGTCTTTTTATATGTTCTGGAATCAAGAAATAAACATTACGTTTTGAATACACCCAAGAAAACTAATCATCTATATTACCTTTGTATATTATTTCAAACTTATATAGTTTTCAACTTAAGTGTCTTACAAAGATCAAATTCGCACTTTTTGTTTCATAAATTTAATTTAATGTTAATTTATTTACTCCAAACTTTTTACTACCATCCACATATTTGTATGACTTTTTTTCGATTTATCTAAAATATGTAGCCCTACACAGTCCATTGACAATGGTTGGTCCATAACTCATGTATTCTTCAATTGACGACCAGGCAATTAAGAAATAATAATTATTGCCTGATCAATCACTGTTAAATTTTTTCGTGAAGATAACACGATATCAAAGTAAATAATTTCATGGTTAATATATCGTTATCTCAAATTCAATATTAATTTTGATTAATGATTTGGTTCCTGATTATAAGCATGAAAGATTAAAGTTATATTGAGATCTATTGGTAAATAAATAACGCGTAAACCAAGTATAGATCAGCGGAGAAAATAAACAAGAATCTATAACCAGCCCTACACTCTTTCGAAATATTTTTATAGTGATGTCGTGTCTTTTTGACAAGTTTATACTTGGTACAAATCGTCTTTTATCTTCCTCTTTTGATCAGCACATCATTAAATTCTTTTTACAGCCATTGTAATATGCTGTAAAGGTAATCGTTAAATGTATCCATGTTTAGATTAATTAAATAATTGATGCTTAATGTTCGGCAAATATTTATATATCTGTAATCGTACTTAAAACGAGTCAACAGAAGTGAATCAAATTATAGGTATCACACAAAAGGGAGATGAACAAACGATGTGTGTTGTCATTTGAACAGATAAGGTAAAACATTAACCTATAGACCATTTATTGACACTATGAAACATATTCTTAATTTTAAAAAAAGATTCCCAATTACCATGAGTCCAGCCGAAAGTCCAGGTTTTCGCCGAGGCAGCTAGCTTCGTACTCCAATAAAACATCGACGTTAATATAAAGCTGACAAATTGCTCGAAGTGCGTAAAGCCCCATTCAATTCAATTACTTAGAGAATAAAACAATATAGAGCTTTATGATTTGAAGTTTAAATTAAAAATAACATAATTATAAGGCCCTAAGTCCTAAGTACAGCTTACATGTGTAAGGAGCATCTTGCATATATCTATAAGGCAAGAAAGGGTGACTCTCCTCCTACACGAACAACGTGATTGTTGAAACACATGTAAGACAAATAAAAAATATAAAATGTCGTAAGGAATACGGTTAGGAACCATGTTGTTAAGTACATATCTTATAAATATTGAAATGATTTTCAGATGAGTGAAAATAAATGTATTTGTCATTAAATAAATTGTTCTGATTATGAAAAAACACGTTCTAGTAAACATGAAAGCCTTTAATCATCTTACTGTATATTATGGAAAACATTTTTTAAGTATGATATTACTTATTAAAATTAAGAGATGTAATCACTTCTTACATAAATTACTGAAACACAATGAGGGTTTATTTTATGTTATACTATAAGAGTAATCTAAATCAACAAAGAACAAATAAATTACTAACTAAAAATATCCCAAACACTGCAGTAATGACTACTTGAGAGGAACGTGTATACAAATTAAGCCAGTTTATTCAATATAAGCCGCTCTATTTACGATCAAACCGTTTCAATTCGCAAATCCATTTTATGTTAAAAGGATGTTAAACAAAAGTTGTTTGATCAAATGAATTTTTGTGTTGTTTATAGGTGTGTCTCTTCCTTTTTGTATCTGTTTTGAATCTAGGTTTATGTTATCTCTCCAGAAGTTCTATAGTCGTCACCATGACTTAATTTATCGTTATGGCAAATCAGTGTCTAAAATACAATATGACATCTTCGCAGAGTCAGAGGTAGTGTTTCCTATTCTTGGATTTTCCCGAAACATGACAACTCGAATGGTGTCTAATTAGAGGCAGACACTGCTTACTCGTATGGAGCACCTGAGTTCACCCAGGTTTTTATAGGATTCGGGTATTCTCTTTCTGTACTTGGTTTTGGTGTTATGTTGTGTATGTTTGTCTATATACGGATTTGTAACTAATCCTTGACTTTTGGCTCTTGTTGTGTGGTCGGTTTTCTGTGCTATTGTTTGACACCTTCGAAGTCTAGACTTATTTCGATGCTGGAGATGTCAATAAGCCGATTTAACATGCTTTTATGGAGCAACTGATCCTTGAATCGCATTAGCTACTTTTTAAATGTTTGTTTGTACTTAATGTTTTCACTATTTCTTAATATTTCCTTTTTATTTGACTTTGTATTGACTTGAAACGTAACTTTTTCTGTCGTATCATAAAGGTGTTTGTGGTTTTAAGATATGAAAGTTGCATGCCTTGAAAATATGTGTTTTTTATGTGTGTATGTTCTACTCTTTTATTGTCTTCGTTTGACATTGTCATTTATTCGTATAAATTGTTTGTAAATCAAATGTTTATAAAGTAAATGTCATCAAATATGCCAAGATATAACCTTTTTGAACTTAAAATGATTAGAAACAAAATATCATCAAAAATGCCAAGTCATAACCTTCTTGAATTAAGATTTTTTTTAACTATATGTATATATAAATTTAAATCGACCAGTGCGACTCCGGGTGGCGGAAAGGGGATGCCCTGTCGTTGGGGTGTCATGTCGTAATATGGAACGATGTGACTCGTTTAAGAATGCCACTCTCCTTGCACGACAAATACACCTTTATATAGATTTCTAAAAAAAGAAGTCTCACTAGCTAAAGGCTGAACCGTTCATACCCAATGCTTGATAGTTTCCGATGGCAATCAAAATTATGTTTTTCGATGGCCCATCTCGTTTCCCCCATCAATTTTATTGTACGTTTACTTGATTTCGTCCGGATTTATCTACAATACTGCTCCCTGGACGTACAACAAGACATCCAATCAATCAATCATCGAATTCATATATGAAATTAATAATATTAGTTCGTGTATATTGGAATTATTGTATATAGACTTAAATGCAAGGATTATGCAAATACTGTGTTTAATTTTTATTCCTTGAATATCAATTTTCGTATTTTTGTGGGTATTATTTATCCATAAATTCTAAAATTTAACGAAGTATTATATCACTTGGTATTAAATAAACAGTAGCTAAAACAACTATCAGAACCAACTGCATGCTTAACGAAGACAAGTTTGTTTTGTTTTCAAGTGTTATACTAAATATTTAAGCAACATTTGGATGTTTTAGATCGATAAGAAAGATACAAAGTATACGAAAATGTATTATTCTCACAATATCGTATACAGATGTTTACTCCAGCAATCAACTTCTGATTGTGTATTTTACGCTCTTTTTTGACTCCATACAGAGGATTAGCAAAGTTATAAACCAACAATAACATTTAATATTTATAATTTTAAATTAAATTTATAATTACGAATTAATAGTAATAATTCACTAAAGCTTTTTGTCTTTTAGATAGTGTATACAATGATGGTAGATATCATACAAATTACTTCCAGTAACGATTCAAAGCGTTCGAGTTAAATAAAACTCTCTATTAACTATCAACGATATTTGAATGTTTTTGGCAATTCTCTTTCAGTCACCATTACTGTAAAAACGTTATTTAGATCTATTAAACAACAATTGATTTAAAAAAGTCAAGTATATCAATACCCTTATATTACTGCTTTGGCATCACACGTCAGGTAGCATTTTGTTTACAACAATTAGTGTACAATTGACCTTCCGATACACAAATTTATGTATGCAACGAAATAGACTTTTACTCAATACACGAAACTTGATACCCACGGATAAAAATGAAACAAAAGTTTATTATATCGGGGAGTTTTTACATATATACAATATATGGAGTCACATGTACACAATAGCACCTGTTTATATGACACATTTACTCACTAGATGTCTGTTCATACCGAATTCACGAATTATATGATTTTTGGAACTTTGGTTTCACAAGATGTGTGATTGGAATCATTTTGGTATTAGATATAGGGTATATTTGTTTATTTTTGTCGTATTTTTTGAAGCTACACTGTGGGTGAATAACTCAATCTGTGGGTAAATTATTGTAGTTAGGATAAAGGGCTTGTAAATTACATGTAATTGTTTTAACTGTGAAACAGCAAAGTGTTGTCTTCATTTTTTCGATGCATCTTCATATCGCCTTGCTATTTTTGCATCTCTGCAGATTACTTATAATACTGTAGACTAATCTGTATTGTTGTCAAATACAATGATTGGAAAGCTCAAAGGAGGCAACACATAATGACTACATTTTAAGTGACATGTTTACTGATTAACAAATAAATGAAGTGAACGAAGAATGATAAATAAACGACAATTGTAAAAATAATTTAATTTTCAACAAAACCTGAAAACTATCTGATCAAAATTTGCAAGTATTAATGTTTTTGAAATATAATGAGTTGCTTGTGAATTTAAACGGCCTAAAAGATCAATGATACACATCGTCCTCTTACAACGAGACACAAAATGAAAAAAATGTAAAAAGTTAAATTTCATTATGGATACAAAACTTACACAATCAGTCCAGTTCATTTCTGAAAAAAATGTGCAAAGAAACATGCGGTATTCCTCAGGCACAATGACCTTCGATTACATTTGGATTTATCCTATTATTGAGGAACGGCATTTACAGGATGTTTTCCACACATTGCAGAGACAGACCAGTTTATTGTCACAGCATTTTGCAAAGGCGTGATCTGAATCCGGTAAACAAGGCATTCCCCATGACATACATGGTAATCTTATATGTGCTCTGAAAAACAAAACAAACACTATTAGCTGAAAATTAGGGTAACATATTATAATATAACAGGAAGAATAAAAACAGATGTTTACATGTAAATATTCAGGATCACAATAAAACGACAAGACGAAAAGAAGAAAAACGGAGAAATGGAGATGAACGAACGGTTATGATATGCTCAAATACAATAATTACAATGGCAAGAGAAAAGAAGGGATAATATACAGCAGGTTAAGCAACAACGGTAAAGGTTCCAACGGAATTGGTAGCACAAAACAATTACAAGGACATAGAACATCATTAAAATGTTAAAAACGAAACCATAGTCGAATTTAATGCTATGATCCCTCTTATGTGGTAAGGAAAATATAGCAAAAGACGTGTCTTGTTATTTGTGCAAAAGAAAAAGCAAAATTGAAAATACAAATTAAATTCAATTTCAGATGGCAATCACAAAACGTTCTATCCATCGACGTCAGTGATGTCAGCTACCTTAAATGATGTAGAAAGTTTTATGTTAGCTATTGTAAGACTGCAGATAATTTAGTTTTGAGAAACCTTTTCCTAAAATTTTTTAGTTTGGTATATTCATATTAGTCGTCAATTTGTTATTAAATTTAAAGGGGTTACGCAAGACATCTGGGCATTCACATACTTCCATTATGCAATACGCCCCAACTGCATTTCAATTTAAAACCAATGTTTTTAAAACCAATGTATCGATAAACTTCTGGACTTTATGGGTGTGTTTGCTTATTGTTGTATAGACCATTCGGATTATTAGCTTTGCACGACGCTATATATATACTGGTTATTTGTCGTTTTTGGATTGTTTTCGTTGTTTCATAAAGTCTATTTTGGTTCCTACGAGAACAGAAACAAATAACGTACATTGTTGATGAATTAGCAAGGTTAAACCTTTTGTTGTATAGGTAAATGGCAAAACTATCAATCACGATCACTTTTAATTAACCGTTCCAGTAGGTGGAATGGACTCTGAACCCTGACAATGATTGATTTCTTTTCCGTTACCATCAATGCTGACGTAATACAATTAACGACGGAAGGCTGTCGTAAAAGACAGACTATATAACGATGTAAGAATAACTCTCAAGGAAATGGTATTCTATAGATTTCCTAGCTCTAATACTTATAAGTGGGCATTAATAACGGAAGAAGATAACCAAACATCCCCAAGAAGGGAGTCCTAATTGGCAATTTTATTTTTTAGTTATCTCCAAGTATTAGAAAAAAACTTAACAAATGAAAATAGTTAAAGTACTTGGGTACATTAAAAATGTTCAAAGAATACCTTCATATTGTCATATTTACAGAAGGATTTAATAGAACAGCATTAATGACACAGAAGGAGCTAAAAATAGGTTTCATATAATAATGCTATTAACACTGCTGCCATTGACAGCACATTTCATTCGATTTAAAAAAGGTATAGTTTAATACGTGTCAAAATTTATGATATAAGGTTTTGAAACTAATGCATTTCTTTAGATAAGCCAATAAGATGGTCGAACAATCTAAGACTGAAGTTGTTTTTTAACATAGGACAATGCTCCTTGAATCGCTAAAACATGTTAATGGATAAAAAAATTCTTCACATGAAAGAATTAAATAAAAATCAATGTCGACATGTAAAAACTTATATATACTTAATCAGGATTTAAGTTTTTAATGCAGGCAACATAAAATCCGCGAGGTTAAAAAACCTAAAGCCATGCAATTACCATTAATATTGCATAAACTTTAACTTTAAAGTTAAAAAATAAAAAAAAATATGTTCGTATATTTGTTACCAAAAGTGTACATCGACACATGGTGTATAATTTTGCTTTGATTTATAGAAATAAATTTATTTGCATGGATTCTTTATATGCTCTTTTACTTGTTGTGAAAGATACATGTTCATCACCACGAAGCAAACATATTTCAAATTATATGCAGTATGTTGTGATACAATAGTGTGTTATTTTAGTCACATTGTCATACGCGAATTTTAAGATAAATGAGTTTAAAGATATAATTTCTTTGATTTTCTTTGTAATTTACACAAAAAATTGTTTATAATTCTTTATTTAATTGAAATAGAAGAAGTCCGAACATAGCTGCTGATTCTACTGTGGTCTGTTTACAATGTTACGCCTACGGTTCTTTATAAAGTTTTCACAAACAGAAGATGACGTTCAGCTTGATATTAAATATATCCAAACAAAGTACACTGAAAATCATATATTTTTGGTACTTAGGCATACATTGCCTTCAGTATTCTAACCTAGTCTTTCAGGATACGTTTGACATTAGATCTGTAAATGTCATGCGAGTTTTCTATTAACCCGCAAGCATGTGCAATTTCATTAAACAAAAGATTTGCCGTTGACACAATTATGTCTGATACTCACTAAGAGTTCTTTATGATGATGACTTGGTCAGTGACGTGCAACTTTTTTTATATTTTAGCAAGGAAAGAAAATCTAAACGATTGGTATATGTGCAGCAAATGTTTACACTAATTTAAATTAATCTTAGAGACAAAAAAAAAGAACCTACATGGTTTATTTTGCCTATGAATGATTTGCATTAAATTAAACGTGCAAGAAAATTTGACACATTATTCTAATTCCTACTTAAATTTATTGCTATAACTGTCTATACAATGTAATCCTAATGCCTAAAATAATATGCAATAACTGTCTTTTGATAAGGCCAATATATGATTTTACTGACTTGTGAGAAACCAAATTCCATAGCAACGAGTAGATGTTGTTCAATTCCTCCCATGACTACTTACGTTTCAATTTACATTTTTGTTAAAAAAATTTCTGATTTTAAAAATGCTTTATCTTTGTTTCTGTCAGTGGCATACTTTTCATTTAACAATTTTTTGGTGGGTTTGCATTAGCTTCTGTACGTGTTTACTGTTTAGCTTTTTAATGACGGGCGTCAGAAAACAACGTGTACAAATCTGTTCAAGCTGCAAAGAGTCATAATTTTAAATTCAATGTCGTTTTACCCATGAGGGCCTCGGTGGCAGAGTGGTTTTGTTAGGTTCTCATATGGTCTGTTAACACTTAGGTTTAGGGCTCGAGTGTCACTGCTTGATTCCAATCTTAACTGACTATGATTGCGGCAGTTTTTATATTGAATAATGGGGGTATTCGTCGGGTAGTCCTTTCTCTTCCAATAAAAACTGGAAACCAAGATAACTGAAAATTTTCTGAAAGAAGCGGTAAAATCCATTCAAACAAACAAGATTTTCAAAAAAATACAACCGTTTTCCTATCACTTGTTTGTGTGTTTGAGTGATTGTAACGCAATAGAAAGCGTGCTACTAGAATACCAACCGTTCTAAAAAAGACACGCTTGACATTTTGCGCAAATAATAGTATCGTTTTAAACAAAATTTTACTGGAAACGTCTTAGTATTGTTAATCATGTTCATAAAGAATAAATTTAATAAAAATACTTATATAAAACAATATTACAAAATCATTGAACATTGATACTACACAGAAGTCGATATTGCATTTTTTTAACAAAGTCATTACGTCGGCAACATTAGAATAAATACTTTTCTAAAGTACTATAATAATATATAGATAATGTCAACGGAACGTAAGTTCTTTTACTTTTGTCGTCGCACATAATCAGATTTTGTATCTAGGGAAGGGATTTTCTTCTCTTCTAGATCATGTTAAAGTACTAATATATGTCTGGTTTACAAGCAAATCTCTTTGGCATTAAGTGATTAAAGGTAATTGGACGACGTCGTTGGAGTTTTTATAATTACACTTGACGCTTTTAAAGTGACTTATTTTAAATTACGTTAATATACTGCAGACTGTAAATATCGACCAGTTTTGTAAATTGATGTGACATGCACCTTTCTAATAATGCTTTATTATAAATGTCTATTTTTGCATAGATATCGATTATTGACGTTGATTTTAAGCTTTTATGATCTAATGTTTGTCAATTCTGACCTTGGTTGACATGCACTCACGTTTGTTCACATTTACACTTCTTGCGTTCATTCAAAGTTATTGTAATTTATTTTAAATAAAATAATATCTGTTATATAGGATCATAAACACACATGTATTTAATGATATTATTTTATTTTTTGAAAGAGTTTTTCTACTATGTTGGTGTCCAACATGGGAAAGTCGCATTAAACTAAAACAATACTTTGTCGACCCAGATATAATGTTTTATATTATTTACTTTCATAACTGGACGTTAACACAATTCAAACGTAAATTATCGCCACATCAAGGTTGCACTTTGCTATCAAGAGTCAATGGTGTCTCCTTTAAAAAATAAAAAAAAACGTAAAAACTAAATAGCAACTATGTTTAATGCATCTTTTCTGGGTTTTGAACTCTTCTCTAACCGTGTACTCTAAGTTTCCAGTGCCCTTTGTGATCTTCAGACTGCAACCTAATATCCTTAATAATGTGTTTAAGAAAATTAAAAGATTGAGAAATTGTTGTATAAACGTTGATTTATGTTGATAAATAAGTATTACAATGGAAAGCAATGTTAAGTTTTGAGTAGGAATACATCATTTGTTTCTGCTCCTCTAAAATGCCAAAGATACATAAAAAATTTTAAATCAGCTACCAGAATGTTAACTACATAATTGTAGACATCATTGCAAAGCTGTACAAAACATAACAGAAAATGTTCAAAATAGAGATATTAAACAAATTAGAAGAAAAGACGGAATTACTGTGCCATTTCAAAGCAGTATTTAATTCAAAATAGTGCACGCATTATTATTAAAACAATCAACTCATTATCCAGTTTTATTTCAAATATTATTTGTGTGTGACTTTTTATACTTATTTTATACTGTTTTAGTATCATATATGTCAGTTATTTCTGCGTTAAACGATAATGAATGTGGATATATATTGGTTTTGTTATGTTTTATCATTGTAAGTATGTTATGTATTAACACGCTTAAGGTGCCATCTTTCCGAATTACATCAATTTTGTGTGCTTAAAGTATTTCAAAAAGGGTTTTAAAATAAGCATTTAATATTTGTAATGTTTTTATCGGGTGAATTGTAGATAAATATTTTTTTCTTTATTAAGTTTATTTTGGCAATCATGAAAAATATCATGCATTAAAAAAGAATTGTTTACCTGGTGCATCATATTAATGATATAGATTTTTTGCTTTAATAAATCATTTCACATCGTTATGCATGAAATAATCGTAAACTCAAATAGTAAAGCTGAAAGCAAAAGATAAACCACAAACACCCATTACACGTTGACTTAATTCAAGCTGTTTAATCAGTTTTGTGTTTACTCAAACCTTCCTTTATATTCTCAACAATTTTACAAACGTCGAAGCATAGAACAAATATATAATACTGTAGGTTTACATTCCATCGTTCAAATGTTTTGAGATAGAATTTAACAAAAGAAATACCGTAAATGATAATTTTCAATAACTTGCTGGATTGGATATTGGTAACTTTAAATAATATGGCGATTATTTTTAGGAGCAAAATTAAAGGATTGGCAAATAATTAAATTGGACTATACATTATAATGATATCTTACGAATTTTTGTGAGATTTTTTTCATTAGACGTGATATAAACTTTTAAATTTGTTTTAGTAAAACTTCAGTTAATGATTGACAATTTTCTGATATTAATTCATAAAAAGCAGGAACTGTTTGGTCATTAATAATAGAATTTCGAGATTTATTCTTTCTTTGCTATTAAGGATGACGTACAGGTGTCTGTGAGAATGAGAAATAACTTCCTCTGTTTCTATATTGTCACATCGTATAACTAAATGATGCATCCACTGTCATTCTCTGGAAATTTATTAGACTGACATTAATTATTGGTTTCAATAAATGTTTGTTTAGTTTACAGGATTTTCAGATAAATTAAAAACAATTTTTAGTGCGTACGGAAATAACTTCCGGAAGATTATAACGAATATGGTTTAATGGTATATCATTTTTCAAACGTTAAATGTCCGGGGACATGTAGAGCTGTTATACAGCATACTTAATGGCCCATTTGAAAATAGTGGTAAGATATCTTTATTGTCATGAATTCATCTCTAATCATTGGCGTCATCCGTGCACAAATGAGTACATATTGGACCACACCAAAACAAGTAAATGTATAATGTTTGCTGCGATCAAATTATATTATGACCATAATGATATTTGTTTTTGTATATATTCAAACATATATCGTGCAGATATGACACGTTGAAGTCACGATCGCATTAGATGTCACTCCAATCGGTTTCGTAACTTCTGTCTAATTCTTATTGTTTATTCATATTTATATTTATATAACTAAAATGCCACTAAGGTCGATGGATATAACTTTTATAATGAATTTTGTGGTAGCATGTTTAGGAATATAACATGCAATTAGATTACTTCAAGAACAAAATGTCCTAGGGTAAATCTATTATGATCTGGTAAACTAAAAAAAATTATATATTAAGAAACTAAATTTATTGGTGTCCAAAACAGTAAGCGAACTCATCTGTGTAATTTAGCACACCACTTGCTCATCCAAATAATATTGTCAGTAGATCTATATATTTAAGATCAATTTAGTTTAAATAAACATATGTATGTACTAACTTAGACACAAATGACCATTAAAGTACCATGCGTAATTTATTAACGAATGAATACCATAATTATTTGATCTTGCGTTAATCAAACGGTTTGTAATCATGTCAAATTAAGTACAATTAAATACACAAGTAACTCTTATTATTAGGGATTCAAGACGAAACACATCAATTAAGAAACTAATAGCGGTCTTTAATTATAGACGGCGGTCAGACATTAAACAATACTTAAAGATTAAAAGATACATTTGTTAGTAAATAGAAACTGACATGTATTATAAAGATCCGAACTACAACACACGTTAACGACAAATACAAATTGTTTTCCGAATGATTTCTATCTCTCGTATCAAACTATAATGTTATACTTGTGTGTACAAAGATGGAATTTATTTTCATTGCTCTTGTGTGAAATATTGAGACGACACTTTAGGTGTACATTTTCATTATATCAATGACTTATCAAGCCGACGGTTTTTAAGCTTAAAGAACCAATTGTATTCATCAACCAAAAGTTAGTGACATTTAAATAAATTTATGAATGATGACAAGTCTATGCATTTTTTTACAGGTTTATGCTTTTATCAGAGCGTTTATACAATAATTTGAAAATAAAAAAGCTTTGACACAGCATAAACCTTCGTGATAAAAAATTGGGCAAAGTGATTCATAATTATTTAATAAAATTTAATAAAGCGGCTTGATTGGAAATGCAATTACATGTAGACAATAAAAAGTATATAGTATTAAGATACTAAAAGTACAAACAAATATTTGACTATTCGTTTTATTTTGATTTTTATATATCAACATCCTGGAAACTTTCATGATATGGAGTGAAGTTCTCGTCGACATGAATCATTTCTGGCATAGAAAAAAATATTAAAACAGAACATTTTGTGTTATTTCAATAATTTAAAAAGTGTAAATATGTATCAAGTTCAGACTGCCTTTTTTCATTTAGAGTAATAAATGGGCAAACCCTATCGTACAATTTTTGCGTTAAATAAGCATGATTGTAGTAATTTATCTAAAATATTAACACTAAACAGCTTCCGTAATTCCATTTATAATCTTAAACTCAATATAATCCTTATTTTTGTTAACTACTGCTGTTAATCCTTAAAAAGGTAACACATAAGCAGGAATGGGAATGTTATAACTGCATGCAGGATTAACTGTTGAAAAGGAATGCTTCATGTGCGCAGTGATAATTTTGCCCTACCGTTCGTGTCTTGCGAGACAAAAGAATCACCGCTTACACGCAACATCCGAACGGTTGTCATGTTCTAGATGCTAAATACAATAAGTAAGGCGACAATTAAGACTAGAAAAATGGTAAAAAACAAATGATACTGAAATGGAAATGAACATCAAAATAACGTTGTTGAAAAAAATGTTTGAAGGTAATCATGTAACGTTAAAACACAACATAAAATAAAAGAACAAATGAGTAATGCATTGACAAAAATCATGTTCACCAAACATAATGAAACCAAGACACCGTTGTTGTTACCGGACTTTTGTAAAAGTTGTTTTTCAATTATATTATTTGGTAATGGAATGTGTTTTCATGTCTCGACCACAGAGATATGTCCCCACGTGATGGATAGGATTTTCTTGTTGAGATGCAAGGACAGTCAGTGTATAAAAAGAAAGCATGACCGCGGACCAAAGTGGGTATTATGTAGATAGTGCCACACACCTTGTGTGATAAATATCGGTTTTTGTTTTTTTTTTAAATAGGGTAGACGAATTGTACATGTAGCTGCAAAAAATGCTACATTTTCCTTCATACCTGTTCAGTGGCAATTACAAAAGTTTTTGGCACATTTTTTTATATCATTCTCTTGCTGTTTTATGTGTGTTAACTTATTGTCGTCATAACTACAGCTAAACAATTGCTTGCTGGATGTTTTGAGGTCATCCAATCAATCAACTGTTCACTATAGTAACTATAAAAAGAAAGAATATTCAGAACTCAAGTTTTACTGTTTTCCCGTGTGCATTATGTCTTCATTGATTAACTGATTGATTGTTTTTTTAACACCGAATATAAGCCAATTTAAAAAAAAATTAAATAACATGTCGCAAATTTATAAAGTTTAAAAAAGAAGAGCATTACATACAGGACAAGTCCTGTTAAGGAACGACCGTCTCATTTTAATAACTGAAAGTCAACATTTTACTTTAAATTCATTACCATACACAAATTTGAATGTTTTTCTGAATATTCTCGATATATTTATATGTGCTAATGAAAAATTCTAATATGACGTCCTGCTTTATCTATGTAAACACAGCCGTGTCAAAATTCCAATAAGTTTAGTTCGCACATGCGTAAACTGCGTGTTTTGTGTAAATGTAAATACTGACTTACAAATGCCGTTTGTTATGTGTTATCCATAATTATCGGTATTGTTAATAATTTATTTATTATTAGTCTGAATTCTGAGATTTATATGATTTAAACTACTCCCGATACATTATTTTTTAACAATTCTACATTCGAATTAATATGACGTCACAATTAGAATTCCGACGTCATATTACGCTGAACTGAAAATTTCAAACTGGAACGACGCAATTTCGTTAAGTTTTCTCGATATTTTTGTTTAAAAGGTACGAACATTCAATAAAATGACGAGAAAATATGTTTATGTCAATTTTATTTGCTTTAACATACTGTTTTGGTATATATCGTATATATTTAAAAAACAATATTACCACTGAAAGCGTCCTCTTAGAACCGCTTCGAAATTTTAAAACATTTGTAAGACATATTAGAATCGAAATAGATTATTGCGAGCGGGCTTTATGGGAATTAGAACATGGTCAGACCTTATATTTGTCAATATTTTATACCGAGCGATAGCGAGGTATAAAATGAAGACAAATATAAGGTCTGACCATGTTCTAATTCCCATAAAGCCCGCTCGCAATAATCTATTTCTTAAATAAACTGTTAGAGCATCGGTGGCTGAGTGGTTGAGGTAGTTCGTATACTATTGATCACGTGGTCTGTCAACAGTGAGATTCCGGGGTATATTCTATCTGCATGCAGGGTGTACTATACTCAATCTTAATTGACAAGGATTACCAGTTCCGGGTTATCTCCGGATACTCCGGCTTCCTCCCCCCATAAAAACTCTACGACGCCATGATATAGCTGAAAAATTGCTGAAAGTGGCGTTACGCATTATTCAAACAAAACAAAAACAATAAACTGTATTATTATTATAATGAGAAAGTCGCAGAGATTCAGAATATATTATTCTGTTTAAAACAACTGAATTAGATGCTGGTAAAGTAAACTGGTTGTTTTTCAAGTAGTTGTTTCTTTCTATTTTATTTTTAGCAAACATGTAATACGTTACTAGTTGTCACAGGACGTAAATTCGCATAAAATCTATCAATATATTTCTAATCCCTAGTTCGTTTAGTTTTCTTTTAATGATGTTAAATTAAATTTTGTAGCATTTTGAAAGGCTTATCCGTTGTATTCTATGTCATTAAATACCAGATTTAATAGGATTTAATAAGAAATCCTCCTGATGAAGACAAATGTAAAATACAAAAAAGTAATACTTTCTAAATGTTAATATGCAAACACATTTGTATCCTGAAGCTTTATCGTTTTCGCATTATTTCTTTATTATTTACTTAATTATTGGAATTTCAATTACATTGAAGAATTGAACGTCGAAATATCGTATGTTTAACGCATATTTTTGGTCTAAATACTTAAAACAAATAACTGTAAATTAACGACGAATATTGCCTAGGTACCACACAATTAAAAATAATAAGACAATGTTGCAGTATTTTAGCCCTGTATTTAAGGATAGCATAGTTTATGAAAGTAGACCACAATGACTATATTATATAACACCATTAAGCGCTTTCAAATACAATTGATAGCAATAGTTCATACTTCAATTGTACAAGTTTCTCTTAATTAAGGCTACAGGTCAATATACACGCCAGAAATCTGCAACCGGCTGTAACATTTCAAGACGGTCATACAAATCTAAATCGAGCAGAACGAGTATCCATAAATAAGCGCCAACAATATTATCCACTTCCTTTGTTCTAAAACTGCTCAAAACAGCAGTAGATGTTCAAGCTTTACTGATTACTACTGACATCAAATATTAACTCCTAATTTTTCGGTTGAAGATTTACACCTCGCCATAAGTTAAGCAACACCCTATTATTTTCCAGGCATTTATTTCAGATTTTATATATTTAAATATTTTTGTTAAAGAAATTACATTTTATTGAACATTATTGACAAATGAAATATACATGCACAAACAACATGTTTACAGTCGCTTTACTTATTGGTTGATGAAAAAATATTCATAGCAAAGATATAAAAAACAGTGCAAATTTCACTTTTATTAGTAAAAAAATAAGTTTTATTGCATGCTTCAATTTCATGAACTTGAAGAAAACACATCATCACAGTTCAACGTTCAGGGAAAGAAAAGTCACTTTGAAATGTGTTAACCGCAAAAATACTTAGTAAGTCGTGTAACCACCAGTCTTCCGGTACAGTTAATTAACTCTCCTCCTCATGCTGTTGACTAAACGACGACGTGTAGCATGTGGTAAATTCTGCCATTCATTTTGAATGGCAACACGTAGTTCTTGGACATTTTGACAAGCAGGTGCTCTGTTATTGATTTTACGGCTAATGATATCCCACAAGTGTTCGATTGGATTCATATCGGGTGACATGGATGGCCATGTAAGATGTTCAATAGCTTCCCTTTCGATAACATCACGTAAAATTGCAGCTCGGTGAGGTCTTCCGTTGTCATCCGTGAAGATGGGTCTGTTACCAAGTGAATGATTGTCAAAATATGGAGCATTAATAGCGTTAATGACGTCATTTGATATTTGTGCCCTTTCATTGTCCCATCAACCACATACAGATTCAGTTTACAGTCGTATGAAGAGCCTCCGGACACTGTAACACCACCACCGCCAAACGCTGTAGTGCCTAGGATGTTGTTCCGGTTGTAAGCAGTGCTTCGTTGTCTCAAAACTCACATGCGCCCAATAATATGACGAAGAACGAATCTGCTTTCGTCGGTCCAGTGTACTCGTCACCAGCTTCGAATATTCCAATAGCGGTGATATCGTGCCCACTCTTAACGTGCTTGGCGACGTCTCCGTGTCAACAGTGGACGAATGGCTCTCAATCTCGCAATGTTTAGACGCCTGTTAAATGTTCGAACGGCGACTCTGGTTTCAATATTCCAATCGTCACGAAGATATCTTGCAGTGGCAAACGGTTGGCGTTTGGCTACACGAACGAGTGCTCTATCCTCCCTGTTAGATGGTTTTGGTGGTTGACCTGACCTATGACGTTCCTGGATAGTTCCATCATCACGATGACTTTTCAGCAGCCGGGATACAATACTAAAGTGAATGCCAAAGTGTTGTGCTATCTGACGCAAGCTCTGTCCACTATTACGCATTCCAACGATAAGCCACTTCTCAGCTTCACTTAATTTCCGTCTAGGCATTGTAGAAATGTAAAGATGAAGTCGAAAAAGACCAGGAGATGAACATTAAACCGTTAAGGAAAACAAGGTTTTTAGACTTGCTTGACTACCGTATGACTGGTTTTGCTATTTGAAGATTTACATCAGAGGTTAATTAAAGTAACTTTCCCGTGCTCGAATGATGGCTATAGTACATAAATAACACAAAGTTATTATTCATTCAGATTTTTTAAATTAAAAAAAACAAATTGTAGGTGTTGCTTACCTTATGGCGTGGTGTATAATATGGGGTTTAACGTACAACTCCGCTATTCTTCCACTAAACAAATTAAAACTAAAAATTGCTGAGAAGATGCAAATCTGAGACAAAAAAATAACACAAAACATAAACTTAAAAAAATTAAAATACCTTACTGGAATAGTTCACTAACCTTTTTATTGATTGAACTTTGTCTAATGCATTTTCATCTTCTAATATTTCGTCGTCGTACGGGGCTGTGGATAAAAGTGAACAAATATGTTTAATTAAAATATTAATTATATTAATTAATTAAGGTTAATGAAGGTAAATCATTATAATCTGTAATAATCATTAGCAGTCAAAAATAGCTAAAATCGCTAGAAATAAAGTGTGTATGATAACTTATATTATACTATAGTATGTTCCTTAAGTTATTGAACGAATTTAAGGGATAATGTTTGGCATAGTCATTCTCTGTTGTCGGTGCTTTTTGTCGACACCATGCACACGTATTAGGCGTAATAGTTATTACAAACTCAAACGGAACCATGACGAAAAATAAAAGTCACATTATTATGCCTTTTAAGAATCAAGGTATTGAATTATATTAAGTTATATAACTTTATTTTTATGTATGACATATATTTAACTGTATTTGTTAAAAGAAATGACAGAAATTTAGTTTACTTCATTGTTTTGTACTAAAGCGCATTGAATTATGACAACTTTCTATAGCATAAACAAAAATTGATATTTTGTCAAATGATCCCAAGTAACGATTTACGCATGTACACTGTGTACATTGTTGTAACAAAATGCAAGCTACTATACTTCCCTTTATTTATGAATGATTTTAATAGATTTTGTTTCAGAACTATGACAATAACAGGATGAAGCGCAAGAAACTGAAAGACATTTATAAAGAGAGCATAATTCGAACTTTTACTTAATTGAAAGTCAAAATAGCCTTTGACATTAAATATGCACATTAAAAAAGTCCAATTACAGCTTATTTATTGATTACTGCCAGGAGTATGAAACTGAATGATAATTTTTTGTATTAAAATCTGTGTCCATATACAATACAGCTTTAAAAAGATTCTACAACGTCCAAAAAGTAGAATCACAAATGGATCTGTATTAATTTTTGTGATCTCTTTCTGTTATTGTACCTCGATAACGACTTTTCACTGTATAATAACGATGGGTGCCATTTGTTAGTGAACCACTTACAGTAGCACCTTTCTTTAACCCCTAGGTTTTAGTAGGGTTCACTTTGATCGCCTCTGATTAGCTGTATTTGTCTCAATAGCTGTAATTTGGAATGTGTACTTCTTGTGTTGTTTGTGACATGTTTGACTTTCCGTATTGATTAACAATTGTTATGACGTCGTAGTATCTTTGGAATTTTTTGTGCGTCACAGAAATTATATCAGTTCAGCCTACCCCCGTATTTTATACATTTTAGATACATGTAGTTACACAAGCAGGCATAATAAAGCACCTCTGAAATTGTAATCTTGTATGACAGCTACATTACATTTGATTATCTGTGCATAAAATTGTTTGAAAATCGTATTAATTGAATAATTATCAAATTAAACGTTTACAGGAACTATTAATGATAATTACTTTTACTTTATGGGGATAATTGATTGTAATAGTTCGAAACCAGATATTTTTGTTATTATATGATAGGACTGTAAAAATATAATTATATTACACTGGAAACAAAAGGTAATATGAAGCCGAAACTTAACAAATTATTTTTGTTATATCGTTTCACTTCATAATTACTCTGTGAACACCAAACCAATGTGCAAACACGACATAAGGAAACAAAGAAGACCTATGCAAAGCGAGAATCAAAAACTTTTTTGACGCCTTGGCAAAAAAGTTCGTAATAATAATTGGTAAAACTTTAAATGACACCATTATCAATTCCAAACTGCCAACTTTGTTACTTTCTTTCTGTTCATTTCTTTATATGGTCCGCTTGTAGATACCTTTGCATAAAACAGATGAATGTTGCTTTCGCTATATTCAGCCTGTCATTACTTGCATTAAGCAAAGGAAATCCACAGTTAATATGTATATCAGCAATAGTAGTCCCAGTAGAATGACTACTTCATCAGATTTACAATAAAGTAAATGAAGTATCAATTCGCTTTGGGTCCCAAGAGTTTGATTTTGTACAGACATTACATCGCCTGTTTCTTGTTTTACAAAGCAATTAAGGAATTGTATATTTCAAACAAATCGCACTTCTGTAATCAAGAAGAAGACCTCCTTAGGGATAGAATCATATGTGACCAGAAATATACATTGATATATCCTTGATCTTTTGGTTAATTGAAAAAAGCAAGGTCAAAAAATGTGTAAGACATTTCAAACTAAAAAGAGAATTAAATAACTTAATAAACGCCACCAAGGATGCAATAAAAAGAAACAAGAAATGAGTCAGTCCTGATGTCTGACACTCAAACTGTGCTGCCACAAGACCGCTGAAACAGTAAGGTTATTTTGTAGTCTAATCTGTTGTAACAAATAAAAATTCAGATAACAAAATCCACCGTATATATCAGAAAAAACATTACATTTATACTGTAGCTCAATACAGTTTGCACACATCAATACACTGAAGTACGTGAAAGTGTAACCTGCCATTTTGCATTACAGAACAATAGTTTTTGTCATTATACATATAACAGTATCCAGAAGGCCTTCACCACTTCTATATTTGTATTCTCAATAACAGATTGAATCAGAATTCAATGTATAGTTGATGACAGTACATATCTAAACTTCTACACTTGATCAATTTACGTATAAATTGCTTTTGATTCCCTCAAGCTTGTTCCACGATACCAATAACCTTTAGTAAGATTTAGTTCTATCAAAGTAGTTAATGTAAATTATCTGATAGTGTAACCTGCTTAGTATCAGCTATAATCGTCGTCATCGTTGATGCAATTCTGGCTTAATGTAAACAGTTTGAATAGAATTGTATTATACTTGATCAGTAAAACACCAATAAAAGATTTAGGAACAGAATTGATTTGAAACTGTACTTGTCTAGTGACAAATATAATTTTCCTATATCGGCGATAAAGAGATAACTCTAAAAGTAGACTTTCAAGGATTTACAAAAAAGCTCGCAAATGATTGATGGTAGAAGTAGGGGTAGACTTGTTAATATGTAAGTGAACAAATGAATTACGTACAAGTTAAATTTCTTTTACTTTATATTTTAAAGCGAAAAATAGTGATTTGAGCAAAATTATAACGTAACGTTTTAATATAAGTACATGTATCAGGATTATTATGCATAAACTTGCAAAATAAAGCGTCCTGAAACCAAAATATATATTAATTCTATAATATATCTTCCATGACCTTTAAGATACGCGGGAATAGTTCGGATTAAATACAAGTTTTTCTTGTTAGTAATGGCGCTTTTAACAAAGAATCAAATAAACTTCATTATTAGTTGAAAGCCACACAAGGATTAAACATGACTTAAATCATATAGTGTTGGATCATATCAGGTAACATTTGATGCAAATCATCAATTTACTGCCAAGACAACTTCCTAATCAATGTGCAATCCATATTTATTGACCATTTTGAGCTGTAGGAAGTGTGTGTGTTCATATAGTTTATCTTATCACAAAGTTTAATGCGTATATTTGTATGCCTTTTTGGTGTTCCGGAGATTCTGATATATTGATGCAAAATCTGAGATTCTTTTTTTTTGTACAAGTGATTAACGAACTTAGCTATAAGTAATGAAAATTCAGCTGTCATGCAAATGATAAAGTTTACACAAAATAGACACTTTTATTCATACTAAACTCAAGTGGACACTAGATAGTAAGGGAAATGTTCGACGTTTGTTAGGCGGGAAAATTTGCGATTAGAGGTCAAAGATATAATCGAATTCATTCATAGTGAATGTTTTAAGCAATACACAACATTTAATTAATTATGTTATCGATATGTGTCTTAAAAGTCGCAAATGCAATGTTACTGGCTTATTGGAACCAATTAAACAATTGCAATCAATCCGTTACATGTTACTATATTTCTGGTAAAGTGAGCAAAATAAAATATATTTTTGTTTTATTGTTAAACTAATGGCGAATTCATATCGTATTTTCATCATCTTTCTTGTGACCATAGTTGAATAGATGTCTGAAATTAACATGATTTTTTGCCAAAAATAAACAGCTTAAAATATTTTGACGAAATATGTATTTATTTTTTAACAAATTCATAGTGTGTTATGTTATCTTATTTATAAAAACGATTTCTATTAAACAACATCCTGACTGAATATAGCTGAAATATTGCTTGCTGGACGTTAAACAACAGTCATGTTGATTTCAGTTTCCTTTCAACAATTAACTTCCAATTAATGCAGACCGTAAGAAAAAGAAATCGTTTTTGCACCTACACACAGCTGAACTATATAAAAATATCATTTAGTACTGAAAACGCCAATATCAAATATGTTAATAATTTTAATAAAGAACATGAAATCCATCTCAACTAGCTTAGTATAGACACATAATCAATTACATGATAACATAGACAACCCAAGGTTAAACATTTACTTGAAGGCAATAACAAAATATCTAACACGAAGAAACTAAAAACCAACCCACTAATCCAAAAAACCTGCAAACTTAAGAACCAACAACCAAACATATAGCAACAGCAGCAATGCTTCTGACTTGGTACATGTATGTATATTTCAAAAGAAATTGTGGGTCAAACCATGTTTAATGGCTTGCCAAACCTCCCGCTTCCATTACTGTAGTGTGTGAGTTGATGATTATGGTTGGTAATTATGCACCCAGATTATAGGTGTATCCAATGATCATCTCATTACATTCACTATGAACTGAATTTAACATAGGAAACTATCTGCGCACACTAGCTAGAATATTTATCAACAAGGAAATGGTATCTATGATAAAACTTATTAAAGACGCGGAAGAGTCTTTTTTAGTAAGTTTGGTTTGCTTTGTTTGTTTGTTTGTTTGTATGAATGGTGTTTTAACGCCATTATCAACAATGTTTCTATTATATCGTGGCGTCCATTGATTTACTGGATACGAAAGCAGGAGTAACCGGAGAAAACCCGGACCATCGGTAGGAATTTTTTTTAAACTTTGGTTTGTGAGTCTTTCCCGAAGAAATTGGTTACGTTCGCCAAAAAAAACAGTATAGTGGCTGCAAGCTCTTTCACACCTGATCTAATTTTATTCCAATTTAGGTTGCTTGTTATCTGTTTGTGCTACTGACCTAAACAATAATTGACCAACCCAGAAATTGACCAGAAATGTGTTTTTCGTGTTTATGGTGGTATAGTACACTCTTTATTTTAAAAAAATCGATAAAACAATATTACTATTTTAGGACAATATAAGGTGTATTTGCAATTGCGGCTAAACGGTCGTAAAATGAAATTTTTAAGAATAGTGCAGAATTCATCTTAATGCTGTATTTCGGCTACTTACTTACCATTATAGATAAATATGAACAGGCGAGCTTGAAGTTATGAGTTGTTTAAGTTCTGACATACTCAATCTGATAGTTGTTTTAGTATGCTTTAACATATTGTTTACGAAACAACGAGAAAATCATCCTCACAAGTCAGGGTTTCTGTGTCCACATGTGTCCACGAAACCCTGAAAAAACTTAGCTAGAAAATTCCCGGGCTAGAAGATTTTCACATGACGTCAAATCTTCAAAATATCAACCAATGAAATTGATTGAAATAAGCAAGTGTTTGGCAGTAGTCATTCTTACTCATTCTTGAGTGTGAAGAAAACGTACCGCAACTAATAAATAACGCGGTAATAACAAACTATTAACACTAAGGTTCAAAATACACTGATTCTCACATGGTCTACGCAACACATCCGTGTGGTTTATTTACAATCGATATCGGGATATCTTCTAACCAAGTCGTGAATGAAAGAGAGCTTTTGATTGGCTTCATGCATGTATAATGTAGCTAATCAAAATAGTTACTTCTATCCCGGGGAATTTCCTAGCTATGTTTTGTCCGGGTTTCATGGACAGTCGAGGACACAGAAACCCTGACTTGTGAGGATGCGAGGAAATGCCTAAGAAGCATCACTAAAAGAATTGTATTATCAATAATAAAGCTGAAAACTGCACATTCGACAACAAACGAATTTATCTAATGTCAATTTATAAAAATTGCAAGATGACAGACTTAATTTATTGTTTTTTTATTTTTACAATGGATAAAAAATCTGATCGTCAATAGAAGAACTAGTTTGAAGATTTACTGTTGGCTCTGCACATGCTGTTTGTTACGGATAAACTTATGTTTTTGTGGTTTGAAGTAGCGTTATTTTGTGTTTTCCCTGATCGTTTACTTAAAATGACAAATTCCTTACCATTTTGTAGTACTAGAATGAGATAAGAAAATTGACGAATAAGTAAATGAGTAAATAACAAAGAGGCAAGGCCAAAATGTAAATAGTGACAAAGGCACGCGACATAAAGAAAAAACTTAACCATTAAATTAAAAAGCAAAAGTGTGAAACATAACGTAAATGATAAAATACGTGGATTTAAACTAAAGGCTTGATATGAGAAAGTGGATTATGTGCTATTTGCATTATTTAAAACAGTTCTTTGTTTTAATGACGTTTAAACGGCCTCTGTGTACCCATTGTTTTCCCCGAAAATGTTAACCTAGATTTATGCAATATTTTCATTATTATAATTTTTGAAATAAAAAACACGAAAACATTTTACGCCTACAACAAACAGTATTTTGTGAAAATGAGTCTGCCCAATGCTAACTTAGCAAAGTGGTTGTATGAAGAGATTAAATGTAAATGGTTTTAAAATGCAAATGAGCCAAAGAGCTAATTTGTTAGGAAGCAAATCAATTGCTTAATTAGTATGCCAGTGAAGATATGTCAATTACCGAAATGAGTTATGAATGTTATTCTACTAAGAGCTTAATATCATTATTGCATGTTATAAGCCATTGGATCCCTTTTTCCTAATCAATATCATTAACAGAACGTAGCATTAAATTATATGTCTTTACCATGACTATGATCTAGTAGTTATTGCCATTCCATTTGACGCCATTCTAAGCAGATTTATAACGTATTAAGTGAAAGATACACTGTCAATTATTACGTTATAATACCAACAAGATGGGATAAAAAACTTTGAAAGCGAATTGATATCGATGATTTAACTGTCTTTATCTAGCAAATTGCCCTATTAAGCAAGGAAACACAGTCTACTTTTAATGTTCGTATTTTATTGCTAGTGTTTTCTAATTATTAATGTATATCTGCATTCCCTGGCGTCACAGTGTATCTTTTATAAAACAAGCATCATAGACAATTAACGTATCTTAAGTATATTTGCTAGTGGCAGTTTTTATTTTGATTTTATCATCATGATTGTTTAATTGAATGGTTGCCAAATGACCAGCAAACAGTTCACTAGTTTTATTCAGGACGAACAACACATCAAGTCAGGAAATGTGATGTAGTAAAGGACACAAATGTTTTACGACCACAGAGAAAATGTAGAGTATTGGGTAAGGATGTACGATTTACCGTTTTGGAGCGGATTCAGTACGCTTATTTTTTTATTGATCTATTGCATGTTTGTTTTACGTCAATCGAGCAGTGGAGCAGTATTTCAGCTATATTTAGACCGATATCAACTTAAAAATAATAAATAAATTCTATTTGGTAAAGATGGACTAAATTGCAACATGTTTTGAATCCCACTAAAAAAACGGAATATGGGTAGGAGCGGAAAAATTTAGCATTTTGGAGCGGCAACAGCGAGCCTACTTTGTCGACATATACAAAATAAGTCTTTTTAGTTCTAAGAGCGCGGCACTCTCCAAACACGTTACCACTGTGGTCCTCTGTCAGGTTTTCCGTATTATGACTTGACAACCTACGGCATGAGCGTACGTTCTCTATTCACATTACACATTATGGTCTGCTTTCAGATTATGTAGCAGGAGACGCGCTTAGCATTACGGATTGATCATTGCACTGCAATTATGTTTTTACATCTAGTTAAGGAACGTGTCCGATATTTTCAATTTTCTTTGCAATACATTGTAACGATACGGTTCTACTACTTTTGGATTTTGTTTGATATTTTAAATATAAACCAACATTTAAATCAATCTTTATCATTTAGGATTTTTGTAACATTAAAGTACTGACACCAGCTATAATTTACGTCAGTTATTTTAAATTTCATATTATAGAAATCTTTGATTTAATCTATGTTTACTTTAAAAACAATATGGGGACTTTATGGATAATTATATTCTTTTTATAAAGTCGTAATAAAGTCGTCTTTGTCATTCTTAATTATGTTCAAGTTTATATACAAATTCTAAAAAATATATATAATGATCTCATTCTATAATGAGTAATATTGTCAAAAGTAATGAACATTCAAGCAATAGTAAAGCTTATTATAATTTTGTAAGCTCTGTTCAAGAAGAAACGTTTATTAAAATTCAGTAGAAAACCAAGGCAATTAAGTATGAAAGGTCTAGACGTAACGGTACGGCAACAGAACCGTAAATTAAATTGTTCATCTCCTTTAATCTAATTTATCTCAGTAGTGTTTTTTACTTAACGTTTAAAGAAAACAATAATGATTAAATTGGTAGTTTACCATGCCAGTGTTAAATATCAAAGATATTACGCCTTAACAAACCTTGAATGGCATTTATTTCCAACTTTGTGTTGCCGTCACTAAGACTATTTTCAGAAAATAAAATTATCACCACAGCTTGCAGTCATCCTACCACGTATTGACGGGTCATAAATAAAAAGAATCATGGACAATTTAACAACAATAATCCTGTGATTGCAGCTATTGCCATTTCACAAAGCGCTTGTGGTATAAATTCATTGGGTTCATTTCTTCCAATAGTAAAGAATGTTAACATTAATCATACGGTAATAGAGCAAGACTTGTCTACTGTAAGATTGTGTTTTTCTATCTTGTTAATAAAAGTGAAATTAAATCTACTGAAAGAATTAGGTTTGGTTTCTTATTTCCTCTATTAATTCGATTAATAGTTCCACAAGCTCAAAATTGTCTTAAATGTGAATGCCCATACATGAGCTGTCATTGATTACAATGATTGCCAATACAAAATTCTTGTACAAATATTTGCGTAAATAGATTACAATAGGATAAAAACGATGAATTTCTTCTCGGCCAAATTAATAGTCTGCTAACAATTTGTCAATAATTTCTATCAGAAACATGAATCTTAACACAGAAGTCTCTATTTTAAGAACGAAAGCGATAGAAACATACAGCACATTCTTGTGTTACTGCTTCCGACACATCACATACAAACGTTAAATTGACACTGATGAACACTCATAGTATATGAAGTAGGTCTGGAAAATGTTTTTGGTTTTTATGTCACGAAACAACCCAACATATCAATTGAGGTATTGGTAAAAAATATCGTTAAAAAAGCGTAGTATGTTCTAATGATATTTTTTTTAAAACATTACTGAATATTTTAAATAATAATTAAACCTAGGTTTGTTGAAATGCTATCAGTTAATTCCCAGGGTTAATGGTTTTATACCTTTTCATTTCACACCATTATCTGGGGCAACTTATCTATACAATACCTCTTTCGAACTAATTATAGTTATTTTAGTAATATAATGAATGGTAAAATTTGTTAATGCCTCGTATATTGGTACAAAAATAACCTCCAGTGTTAGACGTAAAACCAAACATACATGGTAAATTTTTAATTTGTTGGACTTGGAAATTATAATTTATAAACATTTGCATTTATGTTCCTTAGTTAAACATTATCACATTCATTCCTTTTCATATGAATCACATACCGCTACAATGAAAAGAAGGAAATGCTTTGGGAAGTTAAAATATCAGTTTAAGAATACTGCGGTCTGTCCTGGCACTTATGAATGTGAAATATAACTTTGTATATTTACACAACAGAAACTAGAATCCAGGAACATGGGTTGTGATATATTGTAAAAAAATCATTCAAAGTTATCTGTAAAAGCATGTTTAACTCTAACATGATAATGCCAAATTTGTTTCGTCTTTATTTAATCTAATTCATATCTCTGTTAATAATTTAACATAAGCTCATTACTTAATTAACCCATAGGCGGTTGTATTGAACGTATTCAGATGTTTATCAAGTCTTAAAACCTCTAGTGTAATTATATTAACATTGTGCACATCTTTACAAAGCGTATTAACGACTCGAATAAGTCATCGCTCACTGAATTCTCCAGGTGCCAAAAATCTCACGATATGGGAAATTGTACAACTGATTATATCAGTGACTTAATAAATGCCATATATCGTAAATAACCACAGCATTGAGTGCAAATAAACCCATTTTAAATGTCACAAGGCATATCATATTTTTTTATTAGTTTTTTTCGTCAGTTTCCAGGTTCTGCTGGACACATTGAAATTGTTTACATTGTATTCACATTTGTTCAAACTGTATAATTATTTAATCGAGGATATTACGAATAATTCTGTATATGACCTATGGCATACTTACTGAATTCTTATATCCAGAACAGCTGAACTTACGGAGCACTAACGACTTTCATTTGTTGCGTACCGTATAAAATGTCACAAGGTAACACGGGACGGGAGTTAAATAAAGAACAAGAACCGCAAGTACATCATATACTGTTGATTTAAAATACACATACATTACAAATATTAAAGGGAATGTCCCTGATGCTCTTCAGTAATTCAAAATAAAAACTTGCGTTGGAATATCGCTTTTCTGACATAAATACGTATGAAAATGATTTATACATGTTGATCGAACACAAATTAGCTTAGTCTCGGCACTGTTATTCATTTGTCAGAAATATGTTGGCGAAATAATCCACAATTTAATGTAAGGTATAACTCTAAAATTTCAAACTGTTGTTTTAAATTCTATCGTTTTTAACTCTTAGTACGTAAATAGTCTTAGCAAGACGTGGTATAATATTTTGAAAATGCATTAATTTTTTTTAACCTTGCTCTCTTTAATGGCGTTTTATTTGAACAATACAGATACAATCCACTGTATTTGAATAAGATCGTTATTATTCTGCAGAATTTAGATGACGAACATTCCCAATAATGGATTCTCAGACCTTATACAAGTTTTTACCATTTAGTATTATTCTCACAAATTTATCAAAGGAAAGAATAAAACATTATGTTGATTCAATGTGTTTAAAACTTAGTATTTGACTTTGAACTTTTTCAAGTGTATTTATAATCAACCTCGCAAATATTTAGATAAATGCATGATACGGCTTTCAAGTTCAAATAAGATGATAAAAGTGCGTATGTATGATGTCAATAAGCCCTCTTATATGTCGTGGATACCTTTGAGAGTCTCTTGTTTCAGCTTGCCGTTTATCATTCTAAATCACATCAATCTTAATAGCAAATAATGTCATCCGAACTGCAACGTACTCGTAACACTAAATGATTACGAAACAATTCGTAAATATTGGAGCGATATAAATACTCTTTCAACTCAATCAATATGTCTGCAAGTGACTTATTTAACTGACAGTTACTCTGAGATCACAGTGGTTCCTATTGCTTACACGTCTTGCCTTTAATTTCATTTTGTGTATTTGTTCATGTTGCTTAGACTTATTTTTACTTTAGTTTGTATTCAGCGATGTTTTTAAATCTATCCACAATCAGGTCCTTGTTTCGTCTGCTTTATTATACTTTTTTAATTCGTAAAAAATTCTTTAATTTTTAGGATATAATTATATTTATTAGGAATAATTGGTCGTCAATTTGATGTTTTGATATCAGTATGAGGCATATAGTTTCTCATAAGAATCAAACTATTGCGCAGTTTGTAGCATTTAATTTCAATCGATAACAACGAAAGTGTTCTTCACATATAATGATATAAAGCGATATATGAAGAAACTTCGCAAAATTAACATATTTTAGTTTAAAAACAATGTCGTATTTATGTTATTTTCGTAAAACCATAAAATACTCACATAATTTCTTTCCTAAATAGGTACATAATTATATCTTGTGTGAATTTTTTTTTTCACGTTCAACATTTCAGATAGACGATTTACGCGTCATAAAACAGACAGATCAAAGATAACTGCAATAGATGGGGGAGAATTATTCATTTATAGTGTATTCAAATAAGTTGTACACTTAAAGCCGACTTCTTATTTGAATAACAAATGTCTATATCAGATGCAGTGAATATTTTGTATTGGGTTACACTTTTCATTGGTAAATCAGCAAGCATTTGCAAATAAACTACTTAAAATTACCTGCTAAGAGGGTTTCAGAAGAAAATTTATATTCAATGTTTGATGTTATTAATAGCAAGTGTTGATCATACAAACCGAAATGGCGAACACATTTCATCAATTTTATAGAGTCTTCACAAATTTGCAAATATAAAAACTTGTCATTGCAATGTTTATTTTGAATGTAAATAATGCAATACTTTAAATGTTCTAAAAACACGAAAAGGTTAATATCCAACAAACATAGAGGAAGTTTATTTACACCTACCTGTTTTACATGCCTTTGGGATGAATTCATGAAATAATCAACACACTGCGATAATTGTTCAGCGTTTCTTTGTCTGTAGCGTCTAAAATGACTTTTTCTTTTTGATTAACCTGCTTCTTACAAACTCAAGTGTAAAAATCGAATGGTTTCATTGAATATTGAGTAGGCATTGCCAAAATGCGTGCACATGCACTAAAGTATTTTATTTATTTGTGTTGGCACACAATTCCTTGTTTACTTTGTTCCTTAATTTTGCCAGTACCATAATACACTACTCCACATATAGTCAGTAGCGTCAACAAGAAGTAATTATAAATCAAATAATGTCAAATAATGTCAACTACTATTAATCTAAATTAGTTTTAAAATCGTATGGATACATGTTAATACATTTTTTTATTTTACGGACTATTGCCATGACTTAGAAAATGTTGAGACAAATTTTAGCTACGGGTCCATACATCTACTGTTACTTTTTATATTTCGGATGTGGCGGACCATAGCAGCTAAGGACTTAAATAAATGAAATTTAAAAGATCAAATTACTTTTACTGAATGTACGATAGTAGTTTCGGAGTCAAAGAGCTACGAATTCGCAGCTAGTAGAACAGTTATTGAAATAAATAAAGTGGGAACAGTTAGTTTTTCGCTTGTGTTATGTTCATAAGAGGTTTATCTGTAAGGTAAACTTTTATAAAATTGAATAATTCATAATGGTACCAAAATTTTATTTAAACTAGCAGGAAGAAATTAATGTAACAAATGACGAATCTTCTTAAATTATTATTTAAATTTTTTCGACAAATTGTTTTATACAAATTTCTACAGTAAAAACACCGTCCTGAATTAAAAAATATAAAAATTTCTCACGTTTAACGTGGGACTTGATTCTTTGGGGTAGTATTAACACGCAACTTTAATTTTTAAAATTAACCAAAAACGCAAATAGGTTGCAAGTAAATCTTTGTTAAACCAGTATTGTTTTCATTGCAATAGGACTTAAAATTATTAATATTATAATGCAATTTGATATTTGACGTTACTTTCGAACACCGTAACAGTGCTTCTAAATTCCATTGGTCACGTGACGTCTTTCTATGTAATGGTGACGTCATATGAATGTCATATGATTGTCAGTTTTTAAATGTTTTATTAACGAAAAGATTCAAATGGTTGACTGCTTTTATGACTCTCATTGAATCCATTAATCTGTGTGTGCTCTAGATTATTAATTATACTATTAATCATGTGGTCTGTCAACACTGGAGTGTTATTCCGGGCGGGGTGTGCTCTATTTCGATCTCAATTGACTATGATTGCCAGTTTTCCTACAGAAGGTCGGGGTTTTTTCCGGGTACTACAAAATCGCTGAGTGGCTTCAAACAAAATTCAAACAAACAAACAAACAATATAAAGCGCACGAAGTCAATTCTCCATATTTACCAATCAGTTTTATTATTTTACTCGATTAGTTACATTACTTCACCAAATCAAAATTGAAGTATAGACAAAAAATGTTATATTCTGCTGTTACATCAAATATTTATTTATCGTTCATGAACAGATGTATTAATTTACATAAATGCTTATAATAACTAAAGTGACTCAATAATAAAAGATTTAGGCATTATTTATATCTACGTTATCATACACATCTGAAAAGTTTTACCAATAACAGTATGGTGCAGCTTCTTACTTCGACACTTTTCTTTAATGATGATAACTATGAAAAGTTACTGAATCAAATTGATAAGAAGGGTACTTTTATTTACCTATCGTGAACTACTCTTTTTCTGGAATATTCCATTTTGTCAGCTTAAAATATCTAAATGGATATGTAACACATACTTTTCTGAGGAGATTTCGTTGTCACACAAATAATTGAAAAAGTCACGCTCAGAATAAACTTATATCCAGCCTCAATTTTTTATGATCGCATATTGCTAAAAGTAAATAGTCTCAAACATAATGTTGTTTATCAAATTTTCAGTGCAACAGATATTTTCTTATCATGTTCCGAATGGTGTCATTACTTCTTTTTAATAAGTAAAATGTTATAACGCTTACTTCTCCTACGAATTTGATTTATTACTTTAATTTTATATCAGATTGAGTTTTATTCACTCTGAATTTTTACCTAAATGAACAAGACTTCGCATAGTATTAGGTCACCTAACCAGTTAGTCTTTTAAATTTACACTGTGAAATAAACTAAACGTTTTTTAATGAAGAACGTTAAATGCTCATGAATGCTTATTAAAGTTCGTTTTCTACTTAAGATCCTTTTAATCTACGTAGAAGATTCTTAGTAACAAGATAACGAAATTAACAAAAATCTATTTATTATTTGTTTACTATTGAAATATAATAATATATGAACTGTGCAAACCATCAGTCAATTATATTATATAAAGTTTCAATTAATAACAGCTTCTATTAAAGAAAAGCGACGGTTCAAGCATATTTATTTACAAGGGATAACCTATCAGCGTTCTAACATAGATCAAACAACATATTTGATTTAGTTATATCGTTTACGTGCCGTTCAGGAATATAGCTTTCGTACATAAGAAAAAAAGCACGGATAAAGCAGATCCTAACAGCGATTTTTCCCATTTTGTTAATTCTTTACAATGTCAAGATATCTTTAACAATAATCTGTTTTCAAAGTTCAAATTTTATTCTTCTAGAGAGGAAATGGAACGTGAGAAATTCGCAATTTCTAATCATTACTAATAGGGAATTGCTATTTTAACCTACTACGAGCATTCATGGATAGGAATAAACCCCACTGGCATAATTTTTTAAAACTTACTTGATATATTGATATATGTAAAAGGGGAAGGTAAATTTGTCCGATGTCTACATGAAATGTGTATGCATATAGAATTAGGGAATTGAGGAAATATATTTAAACAAGACCTATGGTCACGAAAGCACATTATCTACATGTAGTCACATCTGTATATTTACAGGACAACAGTAAAACATGAAGAGATTATTTTATGTAAGAAAAACAAACATTATTTAGAAAAGACCCACAAACAAGAAGTCTCGACACCTGAAAGAGAGATATCAAGAAAACCGACCGAACAACATCTTAAGTAATGATTACGAATCCGCATTAGACAAACATATACAACACGAAACGAAAACCAGAAACACAAAAACAGAAATAAGTAACACAATAAAAAAACCCTGAGGTAATCCGGACGAGTAATCAGTACCTTTTTCCAATTTGACACTCACATAGTTACTTATTTTCATGTCTAGAAAAAAGTCTTATTCCACGTTACCGTATTACAATGCTAAACTCAGTCAAATACCCTAATACAAATTTTTGTATATCTACAGAAACAGTAAATCTTCTCACAATTGTTGATTGAGATATGAACAATTTACAGTGAAAATGTTGCAACATTTAGTATTTATTTTCATCTTTGTTAAAGCTGACATTTATTCCGGTTGTATGTCTCGTTCTTTGAACTTATTGCTGTTTGACAGTATTAAACAATAATAATTACAAAGAACAGTAACCTAACAAGCAATCTTAGAAGTCAGTTGTAAAGATTATTACTCTTCCACCCACTGAAAAATACCGTAAGGTTGTGTTATGTTTTTATTAAATAGTCTGGAACTAATTAAGAAGGTGATGATTAAATTTAAAAGGTAGAAATATATATTTTACGAAAGATATAAGGTACTAATTATAATTTTAATAATAATGTAACTAACATTTTTAATAATTGAAATTTCATTTCAGTAAAATACCACATAAAAATCTACAAATCCATAAACCTTTGGCATTTAAGTTTTAATCATAGAAAATGTCAGACGGCAATTCACACACCTGTTTTTTTTGTTTTCGAATTGATTAATATTCAAGTTTTTCTAATTGGATTCACATTTATATGTTTAATTATGCTTATCCAATTCTAGTCATAATGAAGGTAATGTTCGGTGTTGTAGACATTGGCTGTGAAAAGTACAGCAATACTGTTTTATGTGACATTTAATTCATTGTATTCCATTAAGATAATAATTATACAGAGCTATTGATAAACAACAACAAGAAAGTTAAAAGATCACAATACTGAATTTGAAAAAAAGCAAATAATATATGGAAATTATAAGTCCTATTTTTTTTTAAGAAAGCGAAGCCTCCTCAAGATTCAACTGAAAACCTGCAAAATAAAGATGTGTTCATAATGATGAAAAAACAATATCTCGGATGTAAAAAAAATAAATTGATTTTCATTTCTATATCAGATAAATTGATTTGCTATAATCTTGTTGCTTAGAAAATAGTTTGATTCGATTTCTTCAATAAAAGTGTTCGTTAAATGGAAAATCCTTACAACTGAAACCCTTAAAGTCCTATCTTTGTAAATAAACCAGGAACTGTACACAGTTATATGACTTTCATCATCCTCTTAACAGTTCCTAGCTGCTCTTTTAATTTCTTTGATGAAACTGTAAAATCTATTGTGGGCAATACTTGACATTTGTTGACCCTATTTATAGGCTACACAAACATGATGTATAGTTTTTTAATGTTTGTTTGCGTGGATGTGAAAATGTTTAGCTAACTAACATGATTTCAAGATTGACAATGACAATCTTACAAATTTGTACAATTTAATCCTCTAAAAAATCCAATGCCAAAATCAAACAAGTTATTGGAAAGCACCACAAACATTTTAAAATTATTTCGATATCTAATTGTTGTGTTTCTTTTAATCTTTAACTAATGAATTAATTATATAAGATAAAAGGAGTCTTTTCGACAAACAGTGCTTTCGTATTATAAGCTATTATTGATATCTGTTCTATCTCGATATAGAGAATGGTATTAGAAAATCACTGAACAGTCCATTTTCATGTAGCTTGTCTGATTTTATAAAGATCACCAATTAACCCAAAAGCTTTATCATGATGTTCTGTCCAGTGGTAAAAAACGTGACCGATAGTTCACGGTTATTTGTAAATATATTAAATTATATCTGATTGTAGATAGAATGCATCGAATTTGATAACGAAATAACCTATTGATGGACATTTTGTTCCATCTTAATTTGTTCAGTTTGCATTTGTTATCCTTTGTTACAACATATCATGTATTGTTACCATGACCACGCGCAGGAAGTATAGATATTTTAATGTCGTTGAGATTGCTTTAAAACGCTAATTCATGGAACTTATAAATACTTATATAAAAGGCTTATTATTAGTTTATGCCGTTTAGTTCTGCAAAAACGCGCAAAACAAGTACTTGTCGAGTTTTTCCAGCTATTACTAGTAAAATATAATTATCAACATCAATGAAGTCATTATGGTTATGTTAACAAATAATTGGTAACTTAAGTATTCAATTATATTAATTTAGATAACTAAAACAGTTAGTTTTCTGCATGGTAAAATCCATATTGAAAGTTTTTATAGTAATAATTTAAAGCAAAGAATCAGTTTTATAAATTTTTCGTTGACCGGTTTTACTGGGTACATTTATATTTAAAATCCTAGCTGTGTTGATGTTGAAATCTCTGCTTTAGACAGTCAAAACTTAAAAATTTTGATGTAGTTATGGTGTTTAGCATACATAAAACTAGTCCAAGATTTGATATATGTTCAATTCGGAGCCAGGTCAATCATACGGTCGATAGATCTGTTCTCTTGCTTTAGACAGTCAAAACTTAAAAATTTTGATGTAGTTATGGTGTTTAGCATACATAAAACTAGTCCAAGATTTGATATATGTTCAATTCGGAGCCAGGTCAATCATACGGTCGATAGATCTGTTCTCTTGCTTCTTTTCTTCAATCTGCTGCGTTGTGACAAACTTTGACTTTTTAAGCCCCCTAGAGGCCATTTTTAACAATATAGTTATCGTTTCACGACAGAATCCATTTCTTTTATTGTGCGCAAAGTGGATGCAGAATAGCACTGGCACGCATTATAGTTCTACGCGACTTTTAAGTATCACCAAAACAGCGAAGACATAAATTTGTAAATAACTATCCAAATAACACAAACGCACACACATAAACAAAACAAACAAACAAAAATGAAGTCATTAACATAATAATTTTTAGGTAAAAAATTAATTTACTATCTTCTTAACCATTTGTCAGAGATATGATTTAAAACAAGTGTAATACAAATACCGTTAGAAAAGGGAGATAACTTATTGATCTATATTATAATTTTACGGAACGAAATAATACACATTATTATTGCATATTTATGGAAATTAAAATCATAGGTTTTTTCCGCCATGTTTATGTCAACTTCGTTTTACATGCACTTTAAATGGTTATACGGTAAAGAAAATCACAGGCATCAAGCTAGGGCATTTCTAATTATTAATGTCAAGAAATCTCTCGTTAAAGGTCAAAGGTACTCAACTTCCATGTTCTTATTTTATCTATTTTTTTTTTATTGTCTACTGGGTAACACGCGGTTGATTTAATTAAGCAAAACGACGGAGTATTGATATAATATTGGTCCTAAATTAACAACATCATATTGACCATTGTAGTTTATTACAAAACAAAGAAATGTCAATCAAATGTCGCCAAATTAAATCTAGTTATTAACTTATTTCACTTTCAATTTGTTTCCATCATAAACATACGATATACTTGGTATTTTGCAAAATTTTCTATAACCTTTCATTTATTGCAAGATTATATAATGCCGTACATTTTATTACATATGACGTCATAAAACACTGCTAAACGTGTTGTAATTTACAATAAAATGTCTAATGGTGAAAGACATGAATACGCTTTAAACGGTGTTGACTTGTTTATTTTGTGTGCATATTTCTTAATTATAGATGGATTCCCATGCGATCAGTCTATATAGAATGAATGATCAGTATTTCCTAGTTTTGGCGTTTTTGGCGATTTTTTTTTTGTCTATTGATAACATGCAGTGTTGAAACTTTACGACATTCGTCAAGTAACTAATGATCGATGTTAGCATTAGTTCTTTTCCCAATCGACTAATACGTTTTATGTTTTAGTTGACTTGATTTTTTACAGTTATTGGGATAATAAAGTGGGTGAAAAGAGGTCTACGGAAGCCAGTTAGTGTCATGCGGAATGTTTTTAAAGAGTAAGCCAAGTAGTGCAATAAAATTGCATATGACACTAAGTGGTTTCCGTGTTGGGTTCTTTTGTGTCACAAACAAGATACATACAACTTTTTCTGACATTCCCCTTCTTTGAACACAAAACCAATTATAATGAAAAGGCAGTTATCTGCATGAGATCTACCGTTAGTTTGTTAGGATTGGGTTCTGTGGATTCATGGTTCAGACTAAAACAAAATTATCGTTTACGGAAGCAATACGTGTTTATTACCGTCACACATGTGAGATGGTATACTAATCAAATGATGAACAGTCTTCTGAGTGAATGACTATCTGTTACTTGAATGGTTCACTAAATCTTTAGATATTTCGATCATATTATTGCTTTACTTCAGGATCGCACTAGTATGTGTACTAAAATTTCTATATATTCTTTGGTTGAATCGGGGATGTAGTCAGTATTTTTGTGTAGTAATGTTACATTCCACATATTGACTTCTATTTCATTCAGTGCATTGGTCAGTGAACAATTAAAAGGCAAACACATTGTACCAAAATATCCCTACATTTTAAAGCTGTTTGGGAAAAAATGATGTTTTCTATATCTTTATTGTCGTTCTGATATAGATGCAAATAGAACAACATATCTTTTTATTGCTTATTTTGAACATTTGTGCAGGGAATAAATTTTTTGTTTAATTATTTTTCAAAAAGCACGTTTGAGGTGACGACAGGTATTTAAATCTCTCAAGCACAATAGTTAATAAATTAGCGTAAACACTGTCCTTAAAAGGTACATTGTTTACCTTTTATACTTTTATACTTTTATAAAACCCATAAAATAGGTAATGCAGCTAAGAGACGGCTAGCATTTTAGAAAAGCTAAACTTGTTGTTAATATAGGGTGAATACACATAAAATGATATTATATGAACATATATTTTTGTTTTATGAAAATTCCAGACATTATGATTGGTACCTCATTGCATTGATGCCAACTTTAAAACTCTGTCAAAGATATAATGTATTCATAAGAAACTACTACCCAAACAAGTATTACTGCGGTAAATTTCATTCTATCAGCGTAAGTTTTTCTCGAATTCCCTCAACTCATAGCAAGAAATATGTTTAGCTACAACAAAGGTCACGTGAAACGTATTATTATAAGTTAAGAACTTTAAATCACTCAAGCTGTCAAAGACAACCGTTTTAGGTAATAAATCGAAAAACAATTTCCAGTTCTGCAAATTATACCTTGAGAAAAATCGTATGCATAATTTTCTTATCTAAACATGACAAATGAATATTTTCTAGTAAATTAATGCTTTATAAAAATAAAATTTGCAGGGACCAATTGTATCCAAGGAATTATTGTTTAAAACACCGCAGGTTTGAAACGTACATTGAATACAATTTCGAAAATATAGACAATTGTTTTTCTTGTTCGTTGTAGTACCCATGGAAAACTCCCGACCTGCGATAGGATAACTGGCAATCCTTGTCTATTTAGGTAGGAGCTGAGTACACCCTCCCGTAGTGAGACTGGAACGCAATCTCAGAGTTGACAGACCACGTGGTCAATAGTAGACCTTAACCACTCGATCAGCCACCGAGGCCTCTATTGATTTGTCGGCTTACTACTGAAGTACTGAAGTACACCACTGGTGCCGTATACAAATTATACCCATAGCAATTTTTATAAAGTCACAACAAGCAATTACTAATGAAATCAAATTGAAATGATTGTAAGTATTACAATTTTAAACTTAGTCCGAAAGTACTGATTTTTTTTTACTTATTCTTTGTTTTGTTTTTTATTTCCTTTTTTGTCGTTTGTTGTTTGTGATTAATATTAAGTTTTTTGTATCTGATGTAGAGTAGTATTTTTAAAACCTCGTATCTTGCATTAGAACGTGATTTAACTTGGAAATTATTATCTTATGAACAACACAGTTTCACGTCAGTTATCAAAATGGTAGCGCCAATGATTTGTGACGTTTTTTCACGCACCGACATCTAACTGTAAATTTAAACTTTCTAGTGATGCTCAGAAATCGTTGTCAACTAGTGCTGGTTTTATACTAGAGATGGTTAAAAGCTAAATATTATTAATTATGCTGATTAATTGAAAATTAAATCGGGACATGAAAACTTGAAAATCGTTGTTCGATCAAGCTTTCTGTCAATTTATCACTAGATATTCCCAAGTCAGAATAAATTCGATCTCATTTATCATTTTGTCATCTAAGCAGATATGACGATTTTGATAATTAGCTTCGTTTTGCGTTCGTATTTGCAGCTGAATGCGCATACACCATTAGCCTTGGCCGTCGAGTGAAAAACCATCGTTTTTTCCCAACAGATTTGGTCATATGATAACCGGAAATCGCGTTGGCTGTCATAACTAGATTGACATATTTACAAATAACCTTAAAATTACAGGAATCTTTTGTCTCGGAAAATCCGTTGATATGAATAACAGATAGTTACTGTGGGAATACTGCAAACCAGAAAAATATTGCAAACACGATATAATATTAGATAGATTATTAAAACGGTTGTTATAGCAACACAAATATTATTTATACAACAACCCAAATAATGAATATATCGTATTAGAAATGTACTTTATTATTATAAAACTTTTTCATCATGTATCAATAAGTTCCAAATTGAATTTGTTTTTACGGGCAGTTGTGTTTGTTTTCGTTTATCAATTTTGTTAGGTAATGGAGTCTGTGTTAAAATAATCATTGTTATCAAATACTGGATTTGTTCACAATTTATATTTATGATATCTCGTTTTATCAGATAAATTATAAAACGATGCCTGCATTGTAAAAAAGTCCAGGGGTGTTGGTGTACGGAACACTAATTCCGGCAAGCACCCGAACATTTCGGTTTGGTGTGGCGAACGCAATTTCCGCCAGAAACCAGAACATTTCGGATTGGTGTAGAGAACACTTGTCCGCGGGGGATCAGAGCATTGCCGTTTGGTGTGGGGAACATTAATTCCGTCAGATCATTTCTGTTTGGTGGGGGGACACTAATTCCGACATAGACCAGAGCATTTCTATTTGGTGTGAGGAACACTAATTCCACCAGGGACCAAATCATGTTAAATAAATTCACTGCACTATGAATAAATATATATATATATATTGTTTTAAATATTATACAGTCAAAGTATGCACTTGACGCGATTCCGGCGAGTCATTTAAAAGGTTAAAAAGCAAAAAGATAAACTGTTTGATAGCCCAATACTGGCAAATAAAAGTGTAATACTATTGGAAAAGACATGCTGAATCGTAATTTGTTTAATTGATTTTGAGCAGTGCTGAAAAATGACTATACTAGTTGTACGCACAAGACCGCGCTAGACGCCAACAATTATAATTCATGCAAAAATGATGGATTCTGATTAGTTGATAGGGTATTTTAATACATTGTATCATATGTCGTCTATATCCAATGAACGTCGTAGCAATTAAAGTGCAGATAAAACATGGCTGTCTCATTACGGATTCTGGACTAAGGTAATGAGATTGGTCTTAAATGCCACATACATTCGGTATCACAATTTATGTTGATGTCGAGCACACCTGTCCTAAATCAGCATTAAACTGCTACCTACTTTTTGCACGCCGTTGATCAACAGAAATTACTTATTCGACTTCTCCGCCAACAGTGTTTCTGCTAAGATATTGAAGAATGTATATATATCATCAGTTTACAACGGTTTCATTTGTTCGGAATATTGGTTTATGATCAATAAACTATGCAAACTCACTTGAATCAAAGAAATGTCAATTTAAAATGTCACGTATTGAACTTTTTCAAATTAAATTACAGAACAATGTTATTTCAGGTTTCATTTCCTATATAGCTTTAAATAGCAAGACTGATTCAATTACCTCCTACGAATAAATACTTATTTTGTTAGAGTCGTTTGATCTCGGTCAATTTTATGACTTCATTATAAGCACGGAAATTATTGATATGAATTTATTTTTAAAATTTTTTTTCATGTAGCAAACATACAAATGGATACTGTAATCAACCAAAGAAAACTTGGCTTATCACTATAACAGTACGCCGTGCATCAAAATTGCAGGAATTTACAATTATATTTTAGTTTTTGTCCATTTCATACGACCGGAAGTGAAATAAACATTTCTGTAGTCCCTCTTGAATATAGTTCGTGAAATATTTATGTGGACTTTAACTACACAGAATTTGTTCTAGGCTTAGCGCGGTCGTCATGGCTATATGTATTTATGTAAGAAGACCGGTGGGGTTGTAAACTGTTTATTAAAACTTCAAGAGCATTAGCAGGTTCCATGATAGAACTTATTATCTGTGGTCACTTCTGATCCGGAATTATATTATATCAGACCAATATAATTGACAAAATTTTTATACATCTTTTTTATTGTTTGTAAGTTAGAGATGGGTTTAAGGCCATTTCAGAAATTTTTAGCTACATCATGGCGTCCAATTTTTTTATTTTGGAGTAAGCCACGGTACCCGGCTAAAGCTCCAGACCCTCGTTAGGAAAGCAAGCAATACTAAGCAATAACTGTTAGAGTCGAGCACATTATGCCCTCAGTAAGACTCGAATCCGCAACCTCAGTGTTGACCGGCAGGTGATCACTTCATCCCTTGGCCACCGATGCACGAGATTTATTTAATAGTAACTTTTATGCGAATTTCTATTTTGCAACCGAAAATTTAAAATGGCTGCTAAAAACAATTTACCATACATATTACTTCTCCCACTGAAACTAAAATCTATATGTCCTATAAAGTCTTTGTTTTCTCTTTTCATGTGAAATTAAATGTGACTTGTCTCTCACAACAGAAAATCATTGTACCACGAATTCAAGTTGACAAGAATATGCCAAAACATTTGATAGGAAATAATTGAAATTTCAAGAACAAATATTATCTGCTCTTGGGACCTGTTTAGTTATTTGATATAACCATTATCTGATGTTTTTGAAACAAAGTAAGCTTAGTTTCATTTAAATCATTAAGTAAATATAATTGGGTGTACTTCCGCGATATTCCGTTATAAGTCTGTAATTTTATCGATTCGTAAAATTAATGAATTCGACCTTTTGATACAAGAACCAGTCATCGGAGATTGTAAAAAGGGCATATTTGTTCTAGTCTTTACAAATATCGTCTTCGTTGTAAACCATGAATAATTGATAACCGGCATTCATTTGATATGCTTTTCTTCCTCACAAATCCCGTAATCTTCGGCTTATATTACATCCGTAATATAATATTTCTTTATAGGTTTCGAACCAAGACTCACTATTTGTACTCAACCATATATTGGAAGGCCAAAAATTGAAGATTTCAAAGAGCTATTAAAAGGTTATTTAGGCCATCTACGCGAAAGAATAAGACAAATTCTTAGTATGTATATTAAGCTTCGATCAACAAGTATTGATGTGATATTTGCTCCATATTTTCATATTATATTTTCAAATATTTTGACAAAATATGCATTTTTACCCTAGCATGCAGTGTCATCGGTGGCCTAGTAATCTACTCTTGATAACACTGAGGTTGCGGGTTCGAATCTCACTGCGTGCAAGTTTCCCTTTCAAACGTCAAGAAAACGCCAATAAAAAACAAGACGCTACGATATAGCATAAAAAATGCAGAAAATGGCGTGTAACACCATTCAAACAAATAAACCCTGGCGCGCCTCCCAAAACGACATATTTTTCCAGTTCACGGCAGTTCACATGGATGATAAATTATTGCAATTGTTATGGACATAATAAAAGCTCAGATATAAGCTCGGATATAAAAACACTGTTTTATACAAATTTCCGTAAAATGTGATAGACACATGTTTGTGACGTCATTTTGACACCATGTCAATTGAATTAAATAAACGTGATTAAATATAAAATGTCATTCTTTGGTAAGTGTAAATGCATATATGATAAATATCGAGATTTTGTTTGTTTGAAGATTATTTTAAGCCACTTTTTAGCTATATCATGCCGTCCAGTTTTTACTGGGGGAAGAAGACGGAGTACTTTGTGAGAACCCCGAACATTCGAAAGGATACTAAAAATCTTTGTCGAGAGCACCCTAACCGTGTCATGGTTGCCGTCGAAGAATCAATAAAGTAATAATAACTTGTGATACTTTTTTACACGTTTTATTTGTAATTTTAAGGACCCTCTTATTTAGATACATCATAAAAAAACATGCTCATTTGTGGGTAGTTGCATTATGCAGTGAATCCTGCATAAAACTGGACCCCCTTCTAAAAAAGGTAGAGACTACGCCAGACAGTGTAAGTTTACAAAACAACAACATAAATTATTTTTTCACAATATTCTGTAAATTAATCCTCTTATTTGGGGCTCAGATGAGACAAGATATTTAGTACATGTTTAAGGTGATTCTACTAGTAGTCAAGGTAGTTCGTCTATTATTGATCACGCGGTCTGTCAACACTGAGGTTGCGGGTTCAAATCTCACTGGGGGTAGAGTGCGCGCGACTATAATCTTAAATGAAGAAAATAGCCATTTTTCCTACGGAAGGTCTGTGGTTTTCTCAGGGTACTCCGGCTTCCTCCCCCAATAAAAACTGGAAGCCATGATATAGCTAAAAAGTGCAGAAATTGGCGTTAAACCCCATCAAACAAAACAGTGACTTAACTATGTTGTAATGTGTATCTGTTTTATAGACAACAATTCTACAAAATGCCTTTTGCAAAATCCAGCTTACTGTCTCATCTTATATTATAGAAACACAGCCATGAAATATAACGTGTAATTTTCTATTAAAAGCGTATAATCTGACAACGTAAAAGAAGCATAAAAACTATACTTGTTATGAGTAATTGAATTTGCCGTGTTAAGAGCGATAAACAAATAGTAACGATTAGACGGTAACACATGATGAATACCGTTCAATTTAGATTCATTTATTTTGCGTTGCTTTAAAGAGCAATTTAACGAAGAATAATATGATCTAAAAGTAAAAACTAATACTGTTCGGCTTAGGTTAAATAACAAGGACTCGATACTTTGATTATGCTGCGAAAAATATTCAAAAGGTGAACGAGAAAACAGAAGCAATAAACGTTGCTATTATAAATGTTCTGTTTGTCAGAAATTGACTACTTGTGTTTATTTCTTTGAACCTACACATATACGTTATTTAATATCTATGGTGTTCTTTTCATATATGTTTTAACTTGAGAAATATGTCCTTTTCATTGGTTTTATATAGTTTTACTGAGACTTATACTATTGTTTTCGTTTTAAAATATCAGGAAAACACATTTCTCATTTTCCCTTATTTATATTTAGAATAAATCTGCGTCATAATATAATATAAACTTGGATGGAATTAATTTTCACTACTTTTGTAAACAATAAAAAAAATACTTCTGCCATTGTCTATATATAAAGATAGAAGAAGAGATACACAAACATCGCAATTCAATTTATCCCCAGACGAACAAAAAATCCCTCAAAACTAAAGAAATACGAATAACAGATAGTACAAATATGACGGTACAGTATAGGCAAAAAAGATAGTTTGAGAAGCATTTTTTCTCTTTAATACACATATTGTTAGTATCTGTGAACAGATTTTTCTGGGATAATCACGTACCTGATAATTATGTAAAGTTGTGACATTTGAATTTTTTTTAAACAATTTTTGAAATAATTTTATATAACGACAGACATTATGAAACGGAAATTCATCGTGCAAATAGAAGAATGACAAAAACATTGGCATTTCATGTATCGTTAAAATCGCCTGTATTAAGAATCTCCGACATCGCGTGAATGTTTGAATGATGGAAAACGCAGGACTAATTTTAAATGTCTTCAGTTATCCTTTAATTTCCTGCATATCACATCTATTCTTTATGAAGATCCTGTTTTATTCCCAATAGCATACAGTCACGATATTATTAATGGATTGGTGACAACTCGCCCAAGCGGTCGAGTGAGCTAGACATTAACACAAGCTACATAGCGGAAATGACTTGTGCGTTATTCCGGATTTAACACATATTTTTTGCTTTTAGGCTACTACAACTTGAACAATGTGTTTCAATCAAATGACCTTTGTCAAATATGGATAATCACTTTGTCTTTTTTTTTTAAATTTAAATATCAACTTTTTCAATTTTTCATATTAAGGAAAAAATTAAATTGGATTACTAGCAAAATTTACATACGTGCATAATATTAAACTTGTCACTTTTAAGCTAAATTCATTTGTAATTACTATCAAAATTATTTATTTACTGTAAGAAGTTTTCCCGTGGGTAATTATTGTTATATCCTTCATGATATTTTAAAAATTAATAATAATGAAAAAATCTACTTACCAATCCAGTATGCGAAACAAGAAACAAGTATGACAGAGAATACTGCTAAAATTGAAACAAATTTCATCTTAATTGTTTAATTTTTCCTTGTATGTCCTTACGGGTGAATTTCCAATGTTCAACGTGAAAGAAATGATGAGACGGATATGTCGTTCGAATACAAGTATGTATTGACAAATTCCACGTGATCAATTTATAACCTACGGCCTACTGGCAACAATCGATAGATCGCAGATTTGTTCATTGACATATTAGGAAACATTTGCACTCAAGTTTTACCATTAATCGGACCAATCAGAATGCGTAAATTTTCATAGAAATAAAAGGTAGAACAATACGCTAAGAAGCCTCAAAGGTGATATTTTCTTGGAAATTATTAATGCTGCCATTTATTTGGGTGCAAGATTTCAGATTTAACCGATAATAAATTCTATGAAATCATGCTCATTTTAAAATCAGTATCTTGTATCCTGAAGTAAATTCCTACTGGAATCGTTTAATGAGAAATTTCAATTACTTAACATATCTCAAACAAAAATTCATTGACAAGTATTGATTTAACGCATCAATTAAATGGAATATGATTCAGCGCTAAAGAGAACTATGGTACCGAGATGTTTGTTATTGTATTGTTAGTCCTTTGTCAATACGAGTTAGGCTACCAAACAATACTTATCCTTAACGAGGAATAAAGTCAAAGCTATTGAATAAAATGTCTGCTCATTACATGCTAATAAAAATGGCTAATAATAGCTATTGGATACATGTTTGAAATTATTTGGGTAGGAACTGTAAATTGGTTTTTCACATAACGAATGTGTTTGAACTTGAACTATATCAACATGACAAAAAGAATAAAAAAACACATACAAAGGATTTTAAAGATGTTTGTCAATTATGGATTTAGGTTATTGTGTGAAACAGAATCTATTTCTTCTACTTTAAACCATCGCTTAGATTAGAACAAAATTTAGTATGATGATCTTTAGAAGGTTCCATTAAAAATGTTTGGTCTTATAACCACTTCTTTTATTATGACAAAAGGGTTTTTAATGTAAACAACGACTTTTTAAATCAATTATGACTTCGAAGTGTTTTGTCATTTATGCAATTTATGCTTATTTAGGAAGAAATAATTTGAAAATTTCAAGGTCTGAAACTTCTAGGCCATGAATGATCCTTAAACGATAACCTTTCAACATTGCGACCATTAGCTCCCCCTCATTTCTTGAAATGACTAGAAATACTTCATTTTTTCTTGAAATGAAGTCTCCTAACAGTTAAAGGAAAAAAATGTGTTGAAAAAAAGCGAATGCCATTCTTGGCTGCCAAATCAAATTAAAAGATTTAAACATTTTCTCCAGTTCAATAGATCCTTACCTATATATCAAAAAGTCGGTGTAACTACAAACTTGAAACATGTTTTTGCACTAAAAAAATCTTTCATCAAAGTTGGCACATGGTTTTGCTTTCCTAATGGCAAAGAGCAGTGTTTAGCAACGCCGCTGTTAATCATGAAAAGATTCATATTGGATATAAAAGCGATTCGTTAAAATTTATATTAATTATAGGGTTTAAGGATCAGTTAACTGCTCAGTGCCATATTATCCTTTATAATAGCGTTTAGTCGTTATTAGTGTAGGAAGACGAAATAAAGGTGAGAAGACAGGGATTCTGGTTTATTAATGGAGTCGAGCACATTTTGTTGAACTCGAATTCATAATTCGGTGTTAAACGCCAGAAATCATTAGTAAGTATCCATACGACTCGACCACAGACGCCCACTCATTAAATTTGGTATAGTTACATCCAGTTAAGAGTTCGAATTGGATTTCAAGTTAAATTTCAAATACTAATTCGAGTTAGAATTCGGGTTACACTTCGAGTTAATCATTCGAGATAAACTTTTAAGGATGAGAGCAGTGATCCTCCTACTCCAACATTACAAACTATGGATGTCTTGGTAATACTCATTAAAATAACCATGTCCCAAAAGAGAGTTTTCAGTTAAGAAAACAAGAGCATATATATTGCTTGCAGCATTCAACATTTCCTCGTCAGAACTTTATCGTTAGTTCAGGTGAAATTTTGCTGGAAAAGATTGGACATGAATCAATCACGTGAAATCAAATGAACAACCCTTTCACTCTTTTGTTGTTAATTTTTGTTGATTCTCAAACATATGTAGATTATTTTTATTCTAAGTAAACATAAAAGGTTTCTAAAATGTTTAGCTTGATAATTTGCGTGAAGTAATTAGCGTAAAGCATAAAATTCAAACAATGAATTATTCATTTTTAAAACTACAATACATCATTATTGTAATTACCGTGTATGTTATTAAAAATATAAAAAGTAAACCACTTAACGAGTATATTACAGGGTAGAAACTTCAGAAGAAACGTGCCGGGAATGTATTTCATGAATTTATTAATGAATCCAACCCACTCGTATGGCAATTCTTTAAAATACTTAGTAAATTGACATAAATATCGATCTTTCTTCTTTGAATTTTTTAATACAAAGTGTCTTAGTTGCAACGGAGCAACCTGCAGATTGGAAATTAACTATAGCGATTTTAAAAAGAAAAGAAATTGATTCCAGTAGGTAATTATTGGCACACGACAAAGTTTTTAGTAATCGGTAGCTTTGACACTAACACACACTGCAGGTTGCTTTCGCAAAACTAGGACTGACAATGAAGGATGTCCTGGTTATGTATACGGCAAATTAAATGTTAAGGTTACACGATTTTTTTACGCCAGACGCGCGTTTAATAAAGACTCGCCAGTGGCGCACAAAGCAAAAATATTCAAAATAGAACTATTTTAGATATTGCAGCGCTTTTATCATTAAGATTTCAAACGTTATGCCAAATATATATTCAAAATTTCGGGACAGTAATTTTAGACCAATGAGAGATTTTAACTTTTTAAATCTCGTTAGGCTTCCTTATTACCCTGACTGACACAGCATTTTAAAGAAAACGCCATAACAATATATTTGGCTGCTTTGGGTGACATTTATTTCGTCTGGTATTATTGTACAAAAGCGTCTTAATAACATTTTCACAATTTAATAATAAAAAACTTATATTGATTGCCTTGTTCATTTCAAAGAGTCGAAATAAACAATGAAATTTATCTTTTAAAATGTCCCATTGAATTCCAAGTCTATGTTTTACAAGAAAATGCAATAACAATAATAGCTATGTACTTTTGCATCAATGAAACATTGACTGTGTAGGATTTCATTCCTAAGCTACTCATTCTAAATGTCTACAGTCAATATGGAACCTTTACAATTTACAACACGAAACAATTACTGGGTGTTTTACCTAGCAATAATTCTTGCAACTGCAGCACCATATACTACATATTTCCATTTTGTTCGCTATAAAATTAAGTGCATCGTGGAGAAGTTTATGTCAATCACATTAAAAGACTTCTAACAGAAAACAATTTATCAGACATATCAATGACAGAACAAGACTTTTTTAATTTAATATGCTTGAATGTTTCTCATTTTCTAACATACTAAATAAATGGTCCACATTTAGGCATGCCATCGTAATCGGACACATTTATTATGCCTCGGGGACAACTCGTTGTTTAGATTTTTTAATGCTATATTATAAATAATTATTATTAAACCCGTTAAAAATAATTAACGGAGTGAGTATAAGATGTACATTTTTGCAGACTCAAAAACAACACGAGTTCATTAAACCTATTAGTCCTTTCATTTTAAAAAGTATTGAAACATTTGATTTCTCTGTCCTTTATACAGCAATTTCCAACGTAAGTTTCGTTGGTACTAACAGCCAACTAATTGTATTGTTTTATGTAGAACGTATGCTGATAATTTGAATAACCACTCGAATTCTGACAAAAACACACTAAAACAGATATTGATAAGAAATGATGGACTTTTTCACAGATATCATACTTGTTATACTTGATGGTAATAACTGTGCTCCATGTATCGCCGACTTATTCCTATATTCTAACGAGGAAGAATTCATACACGCGCTACTCCAGAGAAAGGGAAGAAATAACAATTTTTTATTTCCGCTTCAGCTTTATTGATGACGTCATTTACGGTAAGGCGATTATCTAGATTATCATTACCACAGTCTAGTCTAAATCTGTTTTATATATAGAACGTCATGATGCGGACCGATTGGGATTTAAATTGTATGACTTAAACTTTCTAATTTCATTTCTACAGCATCTTCATATTTGCTTTATGTTCAACAGTAAATTCGATATTTTATGTATTTTATGGAAGTGCTACGGCAAAATGCCCACCACTAATTTGTAAGGAAAATTTAGACTCTACTAGCTGAAAAGGTGAAAAAAAAACATAATGGAGTGTGCAATGTCATTATTGTTTTCCTTCTCGTTTAACCCCATTACGACGCTTTTATAGTAATTAGGGGGTTATCTTGAGCAACACGACTAATAACACATTTGGTGCAGTGACTGCATACCCTCCCATGCATCTAGTTTCGCCACCAGTTTTAATGGGTTCTTGTATTCTTTTATTCTTGTAGTGTTCTAGCCACGTTTTAATCATGGAATCATCTGTGTTTCATATACATACTTACTATAAGTAATTCTTAACTGCATCATAGTATAGATGTTTTATCATGGTCCTAGTAGCCAAAGTTTTTGACCGATGTATAGATATACCTCCAGTAAGAAGTCGAGGGGTATATCACAACACCGTTCCATATCAGTCCCCACGGGCAGTCCTTGCATTCGATTGAAATATGCCTTCAGGTAGAAGTATATATATGTACGGATCTCTTTTGTACGGCAAAAGTGTGTCCTCTCAAAGGTCAAAACCATTAATTTCATACTTAAAATTGGTTGTTTCCACAGTGGACGTGTAGCATTTATTATCATATATCTAGTAAAAATATGTTTGTTTTTGTACATATGATTCTAATTGAGGTTGTAGAACCATATCGCCAGGGGTGTAATACGGATGCCGTATTACAGCCCATCCAGAGCATATATATTTTCAACAAAGATTGAAACTTGCGATTTTTTAAAGTATCTGATAAGGCGGTTATGATACTGCGATATCCAGATAACATTCCGTATCAACCCTCGACCCGTATCTGCCCTCGGGCCTAAAGGCCCTAAGGTAGATGTGGATGTCTCGGGTTGATACGGGATGTGATATGGATATTGCCATATAATAACCACTTTATTATTATACCGAAAACTATTTAAACCGTGCAAGTAACTTCACATATGGTATCACGTTACGAAAATGGTTTACCATGGTTAAATAGCGCTTGCTTACCTTATTCTTTAACCTGGAATCCATAATTGTTGACTTTAAAAAAAGTTATTAGTTTTAAATATGCAATTGTATAAAAGTTTTGAATGATGAAAGACTTGCAGTATACATTGTACATCCTTCCCGTAAATAATGATTTAACATAAACAACACATGCAATAGATTTTCAAACTCGAATATCTCAACTAGCGAGCGTCAAATCATCAAAAGAAACATACACTTGATCAGACTTAAACATCAAACTATAAGCAGACAACATCGTGGCTTCAAACAAAAACCGGAAAGGAGACCGGAGAAACATTGACAATTACAACATTGACTTAGAGTCTAGCTGTCTTACAGAACAGCAAACAGGTAAATTTCCATGTATCTATAGCAACTTAATCCAGAAGCTGAAATTCGATGAAAATACTTTAATCTTTCAAATTAGATACAAAGAGAACAAAAGAAATACTGTCTTCCCGCAGTGAAATTGACATAGTATTCGCTGTAATGCAGTCTAGCTTTCATACTGGACGGAAGAACTGTCAATTTCCAGGTAGAATTCCACGCTAAAATTCGACCAAATTACTTTTTATCTTTACACTTGTAAATATTTTTATATTCTGAGATTATTGTTATTTCAAAACAAAAAACAAGAAAGCCATTGCATATGTTTTTTTTATAAACGATATTTGTTTGTAATTCCACAATTTAGCATCATTATTGCTAAGGATGTCGTAGGCGAATTTATTACTATATACAGCAACTATATAGGACAGTAAAAGCATGAATTCCTGGTACATTAAATTGTTAGATGAATGTTCAATGTTGAAAGAAAATACCGATGCGTAATCAGTAAAGCAAACTGTAAACGCACTTGCTTATAGAAAACCCACGAACACCACCAGTAGAAGCGCTAATAACACATACACACAAATACTGAATACGAGGCCATCTGAACAAATGAGTGACTTCAGGTGACCCATAATATCTGTCTTTACTTGTTACTTATTGTCAAAATTGGTGTTAGGCCATGTGCGAAAAGACATAAGTAATTTACACGAGAACATCCGTCACAATCTACATGACAGATATTTCATAAAGATCTACCGATTCATAATATCCACCCGACCGATAGAATTTACCGAGGGATGACCTCAGTTTGATTGTCAGAAATCCTTTGATATATGAACCGTGCCGTGCGCCTTACACCTTTGTCAAGAAAATCGCAGGAGAGGAATAGCAGGCCTGGTATATTGTATAGGTTGTGACATATATACTCAACAAGCGAACGCTTTTGGAATATTACTATGCAGAAAAGGGAACTATACAACTGGGGAAATGGCGTTGAAAACCACAAATAGGCTTTGCTTCATTTTATTCCCTGTGCAAGCAGCGATAAATTACACAAAAATACTTCAAACAGCTTTACAGGGGACCTCGGTAGCCGAGAGGTTAAGGTTGTTCATCTACTATTGATCACGTGGTCTGTCAACTATGAGTTTGCGGGTTTGAGCCTCACTGCGGGCAGGATGTACTCGACTCCAATCTAAACTGAAGAGGATTGCCAGTTTTCCTACCGAAGTTCGGGGATCTCTCCGGGTACTCCGGCTTTCTCCCCCAATAAAAACTGTACGCCTTGAAAAAGCTGAAAAATTGCTGAAAGTGGCGTTAAACATAAAAAAACTTATCCTCCTTTAGGTAATCTTTATTGCAAATTTAAATATATGTATTTTTGTTTTGCTTTTTGCGACATTATAGAGATTTAAATATTTTCCACAATGTAACTGAAAGTAAGAATTTATAGTAAAATAATGGCTTTATGACTAAAACAATGCTATGAATAATTTACCCACAAAATGTGTCATGTACAATATTTATTTGGAGTACCTAAATGGTTACCGACTTGTCACAATCCATATGGATTCACCTAAATGGTTACCGACGTGTCACATTCCATATGGATTCACACAAACCCGTTAAAATGTTCCTCATGATGTTTTATGTAACTTAAATACCAGCGAGGTGAACAGCTACCAAATTTTAAACATAACTTTTTTCTCGTTTACTGGTAAATTGGTTGTTCATGTCAAACTGTAAAAATATAAATCTAGAGTTTATTGCAAACAATTTCATAATTTGTTTTAAAAATATATGCTTTTACAGTGGCAGCTGAAGAAATGAGAGGTTAAATTAATGACTTTAAAATGTCACGGCTTCGTTTTTGTAATGGAGTTGTCGTCTCAACTCAATTGCTAACGTTGTTTTAATGGCACGATAACATATCGACATCTCGTACAGTTGTTTTTTTACCAGACACTACAGTCATTTATCTATTGAAGCGCTTAAAATTTGCCTCATTTTTTTCGTTGATGATATTCTTAAAAAAAATTAGAATCGGCTTCATAACGATGTGTAGGCGCCAGATAAAATGCTTCACATAATTTTAAGACCTGTTTGTGAGTTTTAAATAAGGTTAACAAATAATGGAGAAAGTACTTTATTCGTTATAAGCGACCTGAACGCCTTTTAACGAAAACAGCTTAAACCTTTTTTGTATTCAATATTGAACTGTAGATTTAGTATTTTCTATTTATAGCTATTTATTGCCAATACATTTGCTAGATGTTTTATCTGAATTTTTTCTTTTATTAACGATATGACTTAATAAATATTTATTGTCAAAACAACTTGTTCTTTAATAATATTCTTGAAAATATTTAATCCAATAATTGTATTGGATTCGTCCATTCCATGTGTAGACGAACATGCGTGGGTTCATCAATTCCATAGCTTGGAAAAATATTATTGGGCTCGCCCATTCCATTGTGTGGACAAGAAGTTGTTAATATTTCAGTTTTTAATGAAATCCAAGCTTTATTTTTCTTTAAGTTGCAATATATTGTAAAATATCTTTATCATCGTCATCCATTCAATGCACTTTAAGAGATGAAGTAAAGAGGAAAGAAGGAAGTAATACAAAGTGGCAATCAAATCTCACAGTCCAGAACAATAATACAAAAACCATTGACCACACAACAAACACACGAAAAAAGGTGAGCAACAAGAACTCTCAAAGAAATGAGAGTAAACTCAAGTTCTCCTGAAGAGTAAGTTTCTGCCTGTTGCAACTTACCAGTGGTGTCGCTAGTCTATCTAGGGCAAGTCAAGTGCAGTTATAGAGACACTGTACAAACAACACGACAAACCAAAATTGTAAATATACCACGAAACTGTATTTTTGATATAGCATAAACTTGAAATTGTTATCGAAGCGAATTTGCGCTGTCATGTTTTTATAGATTTCCATCAAGATTAAAAACATGTCGGCAATTGTGGTTTGTTTTCGTTATGGTCAATTTGCGTCATGTCTGACAATGCTGCCGTGTATGATGCCTCTCCACACACACACACACACACAAAAATAGAATACAGCATCACAATGTAGACATACACTATAGTTTTTTTTACCTTCATGAAATATACTTCGCGGCATATTGATCTTATATGACCAATACAGTTTTTATCTGAAATTTTTGTTGCAGTTAAATAAGTATCTGACATAAGAAACAATGTCATTGCCAATTTTCCTCTGTCTATATGTAAAAGGTAAGTGGTCATTTATGCTTAGAAGGATTTAATACATAAATATAATTCATATGTTTTTGATTAGAAAAAAACATACTTTCAGTTTATGTTAAATCGCAACAGTATTAAATTGCATCAAAATATAGTTATTTTTGTCCGCTGGACATGCGGTCACACGGAATCAAATATTCACCTGATTCATAGTCTGATTCGTGTACGCGATTGTAACACAAAAATCTGGTCAACAACAATGCTAATAGATTTACTAAGATGGTCTGCGGTTGCTATCGATATTTCTCAAACCTCAAAAATGTTTATGTACCTCGCCTAGCGGCTGGGTCAACATTACATTTTCTCTGGTTGCGAATACAAATTTTGATTAAGACAAACATATACAACACAAAACAGAAACAAAAAAAAAAAAAAAAAAAAAAACAACAGAAAGTGATTAACCCGAACATAGAAAAACAATGGATGCACTAAGGTGCTCCGGACGAGTAAATAGAGCCTGCCAGTTTAAACACCCCTCGAGTTGCTGGGAAAAATCCAAGAATAGGAAAGACTATGACGTATTTGAGAGATGGATTTCCCATCCTATAACGTTCAATAAGTCAAAGAAGTTCTGATGTGATAACATCAACCTATGTACAACCAACCCTAGTTTGAGTAGCTTAATAGTCAACATTTGTATAATGCTATCTTTATTTGTGTTCGATATCTTCTTCATTATTCTTCATCAAAATCGACATGATATTATTTGTTATGTAGACAGTTACAGGTGGTAAACGGAAATCGAAAATAAAAGAAATAATTCACTTTAGAAGCAAATAAACTTCCTAGCTCTAGTTCCTGAAAAAAGATTTATTCTAATGTTTTTTTGTTGTTTTTTGTTGTTTGTTTTTTCTTCCGCTTATTTTGACCATTCAAGAAATGTTGGGACGTTAAGCAACTGATCAATCAATCAGTCATTCAATCAAACAATCAAGCAATTAGGTTATTTATTACCTTTGTAAGTATGCGCTTTTCGCAAACATCGCATTGGAAAATCGCAGAGACAATAATTTTTAGAGTTGGATATAAAACATGTCAATAATTATTCACCAATTTTAAAAACACCCACTCCCTAATCTGAGATCTGAGTAGCCTGATAAGTAAAGTCCATTAAAGTTGTAAAGGGTTAGTGACGTCAACATAACTTGATTTTGTAACAGCAGTATTGACAGGTCTGCGCATGTGGGAAAATCAATCGAACACCAGCATCTCGTGTTAGTTGCTTTGCTATATATTGTCATTATGTACGTAATTTTATTTCAATACTAAATCAATTTAAAACAAAAACAACCTACATTGTACCCACTGTATGTGATATAAGAATAGATAAATAAGTTCGATGACCTCATACTTTCATCTTCGAGGTTTGGTCTGCTAATGATATTGAACTGCGAAACATTACGATAAAGTGGGATATTAAAACAGAAATAGATTTGGAAAATAATTCAGTCCCAGATTCTCTTCACAAATATCATATACAATCTGAAAGACGTCAACATATTTACAATGTACGGACACGTGGTATTTACCACATACAATTGTGCTTGATGACACCTAAGCTTCGCCAAAAAAACCGCCATAGTATAATGATTAATGTAAATATTAAATTAATCAAATAAATAAGGTAACCCTAGAAATAATCCTTTCATCAATTTGTGGGTGGGTGCGTACTAATAGTTTCTGTAACTAATCCACCAATCATCCTAAATCTACGATAAAGTGTCTTCAAATTCTGTAAACGTACCGTAAATAGTCATTTTTTTGTTTTCTTTGGTAGTCTATACAGTTTTCATGGAAAAGCTCTACCAACGTCAGTATATTTTTGGGTGCAGGTCAAAACGCCCCATTGTCAAAACGCCCCCATTTTCCAAAACGCCCCCGTTTTCCGCTAAGACAAATTCGAATACATAATATTCCATCTCCAATTAAATGAAAAAATACTTTAAGCATTTAGAGTTAAACGCCACTGATGCGTCTTAAGTAGACGAAACGCGCGTCTGGCGTAATGAATTTGTCACCTAGGTAATTTGAATTACATCTTGTTGGAATATTTGAGCAACGACAAGTAACAGCACGGCACGTCCCGTCCGCAGGTGGCAGACTGGGAGGCAACTATATAACAGTTTTGGGTTCAGTTGGAGAGAGAAAGTGTAAGATCAATATGCTATGAATTGTGAACGTTATTTATTTATATTGTACATATACATTATAATAGTAAATATCAGATTCCGAGATGAATGAAACATCTTCTTAATGTAATTTAAACAAGCATTCAAGCTTGTATTATGTAACCTCAAAGTGGCATTATTTATATGACTGTTCCGTGTTTCCTTATGAAGAACACTGATTGCTTATTGGGGCGTTTTGGAAAATTTGGGCGTTTTGGTGGGGGCGTTTTGGTAGGGGGCGTTTTGACAATGGAGCGTTTTGACTCGAATTCATATTTTTACATGTAATAATAATCAACAATGACCTAGATTCTGGTCAGTCTAATTAAAATTATATGATCTTTCCTTTGCTCTCCACTGTTTCCTATTGCTTCCACGGCGACAAATAAAAAGCTATCGATTTAATTTTAATAAGATGTTTACTAATCAACAGTTTCTAATCAAAAGCCTCATTCCTATATAACCAGTAGTTCTGCCTCTGCTCTTTTGGTTTTAAATGCCCTCTTCCCTACACCAAAATAGCCCATCATTGGACGCTACTAAACTGAATAGTAATCATCAGTTATTATATTACTAAAATCTGAATATTATATGTTTGTGCCAAAAGTCAACTGAAGATTCTTTTAACAAAAACACTTTTGACTTTCCAATTAGGTCTAATTTGCATAGACGTGCAAGTTGCTTTTTAGATTTGTCATTGTGTTTTGTTTAAATCAGATCTGTTATTCTTGTCACCTAGTACCGACGTTTGCCTTAAAGCCTTCTTAATGTAATGTATCTTTTGAAGAAAAGAAAAGAAATTACAATAAATTCATGTAAAGAAAAATATTCTATACAATATGAAATTAGTTTTTTTAATGAAAAAGATGATTGATTGCAATGTAAATTTATACTAGTATATCAAAACATATTTGTAAGAAGAAAACAAGAACCAGAGTTTCCATGGACACAAACTTTAGAACGTGTTTATAAAAATCAGAAAACGCAATAAACCATCACATTCTAAGGCAAAAATTCATAAAATTTCTTGCTGATTAAATTTTTTCTATTATTATTTTTCAGAAACAAAAACAGATCAATAAAGTTTAAGAATATTATATTTTTGCTCAAATATGTAAACAGTATAAGACACAAGTTAAAAAAAACTTATGAAGAGTTATTGAATAGTGATATATATAGTGTTATTAAATGGTTGCTTTCATATTTGACCTGTAATATGTGCAAGGGAAGCTGTATTGGGTCGAAGATAGTTGTATTAGCCTGAGGCCCAATACCGCTTCCTGAGGGCACAATAAATGTCCAATATGAAATCGCCCATTTATTATCACTTTTATTAACCAGGTGAGTAAAATTTAGTACCATTTTGTCTTTGACCAATATAGCTATCCAGTGCGGCTTCTCTTGGACATAATAAAACTTCAATATGAAAAACCCTCAGTTAAAAAATGTTATTTTTCCTTAAAAATTCTGCTGTAACAATTACTATTATTACTTAAAAATCATAGTTAGGTTTTATATTTGTATGTATTGTTATGTTATTAATAGAGGAGGTATGGATGAGGTGACGAATATCCAAATACGTACGAAATGAGTGTGATCACAAAGGTTTTATTAAATACATTTTTATTTCACTATTTGTATTTGTTTGTTTGAATGGTGTTTTATGCCACTTTCAGCAATTTTGCAGCTATATTATGGCATCCTGTTTTTATTGGGGGAGAAAGCCGGAGTCCCCGGAGAAAACCCCAGACCTTCGATAGGAAAAGTGGCAATTCTTGTCAATTATGATTGGAGTCGAGTGTACCCTGCCCGCAGTGAAAAAGCTTAAGGACTTGATTAAGTAGCTATACTTTATCTTTTGTCAGTATATAAGGTTGAAACTTTGATTCAGTATTGAGACCTCATGTAACACATGTTTATGCGTCTGAGTGAAGCAATAAAATGTGAAATCTGGGATCCCATGAATGTTTTCAACAATGTTTGTTTGTTTGTTTTAATGGTGTTTTAACGCCACTTTCAGCAATTTTTCAGCTATATCGTGGCGTCCAGTTTTTATTGGGGGAGGAAGCCGGAGTACGCGGAGAGAACCCCCGACATGCGGTAGGAAAACTGGCAATCCTTGTCAATTATTTGGAGTCGAGTGCACCCTGCCTGCAGTGAGAATCGAACCCGCAATCTCAGTGTTGTCAGACCACGTGATCAATAGTAGACAAACTACCTTAACCACTCGGCCGCCGAGGCCCCTTTTCAACAATGTTTTGCGTGACTGTTTCAAGCCGACATGTTATCCTCCGTCGTTGTATTGTATGTTATTCTTTAAGAAATAATTCATGAGGGGGTTTGATGTTGTACTTATTTACACATGGGCTGGGCCTTAATGCTCAATTAATTTTCACCGAGCGTAAGCGAGGTAGAAAATATGAATATTAAGGCCCAGCCCATGTGTAAATGAGTACAACTCCACACCCCTCATGAATGATTTCAATTCCAATATGACAACATTCTTCGATTCAAGTGGGCACTAAAGGCCATGATTTACTAGACGTAATTTTCATGATGAGAAATTTTTGGTCAAGAAATCCTTTAAAGTTTGCAATGTACGGCGGATAAAATACACTTTAACAAAACATTTATTGAAAATTTTACCATAACGTGCCCTCGATATATCTTATTTATTGCCTTTTTTTTAGTAAGACCTTCAAAATTCAGCCGTTACGTTAAAAGGACGTCATAGCAGAATTTATCGTTAATTATGATTCTGAATTGGTTTTGTTATTAATTGAAGTTATGTGGGTTTTTTTTAATCTCATTTAGCATTTTAGTAACTTATATCGATTTTATAAATATGTAATTCCCAATTTATAATCTAGTTTTTGCAGGTACAACAACAAATTACAGCAAATTACAAGAAATTGACATTTACTTTTCGTATCCCGTAAGTCAGTAGACCTAAGATGTATCATTGATTTAAAAAGAATATTAATACTAATTGCTACTTAGTTAAAACCAATCGCAGCATTTCGTTCGAAATAAACGGAATGAACGGAATGCACCAGTGTGTAGTATTCGTAATGGTTATGTTCTTTCTAAACGAAATACTGATTTATTATGTGAAAGGTTATGCGTGAAAAAGGAGTTTACAAAATGGCGTATGAGCGAGTATTAAATGCCACGTACCACGTGTAATTTTATACCTATATCATAATTACCAGAAACATTTATTCTGTCTGCCAAGTGCTGAAACACCCACCCCGCTGATAAATACTAGTCATTAAACCAAACTGAGCACTGAGTTGAAAATGAGTCACTTTGCTTAGAATTATATTGAACATTAAATTAGTTTCCTAAGTACTGATCTGGACATAGATTCAATTACAGAGTACTGAATCATTAAACTCATTGGGTCCGTTTAGTATAAGTACATATAAGACATTGAGTCAGTTTTCTGTGGGTTTACATGTGAGTGAGGTTACTGAGTACTGAGCTGGACATTGAGTCAGTTTGCCGGGTACAGTTTATTGAGTAGTGAGCTAGATATGGGAGTCAGTTTTCTGAGTTCTGAGCTGGCAAGTGAGTCATTTTGCTATTTACTGATCTGCACATCGAGTTTTATGTGTACTTGTCTATAAACATGTAAGTATGCTGAATATTGATCGACATGGAAGTATGTTTTCTGGCTACTAACTAAGACATTGAGTTAGTTTGCTGCGTACTTATCTGGAGATTGAATTAGCTCCTAGGAACTGCATTGGACTTGTGAGTGTTCGATGTGACAATGAGTAAATTTGCTGAGTAATGACTTGGAGATTGAGTCGATATGCTGGATATTGATTTGGTTGTTGAGTACTAAGTTAGACATTGAGTTAACTAATCTACAAGATAATGAGTCAATTTTGCAGAGTACTGAGCAGAACATTTAGTGAGCTTGGAGCCTCTAATAATCAAACTTTACTAGACATACAATTGAGCCTCGAATGGGTTTGAGGCGTGCTTCTCTAAAACATTAGTTAAAACAGTTTAATTAATACAGACTTGGATATTGAGTCACTGTGCTAAGAATCTAGTCAGTTTACGTAGTGGCAAATCCGAAGTACCCTTTGAGACTACTTTTAAAAATTCCAATCCTTCACTAAAGTAACCAAAACGCTCTTATAGGGGGCTGGGTGGTGTTGGTTGGGGCTTGTATTTTGGTAAAGAAAGAATGATTTTGATCTAGCAATAGAACTATTTCGACTGCTTCAAATTACCCCCTCCCTTTCCCGTTCTTCCTTATATTGTCTTAATAGGTTCCATCTTCCCTTTATAAGAGAATTATTACAGTTAAAGAAACACATAACCCTAAAAAGGAAATATATGAAAAAATTGTATGTAAATAACATACGAATGTGTTTCAGTTGGTTCTGTATGGATACAAACAGTTAAATATGATTTGATACACTTTTCGTAGTAACAATATCTTAATGTCATTAATTGTCACGCCCAACATGTTACTGCTACAATAAAAGAGAAATAACTCTTAATACAATATGACAAAGAAATATCGCTATTTACTGCAATTAGTCCCCAAAAACTTTGTACAAGTCAATATCTAAACAATTCAAGTGGCGTCAAACGAAGTTTTTTTAAATTGTCACCTTTAATTGCGTTGTAAAAGTATAAAAAAAAAAATTAATATGTAACAAATATTTAAGCCAATTTATACTAATTTCCCTGAAGCAAATACTAGTTTTTACTCCCCTGTTAAAATTTAAAAGGGTATACATGATTATACTACAGACAATATAAATTTTCAGTTGCTCCTTCATATTAGCACCTATTGGAAACCAATATATTACAAAAGAAGATGGCTCTACTTTCCAATTTTCAACCTCCATTCTTAATTGTAGTAACATGTCCGCTGCACGTGTACACTATTAGTTATTAGTTATATGGGTTATATAAGCCAGTATTACCTGTCTAAATCCTACATACCGCTGCAATACCATCTGAAAGGGAGTCTAAAATATATTTAAAGCATAACTGATTTAAGGCCGGAGGTCTGTTAGATTTTGTGAATATGAGGTACTTGGAGATTTTAAGTTTTGTGAAATTGACGTGTACCATAATTTGTACGATCGGAAATTGTTTGCATGGTGATTTGTCTGTGTAAATGACAGGCGTAGCTCTATATACGCCAACACGCCATGGCCATGGCGTGCACATTAAACAATTTAAAAAGTATAATTAAACAAAAAATTAAACGAAAACAAGGAAAGGTCTTCTTGAAAGCGCAGAGATTCAGCACTTTTAAGTGCGGTATAAGAAAAAGTTATTCTACATTCAAAATCAAGATGGTACTCAAGTGTGTGCATTTGAGCCTAGACACTACCAACATACTGACCAAATCATCCCCAAAGCGAACCGCTGTGAATTTTAAGGTAATTTCCAATGTATATTCTATGATTTTAAGGCAAGTTAAAAGTAGCAGGGTATGCCCAGAACACAGGATTTTGTACCATTTTTCTCATAGCTTCTGGGTCTTGAACCCCAGACCCCTTGCCGTCGGATAACACTGGGCGACCACCATCCACTCTTTCTTTAATTTGTTCATTCACAATATTTAGGGTTAATTACGCCCATTAATTGTGAACCAGACATTACATGCCATTAATTAATGTAAATTATGAAAATAAAAAAAAATAATTTTAAAAGATGGTTTACAATAAGCACTTTAAATTTCAACTCACTGAATGGCTGGCGAAACGATTCATTTTGCTTGTGTCTATTAAGTTGTCTTTCTTGGCACGTGCAATTAATCGTGTAAGTTAAATTACATGGCATGTGAATCCTTTCTCGATTATCTGTATAAATGCTAACAAGGAAAGTCTTTAAACAAAGATTTAGGATAGACTAATGATGTCAGTTCTGATCGGTCACCAACATTATGTGATAGCTACGAAGTATTATTCTCACCTATTACTCCGGACCTGTTTTGAACTGTTCTTACCTTACCATTTTCCTTCTTTTGAAAATTTACAAGACTTGAAAATTAACTAGAATAACACGGAGGTGCCACAGATGACAAAAAATAGCTTATACATCAGAACATCTGAGTTAAACCGAGTTGTCTTATGGCCCTTAGTGCCCGAGTGGTTTAATTGATCACGTGGTATGTCAACGCTGAGACTGTTGATTCGAGTCTCACTGCTGATAGGGTGCGCTCGACTTTAATCTTAATTAACAAGGATTGCCAGTTTTCCTACCGAAGGTCGGGGTTTTCTCCGAGTACTCCGGCTTCCTCCTCCATTAAAAACTGGACTCCATGATATAGCTGAAACAAAACCAAGGTTTTAGTTACAGTTTTTTAGTTTAGTTTTAGTTTCGTTATACTCATCTTATTTGTATTGGTTGTTTTTTAATTTTTTTTTTCATGCATTTTTTGTACTTTTTATTTACGAATTTTAATCATGTTTGCTATATATTTTGCTTTGCTTCAGATGTTAAAGTGTTTGCTTATACACCAAAAAAGTCGGATTCAGATCTCCTATTATACTTGTATTGTGAACAAGTAATGCATTCAGTGCCTGGTTAAATCAAACTAAAACATTTAAAAAATTTGGTACATGATGCACACAGTATTTACGATCTCGACTTGTAGTCTTAATTGTGTTTTCAAGTAGAGTGACATTTCTTTCAGTGGTTTACTGGTACAAAACAAAACATTTCAAGCCTGCATGATGTAACAATGGATCGCTTGGCTTCAAAGACATGCAATGCTTGCTCTAAGGATTCTCTAATAAACACTCATACAATTATCCATTAAAACCACACATAATCTTTAAACTTAATTCAATTATAGCTGACAAAATTAATAATGTCTAAAATTTGTATGAACAATATTTTTCTTCGGAAAACAAATGAATTTTCTTTGTGTGAATAATATCTACAACTAGTAAATATATGGATATAGATTGAGTTTTTAACCTAAAAATTAGGATGGATGGGTAATACTTATTCAACTACATGAAAATAAAGAAATCCGACCGAACAACAAGAACCAAAAGTCAAGGGACAGTTACAAATCCGGATTAGAAAAACGCAACACAAAAAACATAGAGTAACCCGAACCCAATAAAAACCATGGGTGCACCCAGGTGCTCCGGACGAGTAAGCAGTGCCTGCCTCTAATTAGACACCCGTCGAGTTACTCATTGTCATGTCTAGGGAAAAGTCAAATCCAGAATAGGAATCACTACCTATGACTCAGCGAAAATGTCAGATCGTATTTGAGACAATAATTTCCCTTAACGATCAATTAAGTCATGGTGACGACCATAGAACTTCTTGAGAGATAACACCAACCTAGGTACAACAAACCCTTGTTTGAGTAGTTTAGAAGTCAACAGCAGTGATCGGTGTAGAAAATGGGAATACCGATCGCAGGATCTAGAATAACGTATAAGTTGTGAAATGCACTTACCATACGCTGGACCTGATGGAATGTTGCTGTCGATGAACGGGAAGTTGACAATTGGAAAGTTGATGTCATCACGTTTGTCCTAGAGTCTAGTTTGTAGTTTTCCTGAGTCTATTTCTAGAAGTAGGTCTAAGTAAGAGGCTGACCTTAGTGTATTGGTGGTGTCTTTAATTTCAAGCTCGCTAGGGTAAATCGAATGTAAATAGTCATAAAATTTAGCATTGTTGAGGGACAAAACATCATCAATATAGTGAAATGTTAAATTAAAGTCTGGGCCAGTGCCTTTTCTTTCTTCTTCAGCAGGCCTTCTAGGAAATCAGCCTCATAAAAGTACAAAAAGTTCGGCGTGGATAAGGGCACAATTAGTACCCATTGGAATACCAACAGTCTGTTCAAAAACATGTCCTCCAAACATGACGAATATGTTGTCAATCAGAAAATCTAACATATGACAGATTTGGTCTTCAGTATATTTACTATTAGATTTAGAGTTATTGATGACGAATTTACTTCTGTCTCTTTCCGTTTTTCTTAAAAAAGTAGCGTATTATAAGATCATTAAGCCTAGTTTTAAGCTGCATATGAGGGATGGCCGTATAGAGTGTCGAAAAATCAAACGTTTTAATGCTGTTACAATGGAAAAGAGATCCAGACCTCAAGATGTCTATCAGGTCTTTTAAATTTTTTAATATCCACATTTCATTTATTCCACTCCTGGAGTATAAGGGGTCACTGTATTTTTGAAGTCCCGTTTTTACTGTTGTTAAAATAGTGGTCAGGAGTTGCGATAGTGTTTTTGGTAGTACACTTAGACGATCCTGCTATGAAACGCTGTTTGTATGGATTTTTGTGAAGTTTTGGTACCCAATACAATAAGGGGATATCACAATCTTCGACTGATTTTCAGACCAAAGGATGCCAATACCGATTTGTGATTTCATTAATCTCCTCTTTTGAAAATGTAGTAAATGTGTAAGTAGGATTGCCAAGTGAACTGTCCACGCCTAACTCATTAATTAAACACTCTATGTAATGTTTTTTGCAGATAAAAAATAATGTTGTTAGGGGTCTTATCTGCTGGCACAACAACATATTTGTCATGAATGTCGGACAAAGTTTTAAGAGCATCAAGATTTCTGAAGATTGATGATGCTTTAGTGTTCATAGACCTTCGTAAACGGCTTATTTTTATTTGAATCAATGACCTTAAGTCCTTTACCCACTCGAACAAGGTATCAACCTCCTGATCCTCCTTCTTTGCCCATTTTCTGGAATAGTCCTCTATTGAATCCATCAATAATTTAAAGTTATAATTCCAGTTGATGGATTTAGGGTTACGGTACTTTGGTCCTTTGGGCAAAATTTTGCGGAGTCTTTCATTGTCGACAATATTAAGATCTCCAGTTATCACGTGACCTGAAGGACTATATATGAATGGGGAGTTGTTGCAAGAACAGTCGGGGGGTTTGGCTTTGAAGTCCTTGATCAAAAGATCCTGCAATACACGTTTGTAATTGAAAATTCGGCGTGCAATGCGGGTAGTATATGCATAAGATATAATAGAAACGGATTTGTTTTTGAAGTATGGTGGAATTTTGGAAGTAACAGACTTGTGATGCAAGATATTACCAAGACCACAAAATTTCAAATTTTATGGCTCCACCAATATATACAAAGAGTAGGAAAGACATTGGTGGCCGATGATTTTACCCATTCTCTTTCACACCAGTGCCAGCATACAGGTACTTGGTACCGGTAAAGCATTTCTATCGCTACAACGTGAAATATAACATGAAAAAAGCTATTCATTTATTATTGATCACCAGCATTTCAGCGCTGAGATTACGAGTTCGAATCATTACTCCGGCAAGGTGTGTTAATTCGTCTCCAACATTAATTTACGAGGATTGTTAGTATTATTTCGTCAAAGGTCGGGGTTTTCTAACTTAGTACTGCGGCTTCTTCCGTAAAATAAAACTGGTTGCCATGAAATAGCTGAAAAATTGATAGAAGTAGCTAACATCCCATGTTAGCAATAAAACGAAAGCACTACATGAAAAATAATGCAATCTTCGATTATTTTTCACTATCTTTTATTTTTTGTAATTATATGTACACTAATTTAATACTTTTATTTGGTAAAATGTAAATCCAAACATGTTTTATCTAATAAATGTATGTGATTCTTTTTATTTTACTATTTTTATGTTAGAAATACATATAAAAAGCATGACATACAAATTATTCTAAATAAACTAGTACTACATGTGTGCACAAAAATAAAACAATAAGTACATAGTGGTTCTTTCTCAATACATTTTGCCATATAAGATTAATAAAGTACTAAAATTGAAATTGATTTGGACCTTGTCTATTAAAATGAATAATTTACATTTAAAAATAAATCGATTGGCATGACTTTGTATATATATGGTACTTCGAGATTATTAAGTATATTAAAATATGTGAAGTGTAATATATGGAATAACATTTTAAGTATTTAAAAAAAATGCACTGCATTCACATCCTGGGTTTCCAAAATTTTAAAGTAACATCTATTTTGGTCGTATAAACGAAAAATAAAGTAAAGCAACTGCTTGAATATAACATAGTTCCTATATTAACTATTTCCCACGGTGGTAGCCATTTTGGTTCCTACTGCACATTTTGGTTAAGTAGCTTTGTTGGAATTTTAACATGACAAGCTTTCAAAAATTAGACAACTATAAGATTTACATACAACATATCTCCAAACCGGGTATCCATATCCAACATCATAGGAGGGATCAAAATTCCGCCAATCATTCGCAACAACAGAGGTTATTGGTGGGTATAAATAAAATTGAATCCAGTTATCAGTTATGCCAGTGTTTAACTCCGCGGATGTTGGATCCCCGGTGTGATCTCTATCAAAACAATCAAAATAAATGTATGTACGAAATTTTTATTTCCAGTAACAGCTAAACAATTTTGTAGATAAATGAAATGTATGGGTATGAATTTTTCCATGTAAACTCACAATTTATCCATATTCAAAATTTAAGTCTTAATACTTTTAGGGTCGACTCCAAAATTGATTGACAATGATAGCTTGTTTGCTGTCGAATGTCGGGGCTTTTTACTCGCTTAAAGCTGGACGTCATAATATATTTAACGATTGCATTAAACCCCATACAAACAAACAATCCTTGATTATGGCAGTTTTACATAGTAATTTATTATTATAACATGAACATGAACATAATATAGCTAAAACTATACAAACAAACATAATAAAATATTATGGCAGTCCAAATATACGTTTTATTATCGTAACATAAATTCAAGAGAAACTATATTCATAAGCCAGCTTACTGAATGTGTAAGACCCAATTTCACGTTTATAGATGATAATCATAGATCATTTTTTAAACATATAGCAAGCCAGTTGATTATGCAATCTTTATTACGGAGTAATCGGGTAATTGGTTTTTCAATGGTTAACTGACTATCATCTTAGATTGTGCATAAATTGTAGCATTTACGTGCTATAAATTAGGGTTAAGTAAATCTTTAATTAAACTATATAATGTCACATATATTTCTACTGATACATAATACATTCCTTGACTTTTTTAAATGAAAGTCCTTCGTCAAACAAACGAAAAACCACCACTAAATATGTTCTTAAATTAATTAAATAAGTATATTTACGTATAATTATTAAAAATTAATACATGAAGTCACAATATTCCAACGCAGAGAATTACATTTTTAAGATTTAGCATTTACTTCTATCTAAAACACAACACTGCAATTTTATATGCAAACAATAAAACAAACACCAACAGAAACAAAATACAAACAATATACAAAGTAAAGTACAGATAAAAGTTTAAATAATGTGCATAATATACCGCAATACAGAAAAAAGTCACAAAAGTCATAATCAACGAAATATTAGTTGACAGAAAAAAAATGCAGCTACATGTACGCTATTGCGCAACCATGGTGTAAAGTGAATACATGTTTTGCAATGAACCCTAATTTAAGTTAGCAAAAACTTTTGACACTATATTATAAACATCATGAAAGAATGAATACATCAATTCGTGTTTTTAAATTCGAATGGTAATGGCAAGAATAGTTAAGGATGTTTGCTCGTAATCTTTTTGTTGTTGTTTTGTTTGCTTTTGTTTTATAATCATTACATCTTGTGAAACAACAATTTTAGTATTTTAATAAAACACACTTCAGAAACCAACCGAAAATTATATTGAAATACCTTATACCTTAGACGGATTGACAGCAAAAACAATTTCTATGCGAAATCTATGAATAAAAAGGTTTTTATGTGGATTATAAATGGCGACTTTAACAAAACATAAGTGTCGTGTTTTTATGCTTGCTATTTTCCTGACCTTAGAATAAAAAAAACATTACAAAAAACCATGGCAAACATGTAACTGCACTCTATTAATTGTTTTTTTTTTTGGACAAATTTCGTGAAGCTATCCTTTAACATTGTTGTTTTAAAGGACTAATAAAACAGTTGGATATAAATAATTTAACGAACTAAAACAATTATGATAGAATAAGTCAGTCTGGAAGAAAAGAATGTTCAAACATAATGTATATGATTGAAGATACATGTAATGTGACACATTTTAACATTGTTAACATTGCACAGTTACAGCAAATTCGATAATGGATTGGAGGAATGTTACTAATCAAGCCATAAGATTGCAACATTTTCTATTTTAAGTATTAAATATACACGACTGATAAAATCTTTTTTTTAATATTAAAACATTATTTGAAAATGTTTAAGGGAAAACTACAATGCAAGTGACTATTAGGCAACATGTTTCGAGTTCCATATATCTTGTAGTTTATAGTTATAGTCTTTACAAAATATTACATTACATTAGAAAGTATAATTATGTTTTTAGTGTAATACACTGCCAAACACAACAAGGAAATTAATGTAATATGAATGCAAACCAAACAAACACCGTAAACATAAAACATCTATATACAATGAGAAACTGTATCAAGTACCCAATGACCTCATTTCTAAAAACATGAAGTGTAACTTACCCAGATGTAGTAAGATTTAGTTTTCTGAGGTTTTAAACAAAGATTTCATGTCATTATAATACATTATATTTACATTACGATGTCTTTCATCGATACCCTAGATTTATATTGGTTCAAACCGTTACAAATGAATCATTCTTTTAATTTCTTGGTGAGATGTAATCCATGACGACGTCCACAGTAAACAAACAATGCAGAGTAATTAAATTTTAAACTTAAAAAAAAATACAATGTGCACAATTTAAATGAGCACCCCGGCATTTTTTAATGAAATAAAATCTAAATATAAGAATTGAATGCATTCTTTTGAAGTTTGATTAAGGTAAGAAAGCGTTGACCAAAGCACATTTTCATCATAAAGCGCAATCGCAACCATAGCAACGTCAATAACATTACACCGTGACGTAGCAAAAACGGACATTTACTTAAATTTTGTCATGCATTTTCACAGTATATGGATATACAATGTTAATATAAGAATTGAAAATGTGCTTTATTCAACGCGTCATACGTCAATGAAATTTTAATATAAATGAATTAAGTTCTTGATAAAATTGTTTGACTTCAGTTGTTATTAGTTTAACACAATAGAAAAAACTGAATTCAAGCGCTGTACAAAAATTGTAAGCAATCTTTTTTTCTACTAGTTCAAATATAGTAATTTGATAATTATATACAGTCGTGTTGTAAATTATTGCAAAACAAATACAAAAGTGAAATAGTGTAGAATGGAATTTTGATGCAGTTCAATATAAAAATCATTAAGAGTTGAGCATTGCCTAAAACTGTTAAAAACTTTATTAAGGTTTCTGTATAGGATTCAACAGATCTACATTTTTGTTTAAATACGACACTATTATTTCTGTACAGTTAATGATTTTGCGCAAGAAAGGTTCTAAAACATTTAAGTAGAAATTTATCATCTAAGAGGTAACACATTCCGTTCAAATTTTGACATAACAATGAAATGATCTAAAGGATTCGACAATTTTAATATTTTACACAATATTTATATCAAAGGCATAATATGCAGTGTAATTCTATTGTCACTTGTATGAAAATATACCTATTTATTTCCATTTATTATTCATTACAATAACGTCTTTTCAGTGTATTTCAAGTTGTATTTTTATCTTTTTCTATTACAACCTGTTTATAATCGCTTTTAAATCAATATTTGTCCAAGTTTTGGGGATTTCTGGTACTTTTGCGCTGTTCATTGTTGCAATGTCTTGTTTGTATTTGTTGAAAAACCACTTCCAGTATTGTGATGTGTCCCCAGTTGGGGATATTTCCCAATCAGCATATTTTGTTCTAAAATGTCTGTACTGGTACTTTTGTTTTTCATAACCAATTGAATACTCCTTTTTGGTAGTAACTAAATGATTGCAAACTTCCGTCAGAAGTGGACCATCTCCGTCATTCCAAGAAAAACCACCAAGACCTTGTGGGCGATGATACTTACAACTATGCTTGACTGATGGTGTATGATTCCTGTCTGTATATTCGCAAGGTTCTTTACAAAATGGACAATTCGCAAAGCATCCCCAGAGTCTTTCAAATATGCGTAGATAAGGACTTTTTGACCACTTAACATCATCAAATTTTGTTTGCGCTATCTGTGTTAAAATGTTTTGTTTAGTCTCGTCAATGCGCAATAGAACAGTTCGTTGGAAGTTGCGTACGCTAGTAACATTTCTCTTCTTAACATGTACTAACCTTTCTTTGGTAATTGGTATCGAATGTGTGTTGGCGACAAAACAATCTATCCAAGGAGAAATTAGACTAATTCCTTTTCTGCCATCACACTGTTCGGTAGCAAACGCTAATGATTTCGTAATATCGTTTATTATACTCTCCACTGGACTTCTACACAACTCATCGTACAATCTTCCACCATTGTTCTCCATAAATAAAGTTTCATTTGTGTGGTAAAAAAGCCATTGCTGAACAAACATTTCTGGGGCCAACAAATATCCCTTATAGCAATGAAAATCATCTTTTTCTGCCAAAAACTTCAAAACTGATTTCATTAGTTCCGTTTTAGAATGTTTGAATATTTCAAGGATTTTATCTTCCACCAAATCAGGTAAAACAGCATCAAGATGTTGCAAAACGCATTCTTTAATGGCTTTGTGGAAGAATCCTGCAGCAATAACATCTTCAGATTTACTTTCAACAAGGTCACGAAACAAATTCCAAGCAGCATCCTTGTAACTTTTCAACTTTGCTCTTGGACTGTGTCTTTGTTCATAACTTCTTTCCAAATCAATAAACAATTTAATGCAAAATCTTACAACATGGGTCAAAATCAAAGCTTGGTGTGGTACAAGAATATTAAATTTGTAGTCATTATCCTGATGCTTATTGTGTTTTTCTATTTGCTCATCGATAATGTTTAATATGGATTTCATATAAAAGTCTTTATAGCCCGAATCGTGGAACTGAAGGTCTCGACAATAATTTTCTATAATGCCAAATAATTTGTCGGTAAAATCAACAGCTTGCCTGATGCATACATCTTTTTTTTCTGCTCTTATATATCCTGCCACTGATTTGTGGCGGTAAATATGTTTGTCATCGCATATGTCTTTATAAGTAATTCTGCCTTGTAGTTTACTCACTTCTAGACTGCTCTCGTCTGTTATATCGTGTACCTCTTTTAAAAACATCGTGTCTGTTGAATATCTGCTTACAACTAATCTTTTAATGTTTTCGCTCATAGACGACAGTGTCTTCGTACGTATTGCTGGGGAATCTGCCTCCCAGAGTACCCAGCTACTTATAAATTTGTTTTTAAGGACATCATCATCATATTTGCTATCTTTCACAGCGTCTGCCAGCTTAGTTGCAAGGAAGTTTACTTGACCTTCACATTCTTTAATAATTCTATCACATTTCTTACTTTCTATAATTTCTTCCTTAAGAGATAAGATTTCCTTTTCACATTTGTCGACTTGTGTTTTTAAGAAATCATGCATTTTTAAAACAAAATTTTGTTTCCATTTCATCATAACAGTTTTTAGCGAATGTTTGTCTACAAATGACTCAAATTCGTCCTGTAATGAGCTGTATTTCAACTGCATGTTTCCTGGGATTTTGGAAACAATATTTTTGATACAATCATCTGTTTCTGTGTCATCAGAGCATTTAATAATGATGCATTTTTGTTCTTGAACAAATTCAGACACATATTTCTCCAACTTCCACTCTATTTTATGGTAATTATTTTCAATCGTGGTAAATGCTTTTACTTCCAGTGCATTTCTAAAATCATATGAGAAATCTGCCATTAAAATACCATTCCACATATCTTGTATTCTTAATATTGTGTCTTGTAAAGTAAAATATCCCGTTTCTAACATACTGATATTGGAAATATTGTCCCGAGTACTCGCAGTTAATGCAATCTCATAAAGTAGTGTATTTCGTATCTCCGCAACTTTCTGACTGTAATTGTAATTAATACGTTCCATAGGAGGAGATCCGGCAAATAGGGCTGGTAGATACCAGATATTTTTCTTATCAAAATTAATAACTTGGCTGAAAGTTGTTATGCCGGTAATGGCCAGTTCCTCTGCCACCTCTTCAGTCTTTCTGTTTAAATTACTAACAAAGGTCTGCGACAAAGACTCCACTGCATTCGTAGAACTTTCAATATGCATACGTTGATGGACAAAAACACAAGACTGCCTCAGACTCAATTTCTCTTTCACTAACTGTAGTCTAAGCAATGATCGAACAACCATTTGAAGGACATCATTCATTTCGGTTTGATTTTCTCCTTCAATGTTAATAATGTTTATATCAGCCAATCCAATAACAAACGAGGCAAATTCATTATCATGCAAAACATGTTGATCACCCCTCTCTGGTGCACGGAGACCTTCCGTGTCTAAAACTAAAATAAAATCAAAAGGTAGCTTTTCGTCATTGACTGGTATAAACTGCATGACCGCGCCTTGTGTTACGCGACCATGTCCAACAGGAAGCCGTAAGCCAAACATTGTGTTCAGAAGAGTTGATTTTCCTGAGCTTTGTATTCCAACAACCGATAATATTATACATTTCTTTCGATCTACTAATCGTCCAACTTCCATTAAGACCGCTTTAACCCATTTTATTGGGACGTGTATAATGTCTCCATTCATAACTTCAAATGGTATTCCCATTAGCAATAATTTAGCGGAAATTCTTGGAATTGTTTGTGCTAACTGCAAGGTCGAAAAATCGACCAAATTTTCATGTTCTACAATAGATTCATACAACTGTCCAATTTCTCGAATCAAATGTTCAAACTCAAGTTTCGAATTTTTAAGATCTTTTGTCAATAAAGTATTTTGAAATACAAATGATTTTACTCCACTGATATTTTTTACTATTAAGGATTTTATCCAACCAACTAGTATGATCAAATGCGTATCTGAAGTCAAACGATGTAGCATCTGTTGCAAAAAAGAAAGCATGAATGGATGAAGACTTGGAATTAGTTCAAGTTGTCTTCTTCGAGCTCTTACCATGTCTTGTCTAATTTTGGCCCTTTGTGTTTGTGTTTTGTATTCAGCTGGTTTGTACAGTTTTTTAAGATTTGAACTAAATGCATAAAGTGGCTCCAGCTGTAATGGAATTACACGGGCAATGTCATCTGAAATATGTGCAATTAACTTTTCTGCTTCTACCTTTTCACTGACGTGTATGTAATTTTGATAAACAAAACCATCAATATTTGCTTGTGCTACTAATTGGGTGACTGATTGTGTTGGCAACGTCTTTAATACATCATTTACTGCAGATTTTAATTCTCGTATAATAGTCAGAGGCCTACGTTCAGGTCCTTCCATTGCTAAAATTACAAAGTTAGGTTTTTCTTGACACATCGATGTATTTGTTGTCAAGTACGAGTTCACAACGTTTATAATTTCCTTTTTAGTCCTGGACTGTGCATCCAGCATAACGGTGAGTTTACTGTTGTTTTTGTGAAGCTGGTGCAAACAGTCTAACGTTTGTGTACATTCCAGTTCTTCAAAAGTGGTTAGAATGACAATTCTTAATGATAAAGATGACAGCAACTTCATCTGCTCTGGATAATCAAGTACATTGCCACGCAAATTAAAGACCAAGATATTGTTCTGAGTGCCGCTTTTAGCTTCAACTGGTGATTTAATGAATGTTGTTTCAACTAATCCATTACTCACCTTTCGTTTCGTTGTACCAAGCGGTACATCCTGATTGAAAAAGGTGTGGTGCACTTCGTCGAATATAAATTCGTTGATAATCTTAGACTTTGAAAATTTTGGTCTCCCTATTCTTATAAATGACAAAACATTGCAAGGACAGTCTAGTGCTTCGATTGATTCACCTTGAGTTGATATCGTTATTAACTGCAGAATTTCAAGAGCAAGAACAGGATGTTTCTGATGAAAAATAACTGGAATAGCCAATCTACATGCATACATTTTCGCGGCAACTTCTTGTTTAAGGTGGTGTGAGCTACACATAAATATTGCGACTATCAGATCCAACGGATTAATTTGTACATATTCCATTGTTTTATTATCCCCTAATGCGTTCAGAAAACTATAATCAAACTGATTTTCTTTATCTTGAATGTCTACTGTATTCGAGTTATGATATTCGGACTCTGTAGCGTTTGATGACATAATTTGGCATTCTGCCATGTGGTTTTCGAGTCCAGCGTAAACTGCTGAATTTTGCATCAATATCATTCTTAACATTAACCAAGGAAGTCTAGCAATATCATTTTCTATCTCTTTCGAATCCACCGATATCACGTGTACAAGCTCCAACTTATTAGGAAAATACTTGGACATCTTTAAATCTTCAATAAGGTTTCTAAGTTCATCAGACCATTCGGCAATTTGCGGATATTTTAATGCAACTGTGTCCTCTGTCGTTTCATTAGACGCATTTTTCATAAATGGAAGTGAAAATATTTGCATCTGCATTTCTTCACCTATCTTAAATGGTTGTAAATCGGAGCGAAGTTGTGTCCAATCGCATGGGCAATTTTTTAATTGCTTATTGATAATGTTTTTTATTACATCATCAAGGCATGGCTCTAAAACCTTGTAGCAGTTTTTGAAAATATCATCAGGGTCATGCATATCTTGTCTAATTGTGATATTAGATACAATGAAATCAATTAAATGTGCTTGGTCTTCGCGATCTGTCGAATAAGTAGACTGCTGGAAACTTTTCAAGCATTCACCTGCTTCGCTAATAAATTTCTCAATGTCTGATTTTGTCAACAGCGTTGAAAATCCTTTTTTGTCTTCAAACTGAAGCTTTGTTTGCATTAATGATAACAAAATGGCAAATTGTTTCAATCTACCAGAATCTCTAAAGTGATCACATATTTGCTGGCAAAGTCTTGTAAATTCTTTAGTACAGTATTTATCATCAGGCAACCGGTTTTGTTGTTTTTCTACATATGTTCTGATCAGAGGGACAAATTTGTTTTGCAAATATTTGATAAAACAATTCGCGTCGTTCATTTCGTCTAACGGTAATATACATTGGTAATCTTCTATATTTTCTATTTGCTTCGCTATACATGTTTGCAGACCTAGCCGTTTAGGAAAATACACGTTCTTCAAAGAATCCAGCAAAATGAAGAAATTGTGCCTCATTTCATGACTATGAATTAATTCATGTGATTCCGTTGACGTTGCAATGCATTCAAAAAACTCTTGTATAGTGTCATCGTTTTGTACAAGTTCCCTAAAATATCCTTGGGCATCGAAAATGCCATTTAGTTTTTCAATAGTCTGACATAATAATATCAAAAGGTTTGAGTAGTTTGATCTGTCTCTGTCTTTCACGCTATTCGTAAAACACCCCATACGCCATGCAGACTCTAGGACACATGACAGTGTTTTGATATCACTGAAATCAGACTCGTGATTTTTTAGCACATCCCACAATCCACAACAGTCATCTCTGTGAATAAGTGACCATGTAGCATTTTGTGCCACCAAACCATGTTTCCACTTGTTAAAGTCTAGTTCATCAGGTGGTCCGCCATCAGGTTCAATCTTCAGAGTGATCTTTGAAAGTTCAGATTCGTCATACTTCTGCGAAATGCTTCTATTGCTGGCTAAGCACTTCCCCGAAATAGATGCTCCTACACCACAGCCCGGTCCACCAACCCCGATTGATATAAAACCATCAAGTGCATCTTCAACTATGTCTTTTGTAGAAATTTTTTCGGTTGTACTTTGAGAGGTGTACGTCACTATCCATTTGTAAATGCCGCCAAAATGCAGCTTGCCAATGCCAACGTGAGATCCATATTTTTCAAAAAATCTAGTACATAACGACATAATAGATGAACATTGATTAGTCTGTTTAGTCTTGTTTTCAATTGTTCTAAGTTCTTCGAGTGCTTCATAAACAAGCTTTATATTCCCCACTTTTAATTCGCAAGAACTTAATGGCACAAATGCACTTTTTTCTCGTGACTGGAATATTTCTTCTGAATTTTCAGTTTCTCTTCTTTCGGAATCATTCATCTTCATATAGGATCCCTGTATCTTCGAACCAAAATACTTAATTCCAATATTGGAATCAAGCTTTACATTATATATTGTTGTATCTAGTGTTCTGTCAAAACTGTCTTTCTTTTCTCTGGATGAAAAATCAACATATTCTTCTCTTTGCTTCTCTAAAGGTCCTTGCAATGTGATGTCACCATTTACTTCTATTACTTGTTTTTTTCGACTGGAGAACGTATCTCTGTTTGGATTAATATATATCCCCATAAGTGCAAGCCCTCCTGATGCATGTGTTATGATACCAATAGCATTGAGTTCAGGTCTACAAACTGTTTTACTACTGCCCTCGGATGTGAAAGGACTTATAGCTTGTTGAAGATCAACTTTTCTCTTTTTCTTCGGTACCCACTCCTTTTCTTCTGAATTTATTGAAGATCTGCGAGACACTAACAAATTTTTAGCAATATCTTCGCCTTTTATTTCTTTGACCATTTCGTTGACCAGCTCATTTCTCGCATTGTAATCAGTATTTTTTGTAATTTTGTTATTCGTTTTACCTCTGTTTTTGTTATGGTCTATGAGACTGTGTAATGCTACTTTTTCCCAATTGTAAACCTGTCTTATATCGCTAGAATCTGGTTGCAACACTTTTACCAAATCTTTTGGGGTTAAGTGGACAAGTTGTGAACTCTTTGTTATTCCAAGTTTTTTCTTTAACTGTTTGGACCAGTAATCGCCGTCTAACCCTATTTGTTCGAACTTACTTTTCAAATCACTCAGAGCATTTGACAGTTCTTCAATTTTATTTTCATTCTTTCTACCCATTTCATCATTCCCAATATCCATCTCTTCTTTATCATCCATGGCAACGACTTTTTTTATTTCATCAGTCATGACAGTAATCTTTGGTCTTGTAAATTCACGTTAGATTTTCAATCAGCAATAGCCACAACTAAAACGAAAACAAATTGTGCACCATCCATATTAAAATTCAAAAGCTAAATTCTTATTAGATATACCTCATATTCTTATGAGGTAAGTATTTTTCTCGTTAATGTGCCAATACAATCTGTTGACTATTCTTTTATTTCATATATAATGTGGAATTGAACAGAACCTCACCAAATTAAATCTCACTAGAAAATTTAGTTTTTGTGCCTCATTGGCACACACACACCTAACACATTAAAAGTTGTTATTACAAATATGTACTTACGGAAAACAATAGGAGACTGTATTGCTCAAAATAAACCACATTTAAATAATGCACAGGTCATTCCTCGAATGTGTACACGAAGGTTTTCTTCCTATATGAAAGTTGTCCCAATCTTAATGTGAGGATGGCTAGCACAATACATTGATGGCTAAAATGAAACAATAAACTGTATGTGAGTTATTAACGTTATTATTTTTTCGAAGTGTTTTATACATTAAATGAAGCAAAACATATTAGATGGCAAACCAAAACGCATTCATTCACATTGAGCGCTTAATCGGCTTTCTTGCCGTTAAAACAGATATAGTATGGCTTGGAGAAGTCGAAAGAGTACCCGGTACAGTTTCTGTAAAAAAAAAATATATAAAGGCAGATGCCAAAAAACTAATGCAGACTGTTCAGTTCTAAATGTATATGTAATAGTCTACAGTATATTACTGACATTAAAAGGTGAATGTTGTCAGCCACGGTAGACTGTTTCTTAAAAGTGGGTGTGGCAAACTACAGTAGATGTTTATATACTGAAAGGTGGATAGGACAAGATATGCTACATTGGTCAAGACCTTAAGCTGGATGTGATAACTGCAGTACACTGCTTAAAAGGAAAAGTTGGTTTGTTTTATAACAAAGACTATTCAATATTATATTAGAAATTCAATGTAGAAAACTACAATAAACTTTTCATTATTATCATGTGTTGTGGACACTTTAAAATTGAAAGATTTATGTGACAAACTATTATATACAGTTCAATACTAAGTAAGAGGTGGATGTGAATTGCTGCATAATTAGACTCTTTACAATTTACAAATGAATGTGAGCAACTGTACAGTAATTTGATTGCTAGAAGAATATTGATGTCAACAATTAGAATAGATTGTTGCAAAAGGTGTATATGACCATCTATAGTACACTGACATTAAAATGTTGTTGTGACAAACTAATGAAGACTTTGTGCAATATTTTAATGCATGCAGCTTTGATCGTAATTAGGACAATTGCTAAAGTTGCCTCATTTTTGGTTCTCGGGTTTGTCGGTTTATTGGACTTCGATGTGTGTATTGACTTTTTTTATAGTTTCCTTCGTGATCGGTATTTTGTTAATATCTTCATATACTACAGTACTGTATGAAGTTACAAATAGTAGATGCGATCAAAATGAAAACTGTTTACCATTAAAACCTTGCCAACTGTAATGGATATTGTTTAATGTCAATATTAAAAGTATTAAGTATACTGCAAAGGAAACAAAAAACTTCACATACACATACTAAGTTACGAAACATTTGAATTTATACTCTCAGTGAAAAGGATTCATAATTCCAGCAATTATTGCCTAAAGCGGCTAGGTTTAATAAACAATCATGACTAAATGAGGAGTCTTTTCAGAGAACCTCCAGAACGCTATTCTTGCAACGTTTGGCTTATATTGAAAACAAAAATCAGTGGAACAGATTGAAATGTTAACAGTCATGACGATTACGTAAACTGATCACATTAGATAACCCCGATGTACAGTCAGTTTGCTATACAAAAAAACTGAGGGGAAATCTACAGTAGATTAATCAATATAAAACGTTGGGTGAGGACAAAGACTGTTAAAGTGGGAGTGTACAGCAAAGAAAGATGTGTCAATATGGACAGCTGGGTGGTGCCTTCTACAGTAGACTGTTCAATATTAAACGTTGGATGCGTACGACTAATGTAGACTGTTAAATGTTTTATAAATGACAATGGGCAACTACAGTCGGATATTAAAAGGTAGATTTCATCAACTACAGTATACAGCCTAGGATAAAATGTTTATATGTCCAATTGCAGTGGCCAAATACTGTATTCCTTTTATTCCGGAAGCGTAGATTTGGCCAACTACTGTAGACCATTTAATAGTAAAGGGAGAATGAAAATAGAAACATATCAGTGTGTTAATCATATATTTATCAGACTTAGAGGCAGTTCTGAGATTTTAAACATGCATGTTAGTAAACACTGCATTCAAGTGTTATTGGTAATGCTGGCAATATGTACAGCACTTGAATCGCGGAATGTAATTAAAGAGGTAAATATAATAACAACTGACCAATACCACATTAATATCTTACGCCTGTTTGTCAGCTTATTTTCAAAAATAAATATTCTAAACGTTTTAATCTGTTTCCAGTTTCTATAACTCAAGGCTGTAGCCATAAGGTGTAATCCTATTTTGCCAAAGAAAAAAGGAATAAGATTTCATGACATAATATTATTAAGGTTATAAGTAGAGTAAAATACTAAACTTTGAAGCTTTCCCGGGTCTTAAATCAGCGGCGTAGCTAAGGAAAAAAATATTTGTAGACAGGGGGTCTGACGTCCCTTTCCCATACTTCAATAGCTGAGCATATATTTCGATTACCATGAGAGAATATTTCATTCTCGATAATTGATATGAAAAATCAACTATGTATCACAAACAATACAAGAAATAATTGTAAGCATGTGTTAACAGGGTTATAATGTAGCTACGCCACAGCTTTTACCACCCTGCACCCTCTACCGGGTGCTTCCCTGGATCTGGTGAGAACTTTAAGCGTAAGGAAATACACCATGAAAATCTGAAATCCTGCCCACGTCCATGTGACTAGTGCTTTTTTAACTTCTTTCACCACACATTTGTTATGTTTAATCAAGTTACCTTTATCTTGACCGAGAAATTATATCTGGTTATTTAAACAGAATACGCATTTCATAACAAGTGGGATAGTAAACATTCCACAGTCGTCAACTGAACGAAATTATTAATACAATATTTAAATAGTATTTCAAGCATAAATATAATCACAGTAAATAGTAAATTTCTTTAAACAAACATTAGCAGTTTATCATTAAAATGTTGTCTTTGCACTGGTTATTGCATGTGTCAAATAGAGTTACAAGTGTGGAATCAGGCAAATATAGCTTAATGCCACGCCCTTACAGACAGTATAAAAGAAGAAAACATTAATGGCTAGAAAATAACAGAAATTTAGATAAAATGGTTAATTAAATTGCTGGATAAAAGTTGATAAAAGCAATATACATATGTATCAAAATCAGTAACAAAGCACTTGTAAGGAATGAAAAAGGGGAGCTGAAGAACTTGTGTTGATAAATTATTTAAAAAGAAAGGGAAAGATATCAGCTGTATGAAACGAGTTGAAACAATTAATTTACTATCGACAATACATAAAACAATCAATAATTAAAATGTGCGAAATATCTATGTGGGTTGTTGTGATACGGCGCCATTTTACAAACTTTATTTGCGTGCAAGTTGTGTGATGTATTCTGATATGACTGTACTGTATATATTTCATTTTTATCACTTTTCTAATCATTGATATTAATAATTAAATGAATGAAATTCGTGAACTTTTATATATTTTATAAAATCAACTTTACCTTTGAAGCATATCTCATAGATCACACAAAATTCACGATATTATTATTACATTATGTATTCATTTCATTAAAATCGGTCATTTTGACTGGACGAATTCGGACCAGTGATCATAACAAGTGATTGTCAATTCTCAATGAGTTCACCATAGCAACGTCAATAACATTACATTGTGGCGTAGTAAAATATCAATCATATACAACTATTAGCGACATCACGTGACTTGTGTGACGTATTTTTGTCAGCCATATTGGATTTTCGACTCAATAGAAAATCTATGGGACGATTTAAAAAATCGCCGATATCTTGTTAAATAAAAAATATATATGTTTTGCACATTGTTCACAGTTCAACCGTCTCTTATCTTTCGAATGATATAAATTTTATTAGTTTAAATTACTTGCAAAATACTTCCCATTTTGTTTGAAAAAAAAGCCTTATTTTCTGCCTTCTGGTTACATTGTTTCAATGCGAAATAGTCAATTATGCACCACTTCTGACATAAATTGCATAAATACAGTTGGTATAAACTATGCTTTGCTCATATATACAAATAGTAGACACATTTATGTTTTTAAATTTTACATTTTTAACACTTTAATTTCTGATCTTCATACTTCCTTTTATTTGAAAATCGCTAATTTTACGATTTTAAACATAGAGGAGTTCAGACCACGTGGTTCAGACAAGGACAGGGTTGTGTGGAATTTTTATGGTCTAACTATATCACAGTATATCTCAGAAATTTGTTAAAATGTTTAACTTAGATGTATATATTTTAACAATTTAAACCCCCCACCCCCCCCCAAAAAAAAACAAAACAAAACAAAACCATTTAAGAGTATTTTACTTACAAAATACTGTTATTAGATTAAGTGGAACTTGTCTTGAATTGAAAATGTGGTTATGAACTTTGTGATAAACATTTATAGAGTATTTTTATAAAAAAATAATTACAAAAATATCCCCCATTTTGGTCTCATTTTTCTCAGTCATAAAGGTAGTCAAAATTCAAGTTTTGAGGAATAAGCTGTTCAATAAACATTCTGTACAGAGAATACCAGTTTATGACAGTACAAGCTTTATCAGGATGACACAGCATGGGTTTTAATTTCAATACGTAAAGGTGTTCTAAATAACAGTTCTGTCGCAAATTTTTATTAGGTAACAATTATAATTCATTTTTTATTTTATTAAATTATGAACTTTAGTTGTAGTTTTTGAGTATACAAAAATAATGATGCCACGGAGAAACAACAATAAACGAGCAAAGATAAAAAATAAAAGTAGATATAAAAATAGAAAAAAATGTCAAATATTAATAGCATGATACAAAAAACATACAATAATTTTATTTTCAATAATAGCAGTTTGATCTGTTATAATTTTTTGCTGTTATTGATACACAACTGTCAGTTACAGTTGTTCATTGAAAAACAGAGTTATCTAACCTAATTATGACAGAAATAGTTGTAACGATGAAAACGACCATACTTGAATTGTCACGAATTTCCACAATTTATTGAGATGTAGAATGTAATGCGTTCTTTTGAAGCTTCATTGACGTATGAAAGCTTTGACCGTGTGCAGATTTTTATGCGCTTCACTGAAAATGTGCTTCGGTCAACGCCTTTATCGTCACTTCAAAATTATGCATGCAATTATAGAACTTTACCAAATTAACGAGTTAATGTGGGCTCAACGGCCACTATATCTAAGTATACATATATTTTCACGGAACTTTCATCATGTTTATTTATCAAATACCTTTTAAACAAAGCATGTTTAGTTTGTTCTTCCTTATATTCTTGCAATCAGCGACCAGTTCGTCTTACAAAACGAAAGTAATTCAAAATATATGGAACACCATGCATAACAACGTTAACTTCGCATGTTAGTATAATAAAGGAAAAGAGTGAAAAGAAAGATATTTGAGTTTTCAATTTGTAAAATGGTTTTTATAAACAAAAATATTTTCTTGGTTTTAGAGAGTATTCTCATTATTTCTCTTTTGATAAAGATTAGTGTTAAATATTAATCTTATTCATATTTGTTTACTTAATCACAATATGGTTTACATAGAAAAAGCAATAAGAATGGGTTATTAAGAAATTTTAAATATTTTCCAATTGTAAGTTAAATAATTAATATATATCGGAGCTGAAACATCAGAAATATATATATATATATTTGCTTACCCTTAGCAAGATTCGAACTAGCACCGTTGTGACAAAAACACCGTCATTTGTATCGTTGCATAATCTTCTAGACTTGTATATTATTTTTAGTGAATGCTGTATCGTCATAATTGTCGATCCGATACTAAGTAATTTTACTGGTTGGTACTTTCTTTAGCCCTTTATGTAATATTTTGAACTACCTGTATTGTGTATGATCTCAGTGGACTTAAATTATTCCATCTCCAAATGAAAAATACCTTAAGCATTTAGAGTTAAACGCCACTGATGAGTCTTGAATAGACGAAACGCGCGTCTGGTGTATTGAATTTGTCACCTTGATAATTTTAATAACGTCTTGTTTTAATATTTGAGCAGCGGCGGATGGTTGGGGCAATGTATAAAAGTTTTAAGTTCAGTTTAAGTGAGAACGTTCAAGATCAATATTTTATGACTTGTTTACGTTATTTATTTATATTGACATTCAATGACTAAGGCCATTCGTTGGTCAGTCTGTATCTATAATTTTGACAAAAACCGTCATTTGTATCGTTGCATAATCTTCTAGACTTGCATATTATTTTTGTTTATGCTGTATCTTCATGTATGTCGATCAGACACTTAATATGATCCTACATTTGAGTATACTTCAGAAACGCGAATATGAGCTTGACATTGTCACAATAAGAAAGAAGCTAATTTCCATGAAGTAAGTTTATCTGATTAAAATCAATATGTAATGCCCTGCAGATACCTTGCAGTGACCACCTCTGAAGCTGATAGGTCGGGCACGATATAAAATAATGAAAGGTCTCTTCAACAGTGTCTCTACATTGTGGGCAATATGGATTATCAACCAAGTGAAGCATCCTCACAAGTCAAGGTTTCTGTGTCCACGAAACCCTGGCAAACTTAGCTAGGAAATTCCCGGGCTATAAGTCACTATTTTGATTGGCCACGTCATACCTGCATGTAGCCAATCAAAAGCCCGCTTTCATTCCCGACTTGGTTAGGGGATATCCTGATGTCGATTGTAAATCAACCAAGCGGATGTGTTGCACAGACCACGTAAAAATCAGTGTATTTTGTACAGTAGTGTTAATAGTTTGTTATTTATTAGTTGCGTTACGTTTTTTTCCCACTCAAGAATTAGTAAGATTTACTACTTCCAAACACTTGCTTATTTCAAGTAATGTTATTGGTTGATATTTTGAAGGTTTGACGTCATGTGAAAATCTTCTAGCCCGGGAATTTCCTAGCTAAGTTTGTCAGGGTGTCGTGGACACATCTGGACACAGAAACCCTGATTTGTGGGGATGCCAAATGAAGATGCAAGTGAGTGTTCAAGTTAACTTCACACAACTGACAGTGCCATGTATTCTCTTTTATATTACTAGTGTTGAAATATTCAGGGGCTCTTGGGCTTTCTAAATTTAAGGTTTTTTGAAAGCATCAACAGAAGGTCTATTCTTTGTTGATGATGAAAGCTAGTTCAGTCCAAAGGCTAATACTAGAGGGTACAAAGATCTTGGAATATGCTATAGTATTACATACAGACAATCTCAAGCTACTTAAATGGTCAACGGCCAAAGTATGAACTAACTGCAAAATCTATGTAGGTAGGTAGGTATTTAAATTTAAATGAAATGCGTATCTGTTTGTGAAAGCACCTGTGAACATATGTATGGTTGCGTAAAATGTTTTTGATGCGCATTGCTTTTGCCGTGTTTATAAATAGAACCAAAACCCAAACAAGTGTGGTACAACTTTAAAATAATAATGCCGTCTCAAAAATGTGGTACACTTTTCTGTTATCCTATGTCATTTTAGCCATTCTTCTTACGTCCTTTCATGCTCACTCAATCAAACACGCCGAAGCACAAAAAGGAAGAGGGCGTTGCTGATTACCTTTTAACTTATTCCCTTCAGATTTCAGCAGTTCAGACTCAGTTAATGGCATGAAATACAGATAACTGTGGTTAATTGCTCTGAAGTATATAATGTACCACCCTATTATAACAAGAAAAGATATGAGTTACACCCATATCCAGAGATGTTGTTTGCTTTATATGTTATGTATGTATCGGATTTGGTTTAATTTGTTTTTTTCTAATTTGTTTTATTTCAATTTTCAACATATACTGTAAAGGGTTACAAATTTAGACAATCGTGGAAGACAAGATCTATAATATCTCAAGTTTGAGAAAAATTGTAATGACAAACTCAAAAGACACATGTTTACCAATTCATAAATAAAACCAAGGTAAATGAAATTTAATGTTCAAGATTGACTTATTTCGTACGAGGAAAGCTTAAGGTACCATTTTCTATAGTAAATATAAGGGTCTATAACGCTGGCCGTAATGCAGGCCAGGGTGCCACAGTGTCACAACGGTGTTAGTTCGAATCCCGCAGAGGGTAAGCAAAAATATGACAGTATTTTAATTCCAACAGTGTATGGCTTAATTTGTAGACGTATATGAATATTTGGTGTTAACCCTGTATTTGTGATGCTTCATAAATCCGCTGGATAGATATATTATATGCTTGTTACAATACTGAGACGTTTGTATATCATTTACTTACTGTGACTGTATAACAAGTAACTTTATCATCATATATAATATATACAAACATGCTGAGTTAAGTTACTATCAGATTAATATGTATTGGCTACGAAAACTCCTTCGTCACAGTACAGTATCTACAATATCTATTTTTACAATTCACCTCGGTTAATGAAGCTATTTTTCAATATAGCGGATTTGGCCGATGGGTCTAAAGGGCTGCACATGATGCGGGAAAATGAGTGCCACAGTGTCACAACGGTGTGAGTTCGAATCCCGTTGAGGATAAGCTAAAATACTCTCCATTTTTATGTAAACTCAAATGCATAACAAATATGAAGCTTGTCCTATAATTCGTGAAATAATGCAAGAAGAAAATATAAAATTGAGCCTAACGCTATGAAAAGGATGTTTCTGTATTATGTATTTCACTATATACATGTTAAACCTAAAATTCTTCTGTACAATGTCCGTGCCACATTTGTTATCGAAAATACATTGCGTTTATTTTCCATGCAATATTTACACTAAGTTCAATCAGGTGAGTATGGTAAAATAAAAAGTAAAACGATCGATAAAAACTTGAATAGAAAAGAATTGTTGCTGTTATATATATTTATCAATGTCCAAGTTTATTGACAAAAGTTAAACTATCGAAAACACCCTTAGACAACCATGCATGTATGTGAAATAGCAATAATAAGATAAATACACAATATTAAGTTTCACCCTAATCCAATTTTACAGCGTATTAGTTACGAAACATAATAGCAATCACACAGGTCAGGATCGCTCACGAGATATTCGCCTTGAACGAGGCGTTTGTGTTTTGTTTTGTTTTGTGTTGTTTTGTTTTGTTTTGGTTTTGGTTTTTTTTTTCTTGTTTTGTTTTGTTTTTGTTTTGCTTTTGTGTGTCCGTTTTTTTGTTGTTGATATTTTGTTAGACTTGCCACAAGTCTCTTTGAATTTGCTATTAGAGAGATACACCTTCATTATCAACATTTCCTACACTATCAGCTTGTGTACAACAATGTACACAAGCGGATATTATAAGAAATGTTGAAATCTATCTCTCTCTAATAGCAAAAAAAAGAAACTTGGTCAAGTCTATTTGTTTGTTTGTTTGTTTTTTTTTGTTGTTTTGTTTGGTTTGTTTTGTGATGTAATATTGTTAATTTGTTACTTGCTAATTTACTACCCGATCAATAGTGAATAATGACCTTTAATAAAAGGTTAAGGTACAAATAATAGACCAATTAATTAAATTAAAAAAAAACAGGTATGTTAAACACAAGTAAAAAATCTAAGTCAGTTGAGGAATGCATTAGAAAAAAAAAAGAGAAATAAATAATTTTATTGCCGGTAATAGAGAAAAGTAACAATGATTTTTTTTTATTAAATTAAAGATTTAAACATGTAAAAACTAAAATAATTCATATATTGTTTTGCAAAAAATACTTCTCTTCCAACTACATTTGTTGTTGTTGTTGTTTATTTAATATTTAGTTTGTAACAATGTTTATGCACATCATTCAAAATCAGTTAAATGGGACAATTCAATAAATTCAATGTCCTTGCTTAATAGTAATGAGTATACTTAGTATAAAAGTCTTTAAGCCTGTTTCGAATTAAGATATGTATTATGTTTTTTAGTTTCAGCTTATAATTTGGCATTTAATAACCATTTTCCACAAATGATGTTCTCACAAAGTGCAAAATTACGACAAAAACACATGTCCCGAAATAAATTCATTACAATCATTTCTTTCCTACAAGAAATATTTAACGGTTTCAATATCATAATACCAATAAATAATTCGATTATAAACCTAAAAATCTTATTATGAACCTTAAACAGAACAAAAATTTCATTATAACGAAAGAAAAATATGAAATGCTTTGTCCCAGATTTTTGTGTGAATTACGTTACAATTTTATCCTTCACTCTGTATGATTAACCAAAATATTTGACTTTTTAAAAGTGGCCTTTATGGAATCATAAATACGTCAACCTAAAGAAGACATATGTTTTCCAGAACAAAAAACACTATTTTTTTCTCCAAGTGACAAATCTTTGATAAAATAGGAAAATTCCATTTAAAATGTGAATTACGTTACTACGTATACAGAAAAAACTAAAGGGAGAAACAGGCCAAAGTTAAAGGTATAGACGCAAATCACTAGCCGTGTGAAGTTTTTGAAGAGGATAATTTCAAAATTGAAGTTGTTTCTTTGATATCTTCGTCAAATTATGAATTCAGTGATTTACGTTATTGTGAATTACGTTACTGGATATAATTTAAATCGGAATAAATTTTAAATAAGGATAGTTTTATACATCCCCATCGATTTGCAGCACCGGTCTACCAATTTTTGACGTCACAGATATCAGATAGCGTTTCAATGTTTGTTTTTTGCAGATGTAAACTGATGTAAAAGTTGAGGTAGGTGAAACATTATCAATATTATTTCATATAAAATGACTCTTTATGCTGCAGCTATTTTCATATTATAAAAAGTACGTTATAATAAAATCAATATTTATATATATTTTAATTTTATAACGATATCAATTACCATCTTTTTGTAAAACAATAGATAAACAATAGTAACGTAATTCACATATATAGTAACGTAATTCACTCAATGTAAATCAACCACCATTGTGATGACGAAAAAATATTTTTGTTTAAGATTATGGGGAAAAGTAGAGCACAGATCCAGAAGGAATATAGAGAGCGCAAGAAAGCGAAAGATGGGAACAAATATCTAAAAAAGGAAACAGAGAGAGTTAAGAAATACTATGTACCAACTTCAGATCTGTCGGATAAAAAGCTGAAGAAAAGAAGGAAACAAATTCGCCGAGCGATGAGAAAGACACGAGAAAAGCAGAAAAACAACTCGAGCAATTTGGATGCTAACAACAATATTGCACCCAATACAAACCAAGATTTAAACAACATACGACATCAACCGAGACTTGTCCAGGAGGGAGGACCGTGTGACTCAACCACAAATTTAGATAGTCGTCCTACTACATCAATGCAACAGGGTCTGTGTGTTAAAATGAACTTCAAAACTCCGTCAAAGAAAAATAGTGCTATTTCAAGGGCCAACAGAAAGATTAGAGAACTTAAATTACAGGTTGAAAACTTGATGAGGTCAAATGAAAGGATAAGAAAAAAATTTTACCGGCAAAGTAAATCGGTGTCAGAAAACAGAGAAAACTCAGTTGGGAGTTCGACGAAAGAAGATGCATCTTTGGAAAATGTATTAAAAATGACACCAAGAAGAAGGGTTCGATCAGACCTTCGATCAGTTGGTATTTCGCCATCAAAACCTAAAGTAAGACTGCTAAAAAAGAAGCTGGAATTTCAGTACACAATGCTTGATCAACTCAGATTGAATATTCGAGAAAAAATTAATCAAAAAAAGCCACAGTCCCATGTGCGGATTTTTTGCGGAAATCTAATACGGAAATATAGGCTCGAATCTACTCTAGCAAGCAGTCTAGGAATACCTAGAAAACGAGTTCTAAAAACGATGAAATTCGAGGAACAAAAGAAAAGACGTTTACCCTTAAGGAGAGTCAACATTGTCAACAGAGTGATCACATTTCTTAGTCGGGATGATAACAGTACCTGTTTACCAGGAAAAGCTGATGCTGTCAAGATAACTGGAACAAAAACACAAAAACGTGTTTTGAATGACTATCTCTACAACCTTCACATCAAATTTTTATCTGAAAACAAAGATTTCAATATCAGTCTTTCAGTCTTCAATAGAATACGTCCGAAAAACTTTCAGCTTGTCAAATATAGTGATAGAAAGACCTGCTTATGCCAGAAACACCAAAATATGGCGCTAAAAGTAAAAACCTTGAAACAGCTAGGAATTACAACCACAAATAGCCCAGATACATTAGCACAGCAAAATACTATTGAGATTTTGTCCAAGATAGATGACGCGGAAGTAGAGAAAATTAAGTTCAGCCAATGGAAACGGGTTGACGTAGAACACAAGGGTAGAATTGTTAAACGCATGCAGGTTGTAGTCACTGAAGAATCCAAGACAGAATTTCGAGATCGAATGGAAAAGGAACTAAAAGACTTCCAAACACACATTGAACGTGTAAAAACACAGTACGAGCAAGTTCGAAAGTTAAAGGAAATTTTGCCTACCAATCACGCCATCTGCCAGATGGATTTTGCTGAGAATTATACATGTGGACACGCTGACGAGGTACAATCTGCCTACTTCGACAAAGCCACAGTCACTCTTCATCCAGTTGTTATTTACACAAAGACAGACAGAGACAATAAGCTCAATCACAAATCTTGTGTCATAGTTTCCGATGAAACTACACACAATGCGTCTACTGTGTTTGCCTTCATGAAAATAGTTGTCAAAGAAGTAAGAAAGATAAACAATGATATTAAAACCATCCATTACATCACCGATTCGCCGACATCACAGTATCGAAATAAATCAATTTTCGGTATTATTACAAGGCATGAACAATTATTTGATGGAATTGCATGTACATGGCAATACTTTGAAAGTGGCCACGGAAAAGGGCCCTGTGATGGGGTAGGTGGTACAGCGAAACGATGTGCTGATTCTGCAGTTAAACGTCACGCAAACGTCATACAGACTGCGGAAGACTTTTATAACTGGGGATCCGCTCAAGAAGAGAAAAGCCAGATCAAGTATCTATATGTGCCAAAGTCGCAGTGCAAAGATGCAGAACAGGAGCTCAAAGGTTTCAACCTGAAACCTATCAAGGGTACATTTGACATTCATTCTGTTATTCCTCTCGGAAATGGTTCTGTGTCGGTAAGAAACACATCTTGCTTTTGTAAAAGCTGTTTTTCTGAAGGAATTTTTCATCTGTCATGTGATGGTTGGAAGAAGATTAAGTTAATAGATGAGATTATTGAGACGACTGACCAAGACCAAGACATGATTGAAACACATGAAGCACATAATCAGATCGATCAAGGGCAAGTTATTGAGAATGAGGAATCTAAATTATTCGAAATTAATACGTTTGTGGCAGCAGAATATGAAGAACATTGGTACATTGGTAAAATTTTAAAGTATGATCCTGATGACATGGAGTATGAAATATCCTTTATGGAGGAAGGAAAAAACAAGAAATTTCTATCCTTCAAATGGCCGAAAACTGAAGATAAATTGTGGGTTCCTGAGTCTTCAGTCATTTGCGAAATTAATGAGCCAGAACTTTATGGCACAGGAACAAGAAAGATGTATCGAATCAGTTCCGAGGAAATAAAAAAATCACTAATCTGTTTGAGAAAGGACAATAAAACATTTTAGTGTAAGATTTGTGAATTACGTTACATAGCAGTTATAATGCATCATTAAGTTGTTTTAACTGATTAATAATGTCTTGAGTGTTTATCATGTTCATGATTGTTCAAAGTTACTTGTTTGCATAAAACTGACCAAACTAAATTCATGACATTATAAATTTCTATTCAAATCTTAAATTCTACTGTATTTCATAAAAGTTGGGTCTGTAAAACGAACATAATCTGGTACACATATTTGATGATAAATGTCAATTTATACTTGGATATAAAAGTATTTCATTTTTCAACAAGTGAATTGGTTCAGTTTTGCCAATTTGATATTCTATGTACACTCTTGGTAGTTTTAATTATGACCATGAATATAGTGAATTACGTTACCATTGTCAAGGAGACATATTGGTTGTCATTTTTAGTGTTGTAGACTAATTAGCAATTTAAGATTTCTAAAATGTATGTGATTAAGATTTTTTCAAACAATGTTTGCTATAATTGTATGAAAATTGTATCTTTTATTTGTTTCTATTGCAATAAAGGCCATTAAACCTTACATTTTTGAAGACTTATGAAATGCAAATTCTAACCAGGGCAGTCACTACACTTCAAATTTATAAAATAGTACAAAATGAATCCTTTAAATGGATACTGGGAATCACTTATGCTTTCATTTGATTTGTATTTACCAAAATTGTACTCATTTTTGTCGGAGAGAAAATTTCTAAGTCTTTGTGATTTACGTTACAATGACAGACATAGATTACGCGTGAGCCCAAATGAAAATACATCATCTGTGACCCTTTCTTAATATTGATAATAAAAAACCATATTCCTAATGAATGATTTCTCCTGCAATAAATCATTTCGGATGGCTAAAAAAAAATAGTTGATATTGATAAAAAGGTCTTTTTAAAGTGACCTGAAATTCATAAAAAAAATTATTTCATACACACTAAATACCATTCTCGACGAATCTTAAAATAATGAAGACTTGTTTATTGGTTTATTTAATGCTTTCAATATTACCATATTTCAGTCTGACGAATGAAGTTTATCCATTATCACAACATTGCTGGTACTTTTCTCTTCTGGTTTATACCAATACTGATTGTAACGTAAATCACATTCCATTCATCAGGAGGTATATTCCAGTGGTAAAAATTTTTAATTCCAGCATGTTGCCTTTTATATCCGAGTAGCAAATATATGTTAGTTTTGATAAAAGAACTTTTTTCAAAGATTTGTATATAACAAAATTTAAGTAGTTTTTTTCCCAATTTGTCCCATTTTACTGATTTTGAATGACATATGCGTTTTTGTTAATGGCGTTCTGAATCAAGTAAATTTTTAAAATGTATTTTAAATGTCAAAATAATTCAAAAGAAATTGTAATTGTATTTTTTTCTTTGATCTTCAAACGATGCTACACAGAAGGCATAATCCCTCCCACACACGTTTCCCCCACGAACCACGTGACAATGGGAATTATGTATACATTTTTTAGCATGCTTTAATCTATTTTCGACTACCAAAACGAAAGTGAAAGTTTATTAAAAAATATATCATAACATTGAATAAAAAAAGATATGAGTAATTTGAAGCCTAAAATCATTATAATCCTATTTAATCGTTCAAAGGAAATATTTTACATTTAACAAATTCAGACAACATCGAGGGAACATCGGTAATTTATTTCGAGTAACTATTGTCTCCCTTCTTAGAGCTCTTTTGTGACTTATTTCCTTGTGATGATAAAATGACACAGAATGATTTCTCTGAATTTACGTAACACTTTAAACATGAAATGACAAGTAGGGATGTAAGTATTTATACAGAATAAATATCTTAAAAACTTTCGTACTGTCTACGATTTCCATATTTCTCCATTCTCATGTAAAAGGTACAAAGGCAAAGCTGTCTTTCATACATCATGGGATATATAGGTGGGATGCACCTCTATCTATATACTCTATGCTGCAATATTGTTCTGGAACAAAAGATTTTCTGTGTAGCCTATTATATTTTAAATCGACAAACAGCATCATGTTAAGTGTAAGCTAAACAGTAGTCCTAGATTTTGATGGGTTGCTCAATTCTTTGGATGTATTTCAAAATGTTATGATACAATTATCTTACTTATTTTCTATATGTTTATATGTGACGTAAAATACTAAGGTAAGAGGATCAGTCTATATTATAGCTCACATAAAAACCTTGCATTCTGATTGGTTAGCAAGCCGTATACATCAGTCTATGTATACGTCTACAGCCGTATACATAAAGCATATTTTTATCCCGTATGGGGCCCTTGGGAAAACAAATCATCATGGCCGCCTTCGTTCCGCTTCGATTGAAAAAGTAACAAAATGAAACAATGTCAAACCCGAACATATTTTAAACGACGTAAATAAAACGATATGTAATATATTTGTTTAAATAACAGAAGGGAAGTAAATTAAGAAACAAATCTACTCAAATATCAGCGATAGAAGGCACGGAAAAAGGGGGGTGGTTCTGGGTCAATAATGTCAGTCTCAGGTCACAAATCCTGTATGATTTTTTGTGTCCTCTATAAAAGTGTGTCAATGCACAAACCAACAAACGAGAAACTTGATCTCAAGCGCACTAAAAGTTAATAAACATGTACCTGCACTGCATCATCATGCACTCTTCAGTCAAGACATCGTCAAAATCCGTTGATATTCATTTTGATTTCCATCGTCCAAAATCCAATGATATTCATTTTAATGGCATCAAAGTGGCATTACCGTCAATAACTAGTTTTCTTATTTTAATTCACTTATCAACGTGGACATCCACACATCAATCAAAACCAATACAAGCTCCACCGATATTGAATTTGGTGCTTCGCAAACTTTTACCTTGACACAAGTTTAAGGATACAATTGGGTTATTTATTGAACAGAAGACAATTAATATTTAAAAAAGATAATTTTGGCTGTTATTTAATATATAATAATGTTTTCTTATTTTTATTAATTTAATGTTCAACAAAAATATAGTTTGTTTTTATATAAACTTTAGTTATAAATCCCGAATGGGCCTCGATCGTCTAAGCGTCATAAAAGTAATGATGGGGTGCCATAAGGGACAATATTTATTGAATATATTTTGATTTTATCCATAATAACGTAATTTGCCCAATTCCAGAGTGTAATTTTGTGTTATAAAAACTATTATTAAAAATGCATTTTTTTTAAAAATATTATGCGTTCACTTAAAACCTATATTTTCCAACCAAATACGGATAACTTGATCACGTATCCAAAAAAATTTACGCTACATAGACCTAGTTCTTTCTTAAATATTTGTTTTTCCCGTAAAATATTCCTAATTTAAGATGTGAGCTATAATATAATAGTTATTCCGGTCTTAGACAGGGTATATAATGTCACATTCACGGCTTAGGACGTATATTCCATTCGCCTTCGGCTCATGGAATATAAATCCTAAGCCGTGAATGTGACATTATATACCCTGTCTAAGACCGGAATAACATATAATATAAAGTTCATATTCTATGTATATGTGTACAGAATATACCCTTATACCGTAGTTCATGAATCCTCTCCTGCACAGTGCTTATTAAGACTGCTGGAATTAGTCCGAGAATCCTCTGCCGTTTAACGCTTTTTTTTTCATCATACCTTCAATCAAGAGGATTTAAGTCCATTTCTAAGCTCATTTCCAGCGATACCCTTACATTCGGACATTTCGCTTTCATTTTGAACAAAAAGTCACGTGACAGCAATGTGACTTAATTTCAGTGCTTAAATTAGCTTGATTGAAGGTATGATGATTATATTCATAGAGAAAAATATCTTAAGAAGCGAATTATATATAGTTTAACTGGACGAAAATGTTTTTAACATCTGGACACGATGAAATTTGCCGACTCAGACCCGTGTCGCAAAATCCGCTGTTATGCTTTTGGAGAGCTCTCTGACGTCCCAGGCAAAAAAAAGGCGTTGGACGGCAGAGGATTCTTGGACTATGCTGGAATAATCCTCCCTATGCAGCACCAATTTTTAATCTTTTAAGTGACTAGTAGTTATTCATCTACTGCTGACACTGGCGCCAAGGTTGTAAATTGAAGTTTGTCTTAATTTGGGTTGTGCAAAAGTTATTTAGTGGTACTTTGTCTTCCTCTCCCAATAAACACTAGACACCATGAATAAGCTAAAGAATAGCTCAAAGTGGTGTGAAACACCATCCAAGCAACCAAAACACAAAAATTAATTTTGAATACTAGTAGTAATAAAATTGATAGTTTGAGTCCCTAGCTAAGTTTTAATTATTATAAATGACCAAGCCACTTAGTTTTGAAGATGTGCAAGCAACAAACCATTTTCTTATGAAATAGGTTTGTTTATTTGAATGGTGTTTAATGCCAATTTCAGCAATTTTTCAGCTTATAATATCATGGCGTCCAGTTTTTATGGGGGGAGGAGGCTGGAGTAACTCCGACCTGTGGTAGGAAAACTGGCAATACTTGTCAATTAAGATTGGAGTCGAGTACACTCTGCCTGCAGTGAGAATGGAACCCGCAATCTCAGTGTTAACAGACCACATGATCAATAGTAGACGAGGCCCTTCTTATGGAATAGGGGAAGGGATGGTTGGGAGTAGATGCGATGACTGGGATTTATATCTATATATTGTCCCTAGTCTGACTAAAAACCAGTTTTAATTGGGGTTGGGAGAATTTGTAATTCGTTTCGCAAATTTACTAATTTCAAAATTAGAGAAACAGAATCTTACATTAGTACTCTTGGATTATCGGCTCGGACTTAAAATTCCATAATTTAACTATCTCGATTGGAGAAATCCGATATTCCACTCGTACCAATGTAAGATCCTATATAAATTATACTGTGCTCTCTATCTGGAGGTCTTGTTGAACATCATATTCTTTTAGGCAATTGATCTAGACATGCATTGAAGTACAAAAAACAACTTTTTGTTGCATTTCAGGTCTTTTTTTAAAGGGATGATTTTATATAATGGCAGAAGATCGTGAAATATTAAAAGAATTATGGGAAGGAAAAATCCCTGTGAGCTTCTCTTTGCCAATAGAGGAAGTTGAATCTGGTGATAATCCAGACTCTATTTATGTAAGTAGATGTTAATGTAGACATGCTGATACACACAACACAAGAAACCAGAAAATGTGCAGAAATAAAACAGTAAATAAACTTTTTATATCATAAATACAATCACATTGTAGGAAATTGAAAATTCTTAAATTACTACAGGAGCGTGATACATGTATATGTACATATACCAAGTTACATCGGTTACTGTTTCATAGTACAGTTGATCTTCAAAAGTTCAAACTTGGATCACTCAAACACCTATATATAACGAAATTAGCTCCGTGTATCAACAATGATAAAAAGGTTCAATTTCGTGGACATTCTCAAAATGTCTGACTTAATTAGCAGTCCTAATTGTACAAACCATGAACAACTCATTTTTTATTGATGGCTTGGGTGATTATCATAAAAAGTGTTCAGATTTGCTTTACATCCAGCATGCATAATTTCAGCTATATTCAAGACAAGTAAAGATCGGATACAAACCTGTAAAACGCTACATTTTATTGTAATGATTATCCCTAATAAGTGTGTCTTTACAACCTAGCTGTCATTAATTATTACTTAGTTACGCTTTGGTCATGTTGGTCTGTATGTATGTTAAAATCAGTTTAAATAAATTATACTAGTAACACACACCAAGAAATTGCTCTAAGACATTATTGGTTATTGATGTCATTGATTGACACACTTAATTTATACAATAATACATATTCATACATCTTATTAACATGATTAACATGTTATAATGTATGCCCACAACTTAGCAAGAAAAAAAAAAGTAAACATGTTTGTTACAATAAAAACAAATATAAATGTTAAAAAATGATTGTATCCAATACAGTGATAAAAAGTATTGTAACCTTGTTTGCTGACAGGAAATTAAACTGATATCAACTCTGGTTCACTCAATAACCATTTCAGGAAATCAAAAGACAAGTTTCTCGAACTTATTACTTTTACACTTTGTGTCATCCCATACTAGTTGGAGCCATCAAAATTTGAATGTACCTGCACACAGAAATACAAAATACATATAGGATTCATACTTATACAGAGCCTTGTTCACCGAGTGGTTAAGGTAGTTTGTCTACTATTGATCACATGGTCTGTCAACACTTAGATTGTGGGTTAGAGTCTCACTGTGGCCAGGATAACTCCAATCTAAATTCACAAGGATTTCCAGTTTTCCTACCGAAGGTCAAGGGTTTTCTATGAGTACTCCCCGGTTACCTTCCCCAATAAAAACTGGACGCCATGATACAGCTGAAAAATTCCTGAACATAACGTTGAAAAAATATTCAAACAAACAAACAAAACATACTTATACAATGTAAAATACTATATTCTGCAAAAGTTGTGTTTTTTGTCTGTATTCTATTTGTCATTGGTTGACAGATAGTAAGCCAGTTCCTCATGTGGTTATTCTTTACCGTATTTGGAAGCTATAAAGTCTGTTAAACGAGGATTGGATGTTAAAGCATCATTGTCACAATGTCTTGTTTTCTGCGAAGTGCCTCTTAAAGTAACAGTTTACAAGTTACTTTTCTGTGGTTTGAGTTATGACAGTGAAAGATACAAACACAAGTAATTTGCATATTTAATTTGACATGTCAAGAAACCATTATAATTAATAGATACAATTTTCTTTACAGTTGATGTTGCCAAGATTGAGTTATTTCCCTTTGGTAACAGACAAAGTATACAAATATTTTTCCAAGTTCCTAAATCAAGATGTTCCTAGAGAGATGTGGTTAGCATATGCTGAGCAACCATTAAAATGGTAATTATGAAAGAGTAAAAGCAGTATGCTGCAAGTAATTAATCATTTGTAATGTATATTTATGATGAAACTAAATACAGGTGGGTTTCAACAAATCAAGGAAATGAGCAAGATGCACGGTTTTGCCACAAACTCCATGTCTTCGCACAGGTCCTTCCATTTTCACTAATAAATCCATCGAACAATGACAACTTTTGTTTTGCCTGTGGGTATTTAAGAAAGAACGTCTAGCTAGGTTTACGTTGTGTTTGAACAGATGTGACATCACACATGACGTTACATAGTAAACTATGGGTACATTGAGGATCATTAGTATACAGAATTCATGAAAATATTGTTTTTTGTTCTGTCTTCTTTTGTTTTCAGTAATAATCTTCTCGGCAAATTGTAAAATATATCTGTTGTCAATGCCAGTTATTCTCTCCGACCATGTCTGCATCTTCAGTTTGTTGTGTATATGCCTATGTTTCACACACTTGTAATGGAATTTTATGTTTGGAAAAGAGTAAATACTCAAAAACAATTTTGGAAGTATTATAAGAATTAAATGCATATTTTCGGTTATTCATTGATGTATGAACGAAGTCGACTCAATCACAAACTAATCATAAACAGCCTTTATTTGTTTATAAGTGAGTCGACTTCGTTCATACATCAAATAATTACCGAAAATATGTGTTTAATCCTATTACATATTCCAGAAAAAGCTTTTAAATTAATGCATCCCAAAAATGGTTGCTTCTCTGTTCCTTCACATGTCCATTTACTGATGTCCAACCTAAAACTTATTTTAGGTTTTTAAAAATAATTGCTTACTTCCATAATGGATCTTTTTGAATTTGAAGAAACAAGAAAATATATCTAGGAGGAAACTAATGTCCTGCTTGGCACATGATGGTGAAACAATCCCCTTTTTCTAAGTTCACTCAACCGTGAAATATTTGGCGCAGTGCTACAGAATTTTGCCAGTAATGGTGTATCAAGTTTCATGACGACGAGAAGTCATCTCCATAAAAAAAGCTTTAAGGCTTAGATAAACGAAAGGGAGCCAGTCATGGAATGGACTAATTAACAAATGTGCAAACTACTGTAAACCAATGATTATTCGCACAAGCAAATTTTTTGCAGTTTTTATTCAGTGGACTGATTTGTGAATACAAACTATCGCGAAATTAACATCATTGAAAAAATATTAATGTTGCGTGGAATAAATTTGAGGTGTCATTCTGTTGTCTTTTGCTCTTTGTTGAACATTTTTTATAGTTGACTGATTCACGTGAACACAAGTTTGTTTACGTTTACTGAATATATTTAATTTATGAAAACGGAAATAAAAACAATTGTTTAATCTTGTGTCAATTTTAATGAACTGTTTTACTTTTATTGCCCTTTAAACTATTAACAATAATTTCTGTTGCAGGCATTATCCAATAGGTGTATTATATGATTTATTTAATGAGGGAGACTCTACCCCATGGAATATAACTGTGCACTTTAGGGTAGGTAATTTTTGGCATTCTAAATATGTGCATGATATAAGTTATTGAAAGACAGAGATTTGACTGCATGGAATATAACTGTACTCCTTACCAATGAAACCAAACAAATGTAAGAAATTAGTATAGTTAGTTTGTTTGATTGGGGTTTAAGACTAGTTTAAGCACTTTTTCAGCTGTTACAAATAATGGTATCCAAATTTATTGGGAAGGAAGCCATCTACATTACCAATTAAAAATTAGTATGCATGTAGCTAGCAGTGTCTGGTAGATATTAAATGGTAATTTCCATTTTGTTGCCTTGGTAACTTAATTTACACTGATAAATTAAATATCGTATGTTGTTTCAAGTCCACTGGGGCATATCTGGTGTTGTGTCGATCTAACTGTTTGAATTTCACAGTTTTCATATGTACTCCATATTTTTTTGGAAGAAGCTAGATTATGCAGTGCAAACAGCTGACCTTCAGCAGAAAAAAACTGGCTGTTTTCTTGTGTTTGATAAAAAGTAAATGGGTCAATTATTCGACAGCCTGGAAATTAGTTTCCTGTTTTCTTGTTACAATTTTATATGGAAGTCTTGTTAAAGTAAAATTGTGTCCTGTATTATTGTAGGATTTCCCTGAAGATGAGTTACTTCATTGTCCAAGTAAGGAGGCTGTAGAGTCACAGTTTATGTCAATGTTAAAGGAGGCAGATTCATTGAAGCATAAAGGTCAGGTTATAAATAGTATGCAGAAAAAGGACCATAAACAGATATGGACAGCTTTAGTACATGGTAATGTATGATTTACAGAATATTCAGGGTTTTCACAAGGATTTCTTTATGGTGAGTCCTGGGACTTGTCACTTCTTGAAATGCCAGAGTATTGTTTGTTTGAATTATTAGGGTTTAATGCTAATTTCAGTATTTTTTGCTTTATCATGCATCCAGTTTTTATTGGCGGTCGAAGCTAGAGTACAGGTCAGGTGAAACCCTACACCTATGGCAGAAAAACTGCCAATACTTGTCAATTTAGGATGGGTTCAACAAATCCTTGCCAAAGTCAGGCTCAAACTTGCTGTATATGTCAACCATATCTAAAACTGTTTGTACAAAAGTGAACTTAAATTACTAAAGTGTGATTTATATAATTTGTTAAAATCTTTTCAATTATAGTTTAATTTTAGTGTGTTAAAAGGACTTCTGGAGATATACAAATATTTGATATTTGGAGTAATGTGCTTGTATTTATCTTCAGACAAATATGATCAGTTTTGGTCTGTTAATAAAAGACTTATGGAATCGTCTGGTGATGACATGTTTAAATACATTCCCTTTAAAATTTATCAGGTAAGTATAAATAATTTAATTTGCTGTGTAAGTTGAAACCTGATTGGCCAATTAAAAGAGAGTAACCCAAGTTATACAATATAACCTATTATGACCTATTCTTACACTGTTAAAATTCAAAAAGGTCCATGATACCATTGCTAAGTTTATCTTTAAAATTAAATTAAAGGAGTATTAAATATTTGAAAGATTCCTTAAATCTTTTCTATTTTAATAAACTAGCATGGGTTTATCAGTATTGATGTTGTTAATTCAAAGTCCACATCTAAGAAATAGATGGTTGTGGACCATAGGTGATGTTTTTGGAGAGTGCCACGCACCTTGCCTATAAAGACCCTTATTGTAGATTAAGAAAAAGAGTAGCCTCATTGTAGGCACCACAAAAGGCTAAGTTCTCAGCCACTACCCAATACTTCATACTTTTCCAGTGGCAGTCAAATTCATGTTCCCTGTGTTCTATCTCACCCCTTTTTTCGTTCCATTTTGTTTACTTATTCTTGTCCTGAATATGACTGAAATACTGATAGCTGAACATAAAGCAAACATCAAATCAATCATTCTAAGAAATAGTGCGAAAAAAATCCTTCATAATTGTTCAGGATGTGGACATTGTAAAATTGTCCAATCTCAAATTTTTGTTTACTGAAAATGTATTAAAACAATGTTAATTCCAACAAAACTTATGTCAGTATAAAACATTAAAATTTTCAGATGGATAAGCCTAATATCCAGAAGACATTTAGACCATTTAACACAGAAGGCCAAGAACATAAATTAGCAGATTTATTGCATGAATGTGTTCCACATCTATGGGTAGAAGGTTAGTTTTTTTTTATTACCCCATGATTGAGCAAACAAATTTGTGGAATTGTCATAAAAACAAAAGTGTTTATTTCACTCCAGTGGGTAAACTTGGGGTTTGATAGTCTTAATAAATACACTTCATTTTAAATGAAATATCTCAAGGTTTTTTTGCTTTGTGTGTTTTTTTGTGGAGGGGGGAAATTCAGGGATAAAGAGATAAATTATAATATGACTTGTTTTGCACAGTATACAGTAGAGAATAGGATACTTGTATTTTCCAATTTGAGACATCAACCAGTAAGTTGTTTTACAATTAGAAGTAAGTTTGAAAAAATTAACAAAAAATATAAGGCAGGTAATTAAAATAATAAAATAATGAAAAAACCGTTTGAGCTAGCAATAATATTATGGGGGGGGGGGCTGGAAATGAAATTGTAAACTTGAACAGCTGTCACTCATTACAAATATTATGAGCATATAGATAAATGTATATTATATGTTGTCCTGAATATCTGCTTAGCTAAAATACTGCTCACTGGAAATTACACAACCATTCAATCTGTACAACTATATTATGTTATTCTGGGTCTTCTCAGTGTATAGTATTACTTATATATGTTTATATGTTGAGGCGAAGTAATGGCAAGGGTTATATTAACGTTTTCTTCATTATCAAAGAAAATTGTATTTAAAATTTGAAAAAAATGATGCTTTTTTACAAGTTCTAAACAAAAACAGTTTTATGTTGGATTCAAAAAATGTTTAAAAAAAATTCAATTTTGGTGCCGAATGTCTTGCAGAGACATCATAATGGTGTGACATCTTTGTTTGTCAAACTGCATATCTTTTATGTCATTTTTTTCTGCAGAGAATAAAACACATTTGGACCTTTTGTCCACAATTTCATCATCATGTATTTGATGCAAACCAATTACCATTTCTTATATAAACACATCTTATGTACTATTGTGGACCAAACGTTTAGCAACACCTAGAGAAATTGGTAACTGACCAATCTTATTTCAGGACTAAAACTGATACTAGAATCAGGATTGATATTTCATGTCTGTACAGGGTTCACCACAGGCTGTTTTAGCCTGGAGGGCCACCACACTTAATTTTTCCACGCCACACTTCATTTCCATGCGCCACTTTAAAATCAATGCCAGATGCGCCTCAGTAAACATACATAAGATGCTTATAAATGAACAGAATTACACTTATAGAAATTTATACCGTGGGTCAACATTTCCAGTTTCATTTAAAAAAATTTTAACCATGAGTGTATTTAATTTTTTGCCATAAAGTGTGACTATCAGCCTTGACACGTTCATTGTTTAATAAACATCCTAATTAAGCATATTTTTGCTCGAGTGATTGTTACCTGTCGATAATCGAATAAAGAAACAGGTAACATATCGATCGCCATTTGTAAGAATATTTAATGACGCATCGAAGACGGAACTGACTAGAAGGAAATCATATGGTAACTTAAACAGACGCGAACAGAGATGCATTTGATGTTACAATGGTGCTTGCAGAGCTGAAAATATGCGTACAATATGCATCTCGAAGTGTTACAGTCTACATCATAATAAAAACGTGTATAAACAAGAATATACTTATACATTGTAATATTACATGTGAACATTTAATTGAATTTTGAACATTTTGATTGACATTTTTATAAAACTGACATCAATTCAGTCACAAAATAATAAATAACAAAACTTCTATTGTAATGTTAATTTCAGTAATCCAAGCTTGGTTGCACAGAGGAGTTTCTGAAATTTTCTTGTATAAAAATACAATTATTATGAACATAGAAATCATATACTCTTTCAGAAAACATTTTATGTGCCATTGAGTGGGCCTTCACCATGTTAAAGACACTAAACCATTACATCCATTTCCAAATTTATTGAATAATATATGTTGAACATTAATCTAAATCTGTTGTTTAATAAAAGATACAAACATTTATGGTGAATATTTATATATTTTTGTGCAAAGGTGGAGGAATCAACATGACTGACGAGTATGATTCCTCCATCCTTGAATTTTTTCTGTTGTGAACCCTGCTGTAATCTATATCCCCTGAGCTGTCGGGCAAAGATTATATACAGTAAATATCTACACTGTATGAAATAACTTTTATGTTCATTTTGAGTGTTTTTAAGAACAAATATTGTCAAGTTTTTTGCCATTTTTATGCAGATGAAAATGTATATTATTTCTCCTTTTTCAAAAAGCAGAGGCTAAACTTTTATATATTATGCTATACAATAAAAATAAATGTTTGCTTTATTAGGCAGTGCCAAATAGTCTAATACTGTAATACCAAATAAAGTATTTGGTAAAAATTTTACTCGCCACAAAACAGGTGAGAAAATCTTGGATGAACCTTGCATTTCTACCCGTTTCTAAGGCTCATGCATATAAATATTATATTTTCTGTCAGAATAGCCAAACAAATTTCAGGAATACTTAAAAATATATAAATGTTCAACATGTTCAACTTATATTCAATCCCTGTTATGTTTTAAATAAATAGGTAAAATTATGATCAGTATTACAAAAACATGCAAACGAAATGTTTGCCCTATTTCTGTTCAAATTTGTGTATATGTTTTTATTGAATAAATTGTTTATTCTTTTTATTTACAGATACATTTACAAAAAAGGTAGTTATCCATGGAATAAACATGACATTAAACATGCCAGTATTGTGGCTGTCTCAGAATTTTAGTTATCCTGACAATTTTCTACATATATGTATCCTAGACAAGACTGACACTGGATGAAAGAAGTTCAATATCTAGGACTATTTATTAAAATTCGTAGTTAGTCCCCCTGTTTTCCTGGTTGCTTCAGCAAAAAAGGACATGTGACTATTTATTTTAAATTGATTGATTGTGATGAGAGAAATTAAAATAGCAGTATAAAGTGTTAATGAAATCTGTGGCTGTAATTTCTGTATTTTTTTTACCCATACATTGTGTCTGTGCATGTAAATTAAAATATTTCAAGCATGCACACACATTTTTTATGAAATATTTTGAAATGATCAGTATATTGTGTTCAGTTTACTTGGTAAAATTGATTAAGAAGAATGTCTTAACTTTACTCTATGTATGATTTACAATAGTCAAGTATACAGTGACAGGAGTTTTTTGGTTGAACCAGTATTTAATATATGTATTGTAGTGTCATTGAATTACCCAACAAAATTATTAACATATAGTTTCAGCCATGTTATTACTTGCCAGTGGTATGATTTTTCATGTTTCCTACGACTTAAAGATACATGTACTTTTTGTCCTGTACTCCAATATGGTCGCTGAATATGCTTAAGAATGAACTCGTGGTAAGACCCCATATGAACTGGATATAAATTAATGGCATCATGATATAATTTTCACAAAATGTAAAAATGGTGCTGCATACTGAAATTAAGTAAAATTAATATCATTTCAAAATTTGAAACTAACAAAGCCATGTTTATAGTATATTTTATCATGGTTGAGCATCCATTAAAATTTTATCACTTGCAAAGACTTATGTAAAATTTCAACAGATACAATGTTGTGTGTTTGGGAAATATCAATAAATTATAGCTTACATAATTTCTTGAATATATTTTGAATTAAGAAATCTTGTTGTGTATTACATGTATAAATAAATTATTTTGTTTGTGAATACCAGTATAAATGGCTATATGTTCATTGATAAAAAGAATTCAGTGTAAAAAGTTCTGATTTAAATCTTGATAAAGTTAAACAATCAAAAGTAAATGATGTAGAAACAGGGTAACAATGTCTTTTAGTTGTCTAATGGGCTGAATGAAAGATACATATATCTGAAATAAATGTTGAATGAGGAGTAGGTTTCAGGCACTTAAAGTATTTAAGGGTGCCTACAGACCCACAACCCCAAATGTCCTGATAAAAGATGAACAACAGTGACTATTAACGTGATACTTGACTATGCAGTTTTAAATATATATTTCTTTATATCAATTTTCGTATATACAACAGGCAATTTGTGCTCCAAGATACCAAGGTTGTAAAAAACAACTGAATATGCCAGATACCTGTTTAGTTTAATTAAGTCTCATCAGTTGTGCTCAAACCAAAACTACTTGAAGGCCAAAGGTAATTGAAGAGCTTTTATCACCAATATTCCAAAGAGTTACACCAAATCTGATGAAGACCATCTGCAACTTGGAAATTGAAACAACTTAAAATTTTAAACATTTTCTAATTTTTTAAGAACAAATTTGGACAATTATTATTTCACAATATAATCGATGACTTTCATGTCTGCACTGCAGTGAGACTAACGGGCTGGTTATATCTGCATTGACTAGTAATCCACCAGCATACATAGACCTAGGGAGTTTTTGGTCATTTCTTTTAACAAAGTTACAAAAGTATGCATTTACTCATTGAGGACTTCGAATTACTGAAAAGTTGTACAATTGGTGTATATGAACAAATTTTGTGATTAAGATAACTTCAATTAACTGTTGTTGTGATGTTGTATATGTATGAAAGTGAGTCAGAAGTTTTTAAATACTTTTTTTCTTCAAGACTTTCACTTTTAACCTTATCTTCCTTTGTTACCTGACACCTAGGAAATATGTTTTACCACTTAGACTCTTAAATAATCAACAATTTTTTTATTGGGGTAATTTAATTATTTATTGTCCCAAGGTCAAATTATAATAAATACAAGTTCACATTTGTATTACATCAAGGATTTGTGCCAGGTGATAATTATGTTTTAAATTTATTAGATGTTGTATTCCTTAGTATGGCAAATTTCATCATACGAGTTGACTATGCAAGACAGTTATGCTTGATAATTCCATTGATGCATAAAAAGTAACAAATTTCAGTAACAGCTTCAGACTCAGAATCGTTAAATCGTTTGTACAATGAGGACTGGTCAATATATTTAATTACGAATTATGATACATAATGTATATTTACTGTCAGTAATTATTGAATACAAGGTGAATTAAGAATTGCAGGAAATGAATGTTTATCAACATTTTTCTTTTTTTATATAACTTGTTCAAGATAATGCAAGTCAACCATGTTTTAATTAATCATTTCATATTGTCTAATACACTGAGTAATACATGGTTAATGTTGTTGAACATTATTTGCAATACACTAAAAATAAAGAAAATTAAAACATGAAAAAGGCATTTACTACATTGAGCTTAGTATTGTGTTAGCATGATGTGACAGATAAATAACACCCAGGTGGAAAAACATAATGAATGAACTGTTGCGTAAATGCTACAAATAGGGGTTAAGCTTTACCTTTAGTTGGGGTATTTCCTAGAGATCTGTTACGTTCATTGTTGTGTAATTACAATTCTGTTATTATTCGAACTTAATGACAGAGTTTATAAAAACACTACCCAGTAACTAATGGTTGTGAATGTCATATTTGTTACAAGTGATATTGGTTTGTGAATTGTGTTCGCTCCTTGACTGTGTCCAATATTTTAATTTTGGATTTATATTTTAAATAACAAGGCAATTTTAGCCCTCATTACTAAAAGATTCATGAATAGGACCGTTTGGGGCTTAACAATCAACATTTGTAATAGCTAACAATTTTGTCATGTTGGTGAATTCCTCATCTTAAATATGAACAAAAAGGTTAATCACAATACATAAATATATATTTTCTGAAGATTGTAATAATCTGACCCTGTGTGCAATATTGTTCCTAGGGTATATTTTGTTCTATTGTGATACTTGGAATTTGAGTATTGACAATAAAACTTGAATCTGGTAATTTTCTTCACAAAGAACACAAATTCCTAGTAAGGATATTTTTTATGTATCTATTAATTCTTCCTGTATCAACAGCCATGTTTTAATCAGGTTGTAGAGTTTCCTGCCAAGTGCAAAAGTTGTTTCCTGGTCATAGTTTAAGTATTTTGTATAGCATGTTGATGACGCTGGTATCATTAAAACAATCAGAAGAAAGCACTTACGTGGTTTTTTGCAAAATGTGCTTGAATTAATATTATAGCTGTAATATTGATCAAATTCAATGGAATTCTACTGTTGTGTTACTATACATGAAATATTGAAAATGATAAATTTTGTTTTGGAAGTTTTATAGTTGATTGGAAATATGTGCCAGAACTGGTGAATGAACACTGGTAGGTAGAAATTTGATGAAGTCTAAAATATTGTATGGTACAATCGTACAATCAACTATGTTATGATTCAATGCAATAACATACAAAACATTTTTATAAATATAAAATACTTATAAATGTGTGTGTTTCCTGTATTGCTAATATGTGCGTGTAGTTAGCTCACCTGACCCAAAGGGTCAGTGAGAGCTATTCTCATCACTTTGCGTCCGTCGTCGTCATCGGCGGTAAACTTTTCACATTTCAATCTTCTTCTCCAAAACCCCTTGGCCAATTGGAACCAAACTTGGCAGGAATGTTTATTGGGTGGTTCTTTACAAAGTTTGAGTTTTTGGTGCTGCTCAAATTTTAAACATGGCTGCATGAGCCATTAATGCGTTCTGATTTGCTGAATTTCAAAAATCGTCTTCTCATAAACCGCTTGTCAGATTGATTTGAAATATTGCAGAAATGTACCTTAGATGGTCCTCTACAAAGTTTGAGTTTTTTGTGCCGATCCAAAATCCAAGATTGCCGCCAACGCAGGACATAGTTTAGCATAAGACCCTATGGGAAAAACATACAAACAACTTCTTTTCAGAAACTGTTCCACACAATGAAGCCAAATTATGAAGAAATGAAGGTTGGATAGTTATCTTAATATTTTGAGTTTTTGGACCCAATTGCAGTTTCAACATGGCTTCCAGGACCACTTATGCTTTCTGATTGGCTGAATTTCAGAATTCTTCTCATAAACTGTTCGGCAGATTTATTTGAAATATTGCATTAATGTACCTTAGAGGGTCGTCTACAAAGTTTGAGTTTTTTGTGAAGATCCAAAATCTAAGATGGCCGCCATCCCAGGACATAGTTTTACATAGGACCGTACGGTAAAAACATAGAAACAACTTCTTGGAAACTTCCGCACAATGAAGCCAAATTAATAAGAAAATGAAGGTTGCATAATTATCTTTTTTATAGTTTTTTTAGCCAATTGATAATTCAACATGGCTTCCAGGGCCATAAATGCGTTCTGATTGGCTGAATTTAAAAATTCTTCTTCTCATTAACCGCATGGCAGATTGATTTGAAATATTGCATAAATGTACCTTAGATGGTCCTCTGCAAAGTTTAAATTGTTTGTGCCGATCCAAAATCCAAGATGGCCGCCATCGCAGGACTTAGTTTAACATAGGACCCTATGGGAAAACATACAAACAACTTTTTCTCGGAAACTAGCCGAATTATGAAGAAATGACGGATGGATATTTATCTTATTATTTTGAGTTTTTCGAGCCAATTGCAAATTGAACTGGCTTCCAGGGCCACTAATAGGTTCTAATTGGCTGAAATTTCAAAAATCTTCTTTTTACAACGGAATGGCAGATTGATTTGAAATATTGCATTAATGTACTTTGGATTGTCCTCTACAAAGTTTGAGTTCTTTGTGGCGATCCAAAATCTAAGATGGCCGCCACCGTGGAACACAGCTTAACATAGGACCCTCTGAAACTATTCCTCACAATTAAACCAAATAATGCAGAAGCGAATCTTAGATAGCAATCTTATATTATTTTAAGTTTTTCGAGCCGATAGAAAATTCAACAAGGCTGCCAGAACTGCAAATGTGTTCTGATTGGCTGAAATTTTAAAATTCATTTTCTCACAAACCACTTTGCAGAAGGAAATGTGATATTGTATGGTCCTCTACCAATTTTGAGTTTTTTGTTTTGATCCAAAATACAAGATTGTTGCCACGATGGAACATCACTTATACTAACCTATGAAAAAATATAACAACTGCTTCTTCTCAGAAACTGTCCTACAAATTGCTGCTGATTGGAAATTCAAAAAGTATTTTGTAAGTCAGGTGACTGATACAGGCTCTTTAGAGCCTCTAGTTTAGTAACATCTACACTGAAAGAGTGGGGTTTCTGATTGGTTTACTCTTGTCTGTCCATCTTTTCCTCTGGACATGAAACTTATTTCTCGGGAGTTAGGTTCCCCTATAATTTTGATTTCGCTTTCCACATAACGTAGGTGTGTTGTAAAGTGTGTTTTTGATATCTTTCATTCAATGGTTTTTCTGGTTCGATCTTCATATTTTCCGTAATGTAATTTTTCTTAAGCAATAGTGCATGATAAAAAAACAACAATGTTGTTTTTTGTGAGTTGTAAGGCGTTTTTTATTTTATATATATTTTTAGCACACATGGTTCTGTGATAACATTATATGAACTTGGTATTTCCCATCCTCCAAAGTTCCCATGTCAAGATAGAGCGAACGCGGACTCAGAACCCCTGACTTGGGAGGATGGGTATTTCCCAACGCTAACTTATGTCAAAGCAAACATGAGAAGACATTTTAGTAGTTCTTTTATAATGTTTAGCATACACTTGATATCACAACAAAATTTAGACGTTTAGCACTATGTCGCAGTGCCCCTTTTAGTAGCATAGTGAATCGTGGACGTTGTGGTGGAAAGAATATTATTCATTAGGCCTCAAAGACAAAATTAAAATGAACAAAGTTGTTTCTTAATGTAGTAGTAAGGAGACGTTGACCAGGCTTAGTTCAAGGGTCATAACCACTTAATCTTTGCTATGTTCGACAGCTTTCATTGTACTTAAATAGCGTTCGAGATTAATTAAATAGTTCTGCCAATATTTTATGTTCTTAGGGTTGCACTCAAATCCCAAACAAATAATATGGTTATGCCTTGTTTACCTATCAATTGCATTGATATAAGAACAAGTTACTCTAGTTCATTAAATAGGTACACAGCTATAGACTGAATAGTTTTTAAATTTGTTTAAATAAACGTTGCAAAAACACCAAATACCGACGAAGTATAGTTTGTGGACAACTTTGACTTTTCCAAGACTTCTTGTTGTAGTGTTGTAGTGGTGTTAAACAGTTTTCACGTGGAATCATTTACACAATATTTAATGATACTGAGGGCAATGGCAAGAAATTTAAACTGCCAATGGGTCATCAGACGAACATATAGATCGTGTCGACGTGTTTGTCTTCTGAAACAGAACTTTCTCCTATTACGAATGCATCATAATGTGGTGGTTGACAACGGACATCGGAAATCAGGACACCCGACTCCCAAAGAAAATGGTTGTGCCCTGTTTACATCCATGACAAATACGTTTAAATAAGTTTTTAAAACATTTAGGATTTAAGGCCATGCACTATTTAATTACCTGTTTGATGGTTCTCTAAGTAGAAATAAATTCATAGAACTACAAACACACTATTACATCTAAATTATATTGTACTCTTGATCCATGTCTGAACGCTTCTGACATCTTTTGCATGCCTATCACAACCTGCCTATGGCGGAAATTATTTCACCAACACATTTATTTGATACTGCAGTTTACTATCACGAGCCTCGCCATTTTACAGAAATAATACAAGTTTCCAACGAGTAAGAAATTACTCGTCATGTAATGCTTACTTTTTTCAGTTTCTTTATTATATACTGAACAAACTCGGTACTTCTTCAATATAAAAGAAATTTATTTACATGAAAAAGCTACAAATGAGACACATACTAAATTTATTCTTAAAGTACAACTACACTGTTAAATAGCTAGAAATGTCTGACAGCAAAATCAGTACTTCCTAAATATAACATAAATTTATTTTACATGAAAAAGCTACAAATGAGACATAGAAATGTATTCTGTGTCTACATCTAGACTGTTAAATAGCAAAAAAATTTCAGATACTAAACTCGGCTCTTCTATGATAAAAATAGATTTATTTTACTTGAACAGCTACCAATTTATTCTGTGACACCATCTACACTATTTAAAAGCCATTAATGACTTTCAGCAAACCCAGTGCTTATTGGATAAGAATAAAAAATATTTTACATAAATATACATTTACGATACAAAATTGTTTGAAACTAAACAGGTTTTGTATTGTCGACAAACTTTATCTATATTAAAATCCTAGCTGGAACACTGTGAGCTATACCATGCATCATGCAGTCCCTGTAAACATGTAACCGTGGTGAATAATAATGTTTTGAATGTTCAGAAAACACATTTGATTGAAAGTGCACTCAATAGAAACAGACCCATTTTAAAATATTTCAGAACGCATCTTTTTTTCAGCTATATCATTGCGTCCACATTTATTGAGGGAGGTAGCTAGAGTACCGAGTAAAAACCCCGACCTTGGGTAGAGTTGTTTATTTAGGTGAATAATAGGTAGTTACCAATGGGATTCATGAAATAATAAAGAGAAAGACTACATTTTTGTGTTGATATTTTTGTCTTTTAATTTGGATGTTATCGTTACACACTAGTAGCTGAATAGAAACCGTATATCGCATAATAAACTTTTTCATCCACATACAATGCATTTTTGACATTTGTGCCTTCTATTTCTTCTGAGCTTTCTTCTGAGAAATGTATGATCTATAAACATAAAATGCATTTATAAATTATTGTGTTAATGTTAAATCCGAGGTGTTGCCCTTGACTACTCTGTAAGACATTCATTCATAAAGACTCTTAACATGCTTAAGGACTGTTCCTTTTTAGGATACATTCACATGGCTTTCAGTTTATTTTCCTTAATGTGCTGAGTTTTAGTTTATTAATTAAAAAAATAAGGTTTAGGGAATTCATGGTACTATTCTTGCCTTATGTGTATTTTGGAATGTAAGTATCGAACAGCAAAATGCAATTGCAGACTGTTTGACAAAATATGAAACACATTTGTATGTCTAAAAGTCCTTTCATTATAATAATCATATTCTACTAATAAAGTATTGTGATTTTGGAATTTACGATGGATCAGGTGATTTTCCCACTGCAATATCCCTACGTCACATCTTACCAAAAAATTCTGGCAATGAATAAAAATTCTATGGTTTTACCACAAGCTGGTTAATCATAAGGAAATATGTATCTCGGCTATATCACATAATTAACAACGCATTAGCAGCCCTCGCCGACAGACAATTTTAAAAATAATAATAGTACTATCATGTCTTCATTACTTTATTATTTATTTATTTATTTAAATGTGCGGAACCTTTTCTCGGAATGCATGTTTTTTCCAAAGTGTTTTATGTAAAGGTATGTTACCCTGTTCAGCCATCTTGGATTTAGGATCGTCACACAAAAACGCAATTATCCGAGGTATATTTTTTCTACTAAGTGGTATGTCAGAAAAAATATTGAAATTTCATCCAATTGGAACGCATTAACAGCCCAAGAAGTCGTGTTAAATTACCTTTAGTCTCGAAAAACTCAAAATAAAAACTTAAGATAACTACCCTGGCTTCATTTCTGCATAATTTTTTAACCATTGTGTCCTATGTTAAACTACGTTCCACAGTGGCGGCCATCTTGGATTTAGAATCCGCACAACAAACTCAATCTTAGTAACGGACCATCTGAGGTACATTTTTTCAATAACACAAATCTTTCTGCTAATGAATAGAAAAATGTTGAAATATCAGACAATCAGAATGCATTAATGGCCATGGCAGCCATGATAAATTTTCAATCGGCTTTAAAAACTCGAAATATTAAGATAATTACCCTGGCCTCATTTTGCATTATTTGGTACGGTTTCTGAAGCGTGTATGTTCTTCCTATATGATCCTATGTTAAACTGTGTTACACGGTGGCAGTCCTCTTGGATTTAAGACAAAAATAACTTTTACAGTATAAAGGATTATTCTCCACATGCATTAAAACTTTTCATTACATGTACTTGAGAGAAAGTTCTAAGTGCATTTAACTGCACCTAATGGAAATTTTACCAATAGAAACAAATTTAGCTGAACATATTATAATCAAAGCACATATATATTAAACAAACACTTAATAAGTTTCATACCATTTACAAAACATTTCTGTGTGTAGTAGATAAATCCATTTCTGATTGGTGATTTGCTTCAAATTGTCAAAATATTTATATTAAAAACATATTCAAGCTTAGACAATGATATTAAACATAATTAAATTATTTAACAAATTAAACAAGAGCCCATGTCTGGTCAATTTTCTTGTAACAGTCATCACAAATACGTTTAATACATGTTTTCTTGAATTCATGCATAATTTTGGAAGTTTATTTTCATTTCCACAAACTAAAGGGTATATTGATACTTATTTTGCAAGAAAACCTTTCACAAAAAAAATTTAAGTGATCATTTCAAAAAGAAATGTTACTGTTAAACATGTTCTGGAATCGACATTGCTGACCTCTAAACGTATTCTTCGGAGGAATTTTGGATTGGCTTATCTGGTAAGTTTTTGTGTTTCAATGCTGTCAAATTGGGGCAAGACCGTCTTATTTCTAGAACAGCGTTCCTTCTTGGATATAACGTTGTTATTTTAAAATACTTAATATTTATAATCCAACAAGCATCCTCCCGAATCAGAACCCTTGACTTGGGATGGTGTTCAACATACAATATATTCAACACCGTATTATCCTGATGTGACTTTTTACATATACCATACATGCCAAGCTTTGAAAATAAATAAGATGATTGCTGATCCTCTTTTGAACACAATAACACAATAACAGAAAATACTGATTTGAACTTAACAAAAATATACATAAAAAAGCTTTTTCTACCATAAGTATATTTTTGGTGTGTCATTTTAACTAATAGAGTAATAATTTTTATTATTTTCTTCAAAATTTCAATTAAGTCTAGTGTGAATTTCATATTTATTTTTAATATTGTTAGAAACATCAGCACACTTGATTCGACAATGCGTCGTTAAATAAAATTAAGTCCGATATTAGGTATAACATATTTTGCATAAAAATTGTGCTTCTATTATTTTTTGGAGTAAACTGCACCGCGGTCTTCTTTAACCGAAAGCAAAAAGGTTCATTTTTAATATTTATTGTGATTTATTCATGTAATTATAACATTGTTCCCAGTTTACATGCATATGTATTTTCTTTCATGTCCTGTATATTTAGGCCGAACCAAATACTTGCCGCATCAGTGCCATTTGCGTAACAGATAAATATCTTGTAGCGATGTCCGAAATCAGATTCGACGTTGAATAAGCGATACAACATGTGTCAATCATTAATTAATCTATAATATACATACACTTCAATAGTTTTAGAAGGATGTTTTTCTCTTGTAATAAATATAATAAATACAGTGTAGTGAAGAGTCACAGCGTACGCCACAGACGCGAATAAAATAATTAAATTATGTGTGTGTGTGTGGGGGGGGTAGGGGGGGTGGTTAAAGTGTAAAGGAGTGGTTTCCAAAAAGCTAGAGCATGCTATATTTTCAATATTAAGGAGAAAGTAGTGATTTCCTACCAGCTATGACGCGCGAAATGTTAGAAATTTTCCATGTGATTTTTAGTACAAATATACTAATTTATTAATTCATTAATTCATTCATTCATTCTAAAAATGTATACTTTTGCAACTCCTTTTCGCGAAGAAAGGAACTATATTATTCTGCAAGGGTACGTCGCAAAAAAGAATTATTTGGTGTTTCAGATTTATATAAATATCTGGATTGTTTTCCTAATGCATATATTTTACGTTTTCAAGTTATTCATTAAGATGATGTGCAATAGGTCAAATATTTCTAGCTTTACAGCAAATAGTTTTATCTATACAACTAAATTTCATGCTTAACAGTTTATTACTAAATCACTAATCGTCGATATTACCTTTTTTACGTAATAACGTTTGCTGAACTACTAAATTTCTTTTTGTGTCTGCTCCAAGGTGAAGTATACCTGATAAAAAGTTTCATAACGACGTGAAGTCATCTTCATAAAAAACTTCAACGCGGCAACTCAATTTTTTCTAGGTTACTCAAGCGTGAAGTATTAGAGTATACATAATGGAGTTCTCATCATATTGTAACTACGCATGCCAGGTTGCATGAAGATGTTTAGTCGTCATAATAAAAAAGCTTCAATATAAAGGCAAACCTGAGGTGAGACGGTCATACGAGAGAACGACCAAAAATCTACATGCCCACCCCTCCCAAACTACCGATGGCGGATTTAAAAAGAAATTTTGAATGTTGTTTTAACGCCACTCTCAGCATTTCTTCAGCTATATCATGGCGTCCAGTTTTTATTGGAGGAGGAAGCCGGAGTACCCGGATAAAACCCCCGACCTGTGGTAGGAAAACTGGCAATCCTCGTCAATTAAGATTGGAGTCGAGTACACCCTGCCTGCAGTGAGAACCGATGGCGGATATAAAAATTGTAACAAAAAAGTATACGCATTTATCAACTGTAGAAATAAGAATTACTACCCCCCACTAGCTGATTAGTTGATTGTTTTCTGCATCACACAATTGATTACAATCTAAATGTGGTTTTGCTGTGTTTCATTCAATTGCATGCCAAATCTCACAAATTTAACAAGTATGAAACTATCTATTTTGAGATTGACTTCATCAACAAACCAGAAAGTATGAATAATTATATTTCCTAGTGCAGACTTGAAGTAAACGTTAAATATATAGCAAATACCTGACACCAAATATATATATATATATATATATATATATACTTCTACAAATTAAGCCCAACACTGTTTGAATTAGATTTTTAACACTGTCAAATTTTTGTTTACCCTCAGCGGGATTCGAACTCACACCGTTGTGACACTGTGGCACCAAATCGCCTGCACTATGTCCAGCGGTCTAGACCCCTCGGCCAAATCCGCTATATAAAAAATATAGCTTCATTAACCGGGGTGAATCGTAGACATAGACATAGTACATGTGTACTAGCGTGTGACGATGGAATTTTCGTAACCAATACATATTAATTTGACAGTAATCTAATTCAGCATTTTTGTATATATTATATAGGATGACAAAGTTACTTGTCATTCAGTCACAGTAAGTAAATTATATACAAACGTCTAAGTATTGTGACAACCATATAATATATCTATCCAGCGGATTTCTGAAACATCAGAAATACAGGGTTAATATCACATTTTCATATATACTTCTACAAATTAAGCCCAACACTGTTTGAATTAGATTTTTAACACTGTCAAATTTTTGTTTACCCTCAGCGGGATTCGAACTCACACCGTTGTGACACTGTGGCACCAAATCGCCTGCACTATGTCCAGCGGTCTAGACCCCTCGGCCAAATCCGCTATATAAAAAATATAGCTTCATTAACCGGGGTGAATCATAGACATAGTACATGTGTACTAGCGTGTGACGATGGAATTTTCGTAACCAATACATATTAATTTGACAGTAATCTAATTCAGCATTTTTGTATATATTATATAGGATGACAAAGTTACTTGTCATTCAGTCACAGTAAGTAAATTATATACAAACGTCTAAGTATTGTGACAACCATATAATATATCTATCCAGCGGATTTCTGAAACATCAGAAATACAGGGTTAATATCACATTTTCATATATACTTCTACAAATTAAGCCCAACACTGTTTGAATTAGATTTTTAACACTGTCAAATTTTTGTTTACCCTCAGCGGGATTCGAACTCACACCGTTGTGACACTGTGGCACCAAATCGCCTGCACTATGTCCTGCGGTCTAGACCCCTCGGCCAAATCCGCTATATAAAAAATATAGCTTCATTAACCGGGTGTGAGTTCGAATCCCGCTGAGGGTAAACAAAAATTTGACAGTGTTAAAAATCTAATTCAAACAGTGTTGGGCTTAATTTGTAGAAGTATATATGAAAATGTGATATTAACCCTGTATTTCTGATGTTTCAGAAATCCGCTGGATAGATATATTATATGGTTGTCACAATACTTAGACGTTTGTATATAATTTACTTACTGTGACTGAATGACAAGTAACTTTGTCATCCTATATAATATATACAAAAATGCTGAATTGGATTACTGTCAAATTAATATGTACTGGTTACGAAAATTCCATCGTCACACGCTAGTACACATGTACTATGTCTATGTCTACGATTCACCCCGGTTAATGAAGCTATATTTTTTATATAGCGGATTTGGCCGAGGGGTCTAGACCGCTGGACATAGTGCAGGCGATTTGGTGCCACAGTGTCACAACGGTGTGAGTTCGAATCCCGCTGAGGGTAAACAAAAATTTGACAGTGTTAAAAATCTAATTCAAACAGTGTTGGGCTTAATTTGTAGAAGTATATATGAAAATGTGATATTAACCCTGTATTTCTGATGTTTCAGAAATCCGCTGGATAGATATATTATATGGTTGTCACAATACTTAGACGTTTGTATATAATTTACTTACTGTGACTGAATGACAAGTAACTTTGTCATCCTATATAATATATACAAAAATGCTGAATTAGATTACTGTCAAATTAATATGTATTGGTTACGAAAATTCCATCGTCACACGCTAGTACACATGTACTATGTCTATGTCTACGATTCATCCCGGTTAATGAAGCTATATTTTTTATATAGCGGATTTGGCCGAGGGGTCTAGACCGCTGGACATAGTGCAGGCGATTTGGTGCCACAGTGTCACAACGGTGTGAGTTCGAATCCCGCTGAGGGTAAACAAAAATTTGACAGTGTTAAAAATCTAATTCAAACAGTGTTGGGCTTAATTTGTAGAAGTATATATGAAAATGTGATATTAACCCTGTATTTCTGATGTTTCAGAAATCCGCTGGATAGATATATTATATGGTTGTCACAATACTTAGACGTTTGTATATATATATATATATATATATATATATATATAATCGTCTAAGTATTGTGACAACCATTAATATATCCAGCGGATTTCTGAAATATCAGAAATACAGGGTTTATACCAAATATTCATATACGTCTACAAATTAGGCCCAAAAGTGTCAGAATTATATCTCTATTACTGACAAAGTTTTGCTTACCCTCAGCGGGACTCACACTCACAAGGTTGTGACACTGGCACCCATTCGCCTGCATTATGTCCTGCGGTCTAGACCACTCGGCTAAATCTGCTATATAAAAATATAGCTTCATTAACCGAGTTGAAACTTAGACATAGATCTAGTACATGTGTACTAGCGTGTGACGATGGAATTTTCCAAGCCAATACTTATTAATCTGACCGTAACGCTAGTACACATGTACAAGGGTTACGTTAGAAAAATCACAAAATTTAGTCAAAATCCCCTAGAAGCGGAGAATTAGCATGTGAACAAACGTGTCTTAATTTGATTTTATAAGGAAATTCGATAAATATAATTAAAAAAAGCTGGGCAATACTCATTAATTGATACCGCCCGGTTCCGTATGTCACAGAATGGCAAAGTCCATGTTGTGGTATGCGAAACCTCAAATATCATTCTGATCAAATGTAAAATATCAGATGCACTTCTGTGAAAGTTTTGCCAGATTTAATTGTTCTGGAGGAGAAGTTTGTTTGTTTTTTAATGCAATAATGCCCTATTCTGCTAAATCGTGGAGTCCAGGTTTTGTTGGAGGAGGAAGCCAGAGTACCTGGAGAAAACCCCTGACCTACGGTAGGGAAACTAAAATTGGAGTCGAGCACACCCTGCCCGCAGTGAAGTGAGACTCAAACCCGAAAAACTCAGGAGAATTGTTCTTGTTGGTGTTCAAATGGAACAACTACCTAAACTATCTTGTATATACTCGAGGTTTGCAAGGTACTTTTAAAAGAGTAAATGAAACCCAAGTCATACACATGTTACTAAGTTATCATGTAGTTTAGATTCCGAAAAAAAAATCGGAAAAACAAAGACTGTCGCTTTCCGCGTGACGTCATTTTTATCATCAGTGTGGGGAATAAAATGCAAATTGTTTATTTATTTATTTTCCGAATAACATATATTTCACTACTACAAGGCATAGAAGGCTTTGTTGATAGTAAGGTGGGAACCTCGGTTCGAACCGAGGATTGAATTTGCTTTGGTATGTGGTTATCATCTTGATACTGGCGTTTCCCAATTTCATATGTGAACTGTATCGTATTTTATTTATACTTTTTGCTCTTACGTCGCTAGTAGGTTCTTCCGCATCACTTTAGAGATTCCGACTCTGATTTGTGCGTCTCGGTGTAGTCATCATGATGAATTCTCTGCGAAAATCCAAGTTTTCAATTGAAGTTTTTGAAAATAGCTTCAGCGACAGTCTTTGGCGATTTGTTTCGAGTTGAATATACTTGATTAAATCGCGTCTATAACGACTTAAATATATTCAAATCCTCCAGAATGTCGAAGATGAAGAAAGTAAATTGACACTAATTCGAACGCCTTGTCAACGACTGCATTGGTGCTCTGATTTGACGCAGAGGCCGTTTGTCCTTGAGACACGGGAATCCGTTATGAATAAAATGATCAATATCCGAATATATTTAGGACCAAAATAACCTTGTTCGTGTCAATGCCAAAACTTTGTCAAGTGTCCCATATTGTCATAAAGTTGTTGAATCACAGTTCGCTGCAGTTTTGTTTGGGATAACAAGATGGTTGACAATTTTCCCATCAATATTAATTATTCGTTGTAAATTTCCATTTAGCATCTAAACTTCATTCCCGATTAGCATCTAACCGTGCTGTTTGTAAATATATACGTGAGTGGATTGTTGTCAGTGTTAACATAAAAGTGTGTAGCATAATACAAGTAATCACGAAAGCGGTGGCACATAGCCCATTTTAATGCAAGAAGCTCTAGTTTTCCGGAATGAAGATATTTTTTCTCGGCAGGCGAAAGTGTTCTTGACCCATATGCAATCACGCCTTATTTTCCATCAACTTGTCGTTTATACTGTACTGCACCAAGACCATCAGTGTGCAGTATGCACGGTTGATAGTATTTTGGAAAAAAACATAACATTTGACGAGGCAATCGGTAATATTTGACAATAGTTTTCCATGTTCTTGCTTCTACTCAATTTTCGTGCTTGACGGTACTAGATGTTTTCGTTTCTGCTTTTACACTTACTATCTTGTAGAAATTGTGGATATACCTTAGGTTATAATTCAAAAATCCAAGAATTTGTCTTTATTCGCTGTCTTTTTTAAAGCTTAAACCGGAGCTTTATCAGCGGGGTACATTTTGTACGCAAATGAAGATAGCACATGTCCCAGTATCGGACCTCGTTTTTAAAATTGTTGCATTTTGAAAGGTTTAATTTGATGACCTTTTGTATTAGTCTCTGCAATACCTTCTTTGCATCGTCTATATGCTCTTCAAAAGTATTACTGAAAAATATAAGTCGTCCAGATACGGAATGCAGATTTTATCTCTTATCTTATGTTGGCCAACGCACCCTCCATACATGACTGGAATGGGCAGGTGCCCCGTGAGTCCGAATGTTATGCGATTCCAATAGACCCCATGGAATAGTTAATACCGTTAACTTTTGAGTTGAATGCTACATTAATCCCTGGTGATAAGCCTGACCTTGGTCCAGAACCGAGAACCATTTCTTTCCACCAAGTGATTCTAGGACTTCCTGAATTCTTGGTATGGCTTGTCAATTTGCTATAGCTTTCTTTGAGTATTATTTCGAGTTCTCGATAGTGGATACATAACAAAAGACTTCCATCCGTCTTTCTTACGCATACCATTCCACTAGAATCAGACGGGTTGCTTTTTCTGAGCCAATTCCGACGTATAACATCAGCTAGATAATCCTTTTCTTCTTGCAAAGAGGCTTTGGAATGGAGTATACGACTTTACTACTGGTGTCCTGTCGGATAATTCAAGTCTGTTGAACAACATGTCCTCCAAACATGACGAATATAAACATGACTGACGAATATGTTTTAAATAAGAAAATCTAACATATGACAGATTTGGTCTTCAGTATATTTAGACCCATTGATGACGAAGTAAGTTATGTCACGACTATGTACCAGGTACAATGTATTTATCTCTTTCCGTTTTTCTTAAAAAAACACCGTTTTATTAGATCTTTAAACCTGGTTTTAAGCTGGATATGAGGGATGGACGTATAGAGTGTCGAAAAATCAAATGTTTTAATGCTGTTAAAATGGGAAAGAGATCCAGACTTCAAGATGCCTATCAGATCTTTTGAATGTTTTAAAATCCACATTTCATTTATTCCACTACCGGAGTAGAAAGTGTCACTGTATTTTCGAAGTCCCGTTTTTACTGGTGTTAAAATAGTCGTCAGGAGTTGCGACAGTGTTTTGGTAGTACACTTGGACGATCCTGGCTTGAAACTCTGTTTGCATGGATTTTTGTGAAATGTTGGTATACAATACAATAAGGGGAGATCACAATCTTCGCACGTGAATCTTCGACTCTATTTTTAAGACCAACGGATGCTAATCTACAATTGGACGTGACAGATTAATAAACAATTGTATCATAAATAGTAAATTCATTGAGAAACAATTTTAAAAATAAGCAGATTATAGGAAATTCGTGTATTATGTATTTAATCAAACATTGCAAATACTATTTTAATTGAACCTTTTAGCTAAGTTAATTATTTTCATAGTAAAATTGTTTAATTCAGCAATTTTGCATGCTGCATGTACTGCGTATGTGACAAACGCAACCTGTGTAAAACAGAATTAAATAAACAATCTATAAATATGTAGATATGTGGATCTGAAATATTAAAGTGAGATAAAAATATGTTTCCAATTTAATTATTCATTAACGTTATACAGCTTTCATGAGTAAGAATTAGGAAATATATAATATAAATGTATATATTTAAAGGTATAAACAAAAATATTGTGTTGCAAATGTTCTATCTTAATACAATAATGCTACATGTGACATGCATGATATCCAGGGACACAAAAGGGAAACTGAATAACTTTAATCTCTACAATTAATAATAAAAATTTATTGAAAGGACATGTTCAAACAAACAATCTATGAAACTTTCTATTTTAGTCATAGAGATAACAGGTGCATTTCTAAAAATATAGCACGCATCATGCAACGTCTGATTTTCATAATTAACACAAAGTTCTTTGTTCTACTGCCACGTGGTGTAGTTTTATCACCCTGATAATTCAGAAATTTAAATAGAAGTTTAGTATAGATAAAAGAAAAATAAACATTTATTTAGCCTCTTATACACACGAGGAAACTATAATGTTCTAGATGAACCTGATTTTAGTTAATGTTTTGAAAATCAAAATTATATTGCGATTTTTTTTTCAACTCGGGACATAATATTTTTGACGATTTGTTTTGCGCCAATGAATCTAAAGTTACGAACCATAATGACCATTAATCAGTTAATTAAGTTCTTCAAGATTATAAACACATGCCGGTATTAAAAGTTATATAATACACAATTCACAGGTAATTTAATGAGATGAAACAATTATCTCTTTGTGCAGCAGGTGTCTTTACGTTCGTCGTAATGGTTGATTACCCATACTTTCTTTGATCTTTCTTTACTGGAAAAATGTTAATTGCATTGAAGAAAATTCATCACACTACCAGTCACAAGTGTCGGAATATTTCGTGAATTTGGTCATCTGAACTTTTTAGGTTAGAAATTGGTCGTGGGCACAATTTTTTTACAATTCAATACAATGAAGTTGCTTCCCCCTGTTTACAAGTAAAACGCAAATTGCAATTGGACGTGGGGGATTAGTAAACATTAGTATAATAAACAGTCAATGCAATGAGAAACAATATTAAAGCAAACAGATTTAAAGAAATAAATTCGTGTATTTATTATGTATTTCATCAAACATTGAAAATACAATTTTAATTGAACATTTTAGTAAAGTTGAATACTTTAATACTCAAACGGTGATATTAAGCAATTTTCATGTTGCATGTACTGCGTAGGTGACAACAACGCAAGCGTAAAACAAAAAAAAAATCAATACAAATGTGGATCTGAAATATTAAAGTGAAAAGTAAAATCTGTTTCCCATTTTTAAAAAATCTCTTCCTTAATCAACATTACACAGCCTTTATGAGTAAGAATTAAGAAACATTAAACATACATGTGTACAGTTAACGGTATCAAACAAAAACATTGTGTTGTAAAAGTCAGATCTTAATAGAATAATGCCCACCAACTTTTCAGTAACAAGAACAAACTATGTGATTATATTTTTTATAATTGTTTTTATTAATATTAAACATATTCAACAAACTTTTAGGATTTAATAAAAAGTTATATATGTTAAGATGTATATTCTGCTTGTAAAAATATGTTTTGCCTATTCTGTAGATCTTTTGAATACAATGACACATTATGTAAATTTTAGGGTCCACATGCTGACAGATACATAATTAACTATGTTTCGCAAAATTGAACTTCATGTTAAATAATCAGTTTTCTTTAAATGAACGGACTGACTGGTTTCACTCCTTTTTTCCTCAGTAAAAAGTACACCAAACCTAAACCTGGATAACGCGAACATTGTTATTGTTATACCTCTGCTCCCATAAGGGATAAGGGTATACGGTTTTCGGTTCGTGTTTAATTGTGTTAGTGTTTTTATTCGTTAATGTGTGTGTTGATGCGTAACTATTTTTCGTCAAATTTTCTCAGCAATAGTAAATGATACAATAATAAAATTTTCGTTAGTTAGCTTTTTAGATGAGGCAACTTTGTGGTATTCGTTTTCAGACATCTGTCGACTAAGTACATTTTCAGCCGTCTGTAACCATTTATCGTCACATTTTTCGCAGCGTTGGTAAGTGATATAATACTGAATTGTGTCATTTGCTTTGTATAATCTAGTTCGAGTGCTGATCTTCTGCTGATGACGACGCTCTCATCAAAGTCTATAAAAGCGTTGGACGCAAGAGGATTCTCGGACTATTGATGACCATGCCATATTGTTGGATTCATTTTCAGTCCTATTCGATTCCTTATTGCTGTTTAACAACAATAGTCAATTTTCAGCTTTTCGTAACCATTTTCAGTCACAATACAAGTCATTTAACAGAACACCGCTGTCTTACATATGTTCAAGACATTTTCTATATTTAGTTGATTTTTTTAAGACAACACAATAGTTCTTAGTTTTTATTGCGACATAACTGTAATTTCTACTTTCCCCTGCAATAATTACTAGGTGAGATAATTTTATAGGTGAAATATTGCTAGAAACTTCAGAAACAACTGTTTAGAAGTAACATATAGGTAGAGAACATGAGACAGTCTTCATGAATGTCTAAACTAATCTTTTTGGTAGTTTCAATGTATATGTTTTGATTCAGTGAAAATACTGGACACATAGAAATAGCAAGAACATATATTTTGTTTACCCCTATCATACAAGTAAGGATAACATTAAAAGCAGGTCTTAACGCCGATTTTATTTATTCACAGGTTGATTACTTTTTAATAATCATCTGTTTTAATCCTCCCGTCACGGGTTCCAAGTCCTTATTCGCTCCCTTTCCCGTCCTCCCTTGACTTGGGAGGACGGGCTAACTGACACTTTCACTTAAATGAAATTTTCCGTTAGTAAAATAAGCAACTTTTGTCAAATTAAGGTTGAAGTCGAGTACAACCAACTGCATTTAGACTCGCACTCTCAACCACAGTGCCGAAAATCAACTGTCATAACAGCTCTTTAACAGAACTTTCTAAACGCCTTTCCACTAGTTAAATTAAAAGTAGAAGCACTAAAATGTACATATGACCATGATAACAGCATAGCATTAAAATAACACAATACAAAATGTTTTGGACTTAAATATAATTTAATACTATATTGTGACTGTGTTCCCTGTGTTCTTACTGGGTTCCTTACTCAATAAAAATTGGATGTAATGATATAAATTAGCTTACAAACTCTAAATGAGGACCAAAATCAACACAATATATTACTTACATCACAATTTTATTGTATAATCTACAAAAAAATTTTAGTTATATTTAAGATTTTCAAACAATCCTCCAACAATGGCAAATCAAGTGTATGACGTGAGTCGGATACATTCTGTTGAAGATGGCCTCTGTTGCGGCTCTATCCTTGAAATTAAGCAAATGATTATTAATATACTAGTGTAAATACAAGAAAAATATTGTAATATAATTGACAAGTAAAAAGTTTGCCAAGTGGTGCCTGTTTTAAATTTAAATAATGATAATGTTTGTGTATCATGGTTAAATTTCAAAAAGAATGAGTGTTAGTTATGAATTCTAATAACGGTACGACGGTTTGGAAACAAAAACGTACGTAATTATGCATTATAAACTAGTTGTGTTGTTATTCATCTATTTACATATGTACTAAACAGAATATATCATCATATCATATATCTGGTCCACTATGGCTTTCTCCTAATTTATGTTTATGTTATTTTTTTTAAAAGCCATTTCAAAACAGCAATATTTGATGTCAGTTGAATCTTGAAAGCCCTAAACCAGATTTCAATGTTTTTAAAATCATAGCTGTATGTGTGCTATGTCGTGTGAGCAGATATTTTTTAACTTACATTTTGACATTTCTCTTTGCTTCTGTTGCTACCTTTCTTGTGTCCATGATGGCATGTGACAGCACATACAACTTTTGTATTTTTTCAATTTCCTACAATGCTAATATAGGATCTTCCTTAACCTAATTCATGTCTGCCCATATTAAAATAATCAATTGTGTATAAATAGCAATGAATTATTTCTTAAAATTTGTAATTAAAGCTAAAGAAATGTTCTTTCCTAGTTTAATAGATGAGGCACATTTTAATGATACAAACAACTACTACTATATAAATTGTGTTTTTTTACAGACGAATCACCAAATCAATGTGACAATAACTATGTTTACAGTACAAATATTATAGAAACAACAGGAAAAAAGTATACATCTTTTTTGGACATGAAAAGCAATTCTTCATCTGGCTTCTTTTCCCCATTAGCAATGCACTCAATGGCTTTACCCACAAGCCATTTTCTCTTATCTACAAAAACGAATTTCAGTATATATTTGTTTGATGTTCTACTTCATCTTCAGCAATTTCGCTGTTTGGGCGGTTGGGGTGGGGGGGGGGTGCAGGCGGAAAGATGCAAACTTGCAATCCATTATTGATTATCCTTGCAAATTAAGTTTTTTGTTGAGCATACCCTTTGACTCGAAACTCCCAACCAAAGTGTTTTGATATTAGTTATTGTATATTAAAATTGTTTGTTCAATATCATATGTATCACTCATGCATGTCTCGAGTCTTCCCCTCCATGTAATTACATGTAATGTGTTTATGCCACCCCTAGAAATCCATGCATAACTGTATGTCACGTCTTCAGCAACTGTCGGTGAATCTTTGCAGCTGAGATGAATATGAGTGGAAAATCGCTAATTATTGACTGCATACATTAAAATTCTATTACTAAAATATCGTCATTTTCCTATTTGTTACTTTAGCTGTCCAATAAAATGTTCAGTGCCAGTTTAACAAGGAAATATTTCTGCCACTGCATTGCATAGACAGGATATCATATATAATAAATAAGTTTTAGGCGTGACAATAAATTCTTTCTTATAGAAATCCTTCAACACCGGTGTTAATGAAAAATATCTGGTCTGTTATATGTGTATTCGTACTGATTAATTCATGCACAATTTAGGCGATTATCATCGTCATTTACATGCTAACTCGCTCACTACAGTAAAGAAAGCGGGAGATTTGGTATGACATAAAACTTGGTTTAATCCACTATTTCTTTTAAACACTGCGAATTTTAAATTCCCCACGCATCCTGGTGGAGAATTTGTGGTCTCCATTGCAATCTCTACTTCGACGTGCGATCGCGAATTGCTAATAGATTGCCGGTATCGGGTGGAGAGCTAATGACTCCACTTTGTATTCGAAGTGTATCCACTCTGTTAACACTTGGATATGTGTGCACGTTCGATGACTATAATCTCATAAATAACTTTAATTTATCGTAGGTCTGATGAGAACCTGTTTCTGATCAGTTTCATGTGTTATCCTTTATAAAAACATAAATCAGAGACTTTGTGCAGAATACTATTTCCAACAACACGAAAGTTGTGTTCAGAATATTTATAGTAAATAGACGTTTGTTAAAATTTAATATCGAGATCGATATATAAAATTGTATCTGTTAGAACCTTTGAATTTTCAACTCTTTCTACCACCTTTCCGCACGAAAAACAACTACCGTCTTAAAGAAATCCTTCATAAAACCTTCATGTCTACATATGCCTACAAATATGTAGTTTTATGTTGCACACAAATGTTTTTGTTTACTATTAATAAATAGCTAAATATGCTACAGCGAAGAACAAGTGTGCCAGATTTTCTAAAAGACATCATATTTGTAATTTTTGGAGGATGTTTTTTTCAACAGGCAATCTGAAACTGAATTTCTTCAAGGTTTTATTAAAGACAGGAATATAGCAGAAGCTAGGTTTGTTTATTTCACATATAGATATATTGATGATGTCGTTTCAATTAACAGTCCTCAAAGTGGACTTCGTAAATATATATCCTTCAGGTTTAAAGTATGCAAGTTTTTCCTTTAGACAACATATTTATAACTTTTGGAGGATGCATTTTTAGCAGGCAATCGGAATTCCAATGGGTACAAACTATACCCCACTCCTTGTTGATTTGTTTCTGTATTCTTATGAAAATGAATTTCTTCAACGTTTTATTAAAGACAAAAGGGTAGCAGAAGCTAGGTCTTTTAATTTCACATATTGATATATTGACGATGTTCTTTCAATTCACAACCCTCAATTTGCTGACTGGCGTCCACTAATATATCCAGAACTGGAAATCAGCCACAGAAAAGCTTCATTTACATCATTTTAGACTTACATCTCGAATATGACACCATTAGTCATCTTAGCACAAGAATTTACTACAAACGAGCAGATTGTAATTTTAAAAATTATAAATTTTCTACACTTATGCAACAGTATTCCAGTTTCACCTGGATACGAGGTCTATATTTCTAAATGGATCAGTTATGCAAGAGCTTGCAGCGAGTATACTAATTTTTGCAAACGTCACCATTTTTTGCGAGATTAACTGTTTAACCAAGGTTACAAGAAAAACCGACTCCTCCTCGCCTTAAATAAGTTTAACTATAGATACCACATCCTTGTCGAAAAAATAATCTAGTTTGAAAATATGATTTCAGATAGTTTTTTAATTAAGTAAACAGTGATTTTGGTACGATGGTTCTTGTATTCTTGTTACTGACTAGTATTATATGATACCCATCCATTTTCATCAATAAACCAACTCACATACTATAGTAATGGAAGCTGGATGTTTTGCATGCCATAAAACCTGGTTTAACCCACCATTTGTTTTTAAAGTTCTGTACCAAGTCAGGACCATTGCTGTAGTTGCTATATTCTTGGTTGTTACCTTTTCCGGTTTCTCGGACTTGATTTGTAATTGTCTTTTTTGACAGTTTCTTTGTGTTCGGTATTTTGTTATTATCTTCATTTGTAACAAATGATTTTTTTCATTATATTTTATTTTAATTATATGATTTTTTTTTATCTCTTGAGAATATAAAGTTATCAACAAACTTTTTGGTGATGTAAACAAACTATTTATATAATTTAATGGTGTTACGGGGTATTTTAAATGTAAAGAAAGATGCTTACCGAGAAGCATCATTAACAAAATGTCTTAGATTTTTCTTTAGAGATTCTATTTGAAATCCAACAAGACAAAACAAACATATGACTGTGACATTTGTCAGAGATAATTCTTTTGTTTTCGTTTTTGAACTGTAGTTCAAGCTGTCAAGTGATTAAAGGTAATTAAAGACCTAATTATTAATTTTCTGACAACATTGTATTATTAAATGGTAAGGAAATGTCTGCATACTAATAAATTAGGTACAGTAGTAAGCTATTAGGCAATGAATTTAACGGGAGGATTTTTTTTATAACAAAAAATAGTATACATTATTATATTAATATTTGTATACACAGTCTAGTTTATGACTACAATTTAACCTAAATTTTTGACGAAAACAATACTATGGACGATTTTGTACCGTATTTTTAATATTTCCAAGCGAATTTTTATTATTGAAATTATTAAAATTATGAAGTATTAATATAAACATCTTATCTTAATTGATTGATGCACACAAACAATAAGCAAGGGATGATTTAATTTAAAACGGATACGTTTTGAATATCTCTTTTGAATTTTCGATTCTATTAAATCCCCATTCAATTCAGATCCATACAAAAAAAGATTTATATTTGTTTCAAATATAGATATCTTTATTTATAATACACACATCTGTACTTAAAAGACAAATATTGCTGTATAATGCATCATTTCACATATTTCAATTTGAATCAAGGAATCAATACTTGATGATTTAAATTAAATTAGAAATCCGATAAATTTATTGCATTTCGATTGAAAAATACTGTATTACTTGCACGGAAGTACCGGTTTGACAAACATGTGTCTTATATCTGCGCAAAGGATTCTGAGTATAAAACGTCAACCACAATCACTCCCGGAGCGTGACACGTGGCGTCTTTATCACCCAGGTATACAAACAGTAAACACTATTTGTAAGTATATGTAAGATCACAATTGTAAAATAGTACATTTATCTTTTAAGAAATTTCAAAACATCTTCTTAATAGCTGGTACAAAATAAATTTATATAGGAATTGTTTTTAAAGTACAAAATTAATGAAGTTCTCACAAGGATTTTCTTGAACTAATTGGTCCTTAGTGAGTCCAGAGATGAACACGGACTATTAGCCAAGTACACTTCCATTGTAGGGTTTTAGCTATTAATTATTGCATTTTGAAACCATGTGAGGTGTGTGCAGACCACTAAAACATGACATCAAATTTTTCTATTAACGTACAATGTTCTTATATTATCTTGTTCTCTTGTGCATGTGTTTAAAACAATAGTGTTTATATATCACCACTGATACTAGTACTGCAACTGACTGCTTATAAATATTTGTAAAAATGTTGTTTAAAAAAAAAGGTAGCGTAATATATTGTTAACAGCAACTTTTTATGAATGAGAATCATTTATGCATAAATATGTTACTATTATCCGATAATAAATCTTCCTTATGCTTTGTACCCCTCACCCTTTTTTACATTTAATGAACTCTGCAAAGCCTCTGTATATTGCTGAATACAAAATTCGAAGCTTGGTAAATAGTGATTGAAGTTGACTAAGAATTTCAATTTAATTTAAGGAACTTGAATATCTCCCCTGCCTTTCTTATATTTTTCCTCTCCACAGAAATGCAGTTCCATACGGGAACATAACGAAATATTCGCTTGTTTGTTTGTTTGTTTGAATGGTGTTTTAACGCCACTTTCAGCAATTTTTCAGCTATTTCATGGCGTCCAGTTTTTATTGGGGGAGGAAGCCGGAGTACCCGGAGAGAACCCCCGACCTCGAAATATTCGCAATGGAACAAACAAATATATAACAGGAAGGCATTATCTCACCCTTTATTCCTTTATTATAAAATGACATATTCTATGCAGTAATAAAAAAACTGTGTTGTTTTTATAAACATCCATTGACAACTTCTTCAGACGGAGGTTACAGGTAGAAAGAAACATTGGAAGAGGTCATATATGGCATAATTTATACTGTAACTGCACTGTTATAATCTTGTTAAGAAAACAGAATGTTATGCTTTTCTGATTATTTAACACACGATCACTGTATACTTAAGAAATACAAAAAACCATGCGTACTTTTAACAGCACGTGTCAAAAATTTTTAATTTCTCCACCCATTGCAGTGGGGGATAGAGGAGAGTCGCGAGACAGTTTCCTCCACTGTTACTGCACTCTCCTTAGTGCAGTCGTGTCATGTCCGTTGTTTGAATAATATAAATAGTTTGTTTACGCTACCAAAATAACTTTATATTCTCACGAGATAAAAATATCATATATTATAATTACAATAACATATAACGATGAAGAAAAAAAGGTACCGAGGAAACTGTCACAAAAAACAATCGCACAATCACAATTCACAAGTACGAGAAACGGGCGAATTCCAGAACCAACAACCAAAAATAGTAACTACAGCAATGGTCTTGATTGGGTACATGCATTTTAAAGGAAATGTTTATTGATGAAAATGGATGGGTATCATATACCACTAGTCAGTAATAGGTGCAGACAATAATCATCGAAGCAAAATCACTGAGTACCTATTTCAAAAATCGGAAAAACTATCTGAACCTTATTTCCAAAGTAGATTATTTTTCTGAAAAGATGTAGTAACCTTGGCTTAGCAGTTTATCCCGAAGAAATTGGTGACGTTTGCAAAAATTGGTATTCTCGCTGCTGCAAGCTCTTGCATACCTGATGATTGAGAACCATGGACACCTTAAGCAAGAGAAGTTGGAATATTGCTGCATAAGTGAGGAAAATTTATAGTTTTGAAATGAAATAAAAAAACTTCTTGTTTGTTGTAAATTTTTGTGCTAAGATGACTATTGGTGTCATATTCTAGGTGTAAATCTACAATTGATGTAGCTATAGATGAAGCTGTTTCTGTGGTTTTTAGTTCTGAATGATCTAATAACGGAAGCCACTCATAAGATTGAGGGTTGAAAGAATATCGTTAATATATCTATATGTGAACTTAGACCTAGCTTCTGATATCTTCTTGTCTTTAAGAACACGTTGAAACAAATCAGTTTCAAAAGAGAACAGAAAGAAGTCGGCAAGGAGTAAGGTACAGTTTGTACCAACTGGAATTCCGATTGCCTGCTGAAAAACACATCCTCCAAAAGTTACAAATATGTTGTCTTTCATAAAATCTGGCATACTATACACATGAAGAACTATTAACGGAAGCCACTCAGCAAATTAAGGGTTGTTAATTGAAAGGACATCCTCAATTTATCCATATGTGAAATTAAGGACATAGCTATTGCTATATTCTTGTCTTTAATACGACGTTAACGAAATTTAGTTTCATATGAATACGGAAAAAAATCGACAAGAAGTAAGGCAAATTTGTACCTATTGGGATTCTGATTGCCTGCTGAAAAACACATCCTCCAAAAGTCACAAATATGTTGTCTATCAGAAAACCTGGCATACCATAAACCTGTTCTTTGCTGTTGTATAATTTGCCTTTTATTTCTTTAGTAGAAAAAAAAAGCTACATATTTGTAGGCATTTGTAGAACGAAGGCTTTATATATGACTTTTTTTTCAGAGGCGATTTTAGCATTTTGTGCAGCGAGGTGGTATAAAGAGTTGAAAATTCAAAGGTTCTAACTGATGAAATTTTAGATATCGATCTTGATTTTACATTTTTACAAAAATCTATTTACTTTAAAAATTTTAACACACCTTTGCTGTCGGAAATAGTATTATGCACAAACTTTCTGTTTTATGTTTTTATAAAAGATAAAATATGAAACTGATCAAAAACCAAACTACAGCAATGATCCTACCTTAGTAGAAGCATTTCAAAAGAAATGGTGGATTAGAACAGATTTTATGGCATACCGAAACCTCCCGCTTCCATTAGTTTAGTTACGAGTTAGAATGTTAATGAAGATGGTAATCGCTTAAATAAATGAAATAATCAGTTACAAATACAAATATAACAGACCAGATATTTTTCATTGACATTGGGGTTGATGGATTTCTATTAGAAGAAATTTCTTCTCACGCTTAAAACATCTTTAATATAAATGACATCCTGTCTGTGCAATGCAGTATCACAAAAATTTGCTAATGAAACTATCACTGAAAATTTAATTGGAGAGTTAAAGTAACAATAAAACAAATTGAAACCTGACGATATGCCAGGAACAGAATTTTAATGTGTACAATTTAAAATTAGCGATTTTTACTTAAGGTTGCAGAGATTCACCAAATGTTGCTGAATTCGTGATATTCAGGCATGATGCCATTATATAGCTGTGATATATTGCTGAAAAGCATCAAAATTTTGTTGTAGATAAGTCAATATGTCGGAAAAGAAGGTTATTATGGTAACAGGTGGAACTGGACTTGTGGGTAAGGCCATTGAGTTCATTACAAAGGGGAAGAAAAGAAGCCAGATGAAGAATGGCATTTTCTGTCTACAAAAGATGGAGATCTATCGTATGTTTATTTTTGATAGTGTAGGAACTTTAATTTGATGTTTTTGCTAGAATAAAGTTTACTGTTGACATGGTAATTGTGACATGACTTTCGCGAATTGTCTGTTAAAAACACATTTTATATAATAGTAGTTGAAATTGAAACGTGCCTCATCTTTTAAACTTAAAACGGTTTTCTTGGGAGTAATTATCTTGAATGTACAGTGATCATAAAATACATACATGTACAATGTAAGTCCAAAATGTCTTGGAAAAAATTTCTTTAGCTTTAATTACAAAATTTAAGAAATAATTTATGCCTGTCTATATACTATTGATTATTTAAATTTGGACAGACATGAATTTATGAAGGTCCTATATTTGCATAGTTGGAATTTAGAAAATGACAAAAGTGGTATGTGCTGTCACATGACATCTTGGACGCAAGGAAAATCAAAATGTAGTTTGCAAAATATCTGTCCATACACCATAGCACATAAACAATGATGATTTTAAAAACAACCAAATTTAAAAAACCAACTCAACTGGTTAATAACACATATTAACATAGGTTTCTTGTTTCCAAACCGTCATACCATTATTAGAATTCATAACTAACACTTTCATTCTGTTTGAAATTTAACCATGTCAGACAAACATCATTATTTAAATTATGTGTTTAAAAATGGCACCACTTATCAAAATTTTGACTTGTCAGATATTCCAACAAGGTTTTACTTGTATTTACACTAGTATATTAATAATTATTTGTTTAATTTCAGGAATAGAGCAGCAACAGAGGCCATCTTTAACAGAATTAAACCAACTCACGTCATACACTTAGCTGACATGGTTGGAGGATTGTTTAGACATATGAAATATAACGTTGATTTTTATTTAAGTTTAGTTATGTGTTGACCAAAATACAATTTTTATGTAAGCTATATAATGTGTTGACCGCAGTAAGATTTTGCTTCTCGTTTAGAAGTTCTTAAGCTACTGCATATCATTACATCCAATTTCTATTGAGTAAGGAACCCAGTAAATACAAAAGGAGAACCTGTGACATTATGGAGGTAAATGGCGATCCTTGTCCAGTAGAGTCGAACACACTTTATTGAAGAAAAAGTCACAACCTAGTTTAGCATTTTGTTTAAAGTCTGCAATATTCTTTTATTGTGTTGCTGTAATGCTATTATCATGGTCATATGCAGAATTTAGTGCTCTTACTTATAATTTAAGTAGAGGAAAGACGGTTAGAAATTTCTGTTAAATGACTGTTATCAAAGTTGCTTTGAGGCACTGTGGTTGCAAGTTTGAGTCTTACTGCAGTTGGGTGTCCTCGACACCATCCTTAATTTGGCAAAAATACTTGTTTTCCTGACAAAAATGTTGCTAAAGTGTCATTTAACCTATCCATACAAGTTCGGTGGGGGGGGGCGAACAAGGACTCAGAACCGATTACCTGTATGAATTAAAACATATGTTTATTCAAAAAGAATCACCTTGTAAATAAATTATATCTTCTTTTAAATCCGTGTTATTCTTACTTGTATGACAGGTGTAAACAAAATATATTTTCTGACTATTTCATTGTGTATACAGTATTTTAGCCAAATATCACCTAAATTATTTCACCCAGCAATGATTACATGGGAAGGAGAATGAAGATAGTAACAAAATATCGAACACCAAGGAAACTGTCAAAAAAGACAAATCAGTCCCAAAAAAACCGGCAAACTCAAGAATCAACAACTTAATATATAGAGAAACTACACCAATGGTCCCGACATTACAGTTGTTTTGTAATAAAACTAACATCCATTATCTTGTCCTAAGAAAATCAATTAAATATTGACAACGTCTTAAGAATATCTAAGACAGTAGTGCTCTGTTGAATGACTTGTATTTTGTGATGTTATCTGGTTAATCCACAAACATGTACATGTATATTTTTTATTACAACGATATTAAGCATTATGTAAATAGCATTAAATTGTTATCATTTAAAATATACAATGCTTGGTTATAGAGAAACAGACCTAATCCAACCTTGAAATTAAGGTCAAGGTCAGGTGACACATGCCAGACAGTCATATACCAAATATTGTCACCCTACCATGCATACTAGTAGTTACAGATGAACTGCACCAATACAAAAACTTTAACGTAGTCGATGGACCATGAAATAGCGGGCAAGGTCAGGTGAAACCTGTCAGACAGTCAGGTACTCTTCAGCAGCAATCTGTATACCAAATATTGTTATCCTACCATGCATGGTTAATGAAGAACTGGTCTATTACAAAAATTTTAACATAGTCGCTGGACCGTGAAATTGAGGTCAAGGTCAGGTGACACCTACCAGACAGTCATGTACTATTCATCAGCAACCTATATACCAAATAATGTCATCCTACCATACGTGGTCACAGAGGAATTGCCAAAAGTACTCATCATAAGCTACCACTGGACAAAATTTGATGGACCTCGGGCTTAGGCTTACAAACATATGAATAAATCTAGGAGGATGGTTTAAGCTTTAAAAAACTTAATATGTTAGTAGTAAAAAGCATGGAAAATTTCAAGATGATATCGTTTAGGTTTTAAAATTATCCATTAAAAACATGGCGAAAATGCCAGGAGTTTGACGAAAACCATTATGGTCATTGTTGTATCAGAAATAAAAAAATTCACTTAAAGGGAAGCTTCGCGAAAAAATGAAAATTTGATATGTTATTCTTCAACTAAAAAGAAACACCTTTGCCTCTTGATGTTTTATTATATTTTCAATGGTGAAGTTTCTGCATTGAATTTACCGTGTAAAAATGCACTTATGGAGGTCCGCCATCTTGTCACTATCTCGTCACTAGATGGCGATACTAGATATCCCTTGATATCCAAGTACCTTTAGGTGTCAAGACACTAAAGGGGGCCAATCAAATTTAGAACATATAAGAAAATAGTACTGACAAACAAAATAGTCCTGTTTATCTTAGTGTATATTAAAAACTACTAACTGGATTTTAATGAATGAAAGTTTTTCTGAAAGGTGAATATAGTGGAGAATTTTTGAGTCCTAACTTGCTCTGTTCTAATGGTGTTTAGTATGTTTTATGTCACATTCACTACATGACCTATATACCAAGATTTTCTGAAAAGAAAGTGCTTTTTTAGAGTGGGGTTCACCCTGGAAGCTGGTTTTCTCTTGGAATGTTTTAAAGTTGTCATGAAATTTTGAGAGAACATAGGCCTGTCACGTGCGATTCTGGATATATATGATGTCGGTCAAGTTGCACTTAAGGTAAAAGAGCTGCTCTAATTAAAAAAATAACAAATTTAGTAGAAAATCTTAAAGAATTGGATTAGTGTTTACACCCCTTAAAGTCGTCGTATGATAATTACGCGAAACGGTCAAAAGCAGGTTGTACTATAAGACGAGGTTGTGGCAAGATTACGTTTCGTATTCCTGATCTAAGCAAAAAAAAACCGACTTGTGTAACAAGTAGTTAACCAGTTTAAAGACTTCTATTTAAGATTATGTCCACAGCAGCAACAACTTCGTATGCGAATATCATTTTCCAGAAAGTTGCATGGAGTATAGTTGAGTAGGAAATTGACCTCATTTTTCATTTTTCCTCGAATATTCGTTTGAATTTTGTCCATAAATATTAATTAAATTGAAAACTATTCGTATTATTTTTTTCAACTTAATCAGATTATGCAACTTCTTGAACGAAACTTTTTTTAAGAAATAACAGTCATTAAATGAGATATTTTTAAATACTCACGTGTAAATACTCTGTTTTCGAGCATCAAAATTTCACTTCACGTTTAGTACATGTATTATTATTATTATTATTATTATTATTATTATTATTATTATTATTATTATTGGTAACATTTATTGTGCATGTGCGTAACACAATTTCCTAAAAATTTTACATGTGTATATTTGAGTCAACGTGTCAGTTTAACGTTTCCTCTGACCTGGCATCTAAAGGTATTCGATATCTTATATACATCCAGTGTTCTGACACTTCGGTGTATTCAATCATGCCTGTCCTTGGCAGGAGGGGGCGTGCCGTTCTAATTTCGAAATACATGATTAACCTTTAATCTGGTTAGCTTTTGAAAATGTCCGAATATTCATACTTCAAAGTCGGCGTCAAAAGATCTAGTAATTGCAATAAACATCCTGTTTGTTTACCTGCTAATTCTGTTAATTACCCTTCATAAACGAGTAATGATATACCTGTAACATTTTCATGTCTAGGTACAACTGCCGTTTCAAGACGTGCAAAATTATCTACGGAATTTTATTTTATGTATAAAAATAATTATATAAATATATCTTTTATTACAATTATTATTTAGGTAAATTTTATCTGAGTTAAATGAAATCAGGTTATAATTTATGTCTAAAATAGTTTTATTAATACAAAGATCATTAAAGTAATCTTATGTTGTCAGCTGGTCATTAGTCATCGCCACAGTTTTTATATTCTTCAAAGAGCAAATGCAGAAAAACATATTTTTAAACTGGATTATTTATCACATTAACTGGATAATTACATTTATCACGTCACAAACGCAATCTCGTACTAAATACTGTCAATATGGCGGCCCCCCATACACAAAATTTTACCACCTTTAATCCACTCTAGAAGCGTAACGGTAAAGAATACAATAAAACAACAAAAGGCAATTATATGTCTTTTTATTTGAAGAATAACATATCAAATTTTCATTTTTTTGCGAAGTTTCCCTTTAACAACTCAGCCACCAAGGCCCCTAAACAAATGAACAATTGTGTGAAACAAAAATAAAATTGGAACATAACAACAATGAGTTCAGAATATGTTGCAAACAATTGTGTTCATTTGAAATAAGAATTTTCTCAATGAAAGTTATTGATAAGCATATACTGCAGAGTATTAATGTTAATCACAGTTATCTGCTCTTTCATAGAGGTAACACCACTTTATTCACAATCAGGGAATTATTAAAGGATTGACAACACTTCGTTGGATGCAACAGTCTGTGTTTATTCTGGTCGACTAGTTTCGGCAGTTACCTGCCGTCATCAGGACAATTTTTCATGAAATTACAGAGCTTAAGTACTTTTGTAGGTACGGCTTATGACGTCACAATAGCGGGGAATTAATCAAACATGTTAGTATGTGATTTTTCAAAACATTTCAAATTATTTGCGAGACTTCGACACAAAAATAGTAATTCACCGACTTTCCTTCATTCATTCATGAACCTATAAATCAACAGGACTGGAATCTAATTTACTTGTCTTCCCACAACTATAATTAGGAAACAGGAGTCAAAACAGATATGATCGTTTATACAGCTTTTGTAAGATGCCAATCTGCTAAAAATCTGTCTGTTCGAGATTCTGGGAACTGGCACCACATTTATATATCCATACATTGATGGGTTTAATAAAAAAAAATTTAAAAAAACGAAAATCAAAACACCCCTCCAGTTTTAATTAATTTCTCAAAGTAGATAGTTGTACTATTCCCAGCAAGTTACATTCAAAGCCCCCTTGTATGGTTTTCTTTGATGTTTTTTTCGTTATTAAACATGTTATATGATGAAACAGATATTAGCTACCTAGGGATGTACTCTCACACCACTTATGACACCGTTGTTTATTGACACAATTGTTCACCACAACTGTGATTACATAACAACTGCAAAAGGTGGCCACCAAATTAAAAGAGAATGGGTTGTAATAAATATTTATTCAAATTTTGAAAATTGTTCATTATTTGCATTTAAAATTTAAGAGTTTCTTGTAAAATAGAAGCTGAAAGTATGTAACAAGATGGAGATGTTCATGTGTAAAAAACGTGTTTTAAAAAGGGTCACAAAAGTATGCTTATTCATTGTGTTCTTAATTATGATCTATTACTTTACTTTCTTAAAATATTATTCTTTCAGAACAAGATAGAAAAGGAATACTGCATTCATAATACAGGTGTAGATCGGTTAAATTCAGTATTGCTAATATTTCATGCTACCTCATCCGAAAGATTCTGGGGATTCACAACAAAAATAATATAGGCTGCAATGATACAAAAAATTTGAATTGGTTGGTCAATATTTTTTAAATGTTTTATTTAGCATTAAGAGAATATATCGAAACAAAGTATAAAGTTTGTCAAAATGACATACAAAAATAGAGACCGTTAAAATGGCTCGTGATTCTCACTGATTTTAATATTTTTTAAAGGATCAAACATGGTCATGTTTAGCTACAATAATGTAGCCCCCTTTTTATGGATGGAGTTACAAAGAGGTCTTAGGATTTATACATATTTTCCGCTATTAAACTGCTGTTTTTGATTAATAAATTTTTTTTTTCTTTCTCCGCCATTCGTCTGACATTTCTATAATGTCCAATTATAAAATTTTTACACTTTTTCGTATCCATGGTATTGTTGACGAAATTGAAATTGTGGAGTGTAGAATTGTATTGATCCCAGCTAATGCAATGAATCCGGGAAAATGATCTGGAATGAACATTTTTTTACCAAATTGATTCTGAAATTATGCACTTCCGGAATTCAAATTTTGTCAACAATGCCATGATTACAAATAAAGTGTAAAACTAACGAATAAGGTGTTGTGCAGAAATATCAGTTAAACTTTAAAGACATTAAAAAGTTTGTAGCAATTCAGGGAAACAATTTAATAGCTGATTATATGCATAAAGTTCCTGGGTGTGAATCTATGGAACGCAGGGACTGCCTTATGTATGAAGAGTTCTTTGAATGCGGTGCTTACTACTTTATATATGGTGCTTTCGATTTTATATGCGGTGCTAACTTCTTTATATGCGGTGCTTACGACTTTATATGTGGTGCTTTCGCCTTTATATGCGGTGCTAACTACTTTATATGCGGTGCTTACTACTTTATATGTGGTGCTTTCGACTTTATATGCGGTGCTTACGACTTTATATGTGGTGCTTTCGACTTTATATGCGGTGCTTACGTCTTTATATGCGGTGGTAACGACTTTATATGCGGTGCTTCCGACTTTATATGTGGTGTTTACGTCTTTATATGCGATACTAACAAACGACTTTATATGTGGTGCTTACGACTTTATATGCGGTGCTTACTTCTTTATATGCGGTGGTTACTACTTTATATGTGGTGGTTACGACTTTATATGCGGTGCTTACTAACGACTTTATATGTGGTGCTTACTTCTTTATATGCGGTGCTTACGACTTTATATGCGGTGCTTACGACTTTATATGCGGTGGTTAGATGAAATTGTATACGCCTCGTCGGTCATGACCTGTAAACGCGATAACACGTCATTCTATATAATATGTATTGCTTTCGCTTCGTTGGTCATGACCTGTAAACGCGATAGCACGTGATTCTATATATATGCATTGCTTTCGTCATCATATGTTACAAACTAGAAATAACTGGCTCTCGAGAAAAATTGTAATTGTCCTTCATAATTTTTATTACTCGTATTTTCATAACTCAAATCATTGCATTGTATCACACGTGGGGTTATAACTAATTTCAGGTACGGTTTACTGAGCTATTGCGCGATAATATAGTTCGATGTTTGCATTTACCGAAGTAAGTACTTTCTATCTGTAATATTGTTTTGATTATTTTTCAGGTGAAAAACAGTATGTTTTGTATTGCGAAATGTAATAATTTTGTTCTTTGCATTTGAATAAAAATATAATTCTGTTCATATATTCTTACGCGATCAAGCTGGCTAGGTGAACGATCATATTGTTGTATTCATTACATTATGTGCACGTGATTATGTGTCATAACCATTTATTGTAAATGTGTTGAACAAATAAACATTTCGTACTATTTCGTACTATTATCATAAATGCACATTAAATTTGCTCTCATCTGAATTTAATTAAATTATTAACGCATTGTAAATATGTCCAATATTATATCATAAATGCACATTCAATCTGCTTTCATCTGAATTGTTAATTGTATAATTAACGCATTGTAAGTATGTCCAACAATAATGAACTTCTTGCTACTGTTTTAATGGTGTATTAAACAATTTTCGTGATGCAAACAGTTAATATTCCATGGCTGCCTGTGCTGCTGCAGCTGATCATCATAATGTCCTAATAGTAAACACGATTTACACATGTACATCTTTGCAAAATAAAATAATACATAAATCAATGAATTCAGAATTTCGAATATTTTTAAAACAAACGAAAACCAGTCCTTTATCCCAATTCGGATTGCAGATTTAACAAACGGTACAAATGTAAATAATTTGGGACAAAGATGGCGTTGATGAGGTCTCATTCCATCGTAAATGTTGCATTTTAAAGAAAAACATGTCGTCAAACTTTCAAGTCGAATATTTATTCAGTGAACACTGAAAGTCTCAATAAATTATTTCTTGTACAGAAAATGTATCAATGTCGATGTTTTGGAGACGGAAGGTTCACCCAATCTTGACATTTGAGTTTTGACCTTGCATACATTACTTTTAATAGTTGTGTACAGTACTGCTCAAATTTACCATGTCGCTTTCTTGCATCAAGTACTTTTGAGTTTATAAATAATCATTAAACACACCCGGAAAATATTCTTTTGATCATTTTTCTTATTAATAAATTGTTGTTTTGTATGAAGACAGAAATATAGTCTCGATAAAAGTTGTTATTTGTTACAAAATATGTGGCCTTGATTGCATGTCGCCAAAAACCTATTAATGTATGTAACAAAACTCCTGAACATAACTGAAATACTGCTCGCTGGACATAAAGCAAACATCCATCCAAACAATCAATCTATTTTCTCTATAAAGCATGACCAATACACGTTTATTGACGTTCTTTTATTGGTTTTAGATCAAGTTGAATCCAATATCATCATAACAAATGCTTATCTATGTTTCATTTAAATTGTCAGCAACGAATAAAACAGCGAAATTTATTGCGTCACGTTTAAGAAATTAAGGTCCGTAACACCGTTTGTGAGCGCTGAAACACTAAAGACATTTAAATAATGTGTCATAACTGCTAAAATACATTGAAAAGCACTTCAGAACATCATTAATATATTACTTATATTTAGCACCTAAAGGCAAAATAATTTAAAATGCAGTGCCTTTATTGTACGTAACATATAATGTACCTAATGTTAATGTATGTAACTGTAATTTACGTTACAATACATGTGATGTTATATATTATTTTCCATTACACTATTTATTGTAGATGAGTTTGAGCCAATAAAATTATATTTGTATTTGTATTGTATTAATCTCTCATATTACAATAAAAAATGGGTTCCTGTTTTAATCCTCCATTTACTTTAATTGAGTTTCCCCGATATGGTTGAACCATATCTTCTCTTGTTATTATTGATGTAAGGGACAGACCATTTAACTTGAAGGGGTGGGGGGGGGGCCTTGGGTTTTTTTGTTTTGGTCAGAAATTTCTTATTCTTTATGTTTGAAAACAAAAAATAAATTGTATAAAATAGACTCGTCTTATTTTTTTAATTGCCTATATGAAGTAAAGCAATCTGGCTCAGCATGTAATTTTGAACTGGCAGCAGTGACGTTGCGCCATATTTTAACAAGTTGCTGTATTCCACTGACAAGGAAAGAACTTTACAAACGATCACCGTATTAAAACATTTATTTGTCGTTTGAATGGGGGTGCTGTTGATGGTGCATTCGGTTAGCGGAGATTTCCAGACATCCTATAAACGAAAATAGGACAGAAAATTGCTGACTCAAATTTAATTTGTTTTATTAGTGTTACAAGCATATTTTAGGACATTTATGACAAAAATATTTAAAATAATGTGTTGGTGATCACAATATTGTATTGCCAGGTGATTTGGTAGTACAGTGTCTTCGTTTGTGTTATATGCAGAAAGTATTATCTAAATTAGTTCATTAAAAGCAAATTAACATAGTTTAGTGTTAACATTGTGAGGAATACGTAAAAGCAATTAAATGCTTTGCATCTCATTTTTTGGTTGCATTAATTAAAGACAAATATATGACTTTTGTTAAGGGAGTAGAACATGTGTTCAGTGTTGTATAAGTTCGCATCGCGGTCATGGGGCCTTGGTGGCCGAGTGGTTAATTTATAAATCATCTACTATGGATCACGTGCCTGTCAACACTGGGATGTGGGTTCGAGTTTTGTACTGCGGTGGGGTGTGCTCGACCCGATACAATCTTAATAAGAATTGCCAGCATTCCTGTCGAAGTTCGGGGTTTGTTTACCGGGTAGTCCGGCTTACTCCCCCCCCCCCCCCCCCCCCCACAAAAAAAAACATTAAACACCAATCAAGATACGTCGATTTATGATATTTATACAATTTATTTCTGTTTTCACACATAAACGAGGGGGTGAACAGGGGTACCTTTTTCCCTTCCCTCTGACCCTTTCTCCCCCTCTTTACACTTCTCCCTCTCAAAACCCCAGGTAAAAAATATATTGTATTTCTTACAATCAATGTTTTAATGGTCGTTAACTGTGTAGTTTGAATAAGGATGTTAGAAATTCTTTAACAATAAGACAACCTTGTATTTTAAAACATTTTGAGAACTTTTGCATGTATTATCAACACTAAAGGTTACAAGCAGCATTTAATATTTTTACATTTAAGGTAAAATTTTAAGTAGTTAAAAAATTCATTCATGTTCAGGCCTAGATTTCTCAAAACAATCTCAATTCAAATCTCAAACTTTTGAGTTATTTCTTAACTACCACAACATAAAAATTATCATGTTCTGATAGGCTAAAAAGGGAATTTAGACCGAAAGAATGGTGCTTGTAAATGTAATGTAAAAAGTATTTTTTGCTGCTGTAACATAAATTGTCTATATTACAGTTTAACTTTAGCTGTTATTGTTTCAAATCTGACATTTTCATAACAAAATTGTTATTAAAGGGCAAAAACTCCTGAAGGGAGACGTCGTGGTTATTTGTAGGACTTGTCTTGATGATCATTTTTGCAATATACAGTTTCACTCTAATTATTATAGGTTTTTTACGTTACAGGGCAAAGACTAAACAATTAATAAAAAAATTCATTAACGGGCAATAACTGTTGTAAGAATTTTTCAGACAATTTCGGTCCAACTTAGTGATTTACATTGTCTTGCTGATCATTTTGCAATTCACAATATCAAATTGCAGTTATAGTTTTCAAGTTATCTGTAAAAACTGACAATTTCCTCAAAAATCGTAATATAATGGCCATAACTACTTCAGGGAAATATCACAAAACTTCGGACTTGCTCCCATAGCAAGCGATCATTGCAAAAAGGGGGAGCAAATTAAAGACGTAATTTTAATTTGATTGTGAATCCATAAGAAATATGTACAGAGTAAAAAATAATGTTGTGAAACAGTTCCCCCGCGTATAGGTATCTAAAATGCGCGTAAGCGACGAGTTCAAAGACAGGAGTTGTACTTATAAAATACATTTGGAAACTTGAATGATATTAGCTATTAATTTTTAGATTTTTTGACACGTGAGGAGCATTTGCTTAATTCCCTTTACTGAGCGTCCATCTACGTTGGCCGTAAATTGTCCTCATTTTAGTCTTCTTCTCCCAATACAAATATAAGACATCTCGACCAATATAGGCAGTCCACTCAGACCGACTACAAAGTCAATTCAGACCGTCAATGAAGATATCTCAGCCAGTTTAGGTATGTTAATAAAAACTAATAATTGGCAATCGACAGCTTAATTTAATCAGTTAATAATGATGATTAAAGTTGGCAACACAGACTCAACAAAAAGCCAAGGAAGGAAAACTGCCATTTTTCTACACCTTATGCCATGTTAATTGTTTTAAACTTTATAACCCAACTATAAACAAAAAGCACTTACTGTAGTAATTACTTAGTGCTTTTATAATTTAATAGAATTTATTTTGCTGTTAGTATATTATTATACACCATGTATAGTGGTTGTTTTTGCACTGGTTTTTGTTTTAGACGGTTCTCTTAGACGGTCTGAATTGTCTAAGTAGTCGGGCCGAACTCTCAGACATACCCGATGGATTGACTACTTTCGTCTTAAAAGTAAATTATCCTATAGATGTCTCCAGAGTCCAGTCCAACTTGTCTTGCATTTTGTAATTTGTACTTCAAAAACCACTTGACATATTGGAATCCAGCTTGTTGGAAATGTTCATTTATGGGTACTTTACAAATTGTTTCCTGGTCCAGTATTCAATACGGCTGTCTGGTTGCAATTGTCAAACAATTTAACAAACCTCTATAGTATTGTATTGTATATTGTTATCTTATAGAAATGTAACTCATATGGTCCTTTACAAAGTCTCACAGATTTTGGTGCTGATGCTAACAGCAAGATGGTCACAATAGGGAACATAGAACCCCAGAGGCAATAAGAACAAACAGCAGGTTTTCAGAAACTATTTCACTTAATTCAATCACACTATGAAGAACTGATATCAGGGTAGTTTTCTGCCACTTTACTAATTTGTATTCATTGAAATGATCAGACAGAAATCTGAGTGAAAATTGAATTGTGATATTGTAGAAATGTACCCGAAATTGTTCTCTAAAAAATTTAAGATTTTGGCGCAGATCCTAAATCCAAGATGGCCACCACTGTGGAACATATCCCCAGACATTATGTAGCGCAAATCATGTAGAAATAGTGCCAGATCAGGTCTCTACTATTTACAAGTTTTGGTGCTGAATGAAAACTTTATTAAAGTATAAGGAAAGTTTTAAAAATATTTGTGTAATTTTCATGTAAATTAAACTGAAGTTTGTGATAAATCATGTCGGCATTACATGCTTTCCATGTGTAGAAATAGGGATATTTCGACAAGTGTAATTATGAATATAGATTGACTGATAGGATTTTTTCAAATTTTTCAGTGTAAAAGAATTTGCTTTATAATGTACTGGTATTACGGGATTACGTACTACATAAAGGAAACATTACCAGTTGTGCAAACTGTACTTTGATTTTTTAGTATGTTTGTACATGCATAGATCAACATCCAGCTAGGTACCCTAAGTATGACTGTTACCATGTTTGGAAAAAAAGAATTAATTGGATTAGCCAAGTGGTGTCAGAGAAGAATATTGTTTAAAGAGTTTACAACGGACAGACGACATATGAGGGATACGTAGTGAATAGGTGATAACGGAATGTAGAGGGGAGAGATTTGCGCTTAAAAAACTTACTGCATAGTAGCCAGGTAGCCTAGTAAAAACTCTCATCATTTTAGAATGATGCAATTTATCTCTTTACTGGAGTTTTCTATAAATAGTTTTAGCCTTTTTCAATAAAATCAACGAATTTGCACTTTTGAAATGATTTTCAGGTACAAATTAAAGGGTATATTTGTACTAGTTCTGACTTTTTATATTTCTTACTTTTTCCTTTCTCCCTCCCCTTTCTCCTTTCCCTCCTCGTTGCTCCTTTTCCCTCCCTTTGCTCCTTTTCCCTCCCTTTGCTCCTTTTCCCTCCCTTTACTCTTTCTCCCCCTCTCTCCCGGTCTTCCAATCCCTCATAAACAAACATAAAGTTTCTTTAGCCGGAATATCCAAAAACATTCAACAAATCGCTCATTTATTTAATTTTAGTAAATTATTACAATAATACACATGCCGTTTATTCCTTTGACTGCTGAAATCTTTGACTCACAGCAATAATAAATATATGACTAATAAAAATTAAGAAGGACAATTACAATGTTTCCCGAAAGCCAGTTAATTCCAGTGTGTAACATATGATGACGAAAGCAATATATCAATAGAATCACGTGTTTTTCGCGCGTTTAAAGGTCATGTATGACCAACGAAGCGTATACAATTTCATCTAACTACAGCATATAAAGTCGTAAGCACCGCATATAAAGTCGTAAGCACCGCATATAAAGAAGTAAGCACCACATATAAAGTCGTTAGTAAGCACCGCATATAAAGTCGTAACCACCGCATATAAAGTAGTAAGCACTGCATATAAAGTCGAAACCACCGCATATAAATTCGTAAGAGCCGCATATAAAGTCGTTTGTAAGCACCACATATAAAGTCGTAACCACCGCATAAAAAGTCGTAACCACCGCATATAAAGACGTAAGAACCGCATATAAAGTTGAAAGCACTGCATATAAAGTCATAAGCACCGCATATAAAGTCGAAAGCACCACATATAAAGTAGTAAGCACCGCATATAAAGTCGAAAGCACCACATATAAAGTAGTTAGCACCGTATATAAAGTCGTAAGCACCGCATATAAAGAAGTTAGCACCGCATATAAAGTCGAAAGCACTACATATAAAGTAGTAAGCACCGCATACAAAGAATTTTTCATACATAAGGCAGTCATGGCGTTCCATATGAATCACTCCCGGCTGCTCCATTACGAGTAATGGGACCTGTTTGTAGCTCCGTCCATAAAAAAAACGAGCTAGGTCATGATAATACAATTTGGTAAATAAAACACTAAAATTTAAAAAAATTAAAATTAAATTAAAAACAAACAAACATATTTACTGTCAAAGGATAATTGCAAGAATTTTAACTGAATTATTGGTATAGTATTGTCTTGACAGTGTCATTTCTGCGTTCTAGTTTAATCTAGTTCCGGTATCGTTTCTGATGGGTAGAGACTGAATACTAACCTCGGTACACAGATTATACGTAATCAATTTGCATATACTATTTTTAGCGGTGATTCCCTCGTATACGGAAATAACGGCTTTGTTTTTGATATTATCGTGTGTCAATATATTTAGAATGACGCACGCCCACTTTAAGATTAATAATAGAAAGATAAGTTAAATCGAAAAAAGCAAATAAAACGTTTTATTGATGTCTGAATTTACTATAGCTACAACAGTTTTATCTTCTTTATATCAGTTTAGTACAAGTTATATCGCCAGTAACGGCTGTTTTTGCAATTAGGCTTTAATTATCCATGTTATTAATGATGTTAATATAATGATGTATATATTTTATTCAGGTAAAAAGGCATATAAAGTTGGAGATTACAGTATCACAATTCAAGACAGACATTGAATGAAAAACATATAAAATTTAAAATCAAACAAATTGCACCTTTAAAAACATACAACACTTAGGACGGAATAAAAAAAGTAAAATATACCCAGGTCGACAATGACCCCTTCAGCAGTGGTTAATGCGTCGGGCTTCTTACACCAAGGTTTGTGGTTAGAACCTTGTCAGGAGTGAAAATTTCATGAGCCAATTTTCTGACCCTCTCTTGACACCATTTGCGAGGATGGTCTCAGGGAACGATGCTAGGCTCAATGTGGGCCGCTGCAAAGGCCACACTCACAAATTGCTAGCTGGAGAGGGATTCACATAAGCATTAAGCCTTCTTCCCAATCCAGGATAAATAAATATGTATTAAACTTAATATAGTCTAAATTGTCTATCGGGTTGTCTATTGGCTCAACCAAGAGAACACTCATTAAAACTCTTCAAAAACATTGTATGGCTGTGTGGCTATTTATACAAACATTTTATATATCCATCAGAATGTTCAATGTTCTTACCCTGGAATATACGGCCAAAATGTTTTATTTTCATAATTTTAGAATCATTTATATAAGGTTGATAAAATCTGTTACATTCAAGGTCATGGCTAGAATTTTTAGGGAATGAGTAGCAATAAAATTGTTACTTGGATGACTAAAACAGCTCCTTTTAAGTCCCTAACATCATGAGTAACAATAAAAAACATAAAATTATAGGAGCCAAAAGTATTTCGATCAATTTACAGTTCTACACATTATCCATCATTCATTCTCAGATTTTACTGGCACATGTTACTTTCTTTTTTAACCGGAAATAAACAAGGAGTTTTCCCGATTTATTTTTAGAGTTGAATGCGTGCGCAATAATCTGGCTACTGAAGTTAGTTTCTAGACGTTGCCTTTCTGATGAGGAATCTTACTTAACTGAAGACTTAGCGAGTTCCAATCCCGTTAGTTATAGTAGTCCCAGATTCATTCATGTTAACAATAAATCCGACACGAAGTGAACTGTCAAAATATCTTGTATTTATTTCACTAAGCAAATGATTCATTAATCAATACGTAATAATATATACAGGCTTTTCAACCAAATTATATTCCGTTACGACAAGTAACGTCATCATAAACCATAAAATGTGATGCTCATATCGATTGGTATCTGAACATTTCGGCCATACTCTGTTTCGTCCATAGTACTTTTCGGCCATAGGTCAAATAGGCGGTAGTCATTTCGGCCATACTATATTGATAGTATTGTGGTATTTAAAGTATTTCATTGCATATCATTATTAGCATCATTAGAATATGTTTCTGTTAAATATATATTTAGTTACATATACCAGTCATGATGAAATGCCAGAAACTTGAAATGTAATGTAGAACTAATCGTTATAACTTATAAAACGCTGCTTTTCAAGAAAAACGGAAAGAGACGATATAAATACCTGGTAATTAGTCATGACAGAACTTACTTCGTCGTCATCAATATACTAAATATTTATACTGAAGACCAAATCTGTCATATGTTAGATTTTCTGATTGACAACATATTCGTCATGTTTGGAGGACATGTTTTTCAACAGACTGTTGGTATTCCAATGGGTACTAATTGTGCTCCTCTCCTCGCCGACCTGTTTTTGTACTCTTATGAGGCTGAGTTCCTAGAAGGCTTGCTGATGAAGAAAGAAGAGACACTGGCCCAGACCTTTAATTTAACATTCCGCTATATTGATGACGTTTTGTCCCTCAACAATGCTGAATTTGGTGACTATTTACATTCAATTTACCCTAGCGAGCTTGAAATTAAAGACACCACCAATACACTTAGGTCAGCCTCTTACTTAGACCTACTTCTAGAAATAGACTCAGGAAAACTACAAACTAGATTCTACGACAAACGTGATTACTTCAACTTTCCAATTGTCAACTTCCCGTTCATCGACAGCAACATTCCAGCAGCTCCAGCGTATGGTGTGTACATTTCACAACTTATACGTTATTCTAGATCCTGCGATCGGTATTCCGATTTTCTAGACCGATCACTACTGTTGACTGCTAAACTACTAAAACAAGGGTTTGTTGCACCTAGGTTGATGTTATCTCTACAGAAGTTCTATGGTCGTCACCATGACTTAATTGATAAACATACAAATTATAGAACATTAATCTCTCAAATATCGGATATTTTCGCTGAGTCATAGGTAGTGATTCCTATTCCTGGATTTGACTTTTCCCTAGACATGACAATGAGTAACTCGACGGGAGTCCAATTAGAGGCAAGCACTGCTTACTCGTCCGGAGCACCTGAGTGCACCAATGGTTTTATTGGGTTCGGGTTACTCTCTTTCTGTTTTTTTGTGTTTTTGGTTTTTGTGTTGCGTTTGTCTATATCCGGATTTGTAACTGTCCCTTTACTTTTGGCTCTTGTTGTTCGGTCGGTTTTCTTTGCTATTTTTATATAATATTTATTATTGGAAATACGGTTTTCAATTGGGTTTAATCATAATCAGAAGGTGGTTGTGTTAATTCTTTCTTAATGAAGAAAAACAAATGTGAAGTTCAACAATTTATTTTGTGTATTTAAGTCGGTACTATCAAGGGTGTGTTCCCGGAATGCCAACATTTTTAAAATCACATGTATTGTTGTTTTAGTGGTTAAAGAGGAGTACAACAAGGGGTGTTGATTATTCTACTTATTGAAATGGATATACTCATACCAATGTGCAGTTATTGCAACAGAAAAAATGAAATGGATAAAACATTTTTTTTAATGAAAAGGGTAATTTTTTCAGGAATTTAAAATTACATGTATTTAAAACTATTATTACTATGTTATTTAAGTAAATTATATATTAAATCATTGTATTCTGGTACCCTGACGATGATATCCTCATGAGCCTAAGCGGCCTTCGGATATAAGTTGAAAAGTAAAAAGTCAATTGTAAGAAGTTAGAAGACAAAAATGTCCCTTTACGGCTTATGTAAAAAGTGAAGTGAAGCTTGCGTCAATGAAAAATATTGCACCAGGAGACCAGGTTAATGGTCATTGTTCAAATTCTCCGCCCAACCGGAAGTACAGATTTTAAATTTCGAATCTGATACATTAAATTATTTCGGATGTATGACGTTACAACTTTATTTAGATTTGATTTGTTGAAGAAAATTTGAAGAAAATTCATACCATAAGCTCCTCTATGCTTTTCAATTGAAATCTTTAAACAAACTACATAGCAAGATATATAGGGGTTAACTACAAAACAACAAATATTGCCTGCCTAGCAGAAGCAAATAGAACATCTTTATATACTAAAATTCAGAGGAAAATGCTGAGATTCCTAAACCATATAATAAACTCTCCAAACTCCTTAGTGAATTCCATTTTTAATAATGTCAAAGACACGAGTATATGGATGTCCAACATAAAAAATTTATTAAATAAATTAGGATTTAACCATTTAAACCTCAATATAAATAATATTGATCTATACTTTAATAGAATTGAACAAAGAATGAATGATCAATATAAACAAAATATGAACAGCTCTATAGAAGCTAGTAGCAAACTTTCTTTCTTTCAAAATTTTTTTATACCAACTAAACGCCCTACTTATTTAGACCTCTGTAAAACTAAGAATGAAAGATCTATCCTTTGTAAATTACGTTTAAGTTCACACAACTTGGCTATAGAAAGAGGAAGATATAATAATACTGAAAGAAGTGAAGGTATTTGTCTCTCTTGTGATAATAAAAACATTGAGGACGAGTTCCACTTTCTATCAACTTGTCCTCATTACAACAATCTAAGAAATAACCTTATTGAAAAACTTAAAAATCTACTAGGACATCCGTTTCCTCATACTCTAACAATGAAAGAAATTAAATTTCTTCTAAATAACAATTCCTATCCAATTATTAAAATTTTTATTAAATTTCTACAAGAATGCTGGCAGATGAGAAAACACAATTAAAAGTATAATAAATAAATTAGTACCGCTGTCACGCCATGTTAATATTGCTATGTTGGTAATTATAAACTGTTTATTGACATTTTTGCTTATTCTTTGTGCTATAACCATTTAATGTAAATGTGTTCATGCAAATAAATATTGTCTATTGTCTATTGTCTATAACAAAAGGTTGAAAATCAAAAGTTAAAAGTGAAAATGTCCCCAGTCGGCTTGTTTAAAAAGTCAATAGTCAAAACTCAAAACAAAATAGTCAGAAGTAGTTAGTTAAAAGTTAAAAAGTCAAAATGGTCCCCAGGGCTTCCGTTACGAAGGTGAGATTGTCACTGAACATTGTTTCCAGCTTTGAAAGTCATAAGAATTCTAATATGATTTCCATATTTAGAAATACGTTTATTTAACATGTTTAATTGGTCGAGATTATACTTCCGGTTGAGGTTTTTAACGAAATTTATTTTTTTGATAAATGATGTTGACTCAGTTTATTTTTTGATAAATGACGTTGACCGAAATATTTTTAGCGTAACCTGTGTAAACAAAGATGGCGGCATTCGATATCGACGGCGATTAGAAATTATTATATGACTATCAATTACTTAAATTTTCATTGGTTCAAATGGTATTTTAAGTATTATTGCAAAATATGATAATCACCGCGCAATTATGCACGCGAGGTGATCATAACTTGTGTAAGCTTCAACGTGTACCTAAGTATAGTATCAGGGAAAATCCGTACATTTTTTGGAAACATTGTTATTGTTAAATTGTTCACCGCGCAATTATGCACGCGAGGTGATCATGCTTCAACGTGTACGTAAATATAGTATCAGGGAAAATCCGTACATTTTTTGTAAAATATGTGTAAGCTTCAATTGTTATCTTTCTTTGTTGATAAGATAATTCTTTTGAAAATGTTTTTGTTGTGCCATATAATAAAACAATTGATTACTTTAGATTTCAGTTAATATCATTATTTATCAACCCTAGAGATCTATAATCACCTCAGCCGATGGCCTCGGTAATTATCTGATCTCTTAGGTTGATAAATCATGATATTAACCTCATCTAAAGTCATTAATTGTATATTATTTGTATGATAAATTGACTTTAATGATAATTATTCTTGTGTTCGATAAAAGAAAATAAAGTTATAGATTTAAGTTAAAACTGAGTTGAATTTATTTAAAATCAAAAGATGATTTAATAATAACATTTGGTACGTAAAAATCAACAAAATATTAATACGTTAGGTCGACGATCCCTGCAACCAAAATACACAAGAAACATGGAATTGAGAATACCGTAATAGGAAAATTAATTTCTTAATGCAATTTTAAAGAATTATAAGCCTTATAACGATTGAACACCGTTTTCAATGGATTTATCGTTATATCAACAAGACCAACTCTTGGCCACCATCATGGAACTTAACAAACATCAATATTGGTTCAAGAAAAAGTAACCCTACAGTTGGCTATGAAATGAACGTACGATTAATTGACAAATAATTGACGGTCTTTCATATCGGAGAACAATGTAACTAACAATGACAAATAGTACGATTGATCAACCAAACTTACGAGAATAAGTTAGCAATTGATAACTGAGGTTAATAATTTGCTTTACATATTTAATAATAAGCATACTTTCCAGGCTCGACACATTGTTCTATATAAGCAGCTCCCTTATGGCTTCGTGTTTTCAGAATTTATTGGTTCACGCAGACATGTTAAATAAGGTTTCTATACAAATAAGATTAATATGTTGACGAAAAATTGAGTATAGTTTAAAAAATATTATTTCATATCAGTAAAATTGTGCTTGTTTCAATTGGACAAAACAAAGTCAGCTGGTATTAATTAATCTGCCCTGTCCAGTGATTTAGAATTAAACTTAGCATTTTTCATCAAAGAGACTAAATGATTGATTCACGCATAAAAATCAAATATAAATTAAATATATTTTTTAATATACTTGTAGATTAAATAAATATTGAGCAACAAAAACATGCAAAACTGAATTTAAAAACCATGCAAACACAAAAAAGTTAAAAGTCAAAATGGCCTTCCAGGGCTTCCATACATAGATATACAATTTATATATAATGGAAAAGTTTGGGTTTTGTGCAGCTGTACGTTGTACAATCTTCAATTTTTCCAGCCTTGAAAGTCATAAATTGAAAAGTAAAAAGTCAATTGTAAGAAGTTAAAAGACAAAAATGTCCCTTTACGGCTTACGTAAAAAGTCTGAAGTCAAAAGTCAAAAGACAAATGTCAGAAGAAGTAAGTTAAAAGTTAAAAGTTAAAAGTCAAAATGGCCCTCCAGGACTTTCGTATCTATGTGTCGCTGTCTGATGCGTTCGCGCCCCATAACCATCTAATAAATAAAAGTAAAATCCTCGGTAGAGTAAGCCAAGAGCTTCGTCTCGGGCTACTACTGAAGGACATAGGAAATTCATAAATACCCAATCCCTATAACGTTTAATATAGTGCTAAAATCTGAAAAATGCAAGTTTCATTGGTAATGATGAAGTTAATTGGTAGCGTTTATATTAAAAGAAAAGTAGTCTACTCGGTAGTTTACAGTGTAACAAACCTACTCCTCAGTAAGGTAAGCCAAGAGCTTCGTCTCGGGCACCTTATGAGGAACACGTGTAATAACGGCAATAATAATAATGAAAATGGTAAAAATACACCTAAGTAGGGTATGCCAAGAGCATCGTCTCGGGAAGGTTCCTACGTCCGACTACAAATTAGTCAAATCCTCGGTAGAGTAAGCCAAGAGCTTCGTCTCGGGCAGCTACTGAGGGACATAGGAAATTCATAAATACCAAATCCTTTTAACATGTAACAAACCTACTCCTCAGTAAGGCAAGCCAAGAGCTTCGTCTCGGGCACCTTATGAGGAAGACACGCAATAACGGCAATAATAAATATCTATAAAAAAATTATTAAACCGAAGTAGGGTATGCCAAGAGCATCGTCTCGGGCGGTTCCCTACTTCGGAATACAAATAAAAGTCCTTGGTAGAGTTAGCCAAGAGCTTCGTCTCGGGCACCTATGGAGGGACATAGGAAATTCATAAATACCCAATCCCTATAACGTATAATATATTGCTAAAATCTTAAAAATGCAAATTTCATTGGTAATGATGAAGCTAATTGGTAGCGTTTATATTAAAAGAAAAGTAGTCTACTCGGTAGTTTACAGTGTAACAAACCTACTCCTCAGTAAGGTAAGCCATGAGCTTCGTCTCGGGCACCTACTGAGGAATACGCGCAATAACGACAATAATAATAATAATAATAATAATAATAATAATAATAATAATAATAATAATAATAATAATAATAATAATAATAACAATAATAATAATAATAATAATAATAATAATAATAATAATAATAATAATAATAATAGGTGTGACCTACCAGGCAAGCGATATCCCTTCAATATTGATATAAGTCATCTGCAAGTTTTATGTTATGTGCAACCCACCCCCCCCCTACTTTTGAGGCCACGAGATAAAATATCAAATTATTAACTTGAAAAGTTATGTGTACATTAAATGTCTACCTAAAAAGGATAAAACTAGCTCAGATAATGTGTTAAAATAGTTGAAAACAAGGGTAAATTAATTGATTGCTTGTTTTCCTACCGAATGTCTGGTTTTTCTCCAGGTACTACAGCTTCCTCCCCAATTTTAACTGGATGCCATGATATAGCTGAAAAATCCTTCAAAGCCAGAAATGGCCGGATTTCGTTAAACAGGAAGTAGGTGAGCGACAGACCTGAAATCGAATAACACGTTATGGGAGGCCATGCTGATGCTGCATACCAAATTTCAAGAGAATGTGGTTAGTAGTTGCTGAGAAAACTGCTACGAAAACTTTTCCCCGCCCGCCCGCCAGATATTCACCATACTATAACCCGGATTTTCACTCTGTGAAATCCGGCCAAAAATTGCTGATGGCTATAAACATTCAAACAAACAAACCAACCATCCTTGTAATTGTATACAATTATACTATAGATAATTTTATTGGATTAATGTGCTTTAAAAAAAATAAATTAATTAATAAATTAATTCATTAATTAATTAATGCTATAAAAGGAGAAGCAAGCAAGACTCCTGTCACTATTGAGGATGGTACTAATGTCACACCTGTAAATATTCTGGAACACCGAGTTTGAAGAGTAGACTTAAAATGTAGGCAGTGCTCAACTGCTATTTTAGTTGACAAGGATTGAAAGTTTTCCTACTAAAGGTCAGGTACTCTAGCATCCTCCTCTGATGGTTGAAAAATTGCTAAAAGTGGCGTTAAGCAACATTCAAACAAACGAACATAAATTGTTTGGTCCAAAGATACGTCAGAGACAGTGATTTCATGCCGTGTCAATACAAGGGTGATATTGTTGTTCAAATATATATAACTTTGCTGTTAGATAAGATTTTATTAAGTTAAACATAACCAGCTGTCATATACATGTAAAGATATGTGCCAACTAAATAAATCATTAACATTTTTTGCATATTTCCAAATTTACAGTGTAACTTCAATGACTATACAGAGTAGACCTGTGTGTGTAGATCATGAATCACAAAAATCAAGCATTAAAATATAATCCTCACTTACAAAAACAGCAGGAATTAAATTTCTTGTTGAAAAACTTATTTTTCACCCATGGACTTACAATCCAAAGAAAGACAAAAATTACACTTTGTATTTGTGAGGCATTTTGAACAGAAAAATTAAAACAATTTAAATTCAGTGGTTAAAATTAGCACTGTACTGATATATATCCCAGTGATCTGGTAACTTTCTGAAAGTTTTGGGAAAAAATGTCTTTTAAATTTTGTTGAAGATTAATGTTTTTAAGCACAACATAGCAACAACAGCTGATTAATGATCAGTTATTAACTGTGAGCCTTGTTAAACTATCTCTATACATTGCACTTGACTTGGTTTTAGAACAGTAAAAACTAGATATCAGTGTCAGAGATGGAATCCATCTCTGTGGGTCCAGCTGACCTTGAGGTCAAGGTGAAAGGTCATCAACATCGCCTTGATATTATCTACCCACATACCATATATCAAAAGGCTACCTCAAAAGATAAAAAAAGTTATAGCTCGGACACTATTAGTTTCGGACAGACAGACAGTTGACTATAGGGCATTGGCCATAATAAAAACAGAAACCTCAAAATAAAGCTGTGTCACTGGCTTCTAATTCATTTCATGGATTTTTGTCTTTCAGTGCTTACTTATTCTATTGCCTTGATTGCAGTTTTGTAATGTAGGCATTACACAATTTAGATTCTTTTTGAATAACTTTGGTGGCCCCGGGCCAATTTGGCCCTTAAAAGGGCTAATTTGACACATTGTTCAGTTGTCTCATCTATGTTGCTGCCGTCAAACTGTGGCCAAGTGTCCAGTCCAACAATCATTTTCAGTATTTGTATTCCCAACTTTATAAATGTGTAGGTTCTGCAAGCTGCTATAATTCCAGGATTGATAATTCTGTGTCTTGCTCCGGAAAAATAAACAGTTAAGATTTAACAATAAAATCATAACATTATTAATAAAATGTACAAGCTAAACAAGAGCTATTTCTTAAAAGAACACAATTTTTCATTTTAATTATCAATCAATCAATCAGTTTATTGGATAAAAGCACATTAATCAACAATGCAATGTAATCCATGTAAGACATAAGTAGAATTATATTAAAATACAATTAGAACTAAATAATGTATGAAAATTATCAAGGTACAGTTCAGTATTACCAGCCTCTTTACTGGTGTAAACAGGGACGGGTACTTAAGGTAAAAATATTGGTTGTCTGCATGATATAAGCTAAATTGCAGGAAATACTTGCTAACTATAGTAGACTGGTTATAAGACTTATAATTCAATTTTTCAATCTATAATTAAAATTAAATCTTACACTTGCTACCCCCTTTTGTTATTGTTCGCTAACGCAGCGACCAATAACAGAAAGGGGGAGCAGGTGAATGATTAAATTTTAAGTAGATTGTCACTTTTTTATTTTGGCTATTTAAATTCAGTTAAATGGTAAGATCGGGATAGAAACGGACAAAGCGTTATTTTCCCATTACCCAGATACGAGCAGCGAGGGCGGCAGAAAATTCTTCTGCCTGCAGCAGACGCTGAAAATTGCAACGTCACATGTCTTTTTAAATTCAGTTGGAAACATGTACACATTGCGCAATCATAAAGTAAGAAATTGACACTTACAAATTAACAAGATTGGGTTTGTTTTTTATGAACCAGGATCAGCAGACGAATTTATACGGCAGACGATCACAAGTCATGGCAGCAAATATCAGTAATACTTTGGTTAAAAAATAAATGTTTTATAAATATAACATTTAAAAAAACATATTTCGTCTGTATTTTCTTCTCGTGTCGATTTTTCCATTTATTTTACGTCGTTGCTTTGTTTGTTTGTTTGTTTGATGGTGTTTAACGCCAATTTCAGCAATTTTTCAGCTATATCATGGCGTCCAGTTTTTTTGGGGGAGGAAGCCGGAGTACCCGGAGAAAACCCCCGACCTGCGGTAGGAAAACTGGCAATCCTTGTCAATTAAGATTGGAGTCGAGTACACCCTGCCTGCAGTGAGAATCGAATCCGCAATCTCAGTGCTGACAGACCACGTGATCAATAGTAGACGAACTACCTTGACCACTCGGCCACCGAGGCCCCTTTACGTAGTTTCGATAACTTACGAGAAGTAGAGTCAAAATGGTGAAAAGAAAACATCCTTCAAACAGAAAAAAAAATACATTATTAAAGGAAAACATTTGAAGTTGTGTTCAGTTATTTTCGTTAACGAAATTTAATGTCTTGATACCTAGAAGCAGTTTTGTTGCACACTTTTCTCATACAACGGAGATTTTTGCGATGTTGCGTAGAAATTGGAGAATAACTTGAAAACTTCGGGTTGCAAGAATTTTTTACAACATTATAGTCTCATAGTCATAGGATACTTCTACCATTAAGCGAGCTATCGCTCGCTAATAATAATAATAATAATAATACAAAGTTGGGTATGCCAAGAGCTACGTCTCGGGCGGGTACCTACTTCTGAACAATAATCCCTGTACATAATGTTTATAGCAATCTCTTGTATATATATTAAAAAAAATCGAAAAAAGAATAGAATTCTTTGATATATTTCTTAAAAATTTAAAAAAAAACGTAAGAACATGTTTATCATGCTTATCTTATAATTTACAAAAATAAAAAAATATTGAACTTAAAGAAACCAAGTGAAAACTAACAATAATACAATTCCACATTGAAATGTATATAACTGAGTTACTTTATCATTTTCAAATTCAAATTAATCATGTTAGGCTATAGTAATGTATATATACATGTAAATAATTTGTTTGTTTTTCGTCTGTCAGATGAGACGTAAAACTGGTGCCTTGTGTACAGTATTCCATCAACTGGCACGCTAAAGATCCCATTGGCATTATTCTATAAGAGTAGGCGCACGCGCCGATGCCATGGCACGTCCCGTACTTGCTGCTGGCGTCTTGGTTCTCTGGCTGGCGGCGGCTTGATAAATCTACTTCTACTAAGTCTTCTTGGTTGCGGCATCTCTGACTACTTACGTGCCGGCATCGTTTTAAAAATAGAGGTTTTTTAAATGTATTATTTATTTTTCTTCCTTTTTAATTAATTATTTTTAATTAATTTCAATTATTTATATATTTGCTATATTTTATCATTTCACTTATAGTATTTATGGCCTTTAAATTCCCCAAAAATACAAATAAATAGGTAAAAAAAATTTAAATAAAAGCCATTAGGCAATAAGTCCGTGCGGGACAGTTTTACAGTAGTCAAGGACGTTAAAAAACCCCGTAAGTAAGTATAAGGTGTACTTCATATATTCATCAAATAGTAGCTTGTAATAAAACCGAATTAATTTTCTTCAATACAATATCCTGGAAAATTACACAGGACGATATGCACTGTTAGCAGAGCGGTTATAACCCAAAATATAAACAACCTTTAATTCTTATTGTCAAACTGGCAGTCAGAGATTATCCTCAACACTATCCTTCAATAACTTTACAGAAACACATTTAAAGTTAATAATGCGTGAACATTTACATATTGCTTTATTTAGTAGGAATACAACGTAATAAATTCAAAAATGTAAGTCAAAATCTGTATTTTTTAGTGAGAATACAGAAATATTGTCGTGTCTAAAATTAATGTGTGACTGTTAAATTATAATTTCGAAATAACATATTAATCTTCAAAAGGATATGTTTAATGAGAAAGTTATTTCGAATGATTTATTTGTTATACGGAAGCCTATCAGTACCATAGGTGGTATTTTTTTAAACCTGTTATTACAACTTAGCTAACTTGTTATAACAACTTCGCTAACTTTTAATAACAACTTAGCTAACATGTTTTATTATACTTCATGCAAAAATGCTGTCTTTTTATTATTCGATTGAACACCGTTTTCAATGGATTTATCGGTATATCAACAAGACCAACTCACTCACAAACATATGATATGTTTGTGGGTGAGTTGGTCTTGTTGATATACCGATGTTCAATGATCTTTCAGGGATCTGGGTTGAAAACTATATTAAATTTAATTACCTTCTGCAAATGTTATGATAAAATAAAAAGTTCCAAGTCTGAAAAATTAGGAAAATAATCCTTGAACAATTTTATAATAGCATGTGTACAACTTCGTTCGATACATAGGAGTTGATTATACGAAATACCGTCTTCTGCAATTGTTCGGAAAAAATATATAATTCCCAATACTTATTCCATAATAGCATGTGCACAAACATGATGAATCTTTCTGTTAAGTTTCGATGAAAGAAGATGTGTCCTGTCAACTCCAAACATTGAGTTCTCGTTTGATTTGTTTTTAGCAGAAGATACATAAAGAGGAAAATCCCCTAATAATATAAGATTACCCAAAACGGATCCAGACATGTAAATGCTACACGGTAAAATAATAAATTTAAAAAAATAGTCTTTTTCCTGCAGAGTAGAAATCCATGTCAGTTCAGCGAGGGGTGTAATATGGCATCCATATCACAGGGGTGCGATATGGCATCCATATCATACCCCTTGATATCATTATCACACTCTTTGTGATATGAGTTGACTGACATTGTCGGGATCACATATGCAAAAACAAACATATAATTACTAAGTATATGATAAAACAACTTAGCTAACTTGTGAAACGTGATTTTCAATTTACTGAATGCCTATAATCTAAAAAGGAAACGTGGACTACCATATAGATATTGTACTGAATAATATTTTTTAAATGGAAAATGCTTGTTGTTCTGCTATTTGTTTTTCCAAATAATAATTGCCCGTTTTCATATATTTGTTGTCCATTTGACATGATTGCGCGAAAAAATAAGACCTGTAAGTAAATTTCAGCTGATGCGGCTTATCATTAACCAGGTTGTCAATTTTCATTCTGAGCGCGTGATATTTTTATATCAGTCGTAATCTTCTGCTGGAGCGGGTGATAATTTACCGGGCAATCTCCGGTCTGAGCGGGTGTTAACTTTTTATATCACCCGTTGGGAGGAAAGCACGGGGAATTAACACCTATAATGGGCGGGGCTAAAATCGGTATCAGTAGAATTAACACATGGTTACTGTCCAATAAAAAGACAGCATTTGTGCATGAAATATAACAAAACAACTTATTAGCTTGTTATAACAACTTAGCTTTGTTGTAATAATAACTTAGTTACATGTAACTTGTTATAACAACTTCAATCCTTATATAAATCAATGCACTAGGGAAGAATCTTCTATTTTCAAAATGGACAGAGTTGTTTGTCGTTTTTACTTTGACCTTGGGTTCAAATATTCTGATATAGAATTTTTGGCAAAAAACAAAGCATCATAATAAATATGACAAATTTGAAAAGACTGTTCAAAAAGGAGGGTTTATGCAGACGCAAATTTAAAAGTAATATTCTTGAAGTGGCCAAATTTTTCCAGAAACAACTTGATAATGGTAGCCAGTTGGGATATCGATCAATGCATTTAAGATGTATTCACACTGAGATTGCGGGTTCGATTCTCACTGCAGGCAGGGTGTACTCGACTCCAATCTTAATTGACAAGGATTGCCAGTTTTCCTACCGCAGGTCGGGGGTTTTCTCCGGGTACTCCGGCTTCCTCCCCCAATAAAAACTGGACGCCATGATATAGCTGGAAAATTGCTGAAATTGGCGTTAAACACGATCAAACAAACAAACAAACAAGATGTATTCAAAATTCATTGTGTGTGTCAAGAGATACCGTGAGGATCCTTATTCAGATATTAGATAAAAAAGGCATCGAGTTTCGAATAAAACAGCGTTTTCGCAGAAGAAAATATTGCGCATCTGGACCAAATTTTCTCTGGCATGTAGATTCATACGATAAGTTGAAGAAATTCGGTATTTGCATTAATGGATGTATTGATGGGTTCTCTAGAAACATCATATGGCTATGTGCTAATCAAACAAGCAGTGACCCTATCGCCTGCTGAAAAAAGACACCCATTCATATATTTCTAGTGCAATTATGTGACTATTCATATAAAAGTATCTATAAATGTGCAGATTCAATATTTATCCTTAAATGCTTATATATTTATGCATATATAAAAATATAAATATTTAATCTGAGTTCGTATTCTTGTTGATCGTCTTCTGTTGTCATTAGTCTGATGAAGTTCTGGTGTCACTATCAAATCGCAAATTGTAGGTTATTGATATGGGACCTTTTTTGAAAAGTACACCTTATCATATATGCAACATCAAAATTTTCACCCTTTTCACAAATTGCATATCCAAAAAAGTAGACCCGTTTGGGCCGCACATATGTACCTTCCTAATTTATAATGGAAGTTACCCCCCTTTTTTGGTAAAACAAGTGCCCTTAGCGGAAATCTCACTGTTGTAATTATCTTGTTGATGTATGATTGATAAATTGCATAATTATCATCACAAGACCTTCGAATCACGTAATTTGCCCAAAATTATATGAACTTTCATGTAATAAAACAATGACTTTGATATAGGTCACTATCAGGATTTATCGGCCAGAGAAAATGAAATATTCACCGAGCTGCTAGGCGAGGTGAATATACATTTTTTAGGGCTCAGAAGTCCTGATAGCGACCGTATATCAAAGTCAGTAATTGTTTTATTACATGAATAAAGTCACCATCTTCCTTCATCAGAAAAACAGATTATGCTTACAGTTTGTAATTGTTGTAATACTGGTAACCCTTGATAACTTTTTTAATAATATATAATTAATGACTTTGATATAGGTCGGTTTCAGGATTTATCAGCCAAAAAAATGTAATATTCACCGAGCCGCTAGTCGAGGACTGATAAATCCTGATAGCGACCGTATATCAAAGTCAGTAATATAATTATTTTATTACATGAATAAAATCACCATGCATCTTCCTTCATCAGGAAAACAGAGGATGCTTGCGTTCGGTAATTGTTGTATGGCTGGTTACCCTTAATACTTTCTGTTAATACTGCATTTTGATATTGATTTGCTGATAATCCTGAAATTCCAGTTTCATCACATTTCAAATATTGAAAAGAATATATATAAATCAATAATTTTATTCTGACATTTTTAACAGTATATTTTTTAATTACAGATGATTCATTGACCATTTAAATTGAAATTTATAGTTATGTTGGAACAGTCATGAAAATAGTGTTTGAACTGGTATAAACCAGGTTTATACTGGATTTCGATTGACTACTGTTCAGCGGAATCGTGCAGCAGACAAAAATTTCAATATTGTTATGCAATTTTAGTACTGTTGCGATTTATCCTGACTCGAAAGTTGTTTTTAGACCAATAAAAAACACGCAAAATTCTATTCATGTTATAATTACTTATAGCACTATAAATTTCATAAATAAATATTATACAAATATTCCGAATGATTGTACAAGAATAATTTCCCAAAGTACCTTGAATTGCATGTATATGTTATATTGCCCGACGCAACGACGCCAACGGAGGAGGGCAATATAATATGTACATGCAATTCAAGCTACCAAGAAAAAAATATTCTTTTTTTAATATTCTATATTTTAACATGACTGAAAAAAAATCTAGATTAACATCAGAAACATCCAAGAATCTTGGGATTTTTTCTATTTTGTCATCTGTAAACAATGGCAAGTGCCTTCCGTTATGTAGATGATCAGTCAATATAAGTACCAGAACTGAACTTGAACTGCGTCATATTTTCGAACAATTTTGTATTTTGTTGGTACAATTTTACGTTATGTATACAATGTAATTTTACGTCCTTTTATTTTATTGTAGTTTGTCACCACGTTATGTAATAGTATTAATAAAGAGTTTGATAGTTGTACATAATCAGGAAATTGACAAGCATTAGTACATCATGCCAATATCTACTGCACGTTTGCTTAAAAGCCTTTTAATGTGAATGCCGACTTTTTAGCTAGTATAGCCTGTATTATTATCAATATTCTTAAAACTATTTCCAAAAATATCATATAAAGATATTCTTCTTACATAAAACTTTTTGTTAAAGGACACAACATAAAGTCCTTACCGGATAGTTCTAACAAGTAATATTGATCAACGCTGGCTGCTCGATCGTCCTGAACTGTATTCTTGTTTGTTGATTTTGTCCAACACGAATTTACAGCAGACTGCATGGCGTTTGCAGTGTGGAACAGAGTATGCATAGAAGTCTAGCAGAAGTAGAATGCAAATTTTATAGCACATGTATTACAAATCATATTTAAGTATACTTTAACCTACTTACAAATCATAATTGAGTATACTTTAACCCACTTACTTTGACTTAATCAATGAACATAATAAACATGTAATAAACACGCTTCTGGCGAAGAAAATTTTTTTGTTAACCTTGGTATCTTTGACGATATTTTATTATGTAACTATTATTCAAAGACAAAAACAAACAATGTCTTATTGATTTGGTCAAAGGAAACGGAATACTTATTTACGTTGTTTCTATGCATGTTTGCGGATAAAAGAAGGCGGATCTGAAAGAATGAAACGGACAAATAGCTTGTTTTTTAAATACCTGCGTCTATAAGTAATTTTCTTCCATATTCAAATTATATTTAAAATGTCAAGTGTGTGATGAGAACATTGCATCATTTACTTCAACTAATATCGAGAAATAGTTATCATTACCTCATCGCTTATAAACAAATGCGAATCTGAACTCAATGGAACGAACACATTTCTTCTTTTTAATACTGGTGTCTATAATTTGTAAGTATTTTAGCATTGAACTCATATTTATTATGTCAAGTGTATGACTAGAATTCTGTTTAGAGAATATTGTTTCTTTCAATCTAACATTGAGATAAATTCCTTGTTTCTAGAATATTTAAGACCTTATAATCATTTTCTTACAAACTAAGAATAATATGAATGTAGGCGCAGCCTAAATGCGAGCATCGCACATTGTTCATGTCGTTACTTCAGAGCCCCCTAACAGTGCCTCTACATTCCATTGATGACGTGACGTCTTTTCTAATGTGTTGGTGACGTCACAAAACTCAATTTCAAATACAGCGTTTCAGATGTGAAAAAAATTTGTCTGGCATTTTTGTAGTAATTTAAAAAATAAACACTTTAATTTTATCGATGTCAAAATTATTTTTGTCTACTTTTATATTATATATTTTTTCGTTCGTCTACAATATTTTCTTCGGATAGCTCAGCTACCATCTGAAATGGATTTGTTCATATGGATCACGTGACTTTTTTTACACACGCATGTAACCGTATAGCTCGCATCTGCGATGCTCGCTATTAACGCGGTTAAGATTATTTGAAGTTTGATAGCTCTTGTTACTGCTTGATCAGTTGAATCTATAAGTTCTAATTAGTATATTGATGCATGCTTGTTTGTTCGAATGGGTGTATTGCAATTTTCAGCAATCTTTCAGATATATCATGGCGCCCAGTTTTTATTGTGTGGAGGAAGCCGGAGTACCCGATGAAAATCTCCGAACTTTAGAAAGAAAACTGACAATCCTTGTTGAGCATACCATAACGGCAGTAAGGATCGAACACGCAATCTCATTGCTTGAACGCCGGTAATCAATAGTAGTTGACAAACTACCTTATCCACTGGGCCATCGAAGCCCAAGTAAATTAATGTATCTTTACCTAAACTTAAACCAATACACAACGTGCGAACACTGTTCTTTTTTTCATGATAATAATTTTAGCAACTAATATATGTTTGTTTGTTTGTTTAATGGTGTTTAACACCACTTTCAGCATTTTTTCATCAATATCAGCATAGGAAAACTGGACTATATATATGGAAGAGATTGATAGTCGCTTTCTCATCAATGGAGCCCTACCAGCTTTTTAATCTCGAAAAATCATTAAGTCATTATCATATTCGTAAGATCGAGACGCATTCAATCTATATGCACAAAGAATTATTAGGTTCTTACATAGGTTTTTTTTTAAAAAAGATGATGTTATCTTCCACGAGTGACAGAAATCTAATGCCAATACGAGTGAAAGATCACACGGGCTTTCCCAAAAGTGCATGAAAATACCTATTTCTTACGTAAAGCAACATCTTTCACATGGCGATATCTTATAGACTCTCCATTGTTTAATATCCAACATCCAATCAGAACGCCCGAAACAAGAAAGTTATGTTACCTTATGTTTCAGGAATTTTTTATTAGATGATGCAACGAGTGCGCGTGAGCTCATCTGTAATCAGGCATCTCAACCTGAAAAACTCTATTTGAACAAATATTGTAGCAATTTTGTTATGATATCATAATACTGCCTTAAAGTTTAACTGTAACACCCCGATATAAAAGCTTCTCTTTTCATCAAAACTGCAGGACTGGAACACCCTTAGAAAAAGTGTTGCTATTGCATATACCGTCAAGGGCGCCGTGGCTGCCCTTCTACCCCCCCCCCCCCCCCAAAAAAAAAAAAATGCCAATAAAGCGCCAATTTCAATGAAAATTATTCTACTAAGGTCATTTAATTGTAGTAATATAGCAATTTAGTTAGAAATGGTCACATGAGATGTAACAAATCGTCGTGTACCCCACGTGCTACGTCGTATCTCCATCTCCACCCACTAGTACCATTGTGTCGGCCTACTTGCAGTCAACCTCAGATTCAAGATTATGCATAGTCCAATTCACTTGTTTCGTAGTCCCCGAAGTTTGTATTCCTACCAGAATCAGCTAAATATTGTCGAAAACATTTTACTGCACACTGTGAACTCTTTTTTATTGTTTTAAGCGTATTTTTGTTCAAGTAATTCATCAATTTCGGTGTCGTCTGGCAGATGAAACCGCTTCCTGCCATGTTTACGAAATAAATGTAGAGACGATACCGGAAAAATCAGGGTGAAAATACGGAAAGAACGAAAACTCTGAGATAAGATAAGATAAGATAAGATAAGAAAACTTTATTTGAATTCGGCATGACATTATCAACAAATAACATAAGCTCAACTGTAACAGAGCCTTTGACCGAATAGAAATCTGCATCAAAAATCGGAATATATATATACTATATATATATAATTGATTGATTGATTGATGGTGTTTAACGCCCGAGCAGCAATATTTCAGCTATATTCAGGCGATGAACATGAAATGGATGATAAAATGAACATGAAATGATGATGAATGAAAATGGGATGGGACACAAGGAAAAATAGGGGTAACGGATTTTAGATTGCCACTGGCAAATGGGAGGATGGATAGGGTCGGGCAATTTAGCCTCCTGTAGCGGGATCGAAATCCCTACTCATAGCGAATACTACAGCAGCGTTCTTTAACGATATATTTATTTATTTATATATATATTATAAATCAACTATACTTTAACCTATTACTTTTGACTTAATCAATACGCAAAATATTACGTATATTATTAAACGACAAAGCAAACAATCCGGTTGACTTTGTCAACATCTTACCGCAAACCAAACGGAATACATAAGTTCAATGCCTGCTAGCTGATAAAGGAGGGTGTTGGTTCGGAAATCAGTGTAATGAACACATTTCTTCTTTTTAATGTTTGTTTCTCTAGTTTGTTAGTATTTTTCTTCTATCTTCAACTATTATGTAATATGACAAGTGTGTATGACGAGAACTGTTTTCAAAGCATCATTTACTTTCAATCAAATATTGCAATACATTTCTATGTGTCGAGAATATGTAAGACCGCAATAATCCTTTTTTTTCATGAATAAGATATAGACTTACAGAGATCTATTCATTGATTAATTTTGATTGGTTAATACTACTTCAAGTCAAAGAAAACCTGCAGTTTTATCAGTCGATAAAAGTCCAGGGCACGCGCTTCCTTCCAGTACACTAACAACGCGGAGTAATTTAATAAAACAAAATGCTGTGTTCACAATTATTTTTTAAACAAACAATTTCTATTTTTTATTTCCAACTAGTCATTTCAAGTAATTTTTGGATATTTTGCTTCTTTATCTACGCTCAAGAAAATTATTACGCATGATGCATCATCATGTTAACGAAGTTTATTATGACCATTTTATGTAATTTATTGCGGGGAGTGAGGCGCTTTCTTATTCTTTCGTTATTGTATCGAAGGTTCATACAGCGCCATATACGTATTATAGGTGTTAACAAATCTTGATTTGCCGCTTTCAACATTTTTTGTAGATAAAGAAGTGCTAAACATTCGTACACTTTTTTTGCCTTAGGCATCTTAATATTCAACCCATAGAAAGTCAACCTTTCTAATCTACATGGCTTGATTTGGTTCAGAATTGGCGTTTTTAATTGTATATGACATGGTTTATTTCGGTGAAAAACAGCGTAAGTTTTAAACAGCATTTTCTAGTAATGCAGAGAGCACTAAATAATTTGCAAGGCTTCATGAATTTAGATTTCAAAAATGTGATTTTTTTAATTGACGAATTTTTAACTGAAAGTCTCAGTTGGGGTTAATAATGCAGAAATTTCTATATACAAGTAAGAAGCAAATATCTATTAGATCAGTTTAAGAAATAATTAGAAGAAAAGGAATAAGTTGGTCTTCAATTCATCTGAAATAGACTCAAAATTTTGTACAAACACTTGCAAAACCGCTACGCGAGTTATATAAAAAAGTGAATAAAAAGGGATATGTCTAAAAACAAAACAAAAAAACAAAAAAACAAAAAAAAAACAACAGCAACGACAATTAACCCGATCAGATAGGAAAACGTCAACACAAGATCACCCATGGTCTTCGATAAACGGCGAGGAGAGCTCGCACCTGTATGCCAGCTTCAGCTGGCACCTAAACACAAATGCTTACCGGCACTAAAACAAAGAGAACTGCATATAAATAATACATGAGCTAAATTTTTTTATTCAGATTTGGTATCTGAATGAATACCTTTACCAAATATAAAATAGAACGTCAATACAGTATTCTTTAATAATTTTTAGTTATTGAATGTTATTATCTTATCTGTTTGATTTTTCACAACTTCATTTTAATAAAGTTATTATTTTCTTATGACGATTCTGGATTATTCTTAGTGCGATTCGGGATATCCTGAATTCTTCTAGATGAATGTGGAATTCGAGATTGCCCTGAATAAAATCCCTTTTAAATGTATGCATTGTTTTTTTATTGGGTAGTAAATTATGTTTAAATTGAAATCAATATTTTCCAACTTTTTTTGTAAAGAATCTTGATATTATAAATTAAACCATACATACGTGTGCATCCAAGACGTGTGGCCGAATTCAAGAAAAAAAACTATCACAGAAAATGTGATATTCTTTGCTCAGAAGATTTTTTGCGAAGAAAAGGTTCAAACAACTTTGTGCCTTACAAAAGATCATTGGGGACAAGGCGAAATTTTGGCCTCTGTAAACAGACAAATTCAGGATATGCAGAGACTGACTCGCACAACATCTAAAACGATGCCAAATAATAGTCGAAATCTTGCAGCCTGGTTCATTGGCAGGTTGCTAAAAAGATTCAAACCCAATGAAAATAGAAAATATAAAAGAAAGATAAAGATTTTGCATAGACAAAGATATATACCAAATCTAATTATGATGAGCAAATCAATTTTCTTGTTGCAAATATAGTACTACTTAAAAATAAGCAAGCATTTTTCATTTAAACATTTTTACAATATCGATTATTATTTTTTGAAAAAAAAATACAATTCGTCAGAATGAAAATTGCCATTTCATATACAGGTACGATCATGTCATACTTATTTATTTATTTTACTGCTTTTATTTACGTGTAGTTTAATAACAATCAAATATGTCATGTATGGTCTGAAACGTAGAGAAATTTCAGAATATTCTGAAACCTATATCTAGACATTATTTTTCGGAACTACATAGAGGCTTAGCTCTTCATAGTTGTATTCCAGTTTTTCCCTACAGATGATCTCAGTACCAGCCCCAAGGTCATAAGGTCATATTAAAAAGTATTGCGTAAAAAGATTTTATTTCCTGTACCCAGGTTTGTGTGTGTTTTAGTATTTCTGTGGTTGTTATTGTGTGTCTGTTTATCTGTTTAAAGTTAAACGAAGAAAGAGGGTGTGAAGTACAGCATACTACTTTAGAAAAATGAAAGAAATTGAGATCCAAACGAACAAGATATTTATAGTTTTATTACTTTCGTCAACAGCGCTATTTATATATATTTATGGTATAATGCTTGACAGTTGCACATTTTATTGAGAAACATTTGCCCAGAAACAATTACTACCTTCGCTAATGTGCTTGTTGTTAAGAAAACGGATGTATTAAACCATGAAAAAAAAAAGAAACGCGTCTCTTCGATCTGTATCATTAAAGATAATCCTTCAGGCTTAAAAAAAGGGAGCAAAACATCAAGAATTATATGTACTGATTGTTCTTCTTACAATTTCTGTCAGCAAATTGAAGGTGAACGGCAAATACAAATAGACATTTGGATGTGCATTACCATTTGTAATGAACAGCAGGTATCCTCGAAAAAATAGCCTGTTTCCGGTACTGGGGCAATGCTCTCATCCAAACAGAAAATAAATTGCCCAATGTTCCACCAAATACCCAGATGACGTTGATTTGAAAACTTGCCCAATTGACATACACAGCAATAACATGCAAATAATTTATGTTAACTATTAATACTACTCTAAATATATTTAAATAAATATCGACCGAAATCGGCCCTTTGGCAGCGAAAGGCACCGTCAATCGGCCAAATCGGCGCTCTGGCAGTGAAAGGTAACATCAATCGGCTAAATCGGCCCTCTGGCATGCAGTGAAAGGTGAAAGGTAACGTAAATCGGCCCAAATCGCCCAATTGGCAGTATAAGGGTTAAATAAATATTCTAATATGATGCCTTTCAAGCGCTTTGGAAACAAACCTCTATTTAAATATTCAATAAAATATGGCTGTTCCAGCCATTTAAAAAAATCACCCCCCCCCCCACTTCCGTGTGCTCATGCAGCTTTTTGCATGTCTTTTTTATTATTATTCTATATTATACTTTTGTATTACGAAAATCCAATAGAAAAAAATTGGGGCAGCCATGTATTATTTCTTAATTATCAATTTGATACCCATAATTTTATGTTTGTTTTTCAGTAGATAAATTCAAACTAATCTTGAACTGTATAATAATTTGTTCATTGTATTCAAAATGAGTTTACAGCATACTGGGAACCTATCAGATGTCAGACGAACGTAAATTTCACGGCATATAAGTTCAATGCCTGCTAGCTTATTAAGGAGGGTGTTGGTTCGGAAGTCAGTGTAATGAACACATTTATTTGCAGTAATGTTTTTGTCTCTAATTTGTTATTTTTTTCATTTTTCTATCTTCAACTAGTATGTAATATGACAAGTGTGTATGACGAGAACTGTTTCCAAAGCATCATTTACTTTCAATCAAATATTGCAATAAATTTCTTTGTGCCGAGAATATGTAAGGCCGCAATAATCCTTTTTTTTTTCATGAATAATTTTCATTGATTAATTTTGATTGGTGAATACTACTTCCAGTCAAAGAAAATCTGCAGTTTTATCCGTCGATAAAATTCAAGGGGACGCGCTTCCTTCCCAGTTCCCATTACACAAACAACGCGTAGTAATTTCATAAAACAAATGCGGTGTTCACAATTTTCATGAAATAATCTTAAATTAATACTTATTGTTTGCGTATGGAATTAATTTTAAGAAATTAATGCAAGATATTTTTATGGGTGTTTAAAAGCGTGGGCCATGCGCACATTTTTGTGCTTCGGTCCACGCTTTTACGCACCCATATAACTACATTCATTCATTCATTCATTCATATCTTTATTTCCTCATTTATATGAGATTATATGAAATACAATGTATAGGTATTATGAGTAACTAAAAAATAAGGTGAGTATTTACATAAAGATGGGTGTAAGCAACGTTATAATGTCGAAATATCAATAATACTATTTACATGTCTATAAATATGAACTAAGATATCCTGATTCCAGCTCTTGCTGAAAACCGTTCATGCCTCAGCAGACGATGTTGACAAACGTTTCAACCTGTTATAGTGCGCTAGAGATTGAACAATATGTCTATGACATAGTAAAAGAAAACTTTCATAATCGACTAGATGATCAGTGTCGTCGATATTTTCACCAAGGAGAATTTGATAGAATTGTTCCTCGTTTTTTACGTAAAGTTTGTAAAAGAATTCAAGGGGAAAATTTTCTATCACGGTATCCCAAAAAGCATTCTGTAAAACGAAAAAAAAAGCACTTTCTTGTTGGGGGTCTGGTGGTGACTGAGTGGTTAAGGTAGTTCGTCTACTATTGATCACGTGGTCTGCCAACGCTGAGGCTGCGGGTTCGAGTCTCGCTGCGGGCAGAGTACGCTCGACTCCAATCTTAATTGACAAGGATTGCCAGTTTTCCTACCGAAGGTCGGGGGATATTCTCCGGGTACTCTGGCTTCTTCCATCAATAAAAACTAGACGCCATGATATAGCTTAAAAAATGCTGAAAATGGCGTTAAACCCCATTTAAACAAACAAAACAATCATACATTAATTTAATCAAGTAATAATCGGAACAAAAAACTTCAAATGATCTCAACCACTTGACTATGTTCTAAGTTTCGACACTTATTTATGAAGAAAAGGATTATCATTTTCTTACATAGACATAGTTCAAAAATTTACATATCAACAGAAAAAAGTGTTTACATATTATATGGATTTAATTAGTACAGATACATCAGTTTACTAATAAATACTTCTAGATGAACTTAATCAAGTATTAGCAGTGAATTAACAAAACTAAACATGATGTCACCTTTTCTGTGCTTAGTTTTGTGAATAAGGATTTTGAAATTACACATTAGGGTAATGAATGCATTGAACAACGCATCTCACTAAAAATATTAGCCTTCAGTTACCGCCAGCGTACTAAATATTGTTTAAAGTATTTTGACACCTATAGCTTTCTATTGTACAATAAAATATATTGTTTTTATATGTTATTTGCATCTTTCGTTCTGTCTATATTTGCGTCCATTCATTTTTTGGTTTGCCAAATCGAATAAGAAACGAGTAGTATCTTTAAAAAAAATAGTCGACGCATTTAACTTAGAGATGTATTGTAAAGTATAACGGAAACGGAACAAACAACAGTAAGAAAAAAACTTATCAAACGAAAGAAAGAGACAAGAAACATTAACGTTTTCTTTCATTAATGTGTGTGAAGGAGGTAAACAATTAAGGTGATGTGAACTGTATCCAATCAAAATAAGGCTATAATATAAGAAGGTTGCTACATTGATGTACTAATCAAGAACTTTTTAAGTTCAGTTAAAGTGAGAAAATACAAGATCAATATTTTATGACTTGTTGACGTCATTTATTTATATTGACACTCAATAACTAAGGCCATTCGTTGGTCAGTCTGTGTCCATAATTTTGACATTTGTATCGTTGCATAATCTTGTAGACTTCTATATTATATGCTGTATCGTCATGTTTGTCGATCCGATACTTAATAAGTGTAATGGTTGGTAGCTTCCTTTAGACCCTTTATATATATATTGAAAATAAAAATAGGAAAATACACCAAAATGTCTTCCATGGTATATCACATCAGTTAAATACAGAGTAAATTCATTTTGACACATAATATGGATTTTTCCGACTTGTTTATATATCTTTCTAACAATATATATATACGTCTATAATGAAATCAATACTTTCAAACTTAATAGTACCGAGATTCGATCAACTGAACATTTAGTTTCCAGAACTAATCAGTTTACAGTACTGTTCTTTGAGGTCAACACAACTTGTGAAGGAAAAAATTTATATACATATATTGATTTCTTGAATTTTCCGACTTGTTTATATATCTTTCTAACAATATATACGTCTATAATGAAATCAATACTTTCAAACTTAATATTCCGAGATTCGATCAATTGAACATTTAGTTTCCAGAACTAATCGGTTTACAGTACTGTTATTTGAGGTCGAACACATCAAAGCAACACATTCACAAACTATTGTAGTTATGTAATTAAATAAGGTTGTCGACATATTCTACATCTGCGCGAAAAAGTAACCCATGGACATGGAAGCTGGTTGTGGTAATTTTTGCCATATTATTTAAAAGGAAAAGTCATTTAGTTTTTATTCATATATATCATAACTAATCAACAAAACGTTATCTTCTTCTTCTCCTTAGTATAAACCTCCTGTAGTTAGGAGCACCTCCGTGGAGTTAATAATTTAATTTCTTGATATATTTTTTCAAAATTTATTTAGTGTATCTATGTACAATACATTATATATTATAGGACCTATATACAGTTATGACAGTGGTCTTTGGTTTTATAGTAGTGATCGTTTTAATCGTTTATCAGTGAGACATATATGCAGTGGAATATGATCATTTTATAGCCGTGGAAATACAACTAAAAGAAAAAATTATTAAAATAAAAATATATCATTGTTTTAGCAGTTATATCACATAGCTAGTTGGATAACTTCAGTCATTATTAAAATATGATAAAAAATGTTAAAAAAGTAAAACTTCATAAGACCTCAGTTATATAAAAACAAAGGAATACGTAAGCAATTAGAAGTACAGTAATTGGTCACACATGTTCATTTTTCACTACACATTATTTAATAAATAAATCACTAAAATTTTAAAACCATATTTTAGGCTTGGATCTATGTATATTTAAAAAATATTTTTATAGTTGTTTATCTTATACTTTCCTTTGGTATACATATTTTTAGCAGCACATAAAGAGCTGTCAATAGTAATGTGTTTTTACTAAAATGTTTTCTAGATTTTGATGGACTTGAAATACAATTTTTATTAATGGTATTACATAACTAATAGTAATAAAGTAATAAACAAGTATTACATAAACGTATGACTATAATTATAATAAACATCAAAAATATTTTCATATTAGGACAACATATGTGACCAAGACAACTTATTATTTGTGACTTTTTTTCCTGTGACTTGTTTTCTGGTGACTTTTTTCCTGTGACTTTCTTTCCGTTTACCACTGGAATATATAGAGTTCATGAACAAATTCTCGAATTGGGGACAGTATAACTAATTATATCACGCTGGTAAAGTTTAGAAACTGACAAAGATTATTCATATCGTGCTAGTGGAGTGAAATGAGATTTTCTCAGATTGGATGATCAAAGGAAAATTGAACAAAATAGCGTTAAATAAAAAGTGAAGATGATGATGACCTTACGTGGCAACTCTATTACACAGTCGACACTGCAGACAGACAGACAGATAGATTAAACCAAACCAGGTGCCCAAAGGGGCAAAATAAGTCAACATTCATGATTTATAAAACAAGACAACATACACAGCTCAATAATATTGACAATATTTGAGTATGCATATGACAATTTGTAATACAATTAGTAATAATGAGGTATATTAAATACATATTTATGTATTTAATAAATATGACACGCAAGAGCAGCCATTTGGAATAAGGTATTGGGGCAAGAATAAACAAGATAGACAAAGGACAGGGGCACCAGTAAAAGATGCTACAAGGAATATCATACCTGTGCCCGGTGTCATTTGTCCAATAAAAAAATGTTCACATGTATGCTGAAGACATAAAACAAGAGACACCATGAGATGATTCTTAAAGGAGTTTTCTTACATGTGTCCAGTATTATATGTCTTAATAGTCAGTGGATAGTGTTTTCATTCTTTTTCCTTTTATGTTGAGAATATTATGTCATAGTTTTTTATTAAATAGGTGCATAAGGCATCAATAACAACTTGATTTTCATTACTAAGTGTCCATATATACTTTATTAATGTCATTTAAATTTGAAAAAAAACTATTTGATATTAATGATGAAATAAAATTATGTCCAAAGAGTGAAAGTTACAATGGAATAAAAAATTAATTTCATCTTCAACCTGTCCTGACATGCACTGGCGACAAAGTCTGTTTTGTCGGAGTATACCCTGGTACCTTCCCCCATCTATTTGAAATTTGTGTGCTGACATGCGCAGTTTAGTAATACTTCTCCTCCGCTTAAAAGTTTTAATAATAGAGAGGTATTTCATATATTCAAAATTTGTTTTAACAGAAAGGCATGTACCAAGTTTGCCATCTTTAAGTGTTTTTATATTTTTTACCACTCTTCTATGTAATTTGCTTTTACAACTTTATCTCATTTTGTTTTGAACACCTGGTGACTCTTTGCTAGTTCGGCTTTAAGGTCAGGCATTAATAATAATACCTGTTCAGTTGAACTATACCATTATGATAAATTAGTTCCATGTAGATATTCCGAAGTTTTATATGCTGCTTTGAGCAGAAGAAATGACATGTTAATATTTTCTAGTCTATGCCAACACTTAATTACCTGCATTCCTAAGTATTTATAGTGAGAAACACAATCTAATTCAGTGTATCATATTTGAATTTATGGCGAAGGTGCCTGCCTGCCCTGTTGAATACAACATTTTGTTTTATGTTGATATCAAGCAACCAATCTTTACAGATATGATCTAAACGTGGCTTTTTTGTTTTTAAATTTTGAAATGGAATAAGTTATTTCTTTGTCAGTTATTAAGTTGTCTAAAATATTGTAACAAGGATATTTTACAAGATTTTCAAGTTTAGGTTCTAGCTTTCTCAGTCTATTTCTGAAACCCTCTCATAAAGTTCTACAAGATTTGTAATTTGTGAAATCCATTTTGATAGCACCATTGCACAGCTTTCGTCTTCAAATTCTCTTTCTTGAAGCTCGTTCATGAGATCCCAATAAGATATCGGGTTCTCTTCATGGAGGGATTCAAGCTGTTCAATAATTGATCTGTTATAATCTCTATATTTTAATTTCCTCAATTTCGAGTACTGTTTATTTAGTTTGTAATAGTGTCCCGTTACAAGAGGATCACTTGGAAATCTGCTTAAAATTTTGCCATAATTAATTTTTTTTTAAGATTTAACTTCAGAATCATGCCAATTTTTATCTCCAGTCTTTTTACTTTAACTTTTGCCTTTGCTTCTTTCTAACGATTTTTTTTGCTGCTGAGATAAATATGTCATATAGCTCTGAAGTGCCCCTGTCAATAGATGTTTGTGATTCTAACATTTCTAACTTTTTGAATTTTTCAAGTTTTTCATAAATCTCAGTGGATGAAAGTGCCTCTTAGAACTTGTTGAAAGAATCATCTGACCATATGTAATTGGGTGTTTTTTTATACAATGTTACATCTTCACTTATATTATTAAATGACATATATTTATAGATTATTTACGTTTTTTGAAAAGAGATGAGTTTTCTCGTCCATATCTCATCGAAGGGCAACAGCCCTGAGATGAGATGACGAGAAAATGCATCGAGTTTCATAAAACGTAAATAATCTGTTTATCGCTGTTTTGTAACATTGTGACGTCGCAGTGTTTACTTAACGGCGTCTTGACAGCGAGCTGAGATGGGCCCATCTCACGATAGTAGAGTGAGATGGAATAATATCACACACAAAGATCAAAGGAAAATACTGCAAAATAGCGATAATTGGCTGATAATGCCAATTCAATAAAACAATGAGAATCTGATATAGTAGAGATGAAATCATTAACCTTAAAAACAAAATCTGATCAAGGATATTCTCCGACATAATAGTGTAATAAATTATACTGTGCCATTGGGCGAAAAGTATGTAAATTTACCATTCAAAATCCCCGAGGACTCTACCATTTAATATTCTGAGCTGGGTTGCTAAAATCTAAAAGTTCCCTCCCTCTTGTATCTATGGTCAGGTCTTTACTTTGACGAAAGTTGATTTGCTTTTCAACAGAGTAATTATCAAAAAGGTGTAAATGATGTGAAAAGTAATCTTTTACAATAAAATCATTCTCTCTGGAGATTCGAGCATTGAAATCTCCACAGAGAAGGATGTTCCATGTTTCTTAAGAATATTATGGTCGAGTCCTCTGGTATATGATGAGGTAATGGGTGGGTTATATACCAAACAGGCATACAAACATTTCTTAAAGCCAAAGTGTTGCTTATCTAGTTTTATCCGTTGACATTCTGGATTTGAGTTTTTCAAGATTTTAACATGTGGTTTTATGGTAGATTTGATCAGAATTGCTAGTCCGCCATAATATCGGCTTTTAGATCTTCATACCTAGTAAAAATGTTATGATCCTACTTTATGAATATTAGCTTCATACACAATATGTGTTTCTGCCATAAATATCATACCCTAATTGTTAATTTTAGAAAGAAAAAATGGGTCTTCAAGTGTGTTACCCTCTTTAGTTATCCGGCCACCTACATTTAAACCACATTTTTAATGATGTTGATTCACAAATTGGAGCCATCATTTGTTTGATATAAAGAAATCTGTTTTGTTAAGATAGATGATCAAAAACTTTAAACTAAGCAACAACAACAAATTAATTAAAAAAAATTTTAAAAATTAAAATCCCCTTTCAAAAAACCAAAAACTATCCCTTGATGCTGTATTTTCTATTTACAGTTTTGTTTTGCAATATTCAAAATAATATTCTAATTTGGTAAATGTTATTAAAGGTAGAAAGAAAGGTGCAAATTACATTCTCACTTGAGACTTTGATGGCCTATCAAGTTTAGATTATAAAAATACCCTTAAAATGTATATATTCCCTTGAAAGGTTCTACGGAAGCTAAACCTAAACAGCGTTTTGGAGAGCTTCGATGCCATCTAAAGAAGAGAGGATACAATAACAAGAACATTTCAATAGGTTTTACAAAAGCCAACAACATCAGTAGGGACCATCTTCTGCAGTACAGAGAAAATAATACTAACAATAGAGTCCCGTTTGTCCTAACATACCACCCAGCTTTTAAAGACATCGCACGTACTATCCGTGAACGCTGGACGACAATTGAAAAACATCATCAACTTTCAAAACTATGTCCTGAACCTCATGTAATGGCATTTAGAAAACCCAAAAGTTTAAAAGATCAGCTAGTCAGAGCAGAAATGTCGTCACGTAGCCGTCAATAGGGGCAGTTTGGCATCTGTGGTAACGGTCGTTGTATGAAGTGAGATCAGACACAACACACCCAATACTTCACCAGCACATCAAATGGCAAACAATTTGACATCCATGTCAATTTGAATTGCAAAAGTGAGAACATCATATATCTGTGTCAGTGTGGTATATATAATCTCCAATATGTTGGTGAGTCTGTGCAAAGGTTCAGCAAACAAATGAATGGCACAGAAGCGACACAAGATACAAACTAAATTTACCCCTTAATAGGCATCTACGTACCCACGGCACTGCTATAACTGAAATTTTCAATAAACTCAGGATGACCCTAATAGACCATAACCCAAGATGGAGAGACAAACAGAGAAAAGAGAAAGAATGTCTTTGGATTAAAACATTTCGAACATCATTTCTGAAGTAAATAAATGAAAAATTATAGAACTGTAGACCAGATACATCCATGGTCTCCAAATATTTATGTAGAATTACTGTCGTTTTATTTATTTTAAAATTGCTAGTTTTGTATATATATTTATTGTAACCTTATTAATAGTGCTACTTACTAATACGCCTGTACATACGTGTAATAGCACTAACAAAAAATGTTTCGTTAATTATAAGAAATCGTATACATTATATATACATAACAAAAACTTTTCATCTGTTGTTGTCATTTGTTGTAAAAACACTGATAAAGCCTGTTGGTCAGACGAAATATTTGTGCAATTTTTAAAGTGTAAAACTTTGTTTTTGCCTTAATTATGTATCTAGATGTTGTTGTACAACTGTTTAAACGAATATATTATTATTTTCGTCTGTACAGTATCGTTATCTACCGTAACGATCCAACATCCCGTACGAACATTTGTTGACTATCTCTTTAGACGAATTATATATATATCAGCAATAAAGATCATGCAGATACCCTGGTAGTTAATAAGATCATGCAGATACCCTGGTACTTTTAGCAAAATTTATAGAGTGGTGTGACAGTACAAGTAATATTTGATTCATACATAACCATCAATCTCCACGCAAAGGATTCTGGGTATCCTACGTCAACCACAATCACCTCTGCCATACTATTGGTTGACATTATGAGAGATATCTCTCATGGCGGATAAGCTTCGCGTACAAACGCAGTAATTTCAATGTAAAACTGTATCAAAAGTGTATAAATAGACTATATAAAAAAATAATAAGATCTCGTGTATTATTTTACAAACATAGCTCTTTGTTTACAAACGTCACGGGCAGACAACAAATGTAGTCCAGCAGTAAATGGAGGATGACGTGCGGCAGAGGTTATATCTGGGAACCAGTTATGTTCTCTGTGCCGGAGAATGCATGACCATGTGTACAGTGTATATATATCATTAAAGGATAATGAAGATAATTACTAAATATTCATAAATTTAAATGATGAAATAACATATATTAATATATATACTTAATATATACTTTTTACATTCTTCTTAAAGATTATAAGTTCTTTAACATGTAAATACTGTACACTAATATTGTAAACTAAGTGACGTATAATTAAAACATTTATTTGAACATTTTTCATGGGTCTAAAACAGAACGTAATAACTTGGGTAACGATCTTGATCTTATCTGTTGCGTGTTCGGCTTCTTGACCTTCAGCTTGGTGGTAAAAGTATATTAAGCACATAGTGTAGTCCTTTCTTGCTGTTTGCTGCTAAATGTTATACTCATATTTCAGTTAGGTACAGCATGATCTTGAAGTTGTCAGTGAGATATAACACCAATCGCTTCCTCCCATTTAATCCTGAACAGTCGTATGTATATGCACATATCATCGACAAATTGTTGTGGTGATTTGTTTTTGATGTCATTAGTTAATGAGTGTAGGACCACAGCATCGGGGGGAACCGTGGGTTGTAAGATGTAACGAAGTCACGTGTTTCAACCATTGTGTAGCATATGCTTTTTTTTTTGTAATTACGATATCTGGAGTAAGTTCGTCCTCGTTTATGCATTTGGTCTGGTCGGTCTTGTTGGTGTCTGTTTCTTAACTTCTGGTTTTGTTCCTGTTGACTTGGTATGGAAGTTCTTATTAGAGTCTTGTGTTTGCTTTCTTTGATTTATATTGTGTAGTAGTCGAGATTTGAGATTGAGTATTTGATCTTGTGCTGTGTGAAGCTCTTTGGTCCTAATGTCAAATCTTGTGCATAGTATATTGATTTATGTGTTCTTTTTCATCCAGTCGGTTTCTGAGGTGGTCAATTTCGGAGTTATTTGTAAGTATCAAATTGTTAGTTCATTCCTAGTTTCATTTAACAAGTTCTTTTCATGCCTAATTGCATCTTCATATTGTGTTTGGATTAGGGAAGTATTTCACCTTTATAGTATCTGTGAATTTAGATTTTCTTTTCCTCTTTTAAGTTTCGAATTTGTTGTTGTAGAGTGATAATTATCATTGTCAGTTTTGTTTACTTGTGTTTTTATCGTGGAGTAGTTTCGATTGCTTTATTATATTTGACATTCCTGAATTTCTCGAATTTCACTTTTGTTCTAGTTTTCTACATGTTCTTGTTTTTGAACCGCTCGTAAATAAAACTTTCTTCCATGTTTTCTTATTTGTCCTAAAATGATACTTTCAGTGCTATTGTTATCACTTTTTGCTGGACATATTTTTTTTACTGCAGTGTTTTCTTTCAAATATTGTTTATTGTCAATTTCTTTTACTTTAGTTTGTTGTGCATGTGCAGGTGTTTAAATAAGTGTTGATTTATATTTCTTTATTTGGATCACCATGTTGATTGGTTATACATTCATTAAAATAAGGAAGTGTTTGTCTTTGAAAAGTTGGTAACTGCTTCAATGACAAGTATTGTGCTTGTTGTCACAAAGAATGTTATGTTGTATCTTGCATCTTCGATAAAAATGGAAATTGAAGAGTAATTTCTTTCTGTCCATTTTTCTGGCATGTCGGACCATTTCACTTCTACACCTTCTCTTTTACTCAAGTTTTCATAGTAGAGAATGTGTAATGCATGAATCTAGTAAAGTGATTCTGATCAGGGACGTGTTAAATGTGATCATGTGTGCACTCTATTCATACAAATTTGGGTCAATACTCTCGTACCAACAGTGCTTAGACTTCCTTGAACGCTTGTTAAGTTTGTCTGGTAAATATTCATCTGGGTATTAAATGCTCACTTTATCTAGACAATGCTCACTTTATCCAGACAAAAGTCAATTTTCAAATCATCAAATTCGGGAGCTTCGTAAATTTTCGCCATCTTGGATTTTTATTGGTAAAAACAAGAGTTGATTGACCGACTCTGTTGTACAACTCTCTTACCTATAGATTGGAAGAATTGTAATCTATTGGATATTTCGCTTAAATTTCACTTTTCCATTCGCCAATAAACGGTTTCTACCAGGGGTTTTTATAGATTTGTCAGCGGAAAATTTTTACTGCCGCCATTCGCGCCGGAAAGTGGAATATTTCGAGACAAAATCGGAAAGCAAAATGCCTTTTTTTCTATTATTTGATTTAAAATATGTTTTTGGTTTGAGCTGGGACTAGTATAACTAACGGGATTAGTAAATATTCTTTTTTATTTTTAAAAATTATTTTTTAGTGTTTTATTTTCCTAATGATATTATCATGACCATGTTTTATCATTTAAAAATATTAAAATCAGCAAAAATCGCGACCAATTTTAATGGTCGCCATTTTTGAAAGTCATTTTGAAGAACTTTCAGACCATATATTATTGTAATTCAAAATTACACACATTTAAAAGGTATAGACCAAAATAATTTGGGGTTTTTTGTCGTGTTGCAGCATATATTATTTGTGTTGTGAATCCCCAGATAATATCGGATTACGTTGCTTGTAATATTAGCAGCTTTTCGGGAAGTCGGCGCACATTTTTAAACGGTCCCATTAAATAAGACCAATCTTCGCCTGTATTATTGACGCAGTATTTCTTTGTCTTTTATATTCTGAAAAAAAATGATGCTTAAAAAGACAAAGAAATAGGTCATAATTTATAACATGATCATTAAGCATACTTTTGTGACACTTTTTCGAATACTTTTTTTTTTAAACCAGAATATCTCCATAAGCCGTATATACGATATATCCGTTTCGACACTTATTCGCTAATTAGAGTAGTGACACGACAAGGAAATGTATACGATATTGTTAAATTCCAGTCGCGTTGATTTATATGTTCCTGGTTTTACCGCCAATAAATAGTCTTGAATTGACGAAACGCCCGTCTGGCTTAGTAAATTGTATAATCTTATATACATATCTATATTCTCATAAACCAAAGTCAGGTACAGAGAGAAAAATATAAAATAAGAACATTTATATATAAAAAGATAAAATTTTCTAAATGACATGCATGAAAGTAAATAGTAAAATTCATCGCCAATGTCTTGGGATTTTCATTAATTACAATTTCTAATTTCTCTTGGAATATGATGTTATCTTCCTGATACATTACATTTCGAAATAAAATTACAGAAGTTCTGATGTACAACAGATTGTAGGACTGAGTCAAGGTCCATTAAATACGTCCCTGTAACATCGCCTGGGGTCCTTGACAGGATATTAGGAGTACCATTAGTCATTCTTTATAGTTTTATATAATTGGTAATAAACATGCGATGACTACCTTACCCACAAAATCCAGTGAAGTGACCCTGATACGGGCTCATGGGTACACTAACAGCGATCTGGCCTGTGGGGCCCGTTGCAATTTACAATACTTTTTCAATCGCGTTTGATTCATTTGTCAGAAATCCGACAAAAACAACCAATAATAAATCATGGCTTATCATGGGGTGTAAAAATAAGCGTAATGAATAATCGAACTAGCAATGCATCAAACAAAATGTAGATGATGAATAGATGAGGCTAGGGAGCATCGACAATTGCTTAGCATTAATGATATTATAGACTCATATAAATATTTTAAATCTGATTGATAAAAACAATTTAACCTTATGAGTACTAGGAGGGTTCCGCGGGCTTGACCAACATAGCTGCTTAATGCGTATCAGGAAGCCCTGTCAGTGTGGGTTTTCAGGTTATCACAGAAAGTCAGTGCGTGACGTGTATTTAGACTTTTATATGCATAAATTAAATAAACATATATACAACTATTGTCATTCTTTTGAGACTTGTTTAGATAAAACAATCGATTTTTAAGCATACATTGACATGGCCATGAAATAATTTCCAGGAACATTGTTCTGATGATTGTGGAAAATCTGTTGTCTGAACCTTATTATTAATATCTTCTTGTTAGCCTCGATCTGGGATCCTCATCGCACTATATCTAATAGACCATTGCAGCTCTGCACTCCATCCTATATTTATGTCATATATGTCGTTTTACTTTTATTGTATTGAAAATAAACAAAACATTTAGCCCACTTCTTGAAAAAAAAGCTAAAACAAAAAGTACCGAAAAATTATGTCATATAATAACCCTACTAATAGTCGTTATATTTCGATTGTTTCAGTTAAAGACGGAATATCATGGAATGCACCTAGTTTTACGAGTTTATGGTACCCAATAGAATCACAGAAACCTGCAAACGCCACATTAAAAATTGTTCATAATCTTAATGAATATCCTGCAAAAGTTGACGTCCAAATAAAAGTCGTATTAGGAGGAAAGAACTTCATTTTTACTGGAACAGGGTCTGCTCAAAGAGATGACACATATAATACTGAATATGGCGGCGTAGTGTATATCTACAATAATCAGCACGTACTTATATATTTACCATATCAAGAAAGCGGTTACAACACCGGGGGTATAGCTTTTACTGGTAAGAATATCGGGATATAGGTTGAACTAAGAAATATGTTGCTTTACAACTGATAAGACTGTTTATATAAAGATATATATAGATTATTACACAGATCAAATTTCATATCATTCCGAGTCTTGATATGGAATATTCTGTTTCATAATCATACATTTCCAGCCATCACCTATTACTTTATATGGAACTTTACATGATTGCCAATTTTCTTCCTTATAATTTCCATTTTGAAACATCACTTCCGTTTTTCGTTTTGTGTTTATGTTACTTTTTAATTGCATCAACCGACGTGTCGGTATTCTCACTATGTATGAATATTGTTTACCAAAAGACGATATTTTAGTCACCTCAGTAATTATTGTGAGGCTCTACAGGTGCACGCATGGCCTTGATATGCATATTATTTCATATCAGTAAAATAATTATTGTTTTAATTGGATAAAACAAAGTCAGATGGTAATATTTAATCTGCAATAATTTGACATTAGGGCATTATCACGCCATGATAACACCCACGGGCGTTATCACGTCGTGCTAATGCCCTCTCCAGTAACAAGTAACATAAATTGTGTATTTTTAACTGATGTAAATAAATATATGTACATGTACAACATAAATGAAGAAACAAATGTCTCTCTCCCTTGTGCAGTCGAGATATAATGACAATGCCGTCTATTTAAGCAAATATTGTATCATTAAGTCTTCTGTCGGGCAGGAGAGGCCTTGATATGCATATCAGATCCTCAGATAAAATATTACTAGGGCACATCTGCCTGTTTCATACGGACAAATCATCAGTATCAAAAATGAATGTGTGACAAATATATCAATAGTTCAATCTAAAAGCCTACTCAACACGATTTCCTTTTGTTGAGTTTAACCTAGGTTTTCAGACACAGTTGTGTTGTAACAAAAATTAAAAATAATGTGTTGGGATGCCAACACAGAAGTCGCCCAAAATCCCCACGGATACATGTAGTATTGCGTTCCACTCAGGACATTAAAATGTACCTACAAATCAAATTTCATTAAATTCGGACAACGCTGAAAATTTGATTCGATTTTGGCGGCCATTTTGAAACGCACGGTCTACAAAAAATTCCAAATGTGGATTTCCACTCGGGACACCTAAATCTACCTCCACACCAAATTTTGTTGTAATCGGAGCACGTTAAATTTCATCGAGATCGGATAACGTTGAAAATTATACACGTGTTTAGCAGCCATTTTGCAACCCGACGTCGGAAAAAAATTTTAAAGGTAGCGTTTCACTCGAAATGCTAAAATCTACCTCCATACCAAATTTCGTTGAAGTCGGACTACGGGAAAATGTTTGCCATTTTTGGGTGGGTGTCGTCAAGTGGCGGCCATTTTGAAATGGCGGCCATCATAAAAATCTATCGACTGCACCCCTCCATATGTCGATCTACAACTGTGCCAAGTTTCATTTGATTCTATTAAGGCGTCTCGGAGAAATGTGTCGGACAAGTTAACTATCTAGAAAAAGTGGAAACCGAAATAATAATAACAATAATAACTAGTGCTGATTGTGTTGGGATGCCAACACAGAATGTCTCCCAAACGAACCCCCATTGCCACTATATTCATGTACATGCTGAAAACCCCCAAACAGACATGATATTCTTAGTTTGTGAATTAAAATCTACCTACATATCAAATTTCGTTGCAGTCGGACTAAGTTGATGTTTTGGGAGTGGGGGTGTGGTGAAACGGCTGCCATCACAAAATGGTGTCGTTCGCGTCCAATTTGTTTTGGCCAAAATGCTCAGGATAGTTAGCTGTATCAATATACCAATTTTCATTGAAATTGCTCTGGCCATTACTGAGATCTGACAACGGCCGCCATGTTTTAAAACTTTAAAACGGCCGCCATTTTGAAACCGGAAGTCTGACAAACATTTTAAAGTAGTGGCACACTCAGGGTACCATAATCTACATGTGAACCAATTTTCGTCGAAATCGGATGACGTTTCAATTTTTCCATTTTTAGGGGGTGGTATTTGGATGGCGGCCATTTTGAAATATCGTTCGCGTCCGTTTTTTTTAAATGGTCAGATAGTTAGCTCTATCAGTATACCAATTTTCATTGAAATTGCTCTGGCCATTACTGAGATCTGACAACGGTCGCCATTTTTTAAAACAGCGGCCATTTTGAAAATTCCAAAAGTGGATTGCAAAACTTCAGGTCACCTTCAACATGTTCCCAAATTTTATTTGGATTGGACATTGCATCTCCGAGAAAATGTGCGGACAAGATTGAACGGAAAGAAAAAAGAAAGAAAGAAAGAAAGAAGAAGAAGAATAATAATAAGAAACCGGACAAAAACAATATGTCTCCCAAAACTTCGTTTGGGAAACATAATAATAATAATAAGAAACGGTGCAAAAACAATAAGTCGCCAAAACTTCGTTTTGGGCGACTTAATTAATAAGCTTATTAACCTAGCATGTACCACTTTTACCGATAACATGAATATGGTGTTGGTCCTTCTGAAATTCTGCCCAAGCATGCCAAATAAGATGTCAAAACGAAAAAATGTAAAAAGATAATTCCTGTTCTGAAATCTGTATTACAGGAGATAATATTTATTTACAAACTAAAAAAACTTTCTAAAATATTTTTCATCGTTCTTTTTTCATTAAAGGGTCCACCGCCGATTACAATGGTCCATCAACACCGGTACAAGGCCGTCACAACAGTGGATATGTACGAGTAAGAGCATGGAAATTATCAGATTTTCCAGTACCAGCATTTGAATCGACTGTGTTTATGAGAAGTGAGTTTTTTCAATATTCACTATGCTAACTATCATGATGCTCGTACGAACCTTTGTTGGTGAAAAAGTCCTGACACTTTCATGATCAATAAAAACAATAATAATTAAAGATTTTTGTGTTGGGATGCCAACACACAAGTCGCCCAAAATCCCAATGGATAGTATTTCATTGAAATAAGTACATTAAAATCTGCCTATAAATAAAATTTTGTTGAAATCGGACAAAGTTGACTTTTTAATGTTGGGTGCGTATAGTAAAATGACTGCAATTTCGAAACCGGAAGTCGGACAAAAATTCAAAAGTAGTGGCACACTCAGAGGACCCAATTCTACCTGTATAACTATTTCGTCGAAATAGGATGACGTTTAAATTTTTTACGTTTTAAGGGGTCTTTTTTTCGAAGGCGGCCATTTTAAAATGGCAGCCACTTTGAAATTTCAAAACCAATATGCACAACAAGGAATCCTAAATACTAACTATGCTAAGTATCATAATGCTCGTACAAACCTTTGTTGGTGAAAAATTCTGGACAAATTAATAATCAATACAAAAAAAGATTTTTGTGATTTTTGTGTTCGGATGCCAACATAAGTCGCCTGAAATCATCATGGATAGTATTTAATTGAAATCAGTACATTAAAATATGCCTAGAAATCAAATTTCGTTGAAATCGGACAATGTTGACTTTTTCATGTTGTGCGGGTGAGGTAAAATGGCCGCCATTTTGAAACTTAAAGTCGGACAAAAATTTCAAAAGTATTGGCACACTCACGGGACCCTAATCTACTTATACACCAAATTTCGTCGAAATCGGATGACGTTTAAATTTTTTGCGTTTTCAGGAGGTGATGTTTGGAAGGCGGCCATTTTGAAAATTTCAAAACCAATATGCACAACTAGGAACCCTATATATTCTCTATGCCAAGTATCATAATGGTCGTACGAACCTTTGTTGGTGAAAAATTCCGGAAAAGTTCATGATCATAAAAAAAAAAGAATAATAATAACTAGTAATGATTAAGTTCGGATGCCAACGCAAGATTTCGCCCAAACGAACCCCCATCGCCACTATAATGTTCAGCATGTTGAAAACCCCACAAAAACAAATTTTTACCAAGGTAATGCAATGTCTTATAAAATGACCCACGTTTCCATGGAAACGGCAGCTATTTTGAAATGGCAGCCATTTTAAAAATTCCAAAAATGGATTGCACAACTTCAGGTCACCCTTAACATGATCCCAAAGTTTCATATTGATTGGACATTGCATTTCAGAGAAACTGTGCGGAAAATATTGAGCGGAAAGAAGAAAAAAAGAAAAAAGAAAAAAGAAGACGAATAATAATAAGAAACCGGAAAAAACAATATGTCTCCCAAAACTTCGTTAAAGAGACATAACTAGAGCTGATTGTGATTGCAAGCAAGTCACGAAAAGTCCCTTCCCGTCTCCCCGCATAGTCGGTCACATGACATTCTTAGTTTGCGCATTAAAGTCGACCTACATATCAAATTTCGTTGCAATGGGACAAAGTTGACGTTTGGGGGAGTGTGGTAAAACGGCAGCAATAACAAAATAGTGTCGGTCGCGTCAAACATTTTCAGCAAAAATAATCGCGATAGTCAACTGTATCAGTATACTAATTTTCATTGAATTTGGTCCGGCCATTCCTGAGATCCGATATCGGCATTTTTTCTTCAACGGCGGCCAAGTTGAAAATCTAAAACCATTCTGCACAACTAGACATAGCATTCTATGTTTATAGGAAGTTTCATGAAAATCCCTCATCTCCTTCTATAAAAGACGAGTCAGACAAGCTCTTTTCTCTTGCTGAGATGCCAATACAGAAGTCGCCCACAATCCCATGGATAGTATTGTGTTCAACTCAGGACGTCAAAATCTACACACACATCAAATTTCATTAATATCGAACAACGTTGAAAATTTGACGCGTTTTTGGCCGCCATTTAAAAACGCACTGTCGAAAAAATTCTGAATGTAGGGTTCCTCTCAGGACATTTAAATCTACTTCTACACCAAATTTTGTTGCAATTGGAGCACGTCAAATTTCAAAGTAGCGTTTTATTCGAAATACTCAAATCTACCTCCAAACCAAATTTCGTTGAAATCGGACCACGGGAAAATGTTGCCATTTTTGGGTAGGTGTAGCAAAGTGGCGGCCATTATTAAAACTCTGATCATTGACTGCACACCTCAATATATCGATCTACATCTGCGCCAAGTTTCATTTGGTTCTATTAAGGCGTCTCTGAGAAATGTGTCGGACAAGTTCACGATCTAGAAAAAGTGGAATCCTAAACAATAATAATTAACGATTTTTGTATTGGGATGCCAACACAGAAGTCGCCCAAAATCCCCATGGATAGTATTTTATTCAAATCAATACATTAAAATATGCCTAGAAATCAAATTTCGTTGAATCGGACAAAGTTTACTTTTTTTTTTGGGGGGGGGGGGAGTGTGGTAAAATGGCCGCCATTACAAAATTGCGCTGTTTGTGTCAGATTTTTTCGCGAAAATGCTCGGGATAGTCCAATGTATCAGTGTACCAATTTTCATTGAAATCTGTCAAGCCATGACCGAGAACTGAGAAATGTACTTTCACTTTTAACGGCGGCCATTTTGAAAATGGCGGCTATCTTGACAATTTTAAAAGTTGAGTAGTCCTCCATAACTGTACCAAGTAGTAAATTGATCGGTCAAAGTGTTTTCTCGTAATTGTGCGGACAAATTCATGTCTTAACAGTAGAAGAATTTTGGGGGTTAGTGTGGTAAAATGGCCACCATTACAAAATGGCATTGTTCGCGTCAAAATTTTTTCGGTAGAAATGCTCAGGATTGTCAACTGTATCAGTTTACCAATTTTCATTGAAATCACTGTGGCCATCCCCGAGATCTGAGAAATGTACCTCTTTTTCAACGGCGGCAATTTTGAAAATTTTAATGTATAGGTGGAGGTGGATCACCTGGAATCGATCTCCTAACTGGACTGCTGTCTGATGTTGGCGTGGAGACAGCAGAGGAGATCGATTTGCACTGACCTGATGTGGTGTTTGGTCAGTGCTAGAAAAAGTAGAAGGTCCAAATATAAAAGGGTCTATTGAACCTACATCATTTTTAATTAATTTATGCTAAATTTATTGGAGTTAACTTAATAAACCGTGTATACGTGGGCACGAAACAAAAATGTGATGTAAGTCCTCTTGCAGACCACAAGATGGACAAACATCAGATGGCTGATAACCCAGCTTTATAATAAAATTTGCCAGTTGAAACCGCACCATGACGTATTCTCCTGTTAACATTATAATATATATTATATATTACATTAGGGGAAATATTAAATTATGGCTCCCAAACGAAAGTTTGGGAGACATATTGGTTTTGCTCCGTTTCTTATTATTATTATTATTATTATTATTATTATTATTATTATTATTATTATTATTATTATTATTATTAAGGTCTTTCCCACTACAGTGGAAAGACCTTCTTGTCTTTCTTGTGATTATTATTATTATTATGATTATTATTATTATTATTATTATTATTATTATTATTATTATTATTATTATTATTATTATTATTATTATTATTATTATTATTATTATTTTTATTATTATGATTATTATTATTATTATTATTTTTCTTCTTCCGCGGAGGTTTGCCAAAATTTTCTCGACATATCATTTCGATACTTGGTACCTTTAATATGTCATATCCGAGATGATATTGTACATGCTTTTGGACCGATCTATTTTTAGTAACAGAGTTATCTGCCCGAACACGAAAACCATTGTTAGCAGATAAACTCAGAAACCGTAACCGATTATCAAAATCTGTAGTGTACAAAATGTTGCTGGACCTATGGCGATGATTTGTCCTGCATTTTTTTTTTTACAATCGACTTCCTGTTTACGCGTTTTTGACCTGAAAAATGTCGCAACGCGTCAAAATTTTCAAAAAGCGTAAGTCTTAAAGACTTGGGACCACCACCATTGATCCTAAGTGACATATATTACATTTAAAAATGTCAAGGTCAAAGGTCAAAAGTCAAGGTCAAAGGTCATAGGTCAAGGTCATATCATAGCAACAAGGTGACTGTTATAAAAAGTCCTAAGCAACCATATATTTTTAGAATCAGAATGATGTACATTACTGAAATATGTGATATCAAAATTTTGTTTTCAATATAACTCAAAAACCATAAAAAATTGGAGTAGAGAATATATCAGAAAAATGTTCCTCTCATTGAGATCTACATTTGATATACAGGTTTGAAAACTGTGCGACAAACCGTTTTAGAGGTTATGGCCCTTGACAGGTTTCGGCTAAATTTTGTTTTCGAAATAACTCAAAAACCATAAAAAATTGAAGCAGACAATATACCAGAAAAATTTTCCTCTCATTGACATCTACATTTGATATAAAGGTTCAAAAACTGTGCGACAAACCGTTTTAGAGGTTATGGCCCTTGACAAGTTTCGGCTAAAGTTTGTTTTCGTAATAACTCAAAAACCATAAAAAATTGAAGCAGACAATATATCAGAAAAATGTTTTTCTCATTGAGATCTACATTTTATGTAAGGTTCGAAAACTGTGTGACAAACCGTCTTCGAGGTTATGGCCCTTGACAGGTTTCGGCTAAATTTTGTTTTCAATATAGCTCAAAAACCATAAAAAATTTAAGCAGACAATATATCAGAAAAATGTTCCTCTCATTGAGATCTACATTTGATATACAGTGTCGAAAACTGCGCGACAACCCGTTTTCGAGGTTATGGCCCTTGAATATAACTCAAAAACCATAAAAAATTGAAGCAGACAATATATCAGAAAAATGTTCCTCTCATTGAGATCTACATTTGATTTAAGGATTGAAAACTGTGCGACAAACCGTTTTCGAGTCATGGTCCTTGACACGTTTCGGCTAATCAGTTTTTGGCTAATAACTTTTAATTAAGGTCTTTCCCCCTTTCCAAGGGAAAGACCTTCTTGTCTTTCTTATGATTATTATTATTATTATTATTATTAAGGTCTTTCCCCTTTCCAAGGGAAAGACCTTACTGTATTTCTTCTGATTATTATTATTATTATTATTATTATTTTTATTCTTCTTCTTTTCCGCCGCAGTTGTCAAAAAAGTGTCTTGACGCATCGCTTTGAAACTTGGCACACTTAACCGGCACTGACCGGGCTCGACCTGAGTCACCCTGCGAAACCGAGCTATTTTTAGAAACGGAGTTATCTCCCCAAACACTGTTTACCCTTGTTTTCAATTCAACTTTTAAACCGTAACCGATATCAAAATTCTAAGGTGTGGAAATAGTCACCTGACTCCTGACAATGATTAATCATGCAAAAAATTTTTTTTCGATCAACTTCCTGTTTACGCGATTTTCACGCAAAGTTTGTCGAAAATGTCAAAGTTGTTCGATTTCCACAAAAATTGGTTTCCAAGTAGATATGAGGGTCCCAATTACATCTATCGGAGCAAAATTTTTTTTTTGGTCAACCATTTTCAAAATGGCCGCCATTGAAATTTTGTTTTCAATATAACTCAAAAACTATACAAAATTGAAGCAGACAATATATTAGAAAAATGTTCCTCTCCTTGCGATCTACATTTGATATAAAGTATCGAAAACTGTGCGACTAACCGTTTTCGAGGTTATGGCCCTTGACAGTTTTCGGCTAAATTTTGTTTTCAATATAACTCTAAAACCATAAAAAAATGAAGCAGACAATATATTAGAAAAATGTTCCTCTCATTGAGATCTACATTTGATATAACTGGTCGAAAACTGTGCGACAAACCGTTTTCGAGGTTATGGCCCTTGACAGGTTTCGGCTAAATTTTGTTTTCAATATAACTCTAAAACCATAAAAAATTGAAGCAGACAATATATTAGAAAAATGTTCCTCTCATTGAGATCTACATTTGATATAACTGGTCGAAAACTGTGCGACAAACCGTTTTCGAGGTTATGGCCCTTGACAGGTTTCAGCTAAAGTTTGTTTTTAATATAACTCAAAAACCATAAAAATTTGAAGCAGAAAATATATTAGAAAAATGTTCCTCTCATTGAGATCTACATTTGATATAAATAATCGAAAACCGTGCGACTAACCGTTTTCGAGGTTATGGCCCTTGACAGGTTTCGGCTAAATTTTGTTTTCAATATAACTCAAAACGATACAAAATTGAAGCAGACAATACATGGGAAACTGTATCGGGATCACTAACAGAATTCATATATTATCAAATATCATATTTTATGACCGGAAGTGACATTTTGTCCATAGCAACCAACTAAAAGTCCTTAGCAACCATACATTTTCTCACTTGGGACTGCTTGCTTTGTACACAAAAACCATAGCAACTAACTGTAAAGCCATTAGCAACCATATACCTAGACATAGCACTAACAAAATGCAGGGAAAGACCTCACATTTGTTCTCGGAACAAATGCGTTTTAATTATTATTATTATTATTATTTTTCTTCTTCCGCGGAGGTTTGCCAAAAAGTGTCTTGACGTATCATTTCGAGACTTGGTAACATCAATCGGTCATATCCGGAGATGACATGGCTCATGCTTTTAGACCGATCTATTTTTAGTAACAGAGTTATCTGCCCGAACACGAAAACCCTTGTTAGCAGATAAACTCAGAAACCGTAACTGATTCTTAAAATCTGAAGTGTAAAAAATGTCGCTGGACCTATGGCAATGATTTGTCATGCAAAATTTTTTTTTCCAATCAACTTCCTGTTTACGCGTTTTTGACCTGAAAAATGTCGCAACGCGTCAAAATTTTTTTATTAAAAACCGTAAGTCCTAGAGACTTGGAACCACCACCAGTGACATATATTACATTTAAAAATGTCAAGGTCACAGGTCAAAAGTCAAGGTCAAAGGTCAACATAGGTCTTGTTAGCACTATATCTCACAAACCATAAAAGATGGAAGCAGACAAGAAATGGGGAAAATACTCCTCTTATTGAGACCGTCATTTGGTATATTTGACCCGAAGCTGTGCGATGAACCATTTTCGAGTTACTGCCCTTGACGCGTTCCGGTTAATCGGTTTTTTGGTTAAAACTTGAAAACAGTTAGAGATAATATAGTAAACATATAGGTTTAAAGTGATCAGTAGGAAAAGAGCTTCAATTTGAGAAAAAGGTCAAAGGTCAAAAGTCAAGGTCAAAGGTCACCATTGGTCTTGTTAGCACTATATCTCATAAACCATAAAAGATAGAAGCAGACAATAAATGGAAAAAATGCTGCTCTTATCGAGACCTCTATTTGGTACATTTGGTCCGAAGCTGGGCGATGAACCATTTTCGAGTTACAGCACTTGACGCGTTCCGGTTAATCGGTTTTTTGGTTAAAACTTGAAAACAGAGATAATATAGTAAACATATAGGTTTAAAGTGATCAGTAGGAAAAGAGCTTCAATTTGAGAAAAAGGTCAAAGGTCAAAAGTCACCATTGGTCTTGTTAGCACTATATCTCATAAACCATAAAAGATAGAAGCAGACAATAAATAGAAAAAATGCTGCTCTTATCAAGACCTCTTTTTGGTACATTTGGTCCGAAGCTGGGCGATGAACCATTTTCGAGTTACTGCACTTGACGCGTTCCGGTTAATCGGTTTTTTGGTTGAAGCTTGAAAACAGTTAGAGATAATATAGTAAACATATAGGTTTAAAGTGATCAGTAGGAAAAGAGCTTCAATTTGACCCAAGGTCAAAGGTCATAGGTCAAGGTCATACCATAGCAACAAGGTGACCATTATAAAAAGTCCTTAGCAACCATATATTTTTATATTTATATGAAATATGAAACTTGAAAACGGTTAAAGATAATATAGTAAACATATGGTTTAAAGTGATCAGTATGAAAGGAGCTTCAATTTGAGCGAAGGTCATAGGTCAAGGTCATACCATAGCAACAAAAGGTGACTGTTATAAAAAGTCCTTAGCAACCATCTATTTTTAGAATCAGAATGATCTACATTACTGAAATATATCATATCATGACCGGAAGTGGCATTTTGTCCCTAGCAACGGAATGAAAGTCCTTAACAACCATATATTTTTTGGCTCAGGACAACTTTCTTTACTCAAATTATTCATTTTTATGACTGGAAGTGACATTTTGTTCTAAGCAAGAACACAAAATCCCATAGCATGACATATATTTTCTGACTTTAGAGGAACAGTGGGAAAGACCTTCTCATTTGTTTTAGAACAAATGGCAGTTTAATTAAGGTCTTTCCCACTACAGTGGAAAGACCTTCTTACCTTTCTTATGATTATTATTATTTTTCTTTTTTTTTCCGCCATCATTTGCAAAAAAGAGTCGCGACATATCATTTTGATACTTGGTACCATTAATCGGTCATACTGGCAGATGACTCAGTTCACCCTGTGAAACCGATCTATTTTTAGTAACAGAGTTATCTGCACCAACACCGTAAACCCTTGTTAGCAGATAAACTCAGAAACCGTAATCGATTATCAAAATCTGAAGTGTAAAAAATGTCGCTGGACCTATTGCGATGATTTATCATGCAAATTTTTTTTCCCTATGGACTTCCTGTTTACGTGTTTTTGACCTGAAAAATGTTGCAACGCGTCAACAATTTTTTCTCAGAAGCCGTAAGTCCTAGAGACTTGGGACCACCACCATTGATCCTAAGTGACATATGTTACATTAAAAAATGTCAAGGTCAAAGGTCAAAAGTCAAGGTCAAAAGTCAACATAGGTCTTGTTAGCACTATATCTCACAAACCATAAAAGATAGAAGCAGACAATAAATGGGAAAAATACTCCACTTATTGAGACCTTCATTTGGTACATTTAACCGAAATCTGTGCGATGGACCATTTTTGAGTTACTGCCCTTGACGCATTAAGGCTAATCGGTTTTTTGGTTAAAACTTGAAAACAGTTAGAGATAATATAGTAAACATATAGGTTTAACATGATCAGTAGGAAAAGAGCTTCAATTTGAGCCAAATGTCAAAGGTCATAGGTCAAGGTCATACCCTAGCAACAAGGTGACCGTTATAAAAAGTCCTTAGCAACCATATATTTTAGAATCAGAATGATGTACTTTACTAAAATATGTCATTTCATGACCGGAAGTGGCCTTTTGTTCCTAGCAACCGAATGAAAGTCCTTAACAACCATATATTTTTTGGCTCGGGACCACTTTCTTTACTCAAATAACTCATTTTGATGACTTGAAGTGACATTTTGTTCTTAGCAAGAATACAAAATCCCATAGCATGACATATATTTTCTGACTTTAGAGGAACAGTGGGAAAGACCTTCTCATTTGTTCTCAGAACAAATGGCAGTTTAATTAAGGTCTTTCCCACTACAGTGGGAAGACCTTCTTACCTTTCTTATGATTATTATTATTAAGGTCTTTCCCCTTTCCAAGGGAAAGACCTTACTGTATTTCTTATGATTATTATTTTTTTTTCTGCCACAGATGTCAAAAAAGTGTCTTGTCATATCGCTTTGAAACTTGGCACACTTAACCGACACTAGCTGGGCTCGACCTGAGTCACCCTGCGAAACCGAGCTATTTTTAGAAACGGAGTTATCTCCCCAAACACTGTTTACCCTTTTTTTTCAATTAAACTTTTAAACCGTAACCGATATCAAAATTCTAAGGTGTGGAATTGTCACTGGACTCCTGGCAATGATTAATCACGCAAAAAAATTCTTTCCGATCAACTTCCTGTTTACGCGATTTTCACGCGAAGTTTGTCGAAAATGTCAAAGTTGTTCGATTTCCACAAAAAGTGGTTTCCAAGTAGATATGAGAGTCCTAATTACATCTATCGGATCAAAAAAAATTTTCGGTCCACCATTTTCAAAATGGCCGCCATTGAAATTTTGTTTTCAATATAACTCAAAAACCATACAAAATTGAAGCAGACAAGATATGAGAAAAATGTTCCTCTTGTTTTCGAGGTTATGGCCCTTGACAGGTTTCGGCTAAATTTTGTTTTCAATATAACTCAAAAACCATAAAAAGTTGAAGCAAAGAATATATCAGAAAAATGTTCCTCTAATTGAGATCTACATTTGATATATATTGTCAAAAACTGTGCGACTAACCGTTTTCGAGGTTATGGCCCTTGACACGTTTCGGCTAAATTTTGTTTTCAATATAACTGAAAAATCATACAAAATTGAAGCAGACAATATATGAGAAAAATGTTCCTCTCATTGAGATCTACATTTGATATAAAAATCGAAAACTGTGCGACTAACCGTTTTCGAGGTTATGTCCCTTGACTGGTTTCGGCTAAATTTTGTTTTCAATATAACTTAAAAACCATAGAAAATGGAAGCAGACAATATATTAGAAAAATGTTCCTCTTATTGAGATCTACATTTAATATAAGGGTCGAAAACTATGCGACAAACCGTTTTCGAGGTTATGGCCCTTGACAGGTTTCGGCTAAATTTTGTTTTCAATATAACTCAAAAGCCATAAAAAAATTGAAGCAGACAATATTTTAGAAAAATGTTCCTCTCATTGAGATCTACATTTGATATATTGTCAAAAACTGTGCGACTAACCGTTTTCGAGGTTATGGCCCTTTACTGGTTTCGGCTAAATTTTGTTTTCAATATAACTGAAAAACCATACAAAATTGAAGCAGACAATATATGAGAAAAATGTTCCTCTCATTGAGATATACATTTGATGTAAGGATCGAAAACTATGCGACAAACCGTTTTCGAGGTTATGGCTCTTGACAGGTTTCGGCTAAATTTTGTTTTCAATATAACTCAAGAACCATAAAAAAATTGAAGCAGACAATATATGAGAAAAATGTTCCTCTCATTGAGATCTACATTTGATATAAGGGTCGAAAACTGTGCGACAAACCGTTTTCGAGGTTATGGCCCTTGACAGGTTGCGGCTAAATTTTGTTTTCAATATAACTCAAAAACCATAAAAAATTGAAGCAGACAATATATGAGAAGAATGTTCCTCTCATTGAGATCTACATTTGATAGAAGGGTCGAAAACTGTGTGACAAACCGTTTTCGAGTTATGGCCCTTGACACGTTTTGGCTAATCAGTTTTTGGCGAATAACTTTTAAACCGTCAGAGATAATATAGTAAACATATGGATTTTTTGTGACCGTCATAACAAGCCCTTCGATTTTAGACCAAAGTCGAATTGTTATGGGCAGCCATTTTCAAAATGGCCGACACCGTAAAAAGTTTTTATAGTATAACAAGTAAACCGTACAAATTTGAAGCAGACAATACAAGGGAAAAATGTTCGTCACATCGAAATGTACAAAAAATGTTTCAGGCACGAACCGGAAGTGACATTTTGTCCATAGCAACTGAAAGTCCTTAGGAACCATACATTTTCTCACTTGGGACCACTTGCTTGGTACACAAAAACCATAGCAACTGACCGTAAAATCATTAGCAACCATATACCTAGACATAACACTACCAAAATGCGGGGAAAGACCTCACATTTGTTCTTTGAACAAATGTATTGACATTTAATTAAGGTCTTTCCCACTACAGTGGGAAGACCTTCTTACCTTTCTTCTGATTATTATTAAGGTCTTTCCCACTACAGTGGAAAGTCCTTCTTACCTTTCTTATGATTATTATTATTAAGGTCTTTCCCACTACAGTGGAAAGACCTTCTTGTATTTCTTATGATTATTATTATTATTATTTTTCTTCTTCCGCGGAGGTTTGCCAAAAAGTGTCGCGACATATCATTTCGATACTTGGTACCATTAATCGGTCATATCCGGAGATGACATGGCTCATGCTTTTAGACCGATCTATTTTTAGTAACAGAGTTATCCGCCCTAACACGAAAACCCTTGTTAGCAGGTAAACTCAGAAACCGTAACTGATTCTCAAAATCTGAAGTGTACAAAATGTCACTGGACCTATGGCGATGATTTGTCATGCAAATTTTTTTTTTCCAATCGACTTCCTGTTTACGTGGTTTTGACCTGAAAAATGTCGCAACGCGTCAAAATTTTTTTCTCAAAAACCGTAAGTCCTAGAGACTTGGGACCACCACCATTGATCCTAAGTGACATATGTTACATTTAAAAATGTCTAGGTCAAAGGTCACCATAGGTCTTGTTAGCACTATATCTCATAAACCATAAAAGATAGAAGCAGACAATAAATGGGGAAAATACTCCTCTTATCGAGACCTTCATTTGGTACATTGTCCTGAAGCTGTGCGATGAACAGTTTTCGAGTTGCAGCCCTTGACGAGTTGCAGTTAATTGGTTTTCTTGTTAAAACTTGAAAACGGTTAGAGATAATATAGTAAACATATAGGTTTAACGTGATCAGTAGGAAAAGAGCTTCAATTTGAGCCAAAGGTCAAAGGTCATAGGTCAAGGTCATACCCTAGCAACAAGGTGACCGTTATAAAAAGTCCTTAGCAACCAGATATTTTTAGAATCAGAATGATGTACTTAGCTGAAATATGTCATTTCATGACCGGAAGTGGCCTTTTGTCCCTAGCAACGGAATGAAAGTCCTTAACAACCCATATATTTTTTGGCTCGGGACCACTTTCTTTACTCAAATATGGCAGTTTAATTATTATTATTATTTTTCTTCTTCCGCGGGGGTTTGCCAAAAAGTGTCTCGACATATCATTTCGATACTTGGTAACGTTACGCGGTCATATTCGGAGATGACATGTCTCATGCTTTTAGCCCGATCTATTTTTAGTAACAGAGTTATCTGCCCCAACACGAAAACCCTTGTTAGCAGATAAACTCAGAAACCGTAACCGATTCTTAAAATCAAAAGTGCACAAAATGTCGCTGGTTCTATGGCGATGATTTGTCATGCAAAAAAACATTCTTCGATCCACTTCCTGTTTACGCAAAATTTTTTTTCGGTCCACCATTTTCAAAATGGCCGCCATTGAAATTTTGTTGTCAATATAACTCAAAAACCATAAAAAATTGGAGCAGAGAATATATCAGAAAAATGTTCCTCTCATTGAGATCTACATTTGATATAAGGTTTGAAAACTGTGCGACAAACCGTTTTAGAGGTTATGGCCCTTGACAGGTTTCGGCTAAATTTTGTTTTCGAAATAACTCAAAAACCATAAAAAATTGAAGCAGACAATATACCAGAAAAATGTTCCTCTCATTGACATCTACATTTGATAGAAAGGTTCAAAAACTGTGCGACAAACCGTTTTAGAGGTTATGGCCCTTGACAGGTTTCGGCTAAATTTTGTTTTCGTAATAACTCAAAAACCATAAAAAATTGAAGCAGACAATATATATCAGAAAAATGTTTCTCTCATTGAGATCTACATTTTATGTAAGGTTCGAAAACTGTGTGACAAACCGTTTTCGAGGTTATGGCCCTTGACAGGTTTCGGCTAAATTTTGTTTTCAATATAGCTCAAAAACCATAAAAAATTGAAGCAGACAATATATCAGAAAAATGTTCCTCTCGTTGAGATCTACATTTGATATTAATAGTTGAAAACTGGGCAACAAACCGTTTTCGAGGTTATGGCCCTTGACAGGTTTCGGCTAAATTTTGTTTTCAATATAACTCAAAAACCATAAAAAATTGAAGCAGACAATATATCAGACAAATGTTCCTCTTATTGAGATCTACATTTGATGTACAGTGTCGAAAACTGTGCGATAAACCGTTTTCGAGGTTATGGCCCTTGACACGTTTCGGCTAAATTTTGTTTTCAATATAACTCAAAAAACCATAAAAAATTGAAGCAGACAATATATCAGAAAAATGTTCCTCTCATTAAGATCTACATTTGATTAAAGGATTGAAAACTGTGCGACAAACCGTTTTCGAGTTATGTCCCTTGACACGTTTCGGCTAATCAGTTTTTGGTTAATAACTTTTAAACCTTCAGAGATAATATAGTGAACATATGGTGTTTTATGACCGTCATAACAAGCCCTTCAGTTTAAGACCAAAGTCAAATGGTTACGGGCAGCCATTTTCAAAATGGCCGACGACGTAAACAGTTTTATAAAATGACACTAGAACCGTGCAAAATTGAAGCAGACAATACAAGGGGAAAATGTTCGTCACATCGAAATGTACAAAAAATGTTTCATATATGAAAGCCTAAAACTTGTTGTTTTTTGAGTTATTGCCCTTGATTCATATTTTTAAAATGGTTTTTGCTTTATAACATTTTAAATGTTACAGATGATGAATGAAACATATGGTTCATTTGAAAGAGAATTAAAATTCCTACAATTTGATTTTGAAGAAGTACATATTCGGTTGAGTGGTTTCAAAATGGTGGCCAAAAACATATCGTAAACTGCGTTATTTGTCAATAACTTTTAAATCGTTACAGATCATATAGTAAACATATAAGTTTTTTGTGACCGATATGTCAAGCCCTTCGATTTAAAGTCATTATCAACCATATACCTAGACATAACACTACCAAAATGCCGGGAAAGACCTCACATCTGTTCTTTGACATTTAATTAAGGTCTTTCCCACTACAGTGGGAAGACCTTCTTACCTTTCTTATGATTATTATTAAGGTCTTTCCCCTTTCCAAGGGAAAGACCTTACTGTATTTCTTATGATTATTAAGGTCTTTCCCACTACAGTGGGAAGACCTTCTTACCTTTCTTCTGATTATTATTATTATTATTATTATTATTATTCTTTTCTTTTCCGCCATCATTAGCTAAAAAGTGTCGCGACATATCATTTTGATACTTGGTACCATCAATCGGTCCTACTGGCAGATGACTCAGTTCACCCTGTGAAACCGATCTATTTTTAGTAGCAGAGTTATCTGCCCCAACACCGTAAACCCTTGTTAGCAGATAAACTCAGAAACCGTAATCGATTCTTAAAATCTGAAGTGTAAAAAATGTCGCTGGACCTCTAGCTATGATTTGTCATCCAAAATTTTTTTTTCCAATCGACTTCCTGTTTACGTGTTTTTGACCTGAAAAATGTCGCAACGCGTCAAAATTATTTTCTCAAAAACCGTAAGTTCTAGAGACTTGGGACCACCACCATTGATCCTAAGTGACATTTATGTTACATTTAAAAATGTCAAGGTCAAAGGTCAAAAGTCAAGGTCAAAGGTCACCATAGGCCTTGTTAGCACTATATCTCACAAACCATAAAAGATCGAAGCATATAAAAACAGTTAGAGATAATATAGTAAACATATAGGTTTAACATGATCAGTTTGAAAAGAGCTTCAATTTGAGCCAAAGGTCAAAGGTCATAGGTCAAGGTCATACCCTAGCAACAAGGTGACCGTTATATAAAGTCCTTAGCAACCATATATTTTTAGAATCAGAATGATGTACTTTACTGAAATATGTCATTTCATGACCGGAAGTGACCTTTTGTCCCTAGCAACCCAATGAAAGTCCTTAACAACCATATATTTTTTGGCTCGGCACCACTTTCTTTACTCAAATAATTCATTTTTATGACTGGAAGTGACATTTTGTGCTATAGCAAGACACAAAATCCCATAGCATCACCTAACTTTTCTGACTTTAGAGGAACAGTGGGAAAGACCTTCTCATTTGTTCTCAGAACAAATGGCAGTTTAATTATTTTTTTTTCTTTTCTTTTCCGCCATCAGTTGCTAAAAAGTGTCGTGACATATCATTTTGATACTTGGTGCCATTAATCGGTCATACTGTCAGATGACTCAGTTCACCCTGTGAAACCGATCTATTTTTAGTAACAGAGTTATTTGCCCCAACACCGTAAACCCTTGTTAGCAGATAAACTCAGAAACCGTAACCGATTCTCAAAATCTGAAGTGTAAAAAATGTCGCTGGACCAATAGCGATGATTTGTCATGCAAATTTTTTTTTCAATCGACTTCCTGTTTACGTGTTTTTGACCTGAAAAATGCAGCAACGCGTCAAAATTTTTTTTCTCAAAAAACCGTAACTCCTAGAGACTTGGGACCACCACCATTGATCGTAAGTGACATTACTTTAAAAAATGTCAAGGTCAAAGGTCAAAAGTCAAGGTCGAAGGTCACCATAGGTCTTGTTAGCACTATATCTCACAAACCATAAAAGATAGAAGCAGACAATAAATGGGAAAAAATACTCCTCTTATTGAGACCTTCACTTGGTACATTTGACCCAAAGCTGTGCGATGAACCATTTTCGAGTTACTGCCCTTGACGCGTTTCGCTTAATCGTTTTTTTGGTTAAAACTTGGAAACGGTTAGAGATAATATAGTAAACATATAGGTTGAAAGTGATCAGTATGAAAAGAGCTTCAATTTGAGCCAAAGGTCAAAGGTCATAGGTCAAGGTCATATCATAGCAACAAGGTGACTGTTATAAAAAGTCCTTAGCAACCATATATTTTTAGAATCAGAATGATGTATATTACTGAAATATGTCATAGCATTACATATATTTTCTGACTTTAGAGGAACAGTGGGAAAGACCTTCTTATTTGTTTTCAGGACAAATGGCAGTTTAATTATTAAGGTCTTTCCCACTACAGTGGAAAGACCTTCTTACCTTTCTTATTATTATTATTATTTTTCTTTTTTTTCCGCCATCATTTGCAAAAAAGTGTCGCGACATATCATTTTGATACTTGGTACCATTAATCGGTCATACTGGCAGATGACTCAGTTCACCATGTGAAACCGATCTATTTTTATTAACAGAGTTATCTGCCCCAACAACGTAAACCATTGTTAGCAGACAAAATCAGAAACCGTAATCGATTCTTAAAATCTGAAGTGTGAAAAATGTCGCTGGACCAATAGCGATGATTTGTGATGCAAATTTTTTTTTCCAATCGACTTCCTGTTTACGTGTTTTTGACCTGAAAAATGTAGCAACGCGTCAAAATTTTTTTTCTCAAAAACCGTAAGTCCTAGAGACTTGGGAGCAGCACCATTGATCCTAAGTGACGTATGTTACATTTTAAAATGTCAAGGTCAAAGGTCAAAGGTCACCACAGGTCTTGTTAGCACTATATCTCACAAACCATAAAAGATAGAAGCAGACAATAAATGGGAAAAATCCTCCACTTATTGAGACCTTTATTTGGTACATTGACCCAAATGCGTGCGATGAACCATTTTCGAGTTACTGCCCTTGACGTGTTTCGGTTAATCGGTTTTTTGGTTAAAACTTGAAAACGGTTAGAGATAATATAGTAAACATAGAGGTTTAAAGTGATCAGTATGAAAAGAGCTTCAATTTGAGCCAAAGGTCAAAGGTCATAGGTCATGGTCATACCCTAGCAACAAGGTGACTGTTATAAAAAGTCCTTAGCAACCATATATTTTTAGAATCAGAATGATGTACTTTAATGAACTATGTCATATCATGACCGCAAGTGGCATTTTGTCCCTAGCAACGGAATGAAAGTCCTTAACAACAATATATTTTTCGATACAAAAAATGTTTCAGGCACGAACCGGAAGTGACATTTTGTCCATAGCAACTGAAAGTCCTTAGGAACCATACATTTTCTCACTTGGGACCACTTGCTTGGTACACAAAAACCATAGCAACTGACCGTAAAATCATTAGCAACCATATACCTAGACATAACACTACCAAAATGCGGGGAAAGACCTCACATTTGTTCTTTGAACAAATGTATTGACATTTAATTAAGGTCTTTCCCACTACAGTGGGAAGACCTTCTTACCTTTCTTCTGATTATTATTAAGGTCTTTCCCACTACAGTGGAAAGTCCTTCTTACCTTTCTTATGATTATTATTATTAAGGTCTTTCCCACTACAGTGGAAAGACCTTCTTGTATTTCTTATGATTATTATTATTATTATTTTTCTTCTTCCGCGGAGGTTTGCCAAAAAGTGTCGCGACATATCATTTCGATACTTGGTACCATTAATCGGTCATATCCGGAGATGACATGGCTCATGCTTTTAGACCGATCTATTTTTAGTAACAGAGTTATCCGCCCTAACACGAAAATCCTTGTTAGCAGGTAAACTCAGAAACCGTAACTGATTCTCAAAATCTGAAGTGTACAAAATGTCACTGGACCTATGGCGATGATTTGTCATGCAAATTTTTTTTTTCCAATCGACTTCCTGTTTACGTGGTTTTGACCTGAAAAATGTCGCAACGCGTCAAAATTTTTTTCTCAAAAACCGTAAGTCCTAGAGACTTGGGACCACCACCATTGATCCTAAGTGACATATGTTACATTTAAAAATGTCTAGGTCAAAGGTCACCATAGGTCTTGTTAGCACTATATCTCATAAACCATAAAAGATAGAAGCAGACAATAAATGGGGAAAATACTCCTCTTATCGAGACCTTCATTTGGTACATTGTCCTGAAGCTGTGCGATGAACAGTTTTCGAGTTGCAGCCCTTGACGAGTTGCGGTTAATTGGTTTTCTTGTTAAAACTTGAAAACGGTTAGAGATAATATAGTAAACATATAGGTTTAACGTGATCAGTAGGAAAAGAGCTTCAATTTGAGCCAAAGGTCAAAGGTCATAGGTCAAGGTCATACCCTAGCAACAAGGTGACCGTTATAAAAAGTCCTTAGCAACCAGATATTTTTAGAATCAGAATGATGTACTTAGCTGAAATATGTCATTTCATGACCGGAAGTGGCCTTTTGTCCCTAGCAACGGAATGAAAGTCCTTAACAACCCATATATTTTTTGGCTCGGGACCACTTTCTTTACTCAAATAATTCATTTTTATGACTGGAAGTGACATTTTTTGCTATAGCAAGACACAAAATCCCATAGCATCACCTAACTTTTCTGACTTTAGAGGAACAGTGGGAAAGACCTTCTCATTTGTTCTCAGAACAAATGGCAGTTTAATTATTATTATTATTTTTCTTCTTCCGCGGGGGTTTGCCAAAAAGTGTCTCGACATATCATTTCGATACTTGGTAACGTTACGCGGTCATATTCGGAGATGACATGTCTCATGCTTTTAGCCCGATCTATTTTTAGTAACAGAGTTATCTGCCCCAACACGAAAACCCTTGTTAGCAGATAAACTCAGAAACCGTAACCGATTCTTAAAATCAAAAGTGCACAAAATGTCGCTGGTTCTATGGCGATGATTTGTCATGCAAAAAAACATTCTTCGATCCACTTCCTGTTTACGCAAAATTTTTTTTCGGTCCACCATTTTCAAAATGGCCGCCATTGAAATTTTGTTGTCAATATAACTCAAAAACCATAAAAAATTGGAGCAGAGAATATATCAGAAAAATGTTCCTCTCATTGAGATCTACATTTGATATAAGGTTTGAAAACTGTGCGACAAACCGTTTTAGAGGTTATGGCCCTTGACAGGTTTCGGCTAAATTTTGTTTTCGAAATAACTCAAAAACCATAAAAAATTGAAGCAGACAATATACCAGAAAAATGTTCCTCTCATTGACATCTACATTTGATATAAAGGTTCAAAAACTGTGCGACAAACCGTTTTAGAGGTTATGGCCCTTGACAGGTTTCGGCTAAATTTTGTTTTCGTAATAACTCAAAAACCATAAAAAAATTGAAGCAGACAATATATATCAGAAAAATGTTTCTCTCATTGAGATCTACATTTTATGTAAGGTTCGAAAACTGTGTGACAAACCGTTTTCGAGGTTATGGCCCTTGACAGGTTTCGGCTAAATTTTGTTTTCAATATAGCTCAAAAACCATAAAAAATTGAAGCAGACAATATATCAGAAAAATGTTCCTCTCGTTGAGATCTACATTTGATATTAAACGTTGAAAACTGGGCAACAAACCGTTTTCGAGGTTATGGCCCTTGACAGGTTTCGGCTAAATTTTGTTTTCAATATAACTCAAAAACCATAAAAAATTGAAGCAGACAATATATCAGACAAATGTTCCTCTTATTGAGATCTACATTTGATGTACAGTGTCAAAAACTGTGCGATAAACCGTTTTCGAGGTTATGGCCCTTGACACGTTTCGGCTAAATTTTGTTTTCAATATTACTCAAAAAACCATAAAAAATTGAAGCAGACAATATATCAGAAAAATGTTCCTCTCATTAAGATCTACATTTGATTAAAGGATTGAAAACTGTGCGACAAACCGTTTTCGAGTTATGTCCCTTGACACGTTTCGGCTAGTCAGTTTTTGGTTAATAACTTTTAAACCTTCAGAGATAATATAGTGAACATATGGTGTTTTATGACCGTCATAACAAGCCCTTCAGTTTAAGACCAAAGTCAAATGGTTACGGGCAGCCATTTTCAAAATGGCCGACGACGTAAACAGTTTTATAAAATGACACTAGAACCGTGCAAAATTGAAGCAGACAATACAAGGGGAAAATGTTCGTCACATCGAAATGTACAAAAAATGTTTCATATATGAAAGCCTAAAACTTGTTGTTTTTTGAGTTATTGCCCTTGATTCATATTTTTAAAATGGTTTTTGCTTTATAACATTTTAAATGTTACAGATGATGAATGAAACATATGGTTCATTTGAAAGAGAATTAAAATTCCTACAATTTGATTTTGAAGAAGTACATATTCGGTTGAGTGGTTTCAAAATGGTGGCCAAAAACATATCGTAAACTGCGTTATTTGTCAATAACTTTTAAATCGTTACAGATCATATAGTAAACATATAAGTTTTTTGTGACCGATATGTCAAGCCCTTCGATTTAAAGTCATTATCAACCATATACCTAGACATAACACTACCAAAATGCCGGGAAAGACCTCACATCTGTTCTTTGACATTTAATTAAGGTCTTTCCCACTACAGTGGGAAGACCTTCTTACCTTTCTTATGATTATTATTAAGGTCTTTCCCCTTTCCAAGGGAAAGACCTTACTGTATTTCTTATGATTATTAAGGTCTTTCCCACTACAGTGGGAAGACCTTCTTACCTTTCTTCTGATTATTATTATTATTATTATTATTATTATTCTTTTCTTTTCCGCCATCATTAGCTAAAAAGTGTCGCGACATATCATTTTGATACTTGGTACCATCAATCGGTCCTACTGGCAGATGACTCAGTTCACCCTGTGAAACCGATCTATTTTTAGTAGCAGAGTTATCTGCCCCAACACCGTAAACCCTTGTTAGCAGATAAACTCAGAAACCGTAATCGATTCTTAAAATCTGAAGTGTAAAAAATGTCGCTGGACCTCTAGCTATGATTTGTCATCCAAAATTTTTTTTTCCAATCGACTTCCTGTTTACGTGTTTTTGACCTGAAAAATGTCGCAACGCGTCAAAATTATTTTCTCAAAAACCGTAAGTTCTAGAGACTTGGGACCACCACCATTGATCCTAAGTGACATTTATGTTACATTTAAAAATGTCAAGGTCAAAGGTCAAAAGTCAAGGTCAAAGGTCACCATAGGCCTTGTTAGCACTATATCTCACAAACCATAAAAGATCGAAGCATATAAAAACAGTTAGAGATAATATAGTAAACATATAGGTTTAACATGATCAGTTTGAAAAGAGCTTCAATTTGAGCCAAAGGTCAAAGGTCATAGGTCAAGGTCATACCCTAGCAACAAGGTGACCGTTATATAAAGTCCTTAGCAACCATATATTTTTAGAATCAGAATGATGTACTTTACTGAAATATGTCATTTCATGACCGGAAGTGACCTTTTGTCCCTAGCAACCCAATGAAAGTCCTTAACAACCATATATTTTTTGGCTCGGCACCACTTTCTTTACTCAAATAATTCATTTTTATGACTGGAAGTGACATTTTGTGCTATAGCAAGACACAAAATCCCATAGCATCACCTAACTTTTCTGACTTTAGAGGAACAGTGGGAAAGACCTTCTCATTTGTTCTCAGAACAAATGGCAGTTTAATTATTTTTTTTTCTTTTCTTTTCCGCCATCAGTTGCTAAAAAGTGTCGTGACATATCATTTTGATACTTGGTGCCATTAATCGGTCATACTGTCAGATGACTCAGTTCACCCTGTGAAACCGATCTATTTTTAGTAACAGAGTTATTTGCCCCAACACCGTAAACCCTTGTTAGCAGATAAACTCAGAAACCGTAACCGATTCTCAAAATCTGAAGTGTAAAAAATGTCGCTGGACCAATAGCGATGATTTGTCATGCAAATTTTTTTTTCAATCGACTTCCTGTTTACGTGTTTTTGACCTGAAAAATGCAGCAACGCGTCAAAATTTTTTTTCTCAAAAAACCGTAACTCCTAGAGACTTGGGACCACCACCATTGATCGTAAGTGACATATGTTACATTAAAAAATGTCAAGGTCAAAGGTCAAAAGTCAAGGTCGAAGGTCACCATAGGTCTTGTTAGCACTATATCTCACAAACCATAAAAGATAGAAGCAGACAATAAATGGAAAAAATACTCCTCTTATTGAGACCTTCACTTGGTACATTTGACCCAAAGCTGTGCGATGAACCATTTTCGAGTTACTGCCCTTGACGCGTTTCGCTTAATCGTTTTTTTGGTTAAAACTTGAAAACGGTTAGAGATAATATAGTAAACATATAGGTTGAAAGTGATCAGTATGAAAAGAGCTTCAATTTGAGCCAAAGGTCAAAGGTCATAGGTCAAGGTCATATCATAGCAACAAGGTGACTGTTATAAAAAGTCCTTAGCAACCATATATTTTTAGAATCAGAATGATGTATATTACTGAAATATGTCATTGCATTACATATATTTTCTGACTTTAGAGGAACAGTGGGAAAGACCTTCTTATTTGTTTTCAGGACAAATGGCAGTTTAATTATTAAGGTCTTTCCCACTACAGTGGAAAGACCTTCTTACCTTTCTTATTATTATTATTATTTTTCTTTTTTTTCCGCCATCATTTGCAAAAAAGTGTCGCGACATATCATTTTGATACTTGGTACCATTAATCGGTCATACTGGCAGATGACTCAGTTCACCATGTGAAACCGATCTATTTTTATTAACAGAGTTATCTGCCCCAACAACGTAAACCATTGTTAGCAGACAAAATCAGAAACCGTAATCGATTCTTAAAATCTGAAGTGTGAAAAATGTCGCTGGACCAATAGCGATGATTTGTGATGCAAATTTTTTTTTCCAATCGACTTCCTGTTTACGTGTTTTTGACCTGAAAAATGTAGCAACGCGTCAAAATTTTTTTTCTCAAAAACCGTAAGTCCTAGAGACTTGGGAGCAGCACCATTGATCCTAAGTGACGTATGTTACATTTTAAAATGTCAAGGTCAAAGGTCAAAAGTCAAGGTCAAAGGTCACCATAGGTCTTGTTAGCACTATAACTCACAAACCATAAAAGATGGAAGCAGACAATAAATGGGAAAAATACTCCTCTTATTGAGACCTTCATTTGGTACATCAGCTCAAAGCTGTGCGATGAACCATTTTCGAGTTACTGCCCTTGACGCGTTTCGGTTAATCGGTTTTTTGGTTAAAACTTGAAAACGGTTAGAGATAATATGGTAAACATATGGTTTAAAGTGATCAGTATGAAAAGAGCTTCAATTTGAGCCAAAGGTCATAGGTCAAGGTCATACCATAGCAACAAGGTGACTGTTATAAAAAGTCCTTAGCAACCATATATTTTTAGAATCAGAATGATCTTCTTTACTGAAATATATCATATCATGACCGGAAGTGGCATTTTGTCCCTAGCAACGGAATGAAAGTCCTTAACAACCATATATTTTTTGGCTCAGGACAACTTTCTTTACTCATATTATTCATTTTTATGACTGGAAGTGACATTTTGTTCTAAGCAAAAACACAAAATCCCATAGCATGACATATATTTTCTGACTTTAGAGGAACAGTGGGAAAGACCTTCTCATTTGTTCTCAGAACAAATGGCAGTTTAATTATTTTTTTTTCTTTTCTTTTCCGCCATCAGTTGCTAAAAAGTGTCGTGACATATCATTTTGATACTTGGTACCATTAATCGGTGATACTGGCAGATGACTCAGTTTAACCTGTGAAACCGATCTAATTTTAGTAACATAGTTATATGCCCCAACACCGTAAACCCTTGTTAGCAGATAAACTCAGAAACCGTAATCGATTCCTAAAATCTGAAGTGTAAAAAATGTCGCTGGACCAATAACGATGATTTGTCATGCACATTTTTTTTTCCAATCGACTTCCTGTTTACGTGTTTTTGACCTGAAAAATGTAGCAACGCGTCAAAATTTTTTTTCTCAAAAACCGTAAGTCCTAGAGACTTGGGAGCAGCACCATTGATCCTTAGTGACATATGTTACATTTTAAAATGTCAAGGTCAAAGGTTAAAGGTCACCACAGGTCTTGTTAGCACTATATCTCACAAACCATAAAAGATAGAAGCAGACAATAAATGGGAAAAATCCTCCACTTATTGAGACCTTTATTTCGTACATTTGACCCAAATGCGTGCGATGAACCATTTTCGAGTTACTGCCCTTGACGTGTTTCGGTTAATCGGTTTTTTGGTTAAAACTTGAAAACGGTTAGAGATAATATAGTAAACATAGGGTTTAAAGTGATCAGTTTGAAAAGAGCTTCAATTTGAGCCAAAGGTCAAAGGTCATAGGTCATGGTCATACCCTAGCAACAAGGTGACTGTTATAAAAAGTCCTTAGCAACCATATATTTTTAGAATCAGAATGATGTACTTTAATGAACTATGTCATATCATGACCGGAAATGGCATTTTGTCCCTAGCAACGGAATGAAAATCCTTAACAACCATATATTTTTTGGCTCGGGACCACTTTCTTTACTCAAATATCTCATTTTGATGACAAAGTGACATTTTTTGCTAAAGCAAAACAAACTATCCCGTAGCATAACCTAAATTTTCTGACTTAAGAGGAACAGTGGGAAAGACCTTCTCATTTGTTCTCAGAACAAATGGCAGTTTAATTATTATTATTTTTCTTTTTTTTCCGCCATCATTAGCTAAAAAGTGTCGCGACATATCATTTTGATACTTGGTACCATTAATCGGTCATACTGTCAGATGACTCAGTTCACCCTGTGAAACCGATCTATTTTTAGTAACCGAGCTATCTGGCCCAACACCGTCAACCCTTGTTAGCAGATTAACTCAGAAACCGTAACCGATTCTCAAAATCTGAAGTGTAAAAAATGTCGCTGGACCTATAGCGATGATTTATCATGCAAAATTTTTTTTTCCAATCAACTTCCTGTTTACGTGTTTTTGAGATGAAAAATTTCGAAACGCGTCAAAATTTTTTTCTCAAAAACCGTAAGTCCTAAAGACTTGGGACCACCACCATTGATCCTAAGTGACATATGTTACATTTAAAAATGTCAAGGTCAAAGGTCAAAAGTCAAGGTCAAAGGTCACCATAGGTCTTGTTAGCACTATTTCTCACAAACCATAAAAGATGGAAGCAGACAATAAATGGGAAATATACTCCTCTTATTGAGACCTTCATTTGGTACATCAACTCAAAGCTGTGCGATGAACCATTTTCGAGTTACTGCCCTTGACGCGTTTCGGTTAATCGGTTTTTTGGTTAAAACTTGAAAACGGTTAGAGATAATATGGTAAACATATGGTTTATAGTGATCAGTATGAAAAGAGCTTCAATTTGAGCCAAACTCATAGGTCAAGGTCATACCATAGCAACAAGGTGACTGTTATTAAAAGTCCTTAGCAACCATATATTTTTAGAATCAGTATGATCTACTTTACTTAAATATATCATATCATGACCGGAAGTGACATTTTGTCCCTAGCAACGGAATGAAAGTCCTTAACAACCATATATTTTTTGGCTCAGGACAACTTTCTTTACTCAAATTATTCATTTTTATGACTGGAAGTGACATTTCGTTCTAAGCAAGAACACAAAATCCCATAGCATGACATATATTTTCTGACTTTAGAGGAACAGTGGGAAAGACCTTCTCATTTGTTCTCAGAACAAATGGCAGTTTAATTATTAAGGTCTTTCCCCTTTCCGAGGGAAAGACCTTCTTGTATTTCTTATGATTATTATTTTTTTTCTTCTTCCGCTGAGGTTTGCCAAAAAGTGTCGCGACATATCATTTCGATACTTGGTACTATTAATCGGTCATATCCAGAGATACCTTGGATCACCCTGTGAAACCGATCTATTTTTAGTAACAGAGTTATCTGCCCCAACACCGTAAACCCTTGTTAGCAGATAAATTCAGAAACCGTAACTGATTCTCAAAATCTGAAGTGTACAAAATGTCGCTGCACTTATGGCGATGAGTTGTCATGCACATCTTTATTTTCGAATCGACTTCCAGTTTACGCGTTTTTGACGTGAAAAATGTCGCAACGCGTCAAATTGTTTTTATTAAAAACCGTAAGTCCTAGAGACTTGGAACCACCACCATTGATCCTAAGTGACATATATTACATTTAAAAATGTCAAGGTCACAGGTCAAAAGTCAAGGTCAAAGGTCAACATAGGTCTTGTTAGCACTATATCTCACAAACCATAAAAGATAGAAGCAGACAAGAAATGGGGAAAATACTCCTCTTATTGAGACCGTCATTTGGTATATTTGACCCGAAGCTGTGCGATGAACCATTTTCGAGTTACTGCCCTTGACGCGTTCCGGTTAATCGGTTTTTTGGTTAAAACTTGAAAGCGGTTAGAGATAATATAGTAAACATATAGGTTTAAAGTGATCAGTAGGAAAAGAGCTTCAATTTGAGCCAAGGTCAAAAGTCATAGGTCAAGGTCATACCATAGCAACAAGGTGACCATAAAAAAAGTCCTTAGCAACCATATATTTTTAGAATCAGAATGATGTATTTTACTGAAATATGTCATTTCATGACCGGAAGTGGTCTTTTGTCCCTAGCAACGGAATGAAAGTCCTTAACAACCATATTTTTTTGGCTCGGGACCACTTCCTTTACTCAAATAACTCATTTTTATGACTGGAAGTGACATTTTGTGCTATAGCAAGACACAAAATCCCATAGCATCAACTAACTTTCCTTACTTCAGAGGAACAGTGGGAAAGACCTTCTCATTTGTTCTCAGAACAAATGAACTTTTTAATTTTTTTTTCTTTTCTTTTCCGCCATCAGTTGCTAAAAAGTGTCGTGACATATCATTTTGATACTTGGTACCATTAATCGGTGATACTGTCAGATGACTCAGTTCACCCTGTGAAACCGATCTATTTGTAGTTACAGAGTTATCTGCCCCAACAACGTAAACCCTTGTTAGCAGATAAACTCAGAAACGTAACCGATTCTCAAAATCTGTAGTGTAAAAAATGTCGCTGGACCTAAAGCGATGATTTGTCATGCACAATTTTTTTTTCAAATCGACTTCCTGTTTACGTGTTTTTGACCTGAAAAATGTCGCAACGCTTCAAAAATTTTTTCTCAGAAACCATAAGTCCTAGAGACTGAGGACCACCATCATTGATCCTAAGTGACATATGTTACATTTAAAAATGTCAAGGTCAAAGGTCAAAAGTCAAGGTCGAAAGTCACCATAGGTCTTGTTAGCACTATATCTCACAAACCATAAAAGATAGAAGCAGACAATAAATTGGAAAAATACTCCACTTATTGAGACCTTCATTTGGTAAATTGACCGAAAGCTGTGCGATGGACCATTTCTGAGTTACTGCCCTTGACGTGTTTCGGTTAATCGGTTTTTTGGTTAAAACTTGAAAACAGTTAGAGATAATATAGTAAACATATAGGTTTAACATGATCAGTAGGAAAAGAGCTTCAATTTGAGCCAAAGGTCAAAGGTCATAGGTCAAGGTCATTCCCTGGCAACAAGGTGACCGTTATAAAAAGTCCTTAGCAACCATATATTTTTAGAATCAGAATGATGTACTTTACTGAATTATGTAATTTCATGACCGGAAGTGGCCTTTTGTCCCTAGCAACCGAATGAAAGTCCTTAACAACGAGATACATTTTTTGGCTCGGTACCACTTTCTTTACTCAAATAATTCATTTTTATGACTGGAAGTGACATTTTGTGCTATAGCAAGACACAAAATCCCATAGCATCACCTAACTTTTCTTACTTTAGAGGAACAGTGGGAAAGACCTTCTCATTTGTTCTCAGAACAAATGGCAGTTTGATTAAGGTCTTTTCCACTACAGTGGGAAGACCTTCTTACCTTTCTTATGATTATTATTAAGGTCTTTCCCACTACAGTGGAAAGACCTTCTTGTCTTACTTATGATTATTATTAAGGTCTTTCCCACTACAGTCGGAAGACCTTCTTACCTTTCTTATGATTATTATTATTTTTCTTTTTTTTTCCGCCGTCATTTGTAAAAAAGTGTCGCGACATATCATTTTCATACTTGGTACCATTAATCGGTCATACTGTCAGATGACTCAGTTCACCCTGTGAAACCGATCTATTTTTAGTAACAGAGTTATCTGCCCGAACACGAAAACCCTTGTTAGCAGATAAACTCAGAAACCGTAACCGATTCTTAAAATCTAAGGTGTACAAAATGTTGCTGGACTTATGGCGATGGTTTGTCATGCAAATTTTTTTTTTCCAATCGACTTCCTGTTTACGCGTTTTTGACCTGAAAAATGTCGCAACGCGTCAAAATTTTTTTCTCAAAAACCGCAAGTCCTAGAGACTTGGGACCACCACCATTGATCCTAAGTGACATATGTTACATTTAAAAATGTCAAGGTCAAAGGTCAAAAGTCAAGGTCAAAGGTCACCATATGTCTTGTTAGCACTATATCTCACAAACCATAAAAGATAGAAGCAGAGAATAAATGGGAAAAATACTCCTCTTATTGAGAACTTCATTTGGTACATTTGACCCGAAGCTGTGCGACGAACCGTTTTCGAGTTACAGCCCTTGACGTGTTTCGGTTAATCGGTTTTTTGGTTAAAACTTGAAAACGGTTAGAGATACTATAGTAAACATGTATATTTAAAGTGATCCTCTCATCAAGACCTTCATTTAGTATATGTATCCGAAACTGTTATTTGAACCGTATTCGAGTTATCGGCCTTGACGCATTTCTGTTATACTGTTTTTAACTTTAACTTGAAAACGGTTAGAGATAATATAGTTAACATGGTCATATGTCATGCGCGAAGAATCTGCCTAGCTTTTTGACCAATCGTACATCACTGACCAAAGCTCATGAATATTAAGGAAAACATACATCACTATAAAAAAAATACACATCTTTGCTGCAATTAATCAGACCTGTCCAGACACTAAGAAGTGTTACAATATATAAAACGTAACACATAACCAGTATCTAGAGAGTATCTTATATCTTCGAGCTCATTTGATATGGACCTGATAAGCCTTGTCGAGCGAAAAAAAAACCAACTAAGAATTAATATGTATCAAGATATTAGTACTTTTTGGCTTAGAAAGGGGTAATCATATGAGACTTAAAATTTTTCAATGATGGACAATTCAAAATGGCTTAAACACTAATTTCAAATTTTTAGTACATATTAAATGTACTTTTTGTAAGATAAAAAACTAACTTTTGGCAAAAATTGATAAAATAATGAACATTGAGTGAGTTCCGACAGTGGGTAATTATGTGTCGAGTGAAGAAAACATGCACTTTGTTACAAAATTTGCTGTATTAAACCAAATGTGATAATTATTAAAATGATTGAAATGATGTTAACTTGCACACTTATACAGAAATTAGCAATTTAAGTGCAATAACTTTTAAAATGGTACACTATATTCCTAGATTTTCATGAAAAAATATTTAACACTGTGACAATAGCCTAAATCGACACATTTTAAACCAATGTTAAAACAAAACCTTGTGATTTCTACAAGTTTCCCTCATTTCCTTATTGTTTAATTATTAAATTTAAAATATTTAAAGCTGTTGTGTCCCATTTTTGTGTGTTTCTCCATTAAAAATGAGTACAAAGCTATTTCTGAATCATAATAATAATATTGTATGGAGACAATCAATTAAAAATACCAAGATGTATGACAAAATAAGTTTGCATAAAATGTTATGTAGTTTGGTCTACTTTCATAGTGTACAGTTTTTCAATATACATGACCAAAACACTAAATTTAATCAACTTACTTTGTTAGCTAAATAGAAGATACTTTCCGTTTAGAATGTGGATTTCAGTCTAAAAACGTATTTCCTCAAAGTATACGAGTCAATAAATCCTTCAAATCCCAGATTGAAGCACGTGACCACCCCTCCCCCTTATTTGTAAATTTCGTCTGCTGTGATGTCCATTTCAGTTATCGTCAGTGAATCATAGTGTAAATCGTTTCTCAACAAGTTGTTCTAACTATCCTAACTGCATTTTACCTCACATTTTAATCAAATTGAAACAATTTCCGACGTGAATTTTTGTGTATTCGGTCGTCTGCTACGTGACTCATGTCCTTATTTTCCAGCGTGAAATTCCTATGAAATAATGTGAAAACGTCTTTAAATGTCCGTCGGCATGCTCCGTTTATAATAATCCGCGTCGTCCTGAAATAAATAATCACTGAGATTAAAGATCGTGCTTTATTTAGTATACGTCCACACAGAACGAAAGAGACAGAAGACACTGACAAAATGCTATGAACGCGAGCTTCGACGAAGACACCTCAGTGAAATGTAAAGTGTTCATTTAATGTGTTACTATAAATAGAGCGAAATGACTAAGAAGTATTTATTTCACACCAAAATAATGTGTATGAATTTTTCAAACTAGTTTAACAAATTTTTGTCACAATATTTAAATCTGAAGAGTCCCATTTTTCCGTTTTTTCTCAATACTCCTCTTAATGAGGCCTTCATTTGGTACATTTGACCCAAAGCTGTGCGATAAACTGTTTTCGAGTTACTGCCCTTGACGCGTTTCGGTTAATCGGTTTTTTGTTAAAACTTGAAAACGGTTAGAGATAATATAGTAAACATATAGGTTTAATGTGATCAGGATGAAAAGAGCTTCAATTTGAGCCAAAGGTCAAAGGTCATGGGTCAAGGTCATACCCTAGCAACAAGGTGACCGTTATAAAAAGTCCTTAGCAACCATATATTTTTAGAATCAGAATGATGTACTTTACTGAAATACGTTATTTCATGACTGGAAGTGGCCTTTTGTCCCTAGCAACCGAATGAAAGTCCTTAACAACCATATATTTTTTGGCTCGGGACCACTTTCTTTACTCAAATAATTCTCATTTTTATGACTGGAAGTGACAGTTTGTGCTATAGCAAGACAAACTATCCCGTAGCATAACCTAAATTTTCTGACTTTAGAGGAACAGTGGGAAAGACCTTCTCATTTGTTCTCAGAACAAATGGCGGTTTAATTATTATTATTTTTCTTCTTCCGCGGGGGTTTGCCAAAAAGTGTCTCGACATATCATTTCGATACTTGGTACCATTAATCGGTCATATCCGGAGATGACATGGCTCATGCTTTTAGACCGATCTATTTTTAGTAACAGAGTTATCTGCCCCAACACGAAAACCCTTGTTAGCAGATAAACTCAAAAACCGTAACCGATTCTCAAAATCTGAAGTGTACAAAATGTCGCTGGTTCTATGGCGATGATTTGTCATGCAAAAAAACATTCTTCGATCCACTTCCTGTTTACGCGATTTTGACGCGAAGTTTGTCGAAAACGTCAAGGTTGTCGGATTTACACAAAACTTGGTTTCCAAGTAGATATGAGGGTCCTAATTACATGTATCGGATCAAAAAAAATTTTCGGTCCACCATTTTCAAAATGGCCGCCATTGAAATTTTGTTTTCAATATAACTCAAAAACCATAAAAAATTGAAGCAGAGAATATATCAGAAAAATGTTCCTCTCATTGAGATCTACATTTGATATAAGGTTCAAAAACTGTGCGACAAACCGTTTTAGAGGTTATGGCCCTTGACAGGTTTCGGCTAAATTTTGTTTTCGAAATAACTCAAAAACCATAAAAAATTGAAGCAGAGAATATATCAGAAAAATGTTCCTCTCATTGAGATCTACATTTGATATAAGGTTCGAAAACTGTGCGACAAACCGTTTTCGAGGTTATGGCCCTTGACAGGTTTCGGCTAAATTTTGTTTTCAATATAGCTCAAAAACCATAAAAAATTTAAGCAGACAATATATCAGAAAAATGTTCCGCTCGTTGCGATCTACATTTGATATTAATAGTTGAAAACTGTGCGACAAACCGTTTTCGAGGTTATGGCCCTTGACAGGTTTCGGCTAAATTTTGTTTTCAATATAACTCAAAAACCATAAAAAATTGAAGCAGACAATATATCAGAAAAATGTTCCTCTCATTGAGATCTACATTTGATATACATTGTCGAAAACTGTGCGACAACCCGTTTTCGAGGTTATGGCCCTTGACACGTTTCGGCTAAATTTGTTTTCAATATAACTCAAAAACCATAAAAAATTGAAGCAGACAATATATCAGAAAAATGTTCCTCTCATTGAGATCTACATTTGATTTAAGGATTGAAAACTGTGCGACAAACCGTTTTCGAGTTATGGCCCTTGACACGTTTCGGCTAATCAGTTTTTGGCTAATAACTTTTAATTAAGGTCTTTCCCCCTTTCCAAGGGAAAGACCTTCTTGTCTTTCTTATGATTATTATTATTATTATTATTATTATTATTTTTCTTCTTCCGCGGAGGTTTGCCAAAAAGTGTCTGGACGTATCATTTCGATACTTGGTAACATCAATCGGTCATATCCGGAGATGACATGGCTCATGCTTTTAGACCGATCTATTTTTAGTAACAGAGTTATCTGCCCCAACACGAAAACCCTTGTTAGCAGATAAACTCAGAAACCGTACCCGACTCTTATAATCTGAAGTGTAAAAAATGTCGCTGGCCCTATGGCAATGATTTGTCATGCAAAATTTTTTTTTCCAATCAACTTCCTGTTTACGCGTTTTTGACCTGAAAAATGTCGCAACGCGTCAAATTTTCTTTCTCAAAAACCGTAAGTCCTAGAGACTTGGGACCACCACCATTGATCCTAACTGACATATGTTACATTTAAAAATGTCAAGGTCAAAGGTCAAAAGTCAAGGTCAAAGGTCACCATAGGTCTTGTTAGCACTATATCAAGATAGAAGCAGACAATAAATGGGGAAAATACTCCTCTTATTGAGACCTTCATTTGGTACATTTGACTGGAAGCTGTGCGATGAACCGTTTTCGAGTTACTGCCCTTGACGTATTTCGGTTAATCGGCTTTTTGGTTAAACTTGAAAACGGTTAGAGATAATATAGTAAACATATAGGTTAAACATGATCAGTAGGAAAAGAACTTCAATTTGAGTCAAAGGTCATAGGTCAAGGTCATACCATAGCAACAATGTGACCGTTATAAAAAGTCATTAGCAACCATATATTTTTAGGTTCAGAATGATGTACTTGACTGAAATATTTCATTTCATGACCGGAATTGGCCTTTTGTCCCTAGCAACCGAATGAAAGTCCTTAACAACCATATATTTTTTGGCTCGGGACCACTTTCTTTATTCAAATAACTCATTTTTATGACTGGAAGTGACATTTTTTGCTATAGCAAGACACAAAATCCCATAGCATCACCTAACTTTTCTGACTTTAGAGGAACAGTGGGAAAGACCTTCTCATTTGTTCTCAGAACAAATGGCAGTTTAATTATTATTATTTTTCTTCTTCCGCGGAGGTTTTCCAAAAAGTGTCTCGACATATCATTTCGATACTTGGTACCATCAATCGGTCATATCCGGAGATGACATGGCTCATGCTTTTAGACCGATCTATTTTTAGTAACAGAGTTATCTGCCCGAACACGAAAACCCTTGTTAGCAGATAAACTCAGAAACCGTAACTGATTCTTAAAATCTGAAGTGTACAAAATGTCACTGGACCTATGTTGATGATTTGCCATGCAAATTTTTTTTTTCCAATTGACTTCCTGTTTACGCGTTTTTGACCTGAAAAATGTCGCAAGGCGTCAATTTTTTTTTTCTCAAAAACCGTAAGTCCTAGAGACTTGGGACCACCATCATTGATCCTAAGTGACATATGTTACATTTAAAAATGTCAAGGTCAAAGGTCAAAAGTCAAGGTCAAAGGTCACCATAGGTCTTGATAGCACTATATCTCATAAACCATAATAGATAGAAGCAGACAATAAATTGGAAAAATACTCCTCTTATTGAGACCTTCATTTGGTACATTGACCGGAAGCTGTGTGATGAACCGTTTTCGAGTTACTGCCCTTGACGCGTTTCGGTTAATCGGTTTTTTGGTTAAAACTTGAAAACGTTAGAGATAATATAGTAAACATATAGGTTTAAAGTGATCAGCATGAAAAGAGCTTCAATTTAAGCCAAAGGTCAAAGGTCATAGGTCAAGGTCATACCATAGCAACAAAGTGACTGTTATTAAAAGTCCTTAGCAACCATATATTTTTAGAATCAGAATGATGTACTTTACTGAAATATGTCATTTTATGACCGGAAGTGGCCTTTTGTCCCTCGCAACGGAACTAAAGTCCTTAACAACCATCTATTTTTTGGATCGGGACCACTTTCTTTACTCAAATAACTCATTTTTATGACTGAAAGTGACATTTTGTGCTATAGCAAGAGACAAAATCTCGTAGCATCGCCTAAATTTTCTGACTTTAGTGGAACAGTGGGAAAGACCTTCTCATTTGTTCTCAGAACAAATGGCAGTTTAATTATTATTATTTTTCTTTTTTTTCCCGCCATCATTTGCTAAAAAGTGTCGCGACATATAATTTTGATACTTGGTACCATTAATCGGTCATACTGTCAGATGACTCAGTTCACCCTGTGAAACCGATCTATTTTTAGTTACAGAGTTATCTGCCCCAACACCGTAAACCCTTGTTAGCAGATAAACTCAGAAACCGTAATCGATTCTTAAAATCTGAAGTGTAAAAAAGGTCGCTGGACCTATAGAAATGATTTGTCAAGCAAAATTTTTTTTTCCAATCGACTTCCTGTTTATGTGTTTTTGACCTGAAAAATGTCGCAACGCGTCAAAAGTTTTTTCTCAAAAACCGTAAGTCCTAGAGACTTGGGACCACCACCATTGATCCTAAGTGACATATGTTACATTTAAAAATGTCAAGGTCAAAGGTCAAAAGTCAAGGTCAAAGGTCACCATAGGTCTTGTGAGCACTATATCTCACAAACCATAAAAGATAGAAGCAGAAAATAAAAAGGAAAAATACTCCTCTTATTGAGACCTTCATTTGGTACATTTGACCCAAAGCTGTGCGATGAACCATTTTTTAGTTACTGCCCTTGACGCGTTTCGGTTAATCGGTTTTTCGGTTAAAACTTGAAAACGGTTAGAGATAATATAGTAAACATATAGGTTTAAAGTGATCAGTATGAAAAGAGCTTCAATTTGAGCCAAAGGTCAAAGGTCATAGGTCAAGGTCATACCATAGCAACAAGGTGACTGTTATAAAAAGACCTTAGCAACCATATATTTTTAGAATCAGAATGATGTATTTGACTGAAAAATGTCATATCATGACCGGAAGTGGCATTTTGTCCCTAGCAACGGAATGAAAGTCCTTAACAACCATATATTTTTTGGCTCGGGACCACTTTCTTTACTCAAATAACTCATTTTTATGACTGGAAGTGACATTTTGTGCTTAGCAAGACACAAAATTCCATAGCATCACATATATTTTCTGACTTTAGAGGAACAGTGGGAAAGACCTTCTCATTTGTTCTCAGAACAAATGGCAGTTTAATTATTATTTTTTTTCTTCTTCCGCGGACGTTTGCCAAAAAGTGTCTCGACATATCATTTCGATACTTGGTACCATCAATCGATGACATGGCTCATGCTTTTAGACCGATCTATTTTTAGTAACAGAGTTATCTTCCCAAACACGAAAACCCTTGTTAGCAGATAAACTCAGAAACCGTAACCGATTCTTAAAATCTGAAGTGTACAAAATGTCGCTAGATCTATGACGATGATTCGTCATGCAAATTTTTTTTTCCAATCAACTTCCTGTTTTTTTCTCAAAAACCGTAAGTCCTAGAGACTTGGGACCACCACCATTGATCGTAAGTGACATATGTTACATTTAAAAATGTCAAGGTCAAAGGTCAAAAGTCAAGGTCAAAGGTCACCATAGGTCTTGTTAGCACTATATCTCACAAACCATTAAAGATAGAAAGAAGCAGACAAAAAATGGGAAAAATACTCCTCTTATTGCGACCTTCATTTGGTACATGACCCGAAGCTGTGCGATGAACCGTTTTCGAGTTACTGCCCTTGACACGTTTCGGTTAATAGGTTTTTTGATTAAAACTTGAAAACGGTTAGAGATAATATACATGTGTAGTAAACATATAGGTTTAAGATGATCAGTAGGAAAAGAGCTTCAATTATATATTTTTAGAATCAGAATGATATACTTTACTGAAATATGTCTCTTCATGACCGGAAGTGGCCTTTCAATTCAAATCGGGGCTATACAGGTCAGAATAAAAATTTCTGGCAAGGGTTTTTATTTCCTGATCAAAATCAGTTATACTGCCATCAAGCAAAGTTAAATGGGGCAATAATTTCTTTGTACCACGTTTCTTTTCAATGTCAAAAAAGATTTTGTAGGTTTATCTGCATCATTTACGTATTGGAATCTTGAGAGAACCCAACCACCACAGGCCTGGTTACGTTCAAGTTCAGACAAATAATGTTGTTTCTCAATTCAAATGGTACTGAGATCAGGGTTGTCGGGAATATTTTATTTTATTAATTGAATATAGCACAAACTATCAAATTTACTTTTAAAATCATAATTCTTTTTAATGGAAAATTCTTGTGGAAGTTCCTTTATTTTTGTATTTTCCACGATCCCACCAATCTTGGATACACTTAAACTCTGATTTCTTTAATCGCCAGGAAAGCCAAAAACTATTTATCATGATCATGTCGACATACGATTTGTCATCTAAAGGAGATAATTAAGACACCAGCAAGCACTCTTGTGTTTAACTTGTATTTCCTTAAAGTAAACACGAACGTAATCATGATCAAAATATGTACACTGTTTAATTTCTGAGGATCTAATAAATTGACTGTCAGTAATGCTTTGAAACATAAATTCTATCAAGTCTTGCTGCGACACCATCGTTTCTCGAACAATAATATATTTTGTCGTACGGATGAATATTACGAAACGTATCAATAAATTTGAAACGTTTTGCGATATTTTTAAATTCATTACAAAAATGCGGGTCGTGTTCAATATCTCCTGTCTGATCTAGGGAAGGATTAGAAATATTTGAAAGGAAGAATCAAGTTGATTCAAATGGTGTTTTAAATGTTTCAAAAAGTCTAACTTTTCTTTGGACAAGTTGGGGAATAAACATTCAACAAATATATAGTTTGCTCCTGTATTGTAATAGTTGCATGTAAAATGCGACCGGGTTAAACTATTTTATGATCTAGAATAGTATATTCTAGATTATTCGAAAAACATTTCGCTAATCCAGCAGAAATAGTTGAGAGATGAGAGAACACTATTTCCCTCCTCCATATCATTTTCCATATACCTTTATCAGAAAGAATTGTATGGGTATCTTGAAGAAAAACTGCATTTAATTTATATTTCAAAGAATATAATATAAACTATCTTAAATGAATCACGACAACCTTGAGTGTTCAATGAAGCTAACATTACATTAATTTTAATTGTAATGAAAAAACATAATAAAAATGCATAATTACGTGGACAATACATGTTGACTTAGGTAGATTTTATTCCTAAGCATGAGTTTTCAGATAGGTTTCGAATTTTTTCATCAATTTATTTCAACGGTCTTTTTGTTGGGAAGAGGACACAGGCTTTCGTCGACGGTCAATAAAATCTTGACATAGTTGTCTGAGGTTTGTGGTATACTCTGAGCATTTTTCAACCGGTTTTTATTGTTTTTAAGTTCGGCAAGAAGTCTATCTAATTCTTCAGTGGATAATTTTTGCTCAGTATCCACTAAGATTTGTGATTAATTTGTTTCGATAAAACAGAGGATATAGACTCAATGTCTATATCCTGATCTTCATTGGTGTTAGGAATGCAAGGAGATGGTGAGGGTATATCCCATATACTTGTATTGTGTTCACCAGATACATCTGCAATTTTAGCCGTTGTATGGGTTTTAATACAGTGGATTCCCCAGACTTTGCCATTGTAGTACCATTATCTGGGGTATTAAATGCATAGTCATGGACTCCAGAGTCTCAGTTAACAGATGGACCCGCTGTCCCTTTTGGTAGAAGTGGTTCATCCGTAAATGGGACATCTGTACTTGATTCTGACTTGTCGTTATCGGCTGTAGATTTGTTCTCTGGACATCTGCTCTGAATATGTTCAGTATGTTTACATTTAACACAAACTACATCATCATTAAGAAATATTATGTAGTTTTGTCTTTGAAAGAACATATCAAAATATTCTGGTAATACTACATTGGAGTGGGAAATAAGGTAAACTTGTCTCCTAAACTACTTGACATGTTAAAATGCCGGTATTTTGATGCCTAGTGCAAATGGTTTATTGTCGGAAATGATGCGACGATAGCGCATCAATTCGTCTTCCAATAAGTCATTCGAAATAAAAGGGATAGTTGAACAAAGTTACCTTTTTTAGGGATTTTTACTAAACATTGAACATAAATAAATTCATCACCTATACTAAGGCCATTAGAACACAAGAGTTCTACATCTTCAAGGTTGGATAGAAACACTACAACCCCAGACCTTATACGAGAGGCATCCACTATGTTTTCTGGTTTAACAATATCTGCAATAGCAACAACATACTGTTCCATGGAGACAGACGGTATGTTTGTTAGTTTCACACCGTGTTATCTTGAGACAAAACCAAAATGCTTATGTCCAAATGACGACATCTCATCGTTATTTTTCGATCCTGAACTTTCTTGAAAAGTACTTTCACTATTTCCACTTGACAAACTTTTGATCCTGAACTTTCGCCGTTCAAAACAGTATTTACATTAACATTTGCTTTAGGCAAGGATTTTCCGACTACCTTTGACGGTATTGTCCTTTTAATTAAATTAAGGTCCCTATTGTCCTTATCACATAATACAGTTTTGCCTGAGGCAACAACAGACGACAACTGAGTACTTTTACCATTAACCACAACACTAGAAATGAGGGCGACGCCATCATTAAACAGAATCAAACCAATAAACAAAAATCAAAATCCAATCCACCAAAAATCTCGGCAATCCGAGATGAAAATACCAAATACACCCCACAAAATGAAAGAATATAATACAAAATAACCAAGAAATAAATGCTTTGAGCGAATCTCCGAAAAACACGTCCTATCCCTTCAAGAAGAAGAGGAAGATAGGGAGAAGAAACGGTGTAAAAGCAATACTGAGGGACTTAATAATAAGAAAAAAATAAGAAACAATGTCGCCAAAACTTTGTTTTGGGCGATAATAATAATAAGAAACGGATCAAAAACAATATGTCTGTCCTAAACTTTTGTTTGGAAGCAATAATAATAATAATAATAATAATAATAATAATAATAATAATAATAATAATAATAATAATAAGAATAATAATAATAAATAATAATAAAAATAAGAAGAAACGGTGTTAAACAATTATTCTCATGGGCGACTTAATTAAAAAGTTAAAAATTAACGTTTCACTGTTTAATTAAAAAGATTTGGGCGATGGAGTTATACTGTGAATACTAATATTGATAACCAATCTAACATTTTTTTCTATCAAGTTATATTTTTACATTTTTTACATTTTTTAAATTCTAATAAAAAGGCGTCCGACGATGCTGAATTCTCAAGCAAATGGAGATTACTAATATTCAATTTTACTGTAGTGCTTTTCATTTTGTATTACGTAGTGATTTAAAATATAATGGTGTTCATATGATATTTACTTAATTAAGAACTAAAAAATGCATTTTTTGTAATGAAAAGGAAATGTTCTAATAGTTACTTAACAAAATAATGATTTTCGTTTAATAATTTCAGCAATTGTTGACAATGAATGCTTTAAAGAGATTCCACACAGCTTAAACAAATATCCTGACATGGTGACAGCACAAATAAATATATCAAATGGATACATTTCCGATGGACAAGGTAACACTTCTTTAATTATAACACGGCGATTTTAAGTACTTTACAATTTTCATACATTTCAATAATAACTCAAGTACTAATAATTGGACAGGTTTTACTTGCATATCCCAGTACCTCCCATTTTGTCTGTTCAATTTATTCCAATTGGTCCTATGTGCCGTTGTATTTGCCAAAACTTATTATTCTATTTTACACTCGCATACAATATTCCCACAAACATTCATTCGGAAGTTTTTTACTTTTACCTCAAAGCAAACATAACATGATTTATCAATTTTGAAAACCGGAAAAGTTCTGGTAAATATAGATGAACCGGCTGCTGGCGGCTGTGATCCAAAGAAACAAGTGGTCCAATATCAGCACTCTTTAAAACCATGATATTTAGTGTAATAAACATATATCATGTTGAGGGGTATTTGTGAAATATACCCCTACCAGACATTATTTATCTGGTCTTAATAACATCTTAGTGCTTTTATTTTATACAGAATATATAGATTATTTACGTATAAAAATGCTTGCTTTTGATTTGCCAATAGACAGTGTATTTTTCACACATTTCCTGATTTCTATCGCTTGGAGGGAAATTTGCATCGATTTTGTCATCACCGGGGTATTTGTCAAAAAATTACAATCTTAGACGTGGTATTTGTTAAAAAAATTACCCTCGCATAATAATCCCACAAAAAATCATTCGGAAGTTTACCTAAAAGTAAACGTAACATGAGTAATCGATTTTGAGAACCGGAAACGTTCCGATAATAAAGAGTCAATAAACAGCACGCAAGTGGTCTGGTAAAACTCTTTAAAACAATGATAATCGAACAGAAGAATCATGTCTGCGAGGGGTTCTTGTGAAAAATACCAGTCGAGAGATGTTTGCTATTACAATAACTGATATAATTATCTTTCACCCAGACTATAACACAAATATTAATAAAATCTGGTTTATTTCTATAATCCTTTTCTATACATTCTCGTAAGTATCCTAAAATAAAAATGCACTGCTCACATACAAAAAGAAATGATGTAACTGACATATCTAAATTTGTTCATTGGGCATATAAATTAATATAACCCAAACATTTGAATGAGATAAATAAAACTCAATACATTTTAAAAGCGTAATATTTGTGTAATTATTTTAGGAAATTATCCTTGTATAAAACTCTTCATAGCTTCGCAAAACTGAACAGTTTTCACGTAAGCATGTATGAATGAAACATAAACGCATCTGTCGTAACAAATGTTATAGTCTTTACATCTTTATGATATCTATTATATTGTTAATGTCACGTGTTAACTAAGGTTTTTAGAAACAATAAGATATTTTTAGAATTTCGACAATTATGTGTTAGCTAGGACCGTTATAGATGTATATTATACGGTCCTTGATATTATAATGATAGGATATAATTATATGGGCTAATCCATATCAGGCTGGGTATCATCCCGAACCCCGAGACGGAGTTGAGGGCATATATGTGTCGACGGATCATACGCAGGCCGATATGGATTAGCTCATATATTTATCATTATATCATATACTTCGGCAATCATGATAATAGACTTAAATAAGTACAATGAACAATTTCATTATTTTGCAACAAATAATGAATATAAGATTTCAAACAAATTCATTTGTGTCCCAACGTCAACAAACCATTAGGGCAATTCATATATTGATGCAGACATACCGGAAGTAAAGTAAACACGAAAGCCAAATACTGCATTTTTGCACGAGGTGCACCTGATACGAGGTTATAAAACCGGGTGTTCAAATACGGGTCGGTCATTTCCGGTCATACACAATATGCAATAATCCTATTATAAAGCGTAACTATATGATAATAATATTCATACAATAGTACTGTGTTGTCCATCTTATATGCCGAAATATGCTCCAATGTTAAAAGACATAGTGCACGACACGGTTGGGACATATGAAAACTCGATACTATTGTTATTATTAATCTGAATGTCTTTTGTGATTAAAAATAAATTTCATTCCTATAGGCATTAATGATATACAGTTGTCAGAAAATATTCATACATATCCAAGAATTGTATTACTCAACAATAATGACTGAAACTGTTTTGTTTGATCGGGACTTTCATTGCGCAACGTTGACATCTTTATGGTCATTTGTTTGATGGAGATTATACTTAGTGAAAAGCACTCAGGTGATCCAGTTTTACTGCGTCCATTTTTAGTGGCGTCACCCTCGCCTATCGGCAAAGTATGATCCTCGGTTATATGCGAGAGGCTTAATTTGTGTTTGTTTGAATGTTGTTTAACGCCACTTTCAGCAATCTTTCAGCTGTATCACGACGCCCAGTCTTTATTGGGGAAGGAAGCCAGAGTGCCTTTAGAAAAACCTCGACCTTCGGTAGGAAAACTGGCAATCCATGTCAATTAAGGCGAGGCTTAATAACACAACGCTATTTATTCTTCGTAAAATATGTTTCGATATGATGGAAATTCTAATGGAACTGTCTTCCATCAATAGTAATAATAAACAATATCAATGTAGGAGCTTTCTTCCAACACGACACAGAGAAAGATGAACAGGATCTTGGCGGATTAATCTACGGATATGACAAAAATAGAATTAGAATATGGATACCGAAGAAGAAATTAAACGGAAATGGTAATTTTATTACATTTGAAATTATGGGAAAAGCACACTTTATGTTAAAAAATAGTTTATATTTTAAATTTTGTCTTGGCTGTTTGAAAATATGGGTCATTTCAGCTTAATTCTGTATCATTCAGAAATCTTTTTAACCGGTTCAACCGCGCCACGTGATTTTTGCTTTTAACCAGTAGTTTATGCCCTCGTATTCGTTCTTTCTGTTATTATTTGCTTTTATTAATTTTTACTGATTGCTTGTTATGTCTTTAAGTGATTAATTGAAGTGTGAGTTTGCCATCACGTTTTGCGTGTATGCATTACAGCTGTACTCTAGGATTTCAAGAAAACAGTTTTGATTTGTAACCTATGGCACGTCACCTGAATGAATACTGATACATGGTTCAGTGTACGCACATATTTGACAATTTTTACATTAATTATTTGTTTGGTTGTATAATCAAATCTTTATATAATTAATTACATTATAATCTTTTGAATATATTGTCATTTGTTTACTTAAGATAAGAATGTTGTAGACTATTCTTTAAAATTTGACAAGAAAATAATAATCTTCAAAATTGTAAAACATTTCGTAATCTATAAAATATTATACAATTAATGACTTTGATATAGGTCGCTATCAGGATTTATCAGCCAGAGAAAATGTAATATTCACCGAGCCGCTAGGCGAGGTGAATATACATTTTTGAGGGCTGATCAATCCTGATAGCGACCGTATATTAAAGTGATTAATTGTTTTATTACATGAATAAAACCACCATCTCCACTCGATCAGAAAAACAGAGGATGCCTTTTCTACTGGAGCCCCTGCTTACATTTTGTAATTGTTGTTACCCTTAATATTTTTTATTTAATACTGCATTTTGATATCAATTTGCTGGTAATCCTGAAATTCCAGTTTCAAATATTGAGAAGAATATAAATGAATCAACATATCGCAGAGCCGACGTTTCTCCCATTTGTTGTTGTCACGCACGATGTACAATTAATACAATCGATTTGATTGGACGAATGAATTTGTTAAGACGGCTATTCTGATTGGCTAAAACATAAAAACCAGGTCGATATCGTATTGCGCTTGACTACTATGCAGCGGAATCGTACAGCGTACAAACATTTTATGTAATTTTAGTACTGTTGCTATTTATCGTGACCCAAAAGTTGTATTTAGACCAATCAAAAACACGCAAAATTCCATTCATGTAATAATATATTATATTTCATTTGAGATATATAACGGACATGCATTCCTTGAAAAGGGCTAAATCTTTTTACTTTAATAGTGCAGAATGTTACTGGATTACTTATTCGACAAACTAGAATTAGCTTTTGTAAAATCTAGTCTTATACATAAAAAGTGTTTCCAATTTATCAAAGTACAGTAATAAATACAAGTTACTAATATTATCATAAATGTCTCTAAAGTTTGGGAAAACCATTAAATAAAATTAAAAGTCCATATTGCACCATGATATTATTTAATTTATAATTTATTTCTACAACGTAATGGTTTTTGCAACTCAAAAGTCTAGTTTTTCCACCTTGATACTTCGGTTCACCTTTTGACCGGCCTCTCCAATGTTGATAAATGTTTGTTAAATATTAGCTTACGAGAATAACACTATTGTCCATCTGATGATAAACATCTTGTTCGTTACATAGTAAGTCTCTTCTGTCCTACTGTTCTAGTTTTAGTCCAACACAAAATTTCTTAAATCTGTAGTGTTAAATTCCTCCAATGCCACAGGAAATAAACTTATTTCGCTTGGAAATTGTTAAACCCTACAGATTCGGAAACGTATTGAATGTCTATTTGAGTTTCTAGCACTGCATCGTGAGTCTTGTCGTTGTATTATCCATGGCCAATATAGTTACGTTTACGTTGTACCATTCCCATATACCAATAACACCAATATTTACAGGAACGTTAGACCCTCGACCATTATACACAGCGACGTTGTGCCTTTCTGCATAAAGTTGTATCATTCTACATAAGCGTTGTGCCATTTACCATATATCGTATAGTGTTCATGGGTGATTCTTCTTTGCTGTCGTTGTGAGATTCAAAACTGGATCTATGCTACCATTCATCTATGTATCCAGTGATGCAGAGGTTTTAAATGTCTGTAGGCGGGATCCTCACTCTCGACATTCATCGACACCACTTGAGGCACTTTGTCATACTTGAGTTTGACTACTTGAACCCTTCTGTCACCTCTTCATTTTGCTAAACATCTTTGTCTATATCTTTTAAAGCACTTCCAAACAATTATTAAAATGCCTAATCTTATTTCAAAATAAATTATGTCGTCCGGTGAAATTAGTTGTAAGTCTTCAAGTCAAGAGATCGATAAGATTGTTCATTGAAATACGTTAGATATCTTTCAATTCTTTTGGCAACTTGGTCATATTTTATTTTAATAAAGATTTATGAAATGGTTACCATATCATTAGATTTGAAATGTTGTAATACTTTAACAGATTGGACAAACGGTCAAAGAAGCTATACTAACTTTGTTTGCTATAAAAAAGTAATAATGTCATGTGATCATTAATAGCTGTACATGTTGCTATTAAATTGAATATATAAGGTGTATTAACGTTCATAATACTCGACGTTCTCGTCGGGCCTTGACAAACTACAAGAAAATTTAGATGAAGTAGTAGTTGCAGTAATTAACCCAAAACCAGACGCTATGTATTGAGTCATTAATAAGATGGAATTGATTACACTAAAGGTCGCCAATCCCTTCCAAAATTTTCAGTTTTCTTCATAAACGGAGTCATGACACATAATTTACTCAAATTAACTGGGTATGTCAGATTTCTTCTAGAAATTAATGAAACCACAGAAACAGCTTCATCTACATTATTTTTAGACTTACACCTCGAATATGACACCAACGGTCATCTTAGCACAAGAATTTACGACAAACGATACAATTTTAATTTCAGAATTATAAATTTTCCTCACCTATAGCAATATTCCAGCTTCTCCTGCATACGGTGTCTATATTTATCAATTTGTCAGGTATGCAAAAGCTTGCAGCGAGTACACTGATTTTTGCAAACGTCAACTATTTTTTTGGGATAAACTAATAAACCAAGGTTACAAGGAAAAACGACTCGTCCGCGTCTTTTATAAGATTCACTATGGATACAACTTCCTTGTCGAAAAATATTCTCGTTTGAAAATATGGTTGCAGGTAGTTTTAGAAATTTTTGAATTCAGTGTACAGTGAATGTGCTACGATGATTGTTGGATTATTATTGACTAGGCGTATATGATGCCCATCAATTTTAATCAACTAACCAACTCGCATTCTACAGTAATGGAAGCGGGAGGTTTGGCATGCCATAAAACCTGGTTTAACCCACAATTTCTTTTGAAATGGCTGTACCAAGTCAGGACCATTGATGTAGTTTTGATTGTTGGTTCTCGGACTTTGATTTGTGGATTGCATTTTTTGACAGTTTAATCGGAGTTTGGTATTTTATTATTACCTTCATTCTTGTTTCACGTAATTTTATATTAGGATGAGCACATTTGACAACCTCCTCTTGATCTAGAAGGGCATATCTAGACGCTTAGCATTTACAGCTATATATTCTGTTTCTGCGTTAAATTTTGCTTCCAAATTAAAATAAACGTCCTCCTTTTGCATAGGAGTTGATAAATTAAAAATCTGGTAAATATCAAAATTATTTTTGCGATCAAGTACAGGTAGAGAAATAACAATCAAAATCTTGTTCAACTTTACTGTGGTACAAGACAGAAACTGGTAAAAAATATTATAGATCTTATTCGGGGTCTCCGGAGAGTTGTAAGTACGAGGTTATTTGAGATTTCAAGTCCTTCTGAGTAATAACAGTAGGAGACAAATGCCCAAGGAACACTGTGTTCAATGAAAACCATCGCCCTTTTAATTAGAATCCTTAATTCGCTCGTTTTTGAGTCATATTGCACATGAGTTAACAAACCTACCCAACCTTACAAGCTGAAATCCTAGGCTTTCCGAAATGTTTCCTAATTTGATATCTATAGCATATAAACCGGCAGAAAGATTGTTGAGTGCTTGACGATTCTTCGATTCTCGGATACCTCGACCCTGGTAACATTAATAATGGACAGATTTTCTGCTAAAACATGAGAAATTTCCTTTTGATTTTTGGCTAAAGTTTGTACATTACTCTTAATTGCAGTTACATCTTCCCCAAAACGAGTACTAAATAGAAAATTCAATGCCTGCCATACAAAAGGTAACAAAGATCGTCTTTCCCGAGAGTGTAAAGTCTTTTCTTCATTGATAGCCGATCTGATCAAATCGAGCATATATGTCAAAAATTGAAATTCTTGTCTTAAACTTTCAAAAGCATTATTCATAAGGTTTTTATCGTCCTTATTATTTTGATAGTTTTGCAAAATCGTCACCAGGTTGTAAATCTGTTATAAAAGTCACTAACTACTGAGATCCTGTCGTTGAAACCTCGTTTAATTTATGGAATACAACATTTTCGCTGATAAAGGAGGCAGTCACTTACCTATCAGAGTGACAGAAGAAAGTCATGATGTCAAGATCTGCAGAAGAGAAAGAAAAGATATTCAAACGCATTCTAAGCATAAGTTCTATAAATTTTTTATAACTAAACGATATGATGTGAACAATCTACATGTGATTTATAAAGTATTTCTAAATATCGCAAAAGATTTGCATCAATCCAGTTGCCGTCGGGGGAACATTCGTTCAAACCTAATTTCTGGACACTCCAGTAATTCTACCAGGATCCTTAAGGTGTTGATGATTATATGTTGTATGTGCAACAAATAGACCTTGGAGGTTTGCGTCACTTCCAAAACATACTTGACATCTGAGGGTCTGATGTGTTCTTTTGCGCACGAGCCAGTCTAATTGAAGAGGATACCCGTTAGGAATTTGATACCCAATGTAATGGGTCTGTTGAACCTGACCATTTTGTTTACATACCCACCAAATATATCCGCCCGCAATTCAACGGGCAGCGTATTCAAGAGTGTTTCCATCTATTAAAAGGTAAATTAAAACTTCCGAGGAAACTTGATCGCAATCAAAGTTTGATTTGAATAGACATCCCAATGTGTCGGGTCATTTTGTAATTTCTTTGCTAGTACGTCATGTACGTCATGCAAAGTCATGTGAAAATGTTCTACCTTAACATTACTTTGCGGGTGATAAAATGAAGAAGTGATATGGGTTAATGTTTATTTCAATTAAAGTTTCTTGAACTAATTTAGAAGTATAAAATTATGCATAAAAAAATACAACATTTTAAAAAACATGCTCAACATCTCAACTCTCTGTTTTGACTTGTCTCCCTGACATGCCAGTTCTGCTTTTCTCGTCTTCGTTATCACAACGTCTATAGACATGTCGTCGTCACTGGACTCAGATTCTGACTATTCGTATCTGCTCGCTCTTTTAGCTTTTTCTAAGCCTTTTACAAATTCATATGAACCATTACGATTTATGCATTTAATCTTCACTTGCGTACTACTTGTCTTATTATGTTGTCAATCGGTAAAACTGGATCCCTGTTATAGAGTAAATTCATTTCTAGGAAACCTGACCGCAACCAAAGTCTGATTAAAATAGACATCTCAGTTTGTCGGTCATTTTGTAATTTCTTAGCAAGTACGTCATGTAAAGTCCTGTGAAAACGTTCTACCTTAGTATTACCTTGCGGGTGATGAAATGAAGAAGTGATATGGGTTAATGTTTATTTCATTATAGGTTCTTGAAATAATTTAGAGGTATTATCGCCACCATTGTCACTCACAATACATAGTGTAACACACTAAATCTTGGAATTATTTCTTCTCATAAGATTGGCACAATCTTTTGAGAACTTTTGTCAGGAACTGGAAATGCTTCCGAATAACAACCATAGAGGTTAGTAAAGCTTATTATGTACTTATTCCCTGACATTGATGTCGGATATGGGCCAGACAAATCCATTCCAATCTTTGCAAACGGATTTGGCGGAATATCAGTTTCTGCAAAGGATTTTTAGTCTTTTTAGAACTACGTAACTGAAATGTTACACAAGCATTTACATACTCATGTAGTTCTTTGTACTTATGCCTCAATGCGTCATAAGTCTTGTATGTCCATAAATATCCATGGTCATATGATATGACCTATTTCTTCCCTCAACAGTAACGGAACGTACAACTTTAACATAGGTTCCCTATCTGGGCTCAATATGTAGTACAGAATATCCTCGATTACGATATGTTTGTTGTTAATAACTTAAGGCGCATTACCGGTTGTAACTGACCGATAACCTCATTTATCCATTGACCCTACTATTCAATAAGTCTCTACAGGAGGGCCTACTACCATATATTTGGAAAAGATCACATGTTACAAAAATAAGGGGTCAGTATAAGAAGTGTCAAATTTTCGTCTCATTTCTCTCACTTGTGTTCTGTGTATAATGATAGAAAAAATCTTAGTTAAGCATATGCATAACTTTGTTTTTGAACATCAACTTATTACAGAACATCAGTCTGGATTCATGCCAAACGAATCCGCTGTGTATCAACTGCTAAACATTTACAGTACTATACTCAGTAATTTAGATGTGGGAACGGATGTAAGATTTGTATTTTGTGATATATCGAAAGCTTTTGACAGAGTTTGGCATTATATAAATTACAAAAATATGGGTTTAGTGGTAACTTGCTAAATTGGATCAAAAACTATTTAAGCGAGAGAAAGCAGAGAGTTGTCTTAGGGGGTTACAACTCTGGTTGGGGAGATATTGATGCAGGGTCCGTCAAGGTTCTGTCCTCGGACCATTTCTATTTCTTATTTATATCAATGATATCATTGAGAGCTTATACTGTCATATTAAATAGTTTGCAGATGACACATCACTTTTTGTTGATAATCAGAACTATAGACATGCTGCAGATATGTTATCTACAGATCTACATCACATTCATAACTGGTCCCAAAAATGAGCTATAAAATTTAATCCATCAAAGACAGAATCGCTATTATTCTCTCGTAGAAACGTGGAAACCCATCCAGTATACTTTGGCAGTCCAGATAACCAAGTGAATGATGCAAATGTGCATACACACTTGGGTCTTGACTGTCAGAATAATCCAAAATGGAATAACCATATAAATAGAATTTACAAAAAGGCATGTGAAAGACTTAAATTACTCAGAATGTTGAAGTACCATGTATCTCGAAAGGCTTTGATTAATATTTATTTTTCATTTATTAGACCAGTATTAGAATATGGGGATATTGTATGGGATAAATGTTCTTTGTACGAATCTAATCTTTTAGAGAGTCTCCAAATAGAAGCTGGAAGAATTATTACTGGGTTGCGAATAAATTCCTCGAAATCTAAGATGTATGAGGAACTAGAGTGGGAAACACTTTTCAAGAGACGGGAGAAGCATAGGCTTATATTGATGTACAAGATAATTAATGGACTGGCTCCTAGCTACCTGACAAATCTTGTGCAACCACATATCAAAAGTATTCATATTTATAATCTCAGGCGACAAATAAATAATGATAACTTGAGATTGCCTGTATGTTATACTATGGCATATTCCAAGAGCTTTGTACCCTCAACTATTAGACTTTGTAACCAGCTTTCATCATCAACACAGAATAGTCCTTCTGTTGATGCTTTAAAAAAACTTAAATTTAGAAAACCCAAGAGCCCTTGAATACTTCAACACTGGTAATAGAAAAAAGAATATATTGCATTGTCAGTTGAGATGTGAAGCAAGCAACCTGAACTCTCACTTGCGTCTTCACTTCTTGGTTGATAATCCATATTGCCCACACTGTAGAGACACTGTTGAAGATAACTTTCATTATTTTATTTAGTGCCCGACCTATCATCTTTAGAGGTGGTCACTGCAAAGTGTCTGCATGGAATTACATATTGATTTTAACCTGATAAACTTTCTTCATGGAAATGAGCTTCTTTCTTATAATGACAATGTCAAGCTCATGTTGGCAGTACAAACATATATTATTATATATTATATATATTATATATTAAGTACAAAGCGTTTTTGAAGTATAAACAAATGGAGCATATTCATACACTAATGATCTGACTACTAGTTATCGTTGACAGACGCTTGTTTTGTTTATATATGAAAATGCCCTTTATACTATATACATATTAATTATTGAATTATAATATTAAATGAAATTTTTTAAACATTTCTTAATCACACACTTTTGGCAGAATATTACTGAAAGTAAAATTTGTTGCTTTTTCTAAGTGAACCATATTGTGATTAAGTAAAAAAATATGAACAAATACTAGTAAGGTTAACATATGGCACTAATCTTTATTTTACCAAAAGAGATATATTGAGAATATTATTTAATACCAAGAAAATATTTTTGCTTCTAAAAACCAGTTTACAAATTTAAAATTCAAATATATTTTTTCTTTTCCATTTTACATATATAATATTATATATTAAATTAAATCTTATGTTATCATACAAGGATTGCCAGTTTTCCTACCGCAGGTCGGGGGTTTTCTCCTGGTACTCCGGCTTCCTCCCCCAATAAAAACTGGACGCCATGATATAGCTGAAAAATTGCTGAAAGTGGCGTTAAACAATATTCAAACAAACAAACAAATATGTTATGATAGCTATGATGTTTTGAAACCTTTATTTATAAATTAGAGTTATCCTTCTTTGAATGTGTTCTCTGTATATGTATGTATTCTATATCCAACATGTACATCTGTATGTTGCCTTGTAATAGGCTATGCCTGCTATCCAATCCATTTCACTTTCTTGAATACAATATGTTTAAACCATTACCTCATTTATGTCTTTGTCGAGATTGTTCACATTTCATGTCGTAGCCAAGTATTGTCAATTCTGTTAAGTCAATTTGTCCCAGTGTTTGCAACTTGTAAAGACGTTAGGGGTAAATTGATTTGAATTCAAAGTATTGATTTCTAAAGTTCTGTCACTTACTTCAACGTCTATGGTGTCTGTCATCGTACTCGCATTTCATGTCGAAGCCAGGATGTGTCAATTCTTTTAAGTCAATTTGATGTTTGTCCCAGTGTTTGCAACTTGTAAAGACGTTAGGAGTAAATTAATTTGAATTTAAAGTATTGATTTCTAAAGTTCTGTCACTTACTTCAACGTCTATGGTGCCTGTCTCATCGTACTCGCAACGTCATCCGAGGTCGTGGGTTTCTAGAAAGACAATTGTATTCTGAGATCCTGCAAGCCATTCAACTTTACAGTTATAACCAGCGATGCTTAACGCTTATTTTCTTATTTTGCATTGGAGATTTCAAAATATATTTCAACTGCTTGTAATGTGGCCTAATGACAAATTCTGCATTATGCCTGTAATGATCTAATAAATACTAACAGCTTCCTTTTCGATTGTGGACCACCTGGATTGATTATCATTCAAGTTGTGTGATAGAAAATAAATAGCTTTCTCATTTTTGAGACCCGGTATTATGCTTTCGTCTTTATTGCAAGGTTGCGAAAGACATGCTCCTATAGTATCATTTGACGCGTCAGTGTACAAGATGTACGGCTTTCATGTCTGGGTATCCTAACATAAGAATGACTGTTAGGCTACTTTTCATAAACTCAAATGCTTTCATACATTCGTCGTCCCAATTAAATTTAACAAATTCCTTTGCGAATTTGACTAAATGAAGGTAATACATGTAACAAAATACCGAACACCAAGGAATCTGTCTAAAAAGACAATTCAAAAATCAAAGAAACTGGCAAACTCGAGAACCAACCACCAAAAATATAGCAACTATAGCAATGATCCTGACTTGGTACATGCCTTTCAAAAGAAATGGTGGGTTAAACCAAGTTTTATGGCATGGCAAACCTCCCACTTCCATTTCTGTAGTATGTGAGTTGGTTTGTTGATAAAAATGGATGGGTATCATATACCACTACGGATTCGAGTCTCACTGCGGGCAGTGTGTACTAGACTCCAATCTTAATTGACAAGGATTGCCAGTTTTCCTACCGAAGGTCGGGGGTTTTTCTCCCGGTACTCCGGCTTCCTCCCCAATACAAACTGGACGCCATGATATAGCTGAAAAATTGCTGAAAGTGGCGTTAAACATTCAAACAAAAATACAAAAAAAAACAAACACCACTAGTTTGTAATAGGTGTGTAAATGAATCATCTTTCGGGATAACTGTGTAATGAATTCCGAAATTGGGAAAAATAACTATAATCATATTTTCAAACGAGGTAGAGGATGTTTCATCAAGAAAATGGTATCTATACTAAAACGTATTGAAGTCGCGAACGAGTTGTTGTTTCTTGTAACCTTTGTTTAAAAGTTTATCCCGAAGATATTGGTGACGTTTGCAAAACTCGGTATACTCGCTGAATGCTCTTGCATACGTGATCAATTGAGAAATATAGACATTGTATGCAGGAGAAGCTGGAATATTGCTGCATAAGTGCGGAAAATTTATAATTTTGAAATTATAATCGTCTCGTTTGCCGTACTTTCTTGTGCTAAGATGATCCCTGAGGTCATATTCGAGGTGTAAGTGTAAGAATGATGTAGACGAATCTGTTTTTGTGGTTTCTTTAATTTCAAGTTCTGAAGGCTATCTTAACGGAAGCCACTGTTTTAGAGGGTTGTTAATTGAAAGGGCATCAATAATATATGTATATCTAAAATTAAAGGATATAGCTTCTGCTATCTTCTTGGCTTTAATAGGACGTCGAGGAAATTTTTTTTTCATAAGAATACATGAACAAATCGGCAAGGAGTGGGACACAGTGTACCCATTGGAATTCCGATTGCCTGCTGAAAAACATCCTCCAAAAGTAACAAATATGTTGTCGATTAGGAAATCTAGCATACTATAAACCTCTTCCTCTCTGAAGCATAATTTGCCTTTTAATTTTTTAGTTATTATTGTAACCTAAAACTAATATTTATAGGCATATATGGAAGCGAAGGCCTTATGGATGACTTCTTTAAGACGGTATTTCAGTTTCTCGTGAGGCAAAGTGGTACTAAGAGTTGAAAAGTCAAAGTTTCTAACAAATCTAATTTTAGATATCGGTCTTGATTTTAAATTATCCAAAAGTTCCTTAGAATTTTTAAGAGACCACATATGATTAATATTCTTGGCGGATATACAGTTTCACAGTATTTTTGCTGTCCTTCTTTCACCGCAGACAATATCTTAGTCAACTTTTTTTACAACTCTTTGGTAAAGCACGTAGATGAGTCGTCTATGTATCTTTCCTTGTAAGAATGTTTATGTAATTTTTTAATCCAATACAAGTACGCTAAGTCTTCAGACTCATTGGCGTAATAAATATTCAAAGAAGTCATGAAGTGTTTATGGTTATCCACGATTTCATCTTTGTCAAATGTGGTACTTTTGTTTGTGGAATAGCCAAGTTATTCGTGATGCCTAGCTCCTTAATGAGGCATTCATAGTAATGTGACTTACTTGCAAAAACAATGCTGTTAGAAGCATTTTCTGCTGGAACAAGAACATAATTATAATGGAGGGAAGAAAGTCACTTCATAGCATCATAGTCGTTGACTACGGATTTAGGTCGACCATTAATGCAATGTCTTTGATTCTTAATGCGACGTTGTTCCAAAGACCCTTTTGTTCTTTTCCAGTTAGAAAGGGGCATCTAGTTCTGGGTCGAGTTCTTTTGTTCTCTTAATCAAGTCTCTGGCATAGTTTTGGAGTGCATCCATAATAGTTTTACAATTTAAGTCTACTGGTTGAGGTTCTCTGAATTGTGGACCACGAGAAATATTTCTGAGATTACCGTCGTGTTAAAAATTGTAAAATTTGCGAAATTCACATGCAATGGTAAGTACGAAAATCGACAGTTAGACTGTTAATAATGTGAAATTTTCATAAATGTGTCTGCTACTTGTGCAAAACATAGCTTATACTAGCTTTATTTATACAATTTACATCTGAATTGATGCAAGATTGGATGTCTTGCATTAAAACAATGTTGTAACCACACAAGGGGAAAAAAGAACATTTTTTTCTAACGAATTGGGAAATGTATTGCACGCAATTTAATCTGCTGTAATGTATGTCATTTGAAAGATAAGAGACTCTAGAACCAGAAACAATGTGCAAAACAAAAATATTTGTATTTATTGAACAAGATATCGACGATTTTGTTATCGTCCTATGCAGTTAAAAATCCAATGTGGCGCCCAAATACCTCATACAAGTCAGGTGTTGTCTCACTTATTTGAAGATGAGCTCACTGGACATAAAGCAAACATCAAATCAATCAAGTAATGCTTATTAGATATAAACGGGCCTGCATTTCCTACAGTGACTTCCTTGACAGGGGATTGTTGCCCACTGAAAAAACTGATAGAGCATGGATTTCATACAATCACGTTGAATATCCTCCGTACGTAAATTTTATTGTCGCCACCATGAATATGATTGTTATTTATGAGATATCTGTCAAACAGATGGTTTTCTGTCAGCAGTGCGTTGTAATTTCAAACACCTCCCTATCTTCTCTACTAATACAGTATCAATAAGCACTACAACATTGATAGTGTCTATCTTCACAGTAAATAAAAACATATAATTCTAATATGATTTGCATATTTAGAAATACGTTTATTTGATTGGTCGAGATTACTTCTGGTAGAGGTTTTTAACGAAATATATTTTTTGATAAATGAGGTTGACTCAATTTATTTTTGGATAAATGACGTTGACCGAACTATTTTTAACGTAACCAATGTAAACAAAGATGGCGGCATTCGATCAATATCGACGGCGATTACAAATTATTTGTATGATAAATTGACGTTAATGATTTGTTAAATTTAAAACTATTCTTGTGTTCGATAAAGAAAATAAAGTTATAGATTTAAGTTGTATTTATTAAAATCATTTAAGATAGTTTATGAATAACATTTGGTACGTAAAAATCAACAAAATATTCATACGTTAGGTCGACGATCCCTGCTACCAAAATACACAAGAAACATGGAATTGAGAATACCTTAATAGGAAAATTTATTTCTTAATGCAATTTTAAAGAATTATAAGGATTTTTATTTGTTTGTGAGTGAGTTGGTCTTGTTGATATACTGATAAATCCATTGAAAACGGTGTTTCATCCTATATTAAATTCTCTCTTTTCGTTTCGTCAATTTGTGAAGTTACAATTTCTCTGCGAATTCTCATTCTAACATCTGACGTGCTACTCACGCCAGCGCTTATGTATGATTGCCAAAGGGAACGTGTTCGGGTAGTTTTCTTGATAAGTATATTAAACTACCGATATCTAGCATGTCCGAATGGAGAACAATATTGTCGTAAGGTTGTTCTTTGGATTCTTTGGAAAACGTTCACCCAAACAATTTCATTTACACTTGCGTTTTACATATTGCTGGTCGTTACAATTATGACAATTATTTATTTTGATTAACGGCAAAATCTACTCTATTGTGATGATGCATTAGAATTGATACAATGTTAATTGTTTATCGTCTGGAACAACATGGTGTTGATAAAACGCTTGTTTTAAAAAATTCAATAAAGCCTGCAAAATAGAAAAACAAATCATTTTCTCCCATATTTGTCCATAAAGCTAATTTTTCCATAACTTCAATTTGTATAAATTATTGACGGGGTTGGCGAATGGTCCTTCGACGCTAAAATCGACATGAAACGATTAAAGTCAAAAAGTTGTGACTGTGGGTGGATAACAGGTGAAAATTGTAAGCTTCGGATTAATATTTTTACCTGGTTGGCAATTAAAGAATTTAAAGAAGATTCAGCACTATATTTTAAATTGGTAAATACATCACCATCTGTATATGATGACAGATGAGTTTATGTACTTCACGACTTATAATATTCGATGTGTTCTATAATGTGATAAATCTCATATGCAATACGAACAAGTCATTTAAATCGTAATTTAAGTTTGTAATCAAAATTTAAAACCACGCGCATAAAGGTAAGGAAACATGTTCACCTATATCTTAGAATCTTCTTTATTTTGCTGGGATGAAGGTAGAAAACGTAAATTTTCGTTTCTTTTGAATATGACCCACTTATGTTATTGGCATTAGCTCTGAAATCCCTTCAACATTCACAAATTAAGCGAAGTGCTATGTAAAACACTGTTGAACTATTTAAGATAATTATTCACTTCAGAAACTATTATTTGATTTTCAAATGAATTATTTATCTTGTGGACAAGTGTTTTTATATTCATTGTGTTCATAATTAGAATTCTAAAGATAAATACTATAGATGGGAATTAAAAAACAAAGACTAGAAAAATTGATGAATACTGCGAACATAATCAATGATGACATTTCATTTACATGACCATTAAGCACCCATTCTCCAGAAATTTCATTAATAAGTTTACAAAACAAGGTATAAACAGTTACATTTGAGAATGACTGTTCTACATTAAAGAACAAAAAATGCAATACAAGTATTAAATTTATTTTATTTATTTTAAATTTATTTTATATTCCAATCATAACATTTATTGTTTAAAAAAAGCAGAATTCGAACCGATGACAGCATGTGCGTAAGTCAAGAACTTCACTATAACGGCAATGCAGTTTATCCCGTAGATGTGTACCCTTCCGTAATTTTCGCGAAATTTAGATGATCTTCGATGTATTTCGATGTATTCATAAAATAAATAATTTGTGTTTATGTTATTAATCACCTAGCATGAAAAAATGAATAGTAAAATAGTGTCATTTTATTGCTGTATGTGTGTGTCTGTAGGGATCACATAATGTTGGTGATACATTTAAAATCTAATAACAAATAAAATTCATGTATACAGACTATACAGACATTATTTATATTCAATATTTATAGAGCTTTATATTTTCGTCGCTCGGTTATGGTCCGTTGTGTTCACTACACGTACATTATCTACCGCGAATTCATAATAGGCGTTCAATAAATACCTCAAGAAGTAATTTTTGTCTTTTTTAATTTTAATGGTAAGTTGAGCATAAAACCATAAAGTGTTGCTGCTTGACTTGAATTGGGACGTGTTCTTATATGATAGTTTGATATGCTTGAAAATGTCAAAACATTTTGGAGGGCTTAAATTATACTGTTTTTTCAGTTCGTAAAAACACGCATCATCTAACCGTTTTGCTCCTTTTAATAAATTGAATTTCAGCGCTTATGTAATTAAAAACCAATTTTTCCTGATGTAGGTCGGGGGTTTTTCAGCGTGTACTCCGGCTTCCTTCCCAATAAAAGCTGGACGCAATGATATCAAAAATCAAAAATAGGGCGCAATTCCTTAACAATGAAGATATTTTACATGGGCACTGTACAAGTTAGTTTCATAGAATGACAAAAGCGCTCTTGGTTAATTTTTGAAAACACTTATTAATTATTTTCTGTCCAAAAATGCCAAAGTGGCCTTTTAGACGTGCTTACAAGCACCATGGCAACTACATAGCACGTGGAAGTAACTTAGTGTTAATTTTTCTATATACAACTTTACTTGCATACATTTTTTAATCCAACATTTCTTCAATAATGTTTTGGCTAAAACAAATTGGTCAATTATTGCTCTTGTAATCTTTTCCGGACCTTTCTAACCCCAGTTGCAGCTGTCTGGTTTGTTCTGTATAGTATTGATTATTGTCGTTTTGTGGTTCAGCGACACTGTCAGAAGCAGTATGAAGAAATCTTCGTATTTGTTTCACTAGTTTGCTCTTTGTTCTGATGTGTCCGTGAGTGTTTTTAACTCTTTGATCCTACTTTTCCACGTTTTAATGATACTTAATAATTTGCCTTGCCTTTTTGCTTTGTTTGATAACGAAATTTTTGGTTTTTGTGTTGTGTTTGTCTATATCCGGATTTGTAACTGTCCCTTGACTTTTGGCTCTTGTTGTTCGATTGGTTGTCTTTGCTATTTTTCTGTTCAGGTCCTGATGTTCTTTAAGATTTTAGTTCAAATAATCCTCAAAGGCCATATTCTTAATGCATGAAAATGGTAGTTTGTGAAGTAATTTCTTTCGGTCCTTAAAGTTATTAATACTTTTATAGTCTCGCTTTCTTTCTTATTTAGATTTGTCCTCTGGTCTTGTTATAGTTTGCACACATATTGAACAATATCCACTATATTGTTTTAAAGCTAGATGCATCTGGCGCTGTTGTCTAATTCTGCATGCATCACAAAATGTAAAACACCACAGTACTTGAAAATACCATGGTATCCACTGTGAACAGCAACGTTGTTATAACTATACTTTCTTTGGGTGCATGATTTCTGCTTTTTGTAAAGTAAAGTAAGGAAAATCAGCAAACTGAGTCATATATTTAATCGAAAAACAGTCATCGGAAGGAACTGAATAAGAAAAAAGTCAAATATTTAACTGTCAAATAATGTAATAAATTATTTATTTATTTATTTTAGGTGTAATATTTACAAGTTGCAGAGGCTGGGGAGATAGCAGCGGACTTTGTAATGCAGATAATGGGACGGTTATCTTTCGAGCCTTTAACTTGAGTTCAGACAAAGTATTTGAGCGAAGCTTCGATGCAGGATATAGCTTAAATATCAACTATACCGTCTTTTTCTCACCTTCGATTTACAGCATAGATGATGCTTTCGTATCCGTTCAGGTATTTAGATTAAGTAATAGTTCTGTATGCTAATTATCGTTTTTAATAAAGAGTACAGAGATCTTTACAGTTATGCTCTACACAAAACATGTTGATTTGATTTTTATTTAAAAGCCTGTGCAAAATGTCAAAGTTTGAAAATGCACAACATCATACATGAACCGCTCTGATTACATCTCGCTTAAAAAGACACTGAATGGCTCAGAATAATAAGAACGTGATGTTTCAGACAATTCTGGATTTCTACCCTCTGTATATTGTATCTCTTAATCTCAAGTTGTTCTAATTAAACTTGGTACTTGTGGCTATTTATGTATTTTTATGATAAATACTTTATGAATTTGAAGAACTTGAATATCAGTTGTACTCTCTGGGTCTTTATCACCTCTTTTGAATTGTCTGAATTCAATATATTCAGAAATGAAATGTTGGTCATAACCAAAATGCTGATTTATGGAAGTATTTCATTGTGCATTAAAAATATCGATGATATTCCAGCTGCCTGCGAAGCTCAAACCGCTATATTTGTCTCAAATGTTAATTGTATCATCTGTTAAAGTTTTATCACATAACGTATGGTGTTAAAAGACATTTTATTATTTGATGGTTTTGACATTGACTGAAAGAGGTATATGATTCGATAAATGAAATCACGATATTCCTATATATATGTATCGAATCGTTCTTACGGTTTGTTTTAAAGGTACAACACATTGAAAGTGGTAAGAATAACGACAATTTCAGATTTAGTGGATCTGGATCAGCGTTTAGCACTAATTTACAAAAATATAGTGGTGTTGTGTATGTCTATACCAACGAGAGCGTAATGTTGTGGACACCAACCACTTTAGACAGCAAAGGTTTTATGATTTATATTGCGGACAGATGGGGAAATGGACAATTTTCGTCAGACGAGCGCACTGCACAAGTCATCATAAAAGTTTACTCATTGAACTCATGTAGGTTTAGTATTACTTTTTATTCCAAGACTTTTTTTAAATGTAACATCAGCATGCAGCCATCAGTGACAGATGCAGTAACTACGTAGATCTAGACTTACTTAAGTGTCAGCAATATAATACTTATATGATGCCTGGTTTCAAAATTGCATCAGAGTGTACAACGCAAACATTTCGGTCAGTTGGTACATGGAATCATTTTCCTCATGTATGTACCGGTATCTTTGTTACAATCTACATTTGAACGAGGTTTGAGTTCCACCGAGCAGTATTTCAGCTCTTTTCAGGACAATACCTTGCAGTAGGTAATTCAGAGGCATGGAATGATATCTTTACATGCGTACGATGTCTTTTTAGCTACATTTAATTTAAGTACATGTACGATATTTCATATATTTACATACTATATTGTTCATTTAACTGTGCCTTTTTTCAGTATACTCCAACAGAATAAAAGTTATGTTGATGTCGTAAACACACATCTTGCTTTTAATACATGTATCGGTTGTTGCTGCAATGTTTAGTTTCGTTGTGTGGTTAAAACTCTGACATACATAACAAATATATAAGTCATATCATTATCTTTATACGCAATCAGCACTACATAGTTAAATAAAATATTAGTTATTAATAGTTTACATGGCAATCCTACTTACACACTCACTGCGCTCTCGGTTTTGGCTTCATTTTGGCTCAGTATGCGTCATATGGCTGTTATCTCCCTTGTACTGAATACCCAAATTACACAAAAATCTGTACAAATGGCGTTACATAGCAAGATCTGTGAGTTGATCTACCAAGTCTCTTTCTAAACTCCTGACAAAAACTTTAGCAACTATAAAATAAGCTCTCACAAATACAATCATTCCTATTATTTCAGGAATGGTATAAATCAGATGTAGAGACTATAAAATTCAATTGACTTAGTCAACATCTTAAGGTCAGGGTTTCTGTTGCAATGTTATAACATCAAAACCTTCAATTTTACCAAACTCTATACAAACCATTCCTCATAATATACAGCCTAAAACCGGATTTAATTTCTTGTCAAAAGGCTGCCGTTTTAGGAAAAATGAAAAGAAACCTGATGATTAGTAATGACAGAACATACCTTGTCATCAAAGATACAAAATCCAACAATAAGTTCACGAATGAGGATATCTGTGAAATGGACAACATATATGTCATATTTAGAGAACCGATTTAAGCACACTTTTTGCATTTCAATGGATACAAATTGTGCTTCTTTCCTCGCCAACTTGTTTTTGTACTCGCATGAGTCTAAGTTCCTGAAAGAAGAAAAAAGACGAAGAAGAATAGGAAAAAAAACGGCGATTATTTGCAAGGATTTAAGAATAATTTCTGCCATAAGCAAATGTATTTGCAAAAAAGCAGAATGTTAGAAGTGCATTACTCATTCATATAAATCGCCTTTGAACAAGTGTGTATTATCTGTTGAAGGGCACCGCAAGTAGAATTTTGTGTGCCAGTTTTTTTTATAAATCTTCAAAACTACATTAACTCCCACTACATTGTGTTTGTTCCCTGCAGGAGTCGCTAGTGCCACGTACAGAGTGGTCTTACTGTAAGATCAACAACAAATTGCGTTTCTGGATACCAATATGAAGCTGGATATCTGAAACGAACATGTCAGTCAAACGGTACAAGGGAGGGTGTTCCTCCTGTTTTTATTGGTGATTTGTAAAAGAATATTCTTACTATATATACGGATTGATATTGTTAAAATTTCCTGACACTATGCATTGTCATAAAGATATTTACATGACTATGAGATTTGTCTGCATATTTAAGATCAAATTATGCGCTTAGGTGGTTAGGGCAGTTAGTCATCTACTTTTGATCACGTGCCTGTCAACACTGAGGTTGGGGGTTCGCGTCTTACTGCAGACACGGTGTGCTCGACTCCAATCTTAATTTACAGGGATTGTGAGTCCTACTGACGGTCCGGGGTTTGCACCTGGTACTCGACCAGTTTCCACCCCATCAAAAACTGAACACCACGATATATAACTGAAACATTGCTGAAAGTGGCATTAAACCCCATTCAACCAATCAAATTATAATTAAAGTTTTTGTTTAAGACATGCTATGTATATTTAATCTACATCGTTTCTTTGTACACTGCAATTACAGTATCCCCGACGACATTGTGTGCAGACCCAGGTGGAGTCGCCAATACCACATACACATTGAGTGGTTATACTGTTGGATCAACAGCAACATATACTTGTGTTTCTGGATACCAGTATGAAACTGGTTATCTGACCCGAACATGTCAGTCAAATGGGACATGGGATGGTGTTCCGCCTGTTTGTGTTGGTGAGTTGTAAAACATTATGTTTATTGTTTATATGTGGCCAGTAATATGTCCGCAATAGGGATTAACTTTGTTGTTTACTTTTCATAACTCTTCAATTATGTAAAAATATATTAAACTATCGATACATATTTATATCTTAAACAACAATTTGCGTATATTTGAGATCAAATTATGATTTAAGTGATTCTGCATTCCAAGATAAAATTTGTTAACATACTGCAATGCAGCAGTATATTAAAAGTGGTTTACTCTTCTTATCAACTAACTTTTAAACCAGTGTGTATTTATAACATGTTGAAGAGTGTAGCAGATGTGTTGTTTGTATATCGGATGTGCCATGCTCTTATTTGATAATTTTCAAATTACAGTAGCCCCATAATATTGTGTGTGGAGAGTTAATGTATTCTTAATTCGCCAGGATTTTATTGAATACATCTTTAAATTGCAGTAATTCCCACCACATTATGTGTAGACCCAGGAGGAGTCGCCAATGCCACATACACATTTAGTGGTTATACTGTTGGATCAACAGCGCAATATACTTGTGTTTCTGGATTTAAATATGAATCTGGATATCTTACACGAACATGTCAGTCAAATGGGACATGGAATGGCGTTCTTCCTGTTTGCGTTGGTATGTTTAAAAACATTATGTGTACTGTTTATATGTTGATAGTAACAGTTCCGCGAAACGAATAACTGCATTTTTTTTATAAAAGCCATAACATTGTGAAAATGTATCAGGGTTTACACAACCATCACATTAAGATTAAATGATGATAAAAATGATTTCCTACAGCGGAAAATGCAAATCAAATAAAGCTGTATGCCACTAAGAGACTCATTCATATCTACTCTCTTTTAAACTTTTTAAAAACATGGTAGAGTTTCAAAAAGAGTTTATTGTATTCCTGATATGCCAGGTTTAACATTTTAAACTTATAGTAACCCCAAATACATTGTGTGTAGACCCAGAAGAAGTCGCCAATGCCACATACAAACTAAGTGGTCATACTGTTCGATCAACAACAAATTATTCTCGTATTTCTGGATACTAATAAAAAACAGGATATCTCTCACGAACATGTCAGTTGAGCGGGAAATCTGATGGCGCTGCTCCTGTTTACATCGATAAGTTGTAAAACATTATGCGTACTGTATATGTTTGACCGTTTCATGTCAACAATTCTGATAATTATTATTATTAAATTTCAGGTAGCTGCTATATAATAATCTTATGTAAACATCAATATTTACACGACTATGAATATAATCTGCATATGTATTACCAACTTCTGATAAACGATTAATTTCAACAGATGTATATTCGATGTGCATTGTTTTTACACCCTCTAAAATTCCAGAAACTACCTCGAAAATTGTGCATATTCAAGATTACTTAAATGGATAGATGTTTATAAGTGATTAATTCTTATTAACAGCAACTCATTAATTTAGAATTCATTAATATAAACGCAATGGTAGTTTATGCGAAGTTATGAACGTTATTTTCCAAAACTTTTAACACATTATCACTTCATCTTTGTATCTTACGTGTATGTTAACAATATTCGTAAACATTATTGTCGCCAGAAGAGTTGTAGGAAGCAGTGAAAGTACTAGCGATATGATACAATATACAGATTTTTTCATGTGATTTTATTCTTTCTTTAAAGTAATGCCGTCTTGTGGACTTTATCTTGTTATACTATTATATATAAGTGTACTGGTGTGTAGCTTCTGTTAGAAGGGTCTAAAGGAAGCTACCAACCATTACACTTATTAGGTATCGGATCGACAAACATGACGATACAGCATAAACAAAAAATAATATGTTTTTGTCAAAATTATAGACACAGACTGACCAACGAATGGCCTTAGTCATTGCATGTCAATATAAATAAATGACGTCAACATGTCATTAAATTTTGATCTTGAATTTTCTCTTTAACTGAAATTAAAACTTCTCTATATTGCCTTTGCCATCCGCTACCCGATATTGTGGATAGCTTTCACGTGGCTTTGTTCAAATATTCCAATAAAATATTATCAAAATTACCAAGGTGACAAATTCATCACGCCAGACGCGCGTTTCGTTTATTCAAGATTCATCAGTGGCGTTTAACTCTAAATGCTTAAGGTATTCTTCATATGACATGATTGGGAGATGGAATAATATAAATCCACTGGGATCGTGTAAACACACAATACAGGTAGTTCAAAATATTCTATTAAGGGTCTAAAGGAAGCTACCAACCAGTACACTTATTAAGCATCGGATCGACAAACGACGATACAGCATAAGGAAAAAATAATATGCAAGTCTAGAAGATTATGCAACGATACAAATGACGGTGTTTATATTATATGAGTGTAAGACGGCCATCTGATTAATGATAATAACGATTTCTTCGAGGGGAACATTTTACAATAACAGTACAGTAGAAGGTGAATAATCATTAATTGTATACTCCCTTTCAACCACTTTCTAAACCTTTATAGGGTTTCGCAATGAGTTTTATATATGATGTTTCATGCTTTTTTGATACATCTTTAAATTACAGTATCCCCTACTACATTGTGTGCAGACCCAGGTGGAGTCGCCAATGCCACATACACATTGATTGGTTATACTGTTGGATCAACAGCAACATATACTTGTGTTTCTGGATTCCAGTATGAAACTGGTTATCTGACCCGAACATGTCAGTCAAATGGGACATGGGATGGTGTTCCGCCTGTTTGTGTTGGTGAGTTGTAAAACATTATGTTTATTGTTTATATGTGGCCAGTAATATGTCCGCAATAGGGATTAACTTTGTTGTTTACTTTTCATAACTCTGCAATTATGTAAAAATATATTAAACTATCGATACATATTTATATCTTAAACAACAATTTGCGTATATTTGAGATCAAATTATGATTTAAGTGATTCTGCATTCCAAGATAAAATTTGTTAACATACTGCAATGCAGCAGTATATTAAAAGTGGTTTACTCTTCTTATCAACTAATTTTTAAACCAGTGTGTATATATAACATGTTGAAGAGTGTAGCAGATGTGTTGTTTGTATATCGGATGTGCCATGCTATTATTTTATAATTTTCAAATTACAGTAGCCCCATAATATTGTGTGTGGAGAGTTAATGTATTCTTAATTCGCCAGGATTTTATTGAATACATCTTTAAATTGCAGTAATTCCCACCACATTATGTGTAGACCCAGGAGGAGTCGCCAATGCCACATACACATTTAGTGGTTATACTGTTGGATCAACAGCGCAATATACTTGTGTTTCTGGATTTAAATATGAAACTGGATATCTTACACGAACATGTCAGTCAAATGGGACATGGAATGGCGTTCCTCCTGTTTGCGTTGGTATGTTAAAAAACATTATGTGTACTGTTTATATGTTGATAGTAACAGTTCCGCGAAACGAATAACTGCATTTTTTTTATAAAAGCCATAACATTGTGAAAATGTATCAGGGTTTACACAACCATCACATTAAGATTAAATGATGATAAAAATGATTTCCTACAGCGGAAAATGCAAATCAAATAAAGCTGTATGCCACTAAGAGACTCATTCATATCTACTCTCTTTTAAACTTTTTCAAAACATGGTAGAGTTTCAAAAAGAGTTTATTGTATTCCTGATATGCCAGGTTTAACATTTTAAACTTATAGTAACCCCAAATACATTGTGTGTAGACCCAGAAGAAGTCGCCAATGCCACATACAAACTAAGTGGTCATACTGTTCGATCAACAACAAATTATTCTCGTTTTTCTGGATACTAATAAAAAACAGGATATCTCTCACGAACATGTCAGTTGAGCGGGAAATCTGATGGCGCTGCTCCTGTTTACATCGATAAGTTGTAAAACATTATGCGTACTGTATATGTTTGACCGTTTCATGTCAACAATTCTGATAATTATTATTATTAAATTTCAGGTAGCTGCTATATAATAATATTATGTAAACATCAATATTTACACGACTATGAATATAATCTGCATATGTATTACCAACTTCTGATAAACGATTAATTTCAACAGATGTATATTCGATGTGCATTGTTTTTACACCCTCTAAAATTCCAGAAACTACCTCGAAAATTGTGCATATTCAAGATAACTTTAATGGATAGATGTTTATAAGTGATTAACTGTTATTAACAGCAACTCATTAATTTAGAATTCATTAATATAAACGCAATGGTAGTTTATGCGAAGTTATGAACGTTATTTTCCAAAACTTTTAACATATTATCACTTCATCTGTGTATGTTAACAATATTCGTAAACATTATTGTCGCCAGAAGAGTTGTAGGAAGCAGTGAAAGTACTAGCGATATGATACAATATACAGATTTTTTCATGTGATTTTATTCTTTCTTTAAAGAAATGCCGTCTTGTGGACTTTATCTTGTTATACTATTATATATAAGTGTACTGGTGTGTAGCTTCTGTTAGAAGGGTCTAAAGGAAGCTACCAACCAGTACACTTATTAGGTATCGGATCGACAAACATGACGATACAGCATAAACAAAAAATAATATGTTTCTGTCAAAATTATAGACACAGACTGACCAACGAATGGCCTTAGTCATCGCATGTCAATATAAATAAATGACGTCAACATGTCATAAAATTTTGATCTTGAATTTTCTCTTTAACTGAAATTAAAACTTCTCTATATTGCCTTTGCCATCCGCTACCCGATATTGTGGATAGCTTTCACGTGGCTTTGTTCAAATATTCCAATAAAATATTATCAAAATTACCAAGGTGACAAATTCATCACGCCAGACGTGCGTTTCGTTTATTCAAGATTCATCAGTGGCGTTTAACCCTAAATGCTTAAGGTATTCTTCATATGACATGATTGGGAGATGGAATAATATAAATCCACTTGGATCGTGTAAACACACAATACAGGTAGTTCAAAATATTCTATTAAGGGTCTAAAGGAAGCTACCAACCAGTACACTTATTAAGTATCGGATCGACAAACGACGATACAGCATAAGGAAAAAATAATATGCAAGTCTAGAAGATTATGCAACGATACAAATGACGGTGTTTATATTATATGAGTGTAAGACGGCCATCTGATTAATGATAATAACGATTTCTTCGAGGGGAACATTTTACAATAACATAGTACAGTAGAAGGTGAATAATCATTAATTGTATACTCCCTTTCAACCACTTTCTAAACCTTTATAGGGTTTCGCAATGAGTTTTATATATGATGTTTCATGCTTTTTTGATACATCTTTAAATTACAGTATCCCCTACTACATTGTGTGCAGACCCAGGTGGAGTCGCCAATGCCACATACACATTGATTGGTTATACTGTTGGATCAACAGCAACATATACTTGTGTTTCTGGATACCAGTATGAAACTGGTTATCTGACCCGAACATGTCAGTCAAATGGGACATGGGATGGTGTTCCGCCTGTTTGTGTTGGTGAGTTGTAAAACATTATGTTTATTGTTTATATGTGGCCAGTAATATGTCCGCAATAGGGATTAACTTTGTTGTTTACTTTTCATAACTCTGCAATTATGTAAAAATATATTAAACTATCGATACATATTTATATCTTAAACAACAGTTTGCGTATATTTGAGATCAAATTATGATTTAAGTGATTCTGCATTCCAAGATAAAATTTGTTAACATACTGCAATGCAGCAGTATATTAAAAGTGGTTTACTCTTCTTATCAACTAACTTTTAAACCAGTGTGTATATATAACATGTTGAAGAGTGTAGCAGATGTGTTGTTTGTATATCGGATGTGCCATGCTCTTATTTTATAATTTTCAAACTACAGTAGCCCCATAATATTGTGTGTGGAGAGTTAATGTATTCTTAATTCGCCAGGATTTTATTGAATACATCTTTAAATTGCAGTAATTCCCACCACATTATGTGTAGACCCAGGAGGAGTCGCCAATGCCACATACACATTTAGTGGTTATACTGTTGGATCAACAGCGCAATATACTTGTGTTTCTGGATTTAAATATGAAACTGGATATCTTACACGAACATGTCAGTCAAATGGGACATGGAATGGCGTTCCTCCTGTTTGCGTTGGTATGTTAAAAAACATTATGTGTACTGTTTATATGTTGATAGTAACAGTTCCGCGAAACGAATCTCTGCATTTTTTTTTTATAAAAGCCATAAAATTGTGAAAATGTATCAGGGTTTACACAACCATCACCTTAAGATTAAATGATGATAAAAATGATTTCCTACAGCGGAAAATGCAAATCAAATAAAGCTGTATGCCACTAAGAGACTCATTCATATCTACTCTCTTTTAAACTTTTTCAAAACATGGTACAGTTTCAAAAAGAGTTCATTGTATTCCTGATATGCCAGGTTTAACATTTTAAACTTATAGTAACCTCAAATACATTGTGCGTAGACCCAGAAGAAGTCGCCAATGCCACATACAAACTAAGTGGTCATACTGTTCGATCAAAAGCAAATTATTCTCGTATTTCTGGATACTAATAAAAAACAGGATATCTCTCACGAACAGGATATAACTCACGAACATGTCAGTTGAGCGGGAAATCTGATAGCGCTGCTCCTGTTTACATCGATAAGTTGTAAACCATTATGCGTACTGTATATGTTTGACCGTTTCATGTCCACAATTCCGATTATTTTTATTATTTAAATTTCGGGTAGCTGCTATATAATAATATTATGTAAACATCAATATTTACACGACTATAAATATAATCTGCATATGTATTACCAACTTCTGATAAACGATTAATTATTATATAAAGGGTCTAAAGGAAGCTACCAACCAATACACTTATTAGGTATCGGATCGACAAACATGACGATACAGCATAAACAAAAAATAATATGTTTTTGTCAAAATTATAGACACAGACTGACCAACGAATGGCCTTATTCATTGCGTGTCAATATAAATGAATGACGTCAACATGTCATAAAATATTGATCTTGTATTTTCTCTTTAACTGAAATTAAAACTTCTCTATATTGCCTTTGCCATCCGCTACCCGACGGTGTGGGGAGCTTTCGATTGGCTTTGTTCAAATATTCCAATAAAATATTATCAAAATTACCAAGGTGACAAAATCATCACGCCACACGCGCGTTTCGTCTATTGAAGACTCATCAGTGGCGTTTAACTCTAAATGCTTAAGGTATTGTTCATATGACATGATTAGGAGATGGAATAATATAAGTCCACTGGGATCGTGTAAACACACAATACAGATAGTTCCAAATATTATATATAGGGTCTAAAGGAAGCTACCAACCAGTACACTTATTAAGTATCGGATCAACAAACATGACGATACAGCATAAACAAAAAATAATATGTTTTTATCAATATTATAGACACAGACTGACCAACGAATGGCCTTAGTCATTGCGTGTCAATATAAATAAATGACGTCAACAAGTCATAAAATATTGATTTTGAATTTTCTCTTTAACTGAACTTGAAACTTCTCTATATTGCCTTTACCATCCGCTATCCGATGGTGTGGGAGCTTTCACTTGACTTTGTTCAAATATTCCAATAAAATATTATCAAAAATACCAAGATGACAAATTCATTACGCTAGACACGCGTTTCGTCTATTGAAGACTCATCAGTGGCGCTTAACTCTAAATGCTTAAGGTATTCTTCATATGACATGATTGGGAGATGGAATAATATAAGTCCACTGGGATCGTGTTAACACACAATACAGGTAGTTCCAAATATTATATAAAGGGTCAAAAGGAATGTACCAACCAGTACACTTAGTAAGTGTCTGATCGACAAACATGCTATACAGCATAAGGAAAAAATAATATGCAAGTCTAGAAGATTAAGCAACGATACAAATGACGGTTTTTATTTTATAATGAATGTAAGACGGCCATCTGCGCATATTGCAGATTAAATGATAATAACGATTTCTTCGAGGGGAACATGTTACAATAACACAGTACAGTAGAAGGTGAATAATCATTAATTGTATATTACCTTTTCAGCCACTTTATAACCCTTTATAGGGTTTCGCAATGAGTTTTATATATGATGTTTCATGCTTTTTTTATACATCTTTAAATTACAGTAACCCCAACGACATTGTGTGTGGACCCAGGTGGAGTCGCCAATGCAACATACACATTGAGTGGTTATACTGTTGGATCAACAGCAAATTATACTTGTGTTTGTGGATATCAGTATGAAACTGGACATATGACACGAACATGTCATTCGAACGGGGCATGGGATGGAGTACCTCCAGTGTGTAAGGGTAGGTTTTTCTTGCGATTTATAGTGCTTATATGATTACGTAAACATTTGTTTCTAACTTAATGACAGAATCCACTACGCTTTTACCAATACAGTATTTGTATACATTTATTATACGCGTCCGAAGGTGGCGGAAAAAACTGTGTCTTTATGTTGGAAATTGAGGTATTGTTTTGTCAGGTTATAAGCCTGGTCCCATACCATATTTGATGCCGTGTTTGGAGAGTGCCACGCTGATTACACGTTAACCAGAAAGCAGGATTATAAATTCTTTAGAAAACAAACATTAAATTAAATGACCTGATAGTACAGGTCTGAGAAGGTACTAATAATCATTTCCATGCCCAAAGAATGTCTAAATCACGTTAAAGAATCCTTTTGCAGATATAAAAAATTGTATACAGTACAAAGGTCGGCCTCCCTATCTACCTCTAGTAGTCCATTGATCCTGCCCGTTTCAGATCTGATTTATTGTTCGTTAATTTAAATACTGCTTGAAGGTCGTTAAACAACCATTCAATCAATTTACCTTCATAATATTTTCAGTATTTTATTATATTATGTAAAACAATTGAATATTTAGAAATTTTACCATTTTTGCAATAGTCTCAGGAAATTAAAGGAGGAGAAATAATTTTTTTGCGTTAATATTTCAGTTTTTCTTAATGGTATGCACACTAACAATTACAGTGAACCCGTTGACATTATGTCTAGACCAGGGTAGAGTTGCTAATGCCACATACACAATGTGGTTATATTATGGGATCAATAACAGATTATACGTTTATGTATTCCTTCGGTTTGTAATGATAAGTAGAAATAAATAACTATTACATCTTTTGTTCTATGAAGGAACTTGTCAAGGCTAGAATTGCAGTTTCGTTTGTTTCAAAGTTTCCTTAGTAGAAATTTATTACAGTGGAAAAATGACTTAGTAGCAGAACATTTATAAAATGAAATAGAAAGTAAGATCACGATTTACACGCTGTTTTATACTCTTAACATATTTATTAAAAAGTGATAAACTTAAAAATGTGCTAAAAGTGAAATTAAACCATGAAATATACCCCTGTCGTAATAGTCCTGTAACAGTTCAAAATCATTTTCTATGTACAGTCAGTCAGTGTGCTGAACCTGAAAATGTATTCAACGCTACATATAGCAAAACTGGGTTATATCCGGGAAATACTACAACCTACACATGTATCGCAGGATCTACAAAGATAGCTGGTCATTCAAGCCGAACTTGTCAGGCGAACGGGTCATGGGATGGGATTCCAATAGTCTGTTCTGGTTATGGTAATTACTGTATGTGAGATTGAACAAAAATGCTCGGAAGTAATAATTCTTGTCTCACACATAGATTTAAATGCAATACCTATAAATTTTAAAATTAGACAAATAAAAGGCATAACGTTACCTTAAATACATATATATATAATAGTATAAATATGTCTAAACAACATGATGATTGACATGTTCGTGAAAATAACAATAACACTGATAGAAATGTTGGTTTGCAATAAATCAGTTTATAATAAGTAGCTCTTTCATAGACAGCCGTACTCACTAAACGAAGTTTAAAATTTGTGGGTTTTATAATTAATGGTTTGATTGTTTTTTTGTTTTTAATGGTGTTTAACGCTACTTTCAGCAATTTTTCAGCTATATTAGGGTGTTCAGTTTTCATTGGTTGAGGGAGCACGAGTACCCGGAGAAAACCCCCGACTTTCAGTAGAAAAACTGACAAGACTTGTCAATGAAGATTTGAGTTGAGCGCACCCTGCTCGCAGCGAGACTCGAACCAACAACTTTTGTGTTGACAGACCACGTAATCAATAGTAGATGAAATATCTTAACCACTCGGCCACCGAAGCCCCTTCAATGGTTTGAGAAATAAAACAAATTAATAAACATAATTTATTAGAAACATATTATTGTTTTTATTTGGTTTTTTATTGCATTTGCAAAGAAAACGTTTTAAATTTTACTTTTCAATTTAAAGAAAATCGACGGCTAGATGAAAAGTTTCACTCACATATAGATTCATCTGATAACACGTGCTGAATCACATGTAAAATGACGATATAAGCGTTTATTTATGATATGTAATACATTACTATAAGTATTCTTAAATTGGACCCACAATATGCACGATGTTTTATATTATATATAATTTAAAATGCGTGTTTCTAATGACCATTATAACAAAACCAAACAATTATTTGCGTGAATAATATCTCCCAAATAGTCAAAATTGTAAAACTTGTCCATTGGTATATTGAAGTTTTCTTTTTTTATCTATATAGGATCGTGTGAATTACATCCAGTTTCTTACACCGAACAACAATTACAAGAACGTATAGACCAACTAAAGAGAGAGTTAACTGTTGAACCTAAGACCACAAATGCGTATGAGCGAACTCTAATAAGTGTGCGTGATAATCGACCATCTGCAACGTATATAGGAAGTGTAGGAATTCTAGTGTTAGTTTCTGTAGCATGTGCTATTGTTATTCCAGATGTTTTAACTTTGTTTAGATATCTTTATCGACGAAGAAGAGATTGAATGATTTTTGTCGTGTGTTAGCTTTTCTTCATGTAAACATTATGAATTGCTACGTCCATCAACATTATGTGCCTGGTATCAATTATATATTTTATAAAAAGGAGTCATAATCAAAGATTATAACATCTTTAAGCAAAATCAATTTACGTTGTCAAGTGGTTTACAAAAAGTAGTTACATGTACTTCGGGATTTTGTTTGGCACCAATGCCGTTGAAGACTATAATTGATAAATAAAGTATTTAATCAATATGATCAGACAGACTATTTCTTAACGTTTACTCTATTTTATAATGGATCCTTTTATCTAAAATGCAAACAAGCAGGCTTCGGAAAATCACTCACACTCGGTAGATATGACAGTATTAATTGCATAAATAAATTTCTGCTAGCAAGTTACGTGTTGGCATTTTCTTTTGATATATATCACTCTGATACATTCATGTCGAATTTTTAAACAGAAACAACAACAACAACAATAATAATAATAATAATAATAATAATAATAATAATACAGTATTTAAGGGTAAAGTTATTTTGATTAATGAAATCTTATATAATGTCTTCTCTTAGCATAGATACACTAACATGAACAAAATAAAATAGTAAATACGCTACTGAAATACAATATTTTATAAGTAAACCAAAAGTCCCAAATTGTAGCAATATTTAAAATTAAAATAATTTATATATTTTTTTTTATTCACAAACAGTTTTACTGATAAGTTATTTAAATAATTTTGAAATCAATAAAAGAAATATGAAATTTAAACATTACTATTCGATGCCTAGGTAATGCTTAATTGTTTTATCTCTTTATTATTGTATTATGAATGCATTTTCAATGCATAAGTTGTATCATTATATTTTACATATAAACATGGGATACATTATTAACTGATATACCAACTAATAAAGATTTATGATACAATCATCTTTATCAATACCGATATGAGCTATTCCAGTTTTTGGTTACAAGATCTATAGAATATTCATACAAATCAGTTTCAAAATACTAGTTAGTAATGTTTATTGCAGTTACAAGATAAGGTAGAACCATAATGAAGATAATGGCTAATATAGATAGTAATATGATAAGGCACAACCAATAAAGTAGTTTCTTTAGATTCAGAATTTGCATTTTTCAGTCGTTTTTAAGTTTGTAATGGTCGACCTTGTCGAAGACTGTAAAAAAGTCTTTCTTTAATTTGTGCAACTATTGCTTTTGTAACAGAAATTTAACTTCAACTAATCTTGTTTGATTACAATTGATCGGTACTAGTCTTGAGCAGTATTAAAAGATGCTACATTAAAAGACATTTTTTATGGATCCTAATTATCCCAATTTATGCTAATTAAATTTTTACATGCTCCACTCGCGTTCCCATCCCATTTTAGCTTTGACGTTAATCAGTTACGAAAACCGTTTATGTATGCGAAAAAAGGGCATTGACCCTGGACTAACCGTTCGAGCACAGCCAATAGCACATCGCTATCATCAAGAATATGATCAGATCTGTATTGCAGAAATTATTTAATAAGATGTTACTTTGGTATCTGTACCAAAGGGTTACAGTTTGTAATGGTCGACATTGTCGAAGACCGTCAAAAATCCATGATAATAATGTTAACTTTCTGCACTTGGTCAATCTTCTGGCCGAGACAAATCATTTGTGTCTTACAGTTGTATGACGATCTCTGTGGCAGTGATCACTTTCCCATTATCTTGGAATCTTTACACTCTTCAAATACAGAACGAGTCGCTCGGTATTAATTTGTCAAGGCCAGTTGGCATCTATTTGAACAACTCTGTATAGAGCGACTTAACTCGGATACTTTTGAAACTATTTCTGATCCAATTTTAAAATTCAATGAAACACTTATTTCAATTGCTGACGAAACTATTCCTAAGACCTCGACAAATCCAAAACATCCAAGTAAACCATGGAAAAGACCGGAAAAAGGCCGAACGGCGCTTTAATAAACACCCAACTCAAAATAATCTTAACCATTTCCGAATTTTTCGAGCGAAAGCTCGCAGGGTAACGAAACAAAGACGACGCACTTCTTGGCGTAACTTTGTTTCTAAACTGAATAACCATACCCCCATGAATAAAATTTGGAACATGATTCGTAAAATTAAAGGTAAAAACAGTAAAACAAATGTCCATCATCTAAAGGATGGACAAGACTTATTAACATCAGAGTCAGACATATCAAATAAATTGGCCGAAACATTTGCAACACACTCCTCTGCTGAAAATTATCATCCCACTTTTCAGCGGATCAAAATTCAAAAAGAAAAATCCAAGCTTAATTTCCAGTCAAAAAATTTAGAAGATTATAATAAACCTTTTTCTTTGGAAGAGCTAAAAACTTCATTGAACAAATCGCACGATACAGCATGTGGTCCAGATGACATCCATTATCAACTTCTCAAACATCTGCCACAATCTTCACTCCAATGTCTTCTAAATCTTCTTAACAACATTTGGGAAACGGGTGACTTACCATCTATTTGGAAAATGGCCACTGTTGTGCCTATTCCCAAACCAGGAAAAGATCACTCGGAAGCGTCCAACTATCGGCCTATAGCCCTCACAAGCTGTCTTTGTAAAACCATGGAAAGGAGGATCAACGATCGCCTTGTCTGGTTTTTAGAATCGAACAACCTAATCTCGAATATTCAGTGTGGATTCAGACAAGGTCGTAGTACTATTGATCATCTGGTGCGTTTCGAAACATATATTCGAAACGCATTTGCTAAAACCGAACATGTTGTGTCTATCTTTTCGATTTAGAAAAAGCATACGACACAACATGGAAATATGGTATTTTAAAAGATCTTTTTGATATGGGGTTGAAAGGTAGACTTCCTACCTTTATCTCAAACTTTTTATCTGACAGAGAATTTAAAGTTAGGGTCAATTCTACGTTATCTGACCCTTTTGTACAGGAAATGGGTGTTCCCCAGGGCAGCATCCTTTCTGTCACTTTATTTAGTATTAAAATTAATAGCCTTGCTCAAGTTTTAAAAGATAATATTGATGGTTCTCTATATGTTGACGACTTCCTCATATGTTACCGAGGGAAAAATATGAATAATATCGAACGTCAGCTGCAGTTGTGTTTAAATAGAATAGAGAAATGGGCAATGGAGAATGGTTTTAAATTCTCCACTGCAAAAACTGTTGGGATGCATTTTTGTAATAAACGTAAGATGCATCGTGATCCTGAATTAAAATTATATAATAATCCTATCAAAATTGTAAAAGAAACTACTTTTCTTGGTCTCGTATTTGATTCCAGGTTAACCTTTCTTCCCCATATCAAAATGTTAAAAATTTTAAAAGTCGTATCCAGCACCGACTGGGGGGGGCTGAATGTGATGTTTTACTCAATCTATATAGATCGATGGTTCGATCGAAATTGGATTACGGTTGTTTTATTTATGGTTCTGCTCGCAAGTCATATGTCAAAATCCTTGATACTATACATCATCAAGGATTGCGACTATGCCTTGGAGCTTTCAGAACCACACCTGTTGAGAGTTTATATGTAGAAGCAGGCGAGCCTTCTTTGTATCAAAGAAGAATAAAGCTCGCTTTGCAATATGCAACCAAATTAAAGGCATATCCTGGCAACCCGGCACACGACTGTGTTTTCAAACCTCTTTATCAAAACATTTTCGAAAAACATCCAAACAAAATTCTTTTGGCCTCCGAATTAAATCTCATTTGGAAAATTCTGGTATAAATTTAGCTGAAATTGCTGCAATCAAAATTCCGCATAATCCCCCGTGGTTAAACCCCAAACCGATATTTATTTATGATCTAAGAAAACATAAAAAGCCCGACACAAACCATTTAATAATACAACAACATTATGCAGAAATTAAATCTTGTTACCCTGACTATAGTACTATTTACACAGACGGGTCAAAAGACGGTGATAAAGTCGCCTCGGCCGCTGTCTTCGGAGAGCATGTTGAAACTCGCCGCCTTCCGTCTGCCTCATCTGTATTTACAGCAGAGGCGCAAGCTATTCTTCTTGCGATGAAAATAGTTGCTTCGTCAGACGAATGCAAATTTATTGTCTGCTCCGATTCCCTGTCTTGTCTACTGGCTATTGAAAATTTCAAAATTAAAAATCCTTACATTTTAAAAATTATTCAAATCTACAAATCTCTTGTTGCTTTGGGAAAAGAGATTATCTTCTTCTGGATTCCCAGTCATGTCGGAATCCATGGAAACACAGTCGTGGATCAGGAGGCTAAAAATGCATTAAAGGATACCATCATTAACTGTAATATTCCTTTTACCGATTTTAAAGTGTTGATTTTTAAATATATTTCTAATTTGTGGCAGAGTGGTTGGGATCTCCAAGTTCATAATAAACTTCATGAGATCCAGCCACTACTGCACACAAATAATTTTAAATGTTTTAGAGGTCGAAGAGACCAAGTTGTTTTAACAAGATGTCGTCTTGGTCATACCAGGACGACACATAGTTATATTTTAAATAACGAGCCACGACCCGAATGTGTGCCATGCAACACCCCATACACCATTAAGCATGTTTTAATGGACTGTGTGGATGTGGCACACATCCGGGGACGTTTCTATCGTGTAGATTCATATTTTAATTTATTTAAAACTGTCGCAGGCGACACAATTTTAAAGTTTTTAAAAGAAATTAATTTGTATTGTAAAATTTAATATATCTGAGAATTTGTTATGCTTCATACATTTTATTGTTTTAATTATCTTTTTTATCTGTATATAATCTCATATTATTGTATGAGATCATGTTTTATTCCTAACGATTGGAAGCTCTAATAATGAAATTATGATTCTTTCCACGTCCTGAATATAGCTGAAATATTGCTAGCTGGACGTTAAACAACAATCAATCAATCAATCTTACAGTTGTATTTATATCTAAGCTATATTATGGATACTAAAATACATGTATGTTCAAGGAGTTTAGAAGCGATGCAAGTCATTGATATTAAGTGATGACTGCTGACTGTTGACTTGTCCTTTTTTTAAAGGGCAATAACTGCGCGTCTGCAGTCATTCATGACTTTTTAACTTTTTAAGACTAAAGGGTTGTCGTTTGTCACTGTTGGTTAAGAATGTTGCATTAGAAGTAGTGTCTGTGTGAATATCATTATTACTAGAAACATGGACAACTCCACTGTTTTTGTTCTGCCAAGCGTTACTTACAGAGTCTAAATGGTATATACTTTGTGCTCTTTAACATTAATATATTATTATTATTATTATTTATTGTTATATTCACAAATACATGTTTTACAATGAGGTTTGTACTCGTATTTACAATACTTTCTAGTTGGTTTGATTTCATTGTATGGCATAATTGAAAAGGGTGGCGCGATGTTTCACAGAACTATTCATAAAGGTACCTAGATTAACAGGTTTTTAAACTTGCATTTGTTTGCCAGTCCATTACAGACATGATGCAAATGTAGGTATTCTTTGATATTTATAGAACAATTACAACCACAGCTCACGGAGAATGTCTTTGTCGTCGTTACACGAAGTTTGAAAATGAGAACATGTAAATATCTTTAAGGTCTTTAAATGAGATTATAGCCTATGTGAGTATGCAGTTTGTTTTTAGATTTGGTTGTTCCTGTTAAGTAGTTGGTAGCTTATGTCAATCAAATCAACTCAACGTTTTGCGTCAGGTCTGTCTTCTCGTACATATTATAAGGAGTATAGAAAATCTCAGGAGTTTGGATATCTGGTTTGAACCACGTTTCGGTACAACAAATAATGTCTGGTTTTAAATTGGGAAATCCTCCGGCGTATTTCTAGATTATTTTTTTAATCTACAGTAGATATTGAGGATTTTAACACGTTAAAGTTGGTTTGCTTTATATCGAGCGAACCTTGGTGGCTTTTTAGGAAGCTATTAGTGACTTTTTGTGATCTAGTGCAGATGACACTTAGAAGTTATTTCGGGTGTTCTTCAAAGAACGGAATGGGCCAGTGAGTCTGATATAACTAAGGAGTAATTTAAACTGTTACAACATTATATTTCTTGTTGGTAGACGATTTAGTATGGAATCATTGATTTCAGGAGTCACAAGCAATATAATTGCATGACCAGGTGACTTCGCTGAGTCACAATGGTATGTTTGGCGAGGTTTGCTCTTAATATCAGCTATTTGTAAAGCTGTCAAACAATGGATGAAGTTCAGATTTCTTATGTCTTTTCCAACCAAAATGCCCGAATGAGTTTTTAGTGAAAATAAGGATTTGTAGTATACCTTTGTTGTGCAGTTTATTTTCTTCTGTAAAAGTATAAGATCTGTTTACGTTTATAATGTGAAAATGCATAAATTGTATGTAAAAAAAGGAAATCTACGGTTTCAACACAAAAGATGGTTTGCACGAAAGACAAAGTGACATCTCAAGAAAAAGGGGTGCACGTTAAATACCAAACATGGCTAATTCTGGTAGGTGCATTTTTTTTAACCAATTATACATGTGATAAACTTCTTGAAATGTGACATTGTGGTAACTTAAGTTTCACATACAAAAGAAATACAAATATATTGTGCCTATCAAACGGTCAAACTCTGGAGTTCGATCTCTAATTTTTTAGTATGCTGATTTACGCCAGATGATTTTTTAAACCAGTCATCTCGTTATGATACAACTATATCGATTTAAAAAGATAATCCAGGGCACAACATTTTTTTCAGGCAAGTATTGCTGCATTTTTCAACACAGTTGAAAAATTATCCACTTAAAAACAATACGCCTGCATATCCTTCTTAAAAACAAAAATTAATTATCCACAGTTATCATTATAGCTGTTTTTCCTGAAGCAGAAAACAAAGCTTAATTTTATCTCTTTATGATAATATTGGTAGTATACCGGTATTATTTATAAGAGCAAAGAACCATAACGGTAAATACATAAAGTTTTTTCAGAAAATGGCAGAACATAACTCATGCGCTACAGATGTTAATACAATTGATTTATGTGATATGATTGACAATTGTGTAGAAACCATCATTATGAGAATATGACAGTTATGGAATTTTAAATATGATTGATGCTTCAAAACAGAATAAAAACTACATTCGAAATTTTATTTCCACGCTGTTTGCCTTTACTATCATTTTCTATTTAGCTTTATATAGTACTCAACTTCAAATAGTTATCACAAATCTTAAATACTGCTCGCTAGACGACAAGTAAAAATACATACTAAATAGTTACCACGATCTAAAATTGTAACAACTGACATTTGTTCTGAGAACAAATGTGAATGTCCCGTTATTGTTTGAAATCAGAAAATATATTAATGTTATGGACTTTTGTGTGTTGGAAAGCGTAAAATGTGTAACTTCCAGTAATGAAAATTAGTTATTTGCGTAAAAAAAGTGGTACCGAGTAAAATATTTTGTGGTTTTTAAGGATTCTATGCCCGTTGCTAGGGACTAAATGCCATTTCCGATTGCAAAAATATACATCATCCTGATTATAAAAATATATTGTTACTAAGGATTTTTTATAATGGGTACTTTGTTGCTATGGCATGACCTTGATCCATGACCTTTGTCCTTGGGCTCAAATTGAAGCTCTATTTCTATTGATCACTTTAAACTGTATGTGTACTATACTATATCTAACCTTTATAAAATTATAAGCCAAAAACCGATTAACTTAAAGGCATCAAGGACTGTTTTCATCGAACTGTTTTGGACCAAGTAACAAATGAAGGTCTTTAAAAGGGGAGTATTTTTATGGTGTTTGAGATATAATGCTAACAAGTCCCAAGTTCACTTTTGACCTTTGACCATGACATTTTCAAATGTAATATATGTTACTTAGGAACAATGGTGCTGGTTTCAAGTCTCCAGGATGTACCGTTTTCGACAAAAAATTCTTACCAATTTCGACACATTTCGGGTCAAAAACGCGTAGACTGGAAGTCGATAGAAACCAATTACATGTTAGATCATCGCCATATTAAACGCTACATTTTGTACACTTCAGAAATTTCAGAATCGGTCACGGTTTCTGAGTTTATCTGCAGACAATAGTTTTCGTGTTCGGGAAGAGAACAAGGGTTTGTTGTACCTAGGTTGACGTTATCTCTCCAGAAGTTCTATGGTCGGCACCACGACTTCATTGATCGTTACGGGAAATCAGTGCCTCAAATACGATCTGACATTTTAGCTCAGTCATAGGTAGTGTTTTCTGTTCCTGGATTTGACTTTTCCCTAGACAAGACAATGAGTAACTCGACTGGTGTCTAATTAGAGGCAGGCACTGCTTACTCATCCGGAGCACCTGAGTGCACCCATGGTTTTTATTGGGTTCGGGTTAATCTCTTTCTGTGATTTTTGTTTTTATTGTTATGTTGTGTTTGTCTATATGCGGATTTGTAACTGTCCTTGGTTTCTGTCTCTTGTTGTTCGGTCGGTTTTCACAAGGTGAACCAAGTCATCTGCCAGTATGACTAAACATTGGTACCAAATATCGAAATAAAATGTCGCAATGGTTTTTGGCAAACCTCTGCGGAAGAAGAAAAATAATAATTAAAAGAACAATTTGTAAGGTCTTTTCCGTGTCCGCCCAGAGTTGAACAATGCAATTTAATCGTAATCGAAACTGTTAGTAACTTATTTCACAGCTACTTATATTCTGAACTAAGAAATACACGGAATTTCATTAACCCAAAGTGACATATTAGATCACAGAATAGAACCGTGTTACGTGTTATAATGATGTACTGTTCCCAAGTGTATATTTTCATTTTTCTTCTTATCATATTTCTAATACAGTGAACCCTTGGTATATCCCCCCCCCCCCGTTAAACCGCCAACCTCGAATATCGCCACGATTTTCTATGGTTTCGTTTTTAACCATTAAATTTCACCCGTTGTAATGCCACCCTCGCATATAGCTATCCGCCACAAGTTTTTAATTGCAAATGTCCTTTATTCAATAAAATTTTCCCAGTTTCTACTGCCAAACACATAAATTACTCATAATTATTTTAAATTATTGATGTGTAAATATGGTCACGCTTTCTAAGCTTAATCTCCGGATTACAACATATAAAAATCAATTAACATAAGTGCTGTGTACACAGCGGATAAGTGGTCATTTTTATTGACTCTCGTCACGGTTCAATATTATAAGTAAAGTTTATCCTGCTAATATAAAAACATTTTAGTCACTAAAATGTCAACACCGAAGAGAACGCGAACTTACGGGACGTGAACTTTATTGAAGAAATGTCTCTTTTTTGTCTTTGAAAATTCACGTGGAAAATGCTATGTTTATCTTTTGTCTGTATATGGTAATGACCACCTGATTTGAGAAAAATCGCACTAATTTGCATACTGTAACAATCATTCTGTAGTAAGAATCCAGTAATTTACATATACGATCTTCCCAAGATGCAATACATCATTTTCGGTGTTCTCAGTGTGTTTCGTGTATTAAACGTAATTGAACAGAGACACGAATGTCAATAAATCCATAACGCACAGCTGGTAATTAAAAACGGCAATAATTATCATCACGTATCAATAATGTTCGGTCTTAAAGACGAACCCGATAAAAAAATGGTGACACTGTCGAAAGATATGAAACGACGTTTGGGCATCAAAGTGCCGGGAGTGATTCACTCCCGCTCTGCTACATTTCGAGTAATGGGATTAAGTTCGTACAATCGCCTAAAAGACAGCGTGCGATTATTCGTTCTACAGGCCGCCAGGAAAAATGCAAAATTGTCCCAAACGTGACAAATGTAATGTAGACGAAACTGGGTTGTATACATGTTAAACATTACTGCTACAGAAAAACAATAATCCTCCCTCTTTATACCGCCAACCTCTTATAATGCCTAAAATACCGAGTTCAAAAGGTGGCATTATAACGAGGGAGCACTGTACATCGTTTTTGTCGTATAAATAGTCATTTCTCTCTAGAATTTTTCAGAATTTCTGATACTTGCAATAAGGCAAGACGTTTCACTTCCCAGTCTCAAACTGTCTCAAACAATATTAGCTCAGAAAGTGAGTTTTAAAATTAGTGTTTTGGTATCATATACACATGATACAAGAGTAGGGTTTTTTTAGATTCAATTGTATCGGTTTAAAATGCGTAATGAATGTATCACAGTACATATTTAAAAAATGGAAACAATAAAACTACATCAAACTATGTCACAATTGTATGCAAACTTATTTTGTCATACATCTTGGTATTTTGAATTTATTGTCTCGATATTATGTTATTACTAAAGTTCAGAACTAGCTTTGTACTAATTTGTTGATGGAGCAAAACACAGAGATGAGACTCTTTAGCTTTAAATATTGTGACGATTAAAGGGGAACAACTTTAAATGGAATTGCTTTTCTTTGCAAACATTTGTATATTGTCACGAGTCCAACATTGTTCCTATTTATTGTTTATTTCAAACTTGTACGGATTTTATGTTTATTATACGAAGAAGGTAGTGGTGGTGGACATTTAAAAAAATAGTCACCCACTATGATATGACTTTGGAATAGAATCGAACGTCTTGACTTGATGATCACATTAAACCTATATGTTAACTCTAACCGTTTCAAAGTTATAAGCCAAAACCTAAACTGAAAAACCGAAACCCGTCAAGGCAGATACATCGACAGTTCATAGAATATTTTTGGACCCAATATACTAAATTAAACCCTTAATTAGACGATGACTTTAAAAATACTTGTTTATTCCATTGTCTCTAACCGTTTAAGTTATTAGCAAAACAACAGAAAAACGTCAAACCAGATACTCGAAATCGGTTCAAACAACAGTTTTGGACCAAATATACTAAATGAAGGTCTTGATGAGAGGATCACTTTAAATATGCATGTTTACTACATTATATCAAACTGTTTTCAAGTCAAAAACCAAAAACTTATTAACCGAAAGGCGTCAAGGGCTGTAAGTTCATCGGACAGTTTCGGACCTATATATCAAATCAAGGTCTTGATATAAAGAGTATTTTTCCCATTTGTTGTCTGCTTCTGTCTTTTATGGTTTAGATATAGGGCTAACACAACTTAATATGACCTTTACCCTTGACTTTTGACCTTTAGCCTCTGTTGTATGGCCTGGGAACATGTTTACAATTAAACGTCTGCAGCTAAACTAACTTTATTACAACTCTAAAATATATGATACAAACAAATAGAATAACTTAGTCACTGACCTAAGTCATTAACCTCTGAAAATGTAACGCAGACGGCAGTCTTGTAAAACATATGTTATGTGAGATAACACTAAAACCTCGACATTTTAAAATGTAATATATGTTACTTAGTGTCAATGGTAGTGGTCCCAACTCTCTAGGATATACAGTTTTTGAGAGAGAAAAAGTTTACGAGTTGCGACACTTTTCGAGACAAAAGGGTAAACAGGAAGTCAATTAAGAAAAAAATGTTTGGCATATTAAATCATCGCCATAGGTCAGCCGACATTTTGTACACTTCAGATTTTGAGAATCGGTTACGGTTTCCATGTTTGTCTGTTCACACAACTAGTAAAAATACAGAACCCAATTTGTTAACGCATCATTACAATCAATATCTATTATATTTCAAGGATGTATCAAGTTAACTATTAGAAATTGAATTTACCTAACTACGAAATTTTGTATTAACTTTTTGTAACAAATACATAGTTCAATGTCGTTAATAAAAAAAAGAAATATTTTTTTAGCTATTGCAATTGTGTTCTTATTTAGTAGAATTGTTATATAGCATACAACTAAGTATCTTAAGAACATGTCTAAATTTATGTACCTCAAGCAAAAAGCATCCAGTGTTGAACGTTACTAAACCGGACGAAGCAACAAACTCCAGGATCTCACAAATTTAAAGTATAGGACATTTATGGACTTAGTGTTGAGGAAGTAATATCAACTGTGAAACATCTTTTAACAATACAAAATAATACTTTGAAGATTAGCTTAATATCACATTATGTGATTAAGTCAAACTTGTTTTAAAAACAATCATGAAAGAGCATATTCATATTGTCTTTTATTACAGAATACAATTTACTGAAGGATATTTCAAAATAATGGTTTTCCACCAATTGTTGCTTTACAAATTTGGTCAAGTGGTTGGATTTGATTGTATATACCTAACTCATTATCAGTTGACAGGCTCTAGGATGACCTATATCAGTACAACTTAAACATGCTAAACCTGAAATAAACTATGCATAAATTACGAACTCAATATAAAATACGTAAGAATCTTAGACAACTTTTGCCTAAATAAACAATAATTTGGAGATACTATCTGTTATGTAATAAGAAACATGATTCATTATAAATAGTGATTAAAATAGACAGTCATCTACTATTGATAACGTGCACAGTCATTTAATCCATATATCAAGATGACATTTTTAATTGTTTTACTCCATGAAATATTTTATATATTAAAAATGTAGATGAAGTCGAATTTTTGTTATCACTGGTATGCTGTATGATATTTTTTCCTCTGTAAAATTCAGTCAATAATTTTATATCATATTCCATTTGCTGCGATTGCGAAACCAAAATATTAGTAATTAGATTTTTAATGCGACATTGTATATACCAACAATTTATTCAATCGAAATCTATCAAAATCGGCAACACAACCGATATTTACGGTTGCACACACTTGAAATATAATGACAATTATGTCTGTAGCTTTTAGGTATTAGACAATTACATCAAAAAGAGGTATCTGCAACACTTACAACAAACTAGCTGTAAGAATTTTGCAGATCGTGCACATATTGAATCGGAAACGCAGAACAGTTATACAGAATTAATATTATGGAATTTTCAAACTTGCCATTAATTTATTGCAAACAAGTTTTTGTTTATTTGTATGTATTGAGCACACATATCAACAGTAATAAGTAAATATACCGTTTGCTTCGTTTGCAATACAGAAGTTCCCATGAATCCCTATGATAAGAATTTTTGTTTGTTTTGTTTGAATGGTGTTAAACGCCTCTTTCAATAATTTTTCAGCCATATCATGGCGTCCAGTTATTATTGGGGGAGGAAGCCGGAGTACCCGGAGTAAACCACCGACCTGCGGTCGGTTTGTTTGTTTGATGTTTAACGCCACTTTCAGCAACTTTTCAGATATTTCATGGCGTCCAGTTTTTATTGGGGGAGGAAGCTGGAACCTGCGGTCGGAAAACTAGCAATCCTTGTCAATTAATATCGGATTCCAGTACACCCTACCTGCAGTGACAATCGAACCTGCCATCTCAGTCTGGACAGACCACGTGATCAATAGTAGACGAACTAACTTAACTCGACCACCGAGGCCCCCCACTATGATAAGAAGTCGGACTGTCAGACTTGAATAAAAAAGACATATAATATGTTATATTTGAGGAAAAATTCCCTTAATGTTTTTGAGATTAAAATGAAGACAAAAATAAATGTGCTATCAGAGTCACCACCGGGCCAGCAAACTATCATTAATTTTTATTTTTTATATTAAGAATGAGTTTGTAATCAAATAAAAGCTTACATATGTATTTAACAGACAAACATGTTATTCTGACACCTAAATGCAATCGCTTCAGGAAACGTTTCTGCCAATCAACATTATACTTATTTGCATAAACAATTTTCCCTACTGCATTACAAATTCTAGTTCTCAATAAATAATTAAATTTTTTTTAAAATACTGTGTGTAAGCTACGCCTAATAAATTAGGATTTATCATTGTTTAAGATTATGTTAATATTTTTTTTAATTATAAAAATTATAATTTTATTCAATTGTGTAGAAGGTTGTTAATATGCTTTTGGTGATAACTACATGAATTATAATTTGCAAAGTACACCAATTATAAGCGTGTTGTATTCAAAAGCTAACCAGTTCACAGGGTGAGTAAGAAAAATAAACTCCCTTATAATATGACACAAACGTTATGTAGACTAGTAATTTTACGGTTTATTTTATGTTATCAATATTTATTCCTCCTATTTGGCAAAATTGGACCTACATGAGTTTAAAGGCAGTGTGTCTCGGTGAACATTAGAAACATAATTTCTTTTTCTAAATGGAGAATTTTAGTAGTTTGTATATAACCAGCAATAAAAACATAAAATGCTGATCAAAAAGATCCGATCCTAGTACCATGTTGGTTTTGTGTCTTGTAATTACTTCTCGAGCTTATTGGGAACAACCTATATTGTTTTGTACATGTCATTTGATCAATCAAGTTTGTTTAAATGCAACATTTAAAACAAACTAAACATATAGAAGTGTATTTACTTTGTTCAAGTGTCATTCCACATTGCAATTGATAACCGTAACCATTATCTATTTTATTTGTACATATGGTCCGGATGGTTCATTGTTTATCTTTTTTGCTTTGTGCTGAAAGCGGGTCAATAATATTTCAAATATCAGGCAGGAAGATACAGTCATATTTCCTATATAATATAAAATAACGTTTTTCATGTAACAGCATTCAATGGAATTGACTTTATTATCAAATTTGACGAACAAAGTAGCATATAGGGTTTTTCATCTTTCAGTGTATCAGGAAATAATAAGGTTAGCCGTGCCGAGGATCATAGTAGTTTTTACAACGTTTTTGTAGAGCGACTTTTCAGTCACTGCTTTTGTAGGTTTCTAAAGAGTCTCTACAAGATGCAAACTGTTTACTTTCTTTTCAATCCTCTACATCTTTATAGTTTGAATTTGCTTGCTTGATTGATTGATTGATTGATGTTTAACGTCCAACAAGCAATATTTCAGCTATATTCAGGACGTGGGCAATTTAATAAATTGATTACGTTCAAAAATTCGAAACAACCCTGTTGAAATATAGTAAAACTGTAATCTCACACAATAGTATGAGGGTATATACAAATAAAAAAACGTGCTTAAAATTATAAAATATGAAACAACAGCATAGTTATGGTATTAGTTTATATTTTATTATACAAATTAATTTCCTTTAAGAACTGTAGAATTTTGTCACCAGCGACGGTTCTAAACAAATTAAAATAAGAATCCACAGTATAAAAACGTTCCCGAATGTGGGCCACGTCAACACAGTCCACCAAGACATGCTTGTTTGTATATGAACTGTTACATGGCACACACTTGGGTCGTGGTTCACCATTTAAAATATAATTATGGGTCGTCTTGGTATGACCAAGACGACATCGCGTTAAAACTACTTGGTCTCTGCAATATGTAAAAGTGTTAAAATTTGTATGGCGAATTAGTACTTGGATCTCATGAAGATTATTATGAACTTAGAGATCCCAACCACTCTGCCACAATCTATAAATATATTTTAAAATAAAGGACTTCAAATCAGTAAAAGGTAGTTTACAGTTGATGATGTCATTATATAAGGCTTTCCTAGCTTCCCTGTTCACGACTGTGTTTCCATAGATTTCCACATGACTGGGAATCCAGAAAAACACAACAACTTTACCCAAAGTTGTTAAGGACCTGTAAATTTGAATAATTTTAAAAATAAATGGATTTTTAACTTTGTTATTTTCAATGGCAAGGAGGCATGATAAAGAATCGGATCATAAAAGAAATTTATTCTCCACTGACGAGGCAACAATTTTTAGTGCAAGAAGAATGGCTTGGGCTTCTGCACTAAATACAGAAGAAGCAGGAAGACAGCGGCTGACGCGACTTTATCACCGTCCTTGGATCCATCCGTATGAATCGAGCTGTGATCAGGATAGCAAAATGTTGCTGAATAATCAAGGGGTTTGTTTCAGATTTTTTATATTTTCGCAAATCATAAATAAATACTGGTTTAGGATTTAACCATGGAGGATTGTGAGGAATTTCAATTGAGGCAATTTCATGTATACAGATACCAGAATTTTTCAAATGAGATTCAATTCTTAGGCCAAAAGGTTTAATTTTGTTTGGATGATTATCAAACATTTGTTTATAAAACGGTTTGAAAACACAGTCATTTGCAGGATTGGTAGGATAAGCCTTAAGTTTGGTTGCATATTGCAAACCGAGCTTAATTCTTCTTTGATACAAAGAAGGCTCATTTGCTTCTACATATAAACTATTAACAGGTGTGGTTCTGAAAGCTCAGAGACATAGTCGCAACCCTTGATGGTGAACGGTATCTAGGATTTTGATATACGACTTGCGAGCTGAACCATAAATAAAACAACCGTAATATAATTTGGATCGAACCAGCGATCTATATAGATTCAATAATGTGTCGCGGTCCGCACCCCTGTCAGTGCTCGATACGACTTTTAAAATATCAAGGGCTTTAAGGCACTTGAATTTCAACATTTTGATATGGGGAAAGGTGAGTCTATATTGTTCATGTTTTTTCCCCTATAGCAAATGAGGAAATCGTCAACATAGAGAGAACCGTCAATATTGTCTTTCAGGACTTGAGTTTCCCCGGACTTTAAATTCTCTGATAGTTAAAAAGGTTGAAATAAAAGTAGGAAGTCTACCTTCCAATCCCATATCAAAAAGATCTTTTAAAATACCATATTTCCATGTTGTGTCATATGCTTTTTCTAAATCGAAGAAGATAGACGCAACATGTTCATTTTTGGCAAAGGCGTTTCGAATAAAAGTTTCAAAACGTCCCAAATGGTCCATGGTACTTCGTCCTTGTCCGAATCCACACTGTATATTTGAGAGAAGGTTATTGGATTCAAGAAACCAGACAAGGTGATCATTAATCATCCGTGCCATGGTCTTACAGACGCAACTTGTAAAGGCTGTAGGCCGATAGTTCGACGCTTCCGAGTGATCCTTACCTGGTTTTGGAATAGGTACAACGGTAGCCATTTTCCAAATAGAAGGCAAGTCACCCGTTTCCCAAATATTGTTAAGAAGATTTAAAAGACATTGTAAATAATGGATATTATTTGGACCACATGCTGTATCGTGTGATTTGTTTAGAGAAATTTTAAGTTCGTCCAAAGAAAACGGTTGATTGTAATCTTTTAAATTTTACGATTGAAAATTTATTTTGGATTTTACTTTTTGAATTTTGACTCGCTGAAAATCTGGATGGTAATTATCGCTGATGAGTGTTTTGCAAAAGTTTCAGCTAATTTGTTTGATATGTCCGATTCCGATGTTAATAAGTCTTGACCATCTTTTAAATGATGGACATTTGTCTTGCTATCTTTTCCTTTAATTTTACGGATCATATTCCAGATTTTATTCATTGGGGTATGGTTATTTAGGTTCGAAACAAAGTTACGCCAAGAGGTCCGTCTTTTTTGTTTCGTTACCCTGCGAGCCTTCGCTCGCAAAATTCTGAATTCGTTAAGATTATTTTGGGTTGGATGTTTATTGAAGCGTCGTTCAGCTTTTTTCCGATCTTTTATAGCGTTCTTACAGTCATCATCGAGCCATGGTTTACTGGGATGTTTTGGATTTGTCGAGGTCTTAAGAATCGTTTCGTCAGCAATTGAAATAAGAGTTTCATTAAATTTAAAAATTGGATAAGAGATGTCATGAAAAGTCTCTGATTGAAGTCGCTCCTTACAGAGTTCTTCAAATACTGGCCAATTTGCCTTGGTAAATTTATATCTAGCGGTTCGTTCTGTGTTAGAAGAATGAAGAGATTCCAGTATAATGGGAAAATGATCACTGCCACAAAGATCGTCATGGACTTTCTATGAGAAATCGAGCAAGAGAGAAGGATCTGCTATTGTTAGATCAATTGCCGAATATGATCCATTCCCAGGATGTAAATATGGTTTGGCATCATCATTGAAAAAGCACAAATCTTCCTGATTCATTAAGCCTTCAATACGTTTACCTTTGTCGTTAATTGTGTTACTACCCCATAGAGGGTTGTGTGCATTGATGTCTCCAAGTAATATATAAGGGACCGGAAGCTGATTAGTAAGATGTTTCAACTGATTTAAATTTATTGACGAATTCAGAGGGATATACACAGAACATAAAGTAATTGTTTTATCTAAAGATATCCTTAAAGCAACCGCCTGAAGATCAGTGTTGAGACCTACAGGGCTATGTAACACTTGATCATTTACAAGAATGGTAGAGCCGCCAGCAGCTCTATCACTCTCATCTACATATGTGCTGTATATAGAGTAGTTTTTTAAAGATATGTTGTCACTTCGTGGGATTCTTGGAGGCAAAATGCAACAGGAATAAAGGCTTGAACTAGCAATTTCCAAAAAAATAATCTTAAGACCTCGACAATTTCATTGTATTATTGTACCCATTATGTACTGCGAATAGGGGAATAGTTGACAGTTTTTTGGGGCTATTCCGCCGGTTTCTGCTAGGGGATCTTCTTTTAGATCCAGTATCTGGGGGTAGTGTATCCATGGAACGCCCCAGATAGTAGTGTATAGATTATCTAGACTTCCAAACCTGTTGTGGATCTTAATGAGATCCCGAAGCAGTTTTGAAGTTCGATCTCCTTTTTTATTTGAGTTTGCATTTGAATTAGAGTTAACATTTGAATTTTTGGGGTGCTTGAAGAAGTTAATGGTTTTTTGTATTAGATTTCCGGGATGAAATGATTTTGTCAGTTGTTTCAACTGGAAGTCGTTCTGGGTTTTTTTACCAATAGGCCAGGTGATCATAGTTTGCGTTTCAGATGTTACATAAACGCGTTTGGTCACGCTGGCGTATGATGTGGCAGAAGATGATGGATTGTTCGTCGAACTGTACAGATGACGAGCCTCAGGGTAGGTGATGTTTTTTCGGTTTTTAATTTTTGGATTTCTTTTTCTTTTTTAAAGTGCTGACAGTCTTTTGAGGAGGACATGTGGGCTTCATCACAGTTAGCACATTTTGGAGTTTTAGTGCAGGTAAAACCCGCATGCCCTGGTTGTGCACACCGAAAACATACGAGTATTCCTTTACACTGTCCTTTTCTGTGTCCGAATTTCTGACATTTGAAGCAGCGCACAGGGTTGGGAATATATGCACTGACTTTAATACTTTGGAGACCTATTTTGATTGATTGGGGGACAGTTGGAGAGTTAAAATTTAGAAGTAAAGTGTTCAGTTTAACCTGAACACCTTGTCTGTTGGCAATAAATCGATTTAACTTTTGTAATACACTGAGGTTATAATTCTGTGCAGGTCTCGTCGTCAGTAAGTTCGGCGAGATCATCGTCACGATAATGAATGATTCCTTGACTTGGGTTTAATGTTCTATGGGGGAGGCCGAAATTTCTAAATCTATAATTTAACAAGTTCTAGGATTGGTGTTTTTGTTGCATTCAATGAGAAGACCACTAGATTTCATCTTCACAAAGGGCAAGACGTGACATGCCGATTCATCGAAGTCAGTGCTGACTTAAACTCGGACGTACAGCTGCTCCGGAACTCTAGCAACTGCTACACGCGTGGCACTGTCGTTTAAATCTGTTTACTAATCAAATCAGTCGTCGGTATTTTTAATCCAGTATGAAGAAGAGAATGTGGTTACAACAAACTGAACAAATCAGCATTCATTTTTGACCGTAAAAGTGATCACTTCCTGCTTGCCACTGTGAACCTTGGTTATTAATAAATATTTTAATTTCTTTTAAATACTCATAGCTGAGCAAAGTTGGTTATTTCGTATAACCTAACTTGGTATTTCAGCACGTGACTGATTGTGACGTCATAATAAGATGTATTGATGATGTTGACTATACATGAATTCTTCCGCAAACAACAAGTGAAGACACTCAAAACAGTGAATTGCAAATATTATTTGATTACTTGTAAAATATTGTTCTCGTTATTTCCTTTTTACTATGGAATTTAAAATATAAGGTTTGTTTTCATTTGTTGGTTAGATTATTGGATATAAACGACTTTGGATCGATTTACGCTGCAACATAAACCGCATCGCGGTTAATTCAGCGTAAATCCACCCAAAGTCGTTTATATCCAATAATCAAGCCAACAATTGAAAACAATCCTTAAGTAGCTTTTCTGTCAGCATAAACCTTATATCAAGGACTTCTTTTTACCAGTTAAATTCAATGTAGAAATTTAGCCATTGAAATACAATAAAACATTAAGAGGCAAAAGTGTTTCTTTTTATTTGAAGAATAACATATCAAATTTAAATTTTTTCACAAAGTTTCCCTTTGAATTTATGCTTGCGCAAAACGTTAAACTGCTTGGAAGCTTTGTCAATTATGGTATTAATGTGTGCAGTCTATTTGCGATCGGAACTGAATATTAAAGCCAGGTGTTGGTAAGAAACAACTGGGTCAGTAAGACAGTTAGTAGATTGAAATCGCAATGTTGAGAGTCGATCTTAAGTGCTGTATACCATTACTTAAGTTTTTTATGTCTTAATTTGACTCATTAGACAACTTAGAGATGTTTTCTAAATCGATATTAACCATATTGAGAAGAGTTTGTTCATTGAAAGAAGTTTGTCCGATTGATGTGTCGTCGGCGTATAATCGACATAGTCCTAATATTTCATTAGCAATATCATTTACATACACGAGGATAAGGAGAAGACCAAGTACTGATCCCTGGGGTTCACCAGCTTTTAAGTAGATCTGATCTGCCATCTTTCATAACAACAAAATATCTTCCAAATAGGACTTTACCCATCTTAGCAGCGTTCCATTTATACCACACCATAATTCTCTAGTTTAAAAATAAGACCTGTGATCCAGAATCTGTCACAAACACGTCTTATTTCACAGAAATTTACAGCTGTGTTGTGGCTATTATTTAAGGCTTATAAAATTTCGTGATATATTTCGACAAGTTGATGGCTAGTAAAACATTTTTGCAACCAGTGCTATTCAATCATTTTATTTTATATTAATTTAACGATAGCTTGCCATGCATACTGTTTCCAGGAAGATATGTCTTGTTTGGCCGAGGAATTAAACATGGTTTATATTGAATAACAGCCACATTCTAACTTTACCCGGTATAAACTAACATACTTATAAACTTACATGCTGATTTCTACAGCCGAGATCATATAATACCTCATTGTCAAAATGTTTCTCTTTTGCAAAATATGCCTGTAAAATAAGACGGTATATATAGATGTTTATTACACACAGTCGCCCTAACCAATGCGGGTGTTGAAAATATGGGGAAAAACTAATGTCATAATTTCTTTACATACATTTTCATCCAAGGCCTATTACTTCATAATGGACTTTAAATGTATGATCAATTTTGAAACAAAGATTATAGTTTAATATAAACTCCTGAAGATGTATATAAATATATGTTTTGTTGGTTTATTTCCTTGTATCTATATTATATATAACCGTCTGTGCGGCAGTTTTTTTTCCTGACCAATAAAAACTGCTTAACGCGTTTGGTCGAGTTTATGGTCCTTTTGTAGACCCAAACAATCATATTTGGAAATTAACAATTATTTTCCACATTTAATCAGCGTTTTGAAATGCGTCGGATTTTTCATTTTTATAGGGCTATTTTCCATAGTAAAATCTAACCTAAATTACAACGGAAGGGTACGTTAGGAACAATTGATTGTTATTTATTCCAAACTCTTCGGGTATTGTCATCTGCAAGTCTCGCGGTTTGTCCGTATACCATTGAACGTCACGAAAGCAATCGAAACTTTAAACAACGCAAGGTCCCCTTAGAAACGAAAATGGCTGACAATTCCCCTAGCAAAGTCAAGGACGATTTGATGTACGTAGACAATAAAGGCATAGTATAAAATTAAGACATGTAAACATTGAAAAATGTGTATATTAGATTTTAGTAATACAAAGATACAATATGGGATAATAACAAAATGCAAGCAAAACACTGAGCGCACCGGGGTGTGACTTATAGTATTGTCTTGTTTATGCTGTAATGCCATTTGTTTAATTTCCAGATAGCCTCATGTTATTCTTAGTCTACATCAAAATTGATTTATTGAACTATGACTTAAAGAGTGATCCTGAACTCATCGGCAGATAATTGCCGACAATTCAACACAGAACGTATACTGTAAACTCTTCAACTGTGTTACACCGTAATGAAAACTGCAGTTAAATTATACAAGAATGCGTTTGGAAACAAAAATTATTTTTACAGACATTACACATAGAAACACATATTAAGGTAATTAATAACGGTTCTTAGTAAACGTAACATGACGATCTTAAATAATGACAAAGTACTCACTTCATCTGATTTGCATATCTCTATCGTTCTACAGGTTGCAGGATTAGATATACCAGTAGAGTTGAATTACACGGGACCAGTCGAAACTAGTATACATGTTATATTAAAGATATGTGATACATATATTCTTAATTAATTAGTCGCCTAAATTTAAACGACCAATTTTTCCAGACGATAATAACCGGTATTTGTTGACATTTAAATATATAAACTGACCGACTGATACCTGATACTATACTTATTATCGATTTGTTGTTGTGAGACGAAGCGTGTAAAACTGGACTTAATGATAAAAGACAAATAACAGGTAAGCCGCTGTTTATTTTTATGTTGTTGTTACAACTTAATTGAATAGTATTTCAAGTTACCTGTTTACATCTACCTGAACAATACACACAAAACACTGTCATTACATTCATCGATTGTTACGTAAACAAACTATAATTAAGGAAGTTTGTATTAAATTAATTACCTGAATAGGTTTTAAAACACAATGTACAAAGACAAAAACAAAGACAAAGACAACAAGCTTTATTTAAAGTCGGTGTCTCATTAACAGCACACACAAGCTCTGCAGAGCTTTTAAAACCGACATAATAATAAGTGGTGTGTTCACGTTTCTCCAACTTTTGATAATTAACTATAACAACATCCAATTAGGGGTGGGGATTAGGGGGCCATCAAAAGGATTGCTAAGATTTTTACCTGTAAAGTATGTAGGAAAAAATACGTTTTTAAGTAGCATAAGAGAATGTGAATATAATTTAAGAATATAGTAATGTTAATAAAACTAGTATTCGTATATGTTAAATAAGCAGATATTTTTATTTTATAATTGAATATTTTCTTCATCATTTAGTTTCATTCTGCATAAATGTAAGAGATGAATAAAATATTTGAAAATTATTAAATAAAAAATATTTAAAATTCAATAACTTTCTTAATTTTTTTTCTAATTATTTCCTAATTTAAATGCAGATTTGTCAGCTTGTCTAAGTATTTATATTAGCTTGGCCAAAAAAAAGCTGTGAATTTCCAAATGATTAAGTAATTTATGCATCAAAGTAAGCTTGGTCAAACAGAAGCTGTGAAATAACAAATGATTATGTATCAAAAATGTGATCTGACACACTGAACATCACTCATAAATGCTTTATAAACCACGAAACTTGAAATGGAGGTCAGTTAACTTAGTACACACAATGGCGAACGCAATGCTTGCAGTGAACTTTGTGCCAAACAAGTTCGGCAGAGTCAGGTTAGAATTGAATGGTTACCAGTTCATGGTTAAGACTACTAAAGGGGACAGAAGATACTGGAAATGTGTTGTTCCACTTTGTACTGCAACAGTAAACACAAATTTAGAGAACATCACCAAGCTAGGGAACCAACACTCACACCCACCAAGCACAGCAAAAGTAAAGGCACAGGCAGTACTCAACATCTTCAAAGAAAGAAGCACCAAAGAGACCACACCAATACCAACCATATACGAAGAAGAGAGAGCAAAACTACGTTCAGCAGAATATATGGATGTCAACCCAGACCACGACGACGTGATTGCAGAACTACCATCATTTTATGAGAGTCGAGGAGCGTTCTACAGGGCAAGAAACAACGAGACACCAGTTCTTCCTACTACACGCACACAGATCCAACTAGAGGGCAAATGGACGCAGACCAGGGCAAGAGAAAGATTCCTACTAGCAGACGACGGCAACGCAGAAAAGATCCTCATCACCACTACAAACCTACACAAGCTTGTTGACGCTGAGACCATATACGCAGACGGAACCTTCTACACATCACCAAACCTATTTGCCCAGCTTTACACGTTTCACGCAACAGTTAATGAGGTAATGTATCCACTTGTTTTTTGTCTACTTCCAGGTAAAAGTGAGCAGACCTACAACAGACTATTCGCACTACTCAAGACAGCATGCCAAGAACGTGGACTACTACTCTCCCCAACCGTCTTCTTCACTGACTTTGAGACCGCTACCCGTAACGCCGCACGCAGAGCCTTTCCAGCAACATCACTCAAGAGCTGCTTCTTCCATTACACACAATGCATCTGGCGGAAAGTACAGAAACTCGGGCTGGCCACCAACTACAAAGAGAATCATGACCTAAAACTCCTAGTAAGACGCGCAGCCGTACTCCCACTGATACCGACAGCACTAGTAGAAGATGTATGGTTCAACGCCTTAGAAGACGCAGAAGTTATACCCATGGACACCACCGACTTCGCAGACTACGTTACCACTCAATGGGTAGAGGGCCAAGACAGAGACGAATGGAATCATTTCACCAACGAAGGACCACGCACCAACAACCACCAAGAAGGATGGCACAGCAAACTAAAGAAACTTGTAAGACACGCTCACCCCAACATATTCCAGCTGATAGAGATTCTGAAGAATACGCAGGCGAACACAGAGGCAAACGACATTCAAGTATCATCGGGAGCAACAACCAGACCAAAACAGAAGAAGTACAGAGACATCGACACAAGACTCAGCACACTCAAGCACAGATTCCTTGACCAACAGATGACAGTCCAAGACTACGCAGACCAAGCATCCCTTTGTATTCGCATGGAGCTTCGCCAGTAACTTTGCAGTGAAATGTATTCAGTGCTAATACATGTAATAGACAGTGCTTTCCAATGCTTTTTATTTCTTATATTGTTATGTAAATATAAATATCTTGTTATGGAATACTAGTACAAAAATAAATACTTAATAAAATTATATTATAATTACAAAAAAAATATATGAACATTTTATGATGAGAAACATAAATACTATTTATGAAAATAAAATAAAAAGAACTTTACACAGAAAAAAATAGACTCGAAATAAAACAAAGGAAACAAAATATTATCTTATATATGTATACTACTGAACAGGTAGCTATCCTTATGATGGCCCCCTAATCCCCACCCCTAATTGGATGTTGTTATAGTTAATTATCAAAAGTTGGAGAAACGTGAATAAACCTAATAAGTTTATTTATTCAAAAGCAATACAGCTTATAGAATTACAATAATTAAACATTGGAATTAGCGCCAATATGCATGTGGTAATATGATAATATACATGTTAAATAATACAAACTATATATGGAGTGTGACAGAAATATAAAACTATTATTTTGGACATTTTTCTGCCAGGAACAAAAATTTACCAAAGTTATTTAACTCCTTTATGTTTCGTACAGCCATTAATTGCACAAGTTTATAAACTGAAGGATTTCTCCAATAATAAGATTTAATGTATTTTCTTCTCAAATCACTATCATGACTATATTTTTGTAACGAGGTTGGGTAGTCGGGATTGTTTGTATGGCCAAGATTTATAGAAAAACAAATAAGTAAAACAAAATATTTTACTTAAAGAACAAAACAAATATATGAACAAAATATACAATCAAAACATAAGAAAAGTATAAAACAAAATATAACTAAAGTCCAAAATGAGATCACAACATAAAGAAAACTAAATCTTGAAAAATGTTTAAAAAGCAAAACATAAAAGTTCAAACTAAATACAAATCAGGAACAAAACTTCAAATCATCAAAAGTAAGTTCTGAACAGAAGAAACTAAACAGTAATATAACTGAATAAACAAAATAACAAAATATTTGAAAAAACTGAATTGACTTTCACACATCAGCGGCCAAGATCCAGTAGCGTGACTTGTTGAAATTTGGAATGTCCCAAGTGAATGTCGATCGAACTTCACAACATAGCAAACGGACAACAATTTGGTTGTCCAACTGGAAATGAACTATACATGACAATAAACGAATCTGATGAAGAATCTCTCGGTAAACGAATACACGGACTTCATAAATTTAGAAAATTTCATTTATAGAACAGACATCTTGAATTTCCGCTATCCTAAATAATAGACTGTAATCCAACGGACTGTGTTCCGACGGAAATACTCCCAACATTAAAAGCCGAAATCTTCCGGATTTAAAATAAATTAAACGGATATAAAATATAATGAAAATATCTGTACATCCTATCGTATAGTGACTGGTAACTAACGGACAGGAAAAATGGTTGTCAGTAAATTTCAGCTAAGTGCCAAATTTCATCTCTGGCTAATAAATGAGACTAAAAACCCCTGGGTTATAATACATCAATTCACATCATTGGAAAGAAACCCCATGTCCTGTACTGACAATCCCGAGTACTTATCCATGTGAACTAAATGTATACCTCCAACATGTTCGCCATCTAAACGTCCAGTGCTGATTACAGGTAAACTCACCTTATATATCATCTGAGCTCGTGCAGGTAAACTCGACTTGTATATCACCTGAGCTCGTGCAGATAATTCAGCACGAAATATTTTACTAGTCCATTTCACACTTACCTTAAAGTGATTAATTTAATTAAATACCAATCAAGTATAACTCTGAGGGATGAATGAAGTCAAAACCATATAAACATAGTAAAAACAAATAATAACTACATAATACATAAATGAAGTTCGTTACATACGCCCTCCCTCGGAAGACTAAATACCGTTTAGTCCAACCAAGAATAAACGAACTTCTACACGATAAACATTACATAGACCAAGACCTGAAAACAAGACGATTTGACTGGCGTCGCAATGACGAATAATCTGTCTAAAAGAAATTACTAACCCAGGGGCCTATCAGAATCATTCAACCTGGATAGAATATCTGCTACGATGTTCTGTCTACCTGGAATGTGAAAAACTGTAAAACGAAATTCCTGTAAAAGTAAACTCCAACGCAGAAGTCTCTGGTTGCTAGTCTTCACCCTATCAAGCCACTGTAAAGGAGCATGATCACTGTTTATAGAAAATTCTCTACCTTCTAAGTATACCTTTAGCGTTTTTACCGCCCATACTATGGCATAACACTCCTTCTCTATAACCGCATAGTTCAACTCAGGACCACTTAACTTCTTGCTGATAAACATCACTGGATGTCTGTCATCTTCAAACTCTTGCTCAAGTACGGCACCAAGACCTTTGTTGGAAGAGTCAGTCTGTAAAATAAACTTTTTAGTAAAATCAGGACTTGTTAAAACTTGACCATTACAAATTGCCTGTTTTAATTGATCAAATGAATCTTGGTGGATTTGTAACCACTTAACCTTGTTCGGAACATTCTTCTTTGTGAGATCCGTCAAAGGTAGAGCGTTCTCCGAAAACTTAGGAATAAACTTCCTATAAAATCCTACCAGCCCTAAGAAAGATCTTACATTCTTCTTTGTAGTTGGTACAGGGAACTTCAAAATGGCTTCGACCTTGTCCTGAACGGGCTTAAGGTTACCACTTCCTGCTACATGTCCTAGAAACTCTAGTTCAGCAAATCCTAACGAACACTTACCTGGTTTAACCGTCAAATTACTGTCTCGCAAAACTTGGAAAACCGTCCTCAGATGATCGAGATGCAACTCCCAACTGTCGCTGAATATACCTACATCATCAATAAATGCGTCTGCGTATTCTTCGTGACCATGTAGCACCTTCTTCATCATGCGGAGAAAAGTTGCGCCAGCATTTACCATACCAAACGGCATTACCGTAAATTGGTAGTGACCAAACGTCGTGACAAACGCACTCTTCCGTTTTCCATCTTCGTCTAACGGAACTTGCCAGTATCCCTTGCAGAGATCTAACTTACTAATGTACTTCGCTTTACTAACCTTGTTTAGAATGTATTCCATACGTGGCATCGGAACAGGATCGAAAACAGTTACCGAGTTCAAACCTCTGTAATCGATGCAAAAACGAATGCTCGAATCTGGCTTACGAACAAGAACTACCGGGGCAGCATATGGACTATCAGAAGGCTCTGCTATACCTGCCTGTAACATATTATCGACCTCATTCTTTACCAGGCTCTTAAGCGCATATGGAATCTGGTACGGCTTCTTGTAAATCGGCTCATCCGTCGTAGTCTTAATTGTATGCTGAATAACGTCGGTAATCTTCGGCATATCACTGAATATGTCTGAATAGTCACTTAATAGGCTCTCCAGCTGTCCCTTCTCCTTGTCAGTTAACTCGTCACAGATCGTAACGTCTCTTATACTTTCCTTTCCTACCATTTCCGGTGATATCTTCTCATGAAACGTGTCATCTTGTTGGTCGTCTTCTGAACTTACACTAGCAATTACCTCTAAACATGCCAAAACTTCAAGCTTTTCAGGATCTTGTACTGATCTTTCATACCACTGCTTCAACATGTTGACATGAAAAATCTTCTCTGTACTTCCTCTCAGTTTCACTTTGTAGTCAACCGGACTTACCTTGTCTGTAATCGCATACGGACCCTTCCAACTAGCAAGTAACTTTGACGTTTTAGTGGGAAGTAATACGAGCACTTTCTGGCCAACCTCAAACTGTCTTGACCTTGCCTTCCTATCGTAGTAAGTTTTCTGTGTCTTCTTCGCTGCCTGTTCATTCTCTCTAGCGATGTCATACATGGTCTTGAGCTTCTCTCTGGTTTCTAATAAGTAACTCAACACGGAATTACTACTCTCTGTAGGTTCTTCCCATTCTTCCTTTAAAATAGCAAGAGGACCACGAACATGTCTACCATATAACATTTCAAAAGGTGAAAAGTCTGTTGTCTCGTTAGGCACCTCTTTGTATGCAAACAACAAGTATGGAATGTATTTATCCCAGTTTGTAGGTTGCTTTTGTGCATAGCTCTTCAGCATCTTTTTTAATGTTCCATTAAAGTTTTCAACTAGCCCGTTTGCTGATGGATGGTATGGTGTTGTGCACAATTTGTGTATCTTAAGTAACTTACATACCTGTGTCATTAAATCTGACATGAAATTACTTCCTTGGTCTGTCAACAACTCTTTTGGCACTCCTACTCTAGTAAACATCGAGATCAAAACTTCTGCCACCGTTTCAGCTTCTTGATTAGGTAGAGAAGATTGCCTCTGGATATCTCGTAGCGTAGTCGATGCACACTAAAATATATCTATTCTTACTTTCAGTTAAGGTAAGACCAACAAAATCAACAGCAGTACGCTCAAAAGGTTCATCAATGGATGGTATACTCATAAGTGGGGCGGTAGGAATTCTACCCTTCTGCACACCCTTTTGACACTTTGGACACGACCTACAAAAGTTCGAAATATCAGAAAATATACCAGGCCAAAAGAAATGATGCATAATACGATCCCTGGTCTTCTTGGTACCTAAATGACCTGCCAGTGGTATATCGTGACCTAGCTTCAATATAGTCTCTCGGTATTTCTGGGGTACAACTATCTGCTGGATTGGCTGTCCCGAATCTGATCCAAAAATCCTGTAAAGTAAATCAGATTTAATACAAAAATAAGAAGGATCTTGTGGAACATCTGTAACAAGGGTTCTGATCTTATCTAAACTACTGTCACTTCTCTGAGCGTATATAAACTCCTGTCTAGTGCATACCTGAAAACTAGGATCTGATGACAAAATCTGCATCTTATCTGAAACAGGTAAATCATCATTGTATCGAAGCTCTGCTTCTTCAGCTTGTCTATCTCTCTCCTCCTGCTTCTTGCTTTGTGCCCTCGTCTCTACGGCGCTACATGTATCCTTCGACTCAGCCTCTGTACTCAAATCTAAATGCTGTGGACTAGAAATGCTAACACGGTTACCTACAATCAAATCTACAATGGGTGTATCTAATGCTAAAGCTAAAACAGTACCCGAAATAAATGGAGTGTGTATATCAATCCAAGCTTCCTTATATTCCCTCACAGTTCCGTCTGCTAAACGTATAGATCTAATCGTACCTGTAACTTTACCTTTATTAACTAAGTTGGTCTTGACAAATACACAAGTACTTCCCGAGTCTCGCAGTACATCAACAGCTTGACCGTTGACCTTCCCTTCAACAACATCTAATTCAGAAAAAGATTTATTACCCTTACCGTAGTTCTTATGTGCAACTCCGCCAACTCAATCAGTCCTTTTACATTAGTTGGTCTTCGTTCCTGGATCCATGCATGTTCTGAGTTCTCTGTCGCTACTTACCATAAGTTGTTCTCTCAATACCAAGTCATAAAACTTATCGAAGTCACCATTGACTTCTTCCCGTTCACACCAGTGTCTGAGGAAACCTTCTAGTCTTACTGAGTACTCCCTAAATGACTCACCATTCATCTGGGTTGAATGTCTAAACTTGCCCCTATATACCTCGGATGTTAACTCATACCTAACAAGGATCGCGGTCCTAATACTGTCATAATCGCGGCTTTCGACCTCGCTTAGACGTGCATATGCTTCAAGAGCACAAAGAAGAGGGACTAAACGCAACGGCCACTCCGACTTGTGAATTTTGTGAAGTGTGACAAGCTTCTCAAAAGATCGTAAAAATACATCCGGATCTTGACCTTTTTGAAACTTAGGTAGTTTTGACTTTAAGGTGTCAGATTTACTACCAGCGCCATGACCAATACCTTGAGTCAATTCTTTCTCTCTTACCTCAAGCTCTCTAAGCTTCACATCACTCTCCATCCCTGCTTTCTTTATCTCACGCTCAGCTTTCTTCATCTCACGCTCAGCTGCTCTTTCTTCACGCTCAGCTGCTTGCATCTCTCTATACATAGCTAAACAATTTGTCATAGATTCACCTTTGTCAATCAACTCTTGTACCCGTACGGGTAAACCCTGTGACGTCATCATTGCAAAATAAAAATACAATTTGCAAAACAGAAGTGGTCAAAAATAAAAAGACCAGAAAACAGTTAACTATAAATGTTGACCGGAAACAATCCCACCGCTGCCACCATTGTAACGAGGTTGGGTCGTCGGGATTGTTTGTATGGCCAAGATTTATAGAAAAACAAATAAGTAAAACAAAATATTTTACTTAAAGAACAAAACAAATATATGAACAAAATATCCAATCAAAACATAAGAAAAGTATAAAACAAAATATAACTAAAGTCCAAAATGAGATCACAACATAAAGAAAACTAAATCTTGAAAAATGTTTAAAAAGCAAAACATAAAAGTTCAAACTAAATACAAATCAGGAACGAAACTTCAAATCATCAAAAGAAAGTTCTGAACAGAAGAAACTAAACAGTAATATAACTGAATAAACAAAATAACAAAATATTTGAAAAAAACTGAATTGACTTTCACACATCAGCGGCCAAGATCCATTAGCGTGACTTGTTGAAATTTGGAATGTCCCAAGTGAATGTCGATCGAACTTCACAACATAGCAAACGGAAAACAATTTGGTTGTCCAACTGGAAATGAACTATACATGACAATAAACGAATCTGATGAAGAATCTCTCGGTAAACGAATAAACGGACTTCATAAATTTAGAAAATTTCATTTATAGAACAGACATCTTGAATTTCCGCTATCCTAAATAATAGACTGTAATCCAACGGACTGTGTTCCGACGGAAATACTCCCAACATTAAAAGCCGAAATCTTCCGGATTTAAAATAAATTAAACGGATATAAAATATAATGAAAATATCTGTACATCCTATCGTATAGTGACTGGTAACTAACGTACAGGAAAAATGGTTGTCTGTAAATTTCATCTAAGTGCCAAATCTCATCTCTGGCTAATAAATGAGACTAAAAACCCCTGGGTTATAATACATCAACTCACATCATTGGAAAGAAACCCCATGTCCTGTACTGACAATCCCGAGTACTTATCCATGTGAACTAAATGTATACCTCCAACATGTTCGCCATCTAAACGTCCAGTGCTGATTACAGGTAAACTCACCTTATATATCATCTGAGCTCGTGCAGGTAAACTTGACTTGTATATCACCTGAGCTCGTGCAGATAATTCAGCACGAAATATTTTACTAGTCCATTTCACACTTACCTTAAAGTGATTAATTTAATTAAATACCAATCAAGTATAACTCTGAGGGATGAATGAAGTCAAAACCATATAAACATAGTAAAAACAAATAATAACTACATAAGACATAAATGAAGTTCGTTACAATTTTGTACATTCCAATATAAAATGATATTCATCTTCGCATACGTTTAGATTAAACATCGTACAAAAACGCTCATTTCTAGGTATATTCAGGTTATGCGCATATATTCTATATTTGCATATAAAAAGGTTTGTAAATATAATTAATATGTCTACCAAGATAAAACTGCAAGCTATGCGTACTATACACCAGTTTGTACATTTGATATTTAGGTGAAGATTCAATAAATGTGTTAACTTCACTTGAAAAACTAGAGATCATTCGTTGTTTTAGATCAAACAGAAATGAATCATAATTATCAATATACTGATTATACCATACATAGTTAAAACCATTTTTAAACAATATATCTCGTACATTATTACACCAATTAGACTTGTCATTAGGTTTTACACAGCTTTTAAAGTATAAATCTTCATAACAACTTTTCAACACACAGTTTTCAGAACTCAGTAATTTCAACCAATATTTAATAATTCTGCAATAGCGGTCAATATACAATGGCATCCTTCCTAATTCACAATATACCATATTATAAACAGTGCATTTTTTTAACTTTCAATATATACGTTTAGGAAAATATAAATGTACTTTTTCAATATCCAATGATTTATGAAATCCCCACACTTCACAAATATAATTCAATATACAAGTAACATAGGTATCAAATAATGACAAAAGTGTCTCGTGGTTATAATAATGGTCTGTAATTTTACTAAACAAGCTAAATAAAGCTTTCATACCTTGCTCAGCTAATCTTTACTGAGTCTTGGCAAAAGTACCATTATAATTCAAAAGTACACCTAAATACACAAAACTATCAGCAACTTCAATTTCATTTCCTTTTAAAAACACTTTTCATTGTCCTTCATTCCACTTCTTTTTCTAAAAACTACCATTTTTGTTTTAGATAAATTTTTATGTAAATTATAATCTTCTGAACAAGAATTAACAGTATTTATCATTGTTTGTAAGTCATTTATATTTTCACTTAATAACACAGTCATGATAGTGTCATCTGCATACATAAGTAAGTAAAGGTTCAACATTCTAAGTTCATATGGAATACACCCATTGTTTAACGGTTCTGATTCCATGTCATTGACATACAAAGAATATAAAAATAGAGACAGGGATTCTCCCTGCATAAGACCTGAACATTGACCTTTACTCTTCATGATTTTAATTGGCTATACATAGATTGAATGACTTTAAGTAATTTACCAGTTACAGCATTTTTAAAAAGCTTTCGCCATAATTTACAATGTGGAACACTATCAAAGGCTTCAGAGTAGTCTATAAAACAACAATACAAACGTTTACCCTTGGCAAGCGTGTTTGTTTGTGGAGGGCAAAGATCGCATCAGTTGTTCCAAATCCAGGCCTAAAACCAAACTGGGCGTCGGACAGTATTTTGTTTTCTTGACTCCATATTACGAGTATATTATTAATTAAGGCTGTGAACAATTTTCTTAAGTGAAAAACCAGGGAGATTCCTCTGTAATTTTTCGGATCATTTATATCGCCTTACAGTTTTACCTTTAATTAAGTATTCATTCATAATATTATCGCTACCAACAGATTTATTTCTTTTTAGGTTCTTGATCACACGTTCAATTTCAGAAATAGTAAAGGGTTCATCTAATACTTCGAATACTGTGTCTAATGTAGAATTATCATTCGCAATGTTCGCGTTCCTATCTATATTTATCAGACTTTTAAAATGTTCTTGAAAATCATCCAAGAAGATATTATGTTTCACGTCACTTCTTGGCTTTTTGAACTTGCTGTAAAACTTCTTCGGGTTTGTCTTCTTTAAACGTTTTAACATGTCACCTTGCTGGTTCTTGTATTGTCTTTTAAGCTTGCTTTCCGTGCGTTTGTATTTTTGTCTTTAAATGTCCAGTTTTATTCTATTTTCGTTTGTACGATTTCTGTTAAAGGCATGCATCTAGTTCACTTTTATATTGTCTATACAAAGTTTTACAATCATAAGTAATCCACGGCTTATCTTTTTGATTACAACGTTTGTTTGCCCTCGCAATATTCACAATATTCCGTAAACTTAACTTCCGTTTTAGTATACCGTTCGAAAATATCATTTATCAAATTTGTCAATTGGTTTACTCCTTCTTCAAAGAAATCTTCATTTTCCGTTAAGAACGTTATTATCTCATCGAATTTATGTGCTTTTGTCGTCATTTCTGCCATCACCTCATCTTTAAACCCTTCACACCACATACATACATAGACAACAACAGGGACACAACATTAAAATATACATACATACATGCTAAAGCAACATACATAAAAACAGCACAGGTACATGTAGCTAAGCAACTAGCGAGTAAAAAGCAGCAGGTTAATTTAGAAAGCATAAAAATCAAGTATTAGTAAGCATCTAGCGAGTTAAAATACCAATTATTAAGCCAGGTTAAGACAATCAAAATAAAATAAAAGAGCATAAAAGCATAGACTAAAAACAACTTCCTTTGACTTAATATTATATTATTATTAGATACTATTACCATGGTATTGAACACATCAATAGCTGTCAAAAGGGTATATATTCATTCTAAGAGAGATAGAAAGACTAGCACTATGTTAAGACAGGAGCATCAACTCTAAATATAAATGCAGCACTACATGTAGAAAATAAATAATTTATAAGCACAAGCAGATTTAATGCAAGCAGAGCAGTGGCATGACAATGGAGAGGCCGAGAAAACGTTGTCGTAAAATAAGCATATAATCTTGACTAACAATTTCATGTAGTATTTGTTTGTTGCATGTGCAAATACTAAATACATGTTTTACCTCCATCAGGATTGTTACATGAATGGGGGTGGGGTTTAATTCCATTTTCAGCATTTTACTGCTAACTAGTATATTATCACATAGTGTCCAGTTATAATTGAGGGAGGAAGCCAAGTTACTGGTAAAAACAGGAAAACAGGCAATCCCTGGAGTTAAGCCTGCAGTAAGGCTCGAATAAATAGCATCAGCGGTGACATGCCAGTGATAAATATTTGATGACTAACAACATTAACTACTTGGATACCTGATTAGAAATGCCGAGTATAAATATACGAAATAAAAGAAGACAATTATATTTTAAATACATTCAATTTTTACTCGAGAGATTAGAAAGATTTAGTGAAAAAAATAATTGTATGCACTATACAAATAGACACACACAAAATACAGGTTTTGTTCTATTCTAGATTAAATTGTTGGTTTAGTTTGAATTGAGTGCAACGTCACTTTTAGCAATTTTCAGCTACATCATGGAGTCCAGTTTTTATTGTGGAGGAAGCTGGGGTACCCAGAGAAAACTCCGAACCTTCGGTAGGAAAGGATCAAATTGTATGCCAGCATTTAAAGCACTTTTTCATATTAACTCTCTTCACTTCTAAATTTTCCAAACAAAAAAACCGCCAATTTACTTCAGTATTTTCAATTGCATCCTCTGTTGATTTTCTGATTGATTAAACAGTCATAAAAATAATGCATTAAAATCGATTTGCATATTTCATGGCAGTTAATAAATCGTTCTCTGTTCACAAAGTATAAAAATAAAATGTCTCCTAACATATTTTATAAACGGCTTCAAACGCATAAATTACACAAAACGTCATTTGCAGAGTATCCAAATTTTCAAATATTTTGTCGTTTGGTTGATGATGATGCAAATATTTAACATGCATTTTCTATATGGGGGACCTGCGAATAAGAGTTTGTGTGTGAAAATCCTCTCACTTTAAACCCCCTAAAACTGTTGCTTGTGAAAGTTGAAATGTTACACTTCATTATTATCACTAACCTCGTCCTAAATATGTAGCGGAAATACTGCTCGCTGGAGCAAACATCTAATCAATCAAACCAATAAATACCTTTAATAACCGAACGTGACTTAGTCAGTGTCCCTGCTGTGAATAATTATCGTGACTACTGGGGATTTTCAGTCTGGTCTATCTAAAAAAAGATATATACAACAAAGGGATTGTTTCCGATTTTTTATCATTTAAATACAACTACTACTTTTAACGTGAAATCCCGATGTCTAAAATTAGAATGACCACGATTTCTAAATATAATTTCACATATTTGATTGTCATTTCAGAATAACCATTTACTAGGTAAGTCTGTTAATGTCTTTTTTTTTAATATTAATTAATTAATTATGATATGAAATTTAGACATTTGCGTACATAGACTTATATTGGTTATCCCTAATACACAACACCCCGTTAAGCGTGTAATATTAATATAGGACTTACGTTGCTTAACGAAATATAATTTAAAACAAATTTGCAAACTGTATTCTTTTGAGTACAATATCATGTATGGATATCTATGAAAACATTAGTTGATTAATAGATTGATCAAGATTCAAGATTCAAGAAATTTATTTAATATCTCAGGCACAGTGTGCAACATGAGCATACAAACATTCAAACAATACAACATATATACAGTTTAACAACAAATAAACATGAAACACATACATGAATAAAAAAACACAGTAGATGGAGATTGACAGCTAATTTAACTTAATATTTTACATGAACCTTTAATGAAAAGAGCTACATTTTTAAGTAATCGAACATTGCATATAGATAACATTCCTGCCATTTTTTCAATACTGCTAAAATTAGTATAATATTTTGGTATATACTTCAGTCTAAGAACCTGGATATCTGGAGGAGTGCAAATAAAAAAATAATGAAATTCATCACCTATATACACTCCTAAACATTTTGTACATTTACGATTTTCTCGACTTATATTATCCCACCTGCCGGTTTCTATGGGAATTTTTAGGTTGGAGAGTCTTAATTTTGTAATAAATTGTCTTAAATTTACCGGCAACCTTAGTAAATAATTTTCTAGACTAAACTCTTGCTTGAAAAGTGTGTAAAATTGACCTCGAGAGGAATTGGCAATATCATTTCGCCACTTTTGACAAAACTGGTCAATAAGCACTTGCTTCACACATGTCTTTACCCACGTTATATTGACAGGAACTTGATTTTGAAAAATAAAACTCATACCAATTTCATCAAAAATATTTGAAATAGTCTTAATATAAGGGAAATCATAGTCGCCATTCATGTGCAGACTTAAAATAAGTCTATAAACTTTAGATGAAAGTTTGTCAGTCGACAATAATCTACTCCAAAAACACAACATCCTTATTTTAATTGTTATATCTAATGGATATCTTCCAAGTTCCCCATAAACTAAGCAACTTGGTGTATTTATTCTTACACCAAGTATTCTCTTTAAAAATTGTAAATGAACTTTTTCTATGTTGTCATTTTTGCCAATGCTAATAATTTCACTACCATATAATAGAATAGGGGACACAAGGGAATCAAAAATCCTCAATTGTAAATCAATAGGGAGTTGTAGATTTCTAATTTTATAGTAGACAGCATACAGAGCTTTTTGGGCTTGTTCAATTAATCTTTTTTTCGCTGTCATGAAATTACCAGTATAAGTGTAAAGAATACATAAAAACGAGTATGTATCTGTATATTCTAATTCTTTACCATTTAGTTTAAGTGTAACTTCTGGTTTGAATTTTCTTTTGGCAAAAATGACAATTTTCGTTTTTTTCAGTATTAATATCAAGTTTCCATAATGTACAATAATCATTAAACACATTCAGCAAGTTTTGCATACCTTCCAGTGTTTCAGAAAATAAAATAGTGTCATCGGCATAAAACAATAAGTAAATTTTCATAAACATATTTAAGTTATCAAAACATACATCATTAACATAATTTAAGGAAGACACATCTGCTTCTTGAAAATTGAAAAATAAATTTATTAGTTAAGGATTAATATCTATTAGTTAAAAATCACAATGCGAGGGGTTGTGGGAGATCTAAATTTCAGTGTTCGGCAGCGGCAACAAGGAAAGAAAATCCTAAGGGGTTATCCGTTGAACAGTGCTAAAAACGGGAACTTCATTTTGAGTGTTTCAAATTAATTGTCTATATAGATCCGTGTGATAAATGTACTATTTCCGCTAACGAGCAAGGCTTTTTATTTCAAAATTCTCATTTTGTTTAACATGCATTTTCTATATAGGAGACTTGCGATTAAGATTTTATGTGGGGAAAATGCTCTCTTTAAACCCCCACAAAAAGTTGCATGTGAAATGTTACACTTCATTATTAACAATTAAAACAAATATATATCGTGCGGCAAAAATGACCGAAAAGTTTGCGTGAAAACATCACCACTTAATAAAACAAACAAAATGTCTAACCTCCCTCTTCGACATAAAAGCTAAGGTCGATAAAATCAAAACCTTTACCAAGAGACAATATTTTCCTCCAAAATTTTACAATGTATGTTCATATTGTTTAAAATAAGGCTGTTTGATGTAAATTAAGAAGTCTACGAAAAACTTTCCTACACTTTTAGACTTTTTTGAGTGAAATGGTTTATGTACGTCTCTAAAAATGTTGATATATTATAAATTTTATTTTTCCAACACGTATAATGAGGTAAAAAATTTATTAATTTTGCATGTTAACATCTTCATAAAAAATGTATAACATGTTCTTTTATGGAGAGGCGTGTTATGAGTAACAACCTAATACGGGAGAATAGCGAGGACAGACATTTTATAAATATAATAATATATACAGTAGTGTGTTATATCCAACAGCGGATTCTTAAAAATACCAGAAAGTATTACAATATCCTCTGTTTACCTTATTGTATAGCTATTTCAGTTGCCACTGTTTAAGGTGTTTTCATCTCGATCGTTTCATCTTTGAATCCAAGTTTTTTGTCCGACCGAACCCAATTTTAAAATTACGAGATGTGTCTCCTTGGAAACAAATAAATGACTCGCGTACTTCCGGTGACGTCATGAGAAAGGTGGACCATTTATTTATTTATTTATTTATTTATTTATTTATTTATTTATTTATTTACACATACAACAAAACATACTGACAGAGCACATGTTTCAATGTTTACATTTATCGTATTAATATACGAATTTACTTAACAAGGTACACACAATTTAAACACAAGTATATGAAGCCACATATTCCTTTTTTTCACTTGGTGTTTAGTGTTGTTTTTACTGACATTTGTAGTAAAAATTTATTTAAAAAAAAATCAAAAACATGTTACTAATAATCGTGAAATTGGACGGATATATCAGCGGATATCGTACATTAAATTTGTCTCCTGGATTTCCGTACTAAAAAAGTCGTGATACAATGACAAATGATTTAATCTTTTTAGTTTCTCAATGTCCTTGATGTGTACAAACTGTAGTGTAATTGGGTTAAAGCCAAATGACATTTGATACTGTAGTACATTCAAGTAGTATACCACAGGATTAAATTGTAGCAAAAGAATTAAAATTGTTTCCTTGACTTGCTCCCCTCCTTTTTTGTCAGTTGTATATAATTCACTTGCTCCACCACATTTCTATTGAGCAGCAAGTGCAAGATTTAATTTTAATAAGTTTCAAATTGAAGTGAATTTTCTTCACAGCTTTTCATTTCAACACGAGGAGTATAGAAAATTTGCGTTTTGTTTTTAATAAATCGTGAATCACCACCTGCTTCGAAAAAAGGAGAAAATACTTGCAATAATCGATTACTACAAATGGCGGTTTATACCGTTCTACAGTGTATAATCAAATTATTAAACGAAATGTATATTGAAGTTTAATTAAAATTCCATGAAATAATATGGTACATAGGTGTTACGTGAGATGAACAGCCTCGTCCAGATATCATACTTTAGAGTAAATAGATACAATTTATGGGTGTGACTGGGAGGGCACGTAACACCTACTTCTTTGAGTAGTCAATAATGCGAACAGAGCCGCAAGTTTAAATGTTAATTGTTTCAGTGTTATTGTTGAATTTATTAATGTAGTGAGGTATTTCAATAAAACCGATACATCCCGCGTAAAATTATAGCGTGGCCATGCACACCTTTGATGAAACGTTTAATTAGTTCATTTTTGCCCAATGATAATACACCGTAAATTGAAATAAAAGTAGAGAAAGCTGATCTAGCCGTGTTTAGTCCACTATATCCAATACCATTTTTAAACAAAAAGGCAAAAGAAAGTCAAAGCACCATATTTAAAGTGATCGTGTCTACGATTTTGGTCATTTTTTAGCAGCGGTTTTAGTGGATGAAATTGATTGATAAAGTCATAATTAGTCGGTAAATACGCTAAAGTGTTAAAAAATTAAACATATAAATATAAAATAATAGTTAAAAACATCGCTAGTCTTTCCATAACAACTAATTAATTATGCATCGGGTCCTTGTTTCCTATGATTGCCAATTCAGCTGATTGGCGGTGCACATAAACATGGATGACGAGGTAACCTCGTGCATTTTACAAACAGAGAAAATATTTCGTTGATAACTAATTTCTATAACTGACAGTAACATATATTACCTACAACAGAAAATAAATAATTTAATTTCATCTTGCAGAAAACGATACAATAAAAAGTTCATTAATATTGTGGGAAGATTTTCTCCTTCGGAGACCCCATAAATACCGATATTTATTTTACAGTAAACAGAAACGAATTGCGCTGTGAAAAGCGCATCTATCAAAAGAGACACTTCCAGATAGAAGTAGTCGACAGATATATATTAAAAATCTCTTCAATTCTATATGTAATTTACAGTTATTTTAATCGTTTTACACGCATATCCATCCAACAACAATTTTGACGACTTCAGCATGACTGTCGACTCGAAGAACGCTCTTAATTTCATTCCTACGATTGATTTCACTTCAAATATTTATCCTTCCTTAATGATATTTGACAAGCACTTCCTGTATTTTTCTCTTTCATGTTGAATCGGACAAAATTACAAAACTGTATTTTTACATAAAAAGACAGTTTTCATATTACTTTTTAACCAGAGATTTGAATTTTATCTTTTAGTAGAAGTATAAGACTAAAATTACAGTTTCATTTTTTAATCAAAATTGTAGGCACTATCACTTTAAAGTTGGTGATATGGAATTAATTTGTCTCTGTACACAAAATTGCAGCCATTGTTGAATATAACTCCAATATTGTTTCCTTGTTTAATATCCCCATGATTGCATGATGATCACGACAACTTCTGGTGAAAGTCCTATACTTTCGAAGGATTCCCCGACAGTTTGAAAGCTGTCAAGTGTAATTTGTTTGGTAGCGGATGTACCCGGTTGTTGTCTGACGGAAGTGTTGACAGGCAGGAGTCGCGGACAATCTGCCGGTAATTGCAAAATTGTTGGAAACCACACCTAGGACGGCCACAGAGGTGTCACAAGAATAATGTCCGCATTGTCATCTATTTCTTTCTTTAACACTATGCTAATAATGCTGAAAGGACAGAAAATGTAACTAAGGTTATTACCCCAACTTTCTAGAAAATGCGTAGACAAATTTTGCTTTCGGGTATGGTTTATATGAACTATACAAGTGTAATTTGTGGTTTAACCTGGAAGCAAATAGGTCAATAGTTGGTGTGCCAAAGCGTTGTACAATAGTTTTAAATATATCGGAATTTAACTCCCATTCAGTATCATCATTTTGATGACGAGACTCAAAATCTGCCAAACAATTTGGACTTCCAGGTAAGTGAGCAGCCGATAACCAGATATTTCTTTCCTTACACCAAAGAATTATTTTACGTGTAAAGTCATTCAATTCTTCTTTCATTTCGCCAATCTTATTAATATACGTTACAGCAGTAATGTTATCGATAATTGATCTAACGTGCATGTTGTACATTGATGCGCAAAATGACCTAAGAGTCATGTAAACTACCAGAAGTTCAAGATAATTGATATGGGAACGTTTTTCAGACCACAATGTCAATTACAGGTCAAGGTTAGCTCTAAATTTTGACTTTTTCTTGTTAACACTACTCCTTTGAAACGGTTATTATGGGGAAAATGCACACCTTATCTAGACGCAACTTTGTAACATTTGTAGCGAAGTAATTTGACTTCATTTATAGGACTTATCTCCAATTAAGACACTTGATTTAGTTTTTCACACATAACTTATCAATCCCGACTTTTGACCTTGAAAATGGACACAATGTCAAAGGTCAAGGTCACGTTCTAAATTTTGAAATTTGCTTGTTATTGTTAGTTCTTTCAAACCGTAAGAGATAAATTGAAACTAATATCAAGGAAAATGTTGGCCTTGTAAAGAAGTAACTTTGTCACATTTAAGGGACAATGATTAAATTTCATGTTATACGAATTATCTCCCATTAAATCTAGTAAAAATTAGCTTGACATACATTACTCATTAACTATTGATAGTAGAGTCATTAGGGTCTCAAAAAACCACAATGAAAGTAGACCTTGAAAATGGGCACAAGGTCAATCTCACCTACTAGTTTTTGACCTTTGCTATTATCATCGATATTGCTTGTTATTGTTAGTTCTTTCAAACCGTCAGAGATAAACTTATATGAAGGAAATTGTTGGTCTTGTAAAGAAGTAGCTTTGTTAGATGTAGAGGGAAAGTCATTGGGTCTTCAAAAAAGACCACAATGAAAGTAGACCTTGAAAATGTGCACAAGGTTAATGTGACGTACTAGTTTTTGACCTTTGCTATTATCATCGATATTGAAATGATTTTTCTTCCTAAAATGTTTTATTACTAATCACAATTACATTAAGTCATGTTGTGCAAAGTTTTATCGACATTCTATAGGAGTTATCTCACTTAGAATGATTATCTTTAGCAAATAATATAGAATAATAAAAAAATATTAATGGCAAAGTTGTAACCTGTCAACTTGTAATGTTTGAATTCCCTTACGATCAACAAACATGCCATGTCCTAATTTTTGACCTTTTATTGATTAATATATTGAAATGACTTCTTTCTAAGATTTTCATATCTAATTGCGATGAAATTTTTAAATGTCACATTGTTTATTATTTTTTAATTTCATCACGTACTACAAATTTAAATTAACGTGAGAAGACCCTCAAATGTTCATCCGAGCAGTTGATCTTTAATTATTATTATTATTTTCTCTTTTCTTCTGCCAGCTTTCTTTGATGTCTTGTTTTTTCACTTCGCGACATGTCGCTTTGATATTTATATCAGATATCAGTTACCTACTGCGCTTTCGCAGTTCACCCTGACTCACCTCACCCTTTTCCTTTATGGAGTTATCTCCCCTTTTACTAAAAGGCGTGTTCGTGCTACTCCTTCTAAACCCAAAAAGATAGCAACATCAAACCGTGTCCTATATCCTTGCGCAACCTTGGGACAGATTGATTGAAGGTATATGACATCTTATATGAGTTATCTCCCTTTAAGGAAAAGTATTATGTAACATTCAAACAAATCTCAAGAATTAAAAGACTGAGATAAAGGCCTGGGGTCTTCACCATAGACCCTCGTGACCTGTGACCTTGATAGTAGAGGCACGGGGGCTTCAGCATTGACCTTCGTGACCTTTGACCTTGAAAATGGACACAAGGTCACGTTCTAGATGTTGAAATTTGCTTGTTATTGTTAGTTCTTTCAAACCGTAAGAGATAAACAGGAACTTGTATCAAGGAAAATGTTGGTCTTGTAAAGAAGTAGCTGTTAGATGTTGAGGGAAAGTATTTGACTAAATGTTATACCAGTTATCTCCCATTAACTCAATTAATTATTAGTTTGACATATATAACTCATTTACTATGAATGATGTTATGGGATCTTGACAAAAGACCATAATGACAGTTGACCTTGAAAATGTGTACATGGTCAAGATCACGTACTATTTTTTTACCTTTGCTATCATCATAGATATTGAAATGATTTTTCTTCCTAAAATATGTTATTAGTATTCACAAGTAAATTAAGTCATGTTGTGCGAAATTTCATCAACATTCTATAGGAGTTATCCCTCTTGGAATGCTAACCATTAGCAAATAAGACAAAAAATAATTAAAAAATATTTATCGCAAATTTATAACCTATCAAATTGTAATGTTTATAATGTTTGAATTCCATCACAACCAAAAAAAAAACATGTCATGTCCTAATTTTTTACCTTTTGAGAATAATTAAGATATTGAAATGACTTTTATTTGTAACACTTCTACATGTAATAACGATTAAATTTACACATGTAGCAACAAGTTTAAATTATTTATAGTTTCATCACGTAATACACAATTTAAATAAATGTAGCAACACCTCCCAAATGTTCAACCGAACAGTTGATCCTTAATTATTAAGGTCTTTCCCCTTTCCAGGGAAAGACCTTACTGTATTTCTTATGCTTATTATAGTCTTTCTCACTACAGTGGAAAGACCTTCTTGTATTTCTTATGATTATTATTTGTTTTCTCCCTCAGATGTCAAGAAAGTGACATATCTTTTCAAAACTTGGCACACTTAACCGACACTACCTGGGCTCGACCTGAGTCATCCTGCGAAACTGATCTATTTTTAGAAACTGAGTTATCTCCCCAAACACTGTTTATCCTTGTTTTCAATTAAACTCATAAAACGTAACCGATATCGAAATTCTAAGGTGTGGAAATTGTCAACTGATTCAAGACAATGATTAATCACGCAAAATTTTCGATCAACTTCCTGGTTACGCGTTTTTAACGTCGAAAACTTCAAAGTTGTTTGATTTCCAAAAAACTTGGTTTCCAAGTAGATATGAGAGTCCTAATTACATATCCGGGACCAAATTTTTTCGGTCTACGATTTTCAAAATGGCCGCCATTGAAATTTTGTTTTCAATACAACTCAAAATCCATAAAAAATTGAAGGAGACAATATATCAGAAAAATGTTCCTCTCATTGAGATCTATATTTGATATAAGGGTCGAAAACTTTGCGACAACCGTTTACGAGTTATAGTTATGGCAATTCACACGTTTCGGCTAATCAGTTTTTGGCTTATAACATTTAAACCGTCAGAGATAATATAGTAAACATATGTTTTTTGTGACCGTCATAACAAGCCCTTCGATTTAAGGCCAAAGTCGAATGGTTATAGGCAGCCATTTTCAAAATGGCCGACACGTAAACAGTTTTTATAGAATAACACATAAACCGTACAAAATTGAAGAAGACAATACAAGGGAAACATGTTCGTCACATCGAAATGTACAAAAAATGTTTCAGGTACGAAAGCGTAAAACTTTCGTTTTTGCGTTATTGCCCTTGATTTGTATTTTGAAAATGGTTTTGGTTTGTAACTTTTTAAACGTTACAGATGATGACTGAACATATGTTTCATTTGAAAGAGAATTAAAAGGCCTACAATTTGATCCCACGTTTTTAGAAACGGATTTATCTCCCAAAACACTGTTTACCCTTGTTTACAATAAAACTCATAAACCGTAACAGATATCAAAATTCCAAGGTGTGGAAATTGTCACCTGACTCCTGACAATGATTAATCTTGCAAAAAAATTTTGTTCGATCAACTTCCTGGTTACGCGTTTTTGACGCGAAGTTTGTCGAAAACGTCAAAGTTGTTTGATTTACACAAAACTTCTTTTCCAAGTACATATCAGGGTCCTAATTACATATCGGGGATCAAAATTGTTTTTTGTCGGTCCTCCATTTTCAAAATAGCCGCCATTGAAATTTTGCTTTCAATATAAGTCCAAAACCATAAAAAATTGAAGCAGACAATATATCAGAAAAATGTTCCTCTCATTCATGTCTACATTTGATGTAAAGGTCGAAAACTTATAACTTTAAACCGTCAGAGATAATATAGTGAACATATGTTTTGTTTGACCGCCATAACAAGCCTTTCGATTTAAGACCAAGTCGAATGGTTATGGGCAGCCATTTTCAAAATGGCTGACACCGTAAACAGTTTTTATAGAATAACACATAAACCGTACAAAATTAAAGAAGACGATACCAAAAATGTTCGCCACATCGAAAAAAATGTTACAGGTACGAAAGCGTAAAACTTGTCGTTTTGTGAGTTATTGCCCTTAATTCATATTTTGAAAATGGTTTTTAGTTTATAACTTTTTAAACGTTACAGATGATGAATGAAAAATAGTTTCATTTGAAAGAGAATTAAAAGACCTACCATTTGATTGCAAGAAGTACATGATTCAGTTGAGTGGTTTTTAAATAGCGGCCAAAAACATATCGAAAACTGCGTTATTTGTCAATAACATTAAACCGTTACAGAATATATAGTAAACATATAAGTTTGTTGTGACCGATATGTCAAGCCCTTCGATTTAAGACCAAAGTCGAATGGTTATGGGCAGCCATTTTCAAAATGGGATCGCTTACTGATTTCAATGATCATATTTTATGACCGGAAATGACATTTGTTTATAACAACCGATTGAAAGTCCTTAGCAACCATACATTTTCTGACTTGGGACCACTTGCTTTGTACACTAAAACCATAGTAACTGACCGTAAAGTCAATAGCAACCATATACCTAGACATAGCACTAACAAAATGCAGGGAAAGACCTCACATTTGTTCTCCGAACAAATGCGTTTTATTTATTTTTTTTCTTTTCTCTTCCGCCATCATTTGCAAAAATGTGTCGCGAAATATCATTTTCATACTTGGTACCACTAATCGGGCATACTGGCAGATGACTCAGTTAACCCTGTGAAACCGAACAATTTATAGTAACAGAGTTATTTGCCCCAATACCTTAAACCCTTGTTATCAGATAAACTCAGAAACCATAATCGATTCTCAAAATCTGAAGTGTACAAAATGTCGCTGGACCCATGGCGACGATTTATCATGCAAATTTGTTTTCCAATCGACTTCCTTTTTACGCGTTTTGGAGCTGAAAGATGTCGCAACGCGTCAACATTTTTTTCTCGAAGACCATAAGTCCTAGATACTTGGGACCACCACCATTGATCCTAGGTGACATATATTTGCAGTTAAAAATGTAGAAGTCAAAGGTCAAAAGTCAAGGTCAAAGGTCACCAGAGGTCTTTTTAGCACTATATCTCATAAACCATAAAAGATAGAAGCAGACAATAAGGGGAAAAACACTCCTCTTATCGAGACCTTCATTTAATACCTTGGACTGAAGCTGTGCGATGAACCGGTTTCGAGTTACAGCCCTTGACGCGTTTCGGTTAATCGGTTGTTTGGTTAAAACTTGAAAACGGTTAGAGATAATATAGTAAACATTTGTGCTTAGCAAGACACAAAATTCCATAGCATCACATATATCTAAGGTCTTACCTACTACAGTGGAAAGACCTTCTTACTATTCTTATGATTATTTTTTTTCTTCCGTCGTCATTTGCTAAAAAGTGTCGCATCATTTTCATAATTGGTACCATTGATCGGTCATCCTGTCAGATGACTCACGTCACTCTGAAATAGATCTATTTTTAGTAACGGAGTTATCTGCCCAACACGTAAACCCTTGTTAGCAGATAAACTCAGAAACCGTAATCGATTCTCAAAATCTGAAGTGTACAAAATGTCGCTGGACCTATAGCGATGATTTATCATACACATTTTTTTCCAATCGACTTCCTGTTTACACGTTTAAGACCTGAAAAATGTTGCAACGCGTCAAAATTTTTTTCTCAAAAACCGTAAGTCCTAGAGACTTGGAACCACCACCATTGATCTTAAGTAACATATAGTACAGTTAAAAATGTAAATTAAGGTTTGTCACCATATGTTTTGTTAGCACTATATCTCATAAACCATAAAAGACAGAAGCAGACAACAAATAGGAAAAATACTCCTCTTATCGAGACCATAGCAACAAAGGTGACTGTTATAAAAACATCCTTAGCAACCATATATTTTTAGAATCAGAATGATGTAATTTACTGAAATATGTCATGTCATGACCAGAAAAGTGGCATTGTCCCTAGCAACGGAATTTAAGTCCTTAACAACAACATATGTTTGCGCTCGGGACCACTTTCTTTACTAAAATAACACATTTTGGTGACTCAAAGTGACATTTTGTGATATTATATAAACGAATTGTATTGTTCAGTTTACATAAATGGAGTCAGACGAAGGCCAATTCTCGCATCGATAGGTAAAAATTTACATGTAAAATTTTCAAGTTAGAGAATTCAATTTTGTTTTTAACAAGATTATATATTTGTAGCTCATGTTATATAATGCAAATTGTATTTACGTGTTTTATATATGTTTTATACAAAAACTATGTATATAATTGAAAAGCCATTCTAACATAAATTATCAGGCATGTTTACATGTATAAGAGACCTTATAGTAATTAAAAACATATATTTGCCACATAAATTATAAATGGTTCCTAATATTTGCCACAATTCAAAAATTAAATTTTTCCCCATTGACCTTTTCGGAAACCCATGTCACAGTCTCTTTACTTGCTGTTAACTTAGTGTAATTGGGGTAGTATGGATGAACGTCCCAAATGGGTCTCGTTTTTACCTTTACAAGATATATGAAAAGGCACCGCTTTTACTGAAAGATATATGATTGGGTCGTTGTAAATTATCTTAATGTTGCAATGCCCCAGACTAAAGGGGGTAAACTACATTAAATTATAAAAGAAAAAAAACTAATTCATTTTATGTGTGGTTTAATCATTCAATATATGATTTTGTCCCATTTTCGAACGTCAAAAATATATTAATTAATGGGGGAGCTCTCAAATCTCTATTTGATCACATTTACTTCAAAGTACCCTTAGTTATTCCCACCCGGGGGGTCTCGTGATGGTAGCGTGTCTATAAGTAATAAATAACCAATACAATAAAGGTACAGTTAATTTTGAATTTACCATAACCTATATATTCTGAAATATTGCAATGATACAAATTCAATTCGACGTAATAAACAGGTGCCAACGTATGTTATTTAGCACTTGAACTTTTAACGCAGCGAAATTGGTAATTTGGAGGTAAAAATTATTCGTCAGATATTTTGCTGAGGTAATTCTATCTGTTTTGCGATTAAACGAATGATTAACATTCTTTGATAATATCTGGAGAATTGCTGCTAATTGTCATAAATTCCTTAACTTTTAGAATGTTTCGGGAACACTTGAATTTAGTTTAATATACTACGTCGTCTCTTGATTGCGATAACAATAAATGTAAACGTTTCTGATTCTTTATTTATGGAATTTAGTTGTTCTCTCATAATGATTAATATGGTAAGAAAAATTATATGTCGTTGTCTTGGAAATAAAAAAAAAGAAAACATATCTTTTCAATTACAATGCAAATTAGATACTAGTTTTAACCATTCGAGTTTAATCAATAAATACTGCAAATAATTATCTAAATAGTTTTTATGTTTCATTAAGTCAAGTATGTACATCATATGTGATTAGTTTCTATTATTAAATATACCATTTGTGGTTTGTCAGAAAATATAAAGTTTATATGACAAGCCTAACAAACGGGAAGAAATGCTATGCACTTACGAGCATTTCTAATTTAATTCAGGGCAATTTATCTTTCCGGTAGATCCTTGACCTGAAAATCATTTTTGTCATCAAAAGAAAGATGGTTTAAGATAATATTAATGGCAGAGATTTTATATTTAAAACCTAATATCATCATTAACAAATATTATTCAAGCCTATCGGTAACAACACATGCCAATTTATCAGAGATCAATGAAAATTAACTAATTCTATTTTTAAAAGGTTCTCTTTGGAGGCATGTAACACGTTAAAAAAGGATTAAATCACAGTATATCGTCAGTTAAACTGTTTTTATAGTATTGAATATCGATTTGCTATATATTTTATAATCAGATTTTAGATCAAAATGATTTTAATCACTGATTTCCAGTTATAAACAAACAAGGGTAGATGTAATTGGTTATCTATTATTGATTAGGATAATAGAACCGATGCATCCGCTCTAAAATGATCTGATGACTACCATTGGTTTTATTTAAATCGGTTCAACAGAGAACAACGACTATTTTGCTTATTTTTATGAACTGTCAGCCTTCGCATTATGTGTATGGAACATGATGAAAAAGTAAACACAATGAAGGTAAATCAAACTATATCACAATTTCATGCAAACTTATCTTTTCATACATGTCGGGTTTTTTTTAATATTATTCATCATTGCAAAAGCCTCATTTGCATCTCCAATTATAAGCTAAAAAGTACTAATATCTTAAGACTGAGAATATAAATCTGCCATAACTACATCCTTTCAAGGTAAATAACGATGCATAATTTTGCATTTAATATGTATTAAAATTTTGAAAATAAAGTTCAACCTATTTTGTATTATTGAAAAATAAGAAGTCTTATAGGCATGTACCTTTCTAAGCCAACAGTATTATTAGCTTGATACAGGGGTAAAAATCATTGCGTCATTACTTCAGAATTTCGTTAATACATTCATGAGATATTGCATTCTTGTGCTTGACTCTTTAAAATAAAAAAAAAATGTTTGAATGAAAAGCAGTACCATTAGTCTTTTCGAGTTATTGCCCTTAGTTGGTTACAGAGAGTGGCTCTAGAATAATAACTTTATATGTTCTTCATAAGTTACTGTAATCAACATCCATATTAAGCATAATCAGTATTTGAAGGCCTTCGATTTCATTCCTTGTATTGAAGATTAATGCTTTTTTTAATTTAATTTATCTGTTTTAAAAGTATATTGAGATAATAATTTTTTCTATGTATTGTCTACATGAAACTTTTTTTATATTATTTTGTAAAAATAGTGATGGCTTCCATTTTAAAATGGACCGACCACAATGACTTTGACCTTGGTCTAGAATTAAACGTCTTAACTTGATAACCACATTATGCCCTTATGTTTACTATGTTACTCTTACCGTTTTCAAGATATAAGCAAAAACCAAAAAATAAAACGCTTTAATGGCTTTAACTTGAAAACGGTTGAATGAGAGGAGAAATTTTCCAATATATTGGCTTCGTTTTTTCTTTTTGGAGTTAAATTTAAGATATAGTGCTCTCATACCCCAAGGCGACCTCTGACCCCGACTTTTGACCTTGCAATTTTTAATATACGTTACTTAGGGTAAATTGTGGAGGTCCGAAGTCTTTAGAACGTACGGTTTTTAAGAACAAAATTTTACGAATTTCAATACTTTTGTAGATAAAAAAGTCGGGTAAACAGTTTAATCATGGCATGACCGAGTCAGAGTACCCAGTATCAAAATGATTTGTAACAGCGAGCGAAACGTTTTGGTTGAAAAAGAAAAACAATAATAAACGTAAGAAATACATGAAGTGTAGTGGACAGACCTAAAACTATGAAAAATTCCGAGTGAGGTAAACATTAAGTTTTCCATTGATATTTGTGCTGATTATTGTTTTGTTGCCTGCTTACAACTTTATTTTCTTTATAATTCAGCGTTGAGTTCGTTTATAATATTTTTAGTTTAGAGTTCTTTATTTCCTTTTTTAAATATAATAACTTCACATTACTTACTTTTAAATTGCTTTGGAAAACAATGCAGTTGCTAAACTACTCAAACAAGGGTTTATTATACCTAGGTTGATGTTATCTTCCGGAAGTTCTATGGTCGGCACCACGACTTCATTGATCGTTATGGGAAATCAGTGTCTCAAATATGATCTGACTTTTTCGCTGAGTCATAGGTAGTGTTTCCTATTCCTGGATTTGACTTTTCCCTAGACAAGACAATGAGTAACTCGACGGGTGTCTAATTAGAGGCAGGCACTGCTTACTCGTCCGGAGCACCTAAGTGCACCCATGGCTTTTATTGGGTTCGTGTTACTCTCTTTCTGTGTTTTATGTTTTTTTTGTTTGTTTTTTGTGTTGTGTTTGTCTATATCCGGATTTGGAACTGTCCCTTGGCTTTTGTCTCTTGTTGTTCGGTCGGTTTTCTTTGCTATTTTCTTAAACGATATCATTTATGCAATATAGCAATTATTTAGTCATTCAACAATAGAATGTTTATGTAAACCGATCGTGTTGGTCTTACTTTTTTATTTATTTACAAAAGCTTAAACCGTGTCGTATGGGGCATATGATCAGTTTTGTGGGACATTTAAGCTGTTATGTCATATGAATGGTAGTTATAAATCCTATTTCACTATAAATTAGGTCACAAAGTGGAATTACATAATCTTATCAAACATCTTCAGATGTACTTCAGCTGCACTCAAAGCACGGTCATATCTCAATGTTACTGTAACGCCCAAATTTCTGACCTACATTTGTTTGTCTTCTGTGTCTAAATTTTTTTGTAAATTTCTCTGGGTTTTTTTTAAATTAAAGTATTGTAGCTGATTGTTTGTCATCTTTTTGTATCTACTTGATATGTATAAGTTCAGAAAGACTCTTGTTGGGTTTCTTCACGTTGTGTATAGAACTCTGTGATTTGCTGGTTTATCCTGGTTGGTATGTAAATAACAGATTCTTGTGTTGGTTTCAGTTTTGCATGTGAATGAATAGAATAATAAATATCATACAGAGTGAAATCCTTGGGTACCAAACTGGTCGTTTCTCATTTATGATCGAATATTGTTTCTTACCAGATGTAATACGAAGATTCCTATCTTGAAGACGGCCATAAATTTATGTGGGATAATTTCAGTTAAATTGTCAACTGAAATCTATGTATTTTTCTCCAAAAGCGGTTGTTGAATATTAGTGTGATATTTTTTATGTTGTGCATAAGTGTATTACAATAAATCGATGGGTAATGATCGCGTTGCGTAAAAGTTTCATGCCATGTATATTTTTCTCCTTTTATTTCTTGTTTTTTTTTCAGTAAGTAATATTTTTTTAAGGTAAATATTTCGATTGATCTTATACATTATACAGTTATACGTACCAATCACGAGCAACGTTATAGAGTAGAATAGTCTGCATTTGTACACATATTATGAATGATTATACATTACGTATGTATAACAAAGAGGCGTGATCAATAGCCTAAAAACGAAGTACGAACTTACAAAGCCATGACTGACAGAAACTCTCGAACACAACAACAACAACAACCGGTCATACAGACAACAAACTGATATAAATCACGAATAACTCTAAAGGGTGATAGAATATAAGCCTGAATTGAGGAGACTGCACTAGATAATTAGATGCTCGTATTACGTATGGTAAGAATTTGTGTTCAATCACAAACGAGAAGCGACCAGTTTTGTTACTCATGATTACCACTGATGACAAGTATTCTATAACGACATACCAAATCTTGCTAACGACCATGAACTTGACGAGAGGTCACCTCATTTAAACTGTCAGATGTAATACATTCATGTGTTCTTCCTAGTCGAGTGATAAATATTATACATAGAAAAGTAAAATTTTATCAATTAGAAATTGAAGTCGTATCGCTTGAAGTATATTTTAGAGTCCGATTGTTATTTTTGTTTAATATTCAGAAAAGACTTTGCCCTATCGGTTCGAGCCTTTTAATGGCAGGTTTTATAGACTCGGTGGCCGAGTGGTTAAGATAATTAATCTACTATTGATCACGAGGTCTGTCAACAATGAGATTATGGGTTCGATTCTCACTGGGTGTACTCGACTTTAAATCTTAATTGACAAGGATGTCCAGTTTGCCTACCGCAGGTCGGGGCTTTCCTCCCCAATAAAAACTGGACGCCATGATAAAGCTGAAAAATTGCTGACTGGCGTTAAAACGCCATCAAACAAACAAACAAACTTATTTCATTTAAATGTTAAGTATGTGTAAGTATCTATTGCCTACTACTGTACATGTAACAGTAGTATGTTATTTAAGCGTTACTAAACTAGCCTGGCATACGAATTGTTTTAATGTTGTTAGTAGATTAACCTAAACCTATTATTTGCAAAGCATTTCCAGTATAGGGATAAGTGAAATTAGGATATGCGCAAATACTCTTAATTTAACCCCGGAAAAACAGTTGTTCGTGTAAATTAAAATGTTAAATTTTATTAACAACTAAAACATGTGTGTCTTGGGCCAAAAGTGACCGAAAATAAGCACCTAATGAAACTAACTAAATGTCTAACTTCCCTCTTTTACAAAAACATAACATTCCAGGCTCTTATAAATATTTATGTATAAAAATTTTTGTAACCAGTAGATATAGGTAGATACAGGTAGAATATATTCCAATGTTTATACTTTTCGGTATAAACTAAAACATGTCTGTGTAATGTCCATTCGGCGTCAATGCCAAAATCCATCTTAAGAAGTGGAAATTTTTATTATAGACTTATTTTGAAATTATTCGTTACAAAACAGTAATGTCGCATGAAAAAAAAAACTTGTTATATATTAAATTCTAAGTTGCAAGTTTGCTTTGTATTACGGCAATAAACATATTTTTAATTAAGGCTTTCCACATCCAGAGTGGGAAGCCTTATTTTGTTCTGTCCTTTATTCTTTTTCCGCCAATTTTTTTCCCCATTATAAATTTTGTATCCTTTTTGCATTTAACTCTTGCACGCCGAAACTAAGTTATTTTCACGTCACAAAAAAAGCTTGTGTACCGATTAACTTTGAAACCGTAAAATATTCTGATCAAATTTGTTCCGAAATGGATTGCGACACTTTCTTACATATTGCGAATTTTTTCAGGTCCTCAATTGAGTTTTTTACCCTTGTATTTTTGTCAAAGGTCACATTCTTAATTTTGAAATTCTGTGCAGATTTCTTACTTAACCATAAGAGATAGAAATCTGAAACCTTAATCAAAATGTAGATCATATTAAGGTCTTGAATTCTCACACATTTTGATTAGTTTGTAACGATTTATTCCTGGATTACTAAAATATATTGTAAACAGCGATGTCTCAGTAACTACAAAATATATTGTCTATGTTGACAGGCCATGTAAGCAATAATAGATGCTAACTATCTAAAGCACTTAGCTACCGAATCCCCGCGATCAAATGAAAAATCAATTAAGTATCCTAAAAACACTGTAGCAACGTAAATTGACCCAAGAATTGAAAATTAAATAATTCTACAGTATATGTAGTTTTATATGTTTCGAAACGTATATCAATTGCAACAAAATTCTATAAGACAAACCAATACAAGAAGAGTTAAAGAGCGCCTCTCTCTGACCTGTTTTGTATGATAAAACCTTAACAATGTATCATAGCCTACTGTACTTTATTTCAAATTTTCTGAGAATGAACGAACATTTCTTGCAGCTTAATATTTTCACAATTTACAAATTCGGAGCCACAGAGTTAAGGGGAACATACAACGTAAATCGGGTTATTAGTTTAAGTTTTTTTTATATATTTGGTGCTTTTGATGAAAGTGGCAGACTTAAACATACCAAAAATAAAGCATGCATCAACATCGCAAACCAGTAAAAATGCAGTAATGTTTATATCTTAAAATACCGAGTTTTCGCAGTCTGGTTTTATGGAACATTTCTTCCGCCCAGAAACAAATTTTATAAGACGAGAAAAGAATCAGAAAATGTCATTTTGCATTGGTCGACGAGGATGATATTGCAGTCTTATTGGCAAATAAGGAAGCGAACGTTTTTTATTCACACTATTGAGTGTAATATTACAAATACAACCTGCAATTGAGGTTGGTATACTAGATCACCACACTCTGAAAGAAAAAAATTCAAACCTCGATTTTATCTCCAGCAGTATTCTTCCTTTGTGAAATCTAGTATAGCACCCCAACTGCAGGTGATATGTGTATAATGACCAATATTCATATATTATATATATTGGTAAAGTGTGAAAGTAGCAAGATAACAGGGTACTTTGTTCTGTTTAAGAGTGCAACTCAATTATATTATGAAGTAGTATCTTTATATTTGTCAGTGAACAGGGGTGAGTCGTAGTTATAGTTTTCAGTGTATAGCAAATATTATATTGGATTATTTAATTAATGAAAAGGAACATTCTAACAAGCATCTGATAATTTGATGAATGCAAAACAGTTCATATAGGCATGTGTAAACTGATATATGTTGTCAGACTTAAGATCTCTGATACTTACCAATCAATATATCCGACCAGATATAAACATGTATTTATACGCGTGTTGTGTGTATGTTTTGATTGTTGTATTTGTACGAATTTTAACTCCATATTATGGAAGACGTGAATCTATTATGCATATGTCAGCATTGTTAATCAAAATAGGTCAAATTGAAGAATTAAAATAAAAATTATAGTTATTGACCCTAAATAATAATCCTGACTACAGAAAATTTTCTGTTTAAAAATAAGCGATGAGATTCCCAGCATCGCCCACCTTCTACTGAAAATCCATGGCGATATGATGTCATGTCTAAAGTTTAAATGATTTCTTATGTATATCTCGTGTTAGAGTCGGATGAATTAGTCCAGAATGACCATTTTCTAGGTAAGTCTGTATATGTATTTTTTCATTAATTTTTAATTATTATATGAAATTTAGACAAATGCATACACACTTGTATTTAACGCAATCTTGGATTAATGCGATATATACCGCTATTAAAGAATTGTGGAAATTTAATATACACGGTTAACATATAGAATGCATGTTTAAAAGGGAAAAACGAGGACGAAATACAAATCTGCAATAAAGCATATTTCGACTTTATTGAGGTGTACACATTAGTAGTATTTATTATTTATCATATCACTTATCAGATAGTCATTTCTCTCTTATCAGAATAAGTATTTCCTAATACATGACATCACGTTAAGTATTAAAAACTTTTAGTATACGTTAAAACGGAAGCTTTCCTTATACACAAGGAAGCTGGACGTTTATGTATGAGTATTTCAAATAAATTGTCAACTTTAAATGCATCGTTTTCTCTAACGAGCACGCGCTTTCCAATAACAAAGGAAGCTGATCGTTTATGTGTAAGTGTTTACACTTTATTGTAAATGAGTACTATAATTGAACGTCTTGAAAGCCTTTTAACATTTGATATGACAAGAAATTGGACTTTGCAGTGCAATCAAATATTATGCTTTATGTTGTTGGTTTCTTTTTTCTTCAACAACAAGTTTTAAATTAAAAATTATTATACAAAAAGTGTTCAGTTTATTCAAAAGAGAGAATATTTAAGCTTCATACGTGTACAAGAATTGCAGTAAACAATTTTAAACCCCAGGAATTTGACCCATATCATTTGGTACGGAAGCTATAAGGGGACATTAAAAATAAGAAGAATTTTTTTTTTAATTCGTTATCTCGATAAAACAGTCTATCGTTATCTCGAGAAAACGATACTGTTATATCGTGATCTCAATATAAAGTTTCGTTATCTCGAGAAAACGAAATTGTTATATCGAGATCTCGATAAAACAATGAATTGTTATCTCGAGAAAACGATATCGTTATATCGTGATCTCGATATAAATATATCGTTATCTCGAGAAAACGATACTGTTATCTCGAGAAAACGATATTGTTATATCGTGATCTCGATATAAAGATATTGTTATCTCGAGAAAACGATACTGTTATCTCGAGAAAATGATATTGTTATATCGTGATCTCGATATAAAGATATCGTTATCTCGAGAAAACGATACTGTTATCTCGAGAAAACGATATTGTTATATCGTGATCTCAATATAAAATATATCGTTATCTCGAAAAAACGATACTGTTAAATCGTGATCTCGAAAAAACAAGTGTATCGTTATCTCGAGAAAACGATCTGGATATTGTTATATTGAGATCTCGATAAAAATAGATTGTTATCTCGAGAAAACAATATTGTTATATCGTGATCTCAATATAAAATATATCGTTATCTCGAGAAAACGATACTGTTATCTCGAGAAAACGGTATTGTTATCTCGAGAAAACGATATTGTTATCTCGAGAAAACAGTATTGTTATATCGTGATCTCGATATAACAATATCGTTTTCTCGAGATAACAATATCGTTTTCTCGAGATAACAGTATCGTTTTCTCGAGATAACAGTATCGTTTTCTCGAGATAACGATATATTTATATCGAGATCACGATATAACAATTTCGTTTTCTCGAGATAACGAAATCTTTATATTGAGATCACGATATAACAGTATCGTTTTCTCGAGATAACGATAGACTGTTTTATCGAGATTTCGATATAACAATTTTGTTTTATCGTGATAACGAATTAAAAAAAAAAATTTTTCTTATTTTTCATGTCCCTTTACGGCTTCCGTAATTTGGTCCGAAACGTTGCCAGAAAACGAAAAAAATATGAACGAAGTTTAATGCCAAAAAATATACTGTGACCTCCTAATCTTGTTGAGACAGTTAAACGAGTAATTTATATTTGTCACTTCTTGTACTCATGGACAATTATTCTTCAACATTATGGCATCGCTTCTTTTTATCGATTGATAACTTTAAACCGCGAATCTTTTTCTGGGACTAAAACACTGTTTGGTTGTTTGTTCCAATCACCAGCTATCTCGGACTAATGAAACAGAAGTCGTTCTATAAATTTAGTTGTATCTTTATTGGTGGAAACGAAAACTATCTTTCTTCAAGGCTATACTTGTGTCTCACTAAAATGTCTAGGGACTTTACATGTACAATATAGTAAAATGATTTAACAAGAGACTCAAACAATCTTATATGGGAATTCTATTAATGTTATATGATAAAAGTGACCGTCTAATACTAATCTTTACTCTCCTTTTTACATAGAAGATCGAACGAAGCTGAGAAACTGCCTGATTGCTTAAGCAATATACCCAAATACATAATCATTACCGCATTCAAGGTTTTCAGACATAATAGAAATAATATTTTGTTTTAATTTTACCATTTCTGTTAAAGATAACACAATTTTTGTTATAGATGATAACTAGCAAATCCCATTCAAACTAATTTGGAGATCATAGAACAAAACTATCATCTGCATATTATAAACACGGTATTAATTCATTAGTAGAGGGCGATTCGCAGGCCTCAACATCTAATTATTGTTAGAGAGTAACAGCTATATTAACAAGTATTAGCTTTCCTAAAAAGCTAGCCGTCTCTAAGCTTTATTTTTCGTGGACAAAAATACGTACTGTTCTTTAATGTTATTATGTATTGTTATTATTAACATCACTTCATTATAAGTATACAATGTTTAGATAGCCAAATCAGGCAACCGCAAAATATAGGTCAGAGTCAGCATATGAAGCATGCACTATGCTAAGCATCTATAGATGCATCATTCTACGCGGTAAGATAGTTGATGTGAACCTTGTCAGTAAGCAGGAAAAGATTTAAATTGTTCTCCTTTTCTCACTTGTTTTTCCGTTTTTCTCCGTTTAAGTTTTATGATACACATTTTATGATAAACATACACAAATCAATGCGACTTTCCTTTTAAAACAGTTAAATTCCCATTATCTTGCATATTTTTTTCTTTTTTTATCGTAACCGATTCGTGATCGCTCGGCTTTTCTCGAGTGGCAACGAACGGCGGTCGGCCTATTATTATTGCTACCGCAATGTTATGCGGGGTTTTCATCACTAACTTAGCTCTGCTTATTTGTTGAGTATTTTAAGTTTGGTTTGAACTAGCAGGAATGATATATGGGCTTGAGATAATGAAATGTAGGCAATATGAAAAAGAACAACTAGAAAAGATGCAGAGGAAAATCTTGAGGCCTTCCAAACAAAACCTCAGTTTACCTATTCGTTGGTGCAATTCCAATACAGATGTATATAGATCTTAATAATATACTGTCACTCCTTAAGAATATAATCAGATGCCCATCATCAGCAGAGTATAATATCTTAATTAGATAACATTGCTTCAACAGAAGTAGCAACGAACTTTTTACAGAAAGGGCTGAACTAGTTTTAGAGAAATATGGAATGGAGACAATACATGAACTAATGAAAAACCCTAGATCAAAAAAGGCGTGGAAAAAAGAAGTAAGGAAGGCACAAAAATTATACTGGTCACAACAATGTGAGGAAGATATAGCTAAGAAGTCAACCCTTTTACCTCCAATTACAGAAAAATCCGATGTCACAACCACATAATATTTGGGAAGGCGCAGAAAATGTACATAGAAAAATAAGAGCGGCAGAAGTCAAGATCTGTCGCGAACTGTATTCACGATATTACATGAACAATTGTAATTATTTTTACTTGTGATTATTTTTTAATTATGCCATATTATTATTGTTATATAATTTGTTTAGAACAAGGATGTTATGGTTTATTCTAGAAATTAGTTGATTGTACTATTGTTTATCGGGAAGCTTCTGGAATTTACATGTTACTATTATTAGATAAGAAAGATTTAGATAATTATAGAAACTACTTGAAAAAGAACTGTCTACAATATTCTTTATAAAATAGTATAAAAGACATGGTTGTAACATTTATAGGAGTTCAAGTTTAAGTTTAAGTTCAAGTAATAGTTGTAAGATTAGACAGTGACAATAGCAGTTATCCAATGTGGTATTGTTGAAAGTGAAAGTAGCTGTACATATTGTAAATAGAAGTTTGCAGTTAATAAAAGTTAGAAACCTGATTCCATGTTAGTTTGGATTTCGCCACAAGATCAGCTTGTAACTCAAACATACCTGTTTAATACAACAAGAAAAAAGTATGGAGATAGTTATATCAAAACTATATGCTGCCTATGCGGAGATGAGCCAGATGATCTACAACATTTTATTCTCAAGTGTCCAAAGCTGGAAAACGTTCGGAGAAGGCATCTCTGACATATCAAAAGCTACCTAGATAACCTCAGAAACGATGTTTACCAAGAGTTTGTCACCCAAAACAACCTACTTCAACTCATACTGGACTGTACAAACCAACAGATGCCGTATATCAGTAAGCTGAAAAAACAAGGTTATAAAGAGCTGGATGAACTAACCAGGAACATGTGCTATAACCTTAAATATGGAAAGGATGAGACAGTTAAAGGAGGGGGGCAGGATTCTATAAATATATAAACTATGTATAATCCGATGCTTTTAGTGTTTTTAATAGAAAAAATGCAATAGTGATGATACCTATTTTGACTCCACGCTTGACCAAGTGCATCTTATCGTTTTAACTCAAGCATCGTGTTTTAGCAGCTTTTATAGTTTTAGAAACCGCTATACATGCCCTTTTTGATATCAGAAAGTAAAATTTTAGATTAACAATATTTAAACATTTTAGTGCATTTATGACTAGTGCCTGATATTTTACGTATAATGCTGCTTCTTGCCTTTTAGTGCTTTTAGTGCTTTTACGATAAAGTAGTAATTGTAGACTGAGTTTAATAACTCTACATTTAAATAACTTATATGTGGATGCCTAACTGTATTATAACCCATACACTGTACATAAATGTTCACCTGACTCCGTCAACTATTCGTATTATCACTGTGACTATATTCACTATACACATGCAATGATGTGCACCACATATATCTATCCAGAGGATAGAGTGCACCGACTAACGGCGGTAGTTACCTGAACAAGACAAGACAGTTGGCCAATCGGCAGCTGTCTCCCGATTTAGCCTATTATGATTGCTACCGCCCCGTAATTATGCCGGGTTTTCATCCCCAACTTAGCTCTGCTTATTTGTTTTCCAATCGGCAACTATCTCCCGATTTAGCAGCCAATCAAGACACGGCATTGTTTATCTGTTATCCTTGAGATACGACTGGTTTCCGCTGTTTAGCTTTTGATTATTTATCCCGTCTCGCATGCGAGACGGGAATAACATGTGTACAATGGCACTTGTAAAATCTGCAGTGTCTTCAAATAAGACAAGAAAACAACACAAATAAAACTAATTAACTTTGACAGATTGGTAATACAATTGAAACATATAGTGGAATTCGTGGCCTATTTGACATTTACAATAACTGAACTCGGCTTTCCTTTGGAACATTTGCTCATAGCCCTGTTTCAGTGGGAGTTTATTATGTCAATATCAAAATAAATGATTCAGCTGTATAAAGTTATAATAAGTACGGTTCTAACATAAACTCATTCTCAAATTAAGTTGAAACGACCGAGTATTGTTTACTGTTTTGAGAGAACCAGTCCTGAATAAACTGATAACTCGGAGTTCGTTTAGAAATAAATTTAAGATGGGTTTAAGTTATCTCACATATAACGCATGCCACATGCATTCAAATTCGATTTAACAAATGATATCCATTAAGCAATTTTGAGGATTGTTTACATGTAGTTTTACCATTAATCTATAGAGAATAGATCATATTGATTGTTGTTGATTCATTTGTTTTATTGATCGGATGTTCTAGTTCTCGTTTTTCCTCAGCATACGGAGAACAATCCTGGTCCAGTCTCGAACGATGAGATAAGGAATTTCTATATCTATAACGTCGTCAATTTTGTCTAGACTTTACGAATGGGTTTTATTCTCGTTTTACATTTTTTAAACTGAACATGCAAAGTTTGATTTTTAAAACTTCATCTTTTTATGTACTCGGAGTTTGAATTTTTTTTTCATTAAGACGTAGTTAAATAATGACGACTCTAGTGAATTCATTAATAGAGTAAATTTACACCTTTTCTTCGAGATAAAGGCCCGCCTATGTGAGGAACAATATATCAATTCGCAAGAAAACTGACTTGGATAAAAAATACAGAGGCAAAGGTTAAAATTGAAACTTATTGGCAAAGAAATTATTTAAACCTACTACACGTTACGAACCACCACGAAGATGTTTTAAGAGCTGTGTGATTAGATTGATTTCTTATTTGAATATGTATTAAGTGACATTCACACATCACGGCCTTGATCAACTTATCATAACGGGCGGGAGACTTAAATGGCAATTAGTTCAATGTTGTTTGGCAATTTGCCTGGTCTCATACTTCTTGTCTATTTGTAATTTTTGTGTACATAAAAGAAATTCGAAAATTGTTGCCCATTAACAATATGCGTGAAGACGGTCCCATTGTATTGTAAAGAGTACGAAAACATTGCATTAAAAGGACTCGTTTGGATTTTTTTCTATGAACTTAATGTTTTTAAGTGTATATCAGCAAACGCCTTACTAGAAATAAGCCTCAATCAATGTTCAGGTTGTGTTTAGTCTAAGAATATGTGCATCTAAATAATATACATGTTTTATTTTTCAAGTACATACATTTCCATTATATATGTTTTATTGTGTTCTATAGTTGTTAATTTGTATATTTCTACAGGCAACAACCATGTTTCCAAAATGATGTTAAAGTACGCATGATCCAACCTGACAAATGTCCAGAACAAAGGTTCACTTTTGTTGGTGCTTTATGCTTCACCTTTGACGACAAAATAGACAAAATAAACTTTCACATATCGCATATATTTCTTCCTGTTATTAGAAAATTGACCACTCGATTTATATCCTTAGTTTTATCCGTGTGCGGTTCTTTCTTCCACAAACAGCAGCTGTCAAATAGCTTGCAAACTAACGCACCGTATAGATGACTTTTTAAAGTTATCATTAACAAGCAAGGCGTAAATGACTGGCGAAAATTTGTGTTCCTAATGATGATTGATGAAAAGTGCATTCGTTTTGCTAAATTTTGAATATGGCATCAAGACACTCTTTGCCTAACCATATAGGCACAGCTGCTGTTAAATTGCTCGACAGTCATGGCAGAGAAGACGATGAACCCGATGACAGTGCAGTAGAACATAATGATAGAGTAGACTATGAACCTAATGACACAGCAGGTGAAGATGATGAACCTGATGACAGTGCAGTAGAACATAATTATAGAGGAGAGTACGAACCTTATAACACAGCAGGATATGGATCATACAAGAAGGCAAGTTTGTTGTTTTCATTTAATTGAGATGTTGTTTAATTTTAAATAAACGTATGTCGGCTAAATTCATACAAAAAAAATCTTGTATATAATTTTTAGAAATGGTAAGGACATTGTGGGCAAAGATTTTGATTGTCACTAGAACAGTTAAGGAGATAACATGGATTACTCGTTGTCAATGCGTCACGCGATATAATCCGCGGCCATTTTCCATTCTATAAACTGAATAAATCACTAATGGTTGTTCTCCATCCGCTAGTCATCTCTGTTTTGCCTACGTTTAAATCGCGTGAAATCTATTGATTCCAAATTAGATTAACACATTGTAATATAAAACACAACAACAGCCCTTGCATTTAAGAACGCGTATAAGAAATTCCCTTGATTTTCTGAATTTCGCCAATATGAGCCAAAACAGTTAACAAGTTGAAAGTAATAAAACACTAGCAATTCAACTATTAAAAACGACAAAAACATCACAAACAATAGTATTAAGATCCAATTAAATGTAGAAATACTACATTTCAACCCTTGTTGGCCTTATGTTTGCAATGCTACTGATTGCTTTACAAAATCTTAAACACAAGTTAAATTGTAAGGTGTTTGACAAAAATGTATCTAAATTTTTCGTCACTATTTAAATTAATGTGGTTATTATCTAGATTTGCTATATGCGATATTAAATTAATCTCGTGGTTCGTTAATTATTTGAAAATGTAAAAGGAATTTTTTCCATCTTCATTAGCTTGGCCCCTATAGCAGCGTCTTTGATTTGTTGAAATATTTTTAAATATTCAGAACGTGATAACGTAGTTTATGTTTATTTATTAATTGTCTATTTTTAAAGCTTTTCTTCATTTATTAAATATTCTTCTAGTTTCATCTCAGTTTTTAATTTGCTGTATAAGTAATATTTTGAGTATTCAATAAGACTATTGATTTAAGTGTTGTAGTATTAATATAATTTTCAGTAATTGTCGCTTTTTATATTTTTCTTTAATTTGTTTTAATTATATGTAGATGTTTCTACATTTTTAGTGTTTGTACATACATGTACATTCGTTTTCAAACACCCCCGATTTTGTATGTCAAATTTACTTCTTCTAAGTATATAATCAGTACATCAAAGTTCAGTTGACAGCTGTTTGCTCAAACATGTTATAAACTGTTGAAAATGTCATTTTGACTGTTATTCCTTTTGTATTTTACGCATGCTCTTAAGACATACCAATTATACATGTTTTTCAGAATTTAAAGAAACCTCGGAACGCCACTTTCAGCAATGTGTCAGCTATATCATGGCGTCCAGTTTTTATTAGGATAATATTTAAACAAGATATAACCTGTGTATTTATAACAAACTATATCAATAAAAAACGTTATTCCAAGATTTTTTAAACTTTTTTATTTGAAATCGTATATAATATTATATACATATACAACCTGCAGACACACAACACAGATAACAAATGATTTCTCCGTCGTAGACATATATAATACACTTTTCCAGCGCATTTCATGTTTTTGTTTAATTCAAAGTGATTATTGCTTATTTAATTCTTTAATTAATAGTGACTAATACACAAGCCAATGTTTCGTTGCTAGCCTCCTGCTAAGTTTTATTGGACTAATGCTGGCTTCCAGCTTAGTTTATTGTAACTATTGATAGCCTCTTGCGTAGTTTATTGCGACTTCTGCTAGCCTCCTGGTTAGTTTATTGTGACTACTGCTAGCCACCTGGTTAGTTTATTGTAACTACTGCTAGCCGCTAGCATCCTTGTTAGTTTATTGTGACTGCTGCTAGTCATCTGGTTAGTTTATTCTGACTACAGCTATCCTCCAGCTTAGTTTATTGTGACTACTGTTAGCCTCCTGGTTAGTTTATTGCGACTACTGCTAGCTTCCAGCGTAGTTTATTGTGACTACTACTATCCTTCTGATCATTGTTTATTGTGACTACTTCTAGCCTTTTGGTTAGTTTATTCTGTCTACTGTTAGCCTCCTGGGTAGTTTATTGCGACTACTGCTAGCATCTTGCTTAGTTTATTGTGACAACTAGTAGTTCCTGGTTAGTTAATTATGACTACTGCTAGGTTTCTGGTTAGTTTATTGTGACTACTGTTAGCCTCTTGGTTAGTTTATTGTCAATGCTGCTGGCATACTGGTTAGTTTATTGTGACTATAGCCGCCCTAAAGCTTAATACTAGATGCTGACTACTGGTTATTTGAATAAATTCAGTTAGTGCTTAGTGACGATGAAGTTGTTACTTATTTTAAACTTGAAATGACAAGGTGACGATTGTCATTTTTAGGAATATATTTCAACATCAACTTACAAAGTGCACATCAAATTAAGTTGCAAACTAGGTCAAATACATTTATAATTTAAATTAAAAGTATATTTTGCTTTATATATTCAACACGAACGCAAAGTAATTTTATACATTAAAACCAAATAGTTACTAGTACTTTCCACAAAGAAAATTAACTGTATATTTGTTTAGATTGTGATTGCTAGTGTGGTTGTTTTGTTCATCATTGGTGTGATCATTGGGATTACTGTTGCCATTGTAAGTCGTGATGATTGTCTTACAAAGCATTACAATACATCAGATAGAATATCATTACATGACAATGCATCAGGTAAAATTAATTTGTTATTCTTTAGTGACAATTCATTTCTGAAATATGAGTAGCGGATACTAAAACTGTTAATGGGGGACTAGGTGGCCGTTTGGCCAAGATAGTTATTCTATAATTGATCACCTGTCTGTCAACACTGATGTTGTGTGTTCGAGTCTCACTACCAGCAGGGTGTGCAAGACTCTAATCTTAATTGACAAGGATTGCCTGTTTTCAAACATAAGATCATGAGTTTTCTTCGGGTACGCCGACTCGCATAACCTAGACGCCATAATATATCGGAAAACTTGATGAAAGTGGCGTTAAACACAATTCAAATAATACAAAAAGTTACTACGAATACACCCTTATACATTAAAAATGAACGATATTTAGACTGAAATAATTAGAATAGTGTTTAATGTATCCAATTTAAGAAAAACATCAGCTGAAATAACAACCTGAATTGTCACTTGGTATATATTTAAATGTTTCATAGCAACTCGTTGTGTATATGTTCTTTAGCAATCTAAATATCAACTAAAACATTTAATGCAAAAATATACCAATAAAATGCAAAACTACCATGGTATCTAAATAAATATATTCTTCGCTATGAGACATATAATTAGCGGGCACCTTTTAACGCGGTAGACTTTTTGAAGTTGCAATGGCACAATTCTAGGCCACTACCCATTATTCCGTACTTTTCTAGTAGCATTCAACAATTTTGTTTAACGGGCCTCGATGGCCGAGTGGTTAAGGTAGTTCGTCTACTATTGATCACGCGGTCTGTCAACACTGAGGTTGCGGGTTAGAGTCTCACTGGGGGCAGGGTGTACTCGACTCCAATCTTAATTGACAAGGATTGCCCGTTTTCCTACCGCAGGTCGGGGTTTTCTCCGGGTACTCCGGATTCTTCCCCCCATAAAAACTGGACGCCATGATATATCTGAAAAATTTCTGAAAGTGGCGTTAAACAATATGCCAAACAAAAAACAAGTTTGTTTAAAGCTGAAGTATTGCTTGCTGGACATTTAGAACACATACAATCAAGCAATCAACAGCTATTCCAAACAAGGTACATGTATCTTCAAAAAGAATTCAACTGAAAACATTAGACATCTGTATGTATACTGTCAGCAAGGGTGGCCCCTCTAATCCGCGAAAATAGACACCACTCGTACAACCTTATATACAAGTTTTGATTTTTTTGGAATAGCTCATAAGCAACCTTCTAATATATATTTTTTTGTTTTTATTTTATTAGGTATAACGAGCACCAGCGAACGAGAAACATGTATATTCCACACACCAAAGAGTAAGCAATAATGGCTTCTCAACAGCGTTAGCGGGAGACAAAGTGTTACGCTAAACGATTCCTTGAGGAAATCGTACATTTCTTATTCCTTGAGAGAACTCTTTTTTGTTTAAAGATATTCCCAAAGGGCATCTTGATACCATCCACAATTAACACTGATTTGTTTTTTCAAGGAATCAGGAAGACAAGATTCACTCAAGGAATACGTCAATTACATTGTTAGGCAGCAAGGATGTCAGTAAGTTATTACGAACCAATTTGGAGCTCGGGATCTCAACTGAAGCACGTTTTATGCACTATTTCTGCACAGTCTTGGTTACGGGATTACACTGTTGTGCTTGGAAATAGCTATAACTATCTTGATGTACTGAGTAGACAGAAGAACCAAAATGTTTCTGTAGAAATCAATGGTTTGAACGACAGTGAATTTACTGCAAGATACCCCAAAATATAGTTGATACCAACTTGGCATCCAAATCGGTCAGATGTATCATTTAAACGATCTGCCATTTTGTGGTCTGCCTGGTGGTTTCAAAATTGTATCTGACGTCACTCGTCCACATTAATATCTGGATGCCATCATATTGAAGCCAATTAATATTGCTGAACCTTGGGTTAAACGACAAACATGATAATTTATTCCAATTCTTTTTTAATATTTGATATTTTGAATATAACAATATTATAACACAGTCATGACAGTGACTCTGTACTAATTGTTTTGTATAGTTTGAATTACGGAGATTGGATAAAGTCGATATCCTGCATTTCTCGACCAATCAATTCTTTAACCGAGTAAAAGGATAACTGACAATACAAAGACGTTGTGCATGTTTGTATGACGGCTTAGTTTCCAAGTTTATGATAATATTTCTTTTAAAACATTAGAATTTTTGGAAAAACTGAAAGAACTGAAAGAAGATCCGTTAAAAGACAAATGTAACAAGGGTATGTATGATTATAAATTTACAAAAGAAATCATGAATCTAAATGGTGATTGCAAGTTTTCAATTCTGATTGGCCGAAAATCACATAAGAGGTTACAAGTGTTCGTCGTAGATACCGTATGCGGAATTTGACATTTATTGTTTCTTATCTAAAAATAGAACAGGAACTTGTCAACACTAACGGATCAACCTGATTGGTCTTTTTTCCGTTTCAAATAAAGCAATTCGTTAAAAAAACAATCTCTGAATTCGGCTTTCCGTTGTCAAAAAAAATATGTACTTGAATAAAATTACACTGTTTTTAATGTGGCTTTATCAGGTAATAATACTATGATCTAGTTGCTATCGATTTATAAACCATCAACATGAATATTGCTTAGTTGCACGGTGAATATTACCTCTTTCCGCTTCATAAATGCCTAGTTTGACAGAAATAAATGATTATAAATAACTCCAAACCGATAGATTACTTGTAACTGGACATTTCGAATCGATTTGTAAACCATCAACATGAATATTGCTAAGCTACACGGGAAATGTTACCTTTTTCTGCTTTAATAATGCCTAGTTTGAAATCAATAAATGATTATTAATAACCCCAAACCGATAGATTACTAGTTGTAACTTGACATGCCGTCTCTGCTAACATGTATTTAGCTTCTTTCGCTCCCTTTTCCGGTCTGTTTTATCCTTTGTCTCATCTTGTTTGTTATGAACGTCTCTGATGACATTTATTTATTTCTTTCCTTCCGAAACTGTCTGCTTTTATCCTCTGTCTCCTCTGTTCTGTCTCTCCTTCCCGGATACCATGTATTCACTTTGCTTATTTTTGCCGTCAGTGTTTAATCTTCTGTCTCCTCTTGTCTGTTTTATCCGCATCTGATAACATGCACTTATGTTCTTTACCTTCTTTGGTCTCGTTCTATTTTCTCCCCTCTGTCTCAACTTGTCTTACAGGACAAATAGTATTTACATCATATGCTGGTTTATCTATCAGTTTCACATAGTAAAGTTAAATCCATCTGATTAAATGTTCTTCGTTATCAAGCCAAAAAGTTATTGTATGATTACATACCTGCGTGTAAGGTATCTGGTACACTACAGTTTTAATTTTACATTGTTAATACAATTCAGATTTGTATCACAAGCGTTTTTTTTACTTTTTAATCTTTTTTAGAGTCCACATATGTCAAAGATTATTGTAAGAAATCTGGGATCAGTAAGTACAAAGCATGCAGTTTTACACTATTGAATGAATGATTGAGGAAATGAAGGATGAAAAAATGAATTGAAAAGGATAGAAGGAAGAGAGAGGGTTGGGTCCTGCAGTATTTCAGCTTATATTAAGGACAACAACAAATCAACAAACAATACAATTCGAAATTCGGGAAAGATGGACCAAAGGACAAAGAATTCGAATGCCAAAGAAAAAATATTGAATATTTATATGGTCTACAAAGGCGTTTTTATAATGCAAGAAAAGTGGCATTCTCCAAACACGTTACCCACTGTGGTCTTCGGTCAGGCTTTTCGCATTATAAACTGACAACTTCCCAACAAATGGTTTTCCCTTTTTCGACACCTGCGGACTGCGGACGCTCCTGCAGCTCAGTGTGTAGTTTAGCATCAATTATAAGTTTTAATATTTTTATGCCTACCCGACCAAGAATCGGACCTACAATGTATATACTTCTGAAGGGAAATATGGTGTTGTTTGAGTTTGGCTGGTACAATAATAAACGCCGTTCCTGTGTTATAACGTGTCAACTTTTTAGTTAACACTGGTTGCCATCAACAAAGGTCGTTTAATGTCATAGTGCAAATGCACTTAATGCGTGCCTTGTTGTTATATCATTTACGGTTGCTACGATTCCTTCAAAACAAACTAAAACAAAGTTGTTGAGCGTATGTTAGCTAATCTGCTAATGAACGTTGATAGCTGAAAACTGCAATTAACATATTTTTCTTAAAACAATAAATATAGTACTTAAACAGTATATTTTTGCAATAAGTCTATATTGATCTGCTACCCTGAATGAATAAAATGGAATTAACTTTGATTTCATTAGAAATAGTTCCTCGTGTTTGCTTGTTCGATCGGGCTTATGCTACCCTCAGTAATTATGCGCTAAATCATTGGGTCTAGTTGTTATTTATAGAGAATATCCATAAATAAAACCTTGACCTTAAAAGGAATACTGGCAACCCTTGTTATTTTAAGATCAAGTGAAGCACAACTTGCCCCAGTAAGTTCAAAACCACAATAGCAGTGCTGACAGGCATGTGATCAATAGTAGATGACTAACGAGCCTTACCACTCATCCACTGTGGTAGCCTTCCATATTTTGCCTAAAAGGGGGCAATTTAATGTAACTTTAATGTCAGTTATAGTATCTTTTTTGCGTAGACAATACAAATGTGTCCCTGACACAAAATATGTTTTATTCCATTTGATCTTAGTCTGTTATTGTCATAATTAAACTATGTTATCTTAATCACATTGAAACCAGCGTACATCAAGTTTTGTTCTTTACAATTACAGGCACTCAGCAATGTAAAAGTTGTGGTTCGAGCGGAATAAAGCTTCCTGATTTCTGTTTCTGTGATAAACAACAACACTGTAACCCGTATGACGATCCCCTGAAAACTAGTTGTAAGTTTTTTTTCAAATTTGCAAAGGTTCAACACACAAATAAATTTGAGTATGATGCTTAGTGTAAAATCAGCAACAACATGCAATATAGTTTCAATTGAATAATGGATTTTACCAAAACAGCAACGTTAATGTTTCGATCCATTGATTTAGGTTTTTGTGACGTAAAAAACCAATATGAGAACGTTTGATCCACTGATTAACGTCTGATTTGCAATGTGGAAGCGTGTCAACACGGAGATTATTTCTCTGAGTAGGGTGTGCTTGACTCCAAACTTTATTGGAAGGTTGGGGTTATTTTATATAGTACTAAAGATTTATGCCTATATAAAACTGTACGTCGTAGTTGAGCTGAAAAATTGCTTTAAGAGGCTCTAAACACCATTCAAGCAAGCAAGGAACATTGAAAAATTCAATCAATTATTGAATGCAAACTAGCTTACGTGATGCGTCAGTAATTTCATCATTTCAGTGTTGCTTAACGTTAAGCGAGACATATGTAAGTTTTACTAACTTTCTACCAAGCAATACTAAACGGTTTAATGGAGTAACTCCGTGCTTCATACTTTTTAAGAAGCAATAAAATCATTTACTAAGTGATAGTGTTGCTTATATTCTTATAACAATTCTATCGGTTTAATTTACGTGAATAAGACTTGCTTACTTACAAGCAAAAAATAGTGACGACTATTGTTTACTGTTTATGAATAATTATTATAGAACAATGTGTTTTTCTTTCACAAAAGTACGCCATGGAAACAACACAGCTGTGTTATGTCTGTCCGTAAACGCACTCGTTTTGCATTTCAACATTAAAATTTTTAATGGAAGTTTACAATCTTCTTGCCTATTTGTATACAACATTTCTCATCTCTGCTCAATCCTTACTATAAATATAAGATATAATTTTTTTTCAAAACTATACCGAGGCAAAGAATATTGTTGTTCAGTAAAAGCATCCGTTTTGCATTCCCAATTTCCAATTCCATACGATATTTACAGTCGTCTGGTCTGTTTTCATTTAAAATGTGTTATTTCTATTCAGGTCATTTGTAATATAGGTTTTCAGTGAAATAAAACAATTATTGCCTGCACATAATGTGATTATAATAACTATCCACCTTTTGATGTCCACCTTTAATGTATAAAACTCGATTAAAAGCTGAATTGCTGGGTCCATACTATGATGGTTTACAGTGCTAGACCCACACAGCTGCCCGGCGCTTCCCAGGGTGGCGAATAACAACATAAGGGATGCCTTCTTGTTGGGGGTTGTCAAGTCAAAATACGGAAAGTTTGACCGCGGAAAACGGGAGTTAAAGTGTTTGGAGAGTGCTACACTCCATGCACAATAAAGATAAAGACCCGTTTGTAAAGGTATATAAAAGTAGGCTTGTTGTAGCCGCTATAAAAGGCTTAATTTTCCGCCTGATATCCACAATTTGTTTCCCTTTGGTCCATCTTACCAGAATTTATTTATTGTTTGTTAACTTGTTTTCGTCCTCAATACAGCTAAAATTTTGCCCACTGGACGTAAAGCAAACGTTTTCATCTAGTTACCTGGGTTTTGCCTACCCTTAAGTGAGTTATAATAAAATTATTGATTAACTTGGCGCGACTTACTCTGCTAAATGTTGGATTAACATGCAGCGAGCAACAAAAAATCTTCATTTAGTTTGGTGTTGCTTTTAATAATCTAAATTAACCACGAACAGACAATGCGAAATTGACATTAACGAAAGTTTAGATGTCTGGTTGTTTATTGCAAGCTAAAGATGTAACGTGTTTTCGTTCCAGGTAATGATTGTAAGGATTATTTTGATAAATCGCCTTACAAAGATAGGGGAAACTGTATATGCCCACCAATGATTGCAGTGATCAAAAATATAGAATGTTCATGTCATGAAGGATTTGCGAATGATATGTGCAGTACTATAGAGAAAAGATTATGTGAACGTTCGAAAAAGGAGATGAATGAAAAACTAGCAGACTGCAAAGAATCTAACAATGAGACATGTGTCTTTACACGTTCAGATGGCACCACGTTTATTTGCAATATATTTAGTGGTAAGTAGACCTATCGATTGATTGACTGACTGATTGATTAAATTATTAATTCAAATTACATAGATGACGTCATTAAACAATACTATTATTGTTAAAATTGTATTAGTAAATATAAATACATCATAATTATGTGATTAACAAGTGATAAAAACAATAGCGTCATTACAATAGAATTCGTATTTGTCAACGTCAGGAAGAGTTGTGCCATTAATTTACATTAACACATAGATAATGCTTTTCAACAGTGAAATGTAAAAACTACATGTTGCTAGATTATGTATTTTAAAAGCATAAATAAAAGAAGAAATAAGCTGATTGACTACCAACACTGAAACACTACAACAACACAACACATAGAATTACTACCAACAATGAAACACTACAACAACACAACACATAGAATTAATATGTACAATCAACTGCTCGCGCGAAATTTTTTCAAATTTGAAAAACCAACGAATCCTAAACGTGAACCCTAGATCAGTAGAATAACAATAATTAAAAGCATTATTAAACTTTGACTGGATTGTTTGTAAAGTAATGCTATCTGACAGATTTGATTATTAACTAGTATATAAACATTTTAATAAACTTGTATGTTTCTGACAATGTGCTTTGTTTTGTTTTTAATAGCTGAAAACAGAAAATTAAGAAATGAAGCTGGTAACATATACAACTGTCGCTAGATCAGTATATATGTTGACGATATGATCGTTTTCTTAGATATATTTGATACTTGAAACCAAAAAGTTAATTGGTATTACAAGAGGAGTAACTTTTTGGACACTGTCGTAGCTAGATCAAATGGTCACTTGATCAAACAAAAGGATGCAGTTTGAAATTTTTTGAGGCTACAACTTATTGTAGTGACTAGGCAATTTTATTAGAACACTTGTGAACTTATAAAAGATGTTTATGGATTTTCTTCGCGAAAAAAGGCAGAGCTGCGTAATAGGTAGTTGCGACAACGAACCATTTTTATTTGAGATGATTGTACATGGACCATTCGAACTCAGACGCTAATGCCATATCCAATCTGCTTGAATAATCCTCATGTCTTCTTTACCCTACGGATGCATGTGACGTTAGTCTACACATATCGTTGTACATGATCCATCTACCTACTTTATTTGTAAACACCATCAGGCAGCAAAAACATTCAATTTGTCAAGAATTACCTTTAGGAATCTATAACAACGAGTCATTGCTACCAGCATTACTTTGAACAATATGTATTGTCTCCTCTTAGGTGACATTATATTGAAATCGCCCTAGTTTGCATAAGACTTTCCAGAGTTCTACAGATAATACGCTGTCTTATTGTCTTAAAGACATGTGCCCTGCTATAACCCAAAAACCAAGTTGATGACCCATTCCTAGTTATATATAATAACAATATATATGCGTGTGTGTGTGTGTGTGTGACCGGAAACAATCGAACATTACATATTTAATCCTAAATCGTTGATCATTTGTCGTCATGTCATCGTCGGAAACCCACGTCGTTTGCGTTCTCGCTTTACTACCGCTTACCCGCCGTGATCGTACTTGTTCTCGTTTTCATGAATATTTAATGTCTGAAATTGTTTGGTTTCTTTCACTTCAGATTATGGATTTACAATCTATCAAATGATAAATTACATATCAGATTTCTGTTAGTAAATGTGTCGTTTGCATGAAGAATGTTATAAATTTTCATTAAGTCAAGTGACTAGTTGACAACACGTGCACGCCTTAATCTAAGGAAAAGATGTAGGCCTTTTTTAAATGCTTTGTAGTACGTGGTATATTATATATGTTATTTTTTGTGCAAATTAAACCTCCCCAACTTGTTGTAATAGCGATGCTTACACATAGATTTTCACCTTCAAAATAGAAGAGTAGAATAAAAAAAAATGTGTTCCCATTAGCGATAAAATTTAATGAATATTCATGATTTTGCCCACCGTCAGTAAGTTGTTACATAGCGAGAAGGCGCCTGGTCGTGGGTTTCACCCAAACAATATAGATTTATGCAAGTCCTAGGACTTGTTTGCTTATCGTTTTTGTTACTTTTTTCTTCTTTTCACTTTAGACAAAATCGATATATGAATGGAATTTCATTCACCATACATAATTGCAAATATCTAAGGTTCAAGAATGTGCCGTTTTGATACAGATTTGAAATAAGAACTGAAATGCAGCGGTCTTTAGTAAATTTAAACCTACTCTTGTTATCACATAGTAGTTTAACATACTTTTGAAGTGTAACTTTATATTGTTTCAAATACAAATTAAATAAACTTTAAAGTTTATCAAGGACATTAAGGGTATAAAGTTTACTACAAAAACACTGTAAGTAGTGACTTATAATTCATATGCCTATAACCAAAACCTGCCAAAATTTTGTCAAATCCGGCTAAGGTGATCTAGACACTTGGCATTTTATATTGTATGCAATTGCGATGACGACAAAAGATATGCTGAAAGTGGACATACCATCGGTGATAACCGTCCGTTTGAATGTTATTATATATTGTTGTTAATGATGCAGATGCGTGTAAAGGAGCTATATCATATTTTGTATTTTTTTCATTATTATTTAATAGCTATATAAAATCAGTCCGAAATAATGTTTTGAACTTTTGTACTACTTTGATTTTTAATAAACAACTGTTGAATGTATTAGTTTTGAGTGTATCTCATTGTATACCTAATAATCAAATCTCATGTCATGTGCATTTTTTCAAACATAACTGTTAATTACAAATTTTACCAAAGAGTGAAACTTTAAATTTATAATTTTTAGACTTGCACCTCGAATATGGCACAAAACTTTACGACAAACCAGACGATTGACCCAGTGGAAGACTACGACGAGTAATTGTCAGTATGTCACTAATCGTTTAGTATTGTCGGGAATATGGATATCTGACAGGTTACATAGTGAACCCAAGATAAGCATCTCATTGAGAAATACAATAGGATCATTTTAATAATAAGCTGTAAATCGAATTGCTGCGCATGTAGCTTCTATCTGTTGCACGTTTGGCTGATAAATAGTATATGACAGTCTGGTAGGTGTCACCTGACCTTGATTTTATTTAATGGTCCATTGACTAATTTAAAGTTTTGAATTTGGTCAGTTCCTCTGTTGTTATGCATATTGGTACATATGTGCTTGATAGATAGTACATGACAGTCTATATGTGCCACCCGTCATTGGCCTCCATTTCACGGTTCAGTGATCCAGTTATAACTTTAAAGTTTTGGAGTTCGGTCAGATCCTCTGTAAACATTAATTGTCAGCAGTTGGAATATAGAATGGTAATAAACAGTACTTGACATTGACCTCAATTTATCGGTCCAGTGATCCAGTGTTTACTGTAAAGTTCTTGGGTTAGGGGGTCAGTTCCTCATTAAACATGCCTCGGAGATATAGGCTGTCGATGTGCAGTAGATGATAGGTGTGCATTGACCGTGGACTTTATATAAGTGCAAAAATCAGAATTATGCAACTTAATGATGACAATATAATACTGTTTATGTGTCTCGTGTATTTCTATTTACCTTACTGATGTGGAATACAGGCGAGAAATTTTCTGTGTCCACACCCATTTCGTAATATGTATTAGATGTTAGATGCTTACTACAATTTTGTTACAATACAAATTTAAACTAGCTTTTATCTTGACGAATCATCTTGCAATTCCGCTTCCGGAACATATCAACCAACTTTCGCCAGCATATTGAGCATATACATAGCGGGCTTATATGTGTAAAGTCCCAGCTTTACAAGAGCAATCCCTTATTTTCGGAATACAAGAGCTACTTCCCATTTTCAAGAGTTGTCTTTCATAACAGCAGGTATCTGGTATTGAGCAGATTGGGAAAAATCATGTTTTTATTTTTTTTTTAAATAATGTTTGTGGAGTGACTGTTCCAGTACAACTAAAAAAACTGCAAAATTTGTTTGCACATCATAATAAATTTTAACAGATGCTTTGCTATATGTGAATTAAAAGTAGTAGACAAACTACTTTTTACCCACAGTAGGTACTATAGTCTGGTTCCCGGCCTATCATCTTTTGTATATTCCAAAGGCATACTGAATATTAAGTCGGGAAAAAACCTATAGGTACTATAAAGTACCTGCTCTAAAGAATAGATAACTCTGCAAATGGGAGATAAATCTTGTTTACCGCGAGTAGGGAATTATTGCATTCGTTGTCTCAAGTATGCAGTGACTTTCTGTCAATCAGCGACATGAGATTTAGGTATAATCCCATTAGAAATGTCAATGCCTGCCTTATGCCGTGTTTAGCTTCCACAATCACACGTTTGGCACAAAGATACTAACAAAATTGGTTTTTTTATAAGACAGACCATGCCCAGGCAGACGGTCGGTAACTATATGCCTCAACAAGGTCGATACATTCAATGACCAGACCTAGAAAATCTACAAATAAAATAGAATCGATGACGTAAAAAAAGCTGAACACTAAGATACAAGTCTTCCTCAAAATAATTAAAACTCGAATATCCTAGAGAAGCTCTTGCGTGCTACAGGTCCCTTAAAATTAATGTACCGAACTTTCCACGGCTCGTTTTAATTGATTCATTCCTAAAGTTTTTAAATGTTATGATACGGGTTACTTTTAGTTTCATTGAAAGAAACATATACACTACAGTTAAAGACATCAGTTCGCTTTACATGTTTACATGGTATCTATTTTTAAATGTAAAATATCAGATAACAGTACTATCATTTCCTTTGTAACATTCTGTATAACCGCATTATTATCAAAACATATTCATTCTTATATAAAACTTTAAGCACAAAAACATTGAACTAACAACATGTTATTAACACTTGACAGATTAATCTAATTGTACAAACAATGTCAAATTCTTTATTGAAATGTGATAACAATCAGGAAGCTGAATAACATTTCATCTTTAATTAAAAGTTGAGTGTACCTCTTAAAACCATTTAGGATAAGTGATTGATACGATCTTAGTGGTACGTTTCAAGTTACTTCTACGTACATCAATTACTGATCATGACCAGTTCACTGTAAAGATTATAATTTATTATGGTTTGTCACGTCATATACTATAATTTTGCGTTCAGACAAAATCGGTTAGTTTGTGGAAGACGATTGTACTTAATACATACATATATATTATTAAAGTTTTCCACTAGCAGTGTGGGAAGACTTATTGTTTTTTTTTGTATGTTTATGTTTTCGCCGATATTTGGTTTTTCCTTCGTTCTATTTAATTGGAAAATAGGTACTCTCTATTCACGAGATGAATCATACGAATTTAACACATTTTGTGTAAGTAAAATTTAAACAAGTGTTATTCATGATGTTTCCTAGAGGACGTCTAAATTGCTCAACTCGACACAACCTAGTGCGACGTCTACTGTCAACACATATATTTTGAAAACAATATCTTCCCACGCATGTCGAAAAGCAGGAATCCTAAATTTCAGCTAACTTTGCTACGCTACATAGTATTTACGGTATTTTTATTTCATATTAATGCTACAATCCTTTAAACGGAAGCGATAGCGTTTTTTTTCTCAAAAAGGGGGGTGGGGTGCAGAAAGCATAGAGAGGGTCCTTTATTGAGAGTTTAGCTGTAACTAAGAACAATTTAGTTTGAATTGCAGATCAAAATAAGGGGCCTTTTCTAGACAAACATCCGGGCATTATATGCTATTATTAACGTTTACTTTTTATTCATTGCTACTTTTTAATTTAGTCATTTTTTTATTATTCTAAAAATGAATAAATCTTAAATATTGTGTGTGGTGCCAATAAAAGCCATCTATAAAATCTACTATAATTTAATATTTGAACGGGTGTTTATTATTCTAATTAGGGCTCATCGGTGGTGTTTAAAAAAAAGAAGAACAAATTATAAGGAAGTTGGAGAACCGTCATCAAGAATAGTTCTAAAAAGTCATCTAAATCAAAATACAATCATATATACTCCGAAAAACAAAATATAGTATTGTAATATTTGTATTCCAAATTGCTACGTACATTTTAAATCAAGTTCTTTGTCATGCCGACTTTGGTTAAAACATATTTATTTGCTCAAATACTACGACAAGGTTTTGGACATAAGTACTAACAACCCTAAAACAATGTATAAAGTGACATACTAAATGACAGCACTAAAATCAAACAAAACGGGAAAAAAGAAATAGATTACAAAAACCAATACAAATCAAAATATCTGAAATGCTACTTCCTGTAAAAAAATCAAATAAATTGAATGTTAAGGATAATTAGTAGCTTTGAAATGCTCTATTCTCCTGGAATACAGGAGATCAAAGAGAAAGCCTCATCTATCCGTCACATAGAATCTCCCTGGCTCCCTGGGCGATTAGGTGGGTTGGGTTCTGGAAAACATTCCAACATGTTTTTGTTTTGATTTAGGCAAATGTCCGGGACGTATTTCGTTGAATTTTAGTGGTTTGTCTAGACTGTATGGGGAATAATGACGATATAATCATTAAGGCCAACATGATAACGAATTCCGGACTTAATTAGGACTACCATCTTCAGTTTTGCAGTGAACCTGGCCTGAGATATGTTTGTTTTACTGGTGTTTAACACCACTTTAAGCATTTTTTTTTCAGGTATATCATGGCGTCCAGTTTTTATTGGGGAAGGAAGCCGGAGTTCCAGGAGAAAACCCCCGACCCTGCGGTAGGAAAACTGGCAATCCTTGTCAGTTAAGTTTGGAGTGCCTAAGATATGAAAACTGAACATAATAGAAATAAGTCCTTTGAAAAACTGTATTATAGTTGCAATTTGAGCTAACGGATTTTTTTTAATATTTAGTACGAGAAAAACCGAAATATATGTATATATATTGAGTAGAGGCGGACATTTTAACCGCCAGTAGTGGCCACACAGTAGCTGCTATTTTTCTGTCGTACAAGTAACTTGAAACGCTCCTAACTTATTACCGCTTATGGCTCTTGTCAGGATTTCCATATTCTAACATGATAGCCACCCCAATCCGCTACCTGGAGACTCCATGGGCCGATAGTTAGTACGGGCAGTGGGTGTCCTTTACGGAGTGTCCATAAATCATGTATGGAAACATTTCTAATGTTTAATGAATTGTTAATTTGTTTTTATGTTGACTCTAAGTCACAACCTTCAGAAAAACTGGAATAATTAATAACACTTTTACAAAAGAGAAAAAAGTATTGTAGATCAAATTCTCGGTTTAATGAGTAGATGGCACAGACGATTTTACTACATGTCTACTGTACAAGAAAAGTACAAACATATCATTCGTTATCAATTCTAAATGTTTGTTGTTCAATTTTCATAATCTTTCCCAGTACAGTAACAGCCTGCAGAAAAACCAGCTTCGAAGAATTACCAGCACGGAATACGCCGGATCCATAATAAGATGTTTAACCAATTTTAAACCCAACTCGCTACTAACATGGTCATTAGTGTTCCGGCTATGACACTTTTTATATCATTTCGATGTCTTTTTTAATTATCTTATCTATAATTCACACGAGAATACTCTCTCTAAGCTGTTTACTCATTTAAATTAAATTAAAGCATAACATTACTAATCTTGAACACAAAATATAAAAAATGTAGTATGCTTATGATTATGAAACATTTTGTAATTGAAAAAATATCAATGCCCCATCAAACATTTACTTCCTACCGAAGGTCGGGTTTTTTTCCGGGTACTCAGCGCTTTCTCCTCCAATTAAACTGAACGCCATGAAAAATTGATGAAAGTGGCGTTAAACCCTATACACAAACAAATAATCACACCGCTCACCATACATTTTGACAAAGCATGTTATTTCCCCTTTGCGTATTCTGTGATCAAAGCGGCATAACTCTGTAAATAAATCTTAGTCTCACATTTAAAATTGTTTTCGATAATCATTCACAATTTAATTTGATTGTCAAGTTAAAGCTGATTGACTGACCTATTTAAATGAAGCAACCTTGAGTATATCAAATAAATTGGGTTGGTCACATGACCTATTTTTACGCATGCTTCTATGCAATAATTGCATTTTTACCACTTAAAGTATCGCTAAAGTAACATTAATATATGGGATATTTCAAAATTACAGAATAAGTTATATTCTTATTCTGTGACGAGGTTTGGGTCTGTTTACACCGCTCATAAACGTCTTGTGGTTAATTATGAGTAAACAGACCTAACCCAGGTTCAGACTTAAATATGTGCACTGACAACAAATAGAATTAGTGGAAGATAGTATTTGTTAATTATCCGATGAGACATCTTCAACCGTTCGGGAGAAGTTATTGCCGTGAAAAATTTAAAAATATCTAAACTTTAAACTTTAAAAATAAATTATGAGCTTGGAATTTGTAAGTGGTTATTTTTAACAAGTACGAAGTGTACATGAAACAAATGAACTATTTAAAAAGTCACTTTTATACAATAGTGAAATTTCGAACGTAGTGTTGATCAATTAAAAAACAAGATTTATATATTTATAGATATAAATTTTTGACTTAATTTCCACAAATTTACGGACTATTTACAGCTGTTCAAGGTACAGTATGGTGACATTTCCGGTCAGACATGTAGGTGGAAGTACGGGTATTAAATGCGAAATATCTATTTTCGTGATTTTTCTGCATAATTTGATAGGTTGTCAATAACAGTGTTACTGTTTGTAAACACAATTACGGTTTGTTAAGGTTTAGATATTGTAACATTCAAATAAACGTTTTCCATATAATTTTTTTAAGTGAAACGTTTTGAATCATTATATACTGACCAAAATACATTTGTGTATTCATATGTTTCTATATGCAACTTTTAGTAACTTTAAGCTATACAATGGCGTCTTGATTTTATTAAGGGAGGAAACCGGAATATAAGGTAAAAACTCACGACCTTCAGCAGAAAATATAACAATCCACACGTAAATCTAAAGTCCACATCGCTCGCAGTAAGATTCGAACACGCAGCGTCATCGTTGACAGCCTGGCGAACAATAGTTGACCACTAATGTGATAGGGCTACAGTTTTCATATTTTTATATTTGTTTGTAGTGTTATTAGTTTCATAAAATATTATATATTTTATGATTTATCTTAACAGATCTGACTAATTTGCATATTATTTCAATTGCAGTACTTTATACTTTGTGTTCGTTCAGGTGTGACTGTATTTTCTTATTTTATTGGTCAACTTATTCTTGGCGGGAATCTATTGTTTTAGTCTCATTCTTTCTTTGTTCATACTTTTGGCTGTTGTCATTTTTGGTTGCCGTTATATTTTTGTATATCTTTGGATTTTGGATCTTGTTGGACAGTCTTTTCTATATTTTAAGGTCAGTCTTTACTAATATTCCTAGTATCATAATAGTCAAATCCTGTAACATTTCAGTGTAAAAGATATTTGTGAAAATGTATGTGTTTTGTTTGAGTGAGTGATTTGTGGTGGAGTGAGTGAGCATTTAAAGTTTAATATCGTATTAAACATTATAATCCAATTTCTTATAAACTTGCTTTTAAATTATAGTATGATTACTAAGCAGAACTTGCAATTTATAACTAGGAATTGCATAAAATTGATAATTTAACTTTAAAACTATTAAATTAATAGTTCACTACATAACCTATAATATCAGTAATTTCAGCTAGTTGTTTTAATGACAGATAATACTCAACTTGTGTACATAATGAAAATAATCTAATTTTCGATTCAAGAAAGGGAGATAATACAGTTTTTTTAGACTTAGCAGATTTGTATATAGTTAGTACAATATTTAAGATCGCAAATATTTATACTTCAGGTCAAAGAGAATATTGTATATATAATTGACACAATGTTACTGAAGTTCTTGTAAGAGCCTTCACACCTACACGTGAGGTATGTTTCTATGTGTTTTATGCAGTATTTAACCACTTGTGATAGTTTGCTAGTTAGCATGCAAACTTTAATGTCTTGTTCGATTTTTAACACTTGATTGCTCGTTTTCGTGTATTTATATTTCGGGTTTTGTCATTTACAGATTTAAACCTATTTTGGTTCTTGCTCGTATATAATTACGAGCATATGAACTTAGTAGAACTTGCACATTTTAAAATAACATTTAAGATGTTGTATCTATAATGAGACAAAAGTAATATTTTTAAAACTGCTAGAAAATGTAAATCATTTGCTAGTTCATGATTTTTAATATTATTATATTTAGTCTTATTTGTATATTATTGTTATTACAGGGCTTTTTGATTGTTTACCTGTAATTCAGGAATCTAAAATTCGAAATAAAATGTAGAACCCATGGAAGTGAGTTTACCTTATTTAAAGGCCTAAAGTAACTCTACTACACTAAATACTTTAACCACTCAGCCAAAGTGGACCCTGCAAGTATAAAATAAACATTTCAAAAATATAAATATATAATAAATATATTTTTTTCCGAAATGAAGAAATGGTTGTATATAAATTTTAAATAAGTGTAGCAACATAATTAATACTACAATTAACAACACAGCAAAAAGGTGAAGATAAACATTAAATCAATCGGGGAACGGGATAAGAATAAAAACACGGAAATATCACATGCACTTGGGGTCAGGATAATTTTTTTATGGAATAAAACGTCAATAAATGAGTTTACAGTGTGTATTCACTCGTTTGGTAACTAGTCTGTTGTTCGCTTGGATAGAAGAAAACACAAAATTTTAATGAAATACGATGTAACATAGTAAAGTTAAGTGGTAGTTATCAAGAGAATATTAAACGGACATGGCTCATTCCTGACTGGATACTTGGAACAGTATGTTTTTTTTAAATAAAACGTGGGGATTCCAGTAAATAAAACTTGAGCTATTTTTAGAACGTGGATAAGATTCATGCCTTGTTCTTATATAATAAAGAAAAATTATTATTTTTCTGAGGTCAATATTTCACAATGAGACATGTCAGACTAGTTACTAAATGAGTGAATACACACTGTAAACTCATTTATTGACGTTTTATTACAGAAAAAAATTATCCTGACCCCAAGTGCATGTGGCGGGAAATATAACATTAGATATACAAGTGCGTGGGGGCGTGAGTTGATAATGTTCCTTTTTATAACATATATTTAATCTGATTTCTCATAATCTTTATCTTCAAAAGTGGTCTTTAAGATACAAGGAATAAGCCTACTTGAAAACAAGTCACCAATATGGTATGATAATCTGACACCGCCATCCCTTGTTAACATCATTAAAAAACCTGTGATGTAAACCCACATGTAGTTAAATAAAAGTAAAATTAATAGACCTGTTGTATAGTAATACATAATTCCCGTCTCGCATGCAATGCGGGATAAATAATCAAAAGCTAAACTGAGGAAACCAGTGTACTTCAAGAATAACAGACAAACAATGTTGTGTCTTCATTGGCTGTTAAAGCAGGAAATTTGACATGCAACAAATGAGTAGAGCTAAGTTAGGAATTAAAACCCCCGCATGATTACGGGGCTGTAGCAATCATAACAGCTAGACCGACCGCCGTTCTAAGCTGATTGAGAAACAATCACAAATAGGGTACGATGAAAAAAGAGGAAAAATATGCAAGATAGCGAGAATCAAACTGTTTGAGAAGGAAAGTGGCATTAATTTGTGTATGTTAATGATAAAATATGTATCATAAAACTTAAACGGAGAAACTCGGAAATTGCCGTAAATTTCCGAAGTGTGACGTTAATTGTCGCAAACAGGTCTACATTAACAATATTGGTGAATATGATGCATCTAGGAACTAACCCTAATGCATTCTTGGATATTGCCTCTGATCTGTATTTTATTGACAAATGACTCCGGTAAGGAAAAAAAATTTAATTGTTTTCCGGCTTACTGACAAGGTTCACATTAACTATCTTACCACGTAATGTATGATGCAATTAGAGATGCTAAGAACAGTGTATGCTTCAGTTGCTGCCTCTAACCTATATTTTGCGGTTGTCTGATTTGGCTATCTAAACATTGTGTACTTACAATAAAGTGATGTAAATAATAACAATACATATTTTCATTTAACATTAAAACAGTACGTATTTTTGTCTACAAAGAAAAATAAAGCTTAGAGACGGTTAGCTTTGTAGGAAATACTTGTTCCATAATAAAATCAATATTATCAAAGAGTGCAATACATTAATTCGGTATTTCCACACATGGTGTCATTCGAATCAGTAAAATTTCGGAGGCTTCCGAAAGAGGCGAAAAACAGATTGCATTATAACTCTCTGTAAAAATGGATCAACAAGACATTTCAAGGCTACTGCAAAACGCAGAACTTAAAGAAATTTTATTCATATCATTCTAAATTTTTTTCAGCTAAAAATCTCTCACTATAATTGTAGGGTTCTCACTGCTGCTCAGCGCGCCTCGGTGTGGCTGATTGGGGATGCCTTCTCGTTGGGGGGTTGCCAGGTTAGAATAATGGAAAGCCTTACCGAGGACAACATTGGGTAACGTGTTTGGAGAGTGTCACGCTCCTTGCACAATAAGACCATTTTTGTAGATATTGATAAGAGTTGAATCATGTAATCACTAAAGGCACAATTTTCCGCCATTATCCATACCCCATACCTTCCAGTAACATTAAAAAATTTCGCCCGATGGTCCATTTTTCCCCGAGTTGATTTCTTGTTAATTAACTTGTTCTCGTCAAGAATAAAGCTGAAATACTGTTCACTGGATGTAAAAATGTAAAACAAACATTCAATAGGTCGGTTAATCAACTAAAATTCAAAACCACAAATTTATTGCGAAAAGTTTGAGGAAAGAATTTTAACGAAAATTAAATAGGAGTAGAGACGGATTTTGCGATTACGATTACAGTATATTTATTTCATTTTATTCGGCGATTTCCAAAAGTACCGCAATACAATACTGCCGTACAACCTTGTCTGTCGGCGATAGCAAGGTCACCACGTAGTCGACATTGAATCTGTCCGAAATCTTTTGTGCCTTTTGTGAATTTTAGCTTTATTATATAACCTTGTTATTTTTGCGTTATATATGAATAATACATTACCTGTTTTTGAGGTGAAAGAAATTCTCTAATTGTGGTTTTTAAAATAATTTTCCAGGAAAACATTATGAGGTGTCATTAACATTACTAATGGTTCCCAGACATTTAATTATGTAATGATGGGCGTTCTTTTATGTTATTTGATTTCTTTACACGGTATGTTAATATTTTTTTATTTCTCACTAATGAGACAGCGTGGTAATTATTTTTAGCAGGTTGAGATTTCCTTTTCTCAACCCGTGGGTGGATAAGAATTTCACGCTCCTTTCCCCGTAAAAATGTATTGTGACGTCCACTGTCGGTTCAGCAATAAAAATTATAGAATATTTGCTTTAGTTGTGTTGGTTTACTATGCCTTTTTAAATATTAACATGAAAACAACATATCTAAGCTTCCATGACCCAATTTATGCCACAATATGATAGCGGTACACGGGGACGCAACATGTGTACACTGGAGATTAGAACTTGTCCTGCTGTTTATGTTTATTTTTAAAATTAGGCACTAAATAAATAGAAACTGAGCAAGGCAATTATTATTTCGACCGTTTTAATATTAATGTGCGATTTCAATTTATTTTAAGCAAGGGTCCTTGTTATCCCAGAAGTTAGTCATTTACTATTGATCACGTGGTCTGTCACACTGAGGTTGCTGATTCGTGATTCTCACTGCGGCAGAGTGTGCTCGACTACAATCTTAATTAACAAAGACTGGCATTTTTCCTACAATAAGTAAGGTCGCGGTTTTTTCGGGAACACTTGATTCCTGCCCGAATTAAAATTAACTCGTCTCTATAGCTAAAAATAGCTAAAACTGACGTTTAACACACTTCTAACAAACAAACAAACAAAAACAATACATTTTAAACGACAACTGACATATACTGTATAATAACACAAAATAAACAACAGTACGTAATAGATCTACACATACCAAGTATATCCACTACCAGATTTTCAGTTTTAAAATAACTACTAACTAGAATCTGATGAAAATTTCATTCTGTTTAAAATGCTGACAGGGCAAATATCGTTTGAATTATATGTCATTTCAAACGAGCGACCATTACTGGAACAGCCGCAGATATCAGGCCTACATTCTGCAACATTAACAGTCTTGAAGCACGATCTGTTAAAATATCGGATGTTGTTAAAGGATATGTTATTTATCATGAACTCAGCACTGCTTCCTTGGGTGACAGTGTCAGAGGTACAATTCAGACGGGCAGTCTGTCCTCTGAAGACTCGAGTTGGACCAGATAATTGTAAAATGTGAGCTGTTATAATACCTACAACGAATGTAACTTATATATGTAAAGCTTGACTCATTCCAACAAAGACAAAATCTATGATTTCTTTTATATTGCTTCTGAGAATGTTGCTTTGTTTACATGAGAGATTTCCCGTGACGCGCGTCTTTACAAACAGCTACTTTATTGTATCAATAATAAAGCTTCTACAGAAAATAAACTCATTCATACTAACATGATAAAGAGATTTCCTACAGAAAGTCGGATGTTTTCTTCCGGTATCGCGGCTTCCACCTCCAATAAAGCCAGACGCCATGATATAGCTGAAACATTGCTGAAAGTGGCGTTAAACACGATTCAAACAAACAATCAAAAATAAATTAAACATTAAAGAAATAATCCGTATAATGTGTTAATTATTTCCTTTGAACTATTTTGAGGTTTACTCTATTAGTCTTCTTTTAATGATGTGATATTTATCCATGTGTGGAGACCCGCTCAACACTTCTAGAACATTTTTTATCTGTTGTATATTATTGACTCACTTACAGTAAAACATATTTGTATACTACGGGTATAATTTTAAATTGAATATTTAAAGAATACAAAAGAAAAAAGTACTATGGAACTAGTTAGAGGACGATAGATTGCTGTTTGCGAGATATATAGGATCTAACACCGGTGGGAGGGCAAGACGGGAAAATCTTAGACACCCAAGTGAAAAGATTTCTGGTCTCCAACGAGGCTCTGCCGAGTTGGAGACCAAAAGAAATCTTTTACGCGAGTGTCTGAGATTTTCCGGTCTTGCACAACCACCGGTGTTTGATTCTATTTCTCACTTATTCGTTAAAAAAAAATCCGGTTCTGTTCTATTAAAAGATGGCAACAAATAGAATTACATGTATCTACCCTAAACGTAATCTCCAGTGTACACATGTTGCGTCCCCGTGTACCGCTATCATATTGTGGCATAAATTGGGTCATGGAAGCTTAGATATGTTGTTTTCATGTTAATATTTAAAAAGGCATAGTAAACCAACACAACTAAAGCAAATATTCTATAATTTTTATTGCTGAACCGACAGTGGACGTCACAATACATTTTTACGGGGAAAGGAGCGTGAAATTCTTATCCACCCACGGGTTGAGAAAAGGAAATCTCAACCTGCTAAAAATAATTACCACGCTGTCTCATTAGTGAGAAATAAAAAAATATTAACATACCGTGTAAAGAAATCAAATAACATAAAAGAACGCCCATCATTACATAATTAAATGTCTGGGAACCATTAGTAATGTTAATGAAACCTCATAATGTTTTCCTGGCAGATTATTTTAAAAACCACAATTAGAGAATTTCTTTCACCTCAAAAACAGGTAAATGTATTATTCATATATAACGCAAAAATAACAAGGTTATATAATAAAGCTAAAATTCACAAAAGGCACAAAAGATTTCGGACAGATTCAATGTCGACTACGTGGTGACCTTGCTATCGCCGACAGACAAGGTTGTACGGCAGTATTGTATTGCGGTACTTTTGGAAATCGCCGAATAATTAAGAAATAATTCACGGAGGCTGTGGTTTATCATTGTTTTACCACAGGGTGACCATTTATGTCGTATTATTTTATCCTGAGCGACAGCGAGGGATAAAATAACGACATAAATGGTCATCCCGTGGTAAAACAATGATAAATCACAGCCTCCGTGAATTATTTCTATTCTAATAAGACAATTAGAGTACATTTATAATATTTTCGTACCTATAGGAAACATCATTTCCGCCATAAACTGGCTGTTCCGTCAATGTAACACACAATATACTGCAACGGATAATTATAGCGCGTGTCGCTATTTATAAGATTTATACGTCATATGCAATAGCTTTCCGGTGGGAGTTACAGTTTTGTAATTGGAACAGCCATTTAAAACACGCCCTTCTCAGCGCGTGTTGCTCATAGATAAATCATTTTTTTACCACAGTTGTGGTCTCAAAGCCTTTAAAGAACGTCATATTAGAAAATGAAATAATTATACTGTAATCGTAATCGCAAAATCCGTCTCTACTCCTATTTAATTTTCGCTAAAATTCTTTCCTCAAACTTTTCGCAATAAATTTGTGGTTTTGAATTTTAGTTGATTAACCGACCTATTGGATGTTTGTTTTACATTTTTACATCCAGTGAACAGTATTTCAGCTTTATTCTTGACGAGAACAAGTTAATTAACAAGAAAGCAACTCGGGGAAAAATGGACCATCGGGCGAAATTTTTTAATGTTACTGGAAGGTATGGGGTATGGATAATGGCGGAAAATTGTGCCTTTAGTGATTACATGATTCAACTCTTATCAATATCTACAAAAATGGTCTTTATTGTGCAAGGAGCGTGACACTCTCCAAACACGTTACCCAATGTTGTCCTCGGTAAGGCTTTCCATTATTCTAACCTGGCAACCCCCCAACGAGAAGGCATCCCCAATCAGCCACACCGAGGCGCGCTGAGCAGCAGTGAGAACCCTACAATTATAGTGAGAGAGTTTTAGCTGAAAAAAATTTAGAATGATATGAATAAAATTTCTTTAAGTTCTGCGTTTTGCAGTAGCCTTGAAATGTCGTGTTGATCCATTTTTACAGAGAGTTATAATGCAATCTGTTTTTCGCCTCTTTCGGAAGCCTCCGAAATTTTACTGATTCGAATGACACCATGTGTGGAAATACCGAATTAATGTATTGCACTCTTTGATAATATTGATTTTATTATGGAACAAGTATTTCCTACAAAGCTAACCGTCTCTAAGCTTTATTTTTCTTTGTAGACAAAAATACGTACTGTTTTAATGTTAAATGAAAATATGTATTGTTATTATTTACATCACTTTATTGTAAGTACACAATGTTTAGATAGCCAAATCAGACAACCGCAAAATATAGGTAAGAGGCAGCAATTGAAGCATACACTGTTCTTAGCATCTCTAATTGCATCATACATTACGTGGTAAGATAGTTAATGTGAACCTTGTCAGTAAGCCAGAAAACAATTAAATTTTTTTTCCTAACCGGAGTCATTTGTCAATAAAATACAGATCAGAGGCAGTATCCAAGAATGCATTAGGGTTAGTTCCTAGATGCATCATATTCACCAATATTGTTACTGTAGACCTGTTTGCGACAACGTCACGATTTGGAAATTTACGGCAATTTCCGATTTTCTCCGTTTAAGTTTTATGATACATATTTTATCATTAACATACACAAATTAATGCCACTTTCCTTCTTAAACAGTTTGATTCCCACTATATCTTGCATATTTTTCCTCTTTTTCATCGTACCCTATTTGTGATTGTTCACGCTTTTCTCAATCAGCTACGAACGGCGGTCGGCATATTATGATTGCTACAGCCCCGTAATCATGCGGGGTTTTCATTTCTAACTTAGCTCTACTCATTTGTTGGCAAATCGGCAGCAATTTCCTGATTTAACAGCAAATGAAGACACAGCATTGTTTGTCTGTTATTCTTGAAGTACGACTGGTTCCTCAGTTTAGCTTTTGATTATTTATCCCGCATCGCATGCGAGACGGGAATTATGTATTACTATACAACAGGTCTATTAATTTTACTTTTATTTTAACTACATGTGGGTTTACATCATGGGTTTTTTAATTATGTAAACAAGGGATGGCGGTGTCAAATTATCATACCATATTGGTAACTTGTTTTCAAGTAGGCACATTCCTTGTATCTAAAAGACCACTTTTGAAGATAAAGATTATGAGAAATCAGATTAAATATATGTTATAAAAAGAAACATTATCAACTCACGCCCCCACGCACTTGTATATATTTCCCACAGGTACTTGGGGTCAGGATAATTTTTTTATGGAATAAAGCGCCAATAAATGAGTTTACAGTGTGTATTCACTCGTTTGGTAACTAGTCTGACATGTCTCATTGTGAAAGATTTATCTCAGAAAGATAATAATTTTTTCTGTATTATATAAGTTCTTACATAATAAAGAAAATTTTATTATTTTTCTGAGGTCAATATTTCACAATGAGACATGTCAGAATAGTTACCAAATTATCCTGAACCCAAGTGCCTGTGATATTTCCGTATTTTTATTCTTATCCCGTTCCCCGATTGATTTGATGTTTATCTTCACCTTTTTGCTGTGTTGTTAATTGTTGTATTAATTATGTTGCTACACTTATTTAAAATTTATATACAACCAATTCTTAATTTCTGAAAAAAATATATTTATTAGGGATTTATATTTTTGAAATGTTAATTTTATACTTGCAGGGTCCACTTTGGCTGAGTGGTTAAAGTATTGTGGTCAACTATTGTTCGTCAGGCTGTCAACGATGACGCTGCGTGTTTGAATCTTACTGCGAGCGATGTGGACTTAAGATTTACGTGTGGATTGTTATGTTTTCTGCTGAAGGTCGTGAGTTTTTACCTTATATTCCGGTTTCCTCCCTTGATAAAATCTAGACGCCATTGTATAGATTAAAATTATTAAAAGTTGCATATAGAAACATATGAATATACAAATGTATTTTGGTCAGTATATAATGATTCAAATCGTTTCACTTAAAGAAATTATATGGAAAACGTTTATTTGAATGTTATAATATCTAAACCTTAACAAACCGTAATTGTGTTTACAAACAGTAACACTATTATTGACAACCTATCAAATTATGCAGAAAAATCCCGAAAAAGATATTTATAGGATAATTAATTGGGCGGAGTGAATATCTAAAATATGATCACGAGTGCCGCATAACGCATCTGATGAAACGAGTGCGCGAAACTTGTTCCGCGCACGAGTTTAATCTGATGCTTTATGCCGCACGAGTGATCATATTTTGAATATTCACGATGCCCAATTGATTATCCTATTTATTATATAGATCAAAATTGTTTTCGTAAAATTTTACGATGAATATCTGGATAGTACAAAACCAACTGCAACATGGCCGCCCTTATCTGGATCAGGACGCCAGCTAACTAATATTTCGTTCTGAAATAACAAATAAGGATATTGTCACGCTAAATGACATGTAATAGGATATTGTTCTAGCAGGTTCCGGTCTATTAGCGAACAATTATTTTAGCTTTTGTGTTTTGATCATCGAAAAGACACATTTTGGCGGCAAAAAACCAGAGAGTGAAAATAAACGAAAATTTTCACATTGGTTGTTCCGTGATTCCTGTTACTCGGAAAATTCGATATTTCATCTCTATCTATATAATAATTCTCATTTAATACCAGTACTTCCACCTACATGTCTGACCGTCACCATACTGTACCTTGAACAGCTGTAAATAGGCAGTAAATTTTTGTAAATTAAGTGAAAAATTTATATCTATAAATATATAAATCTTGTTTTTTAATTGATCAACACTACGAAACTTCAATATTGTATAAAAGTGACTTTTTAAATAGCTCATTTGTTTCATGTACACATCGTACTTGTTAAAAATAACCACTTACACATTCCAAGCTCTTAATTTATTTTTAAAGTTTGAAGTTAAGATATTTTTAAACTTTTCAAGGCAATATAACTTCTCCCAAACGGTTGAAGATGTCTCATCGGATAACTTACAAATACTATCTTCCACTAATTACCGTCTCCCATGGGAGACGGTATACATAGTCAAATGATGAACAATCTTCGGAGTAAATGACTATCTGTTAATTGATTGGGTGGTTCATGAAATCTATAAATACTTTTGTCATATCATTGGTTGACGCCATGAAAGCACTAGTATGTGTACTGAAATTTCGATGTTCAATCGGGATTGTAATCGGAATTTCTGTATATCCTTTAGCGGAAAAACCCGAATCACTATTTTCCCGCGCTTTTTGTGTCGGAAAGTAACGAACTGGTAACGGAAAGCGACGAAGTTGTTTTTTTCCCGCGGTTTTCAAGGCGGAAACTGGCAAAGATGGTGGAGATAGCGTGCGTTTGTTTACAAACAACAGAATACGGAGATAGAAGAGGCGTGTGTTTATTTACAAACAACAGAATTATTATTCAGAGGTTATATTTAACATGTTGTGCACTCGTGGAAATATCCATCAAGGTTCTGTTGCAAGTCGTGGAATGGGTTTTCAATGTACAATAATAGCAATTGTTTCAATTTTTGCATTTTTAAGTGGCAAGTTCTCAATTCCAGATCAATGGACAAGTAATACGATTGATCAAATTATTACAGATGGAAGTTGCTTGTATGATCAATATATTTTCCCAAATGAACCTCGTTACTTGTCACATAATGAAATACCCAGAAGTGTTGAGATGTGGGACAGATATTTTGAAACCACTGTCCATGATGATATTTTTCATGGTGTTGTTGGTATGCCCAGCAATGTTATAACTTTATCATCTAGTATTGAGACAGCAATACAAAACGGGCTGCAAGTGTCTAACACGGTGGTTTTTACAGCAGCAGGTTTAACTACTTCAATGTTGTTTAATGGTGAACATTATTACATCTTTGATTCTCATTCACGTGATCAAAATGGCCTTGCAAATGCCTTTGGAACTGCTGTACTTTTACGGTTTGAAAGTTTTCAAGATTTACTAGATTATATTCATAATACTTATCATTGGTATGAATTTAACATATCCCCTGTTTTTGTTAGCATATCATTATTGTCAGATACAACACAAAATGTTTTTTCAAACGGCAATGAATCACAAGCTCTAGCTACTTCACAATGCATTATAACAGATATTGTTCATTCATGTGAATTCAGTAAATTTTCAAAAAATATATCCGAACAAAAAAATGGAGAATGTTTTTCTCATAGTACTTCTATATTTAAAGAATTCAACAGTTCAACAAAGACAGATTTGTCTGAAGCACAGCCTAATGGTACAGGTGCTTATTGCATAGACTTTACAAGTGAAAATAATTGTAGCACTGTGCCAAAAACTCATGAAGAAAAGTTATGTGATAATCTGGAATTAATTCATGTGCCAGAGAGTGCTATTGATAATTTTATTTCTAATTTTTGTCCGAATGAAATACAAATAAATATATGTCGTAAATCTAAAACAAAATTTTCATCTGCTGATCATGATATCAGTGACGAACATGATAATAGTTGTGAAAGGTCAAATAAACATTTGAATGATCATTCTTATTGTAAAAAAAGTAAACCAATTACAGGTAATGGAAACAAACAGAATATTTATAATTACAACATAAATATTCAATCTGATGAATTGTTTGGTGAATCACACAGAGATAATGATGTTTCAAATTTGAACAAACAGTTTGTTAGTCATATTAAAGAAATTCCTCATTTTACATGTTGTTCTTGTGACAGATTTTTATTTCAGGATCAGCTATTTTATAGTAAAGCACAAATTGCGTCATTGCGAATTTCTACAGGTGATATTCTTTGCAACTTTTGTTATCGGTACATTAATAAAGGACAAATTCCTTACAGAAATATACAAAAAAATAAATTATATGTTGGCGAAGTTCCTAGATGTCTCCAGAACTTGACTTTAGTTGAAAAAAGGTTGATCAGCAAGATAAATACATTTTTAACTATTATTGTGTTGCCATGTTATCCTGTTGGACAGTATGCACAAAAAGGATTTGCCATTCATTTTCAAACCAATATTTCTCAAGTTTGATCTTTTCTTCCTAGAATTACAAATGACATCGGCTTTGTGACTTTTTCCGGGTCAAATGATTACAAAAGATTACCATATAATAAAAAGAAAGTAAGTGATGCACTAGATTGGCTGATTGATAATAATTATTTATACAGAAATGTAAGTTTGCAATTGTGTTTGATGGAAGATGATTTAGACATACCAAAGTATATAAGGGAAATAATGCTAGTAGTCCCATTTTGACTGCTGGTGATGTTCAATCAGTTAATTGTTCAAACGTTTTAAGAGAAAATTCCTACATGTTTATGAAAAAGATAAGAGGAACAGCTGCTTATTGGAAAAATACTTTAATGAATTTGCTAGCAATGATAAGAAACATTGGTCCCCCTACTTTATTCATCACCTTGTCTTCGAATGACTTTCATTGGAAAGAACTTGCTATGACATTACAATTACAAGATCATGAAAAAAATATTGACCTGAATTCATTGCCAAATTAGAGTTTCAAGCAAGAGGTAGCCCACATTTACATTTTTTATGGATTGAAAATGTCCCCACTATTGAAGCTGGAAGTAGTTCAATTGAATTGATATCATATATTGACAGTATTATATCTACACAAATTCCAGATGAAAAGCAGTGTCCACATATGCATAAATTGGTGAAAACGTTACAAACACATTCACATAGAAAATATTGTCAACGTAGAGGTAAATGTCGCTTTAATTTTCCATATCAAGTTTGCAATTCTACTAGAATACTTTCTGTGGTAGAATTAGGTAACTTAAAAAAGAAGTTTTATGAAACTAAGAGAACAGATACTGACATCATGATAAATCCTTACAATCCTGTTATACTGCAGCATTGGAAAGCAAACATGGATACACAATTGATTAATGGCCCATATGGTATTGCTTGCTATATTTGTAGTTATATTTGCAAATCAAAACCTGATGCCTTGAAAAATGCATTGTCTGATTTATTGTCTAGTTTAAGATCTCAACACCCACCAAAAACCTTTACAGCATAAGATGTTTAGTGTAGGAATGTGTGTTCTGAAGCACAGAACTTTATCTGCTCAGGAAGCTGCATATCGCTTAAGTGATTTAAATTTTACATCTAGTACAAGAGAAACCATTTATTTGTCTGCTCTACCCCCTCATAAGCAATACAAGAAACTCAGAAAAAGAGATGAAATACAAGCTTTAGATCCCAGTAGTCATGACATATTTTATTCAAACTTAATTGATGATTATCATAATAGACCACAATGTCTTGAAAATATTTGTTTGTTCAAGTTTGCTCAGTGTTATAAGAAACAATACTCAAAACCAAAGTCTGACCAAATGCACACTAAATTTCTACATTCCAATCACTTTGTATGTATGCGTAGAAAACATGCAGTTGTCAGAATACTACAAGCTTCTTTTAACACGGATGATTAATACTATGGTTTAATATTGCTTTACTTTCCACACAGAAAGTATAGTGAAATATTGACAAATTGTTCAAATCCAAGAATAGCATTTATGCAAAAACATTCTTCCTTTGATGCAACAGCTTTACAATCATGTTACACAAATCCTCCAATAGATAATGCTATTCGTGCAATACAGTTTTCAAATTTACCTAATTTATGTGATGCTATACCTCACTCACATGATGAAGAGAACTTTCAATTGGATGTAGACAATGCACATGTACTTTAACAAATGAAACACAAAGTGCAGAAAACTATATTAATAATGTTTCAATTTCAAATGGAGATCATTTGAAAATACAACAATTAAATGATATTGAAATTGAATGGCATTCTTTGACAACTGGAATTAATCCTAGTGTTTTAGCTCATATGCTAGAAAAACTGACTTTTGATCAGAAGAAAGTTTTTGATTATGTGAAAAACAAATTTGAGAGCAAATCCTTTCCTTTTCATCTGTTTATCACAGGTGGTGCTGGTGTAGGTAAAAGTTTTTTAACATCTGTTTTAGTTCAATGGATGAGACTTAGTACAGCCTTAAATAAATAATGGCAGTGATCCAGTATGTTTATGTGCTCCCACTGGTATTGCTTCTTATCATATTAAAGGTACCACTATTCACAATGCATTTAAATTACCAGTTCAGCATGGATGGAATATGACTTTCTTAGAATTAGGCGTTGTTGCCTTGCAAAAGCTGAAAAGAGAATTTCAACATGTGCATACCATAGTTATTGATGAAATAAGCATGGTCAGTTCTTTACAATTGACTTACATACATAGGCGTTTGGCTGCTATTAAAAATAATGACATTCCTTTTGGCGGATTAAATGTTATTGTTGTTGGAGATTTTTTCCAGCTTTAGCCTGTACGTGGTGTATATGCCTATAAAAATACTTTTTTGTGGCCACTTTTTAATCATTTCATTTTAAATCAAAATATGAGGCAATGTGAAGACACTATATATGCTCAAATTTTGAATAGAATAAGAATTGGAGCTTTTACAGATACTGATGTTGCTCTTCTCAAAACTAGATTATTATCTTTTAACATTACTGACCAGTCTGTTTTGCATATTTTTCCAACAAAACAAGAAGTAAAGCTTCATAATGCTAAAATGCAAAACCTGTTACCAAGCACATATCATACATTTGAAGCAAGTCATACATTTTCTGCAAAAGATATTGGAAAGAGCGAAACAGTGTCTTCAGAATATATTCCTCCAGATGATAGAGATGCTGGTGGGCTTCCTTTAGATAGTGTTTTATCAGTTGGCACAAGAGTAATGCTTATCAGGAATTTAAATGTTCAGTATGGCTTAGTAAATGGTGCTCTTGGTATAGTTGAATTTATTGAAATAAAAGGTAACAGTGAACCAACAATAAAAGTACGATTCCCTGATTTATGTTTGCCCATTTCATTGTCTGCTTCTTTGAATTTAGTTGATATTCCAATATATGATCAAGAATATTTGTATAATGGAAGATATATAACACGACATAACTACCCATTAATTCCTTGTTGGGCAACTACTATTCATAAAGTTCAAGGCCTGTCATTAGATAAAGCAGCGATTTCGATTGGAGCATCAATATTTCAAAAAGGTCAAGCTTATGTGGCATTAAGCAGAGTTAAAACTTTAAAAAATTTGTATTTACTTGCCTTTTCTGAACAAAAATTGCAATGTGATCCTGATGTGATAAATCAGTATTTAATCATGCATATGAGAAATGAAGCAATCATTCTTACTGATGTCAACTTAAAGTATACACATTTTACCTTGTTTATAATACTAGTTATATTTACAGAAAATAGGTTCAAGTAATACAAAATTATAGTGAAGAGATATTTTAAGTAACCAGAATATTAACTATATGTACATGTATGCTATTGGTATATGAAATAATATGACTGAATATTTTTATGGTTAAATTTGTATCTGGACTATCATCGCCAGGCCATACAGAATACTATGTCTGTTTAAGGTTACATGCAAAGGAAAAAAATAGAGTAGACAGGTAGGCATTTTCATTCTGTTATATTTGTTCATTTTTTGTAAAATGAAATAAATGTTTTTTGTCATTAGTGCACAATTTTAAAGAATTATAACTGAAGTAGAACTGGAGGTAGGAAATGACATCATTGTCAAACATATTATGTATTTTTGTAAAACACATTTTTACAAATATTTAAACAGATTGGAATTAAATTTGTTGAAAGTGACTGCCTAAATACTCGTTCTTATTATATTTAAATCTTTGCAGTAATCAATTCATAACGAGCAGCATAATATTTTTGCAATCTCTTGCAACACGTTCATATTAGTCCACATTAATTTCTTTGCTTTGAACTATTGGTATAATTCATTTTATTAATTTAGTAAAACATGTAAAAGTCAGATAGGGAACCAGTTTACATTGATTAATTCCGTTTATTAAAAAATATGCTAGAAGATGCTAAGAAAAAAAATTTCTGACCAAAAATTGGAATACAATTAAAAGAGGGCATAGGTTGACTGTTTAAAATGACAGAACTTATGGTCTGTCATTACTGAATCTCATAAAACAAGGATCAAACAAGAAAAATTTATAAAATCTTTGCTTTTGAACAAGGCAACGTTAAAACCACAAGATATGTAGATAATTTAACTTTTTTGCTTAGAGTCACACTTCCACCCAATCCCTGCATATTTGAGAGCCAGTGAAGCTAGGATTTGTAAGAAAAACGGATGTCAGAATACCACTTTTGATGAAGATCATCATATTTTTACTTTCACTTAAATATACCGATAAAATTATCTAGGGTTGCAACAAAATTAAAGGTCAGTCAAGTAACTATAAACAGACATAATTTTTGTTTGGTCCCAGCTTTGCCTTTTAATACCTTTTGATTCTGTGCTAATTTTTGCAGTTTTCTCAGCAATTACTAGTACTTAACTGATCGGAAGTATATTTATATTTGTTACAATAGCATTAAAAAACTAAATATTATTCAAGATTCATGCTTGGTGGGCTTGATACATTCATATATTTGTTTATCAAAATGAGTTAGATATTGTTTTCTTTTTCATAATTACATATATCATGATATATATCCAGTTTTTGTTTTATGTCTGTGGATCATATGATATAACATGTATGTCTATATTTTTTTGTACTAAATAACGAGCAATGACTTTAATGTTATTACAGATGCTTTCATTGAGTCAGATTAGTGGATTAGATCCAGACAAACCTTGCATGGATACTATACATTGCAATGTCATACAAAAAGAATCAATAAAGTATAAAGATAATAAGTCGATGGGAAAAGTACTTTTAGCAGATTCATCAGCTTTAGCAACTGCCTTAGTTTACGATGATGACACCTTAGATATAATGATGCCAAATTGTGGCATCCAAATAAAAGATTTTATACCAAAGAAATCTGGGTAAGCTTATTATTTATAAAGGGACTTTTATAAATGTGATGAGTTTTTAAATTATTATGTGAATATATAGTAATCGTCACTTTCTATTTGTCTCCATCTGTTCACATCCCTTGTAAGCGCAACTCCTCCTAAACCGCTTGATGAAATTTAATGAAACTTGGCATAAAGGAAGTACATTATATGTAAATGTGCATGAACGATTTTTAATCACCTCGAATATCATTAAGGGGAGATAATTAGACTGCATTCACACAGAATTTGTTTTGAGAAAACGTGTGTGGAAGTAGTTTAATGTGTGTAAACTAGTTTCACAATCAGTTTGTTCTCATTAATCAACTTAATTAAAATTCAAGGCTAAACATAGGAATTGTTCGCATTATGTATTGAATTGTACATGTAATCTAAATGTACTAAACATGTAACAAGTAAATAATCATGCTTTTTTTGGAAATGAGCTTTGTACTAAAGCATAAAATAAGTATTGATTTTCATGCAGGGATATACAATAAGTTTTTCATCATTGTTGCCGCCTGGTCTCCTAACTTCAAAGATTTCTGCGCCCAGTCAAAAAGTTAGGTACTCACACATTTCCATATTTTTTTCATTATGAAAATGAATACACAACCATTATTTGCAATTGTTCAACAAATTAAAAGAATAGAACTAGAATTTAAAAAAGACATCAATGTCAAGCAAATAATATTATGTAGTTAATTTAAAATGTGCTATTACAAGTATTTAAACACATTTAAATTTAGTTTTTTTTTAAAATTTGCTGCAACAGTACTAATTTGTATTATGTTTAAAATTGCAAAACTTATTTCAAATCTAGCTCCGAAATTTTGCTTTGAACTGGTATCCAATATTTGCTTTGAACTGGTATCCAATATTATTTTCACTTTATTCTGTATGTACAATTAAACGTTAGATGGGACTAACTAACACTGTCTGGCACGTAAACATGATAAGCATTACACAAATAAAAATATTATGATTTCTAACCAATATGGGTATAAAATTGATAGGGGACATTCTGCTTCAGTTTAGAATGAGGGGACAAAATTTGCGGAAATTGAAATGGAAATGGGTTGACCCTAAACAAATTATCACATATTTGAAAGTCACCTGGATGATCAAAAATCAAACTTTACTCACACATGTGATTTTTTACTTGCCTTCTGCGTCTGAGAATTGCTAGTGTAAATTCCGGTTTTTCCGCTTTTTTTCGTATTCAATGAAAAGGGGTGTTCATTTATTTAGCATCCTTCATCGATAAAAAGATAGATTTTAGCTGAACACTTCACTATTAACTAAATATCTTGATTTAAAATAAAAATGTATCTCATAAAAAGATGAATAAAAATGATGTATCTTGTATATTACAGGGAAATAATAATCAACAAAATATCGAAAGTGTTTATTTCTAAAACTTTGGAATTACCACAGGACATCAGACAGAAGATAGATGATTTAAAGCATAAAAAAGAATTCACAGTTCTGGATGCCAGTACCTCACCAAAGAAAACCTCAATTGGTGTCATCAAAGGTGTTGTAGCAAAGGTAATGCATGATAATACAACATGTATTAACATTTGGGAATCAATATGTCTATTAATGCATGCATACATGTACTTTCAATAGTTGTCACTTTACTTTTTAATAAACATGTATATGGAACAAAGGAAGGACTTGATGTGTATAATTCTAAAGAGTAACCTGTTCTTGTACCTGCGAGGACTTGACAAAGGGTATTTAATTTTTCTTTTGCTTACATGTACATATGTATGTTTGTATGAATATTTTTATCTAGATTTTCTTAAATATTCCACATGGGAATAAATTAATTTTGCAAGAATACTGACTTTTGATTGGCTGGAAAATATTTTTATCAGAGGATGGAAAACAAATTTGATCTTCATGGAGACATGCACCATTTTACGTCATATATTACTCCATGGGAAACTAACAGTTTTTATGTTGATCTTTTTTTCAAAAATATCCAGTTACAAAAATAAAATTGTTGAGTTTATTCTATTGTTTAAATTTATTTATAAGTATTAACTACAAAAAATATTTTCTCCATCAAGGCAGGGGCTGCTCTGGCTTCTAAAAAGCTGGCACCAAAAAAATCGCCAACTGCAATTTTCCGTCGCCAGTTTTGTAAAAGTGTCGCCATATTAGAAATCAATAGATCGCTATATGACATGGCGAAATTGTTTAACATTATGTGTGATATATTCTGTAACGTCAGACGAAATCCAAGTTTGCCGGACTGTTAATTCAATTTTTCACAAGTTTGTATTTTAATCATGAACAGATGTGTGAGTGATTTCTTGTTGGCAGAAAACCAAAATTTTACTGTAATTTATTAGAAACATCTATTCCCGTGAATGAACATAAAACCGGAAATACTAAAAATAGAACTACGCATGTGTAAGAGTTTTCTAATTACGAAATTAAGACGGACATCCGGTCCGGAAATCACTCAACAACGACGTCAGTTTTCATACCTGTATTTTATTAATTACATTATAAAAAAATATTACTACAAAAATTTGTTTTGTTATTTTTATAAATTAATTAACAGCATCAATTGTTTTATTACACGTCTGCTAAAATGTGATGCAGGTAAGGCTGCTTTTCATCAGACAACTTTGTTGATTCATTTATTGCCGATTTCCGTTTAATAACTCCAAATAACACACATGTCACTGGATACTACACATTACACGTGTATTAACGACCATAGAAGCCGACAAAGGATCTTTAATGATGCAATCGTCGATTACCGATAAATTTAAAACGTGCATGCATCGTTTAACACTATAAAACCTTGGCGCCAAAAAAATCACCAGACGCAGTATTTTGTCGCCAAATGGAAAAAAAAATCGCAATTGGCGACATTGGCGACGCCCAGCGCGACCCCTGCAAGGGATAACAAAATTTCTGTTTTGCACATTTAATATTATACAATGTGCAAAATGGAAATTTTGATATCCCTTGATGGAGAAAATATTTTTTGTAGAACTTTAGTCCTTAAACATATTGATATGTGCCATGGTAATTTGGTAGAACAAACTGCTTGTCCTAAATGATTTTTTGCATGGAATTTTACATTGTTTGTACTTCTGGTTTGGGATGCGAGGACACATTCCTTCATTTTTAGCTCACCTGACCCGAAGGGTCATGTGAGCTATTGCCATCACTTGGCGTCCGTCGTCCTTAACTTTTCTCCATAAATCTTCTCCTCCAAAATCACTAAAGGGATTGCTTTGAAACTTTGCACACATCATCAGTAAAATGTCCTCTACCAAGTTTGCATAAATCATGGCCTCACACAAACCAACATGGGCGCCATGCTAAAAATAGAATAGGGGGGTCAAAATACAGTTTTTTGCTTATAGTTCAAAAAGTATAACAGATACAGGAAAACGGAAGAGACCTTCCTTCTTCAGCATCTAAAGCTATACAAAACTCACCATTGGGTCAAAGTTATATGATGACTCCTTGTAGGAGTAATTGCCCTTTAATTGTTAAAATTGATGATTTTTGCCATTTTTGCCTCAAAATCTTGAAAATTATTAGAACTAGAGAAAAAGTTAGCATTGCTTAATTGTTCTGCTCTATGAGGGCTACAAAAATGACTTAAGGGTCAAGATAGTCTGATTAACCGTTTAAGAGTTATTCCCCTTGAACTGTTTTTTTTAATCAGTTTTAATTTATTTTATAAAATCTTCTCCTCTGAAACAACTGAAAGTACTGCTTTGTAACTTTGTACACATCATCTTTCAAATGTCCTCAACCAAGTTTGCACCAACCATGGCTGCAGATTAACCAACATGGCCACCATGGCTAAAACAAGGACGGAAGGGGGGGGGGGGGGTAAAATAAAGTTATTGGCTTATATTTAAAAAAAGTGTAACAGATACAGGAAAATCGAAGAGACAAGCTTTCATCAAAACCTCTATGAAACACTCCATTGGGTTGAAGTTGTATTATGACTCCTTATAGGAGTTACTGCCCTTTAATTGTTGAAATTGATTAATTATGACATTTTTGCCTCAAAATTTTGCAAATTATTACAACTAGGGAAAAAGTTAGCATTGTTAATTGTTCTGCTCTATAAGGGCTACAAAAATGACTTAAGGGTCAAGATTGTCTGTTGAACCGTTTAGGAATTATTCTCCTTGAACATTTATTAAATCAATTTTACTTGATTTAAAACAATCTTCTCCTCTTTAACCAATGAAAGGACTGCTTTGAAACATTGCACACATCATCTTTAGGACGTCCTCTACCAAAATTGTGCAAATCATGACACCTGACTACCTACATAGCTACATTGGCTTAAAATAGAAAAAATGAAAAGGGAAGGGGCGAGTCGAGAGAGTTTTCGACAGATAGTTAAAAAAGTATAACAGGTACAGCAAATTTGAAGTGAACCTTCCTTCTCCCTCTAAGCATCAAAAGCTCATCCTTATAGGAGTTATTTCCCTTAAAAGGTCAAAAGTAATGATTTTTCCAGAAGTGTTTGGCAATTCCTCATAACAAAGAAAAGCTGGATAAAAAAGGGTTGTTTGGTTTTATGTTGCGGTGAGCGATACAGGCTCCTGGGAGCCTCTAGTTAGATATACATGTTGTACATGTACATCTTTTACTGATTATACATCAAACTATTCTATGAGCTGTCCATTTTAATTATTATATAAGACAAAAGCAACTATACATATACATGTATATTTACTTGTAACAACTTAAGATTGTATCTTTTTATTTATATTTTTATATTATAAGGCCCATCCAGTTGAAAGGAAAAGAGTGAGAAAATCAGGAGAAGAGGTTCATTTCAAAAAAATAAAACTGAGAGATGAAAGTGGAGACATAGCAGTTTGTTTATGGAGGGATTTAGCTGACAAAAATAGCAATCTTGTGAAAGGAGATACCATCAAACTAACAAATTTTGAAGTGACAGACACCTTTGGTGAAAAGGATCAAATCCCAGTGCCTGCCTTTACAAACAAGAACTCAAATGCTACAATTGAGGTATCTTTATATCCATTTTTACGTTTATAGTTTTTATTAATAGAATCTTTCTATCTTCATAAATAAAGCTATAACACTACTTAAAACTTTGTGTGGTTATTTAAATGTTTGGCTTTACAAGAATATTTTGATTCTCATGATTAAATTAACTATATTTCAACAGTTAAATACTCTTGCTATCCCTGATGTTTGTTTCTAGTTAACCCAGGGGCTTGGTTGGCCAAGTGGTCAAGGTAGTTCCTCTACTATTGATCACGTGGTCTGTCAACACTGAGGTTGCGGGTTTGATTCTCATTGCAGGCAGGGTGCATTTGACTCCAATCTTAATTGACAAGGATTGCCAGTGTCCTACCACAGGTTGGGGGTTCTCTCCTGGTACCCCCGCTTCCTCCCCCAATAAAAACTGGGTGCCATGAAATAGCTGAAAAATTGCTAAAGTGGCATTAAAACACCATTCAAACAAACAAACAAACAATCTAGTTAACCCTAACAAAACGGTTTTCATTAAGGCACACATGTAGTTTTACCAAATGTATTAATTTGTCAAAACTATTTAAAATTTGTATTTATATGCTAGTGGAATATAAAAATAATATTTGTTTAATAGGTTCTACCAAAAGACAATGAATTACTTAATCTGCTGGACAATGAAGAAGATCTGTTGGAAGATGACTTTCCAGTACAAAATGTTACCAGTATTACTGGAATTGGGAAGATAAATGTTTATTCGTACGTACAAATCTAATGATAAATCTTAAGTTTTAATTTGCAAGTTTATTACACATGTAAACCGCACATCATGTGCAGAGTTTTTTTTGACTTGAAATTGTACATCTGTCTAAATGTTTATCCATTTATTGTTATTATATTGTGAACACACTTTCTGGTAAACTTCTGTACTGATTTGTAATTTATTTAGTAGGTTATTTGTTATAACAAAGGTATCAATAATTACACCTTTTATTTCAATTTTTAATTTTTGATTCCAGAAAATTTGTAGGAGCAACAGGAATTAAGCAATTTTAATTCACGTCTAACTTGATATTATTCAGACACATGTGGTATATTTAAAGCAGAAAAAAATTTACTTAAATTCTATTTTAAATACAGAACAAAGATCTTTAACATTCAAGCTAATCTAACCTAATAATATTTCAAGCCTCAAATTAGTTGTAACAGGAATAAAAGTTTATATAACTGAACATTGACAACAGGAACAAACAAAAACTGTTATTACCATATTTCCAATTAAATCACAGTTCTAAAGTTTGTGTATATATCAATGTTTGGCTTCATTTCACAAAGGAATATTGCGAGGCAAACAGGGAAAAAATTTTGCAACAGTAACTACTAATCACAGCCTCTTGATACTTGGTATGGAACATCAGCATCCCATGTAGTGGGTTGTAATTAAGCTGTTGCTCACCTTCTTCCTGTTTAAGAAAATCCAGCAACTTAATCAAAAAAACATATCTTGTGTGAATACATAATAAAAACAATTAAATACTCATAGTTATAATGGCAATTGATAACAACCATCATGACCTTGAAAACCACTGTACCACTGTGATTTAGCCCATTTTTCTAAATATGCGGAGGTTGTGTGCATGTAAAATTTAAATTCTAAAGAATGCAATGTTTTATATACATTTATTTTATTTATATTTTACTATAATATGTAATAAATTGTAGAGAATTTTTAGGTTTTGAAGGCTTGGTCACTTAATATTTTTATTACATACCGTATAAGCGACTACTATTTTTATTACATACCGTATAAGCGACTACTCAGAGGCATCTTACTGGTGACATATAATGGTACAGTAATATAAACTAGTGTATTTTATCATTGCAACTTATAAAGTTAGTTTTAAAAAAAAACATTCAATTAAAAAAATTTTTTTAAATCGGTTACAATTTTTCCTTAAAGGTGGTTGCACTCTTCGTTTTCTAAGTGGTTATCATCCGTAATTACATGTATCTCAAAAGTAAACAGATTGCATGTAATTCATTAAAAACATAAAACACTTTACAAGTACAAAAAATCTTTGCTATTTTTTAGTGCATTACATATTTAATCAAAAGGTGCAAGTCTGTGTCCATCAGTAAAATCTACATAACTTTTGTTGGCGTACATTGACAAGGAGCACCACTTAAACGGATTACCTGTAAAAATATAGGTTGACACCTGCTGTTCTCGAATTGAAATCATCAAATTTCCTGTTAATTGGCTTGTGATCATGAATATATGGTTTAACACTTTGTAGAAGGTATTTGCAATGACATATGTTTGCACTTGTAGTAATTCAGTGGACGAAATTGATTTGGGAATCTATCGTCAATTTTTAAATGTTTTCATGGATGACTTAAGAGGAAAGTGCTAAAAAATTCACTGATTTGCTGATAAATTACTCTTTTTTTATTCAGATCATGTATCAATCCTAATTGCTACAGAAAGAAGATCAATATTCATAACAAATGCGAGAAATGCAATGTCACATATGGTGAAAATTCTGCTGGAAAAAGCATAACTGGGCAACTTATCCTTGAAGATGGAAAATTGGTTACATATTTCACTCAACAGGCAGAGGTTATAAGGGATTATTTAAAGATTCAACCATCAGTTACAGATAGAAACTTTATAAGAGAACTTGCAAATCATCTGCCAATCAAGGCATACATAACCACAAATGACAGTAAGATCTCAACCATAAAACTAGTTTAAAATTTGTAGTCTTGATTTATTGCATACAACATAAGGGGCTTTAAGAATTCACATACAAAGAGTTTGTATGAACTCCATTAAAAACACTTTTTTTAAAGGAAACGTAAATAATATGCAACAAATTAATACAATATTTTCCTAACAAAAAATTATAAGGACAACTGTACTGCAGTTTGCAATATTATTGTTGTCATTAATTTTTTTTTTATGACAAAGTTTGTTGTAGTTATTGAGGATAAAACCAAATTAGTCTGTTAAATTCAACATTTTAAACATTTCACATTTTTCATCATATTTCTTTTGGCATTTTACATTTTGTATACCATCAATCTTAAGCTAGGCTATATTATTAACAAGAATACTCTAAACATGTCCTGGATATAGTAAACTGCAGAAATCAGTTTTTTGATGTGTGTTTTTTTTTAATTTTTTTTTTTGCATTATTAATGTAAGACATTTCCATATTGAAGTTAGACCATTTAGTTTTGAATTTTTATGTACAAACAGTATATGCATACATCAGTTAGTGTGACTGTTTCGTATTGTATTTGGTGCCTTTTTTATTGCTCACTTACTGTTGCTATCACTTTGTGTCTGCCAATGTCATATGTGCATGCTGCATATATACTTATTAATAGTTATATATCCAGATACATCCAAGTTTGTGCCAACTATATAACATATCTATCCAGCAAATTTTTGAGCCATCAAAATACAAGGTTACCAACAAATATTTATATATGTCTACAAGTCAAGTCCAACACTTTTTCTGTTAAATTTTTGGGCATGCTAAAACACAATGTTTTTTTCTCTCTTTGTTTGGATAAACAACTTATTAAATGCAAATCAGGTGAGCAGTGTTTACTTCTTGTAGAATAATTTTGATATAGACCTTTGTATTAAGCCATTGATGTCTAGTCAAAACTTAATTTTACTGTTATAATTATGTAAATATCTAGTCAGATATATAGAGATAGTTATTAGTTTTATGTTTATTGTTATATTGTTATTATCTTTACAAGAATTAAAACTATATTTGATTTTAATATCAGGAAAATAAATGAAAAAGAATTGTACCAAATTTATATAGGACTGGGTAACATAAGTTTTTGCACATGAATATCAAATGATAATTTAATGTTTTGTCAATACCCCTTTTAACAATGTTAATTAAAAAATAATAATTTCTAGATTCTAATATATACACTACAGTTTGTAACTTATGATATGCCCACCTGTCCAAAATGGGAAAGAGATAAATACCCATCATAATTTAATAAATATTTATTTTCTAAATGTGAAAATTTAGTATGGATAACCATCTGAAACTTTTCATAAATTTATAAAACATGTATATTATTTTATAATCATGATAATTACATGTATTTTAGGGACAAATGACCTTATATTCATTGTAAATTGAATTGCATGTTTGAATTTTGTGCCTGTAATTGCTCAAATGTGGACTGCCATATTTTCTAAAAAAAACAAGAGTTTTACAGAAAAAAACACCATGTTAATTGTTGTACATGTATATACTTTTAAGGTCACCTGACCCGAAGGGTCATGTGAGCTATTGCCATCACTTAACGTCGGTCGTCGTCGCCCTCGTTGTTAACTTTTCCTAAAAAATCTTCTCCTCCGAAACCACTGAAGGGATTGCTTTGAAACTTTGCACACATCATTAGTAAAATGTCCTCTACCAAGTTTGCCCAAATCATGGCCTCAGACCAACCAACATGGCCACCATGGCTTAAAATAGAACAGGGGGGTCAAAATACAGTTGTTTGCTTATAGATTAAAAAGTATAACAGAAACAGGAAAACAGAACAGACCTTCTTCTTCAGCATCTTAAGCTCTACAAAACACTCCATTGGGTCAAAGTTGTATGATGACTCCTTCTAGGAGTTATTGCCCTTTAATTGTCAAAATTGATAATTTTTGCCATTTTTGCCTCAAAATCTTGAAAATTATAAGAACTAGAGAAAAAGTTAGCATTGCTTAATTGTTCTGCTATATGAAAGCTACAAAAATGACTGAAGGGTCAAGATTGTCTGATGAAACGTTTAGAAATTATTTTCCTTGAACATTTTTTTAATCAATTTTACTTTATTTTAAAAAAATCTTCTCCTCTTTAACCAATGAAAGGACTGCTTTGAAACATTGCACACATCATCTTTAGGACGTCCTCTACCAAAATTGTGCAAATTATGACACCTGACTACCTACATAGCTACGTTGCCTTAAAATAGAAAAAATTAAAAAAGAGGGGGGGGGTGGGAGTCAAAAGAGTTTTTAACTGATAGTTAAAAAAGGTACAGCAAATTTGAAGTGAATCTCCCTTCTCCCTCTAAGCATCAAAAGCTCTTCCTTAAAAGGTCAAAATTCATGATTTTTGCAGAAGTGTTGGGCAATTCCTTATAGCAACGAAAAGCTGGATAAAAAGGGGTTTTTTGTTTCAGGTTCAGGTGAGTGATACAGGCTACTGAGAGTCTCTAATTAACTATTGTCATAACATATGAAAATTGCAGTAATTTTTGTTATATGTAGGAAGTTTTATCAAGGTTCTGGAAAAACTGTGTCTAATTTTAGTTATAATCCCAAGCAAAATTTTACAGTGTTATTAATTTCAAATAGTACATATTACCAATGGGCAACAAATACCAATGACTGATTAAAAAATTTCAGTCCACAACTACGTTAAAAAAACGGTAATTACTGGCAGTTAAAATTGATTTCAGAACCTTGATGTGTATATAAACCTATGTTTTCTATTTACATAGTTGAGCTCATATCATAACTATGTGTCTGTCTTCTCTCTTCGTCTCTTGTCCATAAACAATTTTAAAAATCTTCTCTTCTTAAACCACTGAGCCAATTTGACTGAAATTTTGCAGGCAACAAATGATCCTCATTTAAAATTAATCCAATAAAAAACATGGGTGCTGTTACTTAAAATAGAACTTAGGGTAAAAGAACTTGAAATGGCATATAAATCGGAAACAATAACCGATAGGAAAAATCTAATGGATCAAAGGCCCTTCCCTATTAAAAAGTCTTCGAAAGTCTCCATTGGGTCAAAGTTCTAAGATGACCCCGCCCCTTTTCATAGGAGTTATTGCCCTTTATTGGAAACAAAATGGCGTTTTTGTTATATTGCATTACAATTATTGAACGTCCTGAATATAGCTGAAATATTGCTTGCTGGACGTTAAATACAATCAATCAATCAAAATTATTGCAGATGTGAAAAAGCTATTTCTTGCTCAATAAGCTTTCCATAAATTTCCATTTGGTTGAAGTTTTCAGATAACGCTTATACGGCCATTTAAAGGTACAAAAGGCGTTTTATTTCACAAGAAAAACTGTTCCTCGCTTAACCTTCAGTTAAACAAGCTCTGCAAAAGCCTCCATTATTTAAACAGGTCGAGTCTACTAGATTCTGTTTGATTCATCAATAAAAAGCTACAAAATTTTACCTTTTAACTGGTAGAAAATAGTTGAAATTTGTTACCATTTTTTAAGGGTACTTTTCACACAAGTTCCTGACTCGTTTTGTATTATTACCAAATATTGGTTTAAACGCATTTCTATTCTGTATGGCCACACACTAGAATTGCGACCATAGTTGAAATTCGCGCAATTTTTCTTAAACAATGAACCCAAGCCATGCTAAATTACTTTGAAAAATATCGTGCATTTATTGCTCTAAACAAATGACTCCTAAATAATAAAACACAGTGTATTTCAAAGAAATTAACGTCCGTTATTTAAATGACACACTCATCGCCGAATTTCAAATGTGCTCGTATATTTGTTAAATTCGCCTTATAAACTGCTGAGGTCTATCCAACAGGTCCTTAGTTTACCTATGCTTCAAGTAAATTACAAACAACAGAAACTTTAATAAGACTCATAAAATGTGTAATGCAGCTAAGAGACGGCTAGCTTTTAGAAAAGCTAAACTTGTTCTACTTGTTGTCAGTGCACATATTTAAGTCTGAACCTGGGTTAGGTCTGTTTACTCATAATTTACCACAAGACGTTTATGAGCGGTGTAAACAGACCCAAGCCTCGTCATAGAATAAGAATATAACTTATTCAGTAATTTTGAAATATCCCATATAATGTAAATTTAGCCATACTTTAAGCGGTAAAAATAGCAATGATTGCATAGAAGCATGCGTAAAAATAGGTCATGTGACCAACCCAATTTATTTGATTTTTTCAAGGTTGCTTCATTTAAATAGGTCAGTCAATCAGATTTAACTTGACAATCAAATCAAATTGTGAATGATTATCGAAATCAATTTTAAGTGGGTTACGATTTATTGACGAGTTATGCCGCTTTGATCACAGAATACGCAAAGGGGAAATAACATGCTTTGTCAAAATGTATGGTGAGCGGTGTGATTGTTTGTTTGTGTATAGGGTTTAACGCCACTTTCAGCAGTTTTTCATGGCGTCCAGTTTAATTGGAGGAGAAAGCGCTGAGTACCCGGAAAAAAACCCCGACCTTCGGTAGGAAGTAAAGGTTTGACGGGGCATTGATATTTTTCAATTTCAAAATGTTCAATAATCATTAGCATACTACATTTTTTATATTTTGTGTTCAAGATTAGTAATGTTATGCTTTAATTTAATTTAAATGAGTAAACAGCTTAGAGAGAGTATTCTTGTGTTAATTATAGATAAGATGATTAAAAAAAACATCGAAATGATATAAAAGTTAGTAGCGAGTTGGGTTTAAAATTGGTTAAACATCTTATCGATCCGGCATATTCCGTGCTGGTAATTCTTCTGCAGGCTGTTACTGTACTGGGAAAGATTATGAAAATTGAACAACAAACATTTAGAATTGATAACGAATGATATGTTTGTAATTTTCTTTTACAGTAGACATGTAGTAAAATCTTCTGTGCCATCTACTCATTAAACCGAGAATTTTAATCTACAATACTTTTTTCTCTTTTGTAAAAGTGTTGTTACCGGTAATTATTCCAGTTTTTTCTGAAGGTTGTGATTTAGAGTCAACATAAAAACAAATTAACAATTCATTATACAGCAGAAATGTTTCCATACATGATTTATGACACTCCGTAAAGGACACCCACTGTCCGTACTAACTGTCGGATCATGGAGTCTCCAGGTAGCGGATTGGGATGGCTATCATGTAAGAATATAGAAATCCTGACAAGAGCCATAAGCGGTAATAAGTTAGGAGAGTGTCACGTTACTTGTACGGGAAAAAATAACAGCTACTGTGTGGCCACTACTGGCGGCTAAAATGTCCGCCTCTACTCAATATATATACATATATTTCGGTTTTTCTCGTACTAAATATGAGAAAAAAAAATCCGTTAGCTCAAATTGCAACTATAATACAGTTTTTCAATGGATTTATTTCTGTTATATTCAGTCTTTATATCTCAGGCACTTGAAACGTAATTGACAAGGATTGCCAGTTTTCCTACCGCAGGGTCGGGGTTTTTCTCCTGGAACTCCGGCTTCCTTCCCAAATAAAAACTGGACGCCATGATATAGCTGAAAAAAATTGCTGTAAGTGGCGTTAAACACCAGTCAAACAAACAAACAAGCCAATCTCAGGCCAGGTTCACTGCAAAACTGAAGATGGTAGTCCTAATTAAGTCCGGTATTCGTTATGATGTTGGCCTTAATGATTATATCGTCATTATTACCCGGTCTAGACAAACCACTAAAATTCAACGAAATACGTCGCGGACTTATGACTAAATCAAAACAAAAACATGTTGGAATGGTTCCCAGAACCCAACCCACCTAATCGCCCAGGGAGCCAGGGAGATTCCATGTGACGGATAGATGAGGCTTTCTCTTTTATCTCCTGTATTCCAGGAGAATAGAGCATTTCAAGGCTACTAATTATCCTTAACATTCAATTTATTTTGATTTTTTTACAGGAAGTAGCATTTCAGAATATTTTGATATGTATTGGTTTTTGTAATCTATTTCTTTTTTCCCCTTTTGTTTGATTTTAGTGCTGTCATTTAGTATTTCACTTTAAACATTGTTTTTAAGGTTGTTATTAATTATGTCCAAAACCTTGTCGTAGTATTTGAGCAAATAAATATGTTTGTCGGCATGACAAAGAACTTGATTTAAAATGTCCGTATCAATTTGGAATACAAGTATAACAATACTATCTTTTTCGGAGTATATATGATTGTATTTTGATTTTATATGACTTTTTAGAACTATTCTTGATGGTGGTTCTCCAACGTCCTTATAATTTGTTCTTTTTTTAAAACACCAGCGATGAGCCCTAATTAGAATAATAAAAACCTGTTCAATATTAAATTATAGTAGATATTATAGATGGCTTTTATTGGCACCACACAAAATATTTCAGATTTATTCATTTTTAGAATAATAAAAAATGACTAAATTAAAAAGTAACAATGAAAGAAAGTAAACGTTAATAATATCAAATAATGCCCGGATGTTTGTCTAGAAAAGGCCACTTATTCTGATCTGAAATGCTAACTAAATTGTTCTACGTTACAACTAAACACTCAAATAAAGGACTCTCTCTATGCTTTCTGCACCCCACCTCGTTTTTGAGAAAAAAAATCGCTATCGCTTCCGTTTAAAGGATTGTAGCATTTATATGAAATAAAAATACCGTAAATATTATGTAGCGTAGCAAAGTTAGCTGAAAGTTAGGATTCCTGCTTTTTCTACATTCGGCATGCGTGGGAATCTTTAAAAGATATTGTTTTCCAAAATATATGTGTTGACAGTAGACGTCGCACTAGGTTGTGTCGAGTTGTGCAATTTAGATGTCCTCTAGGAAACATCATGAATAACACTTGTGTAAATTTTACTTACACAAAATGTGTTAAATTCGTATGATTCATCTCGTGAATAGAGAGTACCTATTTTCCAATTAAATAGATCGAAGGAAAAACCAAATATCGGCGAAAACATAAACATACAAAAAAAAAAACAATAAGTCTTCCCACACTGCTAGTGGAAAACTTTAATAATATATATGTATGTATTAAGTACAATCGTCTTCCACAAAATAACCGATTTTGTCTGAACGCAAAATTATAGTATATGACGTGACAAACCATAATAAATTATAATCTTTACAGTGAACTGGTCATGATCAGTAATTGATGTACGTTGAGGTAACTTGAAACGTACCACTAAGATCGTATCCATCACTTATCCTAAATGGTTTTAAGAGGTACACTCAACTTTTAATTAAAGATGAAATGTTATTGAGCTTCCTGATTGTTATCACATTTCAATAAAGAATTTGACATTGTTTGTACAATTAGATTAATCTATCAAGTGTTAATAACATGTTGTTGGTTCAATGTTTTTATAAAGTTTTATATAAGAACGAATATGTTTTGATAATAATGCGGTTATACAGAATGGTACAAAGGAAATGATAGTACTGTTGTCTGATATTTTACATTTAAAAATACTGTGAAATACTTTTTATTCGTGGGGTATCAATTTTCGTGGTTTTCGTGGAGGCCTCGGACCACGAAATTAAAAATCCAACGAAGAATAAAACTTCATTAACAGATGGGCACTTGGGAACAACGATCTGAAAATGTTCGAGATCGGACATTTATTTGTAAATATAATATATGATTTTGTGGTTCGATCCATTACTAATGTTCAGCTCAAAATCCATCTTAATGATTGCTACAAGTTTCATGTTCACATTGTGTTTTTATTAAATGTAGGTATTATTTAATTGTAAAGCGTACGAAGAAACATCGACTTCCGGTCAAGGTGGGGATATATGAGGTGTTCATTTTCAATGTAAAAAGTAACAAATTATTATCGGAATTATGAGTTTGGTTGCTCTTTTGAACATAAATTAAAATAACAAATAAAATATTTAAAAGATAAGCTATACGTTATCTTTATTAGTGCATATCAATGACACGTTATATCAAATGGATGTTGAGATAATACCGATCGTGGCACAAATGACATTAAATTACACCTTTGTAATTATTGCTACTCAACTCATGATTTACAAATGCCCTTCGGATAGGAATGCTTCTATAGATAACAATTAGAGAATTAAACAGACTCAAAGTAGTTTCAATTTATCAATTAATTAATACATTACCGTGTTTATAATTAGCTATTGTTTTCCGTTTTGTTAATTTTACATTCGTTACCACGCGCGTAAACAACATCATGTAATGAAACGGTTCTGTCTTCTTTATATGTTGATGTTTATTATCAACAGTGAAAATATTTCTTCTGTAATCATTTATTTTGATCGCTACCTCACTTTTTGCATTTTCGGAAACCGTCAGTCCACGAATTTAAGAACCCACGAACATGTAAATTTTCACCAAACCACGAAAATTGATACCCACGAATTTAAGTACTTTCACAGTAGATACCATGTAAAGCGAACTGATGTCTTCAACTGTAGTGTATATGTTTCTTTCAATGAAACTAGAAGTTACCCGTATCATAACATTTAAAAACTTTAGGAATGAATCAATTAAAACGGGCCGTGGAAAGTTGGGTACATTAATTTTAAGGGACCTGTAGCGCGCAAGAGCTTCTCTAGGATATCCGAGTTTTAATTATTTTGAGGAAGACTTGTATCTTAGTGTTCAGCTTTTTTAAAGTCATCGATTATATTTTATTTGTAGTTTTTCTAGGTCTTGTCACTCGTCATTGAATGTATCGATCTTGTTGAGGCATAATTACCGACCGTCTGCCTGGGCATGGTCTGTCTTATAAAAAAACCAATTTTGTTAGTATCTTTATGCCAAACGTGTGATTGTGGAAGCTAAACACGGCATAAGGCAGGCATTGACATTTCTAATTGGATTATACCTAAATCTCATGTCGCTGATTGACAGAAAGTCACTGCATACTTGAGACAACGAATGCAATAATTCCCTACTTGCGGTAAACAAGATTTATCTCCCATTTGCAGAGTTATCTATTCTTTAGAGCAGGTACTTTATAGTACCTATAGGTTTTTTCCCGACGTAATATTCAGTATGCCTATACAAAAGATGATAGACCGGGAACCAGACTATAGTACCTACTGTGGGTAAAAAGTAGTTTTTCTACTACATTTTAATTCACATATAGCAAAGCATCTGGTAAAATTTATTATGATGTGCAAACAAATTTTGCAGTTTGTTTAGTTGTACTGGAACAGTCACTCCACAAACATTATTTAAAAAAAATAAAAACATGATTTTTCCCAATCTGCTCAATACCAGATACCTGCTGTTATGAAAGACAACTCTTGAAAATGGGAAGTAACTCTTGTATTCCGAAAATAAGGGATTGCTCTTGTAAAGCTGGGACTTTAGACATATAAGCCCGCGATGTATATGCTCAATAAGCTGGCGAAAGTTGGTTGATATGTTCCGGAAGCGGAATTGCAAGATGATTCTTCAAGATAAAAGCTAGTTTAAATTGTATTGGAACAAAATTGTAGTAAGCATCTAACATCTAATACATATTACGAAATGTATATTTACAACGGGTGTGGACACAGAAAATTTCTCGCATGTATTCCACATCAGTAAGGTAAATAGAAATACACGAGACACATAAACAGTATTATATTGTCATCATTAAGTTGCACAATTCTGATTTTTGCACTAATATAAAGTCCACGGTCAATGCACACCTATCATCTACTGCACATCGACAGCCTATATCTCCGAGGCATGTTTAATGAGGAACTGACCCCTAACCCAAGAACTTTACAGTAAACACTGGATCACTGGACCGATAAATTGAGGTCAATGTCAAGTACTGTTTATTACCTCTGAAGCTGCAGTTATGCTGTACAAGGTAATACGGAAAGGATATCATGATTATTCCGTGACATTTGCATATTATTGCAATAAGTTTGATTTTCAGAGACCTAACTGGAAATCAGATATCGGTTTTCAAAATTGGTCCTTTTTGAACTCCCAAATCTTTATTCTCTGTAAGTACATATTTTATCTGTCATAATTTAGCTTATTTGAAAGCAAATACTGTTACTTTTTGTCGTTTTCACTTTAAATGAGAAACGATAAATTGCGTGTAATGTTCTTATTTAAACACATAAAAATATATAAACATACAAACGGCTTTTTATCAGTCTGCAGTATTACTTAGACATTCTGGTGTCACTTACAAAAATGTACTTATATAAATTATTGTGTAGAAAGCTAAGACATGTTCATTAATGTCTGTTGGAATAGAGCTACCAGTCAGTAAAGGTCAGTTTAACGCACAAAGTACATAGAATATTTGTCCTTTAACTGGTCTCGCACAGTCATAATGACAAAGGTTTCTGTACAGGCTACCGGATTTGCATTGTAGTATTATACGTGTAAAAACGTTATAATTGATATACCATCTATAAACTTTCTTTATTATAACAGACAGCTACTGAACAACAACATTTCCGTGATAGAGGAACTTGATTTATAAACCTAACATTATTGCAGTATTGGTTAGTAGCGTGAACTTGTTTATATGTTTATTTGTTTCCATTGTATACTTTTGCTTTAACATTGAAATAAGATTTGTTTTCTAGTTGATAGTTTAAAACGTTCTCTTAATAAGTGCAAGCGATGAACATCTAGTATCAGTCTAACAAATTTTATGACTCATTTTGACCAATTATTTCAGCTTCTTTGGAAGAAAATAACCGGATCTAGTAACACAACAATATTGTTATGCTAAAATGAAGGAAGATAATGAACACTGCTTTTTACCGTAGTTTTATAATAAACGCATGTTTTTGCATCGTTACTGACATTGAGTAGACATCAACACACAATCAAAAATAGTTAATTTAAATTAAGTGCGTTAACGTCCATTTGATATATGCAACACCGGTAGTCGATGCAAGGGGGTTTATAATTTACGAAATATTATCGGATATAAATTGCAAAGGGATTGACGTGATGCATTGAATTCGTAGCTGGAGCCTTATCTTATTTCTATTAGACAAAACAACAAGAAAAAAAATAATTTCCGATTTAAACATTAAGATGTCATCAATAGATGATAAAAAAAGTAAAAATATAATGATAAAAATTATTGTTTAGAATACTTTTGTATAAAGTAAAACATTATATATTTTTTTGTTTCGTCTACAAATTTACCCCAAGTCTGTTAGAATGAGGGTGCAATATACGGTTTTTTGCATTAAAATATTATCAACAGAGATCGTGGTCCTGTTTTTAAATAAAAACATATGTGACATTTTGAAGAGATCCAAATGTAATGGAAATTAGAACATATATCTTATTTGTGTACTGCATTTTCAGTTTCATGGTTATTTGATAAGATTTTTATAAAATCATGGGTAAAAATCAGCTGTTTCATGTGACCAAATCTGACAAATCACCAGCATTTACCTTTATTTGAAAATTCCGAAACTGTAACGTCTAACAAAACATCAATAAACCATATATTTGTTTATTTAAATCAAGTTCCAAGCTGAAAAACAGTAAATATGTTTGATCTAAATAAAAAATTTACACGTATAGAATATTTTTTAAAAATTAATTGTAGTTCAAACTTGTATAAAAATAACATCATAGTTCCATGGCAAAACGATGGTTTTAGTTGCTTATACATGATAAAATTAACTATTTACAATTGTCAGTTAAATGACGTCATGAGTGATAATGAACACAGTAAAACATATTTTATATTACCGAAAAGATTTACAATTACAATTTTTTAATCTTTAGTAGATAATAATGTTTGCTAATAATTATGCTTATAATTTGGCATTAGGTTGAATATATATATTTGTGTTCGACAATATCAGTCTGTAATGCATTATTTGTTTGTGTGTATAGTTAGTTTATATATGTACCGCACTAAATGTTGCTGTTTTAGTGTTTACTAACTAAAAGCATTTAATTACATCTTCTGAATGATTTTCATTTACATACGCGGAACACATAATAAAAAGAAATCAAACATTGTCTCTAAATGTAACCAGAAGAGGCATGCAAAACGTTTAAGCTGTTTTCATACATAATTTTATTATTATTTTTTTTTTGGTAATGTTTACATCGGTTTTATTTAATATTTAATGAATTTCAACTTTTGTCTACTTTGCAGAGCATCATGTCTTTGTATATATTGTTTGTGGGGAAAGGGGGGATATGAGAAAAAATCCACGATTGAGATCCCTGCATTATTCAGAATGAACCAGATTTATAATGGTGGTTCATGGTATATCAAATACACGTAACTCAAGTTGTTTTCCTTTTCGTTTTTTCCTTTTCGATATTCGAAAATGAAAATCGTGTGTTTTTTCTTTTAGTCATTAGCTTTCCTTTTTGCTATTTGAATGGGAAAATGAACCATTTTCCTTTTCGTTATTCAGTTTCCTTTTCGCTTTTCGAATAGGAAAATGAACCATTTTCCTTTTCGACATTCATTTTCCTTTTCGTTATTCAGTTTCCTATTCGTTATCCGAATAGGAAAATGAACCATTTTCCTTTTCGACATTCATTTTCCTTTTCGTTATTCAGTTTCCGTTTCGCTTTTCAAATAGGAAAATGAACCATTTTCCTTTTCGACATTCATTTTCTTTTTCGTTATTCAGATTCCTATTCGTTATCCGAATAGGAAAATGAACCATTTTCCTTTTCGACATTCATTTTCCTTTTCGTTATTCAGTTTCCTTTTCGCTTTTTGAATAGGAAAATGAACCATTTTCCTTTTTGACATTCATTTTCCTTTTCGTTATTCAGTTTCCTTTTCTCTTTTCGAATAGGAAAATGAACCATTTTCCTTTTCGACATTCATTTTCCTTTTCGTTATTCAGTTTCCTATTCGTTATCCGAATAGGAAAATGAACCATTTTCCTTTTCCACATTCATTTTCCTTTTCGTTATTCAGTTTCCTTTTCGCTTTTCGAATAGGAAAATGAACCATTTTCCTTTTTGACATTCATTTTCCTTTTCGTTATTCAGTTTCCTTTTCGCTTTTCGAATAGGAAAATGAACCATTTTCCTTTTCGACATTCATTTTCCTTTTCGTTATTCAGTTTCCTATTCGTTATCCGAATAGGAAAATGAACCATTTTCCTTTTCGACATTCATTTTCCTTTTCGTTATTCAGTTTCCTTTTCGCTTTTCGAATAGGAAAATGAACCATTTTCCTTTTCGACATTCATTTTCCTTTTCGTTATTCAGTTTCCTATTCGTTATCCGAATAGGAAAATGAACCATTTTCCTTTTCGACATTCATTTTCCTTTTCGTTATTCAGTTTCCTTTTCGCTTTTCAAATAGGAAAATGAACCATTTTCCTTTTCGACATTCATTTTCTTTTTCGTTATTCAGATTCCTATTCGTTATCCGAATAGGAAAATGAACCATTTTCCTTTTCGACATTCATTTTCCTTTTCGTTATTCAGTTTCCTTTTCGCTTTTCGAATAGGAAAATGAACCATTTTCCTTGTTGACATTCATTTTCCTTTTCGTTATTCAGTTTCCTTTTCGCTTTTCGAATAGGAAAATGAACCATTTTCCTTTTCGACATTCATTTTCCTTTTCGTTATTCAGTTTCCTATTCGTTATCCGAATAGGAAAATGAACCATTTTCCTTTTCGACATTCATTTTCCTTTTCGTTATTCAGTTTCCTTTTCGCTTTTCAAATAGGAAAATGAACCATTTTCCTTTTCGACATTCATTTTCTTTTTCGTTATTCAGATTCCTATTCGTTATCCGAATAGGAAAATGAACCATTTTCCTTTTCGACATTCATTTTCCTTTTCGTTATTCAGTTTCCTTTTCGCTTTTCGAATAGGAAAATGAACCATTTTCCTTTTTGACATTCATTTTCCTTTTCGTTATTCAGTTTCCTTTTCGCTTTTCGAATAGGAAAATGAACCATTTTCCTTTTCGACATTCATTTTCCTTTTCGTTATTCAGTTTCCTATTCGTTATCCGAATAGGAAAATGAACCATTTTCCTTTTCGACATTCATTTTCCTTTTCGTTATTCAGTTTCCGTTTCGCTTTTCAAATAGGAAAATGAACCATTTTCCTTTTCGACATTCATTTTCTTTTTCGTTATTCAGATTCCTATTCGTTATCCGAATAGGAAAATGAACCATTTTCCTTTTCGACATTCATTTTCCTTTTCGTTATTCAGTTTCCTTTTCGCTTTTTGAATAGGAAAATGAACCATTTTCCTTTTTGACATTCATTTTCCTTTTCGTTATTCAGTTTCCTTTTCTCTTTTCGAATAGGAAAATGAACCATTTTCCTTTTCGACATTCATTTTCCTTTTCGTTATTCAGTTTCCTATTCGTTGTCCGAATAGGAAAATGAACCATTTTCCTTTTCCACATTCATTTTCCTTTTCGTTATTCAGTTTCCTTTTCGCTTTTCGAATAGGAAAATGAACCATTTTCCTTTTTGACATTCATTTTCCTTTTCGTTATTCAGTTTCCTTTTCGCTTTTCGAATAGGAAAATGAACCATTTTCCTTTTCGACATTCATTTTCCTTTTCGTTATTCAGTTTCCTATTCGTTATCCGAATAGGAAAATGAACCATTTTCCTTTTCGTTATTCAGTTTCCTTTTCGCTTTTCGAATAGGAAAATGAACCATTTTCCTTTTCGACATTCATTTTCCTTTTCGTTATTCAGTTTCCTATTCGTTATCCGAATAGGAAAATGAACCATTTTCCTTTTCGACATTCATTTTCCATTTCGTTATTCAGTTTCCTTTTCGCTTTTCAAATAGGAAAATGAACCATTTTCCTTTTCGACATTCATTTTCTTTTTCGTTATTCAGATTCCTATTCGTTATCCGAATAGGAAAATGAATCATTTTCCTTTTCGACATTCATTTTCTTTTTCGTTATTCAGTTTCCTTTTCGCTTTTCGAATAGGAAAATGAACCATTTTCCTTTTCGACATTAATTTTCTTTTTCGTTATTCAGATTCCTATTCGTTATCCGAATAGGAAAATGAACCATTTTCCTTTTCGACATTCATTTTCCTTTTCGTTATTCAGTTTCCTTTTCGCTTTTCAAATAGGAAAATGAACCATTTTCCTTTTCGACATTCATTTTCTTTTTCGTTATTCAGATTCGTATTCGTTATCCGAATAGGAAAATGAACCATTTTCCTTTTCGACATTCATTTTCCTTTTCGTTATTCAGTTTCCTTTTCGCTTTTCGAATAGGAAAATGAACCATTTTCCTTGTTGACATTCATTTTCCTTTTCGTTATTCAGTTTCCTTTTCGCTTTTCGAATAGGAAAATGAACCATTTTCCTTTTCGACATTCATTTTCCTTTTCGTTATTCAGTTTCCTATTCGTTATCCGAATAGGAAAATGAACCATTTTCCTTTTCGACATTCATTTTCCTTTTCGTTATTCAGTTTCCTTTTCGCTTTTCAAATAGGAAAATGAACCATTTTCCTTTTCGACATTCATTTTCTTTTTCGTTATTCAGATTCCTATTCGTTATCCGAATAGGAAAATGAACCATTTTCCTTTTCGACATTCATTTTCCTTTTCGTTATTCAGTTTCCTTTTCGCTTTTCGAATAGGAAAATGAACCATTTTCCTTTTTGACATTCATTTTCCTTTTCGTTATTCAGTTTCCTTTTCGCTTTTCGAATAGGAAAAGGAGCCATTTTCCTTTTCGACATTCATTTTCCTTTTCGTTATTCAGTTTCCTATTCGTTAACCGAATAGGAAAATGAACCATTTTCCTTTTCGACATTCATTTCCCTTTTCGTTATTCAGTTTCCTTTTCGCTTTTCGAATAGGAAAATGAACCATTTTCCTTTTCGACATTCATTTTCCTTTTCGTTATTCAGTTTCCTTTTCGCTTTTCGAATAGGAAAATGAACCATTTTCCTTTTTGACATTCATTTTCCTTTTCGTTATTCAGTTTCCTATTTGTTATCCGAATAGGAAAATGAACCATTTTCCTTTTCGACATTCATTTTCTTTTTCGTTATTCAGATTCCTATTCGTTATCCGAATAGGAAAATGAACCATTTTCCTTTTCGACATTCATTTTCCTTTTCGTTATTCAGTTTCCTTTTCGCTTTTCGAATAGGAAAATGAACCATTTCCCTTTTTGACATTCATTTTCCTTTTCGTTGTTCAGTTTCCTTTTCGCTTTTCGAATAGGAAAATGAACCATTTTCCTTTTCGACATTCATTTTCCTTTTCGTTATTCAGTTTCCTATTCGTTATCCGAATAGGAAAATGAACCATTTTCCTTTTCGACATTCATTTTCCTTTTCGTTATTCAGTTTCCTTTTCGCTTTTCAAATAGGAAAATGAACCATTTTCCTTTTCGACATTCATTTTCTTTTTCGTTATTCAGATTCCTATTCGTTATCCGAATAGGAAAATGAACCATTTTCCTTTTCGACATTCATTTTCCTTTTCGTTATTCAGTTTTCTTTTCGCTTTTCGAATAGGAAAATGAACCATTTTCCTTTTTGACATTCATTTTCCTTTTCGTTATTCAGTTTCCTTTTCGCTTTTTGAATAGGAAAATGAACCATTTTCCTTTTCGACATTCATTTTCCTTTTCGTTATTCAGTTTCCTATTCGTTATCCGAATAGGAAAATGAACCATTTTCCTTTTCGACATTCATTTTCCTTTTCGTTATTCAGTTTCCTTTTCGCTTTTCGAATAGGAAAATGAACCATTTTCCTTTTTGACATTCATTTTCATTTTCGTTATTCAGTTTCCATTTCGCTTTTTGAATAGGAAAATGAACCATTTTCCTTTTCGACATTCATTTTCCTTTTCGTTATTCAGTTTCCTATTCGTTATCCGAATAGGAAAATGAACCATTTTCCTTTTCGACATTCATTTTCCTTTTCGTTATTCAGTTTCCTTTTCGCTTTTCGAATAGGAAAATGAACCATTTTCCTTTTCGACATTCATTTTCCTTTTCTTTATTCAGTTTCCTATTCGTTATCCATATAGGAAAATGAACCATTTTCCTTTTCGACATTCATTTTCCTTTTCGTTATTCAGTTTCCGTTTCGCTTTTCAAATAGGAAAATGAACCATTTTCCTTTTCGACATTCATTTTCTTTTTCGTTATTCAGATTCCCATTCGTTATCCGAATAGGAAAATGAACCATTTTCCTTTTCGACATTCATTTTCCTTTTCGTTATTCAGTTTCCTTTTCGCTTTTCGAATAGGAAAATGAACCATTTTCCTTTTTGACATTCATTTTCCTTTTCGTTATTCAGTTTCCTTTTCGCTTTTCGAATAGGAAAATGAACCATTTTCCTTTTCGACATTCATTTTCCTTTTCGTTATTCAGTTTCCTATTCGTTATCCGAATAGGAAAATGAACCATTTTCCTTTTCGACATTCATTTTCCTTTTCGTTATTCAGTTTCCTTTTCGCTTTTCGAATAGGAAAATGAAACATTTTCCTTTTTGACATTCATTTTCCTTTTCGTTATTCAGTTTCCTTTTCGCTTTTCGAATAGGAAAATGAACCATTTTCCTTTTCGACATTCATTTTCCTTTTCGTTATTCATTTTCCTTTTCGACATTCATTTTCCTTTTCGTTATTCAGTTTCCTTTTCGCTTTTCGAATAGGAAAATGAACCATTTTCCTTTTCGACATTCATTTTCCTTTTCGTTATTCAGTTTCCTATTCGTTATCCGAATAGGAAAATGAACCATTTTCCTTTTCGACATTCATTTTCCTTTTCGTTATTCAGTTTCCTTTTCGCTTTTCAAATAGGAAAATGAACCATTTTCCTTTTCGACATTCATTTTCTTTTTCGTTATTCAGATTCCTATTCGTTATCCGAATAGGAAAATGAACCATTTTCCTTTTCGACATTCATTTTCTTTTTCGTTATTCAGTTTCCTTTTCGCTTTTCGAATAGGAAAATGAACCATTTTCCTTTTTGACATTCATTTTCCTTTTCGTTATTCAGTTTCCTTTTCGCTTTTCGAATAGGAAAATGAACCATTTTCCTTTTCGACATTCATTTTCCTTTTAGTTATTCAGTTTCCTATTCGTTATCCGAATAGGAAAATGAACCATTTTCCTTTTCGACATTCATTTTCCTTTTCGTTATTCAGTTTCCTTTTCGCTTTTCGAATAGGAAAATGAACCATTTTCCTTTTCGACATTCATTTTCTTTTTCGTTATTCAGATTCCTATTCGTTATCCGAATAGGAAAATGAACCATTTTCCTTTTCGACATTCATCTTCCTTTTCGTTATTCAGTTTCCTTTTCGCTTTTCAAATAGGAAAATGAACCATTTTCCTTTTCGACATTCATTTTCTTTTTCGTTATTCAGATTCCTATTCGTTATCCGAATAGGAAAATGAACCATTTTCCTTTTCGACATTCATTTTCCTTTTCGTTATTCAGTTTCCTTTTCGCTTTTCGAATAGGAAAATGAACCATTTTCCTTTTTGACATTCATTTTCCTTTTCGTTATTCAGTTTCCTTTTCGCTTTTCGAATAGGAAAATGAACCATTTTCTTTTTTGACATTCATTTTCCTTTTCGTTATTCAGTTTCCTTTTCGCTTTTCAAATAGGAAAATGAACCATTTTCCTTTTCGACATTCATTTTCTTTTTCGTTATTCAGATTCCTATTCGTTATCCGAATAGGAAAATGAACCATTTTCCTTTTCGACATTCATTTTCCTTTTCGTTATTCAGTTTCCTTTTCGCTTTTCGAATAGGAAAATGAACCATTTTCCTTGTTGACATTCATTTTCCTTTTCGTTATTCAGTCTCCTTTTCGCTTTTCGAATAGGAAAATGAACCATTTTCCTTTTCGACATTCATTTTCCTTTTCGTTATTCAGTTTCCTATTCGTTATCCGAATAGGAAAATGAACCATTTTCCTTTCCGACATTCATTTTCCTTTTCGTTATTCAGTTTCCTTTTCGCTTTTCGAATAGGAAAATGAACCATTTTCCTTTTCGACATTCATTTCCCTTTTCGTTATTCAGTTTCCTTTTCGCTTTTCAAATAGGAAAATGAACCATTTTCCTTTTCGACATTCATTTTCTTTTTCGTTATTCAGATTCCTATTCGTTATCCGAATAGGAAAATGAACCATTTTCCTTATCGACATTCATTTTCCTTTTCGTTATTCAGTTTCCTTTTCGCTTTTCGAATAGGAAAATGAACCATTTTCCTTTTCGACATTCATTTTCTTTTTCGTTATTCAGATTCCCATTCGTTATCCGAATAGGAAAATGAACCATTTTCCTTTTCGACATTCATTTTCCTTTTCGTTATTCAGTTTCCTTTTCGCTTTTCGAATAGGAAAATGAACCATTTTCCTTTTTGACATTCATTTTCCTTTTCGTTATTCAGTTTCCTTTTCGCTTTTCGAATAGGAAAATGAACCATTTTCCTTTTCGACATTCATTTTCCTTTTCGTTATTCAGTTTCCTATTCGTTATCCGAATAGGAAAATGAACCATTTTCCTTTTCGACATTCATTTTCCTTTTCGTTATTCAGTTTCCTTTTCGCTTTTCGAATAGGAAAATGAAACATTTTCCTTTTTGACATTCATTTTCCTTTTCGTTATTCAGTTTCCTTTTCGCTTTTCGAATAGGAAAATGAACCATTTTCCTTTTCGACATTCATTTTCCTTTTCGTTATTCATTTTCCTTTTCGACATTCATTTTCCTTTTCGTTATTCAGTTTCCTTTTCGCTTTTCGAATAGGAAAATGAACCATTTTCCTTTTCGACATTCATTTTCCTTTTCGTTATTCAGTTTCCTATTCGTTATCCGAATAGGAAAATGAACCATTTTCCTTTTCGACATTCATTTTCCTTTTCGTTATTCAGTTTCCTTTTCGCTTTTCAAATAGGAAAATGAACCATTTTCCTTTTCGACATTCATTTTCTTTTTCGTTATTCAGATTCCTATTCGTTATCCGAATAGGAAAATGAACCATTTTCCTTTTCGACATTCATTTTCTTTTTCGTTATTCAGTTTCCTTTTCGCTTTTCGAATAGGAAAATGAACCATTTTCCTTTTCGACATTCATTTTCCTTTTCGTTATTCAGTTTCCTTTTCGCTTTTCGAATAGGAAAATGAACCATTTTCCTTTTCGACATTCATTTTCTTTTTCGTTATTCAGATTCCGATTCGTTATCCGAATAGGAAAATGAACCATTTTCCTTTTCGACATTCATTTTCCTTTTCGTTATTCAGTTTCCTTTTCGCTTTTCGAATAGGAAAATGAACCATTTTCCTTGTTGACATTCATTTTCCTTTTCGTTATTCAGTTTCCTTTTCGCTTTTCGAATAGGAAAATGAACCATTTTCCTTTTCGACATTCATTTTCCTTTTCGTTATTCAGTTTCCTATTCGCTATCCGAATAGGAAAATGAACCATTTTCCTTTTCGACATTCATTTTCCTTTTCGTTATTCAGTTTCCTTTTCGTTATCCGAATAGGAAAATGAACCATTTTCCTTTTCGACATTCATTTTCCTTTTCGTTATTCAGTTTCCTTTTCGCTTTTCGAATAGGAAAATGAACCATTTTCCTTTTTGACATTCATTTTCCTTTTCGTTATTCAGTTTCCTTTTCGCTTTTCGAATAGGAAAAGGAGCCATTTTCCTTTTCGACATTCATTTTCCTTTTCGTTATTCAGTTTCCTATTCGTTATCCGAATAGGAAAATGAACCATTTTCCTTTTCGACATTCATTTCCCTTTTCGTTATTCAGTTTCCTTTTCGCTTTTCGAATAGGAAAATGAACCATTTTCCTTTTCGACATTCATTTTCCTTTTCGTTATTCAGTTTCCTTTTCGCTTTTCGAATAGGAAAATGAACCATTTTCCTTTTCGACATTCATTTTCCTTTTCGTTATTCAGTTTCCTATTCGTTATCCGAATAAGAAAATGAACCATTTTCCTTTTCGACATTCATTTTCTTTTTCGTTATTCAGATTCCTATTCGTTATCCGAATAGGAAAATGAACCATTTTCCTTTTCGACATTCATTTTCCTTTTCGTTATTCAGTTTCCTTTTCGCTTTTCAAATAGGAAAATGAACCATTTTCCTTTTTGACATTCATTTTCCTTTTCGTTATTCAGTTTCCTTTTCGCTTTTCGAATAGGAAAATGAACCATTTTCCTTTTCGACATTCATTTTCCTTTTCGTTATTCAGTTTCCTTTTCGCTTTTCGAATAGGAAAATGAACCATTTTCCTTTTCGACATTCATTTTCCTTTTCGTTATTCAGTTTCCTATTCGTTATCCGAATAAGAAAATGAACCATTTTCCTTTTCGACATTCATTTTCTTTTTCGTTATTCAGATTCCTATTCGTTATCCGAATAGGAAAATGAACCATTTTCCTTTTCGACATTCATTTTCCTTTTCGTTATTCAGTTTCCTTTTCGCTTTTCAAATAGGAAAATGAACCATTTTCCTTTTTGACATTCATTTTCCTTTTCGTTATTCAGTTTCCTTTTCGCTTTTCGAATAGGAAAATGAACCATTTTCCTTGTTGACATTCATTTTCCTTTTCGTTATTCAGTTTCCTATTCGTTATCCGAATAGGAAAATGAACCATTTTCCTTTTCGACATTCATTTTCCTTTTCGTTATTCAGTTTCCTTTTCGCTTTTCAAATAGGAAAATGAACCATTTTCCTTTTCGACATTCATTTTCTTTTTCGTTATTCAGATTCCTATTCGTTATCCGAATAGGAAAATGAACCATTTTCCTTTTCGACATTCATTTTCCTTTTCGTTATTCAGTTTTCTTTTCGCTTTTCGAATAGGAAAATGAACCATTTTCCTTTTTGACATTCATTTTCCTTTTCGTTATTCAGTTTCCTTTTCGCTTTTCGAATAGGAAAATGAACCATTTTCCTTTTCGACATTCATTTTCCTTTTCGTTATTCAGTTTCCTATTCGTTATCCGAATAGGAAAATGAACCATTTTCCTTTTCGACATTCATTTTCCTTTTCGTTATTCAGTTTCCTTTTCGCTTTTCGAATAGGAAAATGAACCATTTTCCTTTTTGACATTCATTTTCCTTTTCGTTATTCAGTTTCCTTTTCGCTTTTCAAATAGGAAAATGAACCATTTTCCTTTTCGACATTCATTTTCTTTTTCGTTATTCAGTTTCCTTTTCGCTTTTCGAATAGGAAAATGAACTTTTCGACATTCATTTACCTCATCGTTATTCAGTTTCCTTTTCGCTTTTCGAATGGAATTAACTATTTTCCTTTTCGATATTGATTTTCGTTCTTAACATTCTATTTGCATTTTATTTTTTGTATTGGGCGAAAATGCTTAGGTTCAAAACAAATAAATAGACCAATTCCCCATTGTAAATATGTACTGTTTTCTCCTCGTAGGTAGATCCACACCCGTTACTTAGGAGATGTAGAAGCAACATAAACAAATGTATTTAATCTTGAACCTGTAAACAATTTTTTTGCGGGTTTAAATATCAATGCGGCAGGTTTCGCTAGACTCAAATTTAAATTTACAACTGTTGGTAGGTTTTGTAGCGGACGTAAGGGGTTTTCTCCGGGCACTATCGCTTGATCTCCCAATAAACTCTTCACGCCACGATAGGTCTGTAAAATTGCTGGAAATGGCCTTAAACACCACTCTCAAACGAACAAGTAATAGTTTTGTTATAGTATTAACTTAGTAATATTGTAAACACATTTGCGTAACAATAATATTTTATTGTTTGCCAAACTATTACATATAGCACAGTATATTTATTGATATACAGTCAATAAACCAGAGCCATAACTCGTCATATGTACAAGTCTTATGAAACTCATTAAGTACATTACATACATGGAAACATAACATTTCTACATACAACGTTCGTGTGATATGTTTTGACCTTTAGGTTACAGGATAGACAATAATAGTTGCTTCTAAATATACTATAAAAAACCTCCCAGGTCTCTGCATTTGAAAAACAATTCCTGTATTAACTTTTGTGTGTAAACTCTATACAATAAGATAGTAATAGTTATATTATTGTACTAGTGCAAGACGTTCGAACATTACCTAATATCGTAATTATCAAAATGCCAAAACTGTAGGAAATTCAACAATAATCATATTAATTTTCAAACAAACAACAAATAAATAAATCACAGCAATTCATATAGTCAAATAGAACGAAAACTTTAATAAATGTACGATATAAAGTATAGAAAATAATATTTAAAATAAAATGACTGTTGTTTTTTTTCAAACATAAACCAATATTTATTTATAATATACACATTACAACTACAGTTTACATTCGAATTGGTTTTGCTAAAAAAAATTTTTAAAAGTCTCCCATACGTGATCATGCGCTTCTACCATATAAACGTCGTTTTATAAAGAAACTCTCAAGTAAATCCACTGGAAATTGTACATAGGTTTCTTAGTAGAATGTGTTTATAAATTTAAACCTATTTTGGATCTCCATTTCGAATCGCCAAATAAAATGAAAATTCTTACACTAATCGTTTTCATAGAAATACAGTTTCAATTAAAGCAGATTTTGCTGAAAAATGAAGTGGAATCGGACATTTAAATGATTTCATAATGTTTTTTAATGGACCTCTAAACTCAACCTAAGTTAACATCAGCTCAGTGTTTGCAAAGTTGTAATTTAACAACATGTTCATACGGACGGAGTACGGACGCACTGATCACAACATAACTTTTAGTCAGGTGAGCTAAAACACGTTTGCTGGTACCATTCATTTCAAGTCGTCTAATTTAGTCCAAAATTAGGAAGTCATGTATATTCTTCCTGGCTTCTTTTATAGAATCCTAAAAATATACAAAATTAGCATCGTCTTTATTTAAAATTAAAATAATCAGCATTATTTCAGTGGAAAAATTAACGAGACTATATAAAACATCTATCTCCTGAATTTTGCGAGTTTCTGAGTTTTCCTGAAAACAGTACTATGTTCACATAGTTTCTACGCAACAGTGTGAAAAAAGTTCTTAAGTTAACGTAAACTATAATAGCTATTTAAGGAATACATAACCTTTTTTATAATAATATATGATGTTTGAACATTTTTGTTATCATTTAATTGGCAGCTTACAGACTTTCTCTACATGTGTATATATTACAAGTATCACAGTTTATCACGCTTACTTAATGGAAATGAATATATATGGAATCGTCTGACATTCCATTATGTTTATGTTGACTTGCTAATAATGTTTGTCTCGTTTTCGATGTAACACGAAGGCAACGACAAGTAATGGCAATAGTTCACCCTGACCTTTAAGCTTTTTTTAAAATCTTTTAAAAACTAATACCTTCATGTTCTGCAAAGAATGATATGTATGCATGTGTCTAGCATATTCTAAAACAAAAACTCCACAATCTCCAGCCGTACTTTGTTTCGGAATATTCTGAAACAGAACATATTAATTTTATTTTTAACCCAAAAAGTATTCTTTATTATGATTGCAATTATATGGTCCATATTCATTGTTAAAATGTATGGTACATTTAAACAATGAATATGGAAAGGTTAGATGATATGGAGATGTTTTTTTATTAAGCATTGTATGTTTTTAAACAGGCATGACATATTTTTGAAATGATAACCATTAATAATGTATTTTATATAATATATAAATACGTTGTAAAGAAGTTAATCCATTTTTAAATGCACACCTATAAGATAAATGTCCATAATTTGGCATTTCAGTGTAAATTGGTTTACATATTCTACACTTACCGTTTCCATCGTTTTGTCCCTTTTTAATTTCATTTTATGGAGTGCCATAAATTGCCTGAAATAATTAATGGAATTTACAAAAAATTATTACTGACTGTTCTATAGCATTATTCTTACAGCAACAAAAAATGTTTCTGAGCAGTATTACACATATATCTGGGTAATAATGGCAGATATAAGCACAGAAGCAAGGGTAACTGCAATTAGATACAAGAATTTAGCAAAAATGATACTTTACAAATTATTATTTCTTAAATAGAAGAAAGGTAACTAATAATTAAACTGCCATTTGTTCTGAGAACAAATGAGAAGGTATTTCTCACTGTTAGTCTAAAGTCAGAAAATATATGTGATGCTATGGGATTTAGTGTCTTGCTTAGCACAAAAAGTCACTGCCAGTCATAAAAATGAGTTATTTGTGTAACGAAAGTTGTCCCGAACCAAAAAATATATGGTTGTTAAGGACTTTCATTCCGTTGCTAGGGAAAAAATGCCACTTCCGGTCATGATATGATATCAGTAAAGTACATCATTCTAATTCTAAAAATATATGGTTGCTAAAGACTTTTTATAGCAGTCACCGCTATGGTATGACCTTGACCTATGACCTTTGACCTTTGGTTTAAATTGAAGCTCTTTGCATACTGATCACTTTAAACCTATGTGTTTATTATATTATCTCTAACAGTTTTCAAGTTTTCACCAAAAAGCCTATTAACCGATACGCATCAATGGCAGTAACTCGAAAATGCTTCATCGCACAGCTTTCGGTCAAATGTACCAAATGGATCAATGGTGGTGGTCCCAAGTCTCTAGGACTTATGGTTTTTGAGAAAAAATTGTTGCGGCATTTTTCAGGTCAAAAACGCGTTAACAGGAAGTCGATTGGAAAAAAAAATTAGAATGACAAATCATTGCCATAGGTCCAGCGACATTTTGTACACTTCAGATTTTAAGAATAGGTAACGGTTTCTGAGTTTATCTGCTAACAAGGGTTTTTGTGTTGGGACAGATAACTCTGTTACTAAAAATAGATCGGTCTAAAAGCATGAGCCATGTCATCTCCGGATATGACCGATTAATGGTACCAAGTATCGAAATGATATGTCGAGACACTTTTTGGCGAACCGCCGCGGAAGAAGAAAAAAATAATAATGAAAAGTCATTTGTTCGCAGAACAAATGTGAGGTCTTTCCCTGCATTTTTTTTGTGTTATGTCTAGGCATATATTTGCTGATGACTTTACGGTCAGTTACTATGGTTTTGGTGTACAAAGCAAGCGGTCCTAAGTCAGAAAATGTATGGTTGCTAAGGACATTTAGTTGGTTGCTATGGACAAAATGTCACTTCCGGTCATACAATATGATATTTGAATTCAGTGGCCGATTTCGATTCAGTTTCCCATGTATTGTCCGCTTCAATTTTGTACGGTTAAAGTGTTATTATATAAAAACTGTTTACGGTGTCGGCCATTTTGAAAATGGCTGCCCGTAACCATTCGACTTTGGTCTTAAATCGAAGGGCTTGTTAAAATCGTCATAAGAAAACCATATGTTTACTATATTATCTCTGACGGTTTTAAAGTTGTAAGCGAAAAACTGATTTGCAGAAACGTGTCAAGGGCCATAACCTCGAAAACGGTTTGTCGCACAGTTTTCGACTCTTTACATCACATGTAGATCTCAGTGAGAGGAATATTTTTCTGATATATTGTCTGCTTCAATTTTTTTATGGTTTTTAGGCGAAACCTGTCAAGGGCCATTACCTTGAAAACGGTTTGTCGCACAGTTTTCAATCTTTTAAATCAAATGTAGATCTCAATGAGAGGAACATTTTTCTGATATATTGTCTGCTTCAATTTTGTATGGTTTTTGAGTTATATTGAAAACAAAATTTAGCCGAAACCTGTCAAGGGCCATAACCTCGAAAACGGTTTGTCGCACAGTTTTCGACATATTACATCAAATGTAGATCTCAATGAGAGGAACATTTTTCTGTTATATTGTCTGCTTCAATTTTTAATGGTTTTTTGAGTTATATTGAAAACAAAATTTAGCCGAAACCTGTCAAGGGCCATAAACTCGAAAACGGTTTGTCGTACAGTTTTCAACACTGTATATCAAATGTAGATCTTAATAAGGGGAACATTTTTCTCATATTATTGTCTGCTTCAATTTTTTGTGTTTTTTGAGTTACTAGTATATTGAAAACAAAATTTAGCCGAAACCTGTCAAGGGCCATAACCTCGAAAACGGTTTGTCGTACAGTTTTCAACACTGTATATTAAATGTAGATCTTACTAAGAGGAACATTTTTTTTCATATATTCTCTGCTTTAATTTTTAATGGTTTTTGAGTTATACTGAAAACAAAATTTAGCCGAAACCTGTCAAGGGCCATAACCTCGAAAACGGTTTGTCGCACAGTTTTCAACACTGTTATATCAAATGTAACTCTCAATGAGGGGAACATTTTTCTCATATATTGTCTCCTTCAATGGTGGCCATTTTGAAAATCGTGGACCGAAAACTTTTTTATCCGATATATGTAATTAGAACCCTCATATCTACCTGGAAACCAAAATCCGACAACTTTGACGTTTTCGACAAATTTCGCGTCAAAATCGCGTAAACAGGAAGTGGATCGAAGAATTTTTTTTTGCATGACAAATCAGGGCCATAAGTCAGACAACATTTTCCCCACTGTAGATTTTTGATATTGGTTTCTGAGTTTATCTGAACACAAGGGTAAACAGTGTTTGGGGAGATAACCCTGTTACTAAAAATAGATCGGTCTCGCAGGGTGATTCAGGTCGAGCCCAAGTAGTGTCGGTTAAGTGTGCCAAGTTTCAAAGTGATACGTCACTTTTTTGACATCTGTGGCAGAAGAAAAAAAAATAATAACAATAATAATCAGAAAAATACAGTAAGGTTTTTCCCTTGGAAAGGGGAAAGACCTTAATAATAATCATAAGAAAGACAAGAAGGTCTTTCCACTGTAGTGGCAAAGACCTTCATTAGAAGGCATGTTACAGACATTATTTATTTGATGTTAATGTCCAATTGCTCAATTTATTTACAATCGTTTCAAAAAAGCTCAAAGAAACATTATATTTTCGAGTGCTTTCAGTATACTACATCAAAACACTGATAATAATTTCCAACAAAAAACAGTTGCATTGACGACTTCTAAATTTAAATTAATTTACAATTCCTTCTACAAATATTACAAAACTGCCTTATGTTTCATAAATCAATGTAAAGCGTGTTGCATTACCTGACTGTTTCTAAACGTTCAGACTTTATAGATTTATCCAAAAAATGTTTTCCCATAGGATCCAAAAATGCCATAGACTGTGCCGCTATATCAACAACCTGGAAAATTGTATGATGGCATAAATAAAAACGTTATATCAATCTTTAGTTGAGAGGTTTTAAAGGAGAAACATAATTAATATTTTAACAATTATATTTAAAACAATAAATGATACTGCAACTGAAATTGTGATACTTACAATCAGCGACCAGTGATCGGTGGTATGGACTGGAACAAAGAAATAACGTTTCGTTTTTATGCCTTCTATTAGATTCATTTTGCCTAAACCACTTTTCTCTATTTCTTGAAAAAAGAATGAATCTTTGTATCAGGAATGTCCATTGCAAAGCTTCTGTAAACAAGTATTTATAATCTGAAAAAAAAAGTAACTGCTTATACTTGAACTGGTAAAATATCCATTGTAGTTCGCGCCAAAGTACGAAAAAGGCTAATTTCACAAATGGCAAGACTTTATGATAATCTTTTTAAGTTTAGAAGTTAACGTAAAAAAGCACATTCTTGATCATAATACAGTGTTTTTGGATACATAAGATATGCTGCCAGATGCATAACTTTTAAATGTGTTTTTTCTTCACTAAAAAGAGGTCATAAAAAGGAAACTAAAGAGCAGTGGGATGGGAGGAAATTGCCGTCACAATCATTATAATTATTATTTTTCCGCTAAATATAATCTTGTTTCTGTTGCAATATGGTCTTAGAATTAATCTGTATGGGTGAATTATATGAAAAGTTGTTGCTAAATCACAGAAATTGCCACATTCTATAACTTACATACAAAAGTATACATTGGGTCCCATATAGTGAGTGGGGCTGTAATAAATCCAACAATATGGCATGGTCATACAACGCTGTTGACAATATTAGTATTTTGCATTGATTTTTTATGAGAAAAATGTGAAGGAAAATTACAATACCATGTCCCCAAGGTAAAAGATTGAATATGTCGGTAAGCAGGAAGAGGAGTCAGGGAGGTATAAAAATAAATCTCACAATATGGTATCATCATACAAAGCTTCTAACAAATTTTTCAGTGTTGTATCATTTATCATTGCTGGGAAAAGTGCGAGGGAAAATGGTCATAAACACAAACAAACGTACCGAAAACAGTATATATCTATCCACCAGGGGTATAAAAAATTTATTTGATTATGAATCCTATGTTAATACATGTATATAAATAGCGGTATCAATTGTGTAAAAATAGAACTTTTATTTAATTCCTAGTACATGTACCTCTTGACTTTGTAATATAATGCAATCCTATATGAAGCCTCAAGACTGTTGTGATTCTTCATGATAATAATTTTGCTGTAGGATTATGTTTAATTTAGTAACACAAAATATTATCAATACCTGGTCATTTAACCAATTGTTGTCTAATAGTGTTGACATGTCATCTTTACTTAGCTGGTGAGTTTTTTGTGTCTTAGTCGTTGCCTTATTTCGTGTCCTTTCCTCTTCAATCTGAAAAATATTGTTTGTATTGCGAATAAACTATATATTTGTACTTTCGAAAAACTGACAAAATTATTCATACACGTTCATGACGTTAAACCTTTCATATTGAATATACTACATTTCAAAATATAGATGCCCTTGCCCTGAAAAGAGGATTCAGCCACCTCGATTGGCGTCTTTTGAACATTTTCTTATTTTAAAAATCACTGTATAAATATCCTACATAATATTTCAGGATACAGAAAAAAATTAATTATTAATAAATAAAACTTTAGTTCAGAATCAAACAATAATTAAAATACCAACCCGTTTGGACCTATTAAGTACAAAAACCAGTGGAAAAACGGCATATGTATTCAAAACTATCCGATTCAAATATACAACATTGAATAAAATAAATTTTGCATGCTTTTAAAAACATGTCCCCCTTTTAAAAATACCTATTATCAATTACTTTATGCTTAGGTGTCCAAAATAAAAACTTTCACAACTGAATCTTCTCTAGACGGACAACGCAGACTATTGATGCCCGACAAACAGTATTATACACTGTCTACAACGGTCGCACTAAGTTAAACACTACTTACATCTTCTGTTTCTTGCTCATAATACAACAAGTAGAAATTACTCTACAAAGGGAAAATAAACTAGAGAAAATCTAGGTTGTTTGGCACAAAAATGATAAATTCAAAATTTCTGTTGCACATCCGATTGAACAATTTAAAAAAAAACTATATAATAATGTATTGAGCTTAAATACTAGCAAAACATTATATAACTGATATTTCTTAGTAATAGCCTTGTATGGCGTGGCATTTAATTCATTGTTGGATTGAGAAATTTCAATTGACTTTATTGCCAATACAGTCACCCTTAACGTGCACGTGCACCCACAACCGACCCGCCCCCTCAAAATAAAAATCAAAACCCCCAAAAAAGAAAACAAATTCAACAAAAACACACAAAAAAACACAAAAACAAAACAAAACAAAAACCTAAAACAAAACCAGAATAAAAAAAGGAATACAATTTTATGACTTAATGTTACAGGGTTTGTTTCCGTTGTGTTAAAATCTTGATTGTGGTATCAGTATAGATATGCATTTGTAAGGACCAAACGTCAACATGTTTCATTCTAGACTTATAAGGTGTACATTTCAATTTAAAGTAGTTTTGGCATTTCTGTATATCGCAAACCTGTACAATTACCTGAATAGGCTCACTGTCAATCAGACTCGAGTCAACTACTTCAACTGTAGCATCATTGTAGCTGACAACAGTAATACCTTCTAATGCAAGAGTATAGTCTGCAAAAATATATACGTAATAATTAGATTTAAGCTACGAATTACAATAATTAAATGACAACAACATATTGTAATGTATTTAGTATCGTAAGGTGAGTAAAACTAAAAGCATTATTTTGTGTAGCAGAGAAGCTGTTGTACAAATTAGTCATAACTCAGTTTTGAACATATCAATAACAAAATTTAAATACTTACATGGTGATTAAATATTTTTATAATATGTTGTTTTATTCAAATAGGGTGTGACATGTGTGAATTGATCATAAGGAACAAACTGAAATCTGCTTGATACTTAGTGCAGAAGGTTGTCTGAAACCATGCAATCAGGTTATCTTGGTTATTGACTGAAATGGCCGAGAGATGTTATGATTGGTTTAAGCCTTTTCTTGTATTATGACGTTATAATAATTTCACACACCGTTTCTTATATATATTTCAAAATATAAACGAAAACCATTAATATTTTAACTACATAACATGAATATAGGCGCAGCCTAAATGCGAGCATCGCACATTTCATGATACGTGACATTATTTCTGATTACCCTAACAAGCCTCAGAATTCCAGTGGTTATATGACATGTTTCTATAAATTAATTTGCTTTGTAAGCTAAAATCTGATCGGAAAAATTCAAATATTTCAAATTTCTGAACAGGTTACACTCTATAACCTGGTTTGGGTGTGTCCGTTACACCATTCATAAACAGCTTCGTGTTGTATTACGCGTAAACAGACTCAAACCATGTTATATCGTATAAACCTGTTACAAAATTTTGAAATATTCCTTAGATAATGGTGATTTAAGGTGATTGTTCTTCTACTGTCAAATTTTAAATAGAGCTGTTTGATATTGCAAAAAGTTTGTTTGAATTTTGTGTTGTTATATAAAAAAATACTTTATTCTTATCCGAAACAGAGGCTATATATCTTTCCACGTTAGAATTCACGTCTGCCATAATGATTAAGCTTCTCCTATATTATTGATTTTTAACCTTTATTTAAGCCTTGAATGCACTCTTTTGAAGTTTCATTTACGTATGAAATCGTTTACCGAATCACATTTTTAATGAAGCGCGGTGTGAAAATGTGCTTCGGTCAACGCTATCATACGTCACTGAAACTTCAAAATAATGCATTCAATTCTTATATTTAAATTTGTTTAATTAAAGGAATGCCAGGGTCATGATTTAATTCGTGCAAAATGTATTTTTGTTGATTTAAATTACTATGTGTCGTTTGTTTTTTTTTGTAACGCGTGCTCTTCGTGGCTATCAGTTTCATTGAGAAATGAAACGAGTGATTCTACGTCATCTGTAATTTTTATAACCAATTGAAATCTAGGATATCGATGAAAGACATACGTAATGTACATAAAAAAAAAATTAAACAAAAGATCTTATCGATAAATTAAATTGCATATTGCAAATAGTACTTAATTTACAATGTATACCCTGTTATAGGCTTACTTAACTATAAACATATATAATCGTTTAAATGTTTATATCGACAATATTACAGTTGTTTAAAGTTTGATTTTTTACGAAAAAAACAAAAACAAATCTGTTAACCTAATTTACGTTTCAAATTCAAATTTTGCTTAACTATGGTAAAAAAGTATGCAACTATTCTTGGTATTTCTGCAATTTAGACTGACTAATAGGCGAAGTTTATTAAGAAAAAGCTCTGTATGGCTGAGGTGACCGTTAGCGCTCTGTTATAAACTATGGATATGACCTTGGCTCCGGAAAAAAAATCAATTTCAACATTAGGCAAATTTAGAATGCTGTAGAGCTAGCTGCTCTCTTAAAGTCTACATCTAACTTATATTTCAAGTCCTATATAAAACCAACTTCTAGATTACATTAAGATCGGATATTTTATACAAAACTTGAGGGACAAGAAAGGTCGTGAAATTAAAATTCCTCGTGGTTGTTATACATTGCAAAGCTTCTTATTATCTGCAATTAAATACATTCATAGTTCATATGAATTTCTAGTTGCAGCTAATTATATTAGAGTCTATCATAAAACATTGGTTTTTCATTGGAGCAATGTTTGAAATATGTTTTGAGAAAAAAATTACAGAACCTCCTACTCACAATCTTGCAAAGTTTCATCATATTGTATTGTTAAAAAAATCTGCCAATCAGAAACTATTGTAACTGGCGGCCACTTTTTCACTTAAACAACACAAAATAAAGAAACTTTTAATTTTGACGTTTACTCTGTCAATTTCAAAATTCCAAGAAAGGAAAAGACAACTATTAGAATATGTGTCTACACAGTTTGTTTCCATTCCAAAACTAAACAAGTAATGAGCAACAGAACGTAATTTGTAAATAAATGTATCAACGATGAACAAACTGATCATGTACATGAGTGTTTTATTGAAAGTTTTCCTGACATCACCGTTTCACGAGACAAGCACAACAGTTCTTGTGCACATGTACAATGTTTGCACTATTTTTTAATCACGCCCACAAATGAATTCTGATTGGTTAACATTGGAAACAACATGATGTCACAATCAACTGTAAATAGTCTTGAAAAATATTGATAAATCATAAAATTTTGGTTGCATACTTGGGAAATTGTTGTTGTTAAAAAAATAAAAGGATAAAAGCAGCATAAGTATGTTTGCATAAAAATATAGCTCTTATATTTTGCATTCGGCCTAGGACAGGAGAAATTCTTGGCGCAGTGTCACATTTTCCCAGTCCCTAAGCCTCAAACAAATACAAGCCACGTTTTTTCGTCTACACATTTTAACATGTATTGGTTACGCAAATTCCAGTCACATGCTCATAACATATCATATATCAATCACAAAGTTCACTTATATTTTTATTGGTGTATTATTATACAGCAGATATTGCCATAACGTCTTGGATGATATAATTAATCCCGATTGCTGCAATCATTATATAAATTAATTTATTATACTTTATGCAAAAATACTGTCGTTTTCATTGGACAGTGTTAATTTCTATTGACTCCGAAATTAGCCACTCCCATTATAGCAACGGGTGTTGTTTCCTCGTGCTTTCCTCCCAGACCTGAGATTGCCGAACCAAAAAATTATGACCCGCTCCAGCCGAAGTTGACGAGTGATATAAAAAAAATTATCACCAGCTCAGAATGAAAAATGCCAACCTGGAAAATGATCAGCTGCATCAGCTGAAATTCATTTACAGGTCTTTGTTTTTCCACGCATACATGCCAAAGACGCAACAAATACATGAAAATGAAGAAAAATTTTTTGGGAGAGAGAGCAACAACAGATAAACAAGCATTATAAATATACCTCAGTACAGTATCTATATGGTAGTTTACGTTTCTTCTCTAGATAATAGGCATTCAGTATAATAAAAAACATACTGCATTTAAACCCGGGTGATAGGGTAAATTATCACATGAAGATAAAAATTATCACCATCGACTTCCTTTCGGGTGGTTATTTTTTTCTATATGTGATTATCTACCCTAACACCCTCGTTCAAATGCTGTATGATTATAACATAATAATGTCCAAGTTTCTGAGACATGACGGCTTAATTTACTTTTAGACGTACAATAACTGTTGTTCCCGAACTTTATTTATATTAGCCAACAATAATGTAACAAACAAACAGGTTTGTTAATAAAGCAACAATCTAATATTCTAAAGAATAAGAAAAATATATTGGTGTACATACAATGACCATGCATTAGGAAATGTCCCGTATGAATCTGAAAAAATCTTACAAGCATTACTGTTCAGTCATTCAGTCAATTAATATCGAAAGTATTATAATACGATTGAAAGATAAAGTATTGAAAACGCTATTCTGTATTTGACCTACACTGCTAAACTTTAATTAATGTCTTCTTTTTTTGCAATATTTTGACTCCAAATGAACAATATCCGGAAACATATTAAATATATTTGGACAAAATGTCCCTTGTTTATTAAAAAAATCCAGAGAAGCTCTATTCTATACGAGGCAAATTTATTTTAAACAAAAATATTGAAACATGAAATGGTTTTAAAGAAGACTTAAAACTAATGTGTTTTGTTAGCTAAATATCTATATATTTAACAAATTCAATTACTACTCCATGGCATTAAATTGACGCTTCAAAGGAGTTCCAAAGATAACCATCCTCATAAGTCAGCGTTTCTGTGTCCACATGTATCAAATGTGGACACAGAAACCCTGACTGGTGAAGATGAATGTTAACCGCTGACGCAAACATTATGTTATACTTTAAAAGCTTTTTAAAAAGAGTGCAACACAAATTCACTAAGTGTATTAATCTTTAAGTTTGCTAGTGCTATCAATTAGTAACAACATATTTTTAATTACATTTAAAGCCAACATGAATGTTGTACACGGTTTTTACCCGTCTACGTAATCAGGGACAGTCTATACTGTATAGTGGGACAGTCTATACAGTATAGACTGTCCCTGATGTAATAAAGTCCGTAAATCGTTCACATTGTTGCGACATTATTGAACAGAAGCTTCTTTTTTAAATTTGCCTGAATCCAAATAAACTCGAGAAGAAACTCAAAGTATAAGGTGCTCATTGACGCTTCATTATGGCCTAGTAGAGCTTTAAACTAATTTTTGCCTACATACCTGGATAGCCCTTAAAATAAATTTCGTTCCATCCAGATGTACCACCCTGTAAGCAATAAAAACGTTGTATTCATATCTAAATTTAATAAATACGTTATCCTAATGTTAGCAATGTTATTGATAGCGTGCTTAAACCAAGTTCTAATATGTTATGGCCATAAACATAGATCAATAAAATTGTAATATTCAAATGTATTTAATAAAACCGAATCCAATGATTCAAACGGAAATATCAAATTTTGTTTTATATGACATACATTAAATGTAACGTAATAGACTGGTTTACAGAAATATTGCATCACAAACGTACCGTACCTGTCGATAATTACTTTGTCCTTTATTTTTTCCATGTTATTGTTGAATCTCTTAAGTTGCATAATTAGAGCAGAAGGACTTTGCATCACTACTGTTATCCTGTCATGTGGTGTCCTTGTTCTGCAACGCCTGCACTTCCTGTTATCAATAGCATATTAATGTTTGTCATATTATGGTTGAAATGTGGTTTTTATTACATGATATTGTAAAAAGGTTTGAAATTTAATAAATTTAATATTGTTGTCAGGGTGAAGAAAGTCGGCATGACAAATTGGGGCAAATTCATCATGAACAATTAAAAAGTCTTTCGTTGATTTCAGTGCGAAAGTTATTTTTCGTCTTCAGTGTTTTAGAACTAGAAAACATACGACTGCCATATTTTAATAGAACTATTTTAAAACTGAAATGACTTTGAAACTGGAACTTTATAAAAATGTTGAACTTAAACGTATGGTTTCTAGGAACTTTTGTCAACGGGAAATGGCATTTAAAAACCAGATGTTAATGTCTTGTGATAAAAGAAAGTCATAAATCCGAAAACTTTGTGGCTAGGGACTTGCTTTTAAACAATGGCAGAAAAAAAATACTAAAAAAAAAGATTTTTCCATAATAATAAAAATCTTCCAATAGGAAATGAGAAAGACCTTAATAATGAAGGAAAAAACAAAAAGGTATTCATATTGGAAATACGAAAGACCTCAATGAAAAGTCGTTGAAAAGGGCTACTATCATTCAATCATGAATACAAATACAAATCTACATTTATGGTAACTGAGGAAAGGAAATTTTTTTAAAGAATATATCATTCTGCATGATGACAATTTTAAAGTTCTGTCTTATATAAATAAAACATTTTATGCATGCAATGACTTTGAACTAGGTTGCTATCGGAATTCATTAACTTGATGATACTGACCGAGCTGCTGGGCGAGATGTATATTCATTTTTTGATGGTTAATAAATTGAAAACATCATAGGTCAATGTCAATAAGGTTTTTATTACATTACTATAACACACAAAAAACTAATTTCATTCATCATTTTTCATATTTTGTTTATTCGAAAAACGGAAAAACGAATTCCGCGAATGGTTGGTTTATGAATTATTTTATTATCTTAAAAACTAAGACCAATCTGATTCGTCCGTTAGTCTTGCACAGTCTATGTTCTATATTTAGATAAAAAACAACTAATAGATAACACAGTTGTTTTTAATTTTTGGAATCTGACGTAGCTATGATTGGATTGATACTTGCAATCTCTTGTGCGATTTTTTCGGCTACTGAGACAAATTACAATAATTGAATAATTACAACAACAAAAAATAATTTCTCATACTTCAATTAAGAAATAATTCATGGATACCATACTTTATTGTCGTTGTAACATGGGTGGGCATTATATTCTTGAATATTTTGCCCTGAGCGATAGCGAGGGGTAAATATCACTAATATAATACCCACTCATGTTTAAACGACAATAAAGTATGGTATCCATGAATTATTTTGATTCTGATTATGACAAATACGGTAATCTGTACAGTGAAGCGGCATGTAAATGTGCACTAGTGAAAGGCTGTTCCATGTACCTCCCGTGTGTCATAATGTAGAGTGTTGGAAACATAATTTAATGGTTGAATGTTGAATCATGCAAATCTCAGAATTCAGACTTAAACTAAGAACTGTTTATTAGCAGTAACGATTAAGGTTTAAAAATTTTAGTTTTTTAAATAAAATTTAAACGACTGCAACCAAAATTAACTTGCGCATGTGCGAACTAAATTTATTGGAATTTTAACACGGCTTTGTTTATATTGCGAAACCAGAACGTCATATTAGAATCCAGTATATCGTGTCTTGCAAATTAATGTTTAAAGTATTTTTCTTATTCCTCACCCAAACAGAAAAAAAACACATTCTGCTCATTTCTAAACCGCATACCTAAATTACTCGATCACGATATGACACCCTTTATAAATATATAGTATGATTACAAAAATAATCTATAAAAGAATGCAACGTTATTAAGAGTCCATAAGGTTTATGCACTCCCTGTTAACAGCCTTAAACGGACAAAAAATCTTCATCAAAACTTCTTCAAAAATAATGAATAAATACAACGGTCAAAATACATACAACATATTATCACCAGTAAGAGTTTCTGTCTTCAAAAATTCCTTGATCAAATCTTGAGTTGAAGGTCTCAAAGCTTCTGTTACAACTTCTATTGGTAATATTAGCGACTCTTCCGAACTTCCTTGAACTTCCTGCAAAAGTAATCGTGAACAAACACTACTATCAAGTTAAAAATAGGTATTACAATTTTGGTTGGAATGAAAACACGAAAAAATTTTTTTAATTCCAAAAAACAGAAAACAAATGCTTAATAGAAAGAGCAAATTATAAACACTACATATAGTTGTCATTGTAGTCGATATTAATAGCACTCATTTTTATAATTATCAAGATGTTGATATTATTCATTTAATAGACAGGCTGACATATAAATCTATTAAGACACCTTATAAATTTCTATTGATAACTATAAGAATATACAAGAATTTGTCCGTTTATTCCGAAGATGAATAATATTTTATAATAGACATTTTGACCATAGGGTCTTAATACATTAGTAAAAACAGATTTATTTGACCATTCAAATTTTTATTTTTTATGTTATTTTAGAAACAGCACGAGTCCTCTCTTGTTTTGTCTAAGTAGAAACAACCTACTCGTTTACATCTAGTGCATTGATGATCGTAACGAAGAACGCATGGCACAAAACCTGTAAGGTCACGTAGAAACGAGGCAATAAATATCGATGGGTCATGTTGTTGTCCGTTGATCAAAGTTTTCAAGTCCTCGTGGTGTGCAAAGCTATCCTGTAATATAACAAACACTTTATTCACATAGAAGGACTTTGTATAATATGTTCTTGCATACGTTTTTCGGCAAGACCGTGTGATCTTCCACTAGTGATTGAAATTGAATGTCTTTTTGCGAGTGGAGAGCAGCGGGAACGTGCGAAGACATCACCAATTTTTTTCAGGAGGGGAAGATCACACGGCATTCCCAAAAACTCTTTCTTCCGTAAACCAAAAACTTTCGCATCGCGATATCCTATACACTCTCCTTTGTTTACGATTCCATCTTCTGCGACATCCTATCAGCACGCGAAGAACAAGAACGTCAACAGTTCAGACATTTTGATTGGATGACGCAACGAGTACAGATGACTGGGCGTGAGCTCAGCTGTACCAGAAATTGGCTATTTACTGAAGAAAACATAATCTGACCTTAAAGCATAAATAGTGATTCACTAGTTCTAATGAGCTATTTTGTGCTTCGATTTTATTATTTAATTCGACTTGTCGATTGTAGCTAAACGTGTACTGGTCTCAGGTATGCAAAACACATATATTAAAAAAATCTACGTCAGATTACTAACCACTAAAAACAGACGCAATGGTATAACAATATCAATTAAATATAATGTACGAAAAAATAATAACAAAGAATGCAGTTTTGAAGTGCGTAATACATACCATTACATCATCAACGTCATGCACCTTGCATTCTTTTGTTGGTATATTAAGTTCTTTAATTTTCTTCATAACTATTTTCATAGTATCATCATTTTCTTCTGCAAAAGCAGGTAAACAAACATAATGTTTATTGCAATTACGAGATCATTTGACGGCGACTATGAAGTATGAAAATTCGGACATTTTCAAAAGCTAACCAGATTATAGGTTAATCAGTTAATTCGAAATTAGAAAGGTACGCACCTCTCCTGCCCAGGACAGGTATGATTGGAATACACCGAAGTATTAGAGCACATGATAAGATTTCGAATACTAGAATACCTTTAGATGAAAGGACACAGGAAACGTATCTGACACATTGACACAAATATACACGCGTAAAATTATTATTATTATTATTATTATTATTATTTATTAATTATTATTATTAAAACATGAAGTGAAAATTTGATGCGCGAAAACAGAGTTATAATTTCTTAAATAGTCAACTTCGGAAATACTTTGTATAAAAAAAGTTTCGTCCAATAACTTGCATAATCTGATTACACGATACAAGTTGGAAATAATAATAATTTATGGACAAAATTCAAACTAACATTCGAGGAAAAACACGGAAAATGAGGTCACCTCCATGCAACATTCTACAAAATGATATTCGCATACGAAGTCGTTGCTGCTGTGGACATAGTCTAAAGAAGAAGTCTTTAAACTGGTGAACTACTTGGTACACAAGTCGGGTTTTTTGCTTCGATCAGGAATACGAAACGTACTTGCGGATACTTTAACATATTAATGTCATGAAAAATTGCAGTGAGCTTTTAATTGCTTGATTAAAATATAACGTTATTGTCAAGTAATATTTTATAGACAAGTACAGATATAATCGTTACTCACCATAATTGCTTGAAGAAATGCTCTGGCATGTTTTGAGGGCCTGAAGGGAGGAATTCAGCCAGCAGTTGTTGTTTGTGTTGCTGAGTCCACTGTTCCGTACAGGTACATGTAATCTTTTCTTTGCTTTCTTTGGTTCGGGTGCTTTGTTAGGACTGGAATAGAATGACCTTACTTTTTTATCTTCGCGCTTTTTCCATTCTTCCTCTTTCAATTCAATATTTTCTTTGGATTCCTTTTTTGTGCTTTTTGCTCGAGTAACCTTCTTGCTTTTGACTGCCACCGAAAACTCCTTTATCCTCCCTCTTAGCACATTATATGTCCTTCTGACGAAATTCCCTGGTGCAAGTCGCTTCTTTCCTTTCAAGGTGCTGTTCTTCATAATGTTGAACCAGTTTTCAACATGACAGTTTGAATCTCTGGAAATCCCTTCCGTCTTGTGTATGACTATTCCACTCCACATGGGAATTATAGTAGTATGGAAATGACAGTTCTGCCCCAAAGGGGAAAGTCTGCTTGAAATCCGGAAAAATCAAGGTTGTGTGCAAACGGATCAACCCAATACAAAACCATGACACAGGAATCAGAAATTGAAATAACACCTTAGAAAGAAGGAACGATAGGGTAGATACAATATGAATCCTGAAACAGTAGGTTGCAGTCTTGCCCAACTCCCCCCACCCGTATGCGAAGAGGTTGAGCTTACCCCCATCGAAGAGGAAGATTCTTACTTCAGGTGGGAGGTGGATGAAGATGAGGAAGAATACTTCGAATGCAGCGAAGAGGAAGAGGAAGATTCCTACTCCAGTGAGGAGGAGGATGAAGATGAGGAAGAATACTTCGAATACAGCGAAGAGGAAGAGGAAGATTCCTACTCCAGTGAGGAGGAGGATGAAGATGAGAAAAAATACTTCGAATACAGCGAAAAGGAGAAGAAGGAATATGAGGAAGAAGAAAACTTCTGGAATACGATCTGGTGAAATGAAGGGTGCAAAAAAAAAAAAAATTTCTCGATCCAAACGGATCGGGAAATTTGACTGAAAGGAACCTGAATGAAATGGGAGAGATAGGAGCGAATGGAATAACACAACCTACGATGCATGCGCATTCAATTCTTCACTAAATAGGGTAGAAGGTTGACGCAACTGATCCTTTTCATCGTAGTAGTTCTTCAGACTGATCATGGGAGCACCGTCGCCACCAGCCAGCTGGGTCTTGAAGGATCGGGCTAATCGCACGGTATCTTGATGCTTCTTTTTCTTCTTGGCGACTCGTCGTGAGATCAAGGAGAATACTAAGGTACCGGTGGCACATAGGCAGGCTAGGGTTCCAAGGGGGATGGATGCCACAATACCTACGCCAGTCAGGGCAGATCCTATGGTACCACTAGTTAGCAGTAGACTGCCCACGGAACACCCACCCTGTGCAATGGAGATGACCTTATCCAAACGGTTATAGATTCTCAAGGCATGCTCATACCTCTGGATCTCTGAGGTGAGTTCTTCTTCCATGCGTGCGACACGACCGGCATCGATTTCATCCATTTATTTATAACAGCATGCCGAGCAAGGGGATATTCCTAAATGGACTATCAGGTCCTAAGATCAGACCGGAGCCATCGTGGAACTGCCGACCATGCTTCAAGTAGAGCCCATCCCTCTGGACGATTCGTGCGGTCGAAGGCTTCAGGTAGAGCCCATCCCCTCTTGGTTGCACGGTGCAGATGCATCCGCCGCGTTTCAAGTACAACCCCGAACCGACTGCTTTGGATACGGCGGCATTACCTAACCCACTCAAAGCTCCAAGGCCTAGGGCCGGCAATACGGTCTTCGCGATCATGGGAAGAGCCCTCGCAGCCAGCCCGGCCAGCATGGGTAGGAAACCTCCTACCTTCTGCACGTTCGCCTTCAACTGAGAGGTGCTCATCCTCAGAGTCATACCACCGGTACCCTTCTGCAGGAGCTTGGAGATCTTTTGGATCTGCTGCGTGGTGAGCATCATCTTGTGGTCGCCTTGCAAGTTCGCGTGGGACAAACGAATGGCGATCGGGCAGCCTTTCTTCACAGCCCGCTGGAGCTTATCGGCCTGACTTTTCGTCAAGCTCAAACTGTATTCGGAGTAACTCATTTATTTATACTTCGCGAAGATGAAAACGAATTGTGAGATTCTCACCCCTGAGATCGATGGGGGTGCCGTTCTGATCGGTGAGATGAGTCTCCATACGATTGATGGTTCGCAAAGTCACGGGCAAGTACACTAGATTTTGGGGGGTCTGAAGGATCTTCATGCCTGGGTCCACGTCGGGGAAGAAACTGTAGATGGTGGACTGCTGGGTTCCGTTCACGTAACTTCCATGGATGATGTCGCTATTCACCAGAATGCTGTTGATGCTGATGATGTTGACGATGAGATCACCCTCCGTGTAACCGTTCGTGCCTCGGTCATAAGCGTAGACCTTGCGCCCGAAGCCCAGCACGGTGTTGATGCTGTTTTCGACGTCGAAGTCCACTTGATAATCTCTGGCGAGGGTTAGAGTGGCTCTCAGAGTCGCGCGGTTGGCGTCGAGAATGATCTTGGTCTTGTGACCGTTGAGACGCAGTTGACGCTGAATCTCATTGTTGATGTCTTCAATGCCATAGGACCCGGTACTCAGTGCGATGGGGAACCAGTTGGCACCACCGTCCGCGGAGTAGCGGAAGGAATTGTTACCCGCATGGATATTTGGAAAAGAGTAGTACGTCTCCAGATTGACCAAAGCCATCTCGTAACTTTTCCCCTCGCTCAGTTGCAGGGGTGGGCTGAATTGAGTGAGAATCCGACTTTGGTTGTCAGACACAATGAAGGAAAACCCCTGCTTAGGGGCAGTGTTCTCGACGATTCGCTGTAGCAAGGATTGATCCATTTATTTATACTAGAATACGACGCTCATCTTCTGGCCGTCGGACTCGAACTGAAGAATCCTATCAGAGATTACGAGGGCGAACGCTTGAGTATTGGCCGGCACGTTACGCTCGAATTCGGCGCGGACCTGAATGTCGACAGTAGACTCCTTCAACCGCTCGGACTGATGACTTACGTCGATGAAGAACAGTGGGTACAGGTCGATGTAGTCGTTGGGTGTTATGTTGCAGTTACTGTGGCGAGGATCCATGTTGTAGTAATTCTTCCGGAAATCTGCCGCGGCCTTATAGAGTCTAGCGGTCCGATTTTGGGTGAAACCTGCATTAAAGTCTACGGCGGGGTAGCGGTCAGCGTTGAGAGTGCCGTAGATGTTTCGCAAGCGGCAGTGGTCGAACACGGCAGCATTTTGGGTCTGGTCGTTGCTCTTGCCAGTTTGAAAGGCCACGATGACGTATCTGGGTTTCTCTCGACCGCTCTTGGCTGTCAACCGCCAGTTGAACTGAGACGTTTCGGGGACGGCTATGGAATCGCACTGTCGCATTCGGAAACCGCAATCGATTTTACCCTTGCTCTGGATGGTCTTGTACAACCGCAGTTTCTCCTGATCGGAGGGGGTGACGTGGGGAATGAACCAGGAGATCTTACTCAGGATGATTCTTGCCGGGTCATTGACGGCTGCAGCCCTCAGAACGGCATTGGCATCCGAATCGCGCACGAGAGACAGTTCATGCTTGAACCCGTACACGATCTTATCGTAGTCGTCCGCAAAGCCGAAGATGTGCTTCAGGGGAATGGCGAAGGAGAACGACCCCTTGTTGGTAGGTTTGACGATGGTATACCCGTGGCGAATTGCAAAACCGGAATTCTCTGCGGCGGCGATAGCGGTGGAATCCTTGAACCACAGTTGGTTGAGACCTTGAGATTTGGAGAAATCGTCGGGATAGGTCAGCATCCCTAGCATGGTGGTGGCGATGCCAGGGTCGTTGATGTGCTCGATCTGTTGACCGGAGAGCCTGTAAGTGATGGTTCGAAACAGATACATGATACCGTTGTGGGCGAGCGAGACGAGATCCGCATTGGCATAGGCGGTCCCATCATTCTTCTGGAGCCTTCCTTCCACCAAAAGGTAACTCTCAGCGGGATGAAGGAAGAGATCCTGGGTCTCAATATTGATGCGTATTTCAGCACCGGCGTTATTCAGTTGAGCCCCGGCTTGAGGTTCGTATTCGTGGACTTGATATTCCTGGAGGCTTTCATCGAAAGCTAGGGGTTCGACGATGTCGAGAATGTTTGACATGATATATTTTATTTATAGCGGCGGACGAAGTCGTGAATTGTGGCAATACCACTTCCAGAAATTAGATCGTTCAGCCGGGCTTGCTGATGGGAGGTCATCGTGGAATTATTTCCCGAGATCAGATTGCTCAACCGAGCTTGCTGATGGGGAGTCATCGTGGGGTTACTTGGCTTGACGATGTTGCGAGGTTTGGAGGTTGCCTTATCGATCATATAGTCCACAGCTTTGGAGGCCCCCTTTTCGACCCCTTTCAGGGCGGCATTGGTGGCGGCGCTCATGGCCTTGCTTCCCAAGGTCTTCGCGGCTGAGGAGGCGAATATGCGTCCGGCCAAGTTAGCGACCGTATCGAATAGCCCCCTCCCGCCGACGACGTATTTTCGACGATATCCGTGCTTAATCAACAATGGCATCGTATATTTATTTATAGGAGAAGGCTGCGATGGAGTTCTCTGTAATAGGAGTCGTCGATGTGACCGAACGCCCTCATAGCATCGAGGATGGCCACCATCTCGTTGCGCACCCCATTATTACCAGCCTTATAGGCGGTGGCGCAAAGTTCGAGGCGATCTATCAACGAATCGAGGTCTTTAGGTAAGAATACCGTTTGGAGTCCGGAGCCATATCTGTCCTGCCGGTAGAGATGAGAAACGATCTCCTTCCATTTGTAACTTCGGTTCGACTTGGGGGTCCGCGAGAGAACGGAGTTTCCTTGGTACATGGCACCCGAGGTTCGCAGGATATCTCCATAGGTCATCAAATCTTCGGGATCGAACGATTCTGGACGCTTCTTGACAATGAGCTCCCAAAGACCGGGGGTTCCCTTGTGGCGCACGCCATCGACGAAGATATCATCTCCATCGAAGGTGACGGACCGACTTCCGATCATGATGGTATCGTCCTCTACCCTCAATCCGAAGGTATGGTCGGTTGCTGGAGTCATGCTGAGCTGCAGATACTGAGTCGCCCGGGGGCCTAGGCGGGTGTCTTGAGGTGGTTCAATGGCTAATGGATGGGCTAAATCGGTTGGGGGAGGTAGCGCAGGCATCGGCGCAGGCAGTTCCTCGATCGTTTTAGTGATCTGCGAGGCCGCTTCCTTTTGAGCTTCCACCACGGGCTTGAACATCCTGGCGAGGTCGCGGTCGAGTCCGATATTGTCGAGGCGATGTTGCATATTGCTAGTCTGAATACTTCGCTTGAGATCCTGCAATTCCCTAGCGAGCGCCTCACGTTGCTTGGGGTCGGTGATCTTAATGAATGTCATTTATTTATAGCGTTGATCGCTGTTGAACGCCCCGAGCGTTTGGTCCAACGCCCCCTAAGCGTTCGAGAGCGTTTGACGAAACGCCCCCTAAGCGTTCGAGAGCGTTTGACGGAACGCCCCTAAGCGTTGGAGAGCGTTTGAATATCGACTGCCAGCGTGGAGGAAGCTGATAAGGGTCGATCCTTGAAGGATTGAAGTGCCTTCTGCATTTATTACTACCCGGCCGGCATGGGAATGTGCATTGGTGTCCACGGGTCGTTTTGACTGAACATGGAGGTTGGAGGGATATGGCAGGGTTTCTCACTCCGTTATGGCGACGAGCATTCAGTGTATCAAAATCTGCTTCATCGAACATAGGTCTCGTTGACTCCATTCCACACTTCATACAGTAAGATGACTTTGTGTTCGGTGACCATACCATTTCATGAGGATGACCACTCTTCATACAGTAAGATGACTTTGTGTTCGACGACCACACCATTTCATGAGGATGACAGAGACTCTCTCTGAGTTCCGTAGGTAGGTCCTGACAGAAGTCGCAGAGTGGGTATACATCGCTGGGGTCTCCGATCTCCGTTCGGCACTCGCACCTATTCTTGAGGTAATCCTCAAACTCCCACTTAAACTCAGGGGCACCTAAAGGACTCTTCAGCATGATCTGTAGCTCGACGGTGGTTGGTGGTCTACCTAACTCCAGCTCGATCTGCTCCACCCAAGATTCGTACTTCAGCAGTATATGATTAAGCAAAAAGATAGGTTCCAGCTTGATCATGCGCTCCCTCTGCTCGTTCTGATCCATCAAAGATTCGTGGTTCATGATTTTATCTTAGACTAAATAGAACTCTTCTAATTTGTATCGATATTTTCCAGCCGCCTTGGGACTCGTGAGGTCGATCGTCATGAATCCGTAAGGTTCGGACCAGCAGCGGTCGCAAAGGACGTCAAACTGCTCCTTGGTGAGGTCATTGCAGTGATCGCGACGGATGTGCTCGCGGTTCTTAGCATCTTGCTCGAAGAGGCAGATGAAGTTGGTATTTTCACGGATCGATTGCCGGGGCAGCTTGAAATAGTTTTGGCAGAGGTAGAAGCAGTCCACGTTGTTGTGACGACCTCTCACGTAGTAATCTTCACACTTACTCTGCTTGCTCATCATCAAGTCGTCGAAGATCATGAGATTCTTGCGGGTGGGATCGAGTTCGCGGGGGTCTGGCACATCGTCTCCATGCTCAAAGAAGAAGGCTTCGATACCGCCGAGGTTAGGCGATGGATTCAGTACTTCCACCACATCAATCAATGGGTAGGGGCATCTATCCTTGATGGAGAGTATTTCTCGGATATCGTCCTTCGAGAATCCCCTTTCCAGCGCCCGCCGCAGCAGCTGGTAGATGGGTTGGTGGAGCGATTTCCCGAAGACGTATAGTTGATCGTAGTCTAACCACCCTTCGCGCAAGAGGAGGTTATTCAGCAGCGTCGTCTTGCCACAGTCCGACTTGCCTATGATTAAGCCTCGGATTGATCGCTGCGGGAGAAGGTAGTGATTGCACCTGGTCGAGGTGGACTCGTTATACGAAATATCTTCAACGTCCATTTTATATATATAAATGGGAATGTACTGTTTGAAGTGCAAAACGAAGACCGAGACGAATAGCCGCGGAGTGATCCCGACCAGCAACGGACGACGGAGGAAGGTGGGTATCTGCGCCGTATGCGGTTCTAGGAAATCTCAGTTCATCCGGTCCGTGGAGGGTACTGGGTTCATGAACCACCTGATCAACCGACTACCCATAGAGATGCACCTTCCAGGCCACAATTTCACCGGACCTGGGACCAACCTCGCCAAGCGGCTGAACGCCGATGGTACCCCCAAGGATTGGTCGAAACCCATCAATCGAGTGGATGAGGCCGCGTATCACCACGATCTCTGCTACGCCAGGCATAAGGACACAGCCTCGCGCAACTCCATCTGCGACGCGACCATGCTGTCCTCCCTCGATGCCATTTCCGACCCCACCGCACGCGAACGCCTGGACCGTAGCATCGTCAAGCCCATCATCGGTACCAAAGCGCGATTTGGATTGGGGGTTAAAAAAAAAAACCCTCATCTGGTCGGACGAACTAGCCGAGGAACTGCACAAGCCAATCCGCCGCAAATTTCAGAAGCGTCGCGTGGTGGTGGGTGGAATAGATGCAACCTGGGCGGCCGATCTCGTGGATATGAGCGCCTTTTCCCGAGACAACAAAGGCCATAAGTTCATCCTGAGCATCATCGATGTCTTCTCCAAGTATGGGTGGCTAGTGCCGCTCAGGGATAAGAAGGGGACTACGGTGCGCGACGCCTTCCAAGCGGTCTTCAAGTCTCGCATCCCCAAGAAGCTATGGACGGACAAAGGAACGGAATTCTACAACAAGGAGGTGAAGGGGCTTCTCCAGAAGCATGACGTCGAGCTCTACTCCACCGAAAACGAAGAGAAGTCGAGCGTCGTGGAGCGTTGGAACCGTACCATGAAGGAGAAGATGTTCAAGTACTTTTCCGCCAACTCCACGCGAACCTATATCGATGTGCTAAGCGATCTGGTTCATCAATATAATACCACCAAGCACCGCTCCATCAAGATGACTCCCACTGCCGCCAGTCAGAAGGAGAACGAAACCAAAGTCTTCTGGAACCTTTACGGAGATCTCCCTCCCATGCAACCACCGCGATTCAAGGTTGGCGATAAGGTTCGGATCACCAAGAAGAAGGGCGTGTTCGAGAAAGGATATACTCCGCGCTGGACCGAAGAAGTCTTCACCGTATCCACGGTCTTAGGAACGCAACCGCCCACGTATCGTCTCAAGGACCTCAACGACGAGGAGATTCAGGGATCTTTCTACGAGCCTGAGCTCCAGAAGACCACCCAAGAACTCTTTCGCATCGAAAAGATCTTGCGGCGACGCACCCGGCAAGGAGAACGGGAAGTCTACGTCAAATGGCGAGGCTATCCCAAGACGTTCAATTCATGGGTAAAGGCTTCCGAGCTCCAATAGTCCTTCGATTTTCCAGTCCCTGGAGTGGGGACTAGAGAAGCGGAGGAGGGATCAACCGTTCCTGCCGGGAGAAGGAGGCTTAAACTTCACGCACTTTTCAAGAGCTTCAATCTTTTTCCTGCTTATCAGCCATCTGCTTTTCGAGGGTTTTATATCTAGATTCTACAGCGTTTATCTTCTCCTGCATGGTTAAGGCTAAATCCTGCCAGTTCTTTGCATACCAACCATTCGTCACGGGATCCTTGGAGTCGGTTCCCTCGGGGAGGTTACGAATAGCATGGCCCTGCATATCTATCGCGCCGGTCATCTTACCACCGATCGTGGGCAGGCACTTTGCCACGTCTTTCTCGATGCCATTCAAGCGTTTCTCCTTATCCTCGAGCACTTTCAAGACCTTGTCGATCTTTGCCGCGAGCTCAGCGATATCCTTCTGACCCTCTTTCAATTGCAGATTGACCCAGTGCCTCGTCGCAGCGTCCGACCCCTCTCGCGGTGACCCCAGGCCGGTGATGCGGTTGTCGTTCATATCGAGATCTTGGGACCAGACCAATGCGCGTTTTCTCGAGTGAGATCCGAATTTGTCCATTTATTTATAGCGAGAATATCACGTCGTCGAACGATCTACCCTCCGACAGCATCTTCAGTACGTAGAGGCAAAAGTGACCGCACACCACGTCCCCGCGATGCTGCAGCTCATCGGTGTTGTATTGGATCTTCGGACGCAGATAGTCGACCATCTCGTCGGGCGGAGGCAGACCGTAAGAGTCGAAGTAGACTTTGAGTCCTCCGCGCTTGTGCCAGCAGGTCCAGTGCGTTCCGGAACCTTGGAAGTCATCGTGGTTCAAGATGCCGCATTCATTAGCTCGTGGCGCTGGGGTTAGGGCATCTCTCATGAATACCCCTCTGAATGGATGGATCCCTAGGGCCGAGGCAGCTTCTTCGAGCTCTACATTTGAGAGGGGTTTGAGTGGGAGAGTTAAGTGGTAAACTCGTACGCTGCTCATTTATTTAGATTCGATAGTGACCGTGCGCGAGGGTGTGGACCCCGTCAGGCAGAATGTGTCGCTTATCATCGTTGGCTGAGAGAGATTTCTTGCAATAGGCCATGGTGAATATCTGATGGAGCCGGCTTCGGATGAGGTTCATCGAGCGGTACATCTCCTTGCCGGTGTCTAGGCACTGCTTGTAGTCTGCGAAGGTCAGTTCAGACTCAACCACACTCTTCTTCACGCCTTTGGCTCTCTTATGCTCCTCAAAATCTACTTTGAATGCATAGGCCTTTGGCCGGATTCCCACGTACTCAGTCATCGGTCGGCCTGCGCACTCATCCTTGAACATGCCGATCACCTTCTTGTTCACGTCGGCTGGGATCCCGGAGGCATGGTTCGCAGCGTAGTTGGAGGTATCAAACCACTGATGTGCGCTCGTCGCCATATCTTTGTATACGTCCGCCGTCTGAATGTCACAGATCAAGCTGTCCGTGTCGGTGTAGCAGATGCTGGCCCGGTCACCGTACGTTGGCTTGAGGTAATCGTAGACGAAGTCGGTCATCAATGTCTTCGATAGCTCGAGAATGGAGAATCCAAGGTAGATTGGTTTGTCGAAGATCAGTTTCGTGCGATGTAGATGCACTGCAGCCAGATCCGCGTTGAACACCGTCCTGCGCTTGAAGTTGGGTCTCGCTACCAATTTCCTGGCTACCTTCTCACTGTTGACTAGTCGCACGTCCACCCTGTTCCGAATGTTCTCCATGGTTTTCCCGAACACGGCATTGTTCATGAGTTTGAAGAACTCCTTCTCGAAGGTGGTGGCAGCAGCAGCCCGGCACTCCGTATTCTTCTCGACGTACTTCTTCAACCAGGGGCTTTGCGTGAACTGGATGGCTCGGTGTATTTTCTTCAGCTTCATCCCCCTGGCGAGGTACTTCTTCAGATTCACATAGTGAACCACATATTTCTCCCGGTCGTGGAGGTTAGCCACCAGTTTTCTTACTCCATTGATCTCCACGGATTCCGGCGCCAGAGGGTAATCGTTATGATGGTCGTGGAGCCCCCTGGGGTACTCGAGGTCCACTTCCAGGATGTAGCCTTTTGTATCCTCCTCACCGATCGTGCTAAGATCTGGAACCTCCGAGGGATCCGTCCACTTGAAATCTCCCGTGGGTAGAGTTCGCATCATCGCCCATCCGTAGAGGTTGTTCGCGTCTAGGTACATGAGGTAGTTGGTCGGTTTACTTGGGTCGTACCCCGTCACGTAGGGATTGTTCGCTCGGGCATATCTCTTTGACGCCATAGTGAGACCTCCTCGGATGCCCTTTTCGATCATGAGTAGCATATCAGGATCGGAGATCAGATCTAGTTGGATGGCGCTGACCTTGAGTGCTGCATCATAGGCAAGCCCTGGTGCGGTGTAGTAGTGCGCTGGGTCGAGTCCATAATGCTTCAGGCAGATGTTGCGGAAGTTCTCGAAAACATCAGCGAGCAAGATCACGTCCGTCTTCAAGTATAGGTCGTGGTACTCCCGCATGGTCGAGATTCCCCAATCCCTCCAGACCTTCTGAGCATGGGCATAATCAGCGTCACTGATGTCTTCCTTCGTGAGCGCGCTATAGAAGTCCTTCTTCGCTGGTAGTTGGGGGTCCTGGAGTCTCTCAAACTTATCCATGTAATCGTATGGATATACCCCCTTACGTAGCAGTAGATCCAGATTGCCGTCCTTCTGCCCTTTCGCCGTGAGTGGTATGTCATATCCTTCATCCATCTCTTTGACTGTGAAGGTAATGTCCGCTCCAACGACCTGCTTCACCTTCTCGCTGCAGCCTTGGAGGATTTCAGTCAGTCTGGTGTGCGTCATCTCGTTCTTGTGAATCATCAATCCATCAAAAACGAGCGCTCCCACTTCGATTCCTTGTTCAGTCAGGTAATCGAAGGCTGCCATCAAGGCCTTGTTTTCCAGGGAGCACATGACGTAATTCACGGTGGTTCCCTTGATGTTGTAGTCTGTGAGTCGCCTTGCCTTGGATTCGCAGGCAAGCTTATGTAGGTCTGGGTTCAGCTTGGTCACCTCCTCCATGATAGTTCTCATTCCCTCATAATACTCCTTGAACCAAGCGGGTGCATCCTCCTTCAGTCCGATCTCCTTCCCATTAATGATGGCTAGGAGGGTAGTCTTGGCTTCGTCCCGCGTGATCCTTTGGTAGGCCATCAGATCTGCGATCAGTTTCTCCCGGTTGGCAATGTAAGCATCGAGCCCGGTGCACTCAATGCCGTTTTCATGGCAGTACCAGGAGAGTAGGGTTGGGTGCGCGTTCTTCATGTCGATATCGATCATGTGGTCTGCGCAGAGGGTATGGCGGATGCGACGACTCATATTCTGCAGACCAATCTTCTCGCTGGTCCAGTATCTTCCGAAATCGTTCCGCTGGTAGTATCGCATGGGGCATTCACCCAGAGCGTTGGTGCGATCCAGGTAATCTTGCAGTAACGTCAGTTGGGCATTCTTTTCGAGCTTCCGCCCCTTGATGTATCGACTCCCAAGTTCATACTCTTCCGGATGCGTCACGATGTACTCCAGTTTCTGTCTGTCGATGACCTCGCGTAGGGTAATGTTTCGACCATTCTCCGACGTGAACTCGCCCACCTTGAAGAGCTCGGGGTTCATTGGCACTGCACCAAATTCTCGCCGCATGTCGGTGAATGCCTCGACCGGCGTTGCCTCGACTAGGCTCTGGAGTCTGGCATTCATGAATTTGAAGCTGTCAATGAAGCGCAAGTCTAGGTATTGCGTCTTCGTCTTTCCTTTCTTATCCTTGTACTCTCCAATCGGTACGCTCTTCGTGAAGGAGATGTAGCGCTCTTCCGTGTTGGGGATACAGTCGATCTTACCTTCGGTTCTGCCCAGGTTCTTGATGAAGAGGTGACTGTCATACCCCGCCAAGTTATGGAAAATCACGGGGACGAATTTGGATGCCTTGAAGTTCAGATTGCAGTCGCTATGGGCTGCCCCTCTGAACTTACCCGTGAAGTGGCAGTGGTCCTTCACTTTGTCCTCGCCGAGCTCTTGGTGGCAGATGGTGCAGTGGGTGGTTTCCTCGAATGCTTTCTTATCTTCCTCCGTCATCACCATGGGCTTCTTGAAGTCGTTCTGTTGGTAGATGTCACGGACGTCTTTCGTCAACCGATCCACAAAAATCTGGGCCACGTCTTCTCCTTCCTGCTGCATGGTGTAAATCACCGGTTTCTTTGCGTATACGGTCTCGTCGAAGCACTTGATGTAGTAGCAGAACCCCGATGGTATGTGCTTCTGGAGGATTTTGGTAGCTCCACCTGCCGCGGGTTCCTCTTCCATCTTCACTTTGGTTGTGAAGCACTCGAAATCGGCGTAGACCACGAATGGTACTTTCATCGACCGGGCATGGTTCTTGAAACTGACCTTACTTCCTTCGTCCGGCATCTCGACTTTTACTGCCTGCTTCTGGCTGCAGTATTCCATGTGACGGTCCAGGAGATCTTGCCGGGTGAAATGGTTTAGGCACCGGCGGCAGAAGTAAGCTTCCCCATCATGCTTGGTCACCTGCGCCGTCAAGAGTCGTGAGAGGTTCTTTACCCAACTGTAGTGTTTTGTCTCTTCATCCCCCAATAGCATGAGGTCCACATGCTTCGCTCCGGTGTGATCACTATTGGATATCCTCAGCGGGTAAACGCCTTCATTCTTCTTATTCTCGAACCCAAAGACGTTCACCTTGATCCCTTCGTTAAGTCTCTCGAACTTATCAATCGCCCGGAGTGAGACTGGGAATTCTATCGTATCGAACCTTAGTTCATCCTTCCACCTTGCATACTGGCCCACGCGGTTAGCATGCTTCTGATCCACCTCATCGTGGTGAAGCGCCGAGAGGATTGCCCATCGAAAGCATTCCTGATCGTCGTTCTGCACGTTCACGATTGCCTTTTTGCCCGCAAGCTTCTTGGGGAGGGGTAAGTAAGAGCTGCCGGCCAGTGGCTTGAATTCGTTCAGTTGAATTTCCATACTCTCTATGCGTCCAAAGGTCCACCCACTTCCATTTTCCTGGAAATTCGCCATGCTCTCCTTGATCTTGTCCATCATCTGTGCTATCGCCTGATCCAAATCTACCGACTCAGTGATGGTGAATACGGCGGATCGGAAATATGTATCAGTATTCTCGTTCTCACCTGGATTCGTGGGGTTGATCTTCACCATCTCCACCTTGAGGACTAGTTCTACTTTCAACCCCTTCTTCTCTGCTAGACCTGCTGCAATCGTATTCCGAATGGGTTCCCAGCTCTCTTGAATAAACGTCTCGACGTCGTGCTTCTTCAGAGGTTTGATGATCACTGTGCCGAACACTCCCCCCAACGCCTCTCGCTTATCCTGCACATCGATCTCATGCCCGGCATCTTCAAGGCTCTGTTTCACCCGCTCTACTAATTCCTCCTTTCTCAGTTTCGAGTATTTGGTAACCCCCCTTCGCCTAGCCATAGCCATGAGCTGCTTCTTGTTGAGCACCTCTTGACGAATGAACCGCCGACATGTGGACGATTCAATGAGTCTCACCAAGGCAGTCTTATTCTTCCTACTGTACCCCCTCAACCCCTCCTCTTTAGCAATTTCACGAAGCTTCCGGACGGTTTCAACTACCCGGAACTTACCCCCAATCGGCTGATCATCTTCGTCTTGCTGTGGGGTGTTATGGGTATGTCTCCAGCAAAGACCGTTTCTACCCGGTTTGCTTCGGCAGAACTGACCTTTCTTCCTTTTCAAGGGTGCTCCGCAGGTTCGTTGGACTCCCCCCACTGACATCTCAATAGTTTCAGTGTTCATTTATATATATATATACCATATCTTTCAATGTTTCTAAACTAAATTTTTTTCAATTTAGGAGGCAGTCGATCCCTCGTATACCTTCTCTATCAATCCCTTCACATGCGAGTTCGTCTGCACCACCCAATTTTCCTTTCCGAATCCTCACTGATTGCCACCCCCGCCTTGGATACCTTTTTTCCGATGAGGAAATCCCCCATCGGAAAAAGTTTCTACCAACCTGTTGTTACCAGATATCAACGTCGAAGTACTCATATCCAGTCTTCTTCGACCTCTTCTTGCCTTTGTTATTAATCTTGAGAGTATTCCAATTTTCCTTTCGTATTCCCTTCAACACTCCTATCACCCTCGCGCACGCCCAGACCTTGAATATCTCGCCCTCACTCTCCAATGTCAAGATCACGCCAGGTCCATAGGCCCCTTTTACCTCCCAGCCATCTACCACGTTGAATGTCTCCTCCGGTAGTTCTCTCCACTTCAGGACTGGTGATCCACGCTTGACCTCGGTTCTCTTCCTTCCCTCTCCATCGCTTTCCTGAATTTCAGGTTCCTTTGCAGTTTCAATCTGCAATGTCTGGAAGCTCTTCTCAATCTCTTCAATACCTTTACATCGAGGCTGTAGGAGTCTGACGTGTCTGACCACCTTGACTGTTTCTGTGTTCATTGTATCTACCCTATCGTTCCTTCTTTCTAAGGTGTTATTTCAATTTCTGATTCCTGTGTCATGGTTTTGTATTGGGTTTTGATCCGTTTGCACACAACCTTGATTTTTCCGGATTTCAAGCAGACTTTCCCCTTTGGGGCAGAACTGTCATTTCCATACTACTAATTATTGGAATGTAGGTGTCTATGTGGTTTATTGCCAATGGTAAGTGATATGGATTTGATTCTCCTGTAATTCCTGTTGTACTAGTGCTGTCTTTAAAGAAATAAACACTGAACGGCGATGCTTTTCTAATTGTTTCCAGCGATAACATTTGATTGTCTTCATCAAATTCTATTTCTAGCATTTCCTGTTCTTCGTCGGTAATTATTTTGCGGTCATCAATGGATTCAATTTTGGTATTTAAATACTCAATAGCTTCTTGTACTTCTTTAGATAATAATGGCGACCCAAGTACTAGCCTAATCATATCATAGTAATTTTTGGCTTCAGATAAGGTAGTTGAATTTTGCAGGAGAGCGAAGCAGAAAAGTATAAATTTTGACAGTTGCTTATCGTTCGTTATGTGTGCCACCTTGTCTCGGACTCTTTTTATTATGTGGCTACAGCAAATGTGTAAGACACACATGTCCTTATTGTCCTCTTCTTTCTTTACATTTAGAAATGACCACATAGAATTCAAATACTGTTTAATATTTTGGCCGCAAAAAGCTGCAAGTGAGGCATTTATAATCGACCATGAGTAGTCACTCTCTACTCTTGTAGGTATTACTGGTCGACCAAACACCACTGATGTTGCATGTCGCAATTTCAGGGCAAAAGTAGCAATTGAAACTGTCGTGTGGTCATTGGTGACCATTTCACAAACAGGTAATGGCGGTTCTCCTATTACGGGACTTTTTACACACGCAGCATAATAAAATGGTTTTTTGTGTTGATTTGGTATCTTTCTTACTACCTTTCCAGTTGCATCTATGTATAATATCAGTCTAGACTTTTGTTTCAGCGCATGCATTATTCTGATTTGCTCTTCTGTAAAGCATATCACGCTAAAAGGATCAGCTCCCACAGATTGAATATACCCCTTCACTTTTTTATTTTCTTCGTCAATTTCTGCCATAGCATTTTTTGTCAACAAAACATCCGCAATGTCCTCCTTTGCAAATTTTTCACGTTCTTTAAGTTCAAACAATACTTGCTGCAGCACTTTTTTGGTCAAACATTCTGTGTAATTACCGTGCATTAAAGCTTCTTCTGGCATGTCGGCCATCAGCGTATAATGCACGTTACTGACACCTTCAGATTCTAAGCGTCTTGCCATTTTTTCTCTTTTTCTCCCTGTTAAATGACGTTTCTTTATAGTCCCTTTTTCGTGAGTACATGTATCATTTGCTACCACTTTTACTTTGACAAATTGTTTGCTTTCTTTTGGCTTTTTTTTAATGGAAAAAGTATACAGCGTTTTGCTTTTGCCATGAGAGCAATACGCCTTACCCACAAAATAAGGAACTTTTCTTTTTCTGGATTCATCTTTTTCACTCTGTTATAAGAAAATCCTAACACACATGACGGATTAGTATTTTTGAATTCTGTACTGAAGATTTCAGTCCATTTTCCACTTAATGATAATCTCTCAATATTTTCTTTCGGCTTAATGGTCTGCCAAACATCTTTGTTCAATTTGAAGGAGAATGTTTTAGGACAGTCTATTTTGTATGGTCCTTCATCGTTTTCGCTGCTAAAGTCTTTGAAATCGTTGTTCTTACCATTATCATTATCGCTAATATTGGATTTGTTCGTCGTTTCATTGTTCGGCATTTTCATTATATCCTCTTTGAAAGCTTTACTAAATTTTGTTTCATCACGCTGTTTATTCAAAAATGGGTTTGTGGTGTTTTGGAAACTTGAAAAGTTACTTTCGTTTTCCGTGTTAGTCATTTGCTGACTTTTGTTTTTTTTATCTGATGATGAGCTGAAACAACTGTTTTCATGTTCATTTTTAACTCTGCGTTCTGGACTAGGCATTGGGACATCGTAAATAATGTCACTTTGCTCTGATGATTCACTGATGTATCCGGTAGCATGTGGCACATGTGATTCTTTCAACAGCTCGAACTCATCACTAGTGGAAATTTTCGTTTCGCCTGCGTTTAATTTCTGATCTTGTTCGTTAATGGCAACGTTTGTCCCTGCCTGAAAAACATTTGAAACATCAAACAAGTCCATGAAGTCTGCACCGAACATATGTTTCACTGCATCCTCAACTTCATTCTCCAAGTCACCTCTTGGAGGAAGGGTTCTATATATTTTACTGGGAATCTCGTAATCTTGAGATGATATTTTTTTATTTCTTTTTCTGCGACGCTTTGATTCCATTTCACATGTTTAAATTAACCCTGAAATATAGATAGAACTAATTCTTCACGAACAGTTACCAGTTCTTTACTAGATTTATTTTAAAATGTTATTCCTGCTGTCTTCAATTAAAAAACATTCGGTTGCTATGTAATTTTTTTTTTAGCGCGATATCGGCCTTATTTTGACAGCAAATGTTGTCCTGAACTCGAAATCAGATGGTTGCTATGGGACTTTCGTCAACCGGAAGTGATTCTTTCAAAGCCGTCATTTAATTACTTTTTGGCATGAAGGATTTAATTAAACCGAAAACTTATATTTTCTCGGGACTTTTGGAAAACGGGAGTGAATTTTTTACTAGAGGCTCCCGGGAGCCTGTAATTCGCTCACCTGGAACCCAAATTACTTCAACTATATTTAATTTTTGGCAATTTACAGTTTCAGTCTAGTTGTTATAGCTTGCAAAAAGTAAACATTTCTTCAAAAAAATTTGTTAAAGTATAAAAACTCCTATTAGGTGCCATCAGACAATTTCTGAAATTTAAAAGATTTGTAGGCCGTGTCCTTTAGGGTAATTTAATAATTTACAGTTTTACTCTAGGTGGGTTATATATTAATTTATAACACAAAAACTGATAATTTGTCCAAATTCGTAATTAAAGGGCAATAATAATTCCTATACAGATTCATCTTGCAATTTTGGACTAAGCAACGATTTGTAGGCCTTGTTGTGTTGATCATTTTTGCAATTTACAGTTTCAATATAGCTGTTATGGTATTTAAGTTACAAAGCAAAAACTACAAATGCCACCAAAATTTTTTATTAAAGGGTTATATAACTCCTATGATTAGTCATCTGTTACTTTCAGACCAATAAAGTGATATCTAGAACTTGTATTGCTGATCATTTTTGCATTTCACAGTTTCACTCTAGCTGTTATGATTTTCAAGTGACAAGACAAAAACGGAAAATTTCATAAAAAATTGTCATTTAAGGGCAATTTATCCTATTCTGACAATTTCCGACCAAGTGTTTGCCATTTAAAGGTTTCACTCTAGCTGCTACAGTTTTTAAGTTACAGGACAAAAATGCTAATTTTATAAAATATTAACATTTAAGGGCAATAACTCTTATAAGGAGTCATCTGACAATTTCAGACAAATTAAGTGAATTTTAGGGCTTTTAGTACCGATTATTTTTGCTATTAACAGTTTTACTATAGCTGTTACAGAAACAAAACAGAAAATTTCATTAAAAAATTGCCATTTAGGGGCAATAACTCATATAAGGAGTCATCTGACAATTTCAGACAAATACTGTGAATTGTTGGGCTTTTATTGCTCATTTTTGCTATTTACAAGTGTCCAAGTTATATTGTAAATACGAAAAATTTGTCAAAAATCGTCATTAAAGGCCAGTAACTCTTACAGGAGCAATTACACAATTTCGCACTTATAGAAACTATTGTAGACCATAATGTGCTGATCAATTTGAAGTAACGGTGAGATAATGATCAAAAACGAGCGTCGACATCCATGTTCTTTTTTTAGTAACAGCGGCCATCTTTGTACGTTGATAAACACCCTGGGTACAAATTTGAAACTAGGAACCCTTAGGATGATTGTGGCAAAGTTTAAACAAAATCGGCACAGCAGTTTCAGAGAAGACTTTTGTTAAAGTTTATGACGGACGACGGACGACAGATGACGGACGCCTAGTTATGCGAAAAGCTCACATGGACCTTTTGTCCAGGTGAGCTAAAACTGGTGTTTCTTTTGATATCAATTGTTGTCCTTAATCCGAAAACCTATGTTTGCTAGGAACTCTGAACCAGAAGATACGTTTCATAATCGGAAGTAAATATCTGTTGATATGAAATGGTGTCTTGAAAATATACGAGGGGGTGGGCAGCGGGTACTTTTCCCCCTCCCCTCAGATCCTTTCTCCGTACCTACTTTTCCTTTCTCCCTCCACTCTGCTCATTTCTTCTTTCCCTCTTTACGCTTCTCCCTATAAACACCCTATTGCAATAGAAAAGGTCCCTAAATTTTGACTCAAAACTGATATAAATTTGGGACATAAAGCATATAGTGCATACTGTTTTACGAACGAAGCAATCCTCGTAACACATTATCAACTAT